>OZ007497.1:56750761-59232510 GCA_963931805.1 Microdon myrmicae | reverse complement strand
TCTGGACCTAGTCCAAGCAAACGTGGAGGTATATAGTGGCCAGAAAGGCCTAAACGCAGCGAGGGAACTACATGGTTTCCTCGAAAGCTGTGACAGGACACTGGACTGCTTATCGGAGGAAGGAGAAAAAAATTTTCCTGCGGTGGTTGCCCATGAGGCTAACTGGGCAAGCTCGCCGCATGTTCAAAGAACAACTCCCAACGACTTTCAAGGAGTTTGAACAGCGACTCCGAAAAACAATCTTACCACACTGTCATACGAAGAGTTACATTCGAAAACTCTCTCGTATACGACAATCCCGCGAAGAGGATGTCGCCGAATTTACCCACCGCATAACGCAAGCAGTAAAGAACTGCAACGAAGCGGCAACACGTAAGTATGGACTACGAATAACATAGGGTTCATATTCCAGAACGAAAGATTGGCTAAATCAGTTCTGATGGTAGGAATCAGAAACGACCAACTGAGACATCTGATAGTAAAATCAGAAAAAGACCCTTTAGATGAGATTATAGCTAGGATTCTCGAGTTAGAGAAAACCGAGAATGAGATGAGGAGCGAAAGTGGATGTTATGAAATACCAACGAGGTATCATGACCAGTCACCTTCACCTGTAAGGAACGACGAATACCATGCTCCCAACTCATCAAATAGGCAACCAATGCTTAAGAATAATCCATTCTACTATTGGGAGGAGGAACAAGATCCCCCAGAGGAAAGAAATAGGGTTTTAGATAGGACCTACGGGGATGCTCGACCAAAACCCCAGGAATCGAGACAAAGGCAGAATAAGCCTAGACACGATGCGTCTCGGGTAGTAGAGAATAGGAACTCTAACACTAGATTCCAAGAACAATCTCACCCCGTTACACGCTCACCACCAGGGAAAAACCCGTTTAGGTCGGATACACCACCACACATTTCTAGAAGACCAACCGGGTCTAGGCCAAAGAAGCCTGAGGCACCACGACACCTTCAAAGAGGCGGAGGTGATTATCTTAATGACTCCTCTAGTCAAGGTAGGGACAAGCGTACACCAAATCCATGGGTAGCACGCATGACTTGCAGCTTCTGCAATAGAAAAGGGCATGTATACGATGAATGCCTTCGACGCCGGAACACACCAAAGTGTACAAAGTGTGATCGATATGGGCACCATGCCCAGGATTGTCGGACACTTAATACACAAAGGAAGGCGGAGAATCCTGAACCTACACAAATAAGGTCACAGAACCAAAGGAAGTCACCGGTGAATACCTCAAACCAACAGGAACGACCATCCACATCGAAACAAGCAACTACATCGAATCGTAGAGTGTACAGCATTCGATGTTGTTGTGAGTTTTGTGGTCGAAAGGGTCACACAGGGGACGAGTGTCGTACCAAGGCAAAGCGGATAAAACCACAAAAGCCAACAAAGACACCCAATGTGGTTAAGTCTGTACGTAGTGACCACACCCCAAAGACCTGCACGGTCAATACAGAATGGCACACAGTCCAAAAAGGAAAAAATTCAAAGGACAGCAAACAGCCGTGCGACAAAGGCGGTAAACAGACTCGAGCCAAGAGTAGTATTAGTACGAGCAGTACTGAACACTCAGAGGCTCGAAAAATAAAACAACGCCAACACCGATTACAACGCCATCGACCCGAATCGAACCGTAGACAGTCGAATTCAACTGCTACGGACGCGTCAGAGACGCCAAAAAGGGACATAGGCGACAGAAGAACGGGGAATGGTGCACATTTTCCTTAAAATTATTTAATTGTTATAAATAAACATAACAGGGTTTATATTAACGGCTGGCTAGACAACTGCGAATAGACCCAGTCTCCCTTTATTTGTTTTTGCATTTGTGTCATCTGCGTCTGAATAGCGAGCAAGGTTGTGAGCACATCTGCTAGTGTTACTGTTTCTGGAGGCACAGTATGTTGCGGCGGTACCCGTGTGGTGGGTTGTGGCGTGTTTCTCCTACCAGCTGTTACTTGAGCATACGAGAACTGGGGTGTTACATTTAGTGCTGGTCGGCCTTGAACAATCAGGTGTTCTAATTTTCGTTGCCGTTAAACCTTTTTTTGCTGTAGTTCGCGGAATTTAGGACAGCCTCGATAATTAGCGGGGTGTCCCTCACTCTTACAAACTGCACACTTTAGAAGAGATCTGTCGTCTACCATTTCTTTACCTAACGTGCATTGTTCTGCGCTGTGGTCCTGTCCGCATCTTACGCATCGATACTGCATTTCGCAGTTTGCTGCTGAGTGCCCGAACCTTTGGCAGCGAAGACATTGTATTATATCTCTGCCTTCTTTCAATTTGTCCCATGTGATAATTTGATGGTTCAGGATAGTGATTTTCCTAAGTCCACCAATTTTGCTACCGGGGCCCAGCTGCACCAGGAAGAATGGTAATTTACGATTCTCCCGTCTAGCCCTAGCTGTATTGAAAGGTTTTACCGCGATAAACTCAATATCATTACAGTGAAGCTCTCGTAGCGTTTGTAATAGAACTTCTGGTACTGTTTCAGGGTCAACGCCTTTTAGTAGAACCGTTATATTCTTTATTTCTTTCGGGGTGTACGTGTAAAATTCCGCGGTGGCCCTTTTTAGCACATTTTTCATTTTTTCGAAATCCTCAACCGAATTTGTCTGTATGGCAAACCTGTTCCCTATCAGTCTTTTAATTGAAAAATCTTCCCCAATAGAAAGGTTACATCGACTTACCAGTTCGTTACAGTCCATATCTGTAAGGTTGATGGGTGGCATCTTCACTTTCCTTTTTGCTGCCTGTTGCTCTTGTTGTGGTTGTTGTTGTGTAATCTCTTGCGGTGGACATCCTTTTTGTTGGCTTGGCTTCTGTTGTGCACATTGTTGCTGATTTTTCTGCTGCTGTTGCTTCACTATTAGCTGCTCCTTTTCAGCAAATTCCTTTTTCCTGCGACGCTTCTGTGCTAATTGCGCTCTTCCTCGGGCTAGCCTTGTTTCAAGATCGCTGATTTCCTCTTCCTCGTCCTCAGAGTCGGTACTCGCTAAACATGCAAACATGTTATTGGTGACATGGCCGTCATTAGAGTAACTTCGGATAATGTGATATAGGTATTTGTTTTCTAACAATTATTCGTAATTTTTATTACATAGCTTTTGCCGCACTATTCATTATAGCTCTTTGATACATTGCGAATTATATTTCGTTTTCAGAACCCTGCAGCGTAAGCCAATCTGCAGCTATTTACAACAAAATAAAAAAAACTCTGTAACCCCCCTTATTAAAATTGGCGGATAATGTGATATGGCTTTTAAAACAATCAAGAGATTTTTTTAAAAATGCACTTCACTGAATTAAAAACTCACCCAATATACTGTCAGCTCTATTCACACACAAACAAAATGTATTACTTCAGTTTTTAATTTTGCTCCAATTTTTGCTGAAATATAACATAAAGCTCACACAAAAAAAAATTCGACTGTACACCTTAAACAATTTCAATGCACTGACATACAACGCAATGAGCGCGAGCGCGCCTAAAACTGCAGTACGTGTTCTTTTCCATTGCCGTCATGTTGACAAGAAAATTCTTGTCGAGAATTGATTATTTCGGAAAATATGATAGTATATCACATTTCCCAACCATATCACAATACCCGAAGTTACTCTATATGGAACCGGGAGGAATATATTGTTGTCTTCCATTATTTGCGCCTTTTCGAGCAAGTCTGCTATTGCCTCGTTTGGCTTGTTTATTTTTGTTGTCGCTCGTGTTAGTGGAGAGCTCGCCAGGCGTTTTATTAACGCGGACTTCGGTTTCAATTTTTTAATTTTTCGTTTTTTGTCTGCCATTCTGCATGCTGAGGGTCAATACACCGAACTTGTTGCATCCAAGATAGCAGTCCAGTCTTTGTTTTAAACCAGTTATTAGGTTGGCTTCACATTGTAATTTCTGTATATTTTAGTTCCTTTTGCTTCTTTTTCATTTTTATTTGTTATTTCTGTTTTGTTTTTCTTTTACTTCTTTGTTTTTCTGTTTTGTGTTCCTTATTTTATTTTTTGGTTTTTTTTTTGGTTTTTTTTTTGTGTTTTTTTTTTGTGTTTTTTTTTGTTTTGCCAAACACGTGTTCACATACACTCTCACAGTTGGTTAGCATTAATCTGTGTTTGTTTTGACTGTCAAAACCCGTGTTTTCGTTCTCTTTTATTTCATTATATTTATATATAATAACTTTGTTTTGACTGTTTTTATCAAGAGAATTTATTTATTTAATTGGTCTTTGTATGTTCACTGTCGCTGTCACTTTTCACACAACAAAACACGGCGCGAAAACAAAACTGTACTGTATTGTTCAGGTATTTGGTATACCTGCTAGGTCACGTAATGTGGGAAGACAATTAGAATGTAAAACGTATGAAAGGCAGGACGAACCGTACCGTCTGAATGCTAGCTGATGAGTGTGCTAGACCCCATACCTCACAAGTAATGGTGCAAAAACTGTTGCAGTTGGGATTTGAAATTCTTCCCCATCCACCGTTTTCTCCTCACATTCCCCAACGGACTACCATCTTTTTCGCAATTTGGATTCATTTAGCCCGCAGAAGGTCTTCCGGAACCGAGTTAGAGGTCTTTTTTTTTTAGATATACTTCTCTCGGGAAAGACGAACCTATATCGAATCCGAGATGCCACCAATAAAAACCATTGACGATTTCATTGCCTTAAAAATTCAGCACTTCTACGAAAAAGGGATATTTGACCTTGAATCACATAGGAAGAATGAATAACAATTTACGCAAAAATAATGTTGGCTTATAATGTTTACTATAAAATCGGACATTTCATGCGGTATAAACCCAATAGATATTCCACCTGACAAACTCCCCCTTGAAGATCCGAATGGGGAACTAGCTTACCCTGGAAATATGTATCTCAGGAGGTACCACCGTGTTTTATTTCAACTTCCGTCTGGATCATCAACCAAACGTCTGGAATATAGTTCAAGATTTCTCCCGACCATATCGCCGAACGTACAACGTGAGAAGTTGGTATTTCACGTTGGAAGCGACTTATCGCTTATACCAACTTCTTTCCAACTGGTCTATCGGCCAAACTTCAATAGATGGTCAATGCTTTCTCCAAACTATTTCAGATTGTGTATATCTTATTCGGGTGAAATTTCACCGGACGTCGGCATTGGGACCTAATCTACCACTACCATGTGTTCGGTTTGGTTACAGATATGCCACTCTTTGTAAATAGTTCTCAGAGACGGTGAGCTAGTTCATTGCTTGTTGCGAATATATTAAGAGTTATACGGGGCTTAATATGAAGGGTTCTGGAACTGGTTACGTCGGTAAAATCAAAATCTTCGTGGTGTCTGAAAATATAAAACTATCGACTGTGAGTTGGTGAACTTCATTTTGAGACACTACATATCCAAATGGCTTTGATATTAGATAAGATTATTTAAAGTATATAAGAATGTTTCCAACGGATTTGTGATACCACACTTTATTTCAGGTCGAGTACGCGTGGATAGTGCCATCATTAAAAAACGATCATTCAGTTGCTGTTGGAGTTCGGATTCTTCGATCCCACAGTTCTAATGTTCTCGTATCCAACGATGAGGGCAAGCAATATTGGATACCGTCCTCCGATGTGATCAAAACCATGCATCCGTCTTCAATATCCGATGTCAACGACATGATAATGTTAGGAGATCTACAGGACTATGCAGTGCTTCGCAACTTGTACATAAGATACAAGAGACAACAAATTTATGTAAGCGTCCTTATCGCATATGCTGATTGTTAAAAATATGAAATGCTTAAAACCCTTAGACTTACATTGGTCCCATATTGATTGCCATTAATCCTTACCAAACATTGTCTATTTATTCATCGCAAGAGGAAAAGCTCTATCGAGGGCGAAAATTTAATGAGCTGCCTCCTCATATATTTGCAGTCACCGATAATGCTTTCCAGGAAATGGAAAGGCAGGGCAAGCAGCAATGTATAGTAATAAGCGGAGAATCAGGAGCGGGTAAAACTGAAAGCACCAAGCAAATCCTACAATATTTAGCAGGTATAAGTGGGAAGTATTCATGGATCGAGAAGCAGATCCTTCTGGCTAATCCAATAATGGAGGCTTTTGGAAATGCGAAAACTGAGCGAAATGACAACTCGTCTAGATTCGGGAAGTATACTGAAATTCGATTCGATGAAACGGGGACGATCAAAGCAGCTGCAGTTCAATCGTATTTGCTAGAGACCTCCAGGATTGTAGCACATAATTCTGATGAACGTAATTACCATATTTTTTATTGCATGCTTGCTGGTATCAGCAAAGAGGAAAGGAGAAGGTTAGAGTTAGAAGACTCCTCCAAATACCACTACCTAAGTGGCTCTAGTCGTTCCGTCGTGGCTGGTAAATCCGATGTAAAGGCATTTGGAGAAATTAGATCAGCAATGAAAGTCCTTTCATTTAAAGACAGTGAATTTTGGAGTATTTTATGTCTTTTGGCAGCAGTATTGCACTTGGGAAACCTTAGATTCGAAAGTGTGATTGTCAATAATATTGACACAGCTCAGGTGAATGATCCAATCAACGGTGCTAGAGTGGCAAAATTTCTGGGGGTACCGGTAGAATCACTGTATGAGGCTCTAACCAAAAAGACCATATTTATAAACAATGAAGAAGTGGTTACCTCGATTAACATAGAGGAGGCTTTAGAAGGTCGAGACTCTTTCGCCAAAGCGTTGTATGGAAAACTGTTTCTTGGTATTATTGGAAAAATAAATGAAGCGACATGTAAATTCACCAATGCGAAACCTATGACTTCCATTGGTGTCTTAGACATCTTTGGATTTGAGAATTTTTCAAATAACAGTTTTGAACAGTTGTGTATTAACTACGCTAATGAGAATTTGCATCAGTTTTTTCTTAAGCACATTTTTAAAGTGAGTTTGATTTGGTGGCTCCTTGGGAATCGAAATTCTCTTACATTTCTTTTAAGATGGAACAAAATGAATATAAGAACGAAGGAATCGATTGGAAGGATATTGAATATGAGGACAATCAAGACATACTCGATCTAATCGCGGTAAAATCTGTAAATATAATGTCACTGATTGATGAGGAGACTAGATTTCCTAAAGGTAGGTGGGTTCACCTAATTCTTTCGAAGGTTTAATGAAATTTTTGTACAGGTACAGATGCCTCATTGCTGGTAAAATTGAATTCCCATCATAGTACTAAAACTGCATACATCAAAATGAAATCTACACGAAATCAATATTTTGGAATCAAACATTTTGCGGGAGAAGTTATGTACGATACCCGCGGTGAGTTTTATTTAGCATTTACCTCAACAATTAAAAACTTACCATAAACTTGTTTCCAGTGTTAATTCTATTTTACAGTAATTGCTACTCAAGGGGTGATTCGAAGTAGTCAGGTTTTTTAATATGATTCTCGTATATCGGTCGATGTTGTGCAGGATACAAGTGTTTTATGTGAAGTTTTTGAAGTGAAATATGTTATACCCACTTACGTGACATTTAATACCTCCCTTCATCAGATGTGGAATAAAAGATTGGCGATGGGGTTATGCGAATTAAGATTATGAGAAGTAGCTTAAAGTATTGTCAGACAGTCAATTCTGCTATTCACTAGTTTATATATTGTATGAATAGAATATCAGCACAATTATGTCAGTGGTTGCATGTCAATCAGCTAAATCTTATATATTGTGACACATATGACAATCAGTACTGGAATCTTCGAGAAAGTCCGAAACAAAGTACTAGATTATTTTAGGAAGTACTGGAAAACTAGAATAGAACATTCAAGACTATGGAACGGACGGAAACGATACACCAAATCAGAATGAGGAAAAACGGTATAAATACGTCGCATGCAGAGCGGAAGAATAAGTTAGAGTGATAAGTAAGAAAGCGAAGCAAGCGATAAGTCTCAAGTTAGAAGTAAGAAGGAAAATACGCGATAAGTACGGAAGCGATAAGTCAAGAAATCGTTGTGTACGGTAAAAGTGACGGTTGTGATTAACGGACTAATAAAGTGTTATATTAATTCAAAAATCAATTTAACGGCTCTTATTTATTCAAAAATAATTAATCCAGCGAACCCTAAGCTCGCTACAATTGGTGTCAGAAGTGGGATTAATTATTGTTTAAGTGAATAAGTGTGTGAAAGTGTGTTGTGACGATGTCAGATCGACATTTGGAGGATCTTCGCGTTCCTAAGTTGAAGAAGGAACTTGAGGACCGGAATCTGGATAGCAGAGGACAGAAGCAAATTCTTCGACAACGTCTGCAAGCAGCAATGGAAGAAGAGGGTATTGATGTCGACACATATGTTTTTACGATTGGTCCAGACTGTCCGGATGGAGAAGAAACAGCGCGTCAAGATTGTTGCAATGTAACGGAGAAGAGTTCGCCACTGTTAGACATTTCGGAGATGTTCCGGATGATGATGACAAAATTCGACGCACAAGCTGCAGATGTTAAAGCAAAGTTGGATGTCCAAAATTAAAAATTCGACGCGCAAGCTGCAGATGTTAATTCAAAATTCGACGCCCAAAATTCAAAATTCGACGCCCAAAATTCAAAATTCGACGCACAAGCTGCAGATCTGAATGCAAAATTGGATGCTCAAACACAGTGGATGAAATGTAATTTTCAACACTTGAAGGAAGAAATCCAGTCAGAAATTCGAAACGAAGTAGAAAATCTGGATCTAAAAGTCACCGAAGAAATAATGCGAATCGAAAAGAGACTTGAGTGTGTTGAGAGAAATAAGACATCGCCTAGCAATCAACATGACTACAAAGATACAAGGACGCAACCGCCAACATTCGATGGAACGGGACCCTTCTCCGTATTTATACGTCAGTTTGACGCCGCGGCCAATTATAATAAGTGGTCGGATGAGCAAAAGTCAACATCATTAATCTTGTCACTCCGCGGGGCGGCTGCAGAATTGTTACAAACCATACCAGCAGAGAAGCAAACAGATTTCCAAGCGTTAAGAGACGGCCTTGAAGCTAGGTATGGAGACAACCACATGCAGCAGGTCTACCGCATGCAACTGAAGAGCAGAACGCAGAAACCTGGAGAAAATCTTCAACAGTTGCAGGCAGAAATTGAGCGATTGGCAAACTTGTCTTATTCAAATATGACTAAGGAATTTCTGAACGAGGTAGCAATGGATGCATTTATAAATCCACTCCAAGATCGGGATTTGCAACATGCCGTTCGTTTGGCGGGAAAGAAGACGACTAATGAAATACTGGCGTTCGCATTGGCTTATGAATCTGCTAAACTGGCCACCAGGAGTACATATAGAGTCCGAGAAATGTCCGTCGAGGAATGTTCCTGCCAAAGAATCGGGCATGTACAACGGAGAACCCTGAGGCCTGATATGAAGTGTAGGACATGCGGCGAAGTCTGTCACATCTCTGTTGACTGTAGGAAACGTCGACGAATGAATGAAACATCAAGTGAGAATTGTTGTTCATGCGCTAATCATAAGAGGAGACTATCAACGGACCAACCTGAGGCCAAGAGCTCGGGAAACTTGTAAGGGCAGACTTTACGGGGCGAAAGTCGCCTGGCGGAATGTACACCCGCAACATCGTAACTGTATCACAACTCCAACGGGATAACCAAAGTTTGGTTATAACTACGATCGTTAATGCAAGGACAACAACAGTGACAATTGACACTGGGGCAACGAGATCCATAATTCGGCCGGATGTCGTGGGCAAAATTGCCCTTAATAAAAATAGAAGATACGCTTTGAGGACTGCTACAGGAGAATGTTCTACAGTCTACGGAGAAGTCGAGAGCATAATAGTACTGGGCAATATTTCCATATCACACCAATTTTTGGTTGCCGATATTACGGACGAATGCATTCTTGGAATGGATTTCATGAAGGAAAATCAAGTTGTTCTAGATATCGGGCAAAGAACACTGCGAATTGGTAACTTGGAGGTTGCTCGTACACTGCAGGACGAACAATTGCGAAGGCTGAAATGTTATGTGCGTGAGGAGGATGAGAGCTCGTTCAGACTCGGTAATTTGGACCAGTCTCGAGAGTGATCCCGGTGACAATCGATTTTATATCACCGAAGCAGCACAAAATCAGCGTAAGGGGAACATCCTTGTTGGTAAAGCCCTTATCGACGCGAAGAAGCACATCGTACCTGTCAGAGTACTAAATACGTCCGAGGAGTCGTTCACAATAAGAAAAGGAGAAGTAATCGCAGAATGTGCACCCGTATCAATAATAAGTTCAATTCAGACAAGGGGAGAGGATCATTCAATTCAAAAGCCCTCTGGTGCAACCCCTTTGGTTAATAGGCTGATGCCCCAGAAAATCGGATTAACAGATGGAGAAAAGACAAGCGTTGAATCACTCCTGAACGATTTTTCTGATATTTTTGTGACAGGAAATGATAAATTCGGACGCACTGTTATAGTTAAACATCGCATTGACACGGATGAGTCAAGACCTATAAGACAGCCACCTCGTCGACTACCGTTGGCCAAACAATCAGAAGTAGGCAACATGATTCGAGATATGGAAGAGCAAGGAGTCATCGAGAAATCATCGAGCCCATGGGCTTCGCCGGTAGTGCTCGTCAAGAAGAAGGATGGGACAACTAGATTTTGTGTCGACTACCGCTGGTTAAACGACGTTACGAAGAAAGACAGTTACCCGCTTCCTCGAATCGACGACACACTAGATACCCTTTCTGGAGCTCAGTGGTTTTCAACATTGGACCTAAAAAGCGGTTACTGGCAAGTGGGAGTGAAGGAGGAGGACAAGGGGAAGACAGCGTTTACTACCGGAAACGGACTTTATCAATTCAACGTGATGCCTTTTGGATTGTGTAGTGCTCAATCAACGTTTGAACGATTAATGGAGAGCGTTCTACGGGGACTTACATGGAAGACGTGTCTTGTGTACTTGAACGATATCATCGTTGTTGGAAGGAATTTACCAGAACACATCAATAATCTGCGCTCCGTCTTCGAACGACTAAGACAGGCCAACTTAAAGCTCAATTCGAAGAAATGTGAACTCTTCCAAAGGAGAGTAAAATTTCTGGGACACATCGTTTCATCTGCAGGAGTTCAAACGGATCCTGATAAGATAGCAGCCGTCCGAGAGTGGCCTACTCCAGAAGACAAGCAACAGTTAAGAAGCTTTATGGGATTAGCCACATATTACCGACGGTTTGTTAAAGGTTTTGCCAACGTGGCTAGAACCCTACATGAACTAACGGGTAAAGACAAGAAATTCAATTGGACAGAAAAGTGTGAGGCAGCAATCAACACATTGGAGGCCGAGTTATGTAAGACACCAACATTGGCATTCCCAAGAGCGGATTGCCCATTTATATTGGATACTGATGGAAGTAACACAGGAATCGGAGCAGTGTTGTCACAGGAAGTCGATGGTAAAGAGAGAGTTGTCGCATATTATAGTTGAGTTCTATCTAAGCCAGAGAGAAATTACTGCGCAACAAGAGAGGAACTGCTGGCTGTCGTAGAAGCCGTTAAGAATTTCCATAAATACCTCTACGGACGTCGATTCCACCTTCGGACGGATCATACCGCCCTGATATGGTTGCTAAATTTTAAGAATCCGGAAGGACAAATAGCTCGATGGATCGAACGACTTCAAACGTACGATTTCCAAATTTTCCTCCGTCAAGGGAAGGTGCATAATAACGCTGATGTTCTATCAAGAAGACCATGTAAGCCAGATTGTAAACATTGTCATAGAACGGAAGAGAAAGAAGAGGCGTACGACCTGCGAAATGTACACGCAGAAGTACTAGATGGGTGGACGAATGATGCCATACGCGCAGTTCAACTTCAGGATGAAGATATGTCGCTAATTCTGGAATACAAAGAAAAGAACGAGCGGCCAACTTGGAACAATATTTCCGACAAGAGTGCAACATTTAAGGCATATCGGGCACAATGGAATTCCTTGCTGGTGGAAGATGGTATTCTTAAGCGTAAATGGGAAGCCGCGGACGGAAAATCCCATCGAATGCAAATTCTAGTCCCACCATCAAAAGTGAAAGAGGTTCTAACAGAAATGCACGGCGGGGCCTCCGGTGGACATTTGGGAGTTAATAAGACACTTTCAAAATTACGATCTCGTTTTTACTGGCTTCACATGAGAGATGACATCGAGTGTTGGTGTAGGAAGTGCAGAACTTGCACTGCGACCATAGGACCAACGGCAAAACCAAGGAGCGCTATGAAGCAGTACAACGTGGGTGCCCCTTTCGAGCGAATTACGATTGATATCTCAGGACCATTCCCAAAAACAAACGACAACAACAAATACATGTTAGTTATCATGGATTACTTCAGCAAGTGGGTAGAAGTCCTTCCAATTCCAAACCAAGAAGCAACAACCGTCATTGAGCAGCTAATCAATAATTGGATCAGCAGATGTGGGGTTCCCTGCGAGCTTCATTCCGATCAAGGCCGAAATTTCGAATCACAGATGTTTCAAGGCATCTGTGCGGCACTGGGCGTAAGGAAAACCAGGACCACACCCTTACATTCGCAGTCAGACGGAATGGCCGAAAGGTTCAACCGGACAATAAAAGAGTATTTATCGAAGGTCGTTAGTGATCACCAAAGAGATTGGGACAAATATGTACAAACCTTTCTCATCAGCTATAGATCGGCTAATCACGATACGACGGGCCATTCTCCAGCAAAAATTGTATTTGGACGGGAGATACGATTACCAGCCGATCTGCGATTCGGAATACCTCCAGACACCATAGACAAGACCGAAGACTACGTAGCCGAATGGAGAAATTGCCTTGATGAGATTCATCATTTGGTTCGAAAGCAAATCAAGGTATCCAGTGACAGGATGAAAACAAGGTACGACGTTCGAGCCAACGCATCCGGATTTAATGCAGGCAATAACGTATGGCTTTATAACCCTCATCGGCAAAAAGGAAGGTCTCCGAAGTTGCAGCAACATTGGGAAAGACCGTATAAGATTCTCACAAGAATTAACGACGTTGTCTATAGGATTCAGCGAAGACCGAACGCCAAGATGAAAGTGGTACATCGTGACCGACTGGCGACTTTTGTTAACCCAGGAGATCAGTGAACTTAGTTCGGGACGAACTAATCTAGGCGGAGGGTAGTGTGACGCATATGACAATCAGTACTGGAATCTTCGAGAAAGTCCGAAACAAAGTACTAGATTATTTTAGGAAGTACTGGAAAACTGGAATAGAACATTCAAGACTATGGAACGGACGGAAACGATGCACCAAATCAGAATGAGGAAAAACGGTATAAATACGTCGCACGCAGAGCGGAAGAATAAGTTAGAGTGATAAGTAAGAAAGCGAAGCAAGCGATAAGTCTCAAGTTAGAAGTAAGAAGGAAAATACGCGATAAGTACGGAAGCGATAAGTCAAGAAATCGTTGTGTACGGTAAAAGTGACGGTTGTGATTAACGGACTAATAAAGTGTTATATTAATTCAAAAATCAATTTAACGGCTCTTATTTATTCAAAAATAATTAATCCAGCGAAGCCTAAGCTCGCTACAATATCATATGGTAGATGTGATGTTGTTTGTTGATTGCTATTTATGCCTTTCGGCGTACTTTTTTTTTTTCTTATATATATATATAAAATAGGTAATATTATTAGAGGGGGACTCGTCGTTTACATCTATATGTATACATTGTTATTACAATTTTTTTTTTTTTTTATAACAAACAAAAACTTCAAAACGAAACGAAAAGGTAAATAAAAAATAAAATAGAATAGCTACAAAATAAGTAATAAACGTAATGTGGGAAGGTGGACGGTGGAAGGGGGGACAAGGGGAAGGAGAGCGTTGCTCTTGAGAGGCATACTATATCTGAGGACGTGGAGTCCTCTCCTCGTTGAGAAGCCACCACCATTTGGGAGAAGTTCGATCTTTGGCTGATTTATCTCTTTCACTGATCGTCGTGCTAAAACGTAGGCGGTCTGGGGCATTGGAGATATCACTATCATGGAGAATTCGTTTGTCCCTGGCACCACGGAGAGCGTGGTAAATAATCGGGACTCCATGCACGTCTTGGATAAGGCCTTTTTGATCCAAGAATGGGAACGCTTCTGGGGGACTAAACCCATTCTGGAGCGTATTCTCCAGATACATATCGTTGGGATAGAATGCTCCCGAGATAAGATTATTGTCACTGCACATTGCCCTTGCTGTGTGACCACGAATAATTTTAATTATGAAATTGTCTATCCTATTTAACCCTGATTTGTTATACAGGATTTTGTTGGGATAGAATTTTTTATATTGCGACTCTGGTGTTCTATAAAGTCCGAGGCAGGAACGCAAACACTGCCGTTCGAACGCACGGAACTTCTCCATATAAAGTGGAGATATATTATACCATACTGGGCAGCCATAAACCAAAACTGGTCGGATGAATGCCGAGTACGAAATTATTTTGACTCTGGGGTCAAGAAGACTAGTCCGGAATAGACTTCTTGTCATAGAATATGCGCTTTTAGCTGCGGAGAGGCACGCTGCTATGTGCTTGTCAAAATATAAATACTGGTCTAACCAGATACCAAGGTATCTAACTACAGTTTTCACTTGCAGTGGAAGGTTATTGTTACCTACAATAGAAGTGTTTCCAGTTGTATTTTGTATCCCTCGAGGCCCTGGATAGCGGCGTTCTGAAAAGAATAGTCTCGGTTTTCTGGAAATTAATCTTTAATTTCCAGTCGTCGCAAAAATGTTTTATTTTATTGGTCATCTTGAAGGTGCCTATTGATGACGTCTATTTTTCCTCCTGTTCTGTACACCACTATGTCATCGGCGTACGCAATGGCGTTTTCGAGAGAACTCACTAGATCACTAGTATAAATATGGAATAGAATGGGAGAATTCACAGCTCCTTGCTGTAAGCCATTTTTAATTTGGAAGGTCTTGTTGGAGAGTATGCCCCGCTTTTCAACACAAAATGTTTGTTCATTATCATATCATAAATTATGTAAAGCAGATATTGCGGCATAACAAGGTTTGTTAACTTATAGACAAGTCCTTCTAACCATACGGTGTCGAAAGCCTTTTCCAAGTCAACCAACATTGCCGCTTTGCCTTGTTCCACTGTATATCGGAAACAAGTTTCGTCGCTGCATAAACTGTATCATGTCGCGCTCGAAAGCCAAACTGGTTGTTGGGGATGATGTTGTACCAATGTCCTTTTCGGTAATCGAAAGAGTGTATCTGGTCGTACTGCTGAAGTAGATAGTGCTCGTTTGGCACGTGTATGATGGCTGCAAGTCCGTAATGATCGCTATCGTACTCAATTGTGCGAAGACAATTTCGAGTAGTTACCTCGGTATCTGGTAACAGAATTCGATCGTCTGTCATAAGTACATCCAGGAAGGAGTTACCTCTTGGATAAGACGGTGTACTTGTAGCGTACAATTCTAGTTTATGCTCTATCGCATTTGTTTGCCACCAATCAAACAAGGCATTGGCACTGGTGTTCGAGGTCAGATTGCACCAGGCACTGTGCTTGGCGTTGAAATCTCCCGCCATTAAAAAGTAATTGTTTTCCGAATCTAACTTGAGACTTCGGAAAAGCGTATCGATTTCACTGATAAATTGGGTACCTTGAACAGATTCAGAAGCGTAAGCAGCGACTATATATAGAAGCCTTTGACTTTTTAGAGGAATATCTATCATGCATGCCTCAAGCACTTGGAATTTGTGTACTTCGGTGCTGTAAACGACCTTATGGTGAAGACCTTTCTTAACTAAAATATCGACCCCACACCCTCGAGTAGAGTGTGGTCGATCTCGTCTAATTATGTTATAATTTTTGTAGCCCATTTTGTGCCTTTGGTTTAGCTTAGTTTCGCTAGCCAAGGGCACATCTGGGCATTCGGCGTGGAGCAGATTGCCTAAATTATCCCTTCTTTCGATGTGGATTAGTGAATTTACATTCCCAGCTATAATTTTTAGGTTTAGTTCAGACGGAGGGTTGACGATTTTGATGTGGAGAGTTATTTGAGAACAGGGTTGAATAGGGAGTATCTATTCGTTCAGTCAGTGTTTTTTGAAATTCGGCAAATTGTCCTTGCATGGTTAATAACATTGTTATTATTTCTGAATGTGCCTCGGGCCCAAGCATTCTTCCATTACTATATGTATGTTTCATGGATGCTGGTTGCTTAGGAGCACCGGCCATTTATGCATATGACACACAAGGAGCCACGAAATTGTTGTAAGAAGGAGTTTTCATGTTTTTCTCTTCTTCAACTTGTTTCTTTTTGGATTCCAATTTTAATTTCATTTGTTGAAATTTAGGACATCCTCTAAAATTTGCAGTGTAATCTGTATTTTTACAGAGGAAACAGGACAGTGTTTTTTTATCTGGAAGCTGTTCCTTGCCCAAGGGGCATTCACCATTGATATGGTCGGAGAGGCACTTTACGCACCTGAATTGCATCTGGCAGTTTGATGCCGCGTGCCCGAAGCGTTGACAACGCATGCACTGCAGTTCTAGGCCGTTGAGACTGGGGGTGAGGTTACTTTCGGTCAGAGCGCATACATATATCAAAGGGATGGAAGTGAGTATTTTTTAAAATCGAATGGGTTTTGGACCGAAGTCCTCTGACATTCTGATAGTAAATAGTTAGGGGGAGAGCATTAGGTAACCCCATAGAGAGTGGAGTAGGCAGCCGATTATGGCCGAAAAAACTTATTATTGGCGGGTTCGCAGCGTTGGCGACCAGATGCCATTTTCGTGCAAATGTATTGTCGAAAAGCCGAGAGGTCTTTTGTTACTTTAAAAGGGGGAATATTGAAATTTTCACAGAATTTTATGTAGAGATTACGAAGGCTAGGGAAATCGGTGGGAAGATCTTCACGTTGAATGGAAACCTTAACCCGCGTTTTCGTTTTGCCTTCATACCAGACTGCATCAGATTTGCCATGAGCCGGTCTAGACAGCTTCGCCATGTATGGAAGTATGGGGCTGCTAACTGGGACGATTTGCGAGATTTCTTGGCATCCTTTCCATGGTCCGAGGTGTGCTTCGGAAACTCCGATGTTAACGCTTGCGCGGAGTCGGTATCAGAGATTATTCTTCTGGGGATGGAGATGTATATTCCACATTCCATCAAACGAAGTTCGTCTAACAAACCTTGGTTTGACAAAAAATGCGAGTTGATTACAGCGGCAAAAAATAGAGCTTTTAAGCAATGGCGCTCCAATCCCACCGATGTTAACAGAACGAATTTTGTTAGAATCAGAAACGCGTGCAGCCAGGCGATTAATACCGCGAAGAAGGATCACAACGACAGGTTGATCAATAAACTTCTTCGGTGCCCAACTGGTTCGGGCTCCTTCTGGTCAATGGCAAAAGCTGTCAGCAGTAACTTCGCATCCTCCTCTTTCCCCCCGTTGGTGACAGACAGAGGGACGTTAGTCACGAATTCAAAGGATAAAGCTAATGTGATCGCGAATTTATTTTCCGCAAATTCAAACCTCGATCCCAGCCTTTTGGAGCCACCTGTGATCTCGCCGGTACGGTCTTAGATGTGGGATGTGAGATTTCGTCCTCGCACTATTCAACGCATTCTACATGAGCTGAATTGTAGGAAGGCAACCGGCCCGGACGGAATACCAGCAATAGTCCTTAAGAATTGTGCTCCAGAGCTATCGCCGGTTCTTGGCACACTTTTTCCCTTATCTTATGCACGGAAGACCTTTCCTGCCTGCTGGAAAATCGCTCGGGTTCAGCCAATTCCAAAGACGGGAAAAAGGTGTCTCCCACAAAATTACCGTCCGACAGCATTACTGTCTATTTTATCTAAAGTAATGGAAAAAGTCATCAATACAGAGTTGGTTAAATATTTGGAGTGCAACGGACTTCTGAATGACCGTCAATATGGATTCCGTGGCAGGCGGTCCACGGGAGACCTTTTGACACTTATAACCGATATAGGAACATCTGCGATTGAACGGCATGGTGAGTCAAGGGCGGTCGTATTGGATATCTCCAAGGCTTTTGACCGCGTCTGGCACGAAGCATTGCTGAGCAAACTTCGTTCATATGGACTTTCCCAACAGCTTTGCGACTGGACGAGGAGCTTCCTTGAGAATCGATCGATCCGGGTTGTTGTGGACGGCGAGTGTTCGGATCTGTATCCTGTTCATTCGGGGGTGCCCCAAGGTTCTATTTTGGCTCCAACCTTGTTCTTGCTTCACATACATGATTTGTTGGAGACAACAGATAACAAGGTATTCAGTTTTGCGGATGATAGTACGCTTGTTTCCTCCTTCTCGAGTGTTCGTCCGATTGGTGCATATGCATCGCATCAGCTGAGATGTAGACAGATTGATTCTCTGAATCAGGATCTAGATAGGATCATGCAGTGGGGAAGGGCTAATCTCGTCGACTTCAATGCAGCGAAGACACAATATACAACATTCACAAAGAAAAGTGGATCGTCGGTTCCACAGTTGATGATGAATGGCTGGGCCTTCAAGGCTGGGGAAAGTTTGAAATTGCTCGGCGTCACGGTCTGTGGGAATGTAGCATGGCATAAATACGTGTCGAGTATCGCCACGTCAGCCTCAGGAAAACTGAGTTCTCTTTTTAGAGCCAAGAAATATTTTACTCCGGCTCAACTTCTTCTCCTGTATAAGTCCCAAATTAGACCCGCGCTCGAATATTGCTCTCATATTTGGAGCTCAGCTCCTAAACATACCCTCGACCTACTTGAGAGCATACAGAGACGAGCGATCCGCCTGATCGGGGACTCGGCGTTGACGTCGGGACTACAGTCGCTATCACATCGAAGGCGCGTAACCGACCTCTGTCTGTTTTACAGATATTATCACGGGTACTGTTCTTCGGAGATTCTTGGTATTGTTCCACGCAATTCGGCTTATATGCGCTCCACAAGACAATCCGACGGATCGCATCTGTTTGCGGTTCATCTCCCGACGGCGCGAATACCCCTATATCAGAACTCGTTCCGTTACAGAGCGGGGAAGCTGTGGAACTCCCTTCCCACGCGAGTGTTCGCGGAGCGTTATAACAGTTATTTGATGAATCTCGGGGCGCCCGTTCGGCGCTATAGGTTTGCCTCTCCCGAGAGAAGTTTAATAAAAAAAAAAAAAAAAAAAAAAAATTAAGGTAAGCTAGGTAGATGCGGACGTTATTGTAAGTCCGACTATTTCGAAGTTTCGGGAGGGCATAGCGGCAATCAGATGACTTAAGGGATAGGGGACGGAGTGGGGGGGGGGGGGGTATTAGTGAATCAATAGCCGGTGGCTGTGGGCGACGGGGAAGTGGGGGGGGGGGGTAGAGAGATTCAATCTTGAGCAAGGTTCAGAGGACAAATGGGCTGTGCTTTCATGGAGGGGGCCTAATGGTTTGACAGTGTGCGATCTATGGAAGTTGGTGTACTTAGCACCGGTTTCAGGTCGAATAAAAGAAAATGGGTGGGGTAAGGGCCATGATGTGATGTGGGGAGAGTGGTTGGGTTGGTGTGGGGCTGGACGATATTACGGGAGTGTGCGGAGGAAGGTTTGGGATAAGGAGTGTGGTCTCGGTGAGTTGAAGGGGGGGGGGGGGGGGGGGGGGTAACCCATGAATTGGGAGAGGGTCTAGTGGGACGTCTTAGGTTTGGATCGGGGAGCCTAGTGCGTGTGCTTCTAGGTTTGGGAGAAGGGGTGTGCGTAATACTTTTCCAAGTGTTGTAAAATTTGCGACAATTCACTTTGACTTTTCCATCCATTATTAAGCGGCTAGCTATTTGGAAATCACAACTTGCCATTATATTGTTTTAATATTATTATCTTTTGACTTTAATTTATTTTTCTTTACATTGTAACACAAATTGTTTTTTTCTTGAAACCGACTGTCCCATGTTGTATTTCAATAAAAGACCTGCACTGAGATTTTAATGTTCGTTATTCAAGAGTATAAATTGGACTGAGCCTAAGAAACTTTCAAAGAATGAGACCCACCACGCTAGCTGATTGTGTATGAAGTATGAATGTGTATTCGTATATAATACGAGTATAAATGTTAATGGTAGTTCATAGTGACTAGCATATAAGGGTTAATGATAATTATTATTATGTTAAAGATGGGTCAGTATACATCAGTTTGCATTAAATCTTACTATAAAAATGGAAGAAAGTATACCAATGTTTGAAGCATGCTCAATATTACTTTTCGTAATAAGAGTGTATGAGTGGTATGTAGTATCTGCTTCCAAGAAGGTCGTGGAGACGTTGAAAATGACGAAAGTCCTAGAAGCCCCAGCACATCAACAATCGATGAAAATGTGAAAAAAGGGAAGAAACGGGTGATTAACCATCTCCGAATCATAATCAAGTTGCTGATGATGTTGGGATGTCAATTGGCCCATGTGACGAAATTCTTTCGGATGTCTCCGGCATGAAACGTGTGGCAAATTTTTGAATTTCGAAGGAACCCAGAGTTGATTACAAGTCGCTGAGAAGTCACTAAATGAAGTCAAAAAGGATGAAAAACTTCGGAAACGTGTCGTATTAGGTGATGCAGCATGCATTCTGTTCATAAAAAGTAAAGTGAATCATCAGAGGCCGACGTTTTGGAACCATCCGTGACATAAACATAAAATCGCTCAAGGAGATGACGGTCATACCGAAACTGAGTTCCATAAGTGGTTTCCAGATTGAAAAAGCGCTGGCGCAGGTGCATTATATCTGAGAGGGATTACTTTCAAGGGAACAAAATTGATGTTCATGCATAAATAAAATTATTTAAGAAAAACACCAATTGTCATTATTTGTTTAAACATACCTATTTTATTGTTTAGTATATTTTGAAGGCTTGTCCCTAGTCAGAGTTAGCTCAGATCAATACAATTGGCACTCTTGTGTGGAAACGTCAAAATCTCATTGACTCACTTTCAACCTATTTCTACGTTTTCCTATTTACTCGTACATAACAAAATAACTATGGAACAGAACAATTTATATTTCCCCTTTTCTCTTTGTAATAGGATTCTTGGCCAAAAATCGAGATTCTTTTAGGGTAGACCTACGAAACCTAATTTCCAAATCTACGAACAAGTACCTGCAGGATATGTTCGCTTCAGAATTACAAGATACTATCAAGAGGCAGTACACGTTATGCTTCAAATTTCGAAGTTCTCTGGACTTGCTTCTCCGAACGTTGTCAGCATGCCATCCATTCTTCGTTCGATGTATCAAACCGAACGAATTTAAGAAGCCAAATGTAAGTAGATTCTAATAAAGTTCGAACTGGAATTTAAAACGTAATTCTTTTTAGGATTTCGATAAAGTCCTTTGTATGCGTCAATTGCGTTACTCTGGAATGTTGGACACAGTGCGTATACGTCACGCTTCTTATCCAATTCGGCACACGTTTACCGAATTTGTCGAAAGGTACAAGACACTTCTCCCATATAATGGTTTCATTAATCAAGAGACATATCAAGACGTAGCGAAGCGAATATGTGAAAACATCTTTACATCCGATGAGGACTATAAATTGGGTATTTCAAAGGTTTTTCTTAAGGAATCGAGTGGAGCATTTTTGGAGCGGGAACGTTCAACATCTGTGGTTAAATCAGTTATTTGTATTCAAAGAGGTTTACGACGAGTTCTATTCAGGCGGTGGTTAGAAAAACGTCGCAATGCCGCAATAGTCATACAAAAATACTGGCGTGGATTCGTACAAAAAAGAGATTATGATACTCTGTTAAGCGTCGTATGCCATCTGCAAGCATGCTTCCGGTGTCGATACGTTTTGGCCAGATATCAATTTCTTAAAAATTTTGTCATTAAACTTCAAGCGATGTATAGAGGTTTTTTAGTTAGGAAAAAATATAAAGCCATTTCATCTATTAAGGACTTACAGCTAAGAAAGGTAAAACTCTGTCAAGAATTACTATCAAGAGATTCATGCTCTCGCAACAATAAAAATGCGACTAATAAAAACTACTCAGAAACATTAAATGAAATTAAACAAGGAGTATATACTCCTGAGAGCTATGAACAAGATGGAGAGAACAATATCGAATTGGTTAATAAATTTGTAGATGAAATTTTCAGCTTTTTAGACAGTGAGGAGAACAGGCCAATGGTTACATTCAATAATAATTTATTCCTTAATATATTTGATTCGTCTCCGAGAAAAACTAAAGAGCGTGTGTCTCGTCGGTCGGTACTTGTTCCGTATCGGCATTTATATTAAGTGCCTGTCTTTTTCGAGCAAGCCACTTTTTGGTTGAACACAAGTGACCTCATCAACATGGTCAACTTCAATTAGAAGTTTTTGGCTTAATGTAGCCTTGAAACGGTATGTCTCATATAACCTTTTTGTAACGTGGAACTATATCTTTAATCATTAAGCTTATATAGTTAGTAAGACTAATTATTTACTAATTAATGTCATTACAAGATTGTTTGTAATAGAAAACTGGACATTTATAAAGAAAGAGGTAGGATGGGAAGAGATATTTATTGGTTAAGAAAAATAAAATGTCTTGGTAACGACCTTAAACGACCGAAACTCTTTGATGAATTTTTCTTTCACATATAGTTTCGAGTCAATTTCAGTTAAATTGTACAATTTTAAGTTGACGACTTTTTTGACGTTATATAATAAGTGTGCAGGTATAAACTCGGCTTTGAAGTTGGTTACATTAAAAACATTTCTCATCATCATCATCATCATCGGCACTACAACCGGGAACCGGTCTTGGCCTTATTTAGCAAGTCCTGAGGCTTGTTAAATTTTTCATAATGATTTGTTTTTTCCGGGCAAGGTCATTAGTCTTGCGCCAGAGGCTCCCCGACGGGGAATCGAACCCTGGTCTCCCGCGTGACAGGCGGGTATACTAACCACTATACTATCGAGGAGCAAAAAACATATCTGAACGCAAGCAATTCGCTCGTCATTTCGGATATACAGTATGTAGCTTAGTTATTGTTGATTTTATGATCAAATTTAGTCATTTACAACCCGTTATTCCATGTGCATCAGTTGTATTAGAAATGTATCTCGATAAGCAACATTTACGCCATTGCGTATTATTCTATCTACAAAAAAAAAAAAAAAAAAAAACGCTCAAGCTCTGGAATTGATAAATTCAACTTTGGGTGAACACTCTGTGAGGCATTCAATAGTAAAAAGGTGGTTTGCAAGATTTCGTAAAGGAAACTATAGTCTTGAGGACGCTCCACGTCTAGGTGGAAAAAAAAATTGACGATGAACTACAAGTTTTACTGGATGCAAATCCTTGTCAAACTCAAGAAGAGCTTGCATAACAGTTAGGACTTTGTCACAGCAATATCAATCAATCTTTGTACAAGTATTTTTTCCAATAAAGTTCAATTTGACAAAAAAAACCGAGTTTCAACTTTCACACCAATTAATAATATACATGGGAGGTATGAAAAGTCACTCAAACGACTGTCAAATAAAAACTACCCATCAAAAATGGCTGAAATTTTCGTGAGTAACTGTCAAAAGATGCACAACTATATTTACCAGCCTTTATTGACGAGTGCCGCTATCTTCACGCTGAGGCCGGAAACTTTTCCGTCCACCCTCGTATACTTTGGATAAAAATAAACTTTTTATCAAGTTTGTAACATATAATGGGTTCTAATACGTATTCCAGTATTCATTTTATAGAATCCTGCAAGAACTAGTTGCTTTGAGCCAACAGAAAGATAACCTCCTGTCCATTAAATTCGTTTTGTTTACTCCACAAGAATGAAATCTGATAGTATTGTAGGTAGCAAAGTCGAAGCACCGACATGGGCGCTGGGTTCCACTTCGTTCTCACAAATTAGAAGTTCCGCTGTTGTGTTCTGTAGGGGTTTGTTTCAGGACGCGAGTCTCCTGATCCTTAAAAGGACAAGGCGATCTCTTAAAACAGACCGCTCCTGAAATCTTGTCCTACAAGGGGTCGTTAACCGTGCTTCCTCTGATCCAGAGGGAAGAGTAACGTCCTTTTGGTTTGGCCTCAGTCTTCGCAAGTCCGCTGGTTTCCGTGGGGGGCCAGGTGATACTCCAGATCTTCAGAAGTATTCTCTTTGAGGGAGTACCTATACTTAACTCACCAGAAAAATGAAAAGAAGGCTCGTTTTTCCTTTTAGTATTTTATTTATTTCTAATTTGAACTTCGCCCTTCTCCAGGATATTTTCCTTCAGGGACAACGGACGATAATTAACTGCGGCCCGGAGATCACTATACTATTCCTTTATAAAGGAAAAGGAATCGAAAATTGTATCCCAAAGATACACATTTTCGTGCAACAATCTCGATTTTCAATACATTTCGTGCGATGCTCAATGTTTGTTTTAGATAAGATTCAATTTTCTGAATCTTCATCAATCTATTTGCATGTCAGGATTTGAAATGGTATTTGGGTATTGTTTGCTTGTGGCAAATTCGAACATCTGGTGTGATTTGCCATGGATTTGGTTTGCTTAGTTTTCTAGGGAAATTACCAGATTGAAATGTATTTCTGGATTTTGAATTGAGATTATGCCGTGGGGCAAATGCAAAGCTATAAACGAATATTTGATTCGTTTATTGCGAATTTTGATTTTAGTTTTGGTTTTTTGATTAAATTATGCCGTGGGGGCAAATGCAAAGCGATAAACGAATATTTTGATTCGTTTATTGCGAATTTTGGATTTTGTTTTGGTTTTTCAGAATTTTGATAGGATTTAATGTTTTGGTGTAGGATTTCTGGGATTAGGATGTATGGATGGGGAAAAAGGTGGTAGGGCTTTTTAGAGCACTACACCGCCGCGGCAAACGGTGCACAAGAAAAAAAAACAACAGCACAATGAAACAAACACTCAGGAAACGGCCGAGAGAACTAAAACACTAGTGTTGGTTGGTGATCACCACTTTAAATTTAATTTTATTTGTTTGTCCTTTACATTCTGAATATAATTGGAAACGCAACACAATGTCTCGAAAAATAGAATACTCGTAAAACGCGATAGATATCAACGACGCACTCGACTAGATTCGCGCCACCGTGCGCAGCAGTGAGCGGGAGATCGCCTGTGACCAGGCTGGTCAACGGATGGAAGACGACTCAACGATATCTTGCTCGTTCAGAGCTCACTCGTTCATCGTGATCATTGTGGTATGTGTGAGTGAAGATCACATTGGTTTATTTTTCATAAACAAGGCCATAGGAATAAACCTGAAACTCAAGGACAGGGCATAATGGGCATCCAAGAGATGTGTGTTTGTTGAAACAAACGAATCGCATCTCGTCGGATGCTAATGGCTTTGCATTTGTTTATGTATCTAGTTCGTAAGGGACAAGATTCGGCGAATCAAAGGACAAGGGAAATATGACCTAATGCATAGTTCGGTAATGAGGGTCGGCTAGATAAATAGCAGCCGCTCATTAAATAGAAAATGTGATTCGGATACCTAAACGATGTGAATTGTCTATGGTATGCATTGCAGCTGTTACGATAGCCGCAATGCCGATGCACATGTTGCTAATAGGTTTAAGACGCGAGATGCGTATTTGCTTTGGTTTGCACATTGTGCGAGTCAGAGAATTTTATTGCTGGAAGAGAAACGTCGCCAGCTAAATGTATACATAAGGAAGTTTATCGTATACATGAATGAAGCTGGGAATAGGCGACGCAATGCTAATTATCCCTGGCTGGAATGGTTACATGATATGTGAACCGAGGGTTTTTCTTTTCAGGAAATTTATGATGAGGAAATTAAGAACTCTTACAGGGGATTTGTAAGCGAAGGAATGCTTGAAAAGGTAAGAATTCTTTTGCAGGTACTTTTGGGTTATAATAATTGGATCTGTTTGATGCGTGAAGCATTTAAGATGCTAATGCGAATTGCATTAGCGAAAGCTGGTGCAGACCGGGTTGTGGTTATGGGGGTTTTTTCAGGAAGGCGAGCCGTGGGATCTGGCGGAACCGCCACAGTATAACTAGGTTTTATATTCTTTCGAATACCTTAGAAATATCCACTGTGGCAGTTTTACGTGGAATGGATCCGTTACATTCTGCGTCTGCGCTTCAGATTATCACCGCAAAGGCTGAGATATTCTAAATCGACTGTTCGACGTTACCTCACTCAGCTTAGAAGAAGAATACCCTGTGAACCAAACTTCGAAATATTCAGACTTTCTCACAGAATATGAATTACTCGGCTACATGGAATGGATTTCACCCTTAGCTCAAGAACTAGCTCTCGCCTATTACCTACCGCACCACAGTACTATTCATGAAAATAGTGCTACAACGAAGCCGCGAGTTGTTTTTCAACGGTTCCGGTAAAAATTGTTAAAACAAGGATTTTTTACACGTCGGTCCAAAACTTTAGTCAGATCTTATTGACGCACTGCTCACGGCCTTCATCATCGGCACTACAACCGGTACCGGTCTTGGCCTTATTTAGCAAGTCATGAGGCTTGTTAAATTTTCCCTAATGGTTTGTTTTTTCCAGGCAAGGTCATAAGTTTTGCGCCAGAAGCCCCCCGACGGTGAATCGAGCCCCGGTCTCCCGCGTGACAGCTGGGTATATTAACCACTATACTATCGAGGAGCCCATGACGTATAGTGCAAAAATATTCCATCAAATAGTAGTTCACTCGGATAACTGGGACAATCAGTACATACTCTGGACTGGTGACGACAATAATCCTGAAATCTAGCAGCTCACTACAGTTACCTACGGGATGGGACCAGTTATATACTAAGCAGACCCTGTTCTGAAACAACTACTCATCAACGAAGGGGGCTATTTCGGTGGCAACATTCATCAGGTAAACGCTATATCAGCTTCTGGTTGAAGCGATGTGCCTGTCAGGCCGTTGAATGGAAAAGCAATCATCCAGAATTCTTCAAAACCTCAAAACCTCTCGGCTCTAAAGATTCAAGCTTCTAGTCTGAACCCACTTTAAAAATTCTGGATGTCACTTGGAATTCTAAAGCTGACATTTTGAAGTTCCTGGACCAAACAACTCAAAACTTCAGTATCACCAAACGCATTATCATCTCCCAAGCAGCTCAATTATTTGACCCGCTTGGTCTAATATCACCGGCATTCATCAAAGTGAAATTGCTCATACAGGATCTCTGGCTAGCAAAGATCGACTGGGAGGACACCTTGACACCAGAGCTCATCCAACGCTGGAAAATATTCCGACAAGAATCACCCCAGTTCTCTGACCTTCAAATTCCTCGATGGGTAAACTTTTCGTCAGATACTACGAACACTGAGATTCATGATGTCTGTTATATTATTTTACACAATTTAATGTATTCACAGTATATATATATTGTTGCGGATTCGCCCTGGACACAACCGGCGAATTCGCAATTGAATGCTACCCGTGGCACCACCCTAACCAATGTCAACAGTCAGCTGACATATGTGAATTAAATTTTGTTGGTTGTCAAACGACGACCATTTTTGATTGCTTCTTCGTATACTCTTTGGCGACCACGGATCGCAATAATATTAATCACAAAAAATAACAGCAATCGTGTTAAATAAATTAAAGATTGTGACTCAAGTTTGAGTCTTTAAGTGTGCAATAGTTTGCGTTTGATTTATTTTGTACAATTGCGGGTGGTTTCGAGTTGCATAGACGTGGTAACAAGGAACGTGCTATTTGTTATCCTGTTTTAATTCGTTTTTAATACAACCCATCAACCAAAAATCAAAGTGATCATCACTGCATACAGCGGGACAAGCAAGTTCATCAAATACATCCATTCCCGTCTGGAGGAGAAATACATTTTGGACTGATACCAGCCCACTAGGTATTTTTTGCTATTTTCACTCATTAACTTTATCAATATTTCAGAACCATCACAACACGGCAGGAGACACAATCGTGTTCCTGACGCCAGCACCCAGCCCACAACAAAACAAGAACCCGTTGTTAGTGGAAGGTGTGTTCAACGCTTGTTTGAACATACAATTATTTGGTCTTTCGAGCCGGATCCAGTCTGTGGATCCAATTCACTGCTGCCAGCTCACAGCATACGAAAACGCATTGCCCAATCTTCAACCAATCGCAATACAATTAATTCATTGGATGCTGCAAAGCCAATTGGGAGATTGGTTGTCTACACGTGAAAGTGCGACGAAATGTTTAACTGAGGACAGCGATTAATGAATGTTTTTATGATCCATCCGGGCGAATGTTTTAGAACGGAAAAGTCACATTCACGGCTAAGTTATAGAGACAACGGACCATTGCATCGCGGCAATACGAGGATTTCAATTTTGGATCTATACCGTCGCCAGGTTTACGAAGCAACTTCAGTGCAGTCCACCGCCCAGTGAGTGATTCATCTGTGGATGCCAGAGATTCATCTGTGGATCAAGCCGATGTCTAACCAGCTGCCCCAAAGCTACAATTACCGCTCATGGTCACTGTTCAAACGTTATCGATACACATACTATCCAGACACTTCGCACTATAACTCCGACTATTCAATTAACTTGGTAGGCAAAGCGACTCGATACGTGTTCGCGTCTCCGCAGCGCTACGGAGAGCGGGAGGTGCACGACGGTCGGCGGATGTAATTGGACTCAGCGATAAACGACTCGTGCAGAGCCGACTCGCTAATGGGGTGAGTTTCCCCGAGAGAGAAAGTGTTCCTTTCCACTAAGGATTCGTTTTACCTACCACAAGAGAGACGTGCACTCTCTTTGTGGAACAGGCAACCAGATCTCGTAATGGAGATCATGGTAGTATGTGTGCATGGGTGATCGTGAGAATCATAATATTCAACACACGCGCGAAGGCGATGGATAAACGAAGCAGACAGGTGGTAAGGACAAAGGGACTGTGAAGATCGTTGGTAGTACACATGTATGTGTGTACATGGGTTCTTTCATGGGACAAACCATGAAAACGAACCTGAAACGACGAAAATGGCATAGGGTGTATCCATGAGATGTGAGTTCGGTAAAGCAAACAAACCGAATCTCCTTGGATGCTAATGGTTTTTGTTTGCTCATGTCGCTGCTGATGAGAAGCAGATCCTGAAATATGAGAAGACAAAGGGAACGTTTAGGTCTTTGTCTAAGATGTGCATTGCGGCTAAATAAATAGGCGGCAATGTAATGTGGAAATGCGCTAATTGATTTTAGCTTGATTACCGGGAAATTGTGTTTATGGCATCGCTGGTAAGGGTAGGTATTCAATTCCTATTTGCATTCGCCTGTGCTGTAGGATTTAATTGATGCCTTAAGACGCAAGATGCGTATATTTGTTTTTGTCCCTTGGGTATAGGTCGCCATCGACTGTGTATGTAGGTAGTTTTTATTGTACACATGTTGTGGGCGGGATAAGCCAACTCAAGGGTAAGATTCCCTGATTATGCGGTTGTATTATATGTGAACCGATGAATTTGCTTTCAGGGAATTTATGATAAGTTAGGAAGTTAGGGACATTTGGCTAAATAAACTTGATCAATTTGATGCGTGAAGCATTTAAGGTGCTAATGCGATTGTATTAGCGAACTTATAATATTGGGTGATAGGGATGGGGATTCTTTAGGTAAGTAGTCTTTACGGGTAGAGAGGGGAAATTTGCGAAATTGGATTAGTGGGTGTTAGGTGAGGATTTGGCGCTTGATTTGTCCTTTGAGTTGACGGTTGGTTGGCTGCGGTGTTCCGGCGAACACTGCTAACACAAAGAACACTACGGAGCGAAACAGCACAATGAAACACGGAAAAATCGTTTTTTTTATTTTAACTTTTATTGTTCTTGTTTTGTTTTTAATACGCTTAAACGTCTAGTACACAATTTATATTTCGTTTTAAGTTTTCTAACTCCTCAGGATCTTACTAGTCCGTGTCGACTTTTTTTTTGCGATCGTTACTTTTGAAATTCACGAGAGAACATTCGTTACGGAGTTAACACGTAAATACCAACAGTTTACAGTTGCAGTTAAGAAACACGAAAGAAACACAAGTTACTGAGTTAATGTTTTGACACACGTACGACGCGACTTTCTCGATTAACTTTCCTATACCTCTTCTCAGAGGATCCTCTCCGTGCGACTATCTTTTTTTCACTGCCCCTGTAGCCAAATATTGCGCAGCGCGGACCGACCTCCTCGTAGGGTTTTCGCTGCGACCTCCTTTTCGTACCGATGCGCGATATCAAAAAACTCCCCCTCTTTCAACCTATCGGATACTGTTTTTTTTTCAGTATCTGTGTGTTTTGTATCTGCAGTTGTGCAGACACAATTTCCTGTAAGGAGAAAATTGGAAGCTTCACCGTCGTTGTTGACGGTGGATTCTATTCCCACGCTGCTTAGTTAGGTCGACCATCTGGTGTTGACGATCGCCTGGACGTCTAGTCCGCTGGTATCTATTGGATTTGAAATCCAAGAGAGTTTTTCACATGGTGTGAAAAACAAACATTCCGCTGATGCATTTCTGCTTGGCGGACAGTGGCAACGGCGCAATGCTGTGCCGTATTTATTTATTGCAGCTGGCCTTCGTAAAACTCCAAACAAAGTATTGTTTGGAGTTACGTGGTGCTTGGTTTTTCGCGCCATCTGGGTGTTTACGAGGCTAAGGAATGCGCTCCTTTGTTGCGGTGAATATTTGGGTGATCTAATGTTTAGATCAACCGCACCACGTCCGTTGGTCGGTTAATTGTTTTAATTGTAATTCCCTGCATCTCGTGCAGATGTTCAGGGTTGCCGACTTGTGGTGCTGGCATTCACTTAGCTTGCGATTGCACACGTCGAAGGATGCATGGATGTTTCTCCTTGTTTCAGGTCGTAGGTTTTAGGTATGGAGCGTTTAGCTCGGTATTAGAGGCTTTGGGGACGTTAAGTTCCTTGCCTTCTGGTGTCGACTCAACGTTGGGTTACTGGCGGCCCCCGCTGGGCTTGGGATCGCGTCTGTGGACGTGATGTTGTCCAGGTAAGTGCATTACCTCAAGTTGGTCTGGACTTTTTTCCTGTGAGGAATTTGTACGTTCGCCACAGGACCCCCCCCCCCAGTGACGTAGTCACGATAAGGAAAAGGTAGGAGTATGGAGGGTGCTGTTAAAGGTCGGAGAGTGCTCCTTTCCATCGTGGTCGGTGTTTAGGCGGTAAAGGAGCGAAGGCAATCGCGTTTGTTGTTTCCTTGTGGGTGTTAGTCGCGCTTTCGTTGTTGGTGGTTTCGGTTAGTGGTTGCCGTAAGTTGAGAATCCTTGCGGCGTCTTCTTGGGCGCGCAGATCTCGAGCGCGTTGCCGCGTTATCGGTCCGTGCACGATATCCGATGCCCCACGAGCAACCATTTCGCGAGGGTTAGGTTGATTCTCAACTCTTACCGTGCCTGGTGTTTCCTGGGAGTGTGGTGGATGGTACACAGGGCGGGTTTCGGCTGCCGCCAACGGTTGATGGTGTACCTCTCCTGGCACGGTATCTGGCGGTAGTTCCAGGTGGCACGGCTTCAATCTCTCGACACTGACGGTGTACGGCTTTCCGTCGATGTCTACGGAGAAAACTCGGTCGTTTATTCGCTCCAGCACCTTGTATGGCCCTTCGTAGGGCGGTTCTAGAGGTTTCCTAACTTTGTCCACCCTGATGAAGACGTGCGTGCAGCTGTCCATATCTGGGTGAACAAATAACCTCTTGGAACCGTGTCTGGCGACCGGCGTTGCCCTGACCTTACGCATGAGTTTGCGTAGGTTTTCCAAATTTGGCAGCTGTTCGAGCGGTGGTTCTCCATCGGCGAAGAACTCTCCTGGGAGGCGCAGATTGGTTCCGTACGTCAGATCTGCTGCTGAGGCTCCCAGGTCTTCTTTTATGCTTGTGCGCAAGCCTAAAAGAACTGTTGGTAGTGCGTCCAGCCATTGATTGTCGTCATGACACATCAGTGAGGCTTTAAGAGAGCGATGCCAACGTTCGATCATCCCATTGGACTGTGGGTGATAGGCTGTTGTGTGGCTTTGCTGGCAGCCGAGTAGATCGGTCAGCTGCTTGAAAATCGCCGCCTCGAACTGTGGTCCTCGATCGGCTGTGAGGGTAGCTGGGACGCCGAAACGTGTGACCCAAGTCGAATAGAATGCTTTGGCTACATTCTCTGCGGTCACTGTTCGTAGTGGCACTGCTTCTGGCCACCGAGTGAAACGATCGATCATCGTCAGGAGGCACAGGTAACCTCTCGACGGCGTAAGCGGTCCCACAATGTCGATGTGAACATGGGCAAATCGTGCCTCGGGGAGCTTAAACTGTCCTGGGTGGAGCACATTGTGTCGATCGACTTTGCAACGCTGACATTGTAAACAAGTTCGTGCCCATTTTGTTATGTCTTTGGCCATATGTGGCCAGACAATTTTGCGTCGGACTGCGGCAATGGTTGCGCGTCCGCTTGGGTGGGCGGGGTTGTGGAATGTTTCGTACACATTCCTTCGCAGATTTTCTGGGATGTAGGGTCGAGCTGTCCCTGTCGAAACATCGCACCAGACTTCATCGTTTGAGTCGTTGAAAGGGAGTTTACGCAAAACTAGTGCTGTCTCCGCTTTCAGTAGTGACTCGAGTTGATGGTCATCTTCTTGTGCTTGTGCCAAGTCGGCACCATCGATTTGCGCACGGAGTTTAATTGCATCGATACGCGAAAAGGCGTCTGCAATTACATTGTCCGCACCTGGGACATATTCGATTCGGGTGGTGAATTGCCCGATGAAATCCAGGTGCCGTTCTTGTCGCGGGGTTGAACTATCCGCTTTCTTTCGGAAAGCGTACACCAGTGGTTTGTGGTCGGTTTTTACCGTCAACTGACGTCCCTCAATCATGTGCCGGAAGTACTTTATTGCGCTGTAAATCGCTAGTAACTCCCTGTCATAAGCACTGTATCGTCGCTGGGTTGGGTTCAACTTTTTCGAGAAGAAACCTAGCGGTTCCCATTTGCCGTCGCACTCTTGTTCGAGTACGGCCCCAATTGCAGTGTCGGAAGCGTCGCACTGTAAGGCCAATGGGGCTCCTTCGACGGGATGTCGAAGTAACGTTGCATTCGCCAGCTGTTCTTTTGATGAGCGAAATGCTTGATCAGCTGACTCGGTCCACTTAATTGGTCGCTTATCGTTGCGTTTGGCTCCTACTAGATATTCGTTGAGAGGAGCCTGGACCTGTGCGGCGTTTCGGAGTGTTGGGCGATAGAAGTTCAGCATGCCCAAATAACGCCTTAATTCTCGCACGTTCGTGGGGCGAGGAAATTGCATTAATGCATCCACCCTGTCTTGTAATGGGCGGACTCCTTGGCCGTTAATGCAGTAGCCAAGGTACTTGACTTCCGCCTCTCCGAGGTGGCACTTGTCTGGATTGATTACCAGGCCGAAATCTCGGAGGCGTTCGAACACCTGCTTCAAGTGGGCGCGATGTTCTGTCATAGTTTTCGATGCTATGAGTATATCGTCGATATACGCATAGCAGAAGTCAAGTCCGCGGAGAGCTGAGTCAATGTAGCGCTGGAACGTTTGCGCTGCATTTCGAAGACCGAACGTCATCACCTTGAACTCGAACAGTCCAAAAGGTGTAGTTACCGCGGTTTTGGGGATGTCTTCGGGAGCCACCGGGATTTGGTGGTATGCCCTCGTGCGGTCGAGGGTCGAGAAAACTTCGCACCCCTGCAGCTTATAAGAAAAGTCGTGCAGGTTTGCTATCGGATATCGATCGGGTGTCGTCACCGCGTTCAGCATTCGGTAATCACCGCATGGACGCCACTCGCCGTTGCTCTTTTTGACGAGATGGAGTGGGCTCGCCCAAGGGCTATCGGATGGCTGGCAGATTCCTAAGTCGAGCATATACTCGAATTCTGCACGAGCCTCACGCAATTTTTCGGGAGCCAATCTGCGCGGGCGTTGGCTCACTGGGGGGCCGCGCGTTTCAATGTGATGAAAAACGCCGGCTTTTGCGCGTCGGGGATTACTAAGCGGAACTGTAATGTCCGCAAATTCGCGCAACAGATCGCTGAATGGACCGTTTGCGGTTGTGCACGTTAACGTCAATGCCTTTCCCGCCTTTGCGTTTACTGGCTGAGAAAGAGACGTTGACGGGTCCATCAGTCTATTACGTGCTACGTCCACTACTAGTTTATAGTGTCGCAGCAAGTCCGACCCTATTAGAGGGTCGGTGACATCGGCTACTACGAAGTACCATCGAATTGGTCGACGTAGGCCTATTTTTAGTGTCATTAACTTCCTACCGTATGTCTTGATAGGGGTATTGTTCGCGGCGAACAATTTCAATTCATCCGGCAACCGAGTGGCAGGTACGTACGAGCGAGGAAGAACGGAAATATCCGCACCTGTGTCAATTATGAAGTCCATGTTTAATTTTGAGTCATAAATTGACAAGCGACTTATTTGGGGATTGCCGGCCGTTTGCGCTTTTTCGTCGGTCGGCAGTTCTAGTTTAAAGAACTAGCCGGTAATGCTGGGTTTTGTGTCCAGTTGCAGGGCTGCCTGCAATTCCTGGCCTGCGCTCCAAATCGACGATGATAATAACACCTGCCGAAGGTGTTCTCATTGTTTGGCGTGCGTGGTCTGCTATGCTGACGCCTTGAATTGTCTCGCGACCTGTCTCGGCGTCGCGATCTGTCACGGCCAGCCCGAAAATTGTTCCCCATGCTGAGATTATTTAGCTGCGTTTGCATTTGCCTAATTTGCACTCTCAAGTCTTCGAGTTCGCTTGGCTGCGTCGCATGGGTATATGTAACCGTGGGGGTTCGTGGCTGGGGCAGGGGTGGATTTTGCGCGGGGTTCGTTGCCGGAAGGAATTGGAGATCCGTTCGGGATCTATCCGTGGCCATTACTGCCTCGGCGTGTCGCGCTAGCTCATCGAGACCAGATTCGGCTAGAGGCGCGGCGATTGCCTGAACGTATTCTGGTAAAGATTCTCGAAATATAGCAGTTAAGGCTGTCTCGGACATGTCCGTGCCGGCCAGCGCACGGAAATAGGCGGCGCGCTGGGATGGTCGCATCCCAGAGGTGTCGGTCGACCGTAATAAACGTCGCAAGCGATTTTGCGGCGTTTCGCTATAGGCGTTAGTCACCATCTCTTTAAACGCCGTGTACGGTTGCGGAGATGGAGTTTTTATTAGACACTTCGCATATGGAATTAATTTTGGGTCTTGTACCCGTGTTACCACGAGGAATTTCACTTCCTCGTCGGTGATTCCTTCCACTCTGAAAACTCTTTCGGCGTAACCGAACCAGTAGTCTGGGTCGTCGGACGTGAAGTCCGGTAATATTGCGTTACGCAGTTGTGGGCGGAGGTCCGCCTGGAATGGGATGTCGGCTTCTTGACGGAGGGCAGGAGCCTGTGATGTCGTTGGCGAAGGTCCGGCGTCGTTTGCCATTTTCAATTTTTCGGCAGCTGGTTTCGATCTAGCGGTTACCGTCGACTTGGGGAGGTTTCGTGTTAATCTTTTTTGTGGAAGAGCGATTATATTTCCTCTCAACGTTTTCGCTTTCTGTATGGAAGCTTGCGATCTTGTGGTTGGCATCTACTTTCAATAGTTTCGCGTCGCAAATCTGTCGCTCGGTGCGCGGATTGCTTTAGTGGCGGGGGTTCGCGTTGTAACTCGGTCGCTCGATGCGCGAGTTTTTCTTTAAATTAGTGGACGCGGCGAAACAACCTGCTGGGTCCAAAGATGGGGTCAGGGAAAAGGCCTAGCACCAGAGAAAAATATCTAAATTCCGAAGATGGAACAAGGATGGGCCTACACCGCGGATATTTTGGGTACTTCGACGGTGCTAGGAGCGGACGGAGAGAAACTTTTCCGTTCGGAGGAGGACGAGGAGAACGAGAAGGTGAGGACTATCGAAGTTTTTTCGCGGATGCGCAACTGTTTCTTCGTTGCCTTTATTTCGGGGGATTAATTTCCCTTGTATTTCGCGGTCGTCACGAAAGGTGAAAAACGAAAAAAAAAAAAAATTTGTCGAGTGTGTCGTCGGTTCGCGCGTGTCCTTCGTTGCTCTGAGGGAGCTTACAAAATTGTTTATTTTTTTTATATATTGTTTGAAATTCTTAACTGGTTTTGCCTCTTTGGCTTAATTGTGTGCTCTATTTAGAAGTATTCCATCAAAAATGTCCCGGAATCTTCATTAATATACTACGTTTATTATTTAATTATTTGCGCATAATACTACAAATGGAAAGAATGTATCAAATCTGATTCTTTTCCTGTCAAGCTTCCGAGTCTGTTCGATAATGTCGGTAACAAAACTCAATATACATGTTCAATGTAGAGAAAGTAACAATTTAACTGCGGACTAAAAATGCGCTTTACAGTTCCTTCGTTCGAGACAGTTTTACGTACTATACTGGTTTTTTTTTTTTTTTTTTTTTTAATTGGGATTTATCATAAAATTATTGAAGTGAAGTTGTGAAAGCCTAATACACTTTTTTGTTTGTTTAATTTTGTATATCGGGTTTCACTTACCAACACAAAAGCAATCATACATTGGCCAAGAATTTTAGTATTATTTAATTTTACCCGTACTGTCTCGAAGGCACTTTTGGTAATAATCTCTACTATCTACACATTGTTATGTTATTATATAATGTAGATTCATTTCGTTACTGTTTCACTTGTATTCTTTCTCTTTTTAGGTTTTCGTATTGTATTTGCTCAGAAGGGGCTTTACAAATTTCACAAATGATGTTGAACGCTATTTTTCGGGCTACCGACACGTTACTTATATAAGTACTAAATGTATTCCTAAGTACGGTGGCTCAACATGAACTCCCCCGATTATATTTACAAGGTTTTGTATTGGCTCAGAAGGAGCTTTATAAATTTCATTTTTGGCTCAGAAAGAGCTTTCACAAAAAAAAAATTATAATGAAAAATAGAATATATTTAAAAAAAAAAAAGGAAAAGAAAACAATTTTTAAAGGACTTGCGGTTTTTTTTTTCTGGTTTCCTGTCGGTCTGCTGTTGGGCGTCGTGATGAGTCCTTGTCCTGGTAGCTGCGGTTCTGTAGGCGCTTCACTTCACTGGAACTCCCTGCTTGCTTTAATTGGTGATATCACTGATTAAGTGTTGCGTTTCGGAAACTGTTCGAATTGTTTGTCCGTTTTCTCTCGAGTGTTCACGTTTTAATTTTCGCGCGTGTTCATTTTTTGTATTTGGTGCGTGTTCTCTTACTCGCGTCACGGTCACCACTTTGGCGCTTAATTTGTCCTTTGAGTTGACGGTTGGTTGGCTGCGGTGTTCCGGCGAACACTGCTAACACAAAGAACACTACGGAGCGAAACAGCACAATGAAACACGGAAAAATCGTTTTTTTTATTTTAACTTTTATTGTTCTTGTTTTGTTTTTAATACGCTTAAACGTCTAGTACACAATTTATATTTCGTTTTAAGTTTTCTAACTCCTCAGGATCTTACTAGTCCGTGTCGACTTTTTTTTTGCGATCGTTACTTTTGAAATTCACGAGAGAACATTCGTTACGGAGTTAACACGTAAATACCAACAGTTTACAGTTGCAGTTAAGAAACACGAAAGAAACACAAGTTACTGAGTTAATGTTTTGACACACGTACGACGCGACTTTCTCGATTAACTTTCCTATACCTCTTCTCAGAGGATCCTCTCCGTGCGACTATCTTTTTTTCACTGCCCCTGTAGCCAAATATTGCGCAGCGCGGACCGACCTCCTCGTAGGGTTTTCGCTGCGACCTCCTTTTCGTACCGATGCGCGATATCAAAAAACTCCCCCTCTTTCAACCTATCGGATACTGTTTTTTTTTCAGTATCTGTGTGTTTTGTATCTGCAGTTGTGCAGACACAATTTCCTGTAAGGAGAAAATTGGAAGCTTCACCGTCGTTGTTGACGGTGGATTCTATTCCCACGCTGCTTAGTTAGGTCGACCATCTGGTGTTGACGATCGCCTGGACGTCTAGTCCGCTGGTATCTATTGGATTTGAAATCCAAGAGAGTTTTTCACATGGTGTGAAAAACAAACATTCCGCTGATGCATTTCTGCTTGGCGGACAGTGGCAACGGCGCAATGCTGTGCCGTATTTATTTATTGCAGCTGGCCTTCGTAAAACTCCAAACAAAGTATTGTTTGGAGTTACGTGGTGCTTGGTTTTTCGCGCCATCTGGGTGTTTACGAGGCTAAGGAATGCGCTCCTTTGTTGCGGTGAATATTTGGGTGATCTAATGTTTAGATCAACCGCACCACGTCCGTTGGTCGGTTAATTGTTTTAATTGTAATTCCCTGCATCTCGTGCAGATGTTCAGGGTTGCCGACTTGTGGTGCTGGCATTCACTTAGCTTGCGATTGCACACGTCGAAGGATGCATGGATGTTTCTCCTTGTTTCAGGTCGTAGGTTTTAGGTATGGAGCGTTTAGCTCGGTATTAGAGGCTTTGGGGACGTTAAGTTCCTTGCCTTCTGGTGTCGACTCAACGTTGGGTTACTGGCGGCCCCCGCTGGGCTTGGGATCGCGTCTGTGGACGTGATGTTGTCCAGGTAAGTGCATTACCTCAAGTTGGTCTGGACTTTTTTCCTGTGGGGAATTTGTACGTTCGCCACAAGGACATGGATGCGAGGTCCGTAACATGTCTCCGATGCTTCACAATTTGCTTTGGATGTTGCTGTCTACATCAGAGTCTAACAGCCCTAGGTACCAGTTCGAATAACTCTCATCTGTTCTAAAACGCGGGTTGCACCTCTACAACGCCTCACCATTCCAGAGTGATACATCGGTTTCCGCAGTTTTGCTATTGGACCAACAATACCATGCTTCCATGCTTGGAGAAAGTACCCCATGTTGTAGGCATGGTTGAACAGAATGGAGAGCTTTATAAAGAATAAAGCAGAAAGTCTTCGCAACGACTGGTACGACATGTTGTCGATACCGGGTGACTTCTTAGGGTTTCGAGATTTAACTAGATTGTGTAGGGTATTTGGTATGACGAAACCGTGATCATTATCACGTGTGTCGTCGAAGTATGCACTGTTAGCTGAGTTGAAGACACCTATTGGCTCGTTAAAGTTGTATAGTTTATTGTGAACCTCTGAAATAATGGTCGCATTAGTATCCGGGGCGCCACCCTGGAGAGTGAGCTTGTGATTATTTTCAAAGGTCTCTCCTATGATCTTTGCTTTATTGTTGTCATTATTGACAACAACACCGTTGTGGATGATTGACCCAGTGATATGAGCTGTACCTGATATCTCTTCAACGTTTTCTTAAACGTTCTTGTCCATCTGAATACCTCTCAGTCTATCTTCTAATTGTCGGGCACAATTGTTTTGGATTCTCTGTTTTATCAGTGTACCAACATTGTGAATGATGAATCGCAATAATGGTTCCCTTTGCATAAAGCAGGGACGATATCACATTATGCAGAGCATTGTACGCTTGTTGAGATGAAGAGTGAAGTCGTCGTGGGCAATCTGATAAGTCTTTTCAAGGTTGTACTTCGGGACATGAGTCTTCGAAATTTCAACTAGAATCTCGTGAAGTCGAGCTGTGGGGTTATTTGTCTCAACTGTCGTTAGGTTCCTGTCAGTGGGAAGAGAGAGTTGGTGGATTTTTCATTCAGTGTGATATTGAAGTTGTCCCAATTTATGCCCCCATTATCGGGTATGTATTTAATATGAGCCCGCGATGCTCGATAGCCGCGGAAGAACGTGGTCACAGCGTTGCGGTTAGATACACCCATCGATACTTGGGGAGGAGTGATTCGGGGAAGTAGGTCCTTGAACCCAAAAAAATATGTCCAGAATTGAGTTTCCTCGCATACCAAAGGTAGGTGCGACTATTTCGAAGTTGAGGGCATGAGCATTTTCTGTGTACCATTGGTACAATTTTGTGCCATTTGGGCAAGAGACCGAGTTGTTCCAGTGGGGATGCCTGGAGTTAAAATCGCTGCCTATGGTGCAGGGTGTATACCCCAAAGACTTTATTAATTTGCGGATATCTTCGGTATTAATGAAGCCATTATTGGTTTTACGCGAGTGGAGTATATATTCACTGCACTATTATTAGTCGGAAGAAGTTCAACCTCGAAGATGTCTATGGGCTCAAAATGTGGGAGGTCAATAGCTTCATTGCGAATTCCCCTATAAAGTAGTATACAGGTGCCACCTCCGTTGATAGTGGAGCCGCCAGTGAGGGTTCGATCTCTTCGAATAATGGAAAATTTTGGGAATGCAGTTTACCTTCATGAAGTCAGAGGCTATCATACGTTTTGATAGCGAAACAAGAGAGTTGACATTTATAACTTTAATTTTGGGATCCATTTGGGATGATATGTCTTACATATGCCGGGAAAAGTAGTCCATTCCTCTCAGCCTTGGTTGTTAGTTTTTCATATCGGGATCGAATATCTTCGATCAAGCGGGAGATACTAGGTAGTGTTATATGGTTCTATGTTAAGTGCCAGCAGAGGCACAGATTCACACAAACCCTCCTAGCCTGTCACCACAGAGGGTTTTTATTTTTGGTCTCTAGTGTCTCTGGAAGTCTTCTGATTGTTCACTAAATAAAACACCTTCGCTTTATCTCCTTCGTCTCTTTATTTATTTACACAATAACCGATAAACTAAGTGGAACAATATTTCTTAGTTTACCAAAGAATGCGACTCCATGTTTAGAAGGTTCATATATTCGTTGGTAAGTAAGTTTAGTTTGTACATTGTCTATGGATATATAAGTAATTCAAAACACAAGAAGTTCCTTTAAATAATAGATTACACAAGCTGTTGATTTAACGTAAGCAATTTAGCTATCGTAAAAGGCGACTTGAGTAATTCGACTGCGCACGTCCTCTGACAGGGTTGAGTTCAGAGTCTGACTTCCCGTCAGACCAAGAACGCTATCCATAAGATAAAATAACTAAAAACTTCGATTTTCATCCCCCGGGCCCACGCGGCCTATCGGACCACGATCACCGACGAGTGGTCCCAGTGAGGATGCGCACACACACATGATTACCCCGGTCGCCCATGCTGAGCATCCCTCAGCATGCGAACCGTGGACATGCAGATACATTTTGCCTGAAACGAGAGTAATTCCTGCAGCTGGGGCAAGCCATTATGACGAGGGTGTTTATATTCCTTTAAACTGCGCACAGCACTTTGGCTGCTCGTGTGTATGACCGTAGCCGGCCGAGGGGTCGGATTCTCGTGTGTATGTTTACATTGATGAGAATTCTGTTTCCCTCGGCAGCCAGTCGTGAAGCATGATACTCCTTGTGACTCACGATCAGCTAACCATGCACGCTGAAGGTAGGGTAAAAATCAAAAATTAAGAACAACACTCGAAGACGTTGCAGCTGTGCGGTGCTGTATACGGGGAAACGTTGGATGTTTGTACTATTGTACATCCTTAGTTAGCATTTCGTTGGTGCCGCGTTTTTTTGCTTTCGTGGTGGCATCCAGGCATAATTCCTTACATCGGCTGTCGATCGCTTCAGCGACCGGGAAGCTTGGAACAACAAAGAAAAGAAGAAGTATCCCCTGGATGTGTGTGAGGCGCCACTCAACAAGAGATATGCACGCCGGAATAATTCAAGCTCGCATCGTGTTTGTTGGTGATGCGACCGAATCGCTCTCTTAAGGACATCGATGGTGCCTTGCGGTGACGCCATAAATATATGAATGAGATTTCTCCTTCAGGGAGTTTTCGAAGATGCATTGAATGCATCCTGTGGGGAAAACTCGTAAGGGTAGAAATGTCTGCATGTAATTGCAGTGAATGGAAAATTTGATATGCTTACTTTCGAGGTAAGTAATGGCGCTCAGATTGGAGCTGCCACAATACTTGTTATATAGGGTGCTTTGTAGGCTTGGGAGAAATTTTCGGATCATAGATGAGGAGGTAAGCAGTGGCGCTCGAAAGAGCCGCCACAGTAGTTTCTTCAGCTTTGAGGATTGCCTCCTTGTATCGGCGCTTGAATTTGTCGCATAATGTTGGGCTGTACGACGGATCGCTTAGGGAATTGAATATGTTTTTGAGGGGAGAAGTTGGAAGAGTTTTCATATTCTGTGTTTAGATCCTTCTGACCTTAGCAGCGAATGTAAATCCATTTTGGATAAAATTTTGTGATCCCTGTTTTCCAATGTTGGGTTTGGTTATTTGTTTGGCTCTAGTTTGTTTGTATTTTTGAGCTATCTCTTTGTATTAGGGACAGTTCCTGTAACTAGCCGCAAGTCCTTTGTTGCCGCAGTTGCACCAAGTTGGCAAAGTTATTTCGTCCTGCACGTTTGTCGTGGGGAGGACGACCGTTCTGTCCATTCGCGCCCTTTGATACTGATCGCATACTCAGCTTCATTTCCCATTTCTCCGCCCATTAAATGCGAAGAGTATGTGGCGGATTCATTTGAACCCAAAGAAGATGGAAAAGAGAGCAGATTGGATTGGGTGTCGGTTGATTTTGTTTTGCTTGCAACGGAAAGCCAGACCAAGGGATAGATTGCGTGTATGGTAATTTGTGTATAGATATGTATGTGTATATGTTCCGCCTGATTGGCCCTGATCCTCGTTAGAGTATTGAATAATTCTTTGATAATTATTATGATGTGTGCTGCGAAAAATCAAATAGAGAGGTTTGAAAAGTATACGTTTGCATATATTTCACCAGATGTTTAGACTCTTGCTTGCCGTTTTTGTACATGAAGCGGAACATTGGGCTTGGAAACTTTTAAAGTGAAAAGGAATTTGTGGATGGGAAAACATGTTTCGTTACGTGTAAACCGTATCGTATGATAATGCTTTGCTGTTGGTAAACAACGTGAGGTATAATGGCGGTTTTGTGGGGGTGAGGAAGTAGATACGGCAGAGCACGGGCATCGTTTCACTTTCTTCCCCAACGTAGTCACGACGAAGGCAAATGTTCACAAGGGGGGTCCAAGGAGGAATGAAAACACTTGTTTGGTTTGTCAATGTTCTTCTATACGTTCCTTTTTGTTTTTTATTCGTTAATTCCTCATATATTTCCATTCAAATTCTTCAACTTACATATATGTCTAAGTTAAGATCTAACACCCGCAGTAATACATTCCAATAATCAGATAACGAAATAAAATATTAAGTCCGCTGTAGTTCTATTTCCAAAACAGTTTCCGCTTGTGTTTTAATTATGAAGCGAGGTTATTCTATTAGGGGGCTCAAACGGGCGGATTGGTTCGCACTTAAATCCGGATAACTTAAATTCACACCTGCCAGTTTGTTACAGTTCTACTTGGTTTGGATGACTGCTTCGATTTCGATACCAAGTTTCACATTCCGCGTGTAGCTCGCGGGTTCGGTGGACTTTGATGGTATAGTCCACCTTAAGAGGAAGGCATATTTCCAAGCGTGCGACACTAAGCCGTATTAATAATTGTCTTCGCCACAGTCGCACCCAAATCGACGCTTGAGTTTTCCGAGTTTGTCCCGAAGTTCGGTTCACGACTGTAAGGGTCCTCGACTTGAAGGAAAAACACACGCGTCAACCCTCGCCCGCTCGATGGTGCGCGGCTGGCGATTATATACCGACTTTACTCGAACGTTCGACGTGGCGTGTGTGCGCTCCAATGGTTGGCGGGAGAACCTCTTCGTGTGGCTGCTAAAACTAGACTTTTTTGACGTGACCGCCCGCGGTGGTGATTGTGAAACGGCTGACTGTAAAAAGGGCAAGAATTCATTCATCGTGTCGTGGCGGTTGAGTCATAGCGAAGTAAGCTCACTGCCGCTTACTGGGAACTTGAGAAGGGTTGCTATGGAGAATTTTGTTCCAGCGAAGTACTGCCGTATAGGCTGAGTTAGATTCCTCTGTCGCTATGTATACGGGGAAATTGGTTTGGAAACACGACCAAGTATGGGCATGTGTTGTCGATTAGACATGGGAATATGGGTCTTGGTCGTTGCGATGGTTGTTTCGCGGAAATGCAACGCACCGTGCTGGTGGCTTAGCAGTAAGGGGAATTGGTATTGGGTAGGATGGGAGTCGAAATGATTTTCGGGGGAACTGAATGCTGCTTGGTTACAAGCGAGAAAATAGTTTAAGCCGGACTGATTTTCGGGGGAAATTAGAGCTGCTTCGTTAATTAGAAAATAAGAATATAAAACGAAATAAAAAATGTTGTAAAAATGAAAATGATAAGAGCTGCTTGGTTGCAAGCGAGAAATATAATTTAAGTAGGAAATTAACCGAAGTGGTTTTTGGGTAAAATGTTTGGTGTAGTTGAGGCAGATGAGTAATAGTCCGGTGTAAGTTTGAAAATGCATTTTATTACAGCTTGGGGATGGGTTCTTGGTAAGTTTGGGGATGTATGCGATTGCAGATTTGGGGACTGATGCTGTTGCGTATTGGGAAGTGAGTTCTTTGCGTGTTTGCGAATGTATGCTATTGCAGATTTGGGTTATGGTGACGCGCTATTAGTGGTCGAAGTTAGGTAGGAATTGTGGGTTGGTTCCCCGGGTGATATAGGGAACCCCCACAGTTTTATCAAGGAAAATGTTTTTTTTTTAATTTAAGGACGCGAATCAGCTCAATGATTCAAGGGCAGTGGGGGGGGGGGGGGGGGGGGGGGGGTATTATGTAGCACTGGTGTGTGTTGTTTCGCTAACGGTCAGTTCTTTGAATTGGTTTGCAACTCCCGAATACTGAACACCATCAGTGTTGTCTTCGTCGCCACTATTGTCATACATAAGCTCGATGTCATTGGTTTTGTTTCATTTATGGCGTTTAGCGCTGTGGATTATGCCTTTTCCGTAGCACTATTTTGAAATTACATTGTTCTTCGTCCATATTATGGACCACTATTTTCCACTTTGTATATAGTTACATATGTATAAATATATATATATATATATATATATATATATATATATATATACGAGGGTTGCCTTTTAAATTTCGGGATTAGAGAACAAAAACAAATATTGATCATCGAAAATCACTTTATTGTTTTTCAAAATATTCCCCATGAAGATCTATACACTTTTGCATGCGTTTGAACCAATTGTCGAAGCACTTTTGCCACTCTGATTGAGGTATCTACAACACATGCATTCTAAATGCAGCAACCGATTCTTCAGGTGTCGAAAAACGTTGACCTCTCAGTTTGTTTTTTACGTACGGGAATAAAAAGAAGTCATTCGGTGCCAAGTCAGGACTATACGGCGGATGACCCATCAAATCGATGTTTTGGGTGCTCAAAAATGTAGTTGTCGCAGCCGATGTGTGAGAGCTCGCATTGTCGTGGTGAAGAGTGATCCGTCTTCTGCGGTTGGTTTTCCTGATTTCTTGGAAGACAACTGGCAAACAAATGGTTGTGTACCACTCAGAATTGACTGTTCTGCGTTGTTCTAGTGGTACGGTTGCGACATGTCGAGTTTTTCCGAAAAAACAGGCGACCATTTGCTTGGAAGTGCTTCGTGCGCGAACAACTTTTGTTGGATTTGGCTCATCTTGAAACACCCAGACAGTCGACTGCTGTTTACTTTCGGGCTCATACGCGTAAATCCACGATTCATCACCTGTCACGATGTCATAGACGTGTTTCGAAGCACCGCGACCGTATTTTTTGAGCATTTCTTTCGACCAATTGCCACGAGCCTTTTTTGGGCGATTGACAAATTGTGTGGGACCCAACGCGAACAAATTTTTTTGACAGTCAAATGTTTATGCAATATTGAATATATGCTGGTCCCACTAACGCCTAAGGTTGTCTCAATCTCACGATAGGTCACATGAAGATCTTCCAATATCAGTTCGCGCACAGCATCAATGGTTTTCGGAACAACAACTGATTTTGGACGACCTTCACGAAATTCATTTTGGAGTGAACTACGACCACGATTGAATTCACTATACCATCGATAAACACTGGTCCTTGATGGAGCTTCATCGCCAAAAATTGAATTAAGTTCCTCCATGCACTGTTGCTGAGTTAATCCACGCCGAAAGTTGTAAAAAATAATCGCACGAAAATGTTGACGATTTAATTCCATTTTTAGGCCGAGATGAATCTTTTAAGTTACTGTAAACAACACAAATAGCGCTCATATGTCAAAACGTTCTGAGTACGTATAACCTCAAAAATGTCCAACTTTACGACAGAGCTGTCAATTGCCGGATTGCAACACTAGGGTTGCCAAATCCCGAAACATAAGAGGTAACCCTCGTATATATATATATATATATACATATATATATATATTTATATATATATATATATATATATATATATATATATATATATGGCGGTTCCGCCAAATCCCACGGTTTACCTTCCTAAAAAACCCCCATAATCATCACCCAAGACGCTCAAGTCCTCGCCAATGCATTCGCATTCGGCACCTAAAAATGCTGCACGCATTTAAGAGATCAAATCTATGATCTTTAAGTTCCTGTAAAGAAAACTTACCTTCATGCATTCTCTTCGCATACCATTGCTCCTTAAGATTTCTTTATTAACTTACCAGGAATTTCCAATCAATTTCGGCATCTATGTCGCCAGTCAAATTCCCTTAGATGAATTCCTGTAAACAAAATAATTCGGAGTGCATTCAATGTAACCGTCATGACAGGGACCATAAATATCGCGCCGTCTATTTTCTCAGCCGCGTCATATACCTTTTCATACACATTGCCTGGCAACCTTTTTGGTTTGTCTTATCAATAGACAACCCAAGCAGCTGCATATAATTAGCGCAATAGACGCGGAAACCAAATTCTCCAGCATTTCCTAATGCAAATATGAACCCGGTTTCTACTGCAGCCAGAGATGCCATAAAAATCCAAATTGCTTTAGCACCTTTTTCTCCTAACTTCGAAAATGGCGACGAGGCATCTTTTAAACAATGACCCGCATTACCAACGGCGCATTTGGTCATTTTTCCCTATTGTCTTTGCCGCCTGCCTGTTTCGTCGTTACACTGCACGTGTGAATCGCATCTATCTGAACGATCCCACACATACCACCATGACCTTTATTACGAGATCTGGTTTTCTTGTTCCCACAAGAGAGACTCTACGTTACACTTGTGGGAGATAAAACATATCCTTGGCAAGGATATATTCACACCCTTAAGAGAAGAGTTTTTCTCTCTTCCTTTTTTCTTAGCGAAATCATCTCTGCATGAGATGACTATCGTTGAGTCGAATTTCATCCAGCGATCGAGACGGTCGCTCCGCCATCCACCGTGCCGGCGCCGGTACGGTGTGAAACAAAAGTCGAGTGTGAGTCGAACGCGTATCGAGTCGTATCGGTTAATATAACTTTGTTAGTTCTAAAATCTACTACCGATATCTGAAAAACTATCCTTTTAATTAAACGCAGTAATCAGTGTGCAACGTTGCAATATAACAATAATTTAACATTTAAAAAAGAAAACAATAAACACCTCTTATAATACTCCATTGAACTAAATTTTAGTGTTTCTTTTTATTCCCTCCTGTGCCTAGAGTTTTCTCTTTCGCTTGGTGATCGTGTTTGTGATTGACTTTTGAATTCGGTGGCTCTCCAGTGTCTCATCCCTGAACAGTGTCTGAGTTCGAGTTTTCGCCAGGTGGATGCTTATAGTGACGATGGCGGAAGGAAGGGAATACGCGTCGTACGCCGACGCACCATACTTCCTCCCCACATATATATATATATATATATATATATATATATATATATATATATATATATATATATATATATATATATATATATATATATATATATTAATCTTAATACTCAATGCAGTGTGTAACACTTACACACACAGAATAAATATTTGCAATGCACACATGCGCACCCGCCTACACTTAAACGTGCTCCTTTTTTTGTCTTTACTCACTGGCGTACTCGATGCACCTTTTGTTATTATTATTTTTTTTATTTTACGTACATCCGTTTGCGTCTGATGCTGACGACGTATGCACTGTGTAAATAGAAATAGTGTAGAATCACAGTTAACTGCGGATTTTGGTCATCGTTTATATTCCACAGTTAGTTGATACTGTGGTATGTCTTGTACCAACACCGAAGAGAAATTCATTCGTCACAAGCTCAATAGAGAATCTTCATCACTCGCCGTCAGCCAAAACGAGAAATTAAACACCGGCTTACGTTCAAAGGATATTCTTTATTGTTATTATGTAGTAAATAAACCAAAACCGAACTAAGGAACACTTCTTAATAAAAACTTTTGATATAAATTTAGGATATACAGTCTTAGGTAGAATTAACATTAATTACAGACTATCGTCGGTACACTTTATTTTCATAAGAAACAAAATTAAACTTTTGATATAACTTTAGGAAATACAGTCTTAGGTAGAATTAACATTAATTACAGACTATCGTCGGTACAATTTATTTTCATAAGAAACAGAATTAAACTTTTGATATAACTTTACGAAATACCGACACAAAATACCGATGACCGGCACTCTCACTTCAATGATAGCTGTTTTCTGACTTTTATTATTTAACGTGGAGGCACGGCTTGCCTCCACGGAATCCGTATCGCGATTAACTATATCAACCGAAGCGACAGAACACTAAAAATTCCATCCATCGCCTTAGTGACCATATAAGGGATGCTCTTAGAAGAAGATCACCGAAAGGATGTGCACACACACACAGATGCGGTTACCTCGCACTCTCATGCTGTGCATGAGCAAGCGGACTGTGGATATTATAATGCCATAAGGGGAACATTAGCTGACATGGTTGCAGCTGGTGCCATTATCTCGACATAGAGATTTAGGTGTTTACACGATCAGCGACTGCGTAAAGCAATTATGCTGATCGTGCACATCTTGGTGGCATCTCCACGTAGTGGAACCGTCGCAATACAAACTGTTTTATGAACTGGTGGGAATTCTTGAAACCCTTCGTGATGAGTGTACATATGTCATTTTGGAGTTCCGTAAGACATCGAACTTTTTTTGGTACATACTATATATGCGAGATAAACAGGAAACATAAAAGCTAATTAATTAGATTATAAAAAAATAGGTTCTTTCTTTTGAGGACATTTTTTTTATTAACTTCTATATTATATGTATCCTAAGGCTGATGATCTATCAACAAGTGCTATCAACGCTTCAATAATTTCCCGGCCGTTCGGTTTTATATAGGACGGTGGTACGACGAATCCATAATGGCCTTTATCACGGAATTCAAAAGTATAAGTGACATTAACTCCTACCTCATTGTATACCCAATCCACGCTGGTGCCCGATGCTACATCTGCAAGATAATCAAATATTATTAATAATTCAGCTATTATTGTGCGGTAATATTACAAAGCGTGGTTGCCGTCGACCCGTAGGTATATTGTGTTCTATATGGCAAATCCTTAATAGCATTGGTTGTAGCTTGTCCTATGTCAAGGAGGTCCGCATAGTTTTTGGGAAATTCCGTTGTTGTGTGTCCATATGGACACAACAAGTATTGACCATAAGTATGAAAGGCAAGGTAAATATTGATTCGATCCTTCAGGCTAATAACAAATTTTTTCAGTGCTAAAGCTTCCGGTTCAGAAAAGGGCTTAGGGCCCGCATATGTCTCGTCACAAGGATTTGAAGAAGCTCCACCATTCTCCATCCAGTGTGAATCGAAATTACGATTAGCATCGGTTCCTCTGCAACTAGATTGTGGAACTGGTTGTCGAGTTTTACGCCACATACGGTCCTAAAAAAAAGTCCACATAAAAGGACTGGAAATGAGGAAACATTTATATGTACCTTCTCATGAGTATAAACGAAACCATCAACATTGAAGACAGGGATGATGTACCAGTCATAGTTTTTCCTCAATCTTTCTAATTCCTCTCTTTTTGATGTTAGTAGTTCATTAATGAAGTACGTTGCTGTAGCTGAAGTTAACCATTCACGTGCATGTATATTGCTCTCGATAAAAATACCAGGATTGCCAGTTTTTGACGAAATTTTAATTCCCCGGATGGGCCGGCCCTCAAAGGATTCACCAATGGTGATAGGTGATACAATCTTAGGATATCGGTCTAGAATTTCATCTAGCCAAGCGTAGATCTCATCGAGGGTGTGGAAGGAGTTCCACCCAAAAGAAGGGAATTTTTCTTTGCTATGGGTTTCTTCGTCGATAAGACTGTGGGGAAAGAGGGACACTAAGTTTAATTAATGGTGATTGTTTATTTTTCTTTGGAAATTAACTTGATATTTAATAATTAGTGAAATCGAAAAGCGCCCGCCTCGCCTGACTTAAAGCGGCCATTTACGTTACTTAATCTACGTATGTAAACATTCTGTTAACATTTCTAGAGGAATACAAAAGATCTACACAAGTGTTCTTAATGTTCGTAAAAGGCATTCCGTTCATTACCGGCACATACAGCAAAATCATATCAGTACTTTTCTTATCAGTTAATCACTGTATAATTTAATCACGTCTGAGGTATAAGCCAGCAGCCACTTGAATAAATAGTTTGATAAATTCGATTGGCGTGTAATTGATTTATTGCAGGTGTATACGTTACCTTTGTACATTTGATATCAGAACTTCGGGTTTAAATCCATATTGAGCTGATGTCATGTTAAATATTCTCTTCTGTTCGGGACTAACCATTATATGTACGTCACTTCCAATGCCATTAAATGGTTTCCATAGATTGTACTAGGGAGACAGTTCATCTATAAATGTGCTTCTCAATTAGTTTGTTGATTCTTACGCCTTTCTTAAGTCCGGAAAGATATTTCACAATGGAAAGCTGGCTTTCGTTTTCAATTGACATTTTATACACTGAATGATTATCATAACGACGTTTTTCGGCTCCAACCGCACACAAGACCGCCACTATCAAAATATACGTTAAGGCTTGCATTGCAACTACCTGACTGATACTGGACCGTCCATTGAAGGCTACTTTTATACGAGGAATGATTATTTACGTATTAGGTTTCGATAAAAATGGCACTCAATGAATGATAACACAGTGATTTCGGATTTGAAAGACCTTTTTACGATTAGAACAGGTACTTGAAATGGGCATTAAAACTTTCTTTCCTTCATAATCGCTCATAACCCTTATTTGAGGCGATAATTTATCTAGGGTGTCCATTACTGTAGTACGAACAACGTGCGTTGAATTATGATGTGGGAATTATTCATTTTTTGTTTTTGGTTTTTCGCAATTTCACATTTGGTGTCCAGCTCAGGAAAACGATGCATGGATATGCAAAATCCATGGAGGTGTTATTGATTGGTGTTGAAAATTACCTAATCGGAAGCCAGAACAAACAAATAAATACAAAAAAAGGACGCGCTTAAATTAAACAATGAGAATTGGACTAAGATGATCATGCGAATCCCCGCTTGCATTGGGCCAATTCTTCTAGCACTAAAACGCATTATTGTTAAACTAAGAATACGACTCATATATATAAACTTTATTAGACCGTAATCGTGACAACCGCCTCGAAAACACACCAACTTTTTACTTTCAAATTGCATGAACACATTTATTACGTTCAGGTCCATCGACCACCATAATTTCAAGAACTAATTGTGAACAAACCAAAAATGTTTGTCTTTCCGGTTTTTTTTATTTATTTATTACAATGTAAGTAAATTACATGGTAACTTAAATCTAATAGCGCTAACAACTAAGGCTTTTGGCTAGTTTGACATTAAACATATATGCGTACACGTTTTTTTTTTTTTTTTGTTGTTGGTTAAATTACATTTTGTAGCTTGACTAGGGTTAGTAACATAGATGGTAGAGCTTGGCTATGTTGGTTGCGGTTGGGTCGGAGATGATGTTTTTGATGTCGTCTTGAAGATGTCGATGGGCGAGGACTTGCATGCCTTCGCATTCCAAGAGGATGTGTTTGAATGACAATGTGGAGTTAGATCTGCAGATGCGTCATGTGGGCGGGTTGGTTTTATTGATGAGATGCAGGTTGGTAATAAGTGCATGTCCAAGGCGTAGGCGGAGAAAGCATTTGATCTGTTGCATGGGCGATGTTGTCGGGTAGGTGACGGGTTGTCTATTAGGATTTATTGCTACGTATGTATGGTTGTATTTTGACCATTTCAATTTTTCTATCTTTAGTAATTCCCTTTTAAAGTATTTGTCTATGTCCTTACTATTGTACACGTAGAAGGTTGTTAATGGTTCCTTTATAGCCAATTTGGCTGCCATATTAGTAGCTTCATTTCCCCTTATACCACTGTGGGGGTTCTTTAGGTATTCCCTAAGAACCACCCAATTCCGTAAATTACCTGCCTTCTACTTACCTTCAAATGAGCAGCGTAAGCTACTCCGCACTACCTCCCATCAGAAAACATAAGCCCACGGCAAGACTATCATCTACCCGTGACATCAAACTTTCACCTCGGGGCAGGCTTGCATCCAACGCATCATGCCCCCAGAAACCAATTTGGTTACCTCATCAGGTAACCAGCATTTATCCATGAACATGCCAATGTGCAATGCTAAAAAGCATTTTCTCATACATGTGCATGACATGTTCATCCTCACCACTGAAAGCAAACCGGGCATTAATAGCATCGAATTTTTCTGGTTCATAATACATGAACCATTTCATATCCCCTATCGGCTCAGTTTGTCATAAATAAACGATAAGCACACGCTGGTCAGCGTATTGTGGATACAGCTGCAGCCGATATTCTTCCTACGGTCTATAATTGAAACATTGCTCCTATACCATTGGGTTCGCAACACTTGCGACCAATTTCCTATTATCGGCTATCAACCGATCATGGGATTTGGGCATGAATATGATCGCTGTTTAGACAATCATATCCACGTTCATGTGCTATGATGACCCTTCTGGAAATCAAAGTAAACACACAGTACCTCACTGTGTTTGTTTTGCTTACCAACGCTGGTCCATGGTTCCCATGGGTGGCAAATTCCTCACCACCATATCCATGTACCAGCATATTAATCCAAATAAGATAACCATCCAGCCTGACCCTTTGCCACCGTTGCATCGGCAAGATTTCTGTTGACTTAATGTCAACAAAATATCTTCCTTTCTAGAGCACCAGAGTCATACGACTAAATCAAACAAAACCCAAGTCTTCGGTGGACCTATCGTCACCGAAGAATGTATCGCCTACAACGGCAATACATAAACACAATGTCTGCAGCCCCCTTTTGCTCGTCCATTTGTTTGAACAGGTGCGGTATCGTTCGTTGTCGATATGCAGGCTAAGGGGCATAGTACTTGTCCTATACGGACATATGGGAAATCCTCCCATTTAACTCCTTTTCGATCACCCATTGGGCGTCGCCAAGTTGAGCCTGTTCTCTCCTCCCACATCGATGTGATCCACCACCGTTGAATCTGACGGATGTGGATTGCATCGAAGAGTCAGATTTAATTAGCCAGAGGAGGCGGATGATCACCAGAGAGTGCGAGCATTTCAAAGTAATGAGTAAAATTCTTAAGTGGTGTTGAGGGCATCGCGCTGTCGAAGTTACGGTTGTTAACTTCTAACTAGTTTTTGCAAAACGATGTCATAATCACAATCGCGATCAGTGATTATCGACTAAAATAAATTCCCAAGGTGTCTCGCAATATTTAGTAGCAGCAGATGAAATGTTTCTTACCGAACTGTGAAATTAAGAAAAAAAAAGGAAAGCATAAACCAAAATACAAAAGTAAATTCGCAAAGTGTCACCACGGTTTCAGTATTGATAAATGTTAAGTATCTCTCCGAATTGAGAAAGTTAAAAAAAGAGAACAAAAATAAAACTTTAATAAACGTAACCAACGTGTTTCATTTCCTTGTTTTGATTTGACTTGAACATTTTTTCTGGACAGTTTGTGGAGTGTCGACGAAGGCTGTGGGAAGAAAGTGAATCCATGTCCCTGAGACATCTACTTTCTCTACCCACACCACTATGACCAGGGACCCAGAACCAATTTACTTTGGATTGCTTCCGGATTAATTTGTCTTGAATCATGTGGATTATTTGGTTTTTGTTCTTCGGGTTCTGTATTGCTTGTATGTTTTATTTTTCTTAACTAAGTTGATTGCTTCCAGCACTGCTGTTGCTTTGGTTGAAAAGATGGAGCAGAATTCGGGTCTATTCTATTCTATTTATTACCCTGTAGGAACCCGAAAGTTCATGACCTCACCGACTCGAGTCCCCCATTGTTCCCTATCCTGTGCACTCTCCTTCCTCGTTCGACCATCCGATCCGATCTCCTCGAGGTCAAACCTGATATTGTCCTCCCATCTCTGTCGCGGCCCTCCTGTCGGTCTTTTTCCCGTTGGCTTACCGTCAAGAATTCTATGCAAGGTCCTCTCATTGCCCATTCTCGCCACGAGCCCGGCCCATTTTAATCTTCGCGACTTGATTACTCTCACTATTGTAGGTTTGCGGTAAAGCTCTTTCAGTTCGTAGTTGTGGAGTTTCCTCCATTGTCCTGACTCCTCGTCATATTTGCCCCCAAGGATACCCTTTAGAACTTTATTCCCGAATACGCGGAATTTGTTTTCTTCCCGTTTTGTGAGACCCCATGTTTCGCATCCGTATAGAACAATCGGCATAATTATGGTTCTATAGACACAGAGCTTTATATTACGTGATAGCAGTTTAGATTTCAGCAGTTTATTGACTGCATGCCATCTAACGTTGCCGGAGTGTAGCCTTTTGTTAATCTCCTACGACATTTCGTTACTGGCCTTCAGTAGTATTCCCAGATATTTAAATTCTTTGACATTTTCAAATAACTTGCTCCTGTTGTTTATGTGTGTTCTCTGAGTTTCACCTGCTCTCGCCGTAATCATGTATTTTGTTTTGTCTTCATTTATTTCTAGGCCCGCCCCTTCTGCCGTTTGCATGATGATTTCACCGTTTTTACTTACAGTTTCTAGATTATCGCCCAAAACGGCGATGTCATCCGCATATGCGAACACTTGTGTGACCCCATTCAGGGATGATCCGCCCATGTTGTCGACTTGTACCTTTCTGATGGCATACTCGAGGACAAGGTTAAAGAGACATGGTGAGAGGCCATCCCCTTGTTTTAGTCCGTCCCGGATTTCAAATTGTTCTGAGAGTTGGTTTTCTATTCTAACCCGCCCTTTGTTTCCGTTCATGTAGATTTGAATGAGGGTGGCATATTTTTTCGGGATTCCCAGCTCAACTACAATATGATAGAGTCTTTGCCTTGCGACTGGGTCGTAGGCTTTTTTGAAGTCAACGATCAGTTGGAGAACCGTCTCTCCGTATTCCCACTTCTTTTCCAGTAGTTGCCTTATTGTGAACATTTGGTCGCCTGTTGACCGGTTCCTACGGAATCCGCATTGGTAGTCTCCCAATATTTCTTCTGCGTACGGTGTGATTCTCGCCAGTGTGACATTTGTTAGTATTTTGTATATGGTTGGGAGCAATGATATTCCTCTGTAATTTTCGCAGTCAGATCTGTCACCTTTTTTGAAAATGGGGAGGACTATTGAGGTTTTCCATTCTTCTGGAATGACTTCCTTATCTCATATTGTTTTGATGAGTTGGGGGATCTTTCGAGCGATTGCCTCTCCTCCATGCTCCATAAGCTCTGCCGGTATGCAGTCGACTCCAGGGGCCTTGTTGTTTTTCAATCGGTTTATTGCGTCTACAACTTCGTCGAAAGAGGGCTCTGGGATCTGAGGGTCGCGTTTTTTGCGTTTGAAAAGTCTCGTTGTCTCTTTCCGAACTGTCGCGTATCTTTCTGCGTTGACTTCATCATATCTTTCTAAGTGGATCACTCTGAGGCGTTTACGTTGTACAATCTTCGCCCTGCACTCATCCTCAAACCAAAGTTTGAACTTAATTGTTTTCTTAAATCCTAATACCTTTTGGGCTGTTTGTTTGATTGTGTCTCTGATCGATGCCCATTTAGTGCCCAGATTATTGGTTTCCTCTTCCTCACTACTCCCATTTTCTAGGATGCTAAATCTATTCGTTAGTTCCTCTCGATATTCAGACCTTTTGCGCAGGTCCTTCAGTTTATCAACGTCGGACTTTTTGCTCGTCTCCTGTGACTGACCATGTTTGCTGCGAGCCGACTTCTAATTTTGCCCATCACTAGAAGATCGCCTATATCTATACGAGTCTATACGATCTATACGTCAAGGATATTCTAGTGTTGTCTTATGGTTATAAGGAACTGGTCTATTTGGTTACGCGTTACGCCGTCGGGTGATATCTGTGGGTAGGTTTTTAGTATCGGTTTTGTTATTAATGGAGCTGACGATCACTTTGTGGAATGCAACTGCCGTGGATGCTGCTTGATTTTACTGGGCATCTTGTCGATGGGCTTCTCTATAGCACTATAATCGTGTCCATCGTGGTGCGATGAAACGACCTTACGATTACTGTGAACAACACCCGGGTTTGACTTGGCGAGGTGTCGTGGTTGATGTGGTGTCCTCTTGTTTTCTGATGCAAAAACTATCCTGGTTTTGTTTATAACATTTCAATGTTTGTATCTTAAATGCATCTGTTTTATTTATTTTCGTTAAACACCGAGTTCTTTTTCATATCTAAAATCAGGACCGCACGCGACACTTTTATTTTCCACTGTCAACTGACTATATAATTTGTTTAACGTGGAGGCCCGACTTGCGTCCACGGAATCCGATTTACGATTGAATATATTAACCGAAGCGACAGAACACCAAAATTTTCATCCATCACCCCGATGACCATATAAGGGATGATCTTAGAAGATTATCACCGAAAGGATGTACACACACACAGATGCGGTTACTTCGCACTCTTATGCTGTGCATGAGCAAGCGCACCGTGGATACAATAATTCCATAAGGGGTACATTGGCTGGCATGGTTGCAGCTGGTGCCATTATCTCGACATAGAGATTTTGTTGTTTACACGATCAGCGACCGCGTAAAGCATTTATTCTGATCGTGCACATCTTGGCGGCATCTCCACGTAGTCGAATTCTCGATGGTAATTTTCAATTTATGAGAACTCGAATTCCTTGGGCGGACAGCTGTATGCCTTGTTGTATTTGTTGGTCGGATGACCGACCGATGTGGGCATGTATGAAAAGGAAAAGATGAAACATCTCCTGCACGTGTGCGGCTGACGCGTAAGGGTATATATAGTAATATGGTTCGGACAATGTTGGTTGCTTGATGGTGCAACCAAATTGCTCTTACTTGTGGAAGATACCTACAATTGCTGATGGAATTCGATCCGAGACATGTGTACCGAATTGGTTCGGTTCATGTTGGTTGCTTGGTGTATGCCGCATGTTATACTTTCTAGCACATGATGCCCGTGCGGAAAATGCATCTTATGGTTCGTGTTATTGAATTAGAGAAAATATAGTTTAGGAGACACTTTAGGTGGGTAGCAAAAAGGTAAGTACATGCTTAATTGCTAGGCAAGCAATCGGTACTTGTTTATATCGGTTTTCGCTCGCTCTAGGTGGGAGTTTTTACATGGTTAATGGAAAGACGAGTAGTGGCGTTCGAGGGAACCGCCACTTATCCATGTGGCTTTATGAATTTCCTTGTGCTTGAACATCGTGCTTTTCACTACCAGATCTTTTGACGCTACGAACGTGATAATTCGAATTCCATTATCTTTTGAAACGTCGTGTAGGCTCTGCTTACCTATACTTGGTTGGAAGATGTCTTCCTTTCCAACTTTTGCATTGAGGTCGAGGAGGATTTTTAAATCGAATGATGAGATCCCATCAAATACTTCCTCTAGGGTCTCGTATAACGCGTCCTTCGTTTCTTCGTCCGTAGATTATGTTGGGGTGTGTTCTTTTATAAATACATGATTGTACCATAGTCTCTGTATTTTTAGCACCGACATTCGCTCATTAATAAATTGCACATCTTTTACAAGGAGCGTAATCTTCTTGCTTATGATGAAGCCAGTCCCGAGGTTATGTGTATCGGTACCTCCACACGCCAGTGCAAACCCGTTGGTTTCGATTATTTGATGTGGAAGTCGGACTTCCTGAAGCGCGACGATGTCCATTTTATATTCTTTCGCGTTTTCTACAACCGTCTGTATCGCACCTGGTTTATATAACGTTCGAACATTCCACGTGCCGATGCGTATATCCCGCACCACGTCAAGGTTTCTACCAAGCGGGGGAACAGAATTCGGGTAAAAGTCCTTTTCGGATGACTGTATCTGTTCTGTTCACTATTGCGAATGATGTGCCTTCTTTTGTTTTGGAAACCTCGGTAAAGAGTAGGTCCCATTCCCGATGTTTGTTTCGTATTAATTGGAAGTGTTGTTGGTATACTTTTTGGTTAGTTGTGCTTTTGGGGAGCGGTGATAGGTCTTCTATGACATAATCTGCTGGTATTAGCCACGGGGGAGAATGTGCTCGTTGTCTTTGTGGTGTAGGTGTGGCGAGCAGTTTGTTAGACAGTCCTTAGACAGTTTTCTCTTAAGTATTAGTTTAATGTCCTCTAAAATGGGTGTTGAGGTCTTTGCGGGAAACTTTACGCGTAATTTGGACGACAGAGTAATTATCCTATTTTCTGTGGCCGGGAGTCCACTTTCTGTTAGGGTGTTCCTAATTGGGGTGGACTGAAAAGCCCTTGTACTTATGCCGGCTGCTACGTGGTAGGGAGATTTAATTGTCTGTAATCTTGTTTTGCTGCAATTACCGTATATTAGTAGGCCATAGTCTATTTTTGACAGTAGGAGAGCTCTAGTGATGTTTATTTGTGTGTTAGTATGGGCTGAGCCGTTTTTACATGACAAATATTTCAGTATAGATCGATTTTTCTTAAGGGCTAGACAATGATTCTTAAAATTATGTTGTAGGCCGAGAATTTTTAGTGTATCCACATTACTAATGTAAGTTTTTTTTAAATTTACTAGTAAAGATTTGTTACAATTTTTCTTTATGCATATAGGTAATATTTTCGATTTTACGCTCGAAATTATTGAACCTGAATAGTTACACCATTTTGTATGTCTGAGAGACAATGTTTTACCTATTTATGTTTAGAGATAATGCTATTTAACTGTTCAAATGCTATCTTAAATAATACTACTGATAACGGTGATCCTTGGAGAATTCCAGTCTTTATATTATGGATGCCAGAGAACACTGAATTTTCTATTATTCAGAAACGATCTAACAAAGTTGTACATATGATGTTGTACATATTGTGACGAATATGGGAATCAGTACTAGAATATTCGAGAAAGTCCGAAACAACGTACTAGAATATTGTAGAAAGTACTGGAAAACTGGAGACCAGGAACAGTAGAACATTCAAGGCTATGGAACGGACGGAAGCGAAACGCCGAATCAGAATGAGGAAACGGTATAAATACGTCGCACGCAGATCATGGAGACAAGTAATAAGTAAGAAAGTGAAGCAAGCGATAAGTAATGAGTAAGAAGTAAGCAGTAAAATACACGATAAGTGCGGAAGCGATAAGTCAAGAAATCGTTAAGTGTACGGTAAAAGTTGTTATTAACGGACTAATAAGTGTTATATTAATTCAAAATCGACTTAACGGCTCTTATTTATTTTAAATAATTAATTCAGGGAACCCTAAGCTCGCTACAATATGATGTCCTATTTTCTATTTTTGTAATTTGTGGAGGATGACGTGTGAACCTGTGGGGGTAGAAGTTGTTGTACCGGACACGGGCACTATGGTTCACGTACGCCCCAACACTTTTGCCGCTATTTGGAAAGGCTATCTCCAACGGAAAATAAAACACTCTGTCTTTGGTGGTGGATTGTTCATTTATTGTTATGTTGAATTGCTTTTAATTATTGTTGAATTTTCACAAAAGGTTCAGTGTTGTTTGATTTTAATAAATGAAACTCAATATTATTGGATTTTCACAAAAGGATCAGCATAGTTTGATTTTACTAACGAAACTCAGAATTATTTGATTTTCTTTAATAACAAGGATAAGCGGCACTATAATCCACTTTTGGTTATTAACACGACTCCTCAAGTGTACAACTCTCGTGCGGTATTTCGACTCCGATAGGTTGAAAATTATGCGCGCTCAGCTGTGAATGAATTGCTAATCTCGCGTGAACGTCCGACGTATCATGTGTACGCGATGGTGTATGGATTTGACTAGTGCGGCGTGGCCGTCACCGGTAGTGGATGTGAAGCGACTGTTTAGAATCCACGAAATTTATGAGCGGCGGCATTATGAGATTTCCGAAGGGGAAACTCATGGTTAGCAAGAATGGGGTTGCCGTATGGCAAGAATGTAGCTAAACTCAATTATGCATTATCTGCATGGGATAATGAGTTTAGCTATGCGTCCGTTTGACATGTTTTACAGGGGAATAACATATGAGGGATAATGGTTATGTATGACGCGCTGAAAGCGGTCGAAATTAGGTGGAAATTGTGGTTGAGATTGTGGGTTGTTTCTCATGTAGAATAGAGAAACCCCCACAGACCGATGCCGTCGAATGCTTTATCGAAGTCTATTGATAAAATGGATGTATGTTTCTTGCAGGAAAGGGCAGCAACAATGGGGTTATCTCAGAAGCGCATCCAATGTTCCTCTACTTTGTTTGAAACCGACTTGTTTGATACTTATCAGATTATTATTTTCTAGGTACCAGTTTAGTCTCTTAGGGACAATTTTTTCCAATTCTTTTCCTAAACAAGGCAGTAAGAAAATGGGGCGGTAGCCGTGGATTGGATCAGTTTTGTTATTATGCTTTGGTAGAGGGATAATTGTGGATACTTTCCACATTTGAGGAATGGTGCCAGTTGTATATATGGCATTAAACAGATTTAGAAGGCGTTGTTTCAAGCTCTTTGGCCCGTTTTTACCATTTGGTAGTAAATTCTATCGAAGCCTGGTGTCTTACCTTTTGCGGTATGAAAACCAGATTCTAGTTCTATCTGTGTTATGGGCAGTTCGATAACGCTATTATAGGAATTACTTGGGTTGCTTGGGGGCATTGGATGCGCCTCTATTTGACCATAAACATCATTGACATGATTATCAAGCATTCTTGTCTCTCTCTGTACGCGGACGATACGAAAACAATCTGTTCTCCACGTGATTTTTGTCTTGTTCAAACTGATCTCGACAGCTTTTCAGTTTGGTTTCAGAAGAATTGCTTGGCATTAATGTTGGCAAACGTCAATTAATTACGTTTCATGGAAGCGCAGTCTATGCAGTGCGGGCAGAAAACATTCATTCAACATCAACCTCCGCAATTTGCGCAACCATTGCTTATTCTATTTACCTGGACACCACACTTCATACTCCAGAATGCTAAAGTGTGTTAACTCGAAATCAGCCTCTTTCAATTATAGCCTTAATACTTTTGCTCTTAAACTCCGTCTCCTAATTACGCCCTCATAATTCTTCTTCTTAGTTTCTTCGTCTTATCAACTACAGTCTTTGCGTATTTTATGAAATTAACATCTAGAATATCTTTTTTCTTTCTTTTCTTGTTTCTCCCTTTCTCAGGTCGAATGATATATAAGTTAATTATAATTATAATGTATTTATATTTGCTTGTACTAAGCCAATACTTGGGACACCCCACTAAATGAAGTTAAATGAAATTAGGGTTATGTACTACAGTTACTGATTCTGAAAAACATGAATCGGGCTTCACTTCTGCATCTTTAAATTACACACTAATACTAATAGTACCTGTATCTAATGAAACTAATGACTGACTGTGGTTCGCTATTGCGCTACTCGGCTGTCTATACTATAAGAGGAATTATCAGTGGGTTGGGGTCCTCTGTAGCGGCTGAGCAACAAAAACGCAGCTAATGCAAGAAACAAAAAAGAAAAACGCCGTTGCCAATTCGAGTTAGTCACTAGTTTGAAGACATTGGGGTGCAGTTTGCGGGTGAATAATAAAAAAATAAAACAGAAATAATTCGATAAGAAGTGGCGAATAAAAAAAATAACCAACTTAAGTGGACACCCGGTTATGTTTCCATTTCCGGCAATGGAAATGAAGATTGTGGAGTTAAATTACCTAGAAATGGTCTGCTTAATTAATTTAATATTTATACAAATAGACATCAAACAAATTGGTGCACTTATCAACCCTGTAGTGCTCCAAAAAGCCCTACCACCTTTTTCTTCATTCCTACATCCAAATCCTAGCTATTTTACCCTAAAAGCCAAAATCCTATCAAAACCCGAAAAAACCCAAACATGATTCAAAATTCGCAATAAACGAATCAAACATTCGTTTATTGCCTAACCTTTGCCCCCATAATTATAACAAAAAACATAAATTAAAATTAAAATTCACAATAAACGAATCTAATATTCATTTATTGTTCTACATTCGCCCCACGGCATCAACGAAAACCAAAATTCAGAGATCGTTATCTCTATCTGAAGATTTTCCATTGAGGAAAACAAACAAAAAACCAAAGCAGATACATTCCCACATCTGCGCAATAGTTTCGTAAGAATTCAAGAAATTGAATTCTTATCCTATGTAAACACAACATTTCACTCGAAATATCCGAAAATCGAGATTGTTGTAGGAAAATGTGTATCTTTGGGATACAATTTTCGATTTGCTTTCCTTTATAAAGGAATTGTAAAGAAATATCGAGGCTTCACTTCTCTTTTAACACCCGTGCTCACTGGAGTAGGAACTCACTTCACTTCAACACCCGCGCTCACTTAGGAAGCACAATAAATGCATTCCACTTGAATCATTCGAGCAGTATCTCGCTCTCTGCATCCAGATTCCCGCCCCCAGCATCCAGTATTCCGAAGGCCTAACAACAACTGTACAGGATCCAACTGATATACGAGCTGACCAATAAAAGTTTTTCCGTAAGCAAATTGATCTTTAAATTTTTTCTCAAAAACCTCCTAATAAACAGGCAAATCCCAGCGGAGACAAGGGCTTGGGAAGCCAGAGTAACCTCAACCGACGACAGGACGTTGCTCTTCCCTCTGGATCAGAGGTAGCACGGCGACGCCTCCTTGTAGGACAGTTTTCTCAGGAGCGGCCTTTGGCGGATATAGTTCACTTTTGCGGAATTGGTCTTTGTCCGCCGTTGGAGTGCTCCGCCAACACTGATCACAAGAAAACAGAGTGAATACAATTGCACAAATAAAACACGAAAAATGTTTTGCTTTAATTTGTTGTTTTATTGTCGATGCTTTAAACCCAGGTTTTATTACTCTGGGACGCCTGTGGCGATTTTACAAAAAACAAACTATTTAGTTGTCCGTCACTAAATGGCTAGTACACACAATATAATTCTATTTATTTTGATCTTTAGCTTAATGTTCGCAGCACACACAAGAACCGACAGCGTTGAATGGCGCCCAGTATTTAAGTTAACGCGCGCACTAACTTTCTATTTACTTTCGATTTATATTACTATTCACCGAGCACACGTTAGGGGACACCTCCTCGATTGGATTATCTACCCTCTCCTTGATACTTTCTAACGCCGACCGTTCGATATGTCGTCTCCCTGATTAGACTGATCGATACTGAATCTCGACTCGAATGCTCAAGCTAGACTTGTCGTCTCCGATGTTCGATGTAAAACTCACTGTCTTGCAACCTATCGAATACCGTTTTTCCAGTATCTGTGTGTTTTGTATCTGCAGTTGTGCAGACACAATTTCCTGTAAGGCAAAATTCTCACGCATACATATGGAAGCTTCACCGTCGTTGTTGACGGTGGATTCTATTCCCACGCTGCTTGGTTAGGTCGACCATCTGGTGTTGACGATCGCCTGGACGTCTAGTCCGCTGGTATCTATTGGATTTGGAATCCAAGAGAGTTTTTCACATGGTGTGAAAAACAAACATTCCGCTGATGCATTTCTGCTTGGCGGACAGTGGCAACGGCGCAATGCTGTGCCGTATTTATTTATTGCAGCTGGCCTTCGTAAAACTCCAAACAAAGTATTGTTTGGAGTTACGTGGTGCTTGGTTTTTCGCGCCATCTGGGTGTTTACGAGGCTAAGGAATGCGCTCCTTGTTTGCGGTGACTATTTGGGTGATCTAATGTTTAGATCAACCGCACCACGTCCGTTGGTCGGTTAATTGTTTTGATTGCAATTCCCTGCATCCCGTGCAGATGTTCAGGGTTGCCGACTTGTGGTGCTGGCACTCACTCAGCTTGCGATTGCACACGTCGAAGGATGCATGGATGTTTCTCCTTGTTTCAGGTCGTAGGTTTTAGGTATGGAGCGTTTAGCTCGGTATTAGAGGCTTTGGGGACGTTAAGTTCCTTGCCTTCTGGTGTCGACTCAACGTTGGGTTACTGGCGGCCCCCGCTGGGCTTGGGACCGCGTCTGTGGACGTGATGTTGTCCAGGTAAGTGTGTTACCTCAAGTTGGTCTGGACTTTTCCTGTGGGGAATTTGTACGTTCGCCACAGGACTCCCCCCCCAGTGACGTAGTCACGATAAGGAAAAGGTAGGAGTATGGAGGGTGCTGTTAAAGGTCGGAGAGTGCTCCTTGCCATCGTGGTCGGTGTTTAGGCGGTAAAGGAGCGAAGGCAATCGCGTTTGTTGTTTCCTTGTGGGTGTTAGTCGCGCTTTCGTTGTTGGTGGTTTCGGTTATTGGTTGCCGTAAGTTGAGAATCCTTGCGGCGTCTTCTTGGGCACGCAGATCTCGAACGCGTTGCCGCGTTATCGGTCCGTGCACGATATCCGATGCCCCACGAGCAACCATTTCGCGAGGGTTAGGTTGATTCTCAACTCTTACCATGCCTGGTGTTTCCTGGGAGTGTGGTGGATGGTACACAGGGCGGGTTTCGGCTGCCGCCAACGGTTGATGGTGTACCTCTCCTGGCACGGTATCTGGCGGTAGTTCCAGGTGGCACGGCTTCAATCTCTCGACACTGACGGTGTACGGCTTTCCGTCGATGTCTACGGAGAAAACTCGGTCGTTTATTCGCTCCAGCACCTTGTATGGCCCTTCGTAAGGCGGTTCTAGAGGTTTCCTAACTTTGTCCACCCGGATGAAGACGTGCGTGCAGCTGTCCATATCTGGGTGAACAAATAACCTCTTGGAACCGTGTCTGGCGACCGGCGTTGCCCTGACCTTACGCATGAGTTTGCGTAGGTTTTCCAAATTTGGCAACTGTTCGAGCGGTGGTTCTCCATCGGCGAAGAACTCTCCTGGGAGGCGCAGATTGGTTCCGTAAGTCAGATCTGCTGCTGAGGCTCCCAGGTCTTCTTTTATGCTTGTGCGCAAGCCTAAAAGAACTGTTGGTAGTGCGTCCAGCCATTGATTGTCGTCATGACACATCAGTGAGGCTTTAAGAGAGCGATGCCAACGTTCGATCATCCCATTGGACTGTGGGTGATAGGCTGTTGTGTGGCTTTGCTGGCAGCCGAGTAGATCGGTCAGCTGCTTGAAAATCGCCGCCTCGAACTGTGGTCCTCGATCGGCTGTGAGGGTAGCTGGGACGCCGAAACGTGTGACCCAAGTCGAATAGAATGCTTTGGCTACATTCTCTGCGGTCACTGTTCGTAGTGGCACTGCTTCTGGCCAGCGAGTGAAGCGATCGATCATTGTCAGGAGGTACATGTAACCTCTCGACGGCGTAAGCGGTCCCACAATGTCGATGTGTACATGGGCGAATCGTGCCTCGGGGAGCTTAAACTGTCCTGGGTGGAGCACATTGTGTCGATCGACTTTGCAACACTGACATTGCAAACAAGTTCGTGCCCATTTTGTTATGTCTTTGGCCATATGTGGCCAGACAAATTTGCGTCGGACTGCGGCAACGGTACGCGCCCGCTTGGGTGGGCTGGGTTGTGGAATGTTTCGTACACATTCCTTCGCAGATTTTCTGGGATGTAGGGTCGAGCTGTCCCTGTCGAAACGTCGCACCAGACTTCATCGTTTGAGTCGTTGAAAGGGAGTTTACGCAAAACTAGTGCTGTCTCCGCTTTCAGTAGTGACTCGAGTTGATGGTCATCTTCTTGTGCCTGTGCCAAGTCGGCACCATCGATTTGCGCACGGAGTTTAATTGCATCGATACGCGAAAAAGCGTCTGCAATTACATTGTCTGCGCCTGGGACATATTCAATTCGGGTGGTAAATTGCCCGATGAAATCCAGGCGCCGTTCTTGTCGCGGGGTTGAACTTCCCGCTTTCTTTTGGAAGGCATACATCAGTGGTTTGTGGTCGGTTTTTACCGTCAACTGGCGTCCTTCAATCATGTGCCGGAAGTACTTTATTGCGCAGTAAATCGCTAGTAACTCCCTGTCATAAGCACTGTATCGTCGCTGGGTTGGGTTCAACTTTTTCGAGAAGAAGCCCAGCGGTTCCCATTTGCCGTCGCACTCTTGTTCGAGTACGGCCCCAATTGCAGTGTCGGAAGCGTCGCACTGTAAGGCCAATGGGGCTCCTTCGATGGGATGTCGAAGTAACGTTGCATTCGCCAGCTGTTCTTTTGATGAGCGAAATGCTTGATCAGCTGACTCGGTCCACTTAATTGGTCGCTTATCGTTGCGTTTGGCTCCTACTAGATATTCGTTGAGAGGAGCCTGGACCTGTGCGGCGTTTCGGAGTGTTGGGCGATAGAAGTTCAGCATGCCCAAATAACGCCTTAATTCTCGCACGTTCGTGGGGCGAGGAAATTGCATTAATGCATCCACCCTGTCTTGTAATGGGCGGACTCCTTGGCGGTTAATGCAGTAGCCAAGGTACTTGACTTCCGCTTCTCCGAGGTGGCACTTGTCTGGATTGATTACCAGGGCGAAATCTCGGAGGCGTTCGAAAACCTGCTTCAAGTGGGCGCGATGTTCTGTCATAGTTTTCGATGCTATGAGTATATCGTCGATATACGCATAGCAGAAGTCAAGTCCGCGGAGAGCTGAGTCAATGTAGCGCTGGAACGTTTGCGCTGCATTTCGAAGTCCGAACGTCATCACCTTGAACTCGAACAGTCCAAAAGGTGTAGTTACCGCGGTTTTGGGGATGTCTTCGGGAGCCACCGGGATTTGGTGGTATGCCCTCGTGAGATCGAGGGTCGAAAAGATTTCGCAACCCTGCACCTTATAGGAGAAATCGTGCAGGTTTGCTATCGGATACCGATCGGGTGTCGTCACCGCGTTCAGCATTCGGTAATCACCGCATGGACGCCACTCGCCGTTGCTCTTTTTGACGAGATGGAGTGGGCTCGCCCACGGGATATCGGATGGCTGGCAGATTCCTAAGTCGAGCATATACTCGAATTCTGCACGAGCCTCACGCAATTTTTCGGGAGCCAATCTGCGCGGGCGTTGGCTCACTGGGGGGCCGCGCGTTTCAATGTGATGAAAGACGCCGGCTTTTGCGCGTCGGGGATTACTAAGCGGAACTGTAATGTCCGCAAATTCGCGCAACAGATCGCTGAATGGACCGTTTGCGGTTGTGCACGTTAACGTCAATGCCTTTCCCGCCTTTGCGTTTACTGGCTGAGAAAGAGACGTTAACGGGTCCATCAGTCTATTACGTGCTACGTCCACTACTAGTTTATAGTGTCGCAGCAAGTCCGACCCTATTAGAGGGTCGGTGACATCGGCTACTACGAAGTACCATCGAATTGGTCGACGTAGGCCTATTTTTAGTGTCATTAACTTCCTACCGTATGTCTTGATAGGGGTATTGTTCGCGGCGAACAATTTCAATTCATCCGGCAACCGAGTGGCAGGTGCGTACGAGCGAGGAAGAACGGAAATATCCGCACCTGTGTCAATTATGAAGTCCATGTTTAATTTTGAGTCATAAATTGACAAGCGACTTATTTGGGGATTGCCGGCCGTTTGCGCTTTTTCGTCGGTCGGCAGTTCTAGTTTAAAGAACTAGCCGGTAATGCTGGGTTTTGTGTCCAGTTGCAGGGCTGCCTGCAATTCCTGGCCTGCGCTCCAAATCGATGATGATAATAACACCTGCCGAAGGTGTTCTCATTGTTTGGCGTGCGTGGTCTGCTATGCTGACGCCTTGAATTGTCTCGCGACCTGTCTCGGCGTCGCGATCTGTCACGGCCAGCCCGAAAATTGTTCCCCATGCTGAGATTATTTAGCTGCGTTTGCATTTGCCTAATTTGCACTCTCAAGTCTTCGAGTTCGCTTGGCTGCGTCGCATGGGTATATGTAACCGTGGGGGTTCGTGGCTGGGGCTGGGGTGGAATTTGGACGTGCGTCGCCGCCAGTGGAAGCTGGAGATCCGTTCGGGATCTATCTGTGGCCATGACTGCCTCGGCGTGTCGCGCTAATTCGTCGAGGCCAGATTCGGCTAAAGGCGCGACGATTGCCTGAACGTATTCTGGCAAAGACTCTCTAAATATAGCCGTTAAGGCTGTTTCGGACATGTCCGTGCCGGCCAGTGCACGGAAATAGGCGGCGCGCTGGGATGGTCGCATCCCAGAGGTGTCGGTCGACCGTAATAAACGTCGCAAGCGATTTTGTGGCGTTTCCCTATAGGCATTAATCACCATCTCCTTGAATGCTGTATATGGTTGTGGAGATGGCGTTTTAATTAGATGCTTCGCATAAGGGAGCAAGACAGGATCTAAATCGCGGGTTGCTAGGAGAAATTTCTCCTGTTCGCCGGTGATGCCTTCGCAGGCAAACGTTTGTTCGGCGTAACCGAACCAAAAGTCTGGGTCATCGGACGTGAAGTCCGGTAATTTAATGTATCGATTCGAACGACGGTCCGCTTGTGTTGCAATATTAACTTCTTGACGGAGGGCTGCGGCCTGCGACGTCGTTGGGGAAGCTTCGGCGTTGTTAGCCATTGTAGTTTTAGAAATTGTGGATTTCGACCTGGTCGTTATCGTTGACTTCGGGAGATTTCGCGTCGATTTTCTCTGTGAGGGAGCGATTACGTTTCCCCTCAACGTTTTTACTTTCTGGGTCGCCGCCTGCAACCTCGTGGTTGTCATTAATTTCCTGGGGGTTTCGCGCTGTAACTCGGTCGCTCGATGCGCGAGTTTTTCTTTAAATTAGTGGACGCGGCGAAACAACCTGCTGGGTCCAAAGATGGAATCAGGGAAAGGGCCTAGCACGAGAGAAAAATATCTAAATTCCTAAGATGGAACAAGGATGGGCCTACACCAGCGGATATTTTGGGTAATTCGACGGTGTTAGTGACGGACAAGAGAAAAGCTTTCAGGCTGGAGGAGGTGAGAAAACGAGGAGGTACGAGGTGTCGTCAATTTTTCGCGTTTCCTTTATGTGGAGTTCGATTTCGCATGATTTCGCGGTCGTTACAAGGAAGGATGTCGAGTCTGTGTGTGTCGGTTCGCGCTCTGAGGGAGCTTACAAAATTTTAATATTATTTTTTTTACTGTCGTACTTATATCGTGGTGTGGCAAATATTTTAGCCCCTAAAGTGACTCAGAAGGAGTTTACAAAAATCTTTTCTTGGCACCCTAATAATACCTGTATTCAAAGGTGACTCCGAAAGGAGCTAATTCGCCGAATTTTATTACCACCTCGGGCTCGGATGGAGCTTCACAATAATTTATTATGTCGTGTGGGCTTTGTTACTATTACTTTACTACCCACTACTGCTGTACTTAATTTGTCGCAAAAAGAAACGGAAGGTTTCGACAAAGAAAAAAAAAATAATAATTTTATAGTTGTTTTCACAAATAGAGGCACCTATTTATTACGTATTGTGGTGCAATTAATTGTTTTGTTTTAACTCTGTTCTAATTGGAATTTTAACGAGGATGTTTTGTACATCTGAACATATATATATGTGATGACAACTGTAACTTTTGAGGTTTTAAATTTTATTTGCAATTCTCAATAATCATGGGCTAGTGAATAGTTCTCATCAAGCCATGTGTAAACATTTCTTTATTAGCCTGAAGATGACTTTGAATAAGTCGAAACGTCGCGGTTTTTGATGTAATATTATATGAAATAAAGAACGTTTCAACAATGAACAACATCTAGTCGGTAATTGGCTAGCTTAAATTCTTAACACATTTGAAAAATATTTACGCCGACTAAATTAAATTATAATTGAGTTTGAAAAAATGATACATTCAAATTACGAACCGTAGGAGGAAAGGAAGAAAAGAAAGAAAGGTTCGTCTTGTGTTTTCGGGGCTCTGAGGGAGCTTATCAGTAATAAAATTTTGTATATGGTGTGCTCGGAAGGAGCTTACACGATTTTCAAAAAAACGGATTTTTTACCTTTCTCTATACTTTTGGGCTCAGAGGGAGCTCCCAAAAGAAGGCACGAACAACAAAAACTTTTAAATTGCAAAGGAAAGAAAAATAAATATAATTTTGATAAAAAAAAAACTTGCGGTTTGTCCGGAGTTATTATTGCTGATCCTGGTGGCGAAGATGGGCTGCAGTCAGGAGGCGTCACTGTGGGTAGTTTTCCCTGGCACTTTTCACTTCACTGGTACTGTCTATGTTTTAATGTCTATTTTACTTTTTATTGTAAGGTTTCCGTGTGTTTGGTGCATAATAGTTCTTACGCGTGTTCACTTGAATTCGCGCGTCGGTGTCGCCTGTCTGTTAAATGTTTCACTGCGTGTTCACTGCTTTTAAATTGTTTCAATCTTTTTCCCTTGTCGGAATGTCACCACTTTGGCGGATGATGTTCACTTTTGCGGAATTGGTCTTTGTCCGCCGTTGGAGTGCTCCGCCAACACTGATCACAAGAAAACAGAGTGAATACAATTGCACAAATAAAACACGAAAAATGTTTTGCTTTAATTTGTTGTTTTATTGTCGATGCTTTAAACCCAGGTTTTATTACTCTGGGACGCCTGTGGCGATTTTACAAAAAACAAACTATTTAGTTGTCCGTCACTAAATGGCTAGTACACACAATATAATTCTATTTATTTTGATCTTTAGCTTAATGTTCGCAGCACACACAAGAACCGACAGCGTTGAATGGCGCCCAGTATTTAAGTTAACGCGCGCACTAACTTTCTATTTACTTTCGATTTATATTACTATTCACCGAGCACACGTTAGGGGACACCTCCTCGATTGGATTATCTACCCTCTCCTTGATACTTTCTAACGCCGACCGTTCGATATGTCGTCTCCCTGATTAGACTGACCGATACTGAATCTCGACTCGAATGCTCAAGCTAGACTTGTCGCATTCCCTTTCCAACCGTCGTCGAGTTTACATCGTCGCGAATTGTGTTCCGTACGTGTAACATCAGTCCTACGTTACAAAATTATATTACATCCCCTTTGTGTAATAGTGCAGTGAAAAAAAACAAAAAACAAAAAAACAAAAACAGACCAGACCCTTGTGCAGTGTGCTGTGTTTATAAAACAAAAGAGTAGTGTAAAACAATTGCAAAGAAATGGCCTGCGGGCCAAATGTGAATAGTAACCGGTTTAGCGATCTTACGGAAGATACAAATAGCGATATTCGACCAAACAAAATGAAAAGGACACTTATAAAAACAGAGGAATTTTTTCCTAGCTTACCAACAATGAACAATACAAGAGATCCAAAATTTCTAATTATATCATCCAAGGAGAATGGTAAGCCTATTTCATCTCTTAGCCCATTTTTAATTAAAAAAGTGATAGACGATGTTAGCAAAGAGTATGAACAAATCACGGTTCTACGAGACGGACAATTATTAGTAAAAGCTAATTCTCAGAAAATCGCGGACCGTTTTCTTAAAATAACAAACTTTGGCAACGTGTGTCCCGTTTCTGTAAAATTACACGAAAAATTAAATGAATGCAAAGGCATAGTGTACGCCCCTTGTCTCATAAACATCTCGGAAGCGGAAATAATAGCCGAAATGGGTCAACAAAAAGTCACAGATGTGTACAAATTTACCAAAGTAGATGACTGTAAAGTGCGAAGACCCTCCGGACTTATGTTATTTACTTTTAACCTATTCCAACCACCAAATTCGGTTGACATCGGTTTTTATAAAGCTAAGGTCAGCGAATATATCCCCAACCCCATGAGATGTCGCAACTGCCAACGACTCGGCCATACCACAAAACGCTGCACCAATACCACAATGTGCGAAAAGTGTAATCTGCCACCTCATAGCCCCGTAAATTGCAGTCGCATTATGTGCGCAAACTGCTCGCTCCCTCACTCGGCCGCGGATAAAACCTGTCCCTTGTATATCCAAGCGAAAGAAGTTTTAACAATAAAAACCACAAACAAATGTTCAATGGGAGAAGCCAAACGAATTTATAAAGAAAAAAATATCCACAAACCTGATCAACTTTCAGGAAGCTTTGCAGATACACTAAAATCGAGCCAATTACAAGGACCCTCAACGGAACAAAACAAACAAAAAACTACACCCAAGGAATCTCTTCCAACCAGCTCCTCCTCATCTGCTACAATCAACAGTATTCAAATTGCATTGCCCCACAAGCCAAAAAAGTCAATAACACATAACCCAACCAAACCAATTTCGTCTATAACACCACTAATCCAACGAAAACCATCAATTCAATTAACGCCATCAACTCAACAAACATCATCAACTCAACTAACCACATTCGAACCCTCACAACTACAAACAAGTTCGCCAACAAACAACCAAACTGAAACCATTCCACAAACCACGACAAGCTGCTCTGCTAATAGCCATTCGCAACGCACCCCTTCACCCAGATCAAAGGTAAAAAGTAAACCGTCTCTCACTAATATAAATATTAAAAAAAATGTACACACCTTAGTAGATGATGATATTACAATGTAACTATAAAACTAACAACCAAGCCCCTGACTCTGCTGTTCCTGAGGTTGGACACTTGAACTCAATCCAGAGTCCAAGTGCCCAACATCCGGAACAGCGGAGTCTTGATCCTAACAACATACATCCCGCCCACCATACCTTCCAACACCTTAATACATTTAAGAATATACAACCCCATCCCTCTGCAAAATCAAGACCTAAGCACACTAGCCGGGCTGAACGCCCAAAACTCACTCCAAAACAAAAACCATTCACCATTCTACAATGGAACATGAACGGTTATACCAATAACTTTGACGAACTAAACATTCTAATTAAGGACTATAACCCACATATAATATCACTGCAAGAAACGCATTGTCCAGTCAACACCACACCATTCATCCCTAAATCCTATGTAGGCTACTTCTACAATTCACCTGCAAACACATCACACAAGCAAGGAGTAGGATTACTAATCAAGAAAGGTACTTCCCACAAAATCCTCCCCATCATTACAAATATCCAAGCTCTCGTTGTAGAAATACAACACCCTTTAAATTTCACCTACATTGCCTTATATCTCCCCCCAAATCAACCATTAAATAAAAATGATCTTCAGGCTATACTCAACCAAACAAATGAGCCCAGAATACTTGGGGGCGACATAAATGCTTGGAGTACACTCTGGGGTTCACCTTCCACAAACAAAAGAGGGAAAGTAATTGAAAACCTCCTCCTCACCTCCAATCTGATCCTACTGAATGACGGTTCGTCTACTCACCTTTCTACACACAATACCCTCACTCATATAGACATCACTTGTTGCTCCTCAGAATTGGTTCCGAAAACTTCATGGCAAGTTCTAAACGACCTCTACAATAGTGACCATTTCCCCGTTTTAAGCATAATAAATAATCAGCAACCGATAACCCATCACAACAGATCTCCAAAATACAAAACCGATTCCGCCAACTGGGCACTTTTTGAAAGAAAAGTTGACGAATTTCTTTCAAGCAATTCCCCCACACCTGACACGAATCACGAAGCGGCGCTAATCAGTAAAGCAATTAGATCCGCTGCCAATCTCTCAATACCCCAAACAAATATCACAACCAAATCAGAAACCAGGCAACATGTACCTTGGTGGAACTCCGACCTAACGCTTCTCAGAAAAAGCAAAATGTCAGCCCTCTCTGAATTTAAAAAAAGACCAACGCAGGTTAATTTTGTTGCATACAAAAAAGCGAATGCACAATTTCGTAGGAAGATGAAAGAAAGCAAAGCAAAAAGCTTTCTTCAATTCACTTCCTCAATCAATCCAACATCCTCCACAACCACAATATGGCATAAAATACGCAGCTTAAGTGGTAATCACAATCCGACAATTATCTCATCCCTTAATTCCGAAAATACTACAATCTCAGACACAGTGGAAATAAGCCAACTCTTCGCCAAAACCTGGTCGCAATTCTCAGACAACAATAATTTTCATCCCGAATTCAATCGCAAAAAAATTGAATCCGTTAACAATCCACTATCTTTGCAAACTCCTAACTCTGCAGCTCTACGCATAGAGCAACCCATCTCATTTATCGAATTCGAGTCAGCACTTAGTATAACTAAGGGAAAAACTCCAGGGCGAGATCGAATATCTTACCCAATGTTAAAAAACCTTTCGCATTATGCAAAACAAAGAATTATAAAGTTATACAATAAAATACTTGAAACATCACACATTCCACAAATATGGAAAACCGCGGTCCTAATACCTATTCCCAAACCGAACAAAGATAAAGATACGGTGGATGGCTACCGCCCTATATCCTTAATTCCTTGTCCCGCAAAGGTATTAGAAAAAATCGTAGCCAAACGTCTACTCTGGCTTATGGAAACAAAGAAATTGACATCCATCAACCAAGTAGCTTTCAAATCCAACAGAGGTTGCACAGACGCCTTACTCCACATTGACCACTACACCTCAAAGGCTCTATCCGCCAAAAATCACGTCACAATACTCTCTCTTGATTTTGAGAAAGCATTCGACAGAATAGGCGCTCACACCGTACTTAATAAATTGTTAAAATGGAGAATTGGCAACAATATATATAGGTACGTTAAATCATTTCTAAGCAATAGAAAATTCCAATGTAAAGTCAACCACGTTTACTCCAATACATTTCCATTACACAACGGAATCCCTCAAGGATCCCCACTGTCAGTTGTACTATTTATGATCGCCTTTGACGACATAAGTACAATAATACACAAACAGAAACATCTAGATCATTGCACGCCGATGATATATACATCTTAAGTAAATCCAGTGATCTAACTTTCTGCAAAAACATTTTAACTGAAACAGTGAAAGATATCTTAGAATGGTCAAATTCTTCAGGTGCCAAACTCTCAGTAGATAAATGTAAATTATTTCATGTGTGCCGACGACGACTTTGTCCCCAAATACACCTCAACATAAACAACAAAACAATCCAAAATGTCCCCAACCTCAAAATCCTAGGAATAACATTTAACAATAAGTATACCTGGAAACAACATTGTTCAGAACTCAAAGTATCATTAGCAGCGAGGCTTAATATTATTAAATACTTAAGCAACATGAAAAGTAACGTACACATTAACACTCTATGTAAAATTACTAAAGCTCTAATTTTAAGTAAAATAGACTACGGGATCTATATCTATGGCAATAGTCCAAAAACGACTCTAAATATAATAAAGCCCATCTATCACCAAGCCGCTAGAAGAAGCACCTTTGCATTCAGAACGACACCAATAAAAAATATACTGGCTGAAGCTGGGCTCCCAACAATCGAGGACCGGATGGAAACCATATCATTAAAACTAATAGCTAAATTAGCGTTTTCGCGAAATTCCATAATTGACAAAGACATCAAACTAACAATAGGATACAAAAACACCAACCGAATCCCATCTGCAATCAGTCGCATTTTAGATAAAGCCAAGCAATTGGAATTGGATACTAAACAAACTTTCAAATACTCCTCAACTTACCCGCCATGGCTTCTAAATAACAATAATATCATAACAACACTCTCAATATTTAAAAAACCAAACACAAACAAGGAAATATACGGTGCACTATTCTGGTCAGTCGCCTCAAAATATAAATCCAACGGATGGCGCTTTCTGTACACAGATGGATCCAAAACAACCAACTATACTTCCTTTGCGGTCACATCCGAAGAAGGTGCAGTAAAGAAAATCGGACTATTACCCGAATTTTGTTCCATTTTCACGGCGGAAGCCTTCGCGATTTTACAAGCCGTAACATTCGCCACCAACCATAGAGAAAAATATGTCATCTGCACCGACAGCCTGTCGGTACTCAACTCAATAAAAAACACCAACAGCACTGATGATATTATTTCCAATATTCGGAATAATATCATTAAATACTGCAATAAAATAAAACTAATGTGGACTCCCAGTCACGTCGCCATCAGCGGTAACGAGAATGCAGACGCCGCAGCCAACTCAGCCAAAAGAGCTCCAGTCCATAAATTCAACATCTACACAAGAGCCGATCTACTGTCAATTATCAGCAATCAACAAAAACAAATAAACCAAACAAACTGGGATACTCACCACCATGCCTATAAAATGGTAAACCCTTTCAAAACTCACCCTTCTTACCCAACTAACTTGTCCAAATCCAAAATCACAAACTTTGTGAGGCTGCGATTAGGCCATACAGCTGCTACCCACCTCCACCTGCTCCACCGAGCTACAGCCCCAATCTGCCCAAAATGCAACACAACACTTACAATCACTCACATATTGAAAGACTGTCCTCACCTAAAACCCTTGAAAGACAAACTATTTCGCAATACAGATATTTATACAATTCTAGCAGATCCCACTACCGACAACATAGAAATTGTAAATAAATTTGTAAATAGCATTAAGATTAAATTGTAAATTAGAAATACAGAGCCAATAGTCCCCGCTGCTAGGCTCATTAGGTTAAGTTATTGATATGTAATTTTACATTACTAATTGATAATAAATAAATAAATAAATAAATAAATAGACTTGTCGTCTCCGATGTTCGATGTAAAACTCACTGTCTTGCAACCTATCGAATACCGTTTTTCCAGTATCTGTGTGTTTTGTATCTGCAGTTGTGCAGACACAATTTCCTGTAAGGCAAAATTCTCACGCATACATATGGAAGCTTCACCGTCGTTGTTGACGGTGGATTCTATTCCCACGCTGCTTGGTTAGGTCGACCATCTGGTGTTGACGATCGCCTGGACGTCTAGTCCGCTGGTATCTATTGGATTTGGAATCCAAGAGAGTTTTTCACATGGTGTGAAAAACAAACATTCCGCTGATGCATTTCTGCTTGGCGGACAGTGGCAACGGCGCAATGCTGTGCCGTATTTATTTATTGCAGCTGGCCTTCGTAAAACTCCAAACAAAGTATTGTTTGGAGTTACGTGGTGCTTGGTTTTTCGCGCCATCTGGGTGTTTACGAGGCTAAGGAATGCGCTCCTTGTTTGCGGTGACTATTTGGGTGATCTAATGTTTAGATCAACCGCACCACGTCCGTTGGTCGGTTAATTGTTTTGATTGCAATTCCCTGCATCCCGTGCAGATGTTCAGGGTTGCCGACTTGTGGTGCTGGCACTCACTCAGCTTGCGATTGCACACGTCGAAGGATGCATGGATGTTTCTCCTTGTTTCAGGTCGTAGGTTTTAGGTATGGAGCGTTTAGCTCGGTATTAGAGGCTTTGGGGACGTTAAGTTCCTTGCCTTCTGGTGTCGACTCAACGTTGGGTTACTGGCGGCCCCCGCTGGCTTGGGACCGCGTCTGTGGACGTGATGTTGTCCAGGTAAGTGCGTTACCTCAAGTTGGTCTGGACTTTTCCTGTGGGGAATTTGTACGTTCGCCACAGGCCCACCAAAGAGATCATACGTCCTTTTCAGGACAAGAAGACGCGCTTCCTGAGAAACAACCCCTACAGAACAGAACATTTTTGGTGGCAGCGGTGTGTTTTCCCGAAATCCCCTACCACGGAAGGAGAAGACTGGTGGGATTATCCAACAATCCCTAACCAGAACATTTTTGGAGGCAGCAGCGTAGATTCCCAAAATCCTACGACAGGAGGAGAGGACTGGTCGAATTATCCAACATTCCTGACCAATTAACCAAGAAGGACGTCCCGATTAAGCGGATTTATCCAAAATTCCCTACCACTGGACGTGTTTTAAGCTTACTAGCTGGACGACATCAAGGCAAACGTGTTGTCCTGCTGAAGACACGTACTCCAGGCGCTTGAAGTTGAAGGCAGGACCTGATGGGACAAAACGATGGAGAGCAGTTGTCGACTTTAGAGCTCTCAATAAAATAACAGTCGGAGATGCATATCCATTGCCCAATATTACAGATATTTTGGACCAGCTAGGAAAAGCTAAATATTTTAGCACTTTAGATCTAGCAAATGGTTTCCACCAAATACGCATGGACAGTAGAGACAAGGCAAAAAACAGCGTTCAGCACCCCCTTCGGACATTACGAATATAATCGAATGCCTTTCGGACTTAAAAACGCTCCTGCCACATTCCAAAGGCTTATGAACAATGTACTCATGGGTCTCCAAGGAATATAATGTTTCGTCTATGTAGATGATATTGTAATTTACGGATACGTTCTGAACGATCACAATTCACGACTCGCGAGAAATTTCGAGCGACAAAGACACAATCTGAAAATACAACCAGAAAAGTGTCACTTCATAAGGAAGGAGCTCACCTACTTGGGGCATGTTATTTCAAAGGAAGGCATAAAACCAGATCCAGAAAAAACTAAAGCGGTAAAAACTTTTCCAACGCCCAAAAAACAAAAATACGTAAAATCTTTTCTCGGTTTTGTAGGCTACTACAGAAAATGTATTCCAAATTTCGCCGAACTGGCAAAACCTTTAAGCAGATTGCTCAGGAAGAATGTTCCATTTCATTGGGATGCCTTTTGTGATGAGGCATTCACAACTCTAAAAAGAAAGGTTATAACCCCACCAATATTGGCATATCCAGATTTCAACATGGAATTCATAATAACCACTGACGCTAGCAATGTTGCGTTAGGAGCAGTACTATCTCAAGGCACAATAGGCCAAGATAAACCTATTGCTTTCACTAGGCGAACCTTAAACGATGCCGAAACACGGTATACAACGTCTGAAAAGGAATTACTAGCAATCGTTTTTGCACTAGCCCAGTTTCGACCATATGTCTACGGACGGAAATTTACAATAGTCACTGACCATAGCTCTCTACAGTGGCTTATAGGACGAAAGGATCCTACATCTAGACTCATGCGATGGAGAATTCTACTCGAAGAATATGAGTATACTATCGCCCATAGAAAAGGAAAGCAAAATGCAAATGCTGATGCTGTCAGCCGTATAACACCGACTACCCCAGTCGATCCCATTAAAAATAATATCCTCGTCACCACACGAAGTAAAGCCAAACTCGAAGAAGATGTGGCTGCACAATCATACAAAGATACTACCAATCTTGTATAGCAAGAGCAAACAGGGTCCATCTATACCAAGAACAAACTTGGACTACGTATTATAATCCTCCCATTGATAGACTCTGCTGAGAAAGAAAACCTGACAGGAAGAAGCCCAAACTTCACCAAACCAGAAGTAGGTAAAATTACGTTTCACGAGCAAGATGGGTTATGCGCCATCACATTGCCATTACCTTTCAGCAACCTAAGCGACCAGGAAACCGCTAAGAGTTCCCTAATTGATCTGAAGAAGATTTGCGAAGACCGGAATTTAAATTCCATTGGAATTTTAGTGCCCTTGATAGAAAACGAATCAAAAGTAGCACTTAATAACCTGCTAAAAGAAACTTTTGCTCACCTCAACGTGACAATGTACGTTTTCTCCAATAAAAAGAAGCTTCTAACAGATCCTAACGAAATACAAAAGTTACTCGCGGAATACCATAACTCACCTTTCGGAGGACACCAAGGAGCCACCCGAACAATCAATATTTTGAAACAAAAATATTACTGGCGCACAATGGCCGCTGACGTCGCGGCGTATATTCGAAAATGTGCCTCCTGCCAGATAAACAAAAGTGGAACAAAACCTAGAATTCCTACGAAGATAACCACGACTAGCTCAAAACCTTTCGAAAGAGTTGCTTTAGATATAGTAGGACCATTACCAATCAGCTATAATGGAAATAAATACCTACTAACGTTTCAAGACGACTTGACAAAGTTCTCAGGAGCTTACGCACTGGCCAGCGCCGAAACCAAGGACGTGGCCAGGATTTTCGTTGAAAACATAGTCTGCCAGCACGGCATACCCTCTTCTCTATTAACCGACCGACGTGCAAATTTTCTCAGCGCACTTTTTAATGACATTTGACCCTTCCTTAAAATGAGAAAACTAAACACAGCACCCTATCATCCACAAACAAACGGAGCACTAGACCGGATCCATAGAACTCTGGTGGAATACCTCCGCCACTATGTAAACCAGGATCCTCTCACCTGGGACACCTGGATACCTTACGCAATGTTTGTGTACAACATCCCCATAAAAACGTAAATCCACTGAAATGCCCACCCTTCGAATCTATAATCGAGACTATTCTAAGTTTAAAATCATTAACTTTATGCTACTTCCAAAATCATTATGTTTATGCAATTGCAACGACGTTATACATCAGCCATCATTAATATTGAACACCAATAAATTAAAGTAACATATTGTAGATTTATTATTTGTTCAAGAATAATTTAAATTGTTTTGATTCTCGCACACATAAAGTTAAGTACTAAGTAATCAGAACACAATTTGTCGACTCCGTGGCGCAACGGTAGCGCGTCTGACTCCAGATCAGAAGGTTGCGTGTTCAAATCACGTCGGGGTCATTTAACCAATGGAAGATTATCTTTGGAAGTTCCCAATTTATGTTTTCCACTACGTTTTTTTATGCTAGAGTATTTACAATAACGTATACAACTTAAGGGCAAGCCAAAGAAGACAAGCTTTATTTATTTTTTTATTTATTTGTTATCAACAAGTAATTCAAAATTGCATATCAATAAATTAGCATAATGGGCCCAGCAGCTGAGACTATTGGCTCCGTACTTTTAAATTGTAATTTGATGTTTAGGATTTGTATACACTTGTCTATATTTTGTATATTTTCTATCTTCGAGAATTTTATAAATAATTATGTTACGACATAGGCGGTCTCTTATAAGCTTCAGGTGAGGACAGTCTTTTAGTATATGAATGACTGTAAGTATTGTGTTGCTTTTCTGGCAGATTGGGGGTGTGTCTCTATTGAGCAGGTAAAGACGCGCGGTACGTATGACCTAAACGCAATCTCACGAAGTCTGTGAATTTAGATGTACTTAAATTAGTTGGATAGAAGAAGTGATATTTGAATGGGCTTTGGTTTTTATAGGTGTGATGATAAGTATCCCAAATTATTCGAATTGTAAATTTTTGTTTGTTTTGGATGGTTGCTAGTAGATCGGCTCTTATATAGATATCAAATTCTAGCTGACTTAGCTGCATAGTCTTTTTTTTTACAAAAACGCGCGAGTTAACGTATGAATCACTCAACTGATATGTATTCCACCGATAACGTACTACAGATTAAGTAGGACTCATCCCAAAACATTACACACCCATAAGATAAGAAATGCAATCAAGAAGAAATGTACTCATCCAAACAATGTAGTTATGACACATAAGAAACTGTAATCATAAGAAAAGGAAATCATCTAAAAGTGAGATAAGAAATGTATCTCAGTATAAATAGCCTAAGAAACATGTAAAAATTGTGGTCTTACACATCATTCGAGGATCATCCGTATCTGAGCACAGTCGACTTCTCTAGCATCATCATCTTTGTATCTGCATCTGTATCTGAGCACAGTTGTGAAAGTGTAATTCAAAGGGCCGTACATGCTGTGCAGTAATGCACCAGCCCACGAATTCCTATTAAAGCGTAAAAGAAAGGCTATCGACTTTCTTCGCAACCCCCCTAAAAATACGGCACCTATCTTGGAAAATATGGCAAATATGACTTTAACACAGGATCAAAGAATCCAGCAGGCCCTGGATCACATCAAGGCCCAGGAGAAGGTTATCAAAGAATTAACCAAAAGAATCGACGAAATGGAAAGCAGCTCTGCAAATTTTCCTGAAATGTTGGACGAGTCTGACATGGAGGAGCAACCGTCTCATCTATCAGCACCAGCTGCCAAGCCAACACTAAAAATCTCCAGTATCCAAAAAATGTCTGGAAGTCAACACCAACCGAAACCCCAAATAAATAACGCCGCTTCCAATGAAAGAGTTCCAAAGAACGAGAGGCCACCACAAATCAACATCAAAAAGGTTAATAACATCAAACAAGTTATGCAGCTTCTGGAGAGCGCCCTGGGGCACCGGAATTTTACCACCAGATCGAGAGGTGACAACGTGTCCGTAACACTCTCCTCTTTAAAAGACCACGCGCTAGCTGAAAAAGCGCTTATCTCAAATAAATTGGAGTTCTTCACCTTCCTCAGGGCGGATCTCAAACCGAAAACGTTTATAACACGGCACATCGACCCTGCTTGGACTAATGAAGAAATAAGCGCTGAATTGACTAGACTAACTCCTGACTTGAAAATATCCAAAGTCGACTACTATCAAACTCCTCACATGAGGGTGAGCAACATATTTAACCTACGGATCATCCAATTGGCACCAACCGAAGACACTAACAAGCTAAAACAGATTAAATATCTTTTCACCCACAAAATTCAGATAGAGGTACCTCACAAGCAGGAGCTTCTCCACTGCAAGCGATGCCAGCTATCAGGCCATCTCTCATCTTCGTGTCATTTTTTTTTCATTTATAAAACATTTTTTATTTTTCTTTTTATATTCTTAATTTCTAAATTAAAAGCTAGACAAAAAATGCTTAAATTCTAGCTTAATTATCTTATATAATAACTTACTGGTCCTTCGCAGACGCTCTAAGCTAAACCTTACTTAACATTTGTATAATTTGCCTTTCGGCGACAGAACTTTGTGGCAGTACTGATAATTAGTTGAAATACAAAGAAAAATTTGAAAAACTTCGTCAATTTTTTTGTTTTTTTTTTTCTTAAAATTTAACTTACTTAACTTACCTAATATTTTTTTACTTAACCTAACTTAACTTAAATCTTATACTACCCTAATTCTAGAAAAGCTAAGTCTATGTAAGCTAGCTGATGATACTATGATTCTATACCGACTTGGGTATCCAGGTCTTTATATGCCATTCAACCACCAGAACTGTTGACGCTGTCTAATACTATTGTGGCGGTCGGTGCGAACGCCACTACCCACCTGCCTACTTGCCACCAGGTAATCTTCCTTTCGCAGGCTTTCGGCGCCAGAAAATCGAATACTTACCTGCATTAGCATGTAAAATAACCACAAGTCCGCTGATACAAGTGTATGAGCAATAACATGCATCTTCCTAAAGACAGAAATGCGTAAATCACGAAAATCATGCCATTACGACCAAGCACAACGTTGTTGCAAATGTAAGAAACTAAATAGCAAAGGAGAGCATGGGACACCTGCACATCGATCTGGTAAAAACATCAACCAACGATCGGATGTGGCAGAACAACCAAGCAAAACATGATGCGGTTGCGCAAGCCTGCGACTAATTCCTGGAATTACTAAGAAGGCGCGCAAACAGACAAAACCTACAACGCATGCCCTTAAAAGGACACATCTCAACAAATACAAATACGTGAGATATAACGCATGCCCATGTAGCAGCATCACATTGCACGTATAAGCAATATGAACGTCCCTACACATAATATGGTACAACGAGCAAACACCCGCCATGGCGCTCACCACTGTGCGCATAATAAAAAATACACACAGGCAGGGGTACGATGTGGTTACCCGCACCAATGGATGTGATGTGCTATGGTGGCGAGAGTCAACCCTTAGGTACGACAGTTGGTAAGTGGCAGCAAAACGATATAGTACGAGTGCGATTAACGATTAGAGAAAATATAGTAAAAACAACGCACGCGCCACGGTTAAATAACTAGTCCGGCGGCCAGCGAAATATAAGACATATTTCTACGTGCGACCAAACGATTAGAGATAATATAGTAAAAACAACGCACGCGCCACGGTTAAATAACTAGTCCGGCGGCCAGCGAAATATAAGACATATTTCTACGTGCGACCAAACGATTAGAGAAAATATAGTAAAAACAACGCACGCGCCACGGTTAAATAACTAGTCCGGCGGCCAGCGAAATATAAGACATATTTCTACGTGCGATCAACGATTTTAGAATTTCGTAAAAAAAAACAACGCACGCACCACGGTAAAATAACTAGTCCGGCGGCCAGCGAAATATAAGACATATTTCTACGTGCGATCAACGATTTTAGAATTTCGTAAAAAAAAACAACGCACGCACCACGGTAAAATAACTAGTCCGGCGGCCAGCGAAATATAAGACCTATTTCTACGTGCGATCAACAATTATATAATGTAATAAAAACAACGCACGCGCGATCGTAATGTGGTGAATACTATACTCAGTACAAAAGAATTTTTATCGATTTGCTTTCTATTGATTCATTAGTGTTAAGTCAATACTGACGTGCCTAATAATTTATATTAATTCATTTAATACTTACGTGCACAAATAATTTATATCGATTCATTAGTGTTAAGTTAATACTGACGTGTATAAATAATTTATATTTAATTCATTGATACTTACATGGAGAAATAATTTTTATTGATTTGCTTTCTATTGATTCATTAGTGTTAAGTTAATACTGACGTGTATAAATAATTTATATTTAATTCATTGATCCTTACATGGAAAAATCACTTATATTGATTCATTAGTGTTAAGTTAATACTTACGTGCATAATAAAGGAAATAGCTGGAAGATCACCAGTGGTTGTCTTTAATGATCTCAACGTTCTAACCAGGGAGCACCTCAGTGAGGACGTCTTCGATGAACTAGTGTCAGCTGACACGCTATCGAGGACAAAGAGACCTACACTATCGTCCCGGTGTCTGTGGGAGATAGCCCTACTGAAGCGCAGGAGCTCTTCTTCGGTGCGCGTTATTTCCCGGTCGTAGCACAATCGCCCGTCTACAGATGATCTACTTACATGATAGATCAGCGGAATTCCGGATCTATCCTGTATAAGCCCTTTCATATCCAAGTCAAGGAACGCCTCTGGTGGAACAGAACCGTTGCGACGCACGCTTTCATAGTACAAGGTGTTTGGATAATAGGCCCCGAAAATTAGGTCATTGGACGAGCTTATTGCTCTCGCAATATGTCCTCTGATTAATTTAATCATAAAATTATCCACCCTATTTATGTACGCTTCATTATATAAAGTCTCATTTGAGTAATACTTTTTATAGTCCGATTCCGGTGTCCGATATAATCTGAGACAAGTTCTGAGACACTTTCTTTCGAACACCCGAATCTTTTCCATCAAATTTCATCTTCGTGTCACCTACCAAGACGATGCGTAAAATGCGCGCAGGAACATGAGCCTAACCAGTGTAAAGTAAAAGCACCGGGGGAGGTCGCATAATGAATACACACTGAAAATTCGGATGTCTCCATCTCCATGAAGGAACTATCAGTCGAATGCTGCAACTGTGGAGGACCGCATCCTGCAAACTACACAAAATGCCCGCACAAGCTCCGCTTACTGAAGCAGAGAGTGCCTCCAATCAAAAACAACACTGGCCAACTTACGCAACCAACAGCAGCAGTTACTACAACAACGAAATCGAAATCCTATGCGGAAATTACCAGAGGAAACAACGCATCCTCATCACAACCAGGAACAAACCTAGGACTCGACATCATAGTATACATCCGAGAGTTACATGCTCTCTTACCGACGCTAAGTGGATCAAGTAACTTCGAAAAAAAAGGTCAGATACTTTCTCTTATAACCTCACATATATTATCCCAAAATGTCTAAGTTAAGTGTAGTTGCCCTCAATGTAGATTCCATTTCGTCAAACATACGGAGGCATCACCTCCGACTGCTAGTGAAGGAGTTTTCTCCAGACGTCCTCCTTCTTTGTGAAACTTGGCTCAAACCCAACTCTCGCATTTCTATTCCTAATTACCAACTTGTTTCAACTCCTCGAATTGACGGTGCAAAAGGAGGTACCGGTATCCTTATTCATAAAAGATTCCAATTCAGTGAAGTCAAATTTAGCAACATCTCCTGTGCCGAATACACTGCTGTCAAACTGGTTCGTGACAACAATAAAGTCTTGGTTCTAGTAGCGATCTATTTACAACCCAAAAGGTACCCTAACTTTCCATCTTCAGACTTCGATGAAATATTCCGTCAATCCCACCCCCACTCATTCATCATCGGAGGCGACTGGAATGCCCGTCATACCGCCTTCAACGACACCGCCTGCAATAAAGTTGGCAAACAATTGCTTGCTTTCCTACCTCTCCACCCCTACGTCTATATCGACTCCCCTACGGAACCTACTCATTGCTCCAGCTCTACTCAATCAACTATAGGCTTCTTCTTAAAATCTGCGATCCTACGCTCTGTATCTCCCCCTACTGTCTCACACTTCTTCCCCTCGGATCATGCCTCCATCCACTCGGTAATTGACCTTGGCCCCTTAAATCCGCTTCAATCTCTCAACCCAGTCCATAATTTCTCCAGAACTAACTGGAGAAAGGTCAACAAAACCGTTGGCGATATGTTTCAAACGTTTCCCATCACAGATACTAATAACTTGGATCCTAACGAAATTGAAGAAGCAGCTAGTAAGATGGAAGGGATCTTACAGCAAACCCTGTATTCTAATACCCCTACAAGGATGCCACACTCCTTCGTAGGTAAACCACTTCCATATCTCACCCTCAAACTCATCTAATTAAAAAAACGCTCCACCGAAAACTATTTCGAAGATTTTAGCAAACTATTTAGCGGAACACTTCTCCCAAGTGCATAGGCAAAATGATAGCCTAGGCAACTCCGAGTTTGAGGAAGTGGTCAACCGCTATACATCCCATGAACTAATCTCCTCATTCACTCCCTTCATAACTGAATTTAATAATGACAATAGAGCATCTCAACCCACCGATACAAACTTCTTTTTACAACCGCAGGAATTTAACCAAATGATATCTTCTCGTAGCAATAAAAACTCAACCGGCTTGGACAAAATTCCACATGTGCTTTTCAAAAACCTCAACCCTTCAAATCGACTATACATCATGACCCTGCTAAACCACATAATAAATGCTGGTCACATACCGGAGTCTTGGAAAACTGCCATAGTCATCCCCATTAAATAATCAGGCGCATCCCTGATGGCGGCCAATTTTCGACCCATCTCACTACTTAATAATTTAAGCAAATTACTTGAATTAAAAATTCACCACCTTCGCGGAAACTAACTCATTACTCCCTGATTTTCAATTCGGTTTTCGTGCACAACACTCAACATGTCACGCTCTCCTCAAGTTTACTCACGACATCACTATGGCTCTTAACGACCAGTGCCCTACTGTGTGTATCTCCCTTGACATATCCAAGGCTTTTGACTGCGTGTGGACTGCGGGTCTTCTGTACAAATTACATTCCACGTATCGTCTCAACAATCACACTTCCAAGTTTCTCTACTCGTACCTATCAAATAGAAAATTCATGGTCAAGATAAATTCCACCCTTTCCCAGACGTACTCAATAACAGCAGGAGTCCCCCAAGGATCCATTCTGGGTCCCCTCTTATACTTACTATACACATCTGATATTCCTCAACCCCTCTCACCGAATACTCGAATCCTCAACTACGCAGATGATACCCTTGTCTACTCCAGCAGCAGGCTCGTATTATCTGCCAGAAACCGCGTAAATAAATTCCTCCAAATTCTTTCCTCCTACTTCCTTAAATGGAAGATCCGCCTAAACCCCAACAAAACTCAACTGATTGTATTTAAAGGTAGAAACGTTCACTGTACCAATAACACGGTACGTAACCATTCAAAAATCCAACTGAACCTCTGCAACACCCTCATAAAACCATCTAAAACACTAAAACACTTGGGCATTACTTTCGAAAATAATCTCTCTTTCACGACTCACAGAAACAATGTCATCCGCAAAGCGGGGATACAGCTGAACCTTTGTCGGAAAGTAATGTGGAAGGCAGATGGTCTCTCTCAGCAAGTCAAACTTCTACTTTATAAATAAATCATCAGGCCCACACTTACTTATGCTTGTCCCATCTGGTTCCATATCTCTCCCTCTCAAATGGAAAAACTTCGTATCTTCGAAAGGAAGTGTTTCAGACTAATCACAGGGCTACGTCGACAGCGCGACTCCCACAAATATATCAGAAGCCTTACGCTATACCACTCCGTCGGCCTGGAGAGATTGGATAGAAGGTTCCTGAAATTGTCGATAAGATTCATTGAAAACCTGTCAGCCAATCCAAACCCTCTCACTTCAAATACTCAAACATTCAACCCTTTTCTCGGGTTCTTTCCTTTAACGAGCAGCCGGTGGGGAGACCTCCCTCTGCAGCTCCCCTCCCTCCCTAGGTTATGTAAAATATGAAATTTCGACTTAAGCTTAAGACTAGGCTAAATTGTTCTACATGGCTAAATGTGAATTTATTTAACTACCTTAGAGCTTATAAGCTAGATTTAAGTAGAGGTAAGTTGTTTTTAAGAATTTTTAAGAATATTTATTCTAAACATAGGTAATCCATCTTGGTTTTCATGACCTTTCCAGGAGTCCTGGAGTAAATTGTATCTGGAATAAATCTCTATAGACGTAAGACCTCCAATTAAATACTACTTGAAAAAATGTTCTAGACATTGTAAGTAAAATTGTCACAACTTAGTTAAGCTAGCTGTAAACTAATGTAACTAAACTTATAATGGTCAATAAAGACAGCGTTATATAAAAAAAAAAAAATTTAAAAATTGTTCATAGTAAACCTTTGGCGGATTTCAGCTAGTTCGAACGTTGGCGGTGCAGTGTTCCGCCGAACACTGTTAATATTGAGACACAACGGCGCGAGACAACACAATTAAAACACCAGTTCTTCTTTTGTTTGTCATTTACGCTCTTTATTTATCCTTAATCGTCTGGGACACAATTCTTTTGACTCCGGTTACAATAATAGTCGCGGGGGTGGTTTTAATTTTGAAACAAACGGGAATCAATTTAATGATTCGCGGGGGTAGTTTTAATCTTGATTCTAATGTGAATCACTTTAATGATTCGCGGGGGTAGTTTTAATCTTGATTCTAATGTGAATCACTTTAATGATTCGCGAGGGTAGTTTTAATCTTGATTCTAATGCGAATCAATTTAATGATTCGCGAGTGTGGTTTTATTCTGTAACAAATGTTACACAAATCAACGCGAAATTCCTGCTCCATTGAAATAGCCTGAGATAGAAAACCAATACCGCCTCAGGAAGGGATGGAAGTCGAGACCAACAATAGATAAGCGAAAGCGACCACTTCATGTGTTATGCCCGTGTAGTAGGTGCCCCACTACATCCGTGCCAAAACCCAGGTCACATCCCTTCCATGACGAACATTATGCCACTCAGGCACCAACAGCTCTCGAAAGATTATAAATCAATCGAGAGTATCGATGTCTGGGTGAGGCAAACAAAGGTGCGAAAAAGAGAAAAACAGACACAAAGGATGGAATGAGTAGAGCGTTTTCCCGCACTGCACATCACTCGCGTGTGTATCTTCATACTTTTCACAGCACTAAGCCGCGTGTTTGGACAACCGTTTATTTGCCTAGGATCGCACAGATAAGTTTGCACTGCACTCGGACGCGTGCGTGAAGATCCGTTTGTTTGTTTAGGATCCCACAGTAAGACTTTTCACGTGAACCGATAGTGCAATTGGGTATCTTGTGTATATTTAAGATTACCAAAACGGATTGCACAACTGATCCGATGATACGGATCACGAGACAGAAGCGCACGTGCCGTCTCGTTGGCGGTCTTAGATCGTTAGAACATAGTCGCAACGTATCATGCTTATCTCTTTTCTATATATATTATCACGGTCGTTGCTCCACTGAACTTGCTTAATGTGTTCCGCCTCCTCAGATATTTTCCCACGACACTCGTCAATTTGAGAATGCGCATCAATTCACGTTGAAAGTCAACTTCAGGCGCACATATAAATATAGAGAGTCATTCTTTTACCGAACCTGTGGACGGGAGAGTAAACCAAATATGCTATGCGGATGACGTCCTGGTGTACACGTCAACCAAAGGCCCTAACCTCACAACAAATCGACTCAACCGTCACTTGGACGAACTGTATCAGTATTACAGTCGATGGAAAATACGACTTAATCCATCCAAAGCAGTAGCCATAATTCTGAGTAGTAAACACTCCCAACCTACTTCTCGATATTCACAAAATATTCGAATAAAAATGGGAGATACTACGATTAGACCACAGGACAAGATGAAATATCTCGGGGTCACTTATACCCGAAAAATGAATTTCATCAAACATGTGACCCACATTCTCCAAAGGGGCCTCGGTCGGTCTAAGCAACTGCACAACATCTTGAAGTGGGGGAAGAAAGTTGACACCAAAGTTAAGCTTCTCTGCTATAAGCAGCTAATCCGATCTGGAATATCGTACGCCTTTCCCATATGGTCCTGCATATCTTCGGCTCAAATGGAAAGACTTCGGGTTTTCGAAAGGAAACTCCTCAGAAGATGCACCAATCATTCTAGAAGGCCTGACGGTCGTCATTACCCCAACTCTCACCTATACGAAGGCGCCTCCATTACCCCTATCGACGAGTACTTGCTTCAATTAGCATATAAGTACCTCGAAAACATTCAGAACAGCGAGAACCTATTTGTACGGGACTCTTGCGTTCTTGACCCTTCTCTCTCTCGATCTCTTCGGATCAAACCCCCACAATTTCTTCTTCAGTACAAAACTGAAGAAAACACCCTTCCCAACAACATTCACCTCTATAATAGAGGATTCCTGGACCCATCCCATAGGGTCTACTATTAACAAACCAAACACACGAACGCACAGTACAAGACGGCACAAACACAAACATACACACCGACCAAAGAGCAGATTATCAGACGCCAAAGACGTGATCTGCGTTTACTACCGCACCCAAGACCTACCGGTCTTGTATGATTTCTTTCCCACCATCCCTCTATAAAAGTAGTTAGAGAACACTTGGACTAACACTGTCCACACTATCCTTGGATACCCCCCCTTTTTTCTTCTTTTTTCAGATGCGGCGAGACCGAGCCCATAATCCTCGCGGATGTGGGTGATTCTGGTTATCGCAAGATGACCAGAAGTCAGAGACAAGATGAAGGACACATATGTCCTGTCTCGCTAAATTCGGCCTTCTCGCCACAATTTTTTTTTTTTTTTTTTTTTTTTTTTACCGAACCACACAAATGTGGAATACTCTACCCAATCATGTGTTTTCTCGTCGTTGGCCAGGCATTTAAGACCAATGTACATCGATACCTCCTTTCCTTATCCACTTACTCTCCTTTCGTTCGCACTGTGTTCTGACATTAAAGGGTACTCCAAAATCTGCTTTTGTGCGCGAGTTATTGTTGTTGGGATGTTGAGGAAAATAAAAAAATATTTTTTGGAGGTTATACCTTTTTTTTTTATTTTCCTCAACAGGTCAACATATTTTTTGGAGGTTATACCTCTTTATTGGCTCCTCGATAGTATAGTGGTTAGTATACCCGCCTGTCATGCGGAAGACCGGGGTTCGATTCCCCGTCGGAGAGCCCCTGGCGCAAGATTAATGACTTTGCATGGAAAAAACAAATCATTATTGAAAATTTAAGAAGTCTCAGGTCTTGCTAAATAAGGACAAGACCGGTTCCCGGTTGTAGTGCCGATGATGATGATGATGATTTCCATCTTGCGTTTTCACTACTTTCACTGGCGTTTTGCACCACTGGTCTCTGCTCGTACCGGTCTTTTAGGCAGTTGCGTGTTACTCCGAAGGGTCACCAATATGGGGAAGAAGTATTGTGCCAGACACGGACACTCGGTTCACTTCTTCACCATCATAAATGTTCCTCCGGAAATTGTTCACCACTGAAAAACCGAATGAAAACAGCACGACAACGAGAGAAGATCGAAAGACGGAACGAATGATCGCCACAAGGAGAACAAAAACACTAAATGATTTTCTTACGTTTATTATTTTATTTTTATTGTTCACACGGTGCTGATGATGCTATAGTTCAGCGGAATAAAACGCACAGGTTATTTCATTTTATTGTTATTGGTTTTTATTTAGAACTGGTTAAACTGCAGGGAGCATTCACTATAATTGGTGAATGTCTACATTTACATGGTGTTGCATTATACACGAATGATATAACTAATGGAGAACTTGGTTTTCTTATGAACAGTTTTTTTGATGTTGTTACTGATTGACACGACGCACTGAAACACGACCTGGTAAAAAAATCACGAATTAGGACACACTCGACTCCGGGTATAAACGCATCCTCGGCGCGCGACGAGGAGCGGAAGCCGAATCGACTGGCTCGGTCGGCAGTTGGAATTAGACTCCACGATTCAACCCTCGTTTGGGGTGAAGTTATGGGGGTTTTTCAGGTAAGTGGGCCTAGGGTTTGGCGGAACCGCCACAACCTCATCATTGTGAGAGATAATAACAATGCAGAATACATTTCCGCCAACACATATTCAGACATGATTGCATCAAAAGGCCTGCAGATCATTGCTCATAGAGAAACTAGGGTCGACTTACGCATCGGATCCAGTACGATAATTGACCACTATCTGATCCGATTAAAGGATCAAGAAGTATATGCGGCTGTAATAGAATCGAATATTTCTGACCATTTTGCTTTGTTCTGTGGAGTACGTGGAGATAAACAATTCATATCCCAGAAAATTGAAAAGTGTATTATAAAAGAAAACAAAATATCGGAATATCTATCAAATATAAATTGGAGCATTTTTTTTAACACTACTGACACTAACGAATTCTACAACAAATTTGTTCAATTATTTAATGAGGTCTACATAAAATCTTCTGTGAGTGTCAAAGCAGAGGACGAGAAAAGTGTTATCTATGGAAAACAGCTGATGTTACGAAGATATGCAAGGAAAGAAATAAATTATACAGCGTATGGAAAAACAATAGAAGATGCTTAAGACACGAAAATGAGTATAAAGCCTTCACGAATTATGCCAATAAAAGAATTCAAATAGCCAAATCAGACTTATATAAGAATAATTTGCGGAATACAGAAATAACCCAATCAAATACATGGAGATTAATAAATAGCATTATCGGTAAAACAACGAATAACATATATGATATAATTATGCAGAATTTCTCATCGGTCCCAGATACACAAAAAATTACTGATAGATTTGCCATCTAGTTTACAGACGAGATACAAACCAATATTCACAAATTCAATCTCAAAACATATCAAGGTGTGGAAGTATGCTCAGAACAGTCAATGTCTCAGGGAAATGTATCCGAAACCGAAGTTAAAAATACGCTTAGCGGTTTTAATATATGTAAATATCAGCTGGGATAGATAAAACAGGGGCCAAAGAATTAAAGAATAATTCCAGGTCACTAACACCGATCATAACTTAATTTATTAACATGTCTTATGAACAGAGCTGTTTCCTAAGCGATTTAAAGATAGCCATGGTTGGCCCTATTTAGAAGTAAGGAGAGAAAACCGAGGCCCTCTGAACTACCGACCTATATCAAATCGATCTGCCATAGATAAGATAGTTGAAGAACTAATGGCTAAACGCTTAAAATATTGCCTAGAAAAATATAAAGTGATAAATAAAAATCAGTATGGATTTATGAAAAATAGAAATGTCAATCAACTTTTGCTAGAATTTTCAAATACCACAAACACTAATTTAAATAAAAATCTACACACAGTAGTAATTGATTTTAAGAAGGCATTTGACGCACGGAGCCATGAAAAAATAAACGAAATGTTGGAAAAACCCGGAATCCGAGGTAAATTCTTGGAATTGTTCCGCAGTTAATTCTGTGACAGCGGTTTTAAGGTAAACATTGTGAATAAATTAAGCCAACTACAACCGGTCCTGTTCGGAGTACGTCAAGGTCCATTCTAGGACCTGTACTCTTCATTATTTATGTGAACGATGTGCTATCAGTATTAAAAAATAGTATCGGGTTTCAATATGCTGAGGATACTGCAGTAATTGTGAGTCACAATGATATAAATCGTGCAACCCAAATAATACAAGCAGAGCTCAATGAGATGGTTCGGTATTCTTTTCACAGTTTATTATGGACTTATAATAAACTCTAAAAAGACAAAGCTGATGCATATCCACCCTCCGCTTATATTAAGAACACAAGATACAATTCCATAACTTTAAATGCTTACCCAAAAATAAGAAATAATAAGACCCGAATATACCGGATAACTGCAGGTATTTGCTTAAGAATGTGAATGTGTATAGATACCTTGGTGTAGAAGTGGACTGCAGCTTCAAGTGGAACTCATACATAAAATACGTTGGCAAAAGGTTGCGGCTGTCTACTTATGCTCTATACCACCTGAGCATCTACACTTCGTTTTCAGTCCTAAAACAAGTATACTTCTCATTAGTTGAATCAGTTTTGCAATATGGAATAATCGCATGGGACAATACGTCAGAGTACATGGTAGCTGAACTTCAAAGGATTTAAAATCATGTCTTCTGCTGAGATCGATTCTGCTGAGAGCGAAATATGGTACACGGTACGTAGATAACTCTTTAAATTACAGCGTAAAACTCGGTCTTCTGACCGTTAAATAACCTTTTATCTCAAACATTATTAACGAAATGTATTCCGATCAACGCTTCAAGTAACCAACTGATGATGGTGTTAATTCCAGGCAAAGGGCACACGGACTTCTACAAACGCCAAGAATTAACAACTCTTACGGACGACAACCACTTTCATTCGTAATACCTACAATCTTCAGTCAACTACCTCGGAATCTATGGAGTGTACAGTCTAAGTATGCGAGAAAAAAGAATATAAGAAAGCATATTTTATTTAATGCTTTCAGCTTACCTTAATTAAAATAGAGCCATCTATTTATATTCATATTATACCAAAAAGTACTGTCTGTACATGTATTTTTATCGTATACAAGCTTCGGCAGACAGCATTGGCTTTGAAATTATATATTATAACTGTATGTAGAATTGTAACAATAAATAATAATAATAATTAACTATATAACTTAAATACTTTTTTGAGCCCTGTTGACGCTTTATGTGGATTCCCTTCTATCGCATTAATGTGTTGTCCAGCATTGAAGGGATGACTCGACGGAGGTGGTGGTGAGAGCATTTGCATTTTTAACGGTTTCTTGCTATTTTTTAACTATGTAACCCATTAAAAGAAATAAACTCAAATCAAATCAAATCAATTTCCGAATCATTGACCTGATTCGCGTCCTTTTGTCTAAAACAAAAAAGTAAAAACAATTTGCTAAATCCCTAAATGTATCCACCATCACCGATCATGCTGTTTAATAACACAAAACGTTGGCAGACGACGCTGTTTCTATATAGCGAAACAGTTTAGTCCATCCGGGAATTCCTTTGAACATTCCGATGCAAACTGTTTTCCCAAGCCAATGTTCTCCTTTACGATATAAAAAGTACGGGCCATTCTCTTGGGAATAGTTTCCATCCGGTGAAAAGTGTGCATCTGCATACTTATCAACCGTCTCCATTTCCCCTTCACGGAATGCACTTCGTAGTTCTGCATTTCGAGAAATGCCCTAGCTTTTAAACGAGGACACGAAGCCTACCTTTTGGTTTTGTGTTTTGCAAGCGAAACCAAGTCAATCCCCTAATACAGGCTCTCCTTTACAATTTTCCCATTCTCTTTGGGTTCATTGACTGCTGAGTAAATTCGCGAAAGTTTATTCGCATTTAGTGGCGGGCAAATGGTTTTTTTTTCATTTTTCGTAACATTTTTTATTTCAGTTTTTTTTTTTCTTAGATTCTCAATTATATGCTAGACAAAAAATGTCTAAATTCTAGCTTAAGTATTTTATATTATAACTTACTGGTCCTAGGCAGACGCTCTAAGCTAAACATAATATGACTATTGTGCAATTTGGCATTCGGCGATAGAACCTTGTTTGTGGCTTTAGTTATGATTGCGGGTAAATGGGAAATTGAGGATGAGTGGGTGATCGGGAATGGGCGATCAGTATAAAAGGACGCGAATGGGCAGAGCGAGAGAGACTCTCGTGTGGCATAGAAAGCGTCCAAGGAGCAAGATCCCATATATGGATATTTAAAGGGTCGTCGTGGACTCTCAATTCAGTTTCGTAATCACTCTTTATTATTTTAAAGTAGTGTTTAAAAAAGACAATCAAAACGTTTATTCACCAGAACTAAACAATTATTGACTTTTAGTTTTACAAAAGGCAATCAAAACGTGTATACAAATGAACTCACAAATTTTTATTAATGTTTTAATAAAAAAAAAAGATAATCAAAAAGTGTGTTCAACAGAACCCAAAAATTATTAATGTTTTAGCTTACAAAAGAACTCAAAAAAAAGAACATTAAAAAAGTGTATTTAACTGAACTTTAAAATTATTAAAATTCTAGTTTTAAAAAAGGTAATCAAAACGTGTATACCAAAGAACTCAAAATTCTTACTAATGTTTTATTAAAAAAAAAAAAAAAAAAAAAAAAAAAAAAAAAAAAAAAAAAAAAAAAAAAAAAAAAACACACAAACCGTGTATTCAACAGAACTAAAAAATTATTGAAGTAATAAACTTTAACCAAGATTTCAAAAAAAATTCATAAGGTGATGGGACATCCTTCTGCACCCGCCGTACTCCGTAAGGTAGAAAACTGTGAAAATGAGGATTTTTCTCGAGCGAAAGGAGAGTATCCGAATCGAGTGATTAGGAGTCGTGTTTATCAGGTCTATTCATAAGTTTTTTCGGTTTCTCTGCTAAAAAAAAAACCTAATTTCCTAGGAAAATAATTTTTTTTTTAAATTTAAAATATTGGCCATCGGCTTCTACATATTTCGCCCATCTTTCACGTAATTTATGAAAAGCATGCCAGAAAAACTCTGGCGCAAGACTAATGACCTTGCCCGGAAAAAACAAATCATTATGGAAAATTTAACAAGTCTCAGGACTTGCTAAATAAGGCCAAGACCGCTTCCCGATTGTACTGCCGTTGATGATGATGATGATGATGCCAGAAAAACTGCTCGTCTTTCGCGGCAAAATTCGTCGTGCCATTGTCCAACTTCCTCGAAATCGCCGAAGTGCTGCTCTGAGAGCGCGTACCCCATTTATGCGAAAAGGTGATAGTTAGATGGCCCCATGTCTGGGGAGTACGGCGGATGCAGAAGGATGTCCCATCCAAGCGATTTCAAGATGTCTTTCTGTTGCGGATTCGTCCTGGACACAACCAGCGAATTCGCAACTGAATGCTACCCGTGGCACCAACCTAACAAATGTCAAGAACCAGCTGACATTAAAATTAAATCGTCTGCTATCATTGCTGTCATTTCTTCTTCGTAAATCTTCTTCAGACCACAAGGTTGCATGTGTAATTAAATCCAAATAAATCTAAAGAAGCCAATAAACAAAGTCATTTATAACCAATAAATAAACCTCGTGTCTTTGATATCTCCTGGAGGAAGTTATTTATTGAGACAGCATTCTTTGCACTGCAATAAATTACATTTTTTTCAGCACCACCAACATCACTCCCCGCCAGGAGACACCATTGTTCCTGGACATACCCACGGCCCACCACAATACGCAGCTATTGGTGGAAGGTGCGTACGTGTTGAAAGAACGGGTAGAGTGCATTACGCAGGACGTTTGTAGAACGTGCAGATTGCAGCACGCGATAGTTTTACGTGCTGACCGAACGAGTGCCAATACATTGTACATCTCCCCGACGACATTCTTCCGTCGGCGGGAATGCTAGAGATCTTCTCCGACGACATCCCTCGGTTGGCTGAGATCATACACTTTCACTAGTTTTGCTATGTGAGACGGCGCATTGTCGTGTAACAAATCACTTTACCATGTCTTCTGGCCCATTCCGGTCGTCTTTAGATTAACGATAGCGTTGTGTATTAACTGTTTTGGCGGGCTTCAAGAGTTCATAATACATAATACCGCTCTGGTCCCACCACACACAGACCATGGTCCTCTTGCCGAAGCGATTTGGTCTTGGTGTTGAAGGAACGGCTTCGCCAGGTGAAACCCACGATTTTTTCACTTCGGGTTTTCAAAATAAATCCATTTTTCGTCACCCGTCACAATTCGATGCAAAATGATCTAGTTTCGTGGCGTTGATGCAGCATTTCACAACTGACTTTTCGATATTCCATTTGACGTTCATTCGAATCGTGTGGGACCCATTTACCGAGTTTGTTGATCTTCCCCATTGCTCGTAAACGTCTGCTGATTGTTTCTTATGACACATGTGTAGCTTCTGCTAATTGTCGTTGAGTTTGAGTTGGGTCATCATTCAATAACTCCTGCAATTGTTCGTCTCCACATTTTTGTGGTCTACCAGAGCGCTCACTGTCTTTCACATTGAAATCAACACTTTTAAATTGACGAAACCATATCTCACATGTTTTAATTGATGGGGCGGGTTCACCACATATTTCTACCAGCAAACGATGCTGTTCAGTAGCCTTTTTCTTTTGATTAAATAATAAATGTTCTTTTCGGGCACAAAACTCGACATGATCACCGAACGATAAAACAAAGACGCTAGTTTTTGGCGGACTCAACTTGTGCGTGTTTGTAGTTAAATCTCAGACGAACAAAATAACGTATGTGTCAAATTAATACGCTGCGTAATTTTCGCTGACGCCATCTCAGTTAAACCGGAAAAAACGTATGCTGTTGCGGATTCGCCCTTGAAACAACCGGCGAATTCGCAATTAAAAATCTGTGGCACCACCTGAAGAAGATATGTGGCATCACCTTCAACAATGTCAGCAATCAGCTGACATTTATGAATTTTCTGTTGGTTGTCACTTGACAACCCTTTTTACTTTTTCTTTCTCTTCCTTTTAATTATTTGATGAATCCAGCTCATTTTTTGTAATCGGTGAAAATCTAACCCATCATACCAAATAAATACTGTATTTATAATTGAATTGAAGAGCCCCATTGTTTCAATCACCAGGAAGATCCAATTTGGTTGCAAAAGGTAATCCTTTTCATTTTAGCAAATTTCTTACGAGTTGATTCCAGCAAGTATCATTGTTTCGGCCGTTATTCACACGGAACCAGCATCACTACACGGCAAAAGAACGAGTCATTGTTCTTGACGCCATTTCAGACGATTTGCAGAACGCAAATCAAACATATGCCTACACCTGTAAATGACTAAAACTTAGTTATAAAAACAGCAATGACTAAGCTACATATACCCAAAATGTCGAGCAAATTGGATGCGTTCAAGTATGTTTTTAATGTCGCTAACTTCAGAGTCGAGTTTCTACCTGCACACCTATTATAAGAAATGAAAATATCTACTATATATTCATCTTGTGTTTGATACTCTCTGTCCTGTGAGGGATAAGGGTTCTTATCTAATGTATAGGGTGGGCCATAAATTTGTGCACATTTGAAACATGAATAAAAATAAAACTACAAATGTTATTTTGTTGATCATTTATTTAACGTAATAAATGTTTATTGAAATTTATTTTTTTTAAATGACATCGCCAAGATGTGCCCCGTCTCGTCGTTGGCACTCCTGCAATCGATTGCGCAAACTAGGGAAAACGCGCTGACACATGCTGCGAGGTATCGCGGCTATATCCTCCTGGATGTTTCCCTTTAATTGGGATATGGTCGTCGTGTTATGTAGTAACTCCCCCATCGCCTTTGTCCCAACGAAAACATAAATAAAGCTACATTAGATATAAAAATTGAACACAAACATTCGAAACAATTTAAGTTTAAATACAATTATATTAATACAACATTAACTTACACTTTACATTTAAACATTTATCCAAAAATTAAACACATTCATATATGGAATGTACAATTACACTTAATTACACACACAATACAAAAACATTAAATTACATTTAGATTCAATTACATAAAACTTAAATTGAAAACAAAATAAATGTAGCTGGTGCATAATCCTAGTTTTTCTCCGGCGATGATATCTTCGGTTAGTTTCGAAATTGATAATCATCGGGAAACCGCGGAGTGAACGAAGAAAGAGGAAAATAAGAGAGGAAAGAGAGGAAAGACATGTGGCAGTTCCACGAACCGCACAAACCACAGTAGGCTGAAACACCTGTCGTTCCACCAAGGAACATACTCACCATAGCCTTGGGTAAACACAAGTGGTTGGCTCAGCTGCGCCAGATGTCACCAAACATACAATCCCCGGCGATAAGCAAATTGCCGTAAAACAATCCATCGGCTAAACCTTTGACCCTACCGCAATGTACTTCGCCTAAACAAAAGCCATTGCTGAGGAACAGCAATAAACTAGCAAACACTGTTCCCATAAGGCAAAATTAAATACAATTATCGTAACCGACGGAAATTACCAGGTTTCCAGGATCGCCAGGAATAATAAACCTCACACCCGAATATATACAAAAGCGATTCCGCAGAAGGTGTGAACATTTTGGCAATCCTAGGAAGATCTCCGGCCAAACAGGCATCAACATCCGCGTCTGTGTGTGTGGGTACGACCACACATCTGGCCTGCAACCAAACAGGAAACCGCAGGACACAGATAGAGGGTGGGAATATTATATACAAAATTCAATGTGTAACAACACATTACAACTTAAATATTGTTGACTCGACACATCACCTATCTTATTAACAATAACAAATATATATACAAGTATTATTGAAACACAATATAACAAAACATACGACAATAGTAAAGTATCAAATATTAAACACACATACACAGATACTATTATCAAAACATACAACAATAGGTATATATAAATGTATGATCGATGCCGCGAAGAAGGCTCGCAACGACAGGTTGACCGATAAGCTCCTTCGGTGCCCAACTGGTTCGCGCTTCTTCTGGTCAATGGCAGCGGTAACTTCGCATCCTCCCCTTTTCCCCCGTTACTAACAGACAGCGGGACGTTAGTCACGAATTCAAAGGATAAAGCTAATGTGTTCGCGAATTTATTTTCCGCGAATTCAAACCTTGATCCCGGCCTTTGGAGCCACCTGTGATCTCGCCGGTGCGGTCTTCGATGCGGGATGTGAGATTTCGTCCGCGCGCTATTCAACGCATTCTACGTGAACTGGATTGTAGGAAGACAACCGGCCCGGACGGAATACCAGCAATAGTCCTTAAGAACTGTGCTCCAGAACTATCGCCGGTTCTCGGCAGACTCTTCCGCTTGGCTTATGTACGGAGGACCTTTCCTGCCTGCTGGAAAATCGCTCGAGTTCAGCCAATCCCAAAGACGGGAAAAAAGTGTCTCCCACAAAATTACCATCCGATAGCATTACTGTATATTTTATTTAAGGTAATGGAAAAAGTCATCAATACAGAGTTAGTTAAGTATTTGGAGTGGAACGGACTTCTGAATGATCGTCAATACGGATTCCGTGGCAGGCGGTCTGTGGCGGTTCCGCCAAATCCCACGGGTTACCTTCCTAAAAAACCCCCATAATCATCACCCAAGACGCTCAAGTCCTCGCCAATGCATTCGCATTCGGTACCTAAAAATGCTGCACGCATTTAAGAAATCAAATCTATGATCTTTAAGTCCCTGTAAAGAAAACTTACCTTCATGCATTCTCTTCGCATACCACTGTTCCTTATGATTTCTTTATTATCTTACCAGGAATTTCCAATCAATTTCGGCATCTACGTCGCCAGTCAAATTTCCTTAGATGAATTCCGGTAAACAAAATAATTAGATTTACATACATTGTAACCTTCATGACAGGGATCATAAATACTGCGCCGTCTATTTTTCCCAGCCGCGCCATGTGTACAACAATGTTCCCTATATACACATTGGCTGGCGACTTACACCCTAGGGACCAAAGCAAATACGCATTCCGCGTCTCTTGCATCAATTTAATCCAACAGCATATTCAAATGCAAATAGGAACTCAATACCTACCCTTACTAGCGATGCCATTAACACATTTCCCATTGTGTAAATGGAAAAACCATTAGCGCTTCTTCCTAATGGCGATACATTTACCTACGCATCCACACCACAGCATAGACACAGGTCATAAATCTCTTTTATCCTACAAAGTTCTGGATCCGTTTCCCAGTAACCTTCTCACATAAACAAACATCTCTACGATCCTTTCCCTTGCTTTGTGTTTCAGGTTATTCATCATAGCGCTGGGCCATGAAAAGAACCAACGTACACACACACTTGTGTATCGTGAAGATCTCCCTTATGAGATCGGTTTGGTTACTCAAAAGAGAGACTTTACGTCTCTCTTGGAACAGGAAATGCAGCCTTAATTTAAGAGAACCAACTTCACAGCTGAATTTCTTTTAACAACGATTGAATATCGTTGAGTCCTTTACCATCCTTCGACCCGAGCGGGTCGAGGCTCTATCGCTATACTGGTGCGCACAGGGAAGCGATAATGTAATAATCGTTTGTGTCGTTGTCCCCGCGAGTCAATACGAATTTTCTCCTTAATTAAATACACAAGTTTCAATTGTTTTACCGTTTGTACTTTGCCTGTGTGTTAACCGTTCGTGTGTAATTAAAATTATTGTCCACCAGTGTTTGTTTAAGATTAATTAAAAATAAAAAACCTTTCACTAATAACAGTGACCAATGTTTCTTTTTACCTTTCCTGTTTGTGGACGTTGTGTTGCAGTTTCCGAGCGTTTTCCGCGGAACTTTTGTGTTTCTCTTGTTGTGACGACGGGCCAATTAATTAATTTATGATGGAGGAGTAAGTGAATCGAGTGTCCGTGTTAGGCACATTACTTCCTCCCCACAGGTCCACGGTTGGACCTTTTGACACTTATAACCGATATAGGGACATCTGCGACTGAACGACATGGTGAGTCAAGGGCGGTCGCATTGGATATCTCCAAGGCTTTTGACCGCGTTTGGCCCGGGGCATTGCTTAGCAAACTCCGTTCAAATGGACTTTCCCAACAGCTTTGCGACTGGACGAGGAGCTTCCTCGAGAATCGATCGATTCGGGTTGTTGTGGACGGCGAGTGTTCGGATCTGTATCCTGTTAATTCGGGGGTGCCCCAAGGTACTATTTTGGCTCCAACCTTGTTTTTGCTTCCCATAATTGATTTGTTCGAGACAACGGATAACAAAGTGTTCAGTTTTGCGGATGATAGTACGCTTGTTTCTTCCTTTTCGAGTGTTCGGCCGATTGGTGCATCTGCGTCGCATCAGCTGAGATGTAGACAGATTGACTCTCTGAATCAGGATCTAGATGGGGTCCTGCAGTGGGGAAGGGCCACTCTCGTCATTCAACATTCACAAAGAAAAGTGAATCATCGGTTCCACAGCTGATGATGAATGGCCGGGCCCTCGAATCTGGTGGAAGCTTTGAAATTTCTCGGCGTCACGGTCTGTGGGAATGTAGCATAAACACGTATCGAGCATCGCCAGGTCAGCCTCAGCAAAACTGAGCTATCTTTTTAGAGCCAAGAAATATTTTACTCCGGCCCAACTCCTTCTCCTATATAAATCCCAAATTAGACCCGCGCTCGAATATTGCTCTCATGTTTGGAGCGCGGCTCCTAAACATACCCTCGACCTACTTGAGAGCATACAGAGACGAGCGATCCGCCTGATCGGGGACTCGGCGCTGACATCGGGACTACAGTCGCTATCACATCGAAGGCGTGTAGCCGAGCTCTGTCTGTTTTACAGACATTATCACGGGTACTGTTTTTCCGAGATTCGTGGTATTTTTGAACGCAATTCGGCTTATGTGCGCTCCACAAGACAATCCGACGAATCGCACCAGTTTGCGGTTCATTTGCCGACGGCGCGAACATCCCTGCATCAGAACTCGTTCCGTTACAGAGCGGGGAAGCTGTGGAACGCCCTTCCCACGCAAGTATCCCCGGAGCGTTACAACCTGCAACTGTTCAAAAAGAACTGCAACAGTTATTTGGTGGCATCTCGGGGCGCCCACTCGGCGCTATAGGTTCGCCTCTCCCGAGAGAAGTCTATTAAAAAAAAAAAAAAAAAAAAAAAAAAAAATTAATATAAAAAAATACTATAACAAACTGTTACAACTATATCCAAGCGAATAATCCATAACTAAACTGGCACCGAGGACAGTATTGATCCAAGGGCCTCATTTTATAAAACACAACCGCAACCATCATCACCGACAGCAACCCCGGAAGATACCCCCACCGATTCAGCGCATAAGCCCCAGGTAGGACCCACCTGGAAACGTGAGTACCCCTTCCCACTAATTTGATTTAAATCATATAAAACATTATAATATATATACTCGTATATATATATATATATATATATATATATATATATATATATATATATATATATATATATATATATATATATATATATATATATATATATATATATATATATATATATATATATATATATATATCATCATCATCATCGGCACTACAACCGGGAACCGGTCTTGGCCTTAGTCAAGGCTTGTTAAATTTTCCATAATGATTTGTTTTTTCCGAGCAAGGTCATTAGTCTTGCGCCAGAGGCTCCCCGGCGGGGACAAATATAAACCTAACAACTAAATTTAACAATGGAAACAACAATCTATAAGAAATTGGCACATAACCAAATTATGACAGTCGGTTTATTAAGGTACACTCAACTTTTCAGGTATCTCTTGACCCAAGCTTTGATTAAATTAACACTGGGACACTCACTTACACGGCGTAGTCCGTATTCAATTCTAAAGCGTCGTACAGTAACGTAGGAATCGTTGTTTTTGTAAAATTGTTTTTACACAAAAAGCACGCTATTGTCCCATGGAGCGCTCCATCGTGAGGAATTCCCCGCCACTCGCGCGCCCCTCCCTCTAACGGTTTTTAAGAAATTAAGTGTTGCCATTTGCAAAAAATGTATGGCCCACCCGATATACTTGTGGGGGTTCTTTAAGCCATTTCCCAAGAACCACCTATCCCCTTTCAGCCGTCTCCCACTTTTCAAGCAAGTCTTTCTACTTACCTGCAAAGGGGCAGCGTAAGCTCCCCTGCAGGATCTCCCACCTGAAAGCAACCTGGCATGCATATTGGCGAATTGTTCTGGTTCATGATACTTGAACCATTCAATACCCCCCTATCGGCTTAGCTTGTCAGCAATTATAATCCGACAAATACACACTGGCCAGTGTATCGGTTGACACAGCTGTAGCCGATATTCTTTCCACAGTTCACAATTGTATATCGTGCCTATATCCTTAGGTCCGCGACAGTTGCGACAATTCCCCGTTATCGGCTATAAACCAATCATGGAATTTGGGGGGGTGTGATCATTGTTTAGGCAATCTTACCCATTCCATGCCCTATGATGACCCACCAGCAAATCAAAGCAAACACACAGTACCTCACTGCGTTTGTTTTGTTTACTAACTGCTGGTCCATGGTCCTGTGGGGGTTTCTCTATTCTACATGAGAATCAACCCACAATCTCAACCACAATATCCACCTTATTTCCACCTTATTTCGACCGCTTTCAGCGCGTCATACATAACAGGTCAATTGAAAAGTCCCCGGCCTAACACATAGATGGCGGTACTAGAATTAAATCCATATGCTTTTTAGTTAGCCCTAACCTTCAAAAGACGCGTATATAAATTTGAAAGATGTCGGATCATTAGTTTGTGAATTATAGTATTTTGAGTGAAGCAACTTCTGTTATTGTGAAAAAAATGGATAAAATGGAATTTCGCGTGTTGATAAAATATTGCTTTTTAAAGGGAAAAAATACAGTTGAAGCAAAAACTTGGCTTGATGACGAGTTTCCAGACGCCGCCCCAGGAAAATCAACCATCAAGGATTGGTATGCTAAGTTTAGGCGTGGTGAAATGAGCACCGAAGACGGTGAACGCAGTGGACGCCCAAAAGAGGTTGTTACCGACGAAAACATTAGAAAAATTCACAAAATGATTTTGAATGACCGTAAATTGAAATTGAATGAAATAGCAGGCACTCTAGAGATATCAACAGAACGTGTACATCATATCATTCACGAATATTTGGGTATGAGAAAGCTCTGTGCAAAGTGGGTGCCGCGCGAGCTCACTTTTGACCAAAAACAACGACGAGTTGATGATTCGGAGCAGTGTTTGGAGATGATCAAGCGTAATAAACCCGAGTTTTTGCGTCGATATGTGACAATGGATGAAACATGGCTCCATCATTTTACTCCGAAGTCCAATCGACAGTCATCCGAGTGGACTGCACACGATGAACCCGCCCCAAAGCATGGAAAAACGCAACAGTCGGCTGGCAAGGTTATGGTGTCTGTATTTTGGGATGCGCGCGGAATAATTTTCATTGACTATCTTGAAAAAGGAAGGACCATCAACAGCGACTACTCGTATTACACAGCGTTATTGGCCCGTTTGAAGGACGAAATCGCCGAAAAACGACCGCACTTGAAGAAAAAGAAAGTGCTGCTTCACCAAGACAATGCACCGTGTCAAGTCAGTGAAAACGATGGCAAAAATCCATGAATTGGGCTTCGAATCGCTTCCGCATCCACCGTGTTCTCCAGATCTGGCCCCCAGCGACTATTTCCTGTTCTCAGATCTCAAAAGAATGCTCGCTGGGAGGAAATTTTCGTCGAATGAAGAGGTGATCGCCGAAACTGAGGCCTATTTTGAAGCAAAGGACAAATCGTACTACAAAAAAGGTATCGAAAAGTTGGAGGGTCGCTATAATCAGTGTATGACCTTCGAAGCGAATTATGTTGAATAAAAAAAACGGCTTTTGCCAAAAAATGTGTTTTACTATGGAAGGCCGGGGACTTTTCAATTGACCTGTTATCTATTTCCCTCATATGTTATTCCCCTGTAAAACATGTCAAACGGACGCATAGCTAAACTCATTATCCCATGCAGATAATGCATAATTGAGTTTAGTTATATTCTTGCCATACGGCAACCCCATTCTTGCTAACCATGAGTTTCCCATCGGAAATCTCATAATGTCGGTTAGCACCAGAAAGTCAAAACGAACGACGCTGTTGCATCATAGCAAAATCGCTGCGGTTATTTCAGCGTCTTAGAGTCTGGTACTCACGCTGATTATTTCCCAAGCATCAGCGGCGTCCTATTGACTTTCCCCCAGATCATCCATTCGCTTGGAATCAATGATCTCTTTTTGCAGGGGAGTGACATCAACTCGATAGTATAGTGGTTAGTATACCTGCCTGTCATTCGGGAGACCGGGGTTCTATTCTCCGTCGGGGAGCCTCTGGTGCAAGACTAATGACCTTGCCCAGAAAAAAATAAATCATTATGGAAAACTTAACAAGCCTCAGGACTTGCTAAATAAGGCCAAGACTGGTTCCCGGTTGTAGTGCCGATGATGATGATGATGACATCAACTAGGTTTTCCTCTCCTTCGTATTTTTGTCTTTCCACGGTTCAATGCGCTCTGACTACACAATAGCCGTACCACTGGGTCACCAGGTCATGTCAGTAGCTGCATCTGATACCAACACACACAACCAAAGCTACCCCGAGATCACAGCACATCATGTTTCTGTTCTCTCATTCTCCATCAATTTCCCTATTAAAAAAATTACCCACACTTCGACGGGCGTGAAGCTGAGAGAGCATAGGCGTGGTCTCTTTTGGTTGTCCTGTGTGTAGAGTGAAATACAGAATTTCACCCTTAATTCACCAGTCGCTATCCTACCAGAGTCGAGAGAGGTCGAACGCCAACCACGTCACGTGTGCAATCACCATTAAACTGTTTGGCGAGTTAACTGAAGAGTAGTTTAGAGTTTATTTCGAGTTAACCAAAGTGTTATTTTGTGTCGTGGTTCGGACCTTTGTATATAGTTTAACATCGTTTTATTAACCAATTGTAAACAATCAAGAAATAAAAGTTGTGAACAAAACAACTATTAACGTTTAAATAAAAATACAATTAATCAAATCAACACAGTGCAGCATTAATTATTTCATCTCGTGGACTTCCTGAGGATCATTTTCACGCAGCAACATCGTTGGGAACACAAGTGAATCCTGTGCCATACGTTGGCATCATACTTTTACCCCCACAGTCCCCCTGTGTGAGACGTTTGCTTGCACATCTGCAGGTCAAATCCCTCACCACCATACCCATGCACCAGCCATTAACCTAACCATATGGCCACCGTCGCTGAGGTTTCTGTTGACTTAAAGTCCATTTCCCATTTCCAAATTTCCCTCCTTGTGCTCCAGAGCCATACGGTTAAAGCAAACGTAACCCAAATCTCCGGTTGAACTAGCATCACCCGTACGTATCGTCTACAACGGCATTTCCCTTGAACTCATGGATAAATACTATGACGATCCCATGCAACATCACCATGAACGTTGTACATCTCGTCATTTGACCCTTGAAATAGCGTTTTTGTTTACTTTGAAGCAAAAACCTATTTCGTTCTCAGGCGTGGATCATCGATGATTTATGACCACATTGCCTGCAGCCCCTGATGCTCGTACATTTGTTTGGTCAGGTGTCGGCCGATCGTTGTCTGTATTGCAGCCAAAGGGGCATTGTACGCGTCCCTATGCAGCATTTGGGAAATCCTCCCATTGACCGCTGCCAAGTTGATCCGGTTCACCCCTCGTATAACGATGTGAGCCACCACCGTTGAATCTGACGGAATTGGATTGCATCGTGGAGTCAGTTTTTATTCATTGAAGGGTGCGCACCTTCGCTTACGAATTCCCACGGAGAGTCGCCGAGAGTTCTTTCTTTACTAGATTATTTCTGTTCGTGTGCGTCTTTTTGCCATGCCGTGTTTAACCAGCGTAAAAGTAATATAATTTAATTAGTTCCCTTAAACAAGTGTATCCCACTAACGTTGATCCCAATTGACTCGTGCCTTAAAACTATAAGTTGTATTAGACTTAAGTGCAAGATCGGATAAATAATTAAATAAAGGAAAGTTAAATAGTTAAAACACAGCTCCTGCGTTTTATTTTACTCCTGTGGCGTACGATTTGGATGAACCTTGGGGAAGAACAGTGTGCGTCGCAACAAGTCAGGACATTTCTTAGTGAACAATCAGTGGTGTTTTGCTCAACCTGCGTCCGTGCCGACGCCCCTAACAAAATAAACCCACATACTCATTTCATTTCTGCCATTTCTGTTGTCTAACATCGTTACTGAGAAAGAATATGTACCAACCCAGTTTCACACAAATGTCGTTTGGTTTTTTCACTGACACTGCTTTTGGTTAAAAGAATTTACAGCACAGTGATCTGAGGCATCCAAAGAAGAAAAGACGAAGAAATTTCGTTCACCAATTAGGTCAGGTCAGCCCATCCATTGTGTTGGCGGAATGATCACCTACGTCTAGTTCCCTTTTGTGCTATTTACGAGTTGAATCAATTGTTTGAATTTGTGAAGACTACAACAAGATGATTGGAACTATCGGGTTACAAATGTATGTTATCCGTTTATGTAAGCCATGAATAATGCGTTCTATAAAAAACGAAGTTTCAATACTTTGCCATAGATAGTTTGAGTTTTCCCCGTTGATAGATTTCTCTGCCATTAATGTGTTAGTTGTGTTGTTTTGCAAATACACGTCTACTCCCAGTAGCGCATTTAACACTCGCTGAAAACAAATAAAAGAAAAAGTGAAAAAACCGGGAAAACCAACCGCAGTCAATAAAATAGAGGAACGTACTTCCCACTGCAATCACATTAATGGAGTTATGAATAAACCTCGTAGATAAATAAAACCTGAGTCACCATAATCGACGTTGAATATTGACTCCTGAATAGATACTTTCGGCAAAGCACGCTTCACGCCAGTTGCCCCCGAGGGACGGTAAAAAACAAGAGCAAACAACAAAAATAAACAACAAACAATGGAAAATGACACATAGATGTACACATTTCACACCCTGCCAAGCATGATACCCATTTGCCAATAAATTACCTAAGCTCGAAGAAATAGATCTGCAAATAGGTAAGTATAGCGTCAAAAATAAAAATTAAGTACTTTAAAAAGTATCAAACCAAGACCAGCCACGGAGGGTTTTCAAAAGGAAGCTATTGAAGGCGGGCTCTATAATAAAAGTAATTGTGGTACTCAGATTACGTCCGGATCAAGTTGCACATCCAATAAAACCGATTACGAAACTTAGCGCATTAGCTTAGCGAGTGGTGGCTGCCAATATGAAATTGTACCCCAGATGGAATTAGGAAACTCATCATCTAATATCATCTTGGCACATAAATTATTGACCTTATTATCTAATTCACCGGAACATGGGGGAGTGTTACAATTGTAATTATTCATCTGGCTGCAGCCCAAACTCTGATGGTAGAGCATATGAGGGGATTTGTCAACGTAAACGGGTAACTGACCCATTGGCACGCAAGGCGCCTAATAAATGGAAATCATGTTGATGTTATCTCCGCGGAAATGAAATACGTGATAGTGAGATTTGTAGTTCTGGGAAATACTAATAATAATGAGCAACGTAGTGACTGAATGACAGTGGATTAAAGAACTGGCTTATCTTGTGTTTTCCTCCTCTAGAGATTAGCGTGAATCTATTTGATTTTGATGTATTCATTTATATTCTGTGGGTTTTAGTGAGTGATAGATTTGTCAAAATCATTGTGGAAGAGATTGCCTTAAGATTAAGTATATTTGGGATTTCGTTGAGTTACGTTATAAGGAATACCGCTGGGTATTTTGTTAACGATGGGTACCTATAACACAAATGTTCACCGAATTCAGGAGGTTCTGTTGTTGTTATTGCTAAGGAAATCAATTAAATTATATTTGCTTTATCGGTAATGAAAATCCGTACTACAGCCCATGTTATGCGGCTCTACGATCGCGTTTTAATTAGCGTCCGCAGTTCCGATCCCGGGTTTAAACAAATAACAGTTTATTTATTAAGTGTGCTTTTTACAAATTGCTTATGGTATAACCTTTTATATAATTCTTTAATACTAAGGGATCTAATGGTTTATCGTGATGAAGCGATTTATTATTATTATATTTGTCAATAGAGCAAAAAGAAAAAATCACCGGAATTAAAATGGACACAAAAATTCACGAACCATGAAAACGATAGCAAAAATAATAACAATGAGCACTCGTATGGGATACTGGAAGGTTTCGACACCCACTCGATGGCAAAAATCGAACTTAGGCAGAGGCTTGATGTACGAACTAAAAAAACCAAATGATGAAAATAACACAAAAAAGGGTATAAGGAAGCCCAACTTTACCAACAACAACAACGATGATGCAACGAAAAGAAATTTATAAACACCAGCTATGATGACAATCAAAACTAAACCACCACCACCAACTAATAGCTTTCACGAAAAAATGAGTAGTGAGCAGTTTATTATTAAGCAAATTATCAAGTAACCAAGGAAGTTCGTGCGGTTTTTAAAACGGACGTAACTTTTCATGCTATAGTAATCCTATCCATCGCTAGCGGTACATGTATAAGAGCTTTTCTGAAACGTATGTGTGGCGTTTCTAGCAGATACACCCACGACTAGTAAAGAACAACACCACCAAAAGCACATCCATTAAAGCCGTATCATCATCATCATCGGCACTACAACCGGGGACCGGTCTTGGCCTTATTTAGCAAGTCCTAAGGCTTGTTAAATTTTCCATAATGATTTATTTTTTCTGGGCAAGGTCATTAGTCTTGCGCCAGAGGCTCCCCGACGGGGAATCGAACCCCGGTCTCCCGGGTGACAGGCGGGTATACTAACCACTATACTATCGAGGAGCCCATTTAAAGCCGTATACCATAGCAATAATATACCATTACCACATTAGTCGAATGTATTTGAGTTTAGAAATTAAATTCACATAAGCGGCAGTGGCCTGATGGGTAAGAGCTTTGGTTCTATGTTTTAGTGATTCTAACCGTGATAGCGTCGGTTCGAATCACTCACTCTTCACTATCGTCGCAAACGCTATAACTGGTGACCCCGACGTGATCTGTACGACTTAACACACACTCCCATCCACACACAGAACTTTACTTTAGTTGCAATCACACGACTTCTACACAGAGCAATGGCCCACTGGCCTGCTCTGACATTCTCTTGATCGCTCTCTCGCTCGCTCTTCGCTCAGTCGTCTCAAAGTTGATCGCAACGAAAGTTACTGGGAAGAGAGTGAAGTGGCGTTTCTAGCAGATACACACACGACTAGTAAAGAACAACACCACAAAAAGCACACCCATTAAAGCCGCATAACATAGCAATAATCTAACATTACCACATTAGTCGAACGTATTTGAGTTTAAGAATCAAATTGACATAAGCGGCAGTGGCCTGATGGGTAAGAGCTTTGGTTCTATCTTTTAGTGATTCTAACCGTGATAGCGTCGGTTCGAATCACTCGCTCTTCACTATCGTCGGAAACGCTATAACTGGTGACCCCGACGTGATCTGTACGACATAACACACACTCCCATCCACACACAGAACTTTACTTTACTTGCAATCACACAACTTCTACACAGAGCAACGGCCCACTGGCCTGCTCTGACATTCTCTTGATCGCTCTCTCGCTCGCTCTTCGCTCAGTCGTCTCAAAGTTGATCGTAACGAAAGTTACTGGGAGGGGAGTGGAGTGGCGTTTCTAGCAGATACACACACGACTAGTAAAGAACAACACCACCACGTAAAGACCAGGCTGACAGTGACAGTTTAAAAATTTGAATTACTTGTTTTTACTGCACGAGTTCAAATTGGGTGCAAGAGGTGCCGAAGCAGTAAGAAAAATAAGTCAAGCGTTCGGAGAGAGTACTGTGGCGGTTCCGCCAAACCCCACGGTCTACTTACTTGAAGAACCCCCATAACTTCGACCCAATCTTATTAGCTCGCTAATGCAATCGCATTAGCACCTTAAATGTTTTACGCATCTAGGTTATCTAAGATATAACCTAAAAGTCCCTGTAAAAGAATTCTTGTAGTGGTCCTTCTCTCAGGTAGCGTGTCTTCTTATCCTGAAAAGGACGTAAGATCTCTTAAAGACCGCTCCCGAGGGGACCCGTTGCGGTTGCCGCCGTGCTTCCTCGATCCTCGAGGGAAGAGCAGCTACCGGTCGTCGAGTAGGAAGAATCGGCCAAGCGCAATAAAAAATCGATCACCTTTATTTCCAGCATTTAAACCTCGATTTATTTATTTAATTACATTTATTTTATAATTTTATTTAGTTTATTGGCGTTCTTCCACTTCGGACGCCAATCGAGACTGAACTTCGAATCTGAAATTCATCACCCTTATAAAGAGAAATAAATCGAAATTTGTATCTCGAAAATACACAATTTCCTACAAAAATCCCGATTTTGGATTCCTGAGTGAGATGCTCAGTGTTTATTTAAGATAAGGATTCAGTTTCCTGAATTCCTATGAAACTATTGTGCAGATGTGGATATGTAAATGAATTCGGGTTTTTGTTTGTTCACTTTGATGAATTTTACCAAATTGAGATAACGTATCTCTGGTTTTTGAATTTAGATGATGCCGTGGGGCAAATGCAAGACGATAAACGAATATATGATTCGTTTATTGGGAATTTGATTTTAATTTAAGATTTTGGATTTAATTATGCCGTGGAAGCAGCTAATAAGCGATAAACGAATGTTTGATTCGTTTATTGCGAATTTTGGTTTATGTTTGGGTTTTTTCGGGTTTTGATCGGATTTTGAGTTTTGTAGTAAAATAGCTGGGGTTTGGATGTGGAAATGGAGGAAAAAAGGTGGTAGGGCTTTTCAGAGCACTACATCCTCCCCTCCTTGAAAAAAAATTAATCTGTAAGAGATTAATTTTGTAGGAGTGACGGGATAAAAGATGAAGGGCGATGTCATCATGATTCGTTACATAATTTGGATTTCCAATTATAATGGTTACAAACTTCATTTGATATGAATTTGCGGAGATTTTCTTCATAATATAAGCAATTTAAAGATTTATTTGTATTATATTTTGCTTATTATCCCCTGAGTTGTTAATACTGTTGTATTATTTACAAATGTTCTATGTTTATTATAGACAATTTTCTTTTAGATACCTAAATTTCCCAAAACAAAGTTGGTTGTTTTATTTTATTTATTTGCGTTATTATGTATATGTATCTATTTTGTTTTTGTACAATTATTTGTTAAGAGGGCAATTAAAAATTATTAATTGTATATTTTCTGTGGATATATTTAATTTACATATAGTTTTTTATATATTTTTAGATTTATAATGTGAGAATTGGTATTTTATTATTTATATGTTCATACACATATACATATATATTTGAAAGGAAAAATCTATTTGTTTCACTTTAAGTTTTTCTTTAAATTTGTGAAAAATGTTCCATGTTTTCTTAGGGTTGGGTTGTGTGATATAGTTCAAAATTTGGGCAATAAAACCATCTAAAAAGAGCGTTTTAAAGGATGGAGGATTCGTAATCGATTTTGAAAGATCAACGTTTGTTTTATTTGTAAACGGAATTTTGATTAATTGTTTATTTATATGTTTTATTTGTAGAACACATTTTAAAGTATGGAAAATTAGAGAAACGAGGGAGACGATGCGGACAAACAAGTAATTTAAAAGGAATATTTTGATACAGCTGTTATTTACAGGCTCATATTCTTGTTCCTCAGTCTTACTCTTAGCTGGGAATCTTTGTTCCTCAGGCTTATCGGATGCTGGGAGTTCTTGTGGCTTTTCAGGCTTAAGTTCTGCTGGGACTCTTTGTTCCGCAGGCTTACACTTAGCTGAAATTTCTTGTTCCTCGGGCTTACAGTTTGCTGGGAGTTCTTGCTCCACAGGCTTACATTTTGCCGGAATTTTCTGTTTGTGCTCTATGAGCTTGCACGTGTTGTTGCTAGAAGTCGGAGCATTTAAGAATATAAAGGTAGATGGACGTATTAGAATAGTATGATCAGGGGTCTTTGTCGAATCATCAGATCCGGCCCGTAGACAAACGGATTCAAATGTTGACTGTTGGATAAGATCTTTGGTCGCTACTCCCTCTATTTCGGGGGCCCCTCGATCGTCCTGCCTCTGATTTTTATCCCTATTATCTCGAATGCCAATTTTATCCGTAGACGACACCTTGTAAGGTGAGGCATTTTCTACCTTCCTGTTTATATCCTTACCTTCTAACGTCGCTTGTTCAATTTTTCCCGTATTTAATTTCTCGGAATCAATTTTTATTAATTGTACCCTGTTCGTTTGGGTTAATATTCCACTTCTCCATACGTTTGCGGTAGAAGTGGGCGGAGTTCTCAAATCATTTTTATTTGATGGAGAGTCGTTTTGACTTCTGAAATGGGACAGTCTCCTACATTCTGCTTGGGAATGATTAAATTTGTTGCAATATGTGCATTGGAGGCGTTCAACCTCTGCTTTAATTTGGGAAATAGCATTACAACCATTTTCATTTCGACGACATGTCGCAGAAGTATGACCAGACCTATTGCACGATTGGCAAATTGCTGGTTGGCTATATTTGGAATTATAAGATAAATTAAGAAGGTTTCTATCGCCTAGTCGTGGGGCCTGCTCGAGAGCGTAATTTATTGCTGCTCTAAGACTTGGGGTACCTCGTGCTTTCACTAAGAGTTTTAAATGGGAATCCCTAAGACCATCTTCAAAAGTATGCAAGGCGAGCTTTTTATTTTCTTCGAGGAGATATGTTCGTACCGCAGGATCGACAGTGCTTTCGAACGTGGCTTTGTTCAGCAGATGCAGGAGGTGTGCGAGTCTGTTTCCAAACTCCTTCACATCTTCCTTGCTATCTTGCTTGGCTTTCACCAGACTGTTTTGTGCCGCTGACCTTGAGGTGAGAATTTTAAATTCTCCCTTTAATTCGGAAGCAAGATCATTCCAGGTTGAAATGACCTTGTACCGGATGTGGTCGTATGCTGGCCCCTGTAGTCTGGTTTTCACCACGCTTAAGAAGAAAGTATGCTGACTGTCGTCCCGTGCCTGTGAAAAAACAATATCCCCGCAAGAAATAAAATCATCTAATTCCTCCGGGTTTCCGTTAAACACCGGTACGAAAACCAAAATATCTTTCAATCCGGTAATAACCTTCATTATTGGTTACATAATAGTTTCGCGCGCTTCAAATATTCGAGTCGCGTGTTCGTTTTAGATAAGATTTTTCCCATATGTGCACAGCTTCCCAAACGCAAGTGAAACAAAGGCAAAGGGTAAGGAAAAAGACTTCTCGAACCCAAGTGGAACAATCCCAAAATGAAAGATTCCTGATTAAGGAAAGAAAATAAGAGATCCTTTAACACCTAAGTCCAGGGCAAGAAGAGAAACAGGTTTCAAGATAGATTCTATGGAAAACGCCAAAGGTAAGAAGAAGAAACCAACAAACTAACAAGTGGAGAACCCAAAATGATGCTAAGGACAGAGTCGAGGGTTTCCTGCCTAGGTTTTGCTAACGATATGAAGAGTCTTCCCCAAGTAATGTAAGATAGAAAAATATATGTATATTTATGTGTATGTAAAAATGTTTAAAATGTTTTGTTATTGTACCCTTAAAATGAATACGTTTGTTTTTTCCTTATAAAAATAAAATTTTCGAAAAATTTCACATCTCAATATCCCCTTTGATTTATTTTCCCATAATTTAATTTGTTTTGGAGGTTCTCTGGGTCCCCTTTTTTTTAAATGAATTTTTAAATGTGTAAAAATGTGTATATAAATTTAAATTTATTTTGGGGTTCTCTTTGTCCACTTGCAAATTTTTTAATAACAAAAAATGTGTATAAATACCTGAGATCTCTTTTTGTTGGGTTGTCCGCTACCGTTGCAGGCTTCGTTGAGGGGTATTTGACCATTGCTTTGCTGGCCTGCTGAAGACATCGTTATGATTGCTGATTTTGGCTTATTTCGGAACTTATTATTGATGATTATGTCGCAGATACTTGCTCACGTTACCGATGTTATTGGTGAAATATGTACTGATGTTGTTGACTACTACAGCAGTATCGACTGCTCGTACTGTTGCGATGTCTGGTTTTGTTAGCTCCTCCGCTTGTTAGGGAATGTTTTACGCTTCCTCGCTGATGATGTAGTTGTTGAAGTTGTTGAAGGTCACTATTGTCTCGCTCCAACTAAATGTTAGCATCCAGTCACTAACACGCTCGTTCCTTATTTTATTGTAAAAGGATGTTGTCGTATTTCCTTCGCATAGGGGATGGTTATCCCATTCATGATCTCCGTCTAGATACCACTGCTTTTGTTTATACCATGCCTTGTGCAGTACACCTCAAGTGCACTCCGCTGCCGTCAGTCTTCTTTGTAGGGGGTGAATGAATCAGTCCGATCCACTGCTCATTTATTTTTTATTTTATTGGTAGGGGATGTTGGAATCATCCCACCGCTGCCACCATTTTTGTAGTGGTCCTTCTCTCAGGTAGCGTGTCTTCTTATCCTGAAAAGGACGTAAGATCTCTTAAAGACCGCTCCCGAGGGGACCCGTTGCGGTTGCCGCCGTGCTTCCTCGATCCTCGAGGGAAGAGCAGCTACCGGTCGTCGAGTAGGAAGAATCGGCCAAGCGCAATAAAAAATCGATCACCTTTATTTCCAGCATTTAAACCTCGATTTATTTATTTAATTACATTTATTTTATAATTTTATTTAGTTTATTGGCGTTCTTCCACTTCGGACGCCAATCGAGACTGAACTTCGAATCTGAAATTCATCACCCTTATAAAGAGAAATAAATCGAAATTTGTATCTCGAAAATACACAATTTCCTACAAAAATCCCGATTTTGGATTCCTGAGTGAGATGCTCAGTGTTTATTTAAGATAAGGATTCAGTTTCCTGAATTCCTATGAAACTATTGTGCAGATGTGGATATGTAAATGAATTCGGGTTTTTGTTTGTTCACTTTGATGAATTTTACCAAATTGAGATAACGTATCTCTGGTTTTTGAATTTAGATGATGCCGTGGGGCAAATGCAAGACGATAAACGAATATATGATTCGTTTATTGGGAATTTGATTTTAATTTAAGATTTTGGATTTAATTATGCCGTGGAAGCAGCTAATAAGCGATAAACGAATGTTTGATTCGTTTATTGCGAATTTTGGTTTATGTTTGGGTTTTTTCGGGTTTTGATCGGATTTTGAGTTTTGTAGTAAAATAGCTGGGGTTTGGATGTGGAAATGGAGGAAAAAAGGTGGTAGGGCTTTTCAGAGCACTACATTCTTACCTTTTCATGCATCTCTTTTCATACAAATTCCCTATCAGAATTCTTTCCATTATACAGGAGCATAAAACCTAAACCTATTCGGTACCGTCGGTTGCCAGGTAAATTCCAACCTTCCCACACATGCACCGTAATCTCCCCGCAGCATAAACATTTCCTTCCCAAGGATAATTAATGCTTTGAATGCATTATCTGGAAATCCCTGTAAAGAATTTTTCCTACAAGGGCATTATACATGTATCAATGCATCTCTGCATTAGCGACCAAGAACCGAAATCCCAATTATTGTAGATTTTCAGACTAGAGTTCGACACTTGCGTCGCCATAGATGCCATGTACAAGTGACACATATGGTATACACAACCGTCATTGTGTAACCATATAAATTACTTTCCAAAGACTTGCAAGTATTGATTCAGCTGCAAGCACTTCTCTCGGAAATACTTCCTTGTTTGAATTTTCAAACAATCACCAACGTCGCGCTTAGCCGCCGGATTGGATTCAATAGCATAAACATATGCAAACAAAAGAATACGGTTCTCCCAGTCGGCAGAGATACGACATACGGTATCCATTATCTCAATCCCTTTTACCATCTAATGAGTGGCTGCTATTTACTCAGCTGACCCTCATTACCGGACGATGCCTTATGTCGCTTCTTCCTTTGTTCTGCATCCCTTGTCTAGGTTTTGTTTCGCTTTGACCTGCAAGCGTTACTCAACAATCTCATCTCAACGATCGACTTCACGCACACTACTACAGGACCTCACCAGTGAGATCCTCTTTCCTCGTTTTCACCACGAGAGGAACACTTTCTCTCTCGGGGAAACTCACCCAATTAGAGTTACCTTACAACCATCAAACGGGTCATCTCCATCCACCGTACCGGCGCCGGTACGGTGTGAAACGAAAAGTCGAGTTCGAGCCGAGCGCGTTATCAATTAAAAAGTAATTTTTCTGGTGCCTCCCGTATAAAACCATACTGGTAGAGTACAATGTCCTACATTTCGTTTGTGCATCCGTTTAATCGTCAGTGTAATTAGTATCCGTTTTCGAGTAAAATAATTGTGATCCAGTTGCAAACAGTTTAATTAAATAAAAGAACCTTTTATACAAACAATCATATAGTGTTTCATTTCTCGGACTTACAACCCTGTTTTTCGTTTGTGCTTTCATTTAGTGTTCGAGGAACTATTAAGTAAATGATGGGGATGCGAAGTGAATCAGCGCCGTACGCTCCCCACAGTACTGTTAAGGAAGGAACAGCTTAAAAGTATTTTCAGACCTTTTCGACTGACGATGAGACCCTCTAAGATGAACCTCGAACGGGTAGTCCAATTCTCCCGATCTGGGCCAATTCAAGGCAGTAACTGTAGAGGATTCTAGTCAAACTTGACAGGAACTTTCTTAACGGTTCAGCGATTAAATGATTCGTGCACACTTGCATGAGATGGGAAAATCGATGACTAAACGGGTCGTCCAGGAACTGACTGCAGCAATTCAAGATTTACTATTGCTTGATCACTAGGACCAATAATTGTCCAATTTTAGACCGGATTTTTACTCATGACCAAAACTGGACGATATACTACAATAGAAAATGATCATGCCATTGGCTTTCGTCACACAACCCAATGCCCCGTGAGAACCCCATCCTTTATATTCATCTGAAGTTGCTCTGTCCGATTACCATCTCTTTTTTTAAATTATACTTCTCCCAGGAAAGGCGATCTTATAGCACTGAGGCAGCGCTGTGAGATGCTTTTTTTTCCCGACCGGGTCCATCAGCTTAGCTCCGAAAGAGGCTGAAGTATTGTTTCCTACCCTTACACGAACCCGGTGGCGGTTGCACCTAACGCCACCTAACGCCACCGCTCACCCCTACCCGGTTTACATGGAAAATCTCTTTCTGTGGCAGCTAGAGCATCTGAAAAGCTGGAGAAAACATTATTTTACGGTGATTCCACGTGAACGCCCTTCCTAACTTCTCTAGTAAGTACGAGAGTCTTACTATTAATTACGTAAAGTAACCAATTTGTAACTTTCCCTGATCCAATTCCATCAGCACCAAATAAGTATTTTTCCTAGGGGCATGGTCGCATGAAACGCACCATGTTCCTCGAAAGTAATTTGGTTGCACCACCAAGCAACCAACATGACTCGAAGCATTTCGCTGCACATATCTCCTAACGAATCCCACGGCACACGGGCAGGAGATATTTCGTCTTTTCTGTTACCTACAAGCATCTCGGTCGCTAAACTTGTGATCATGCCAGGCGGCACAAGTAATTCAAAGCAAAGGGGCAGCACCAATGAATTGCCAACTAAGGATGTACGATCGGCGGAAATGCTGTACGCAGTAGTTGATCGTATAAACATCCAACGTCTCTCTATACAACGAGTGCACAGCTGCAACCCTTTTAATTATTATTCTTTGTGTTCGATCTTTGCCCGTTTGCGTGCCGGTTGGCCGGTCATAAGACCCTAACGAGTATCATGCTTCGCGAGTGGTGGTCGAGGGAAACGGAGTTCTCAATGGCATAAACATACATACGAGAGTTCGACCCTTTCGGTCGGCTCTGGTCATAGGCTTGATCAGCGTAAGCACTGTACACGGGTACGATAATGTAAACACCGTCGTGTTCAATGGCTCGCCCAAGCAGCAAGCGTATCTCGCGCCCCAAGCAAAGTGTATCGGTGTGTCCACGGTTCGCATGCTGAGGGATGCTCAGCATGGGCAGCCGGGGTAATCATGGTGTGAGTGCACATCCTACATGAGAGCGGTCCTATAGGTCGCTTAGGACGGGGGATGTATGCGAAATGTTTATCCTTTTATTTTATCTTGCGGATAGTGGTTTTTGTTGTACGGCGAATCAGTCAGAAAACAGCTACCATCGACGGAAGGGTGCCTGAAATTATTATTTTAAAATCGTCACAATTCATTGCTAACCGAAGTTATAGCAAAGTATTTCTAACAAACCACACGATTGCGAAGTCTTTGCCGGCTACGACCTTCCTAGTATTTATTATCGGTTGTATTAAAACCATAAGACCTTTTTAGTATTTGTTACAGTTTAAGTTAAACCACAAGACCGTGCTTCCGGACAATTAATTCTACATTTTAAAAACTTTCTATTAATCAGTTTTGTTCAAAGTAAAACCTTAAGGCAGTGATGCTGGACAGTAAATTCATTGCATTAATCACTATGTGTTTAAACCATAATTATACATCATTGAAGTTGTATTATTAAATCTGTGTCATTGTAATTCTTAACGATTAGACGGACACAGTATACCCGAAGTTTAAAGTAGTGATCCCGCTGGACATTGGAGTCACCGTAGTCCCTTAAGTCAAGAAGAAGTTTCGCAAATCTTTGTTGTTCATTTAGTTTATGTTATGTTTGTTTAAATTAATAAATAAAGAAGTGAAAAAAATTGATGGAAAGTGTTTTTATTATTGCAACAGAAGACTTTCGGAGACAATAGTGAATACATATAACCACAAGCCCATAGAATAATAGGGTGGTATTTCACCGGGCGGGCGGGTTGTGAGGCCTTACCTACAACCCCTGTGGAAGTGTTTAACTAAAGGGTGTCCACGTAGGACACAGAACTGGCTAAACACCCCGACGTTGTTCCGACGTAATTGTTCTCTACGGCCGCACACCTGGTGACACAAAAACAATACACGATCGCCAACTCCAGTAAAATAAAACGATGGGGTTGTTTTTTTCTTTGAATCTTTATTAAACAACACGAACAAATGTTATTCCGACTGGAACAATGTTTATTTAAATTAATTTTCACAGCATGCACTATTAGGTCACAGAGTGGAGAAATATTGTTTAATCTTTACTACATTATTATATTTGCACTTATTAAACCGATTAAAGAATGTTATTTAAGTCACGAAATTTTTGGGTTCTACTTTTAGATTATTAATATACGCTTGTCGCGCCTTTATTGAATCACGCTACGCGACTGTGGCACAATTCGACCTCAACGACTCATCTGTGAGAACACCTCGGTGTATAATATCTGACTGACTAATTAATCCCATTGGAAATCATTAAAGGGAAAGAATCCCGAAAGAAACTGGAAAGGAGGCGGAGTTACACGATTAACTTGATGTAGTCAATCGTGATTGGACCGGACGGGGTAGTCATACATTATGCACGTGTGGGTGCGCCATGCATACGATCGTTCAGCGACCGTGGATGGCGGGCAACATCGCCAGTGCACCTTCCAGGAATGCAAACAATAGCATCTGGGGTGTGAAAGACCCAAACCGATGATTTGGTCATCCTAATGGAAGGCCATAAATCATCATTTCTGTTGCCGATGATTAAACATTGCAACGAACATAGGGTGCAGCCATTGCCAGATGTTGAAAGTAAACATCTTCTGGCTGCATCTTGATCGTTGCTTGAATACGGCCTCTGAACATGGGGATCGATAATTGGAAGCCAGCGATTGCTGGTAATCCGGGACATGTTTGGTTTGCATCAGCAGAAACCTTGTCTGGTGGTAGCAAACCAATAGGGGCAAACAGCCGCATGCATGTTATGCCGAGGGTAAACAAATACAACGAGTCACAAGGAACTCCTGTTGATTGTTGTTTCCATAACTCAAGGCCATGGAAACGAGATGCCCTGGCAGAATGTATGCCTAAAGATAGGATCTCGAACGCCACGGCAATGTGATGATTTTGCCGCGGACTTATGCCCTTTTATTTAGGAGATAATATACGCCTCGGGGGTGAATTTTCGATGCCACGGCAAGGTGACAAGCCCCGCCGTGGACCCAATGTTCCTTTAGGGAATAATGTACATCTCGGGGGTGAACCCTCGATGCCACGGCAAGGTGACAAGTCTTGCCGTGGGCTCAATGTTTTTTTAGGAAATAATGTCTGACCGAGGGTGAGTTTTCGATGCCACGGCAAGGTGATAAGCCTCGCCGTGGATCCAATGTTTTCAGTAGTGATACCGGAGAAAAAGGGGCTTGGAAGGAAAACCCCCACAGGATAGGTAAGCTGCCCAACAGAAATTCAAAACAGCCATCCGATTGGGTAACCGCATTAATTCCGGCGATTTGGCCGGGGGCAAATGCCGTAGCAAGGCTACGCAACCTTGCCGAAGTTCGACCGAGAGGTAAGCCGCTCGCCCGGAAAAGCGGGGATCGAGCGATGCACGGCTCTTCGGGCCCTGAAAAGCCCCACATCACTCCCTCCCCAGTGACGTAGTCACGAAACAGGTAAGGCAGGTTAGGGGGTGGTAAGTTGGTTATGGGCGCGCGTATGAGCGCGAGTACGGGGAGGTTGTGCCGGTGGAGTAGGAGTGGTACTTGAAGACGGAGGTGATTCTGGAGCGGAAGCTTCCAGAAAACAGGGCTTAAGCCTTTCGACGCTGACCGTGGATCGCTTGCCTCTAATGTCGATCTCGAAGACGCGGTCACTGATGCGGCGGAAGACTTTGAATGGGCCATCATAAGGTGGGTCGAGGGGTTTTTTGACCTTATCCACCCTGACAAAGACGTGCGTGCAGCTGTGCAGTTCAGGGTGGACGAAAAGTTTTTTGGAGCCGTGCCTGGTTACAGGGGTTGCCCTGACCTTACGTAGCAGGTCACGGAGATGTCCCAATTCGCGAAGTTGGTCACGCGGTGTTTCGCCATTCAGGAAAAGTTCTCCTGGAAGAAGGAGGTTGGTACCATAGGTAAGCTCTGCTGCCGAAGCACCCAGGTCCTCCTTAATACTTGTCCTCAGGCCGAGGAGGACGGTTGGAAGGGCGTCAAACCATTGTGTGTCATTATGACACATGAGTGAGGCTTTAAGAGATCTGTGCCAGCGCTCTATCATCCCATTTGATTGCGGATGGTAGGCGGTGGTACGACTTCTTTGGCAGCCGAGAAGATCTGTTAGCTGCCTAAAAATTGTCGCCTCAAACTGTGGACCTCGGTCCGAAGTAATTGTGGTTGGTACACCGAAGCGTGTGACCCAAGTTGAGTAAAAGGCCTTGGCGACTGATTCGGCAGTAACTGCCCGGAGAGGTGTCGCCTCTGGCCATCGCGTGCAGCGATCCATCATAGTGAGGATATAAGAAAATCCTCTTGATGGAGTAAGCGGTCCCACTATGTCTATGTGGACATGAGCGAAGCGTGCCGTGGGAAGCTTGAATTGCGCTGGCTCCAGTACATTATGTCGCGCTACTTTGCAGCGCTGGCACTGGAGACAAGCACGGGCCCAACCGGTGAGGTCTTTGTTCATCCGGGGCCAAATAAATTTGCGACGAACAGCAGCGGCTGTTGCTCGGCCGCTGGGGTGGGCAGGGTTGTGGTAAACCTGGAACACGCCCTTACGAAGTTTCTCGGGAATGTAAGGTCTAGCGGTTCCAGTGGAGACATCACACCAGATTTCGCCCAAAGGGTCGCGAAGGGTAATTTTCATGAGCTCTAGTGCCGTATCGGCAGTTAGGAGGGACTTGAGCTGTTCGTCCTCCTCTTGAGCTAGGGCAAGGTCTGTGTTATTCAAGGCGGTACGCAAATGAATCGTATCGATTCGAGAAAGGCCGTCCGCCGTGACATTGTGTTTACCGGAGATATGCCTTATCTCCGTAGAATATTGCCCAATGAGGTCTAATTGACGCTCTTGTCGGGGGGAGGCATTTCCCGACTTCTTCCGGAACGCATAGACCAATGGCTTGTGGTCTGTTAAGATGGAGAGTGAGCGACCTTCTATCATATGACGGAAGTACTTAACAGCGCTGTAGATCGCGAGCAATTCACGGTCGTAGGCGCTGTGACGTCGCTCAGTGGGACTCAGCTTCCTTGAAAAGAAACCAAGTGGTTCCGGACGGCCTTCAATGTCCTGTTCGAGGACGGCTCCGATTGCGGTATCCGATGCGTCGCATTGGATAGAAAGTGCCGCTCCCTCGAGAGGGTATCGGAGTAAGGTGGCATTTGCCAATTGTTCTTTGGACAGTTGGAATGCTCGATCTGAGACTTCTGTCCAATTAATGGGGCGCTTATCATTGCGCTTAGCTCCTTTCAAAAATTCATTTAAGGGAGCTTGAATCTGAGCGGCATTCTTCAGGGTTGGGCGGTAAAAGTTAAGCATGCCCAAAAATCGACGCAGCTCACTCACGTTAGTAGGCCGGGGGTACTTCATGAGGGCCTCCACACGGTCTGGTAGTGGGCGAATGCCCTGGTTGTCCACGACATAACCCAGATAGGTGATTTGCTCTTTGGCGTATTGACACTTTTCTGGGTTGATGACAAGACCGAATTCGCGGAGGCGCTCTAGGACCTGACGTAAGTGGCGCTTATGTTCGGCGTGGTCTTTGGAGGCGATGAGAATATCATCAAGATAAGCATGGCAGCAATTAAGACCACGTAAAGCCGTGTCGATATACCGCTGGAATGTCTGTGCGGCATTCCTGAGGCCGAAAGTCATCACTTTGAACTCGAAGAGTCCGAAAGGTGTAATGACTGCGGTCTTGGGGATGTCTTCAGGTGCCACCGGAATTTGGTGGTATGCCCTGGTGAGATCCAGGGTTGTGAAGACATTGCACCCTCGTAACTTGTACGAAAAATCGTAGAGGTGTGCAATTGGGTATCTGTCCGGGACAGTTGCTGCGTTCAACAGCCTGTAATCGCCACATGGGCGCCACTCACCAGAACGTTTCTTCACTAAGTGGAGTGGGCTTGCCCAGGGACTGTCCGACGGTTGGCAGATACCTAGTTCGATCATATGCTCGAACTCCGCGCGCGCCGCACGTAATTTTTCCGGAGCCAGTCGACGTGGACGCTGGCTCACCGGGGGACCACGTGTTTCTATATGATGAAACACCGTGGCTTTATGTCGGCGCTGGTTAGGCAGAGGAATTGTTGTACTCACAAATTCCAGTACCATAACCTGGAATGGGTCTATGCACTCTGTGGCCCCTGAAGTTGCCGCTGGTGATGCCGTCATGGGCAAGGGGGGTGCGGTTGGAGCCACAAGTCTGTTATGGGTCGAATCGACCAACAGATTATGTGCGCCTAATAGGTCGGAACCTATCAGGGGTTCGTTCACGTCCGCAATGACGAAACGCCAAGTGATCGGACGACAAAGACCCAATTGAAGTGTCAGCTTTTTACGTCCGTACGTAAGTATCGGCGTATTATTTGCTGCTGACAATTTAAGTGCGGCTGGCACGCGGTTGCGCGGAGCAAACGATCGCGGGAGGACTGAAATATCGGCGCCGGTATCGACAGTAAAAGCGATATTCAGTTTTGAATCCCGGATGGTTAGGCGACTTATCGTATGTGTGCCGGCCGATTGCGCGAGGGTGTCGGTCGGCAAAATTAGTTTAAAGAGCGCCTCTGGTTGGTGGAAGGTTGCGTCCAACCACAAGGCGCTTTGCAATTGAATGCGCGATCACCGTATCGCTGGTGATTGGCGCACCAAGGCAGAGTAACGGCATTATCAGGTATGTTCTGCCTATTAGTATTGCCGTTACGGGGAGGTCGAGCCGGAGCTCGCTGGGAGTTGGCCCGGTGAGGGCCATTTTGAGAGGAATTGGCCCTCTGTGGGGCGTTTTGAGGCATATAGGCCCTCTGAGGGGCAGTTTGGTAGGAATTTTGCCGATTGAGAGGACGGCTCGGCATGGCTCGGTTCTGGGCGCTTCGAGGATTGTTCCTCACCTCCGCGCGCAATTGCGTTATCTCGCGGAGGAGTGAGGTTTGAAGCGCCCGAAGGTCAGCAGTGGTTAATTGAGGTGGCGAATCTCTTTGGTTAAGGTTGGGGCCCGCCTCTGGATTCCCCTGAGGGAAATTGGTTGAGGCGGGCCTTCTATGAGGCAATTGAGCTTGAGGAGAATTGGGAGTTGAGACCAATTCATGGGCTGAGAAAGGCAGACGAGGGCGCCGTGCAGGCTGGGCGGCGTGTTGAGAAACCGCCGCTACCTGGTACGCTGGAGGCTCAGAATACTGATCTGAGCTTTCCATAATTGCGTCCGCAATTTTGGATAAATAGCCCAAACTCTGATTGGGTTGGGCTATAAGTGCCGAACGGGCATGCTGGGGAAGACACCTCAAAAAGTGAGGCTTTATTAGGTCATCCCCAATCCTGGTCCCCGCTATAGAGCGTAAATGGGTCAGGAAAAGAGATGGTCTCATCCCAGAAAGGTTGGTTACAGCGGCTAAACGTTGTTGCCGCGCGCTTCCAGGCTCATCCAATGCGTCGAGCAGAGCTTCACGCATGTTGCTATATGGGTTGCGGCCGGCCGACCTTATTATGTGTGCAACATGCGGTCGTTGAGTGCGGTCAAGCACTTTCAACAGCTCAACTGCACGAAGTTGTTCGTCGTGCAAGGCTGAGGCCTGGAAGATGCGGTCTGCCACTGCAAACCACAGGTCTGGGTCCTCCTCATCGAAGGGGGGAAGCCCTATATTAGAAGGACGAGTCCCATTCCCGAGGCTGGAAGCATCGTGGAATTCTTGGGGCTCTGGGTGGGTATGGGCTTGTCTGGAAGTACCGGCACTAGTTGTGGGCATTAAAATGCCGGAATTTACCAAAGGGCCGGTACCAGGGGCGTTAGGAGCAGTCGGGAGTGTGTCTGTGGAAGAAGGCTGGGGTCGGTTCACGACGCTGGGGGCAACGGGTGGTGCCAGAGGAGTAGATTGTCCGGGCAAGTCTAGGTCAGCATCGACTTGCTCAGTGGGGAAATCGACGCTGGAGGCGTCGTGAAATTCAAGAGGCTCGGATTGTTCCAGAGCCTTTTTGGCCATGGTGTTCCGCGTGTTAACCATTGTGGGTTGTATGACGCGAAACTAAAGTTAAAAGCGTAAGAGGACGCGAAGAAAGGTGAAGGGAGGCCAATGGGTCACGAGGGGACGCGAGGAATTGGGGAAAAGTCGCCAAAGGATGCTGCGAATTTAAGAGAGTCGAGTGTCACCTAAGGGAGTCGCTGAGAGTCGAGTGCAGTCGTTAACAAGGACAGGCAGGGCTGTAATGTTGCTTTAGTTAATTTAAAAATGGTGAAAACTTTAATTAAATAATCAAAACAGAATTAAATTGGGAAGGGTTTAAGTTAGTTTGGCGTGTGTGTGTCCCAAGGCGTTGAGAAACGTTGAAGTCGTGTCTTAAGTACTGCCGAACGAGATTATATGTTATTCGATACCCTGAAGGGGTTTACAATTGTATTGGAACGATTTGGTTATTTTTGGATTCGGGTAATTCGATTGAACCTTTGTTGCTATGGTTGTGATTTAATGTTTAAACTTAATAATAAAAGTGTTAATGGACAGAGATGATAACCAGTAATAATTTCTTTTTGACTACTGGGGACACTTGACACAACAGAAAATATTTTTTTGTGCTATGGTTTACAAATGTATGTTTTTATCTATGGTTACTGACAAGGTTCAAAATATATTTTACTTGTAGTGTTGTTTCTGATTTTGTACCCGGAAAGGGCTTACAATGGTTATGGTTTTTGGTTTAAATTCTTGGTGGCTATAGTACATTTATGGTACCAAATGTTAAGTAATTTTATTTTCATGCCTTACAGTTCGGGTAGATACTGAATTCGTGTTTCGGCTTCAGTTTCCTTTTTTTTAATTTGATTTTTAATATTGTTTATTGATCTTTATTATTTTAATCTTAGGTTATAATTTGTATAAAAAAATGTAACATAATTATTAATTCGGTTATTGGCTTTCCTTATTTAATCTCGAAATAAAAATAGATCTACGTGTGCAAGTGTAGAACCACCAAATTAGTCAACAATAATTTTCTATATCTTAACTCTAAGTAAACACCGTATGCAAAGGGAAAATATGTTTATGGTAATAAATGAAAGAACTTCTACTCTAGTAGGATATGCTTCCTAGTTATTCCAGTGTCTGAGGAATGTCCGTCTCTATTGTTTCGAAATATTAATTCGCTTCTAAATTTTAAGACAATAAACGAAGTGTTTGCATTGGTCGATTATTAATAGAGTGTGTAGCAATAAATAATCCGTAACACTAATCGAGTTGTACGCTTATAAAAAAAAAACTTGAAACAGCACATCGTAAAAGAAAGAGAAAAAAACAAAATAATGAATTCATTATTCTCACGATCACTGCATCGGTGAATAATTAATCGCTTTCACTTAGGAATAAGCACTTTGGACATTGGTGGATCTTCTATAACTTGTGAAACATCTATAGTTACTTATTAGATTTTAATATTTCTACGATAGTTGTCCCTTATTTAAAGTTAATAAAGTTATTGTATAAATTTTAATTTTTGAAAAATGGTTTGAGTTTAATGACTTGAAAATTACACAGTTTTCTAAACAATATAAACAATATTTAAAAGATTATTTTCGGAGGCTCAGAAGGAGCTCGTCACAAGGAGAAATGAACATTTAGGAAAAATAAATGATACAGAAAAACCTGAAGTCCAACGTTGGGAGCTTTACGGTGGGCGGGAATTGATTGCGTCGCCTAGGTGCCTGTTGAGATGTTGGTATTTGTTAAAGATGTAAGTCGCTGTTAATTCCACGTGTTAGCTATGTTGAACGTTGGGGTGGTTGCACCCTTTTATTGACTTTTATTTCCAACGTTTTTCGCACTTTATATTGCTCTTAGATAGCTTGTTTTTTTGAAGGGAAAAAAAAACTATAGCGCCGGTCACTGTTTTTAAGCGTTTTCGAAATTGCACAGGATGTAATTGTTCCTCGATTAAAACACTCACTATGTCGCGACTATGAGCACAAATGTTCGAAAAGGTACGCGTTTTTTGTCGCGGTCACCAATGTGGGTTATTAATTAGTCAGTGGTGCGTCGACACGGACGCGGGTTTAACTAATTTCCACTACTTAACTCACGGCGCGAAAAGGAAACAAAGTTCTCGGGATAAAACACTTCCCAAACGGAGCGAACAGAATGAAATAAAACGCACTGGTTGTTGCTTCGTGGTGTTCTTTATTTGGAAGGAAGCACTGGTGATACCATGGCTGCAACAATATTCCATTAGTCTGCGACTATATCAGCTTATTTGTCTATTGAATTCACATTAACGCAGTTAAAGCTTGAGATGGGATTAGACTGTGTTCTCTTAGGAAATTTAATTAAAAGATTTTGGAGCATTATTTTATCCTACACATGTACATACTTTTGTTTTTTATTTATTAAACACAATTCAAACGGAACACCCGCAACACCACCCGACACGACAGGGGAAAACAATTGAATAAAAATTGGTACTCTACCATTCGGCACTTCGGAGACGAATGTGTAACGAAGGGATTCGCTGTCAGACACATTTACTACTCCGACGGCGACGCGGGTGACTCCTTCGACTGGTGAAATCTGACTAATTCCATTGGAAGTCATCAAAAGGGAAAGAATCCCGAAAGAAACTGGAAAGGAGGCGGAGTTACACGATTAACTTGATGTAGTCAATCGTGATTGGACCGGACGGGGTAGTCATACATTATGCACGTGTGGGTGCGCCATGCATACGATCGTTCAGCGACCGTGGATGGCGGGCAACATCGCCAGTGCACCTTCCAGGAATGCAAACAATAGCATCTGGGGTGTGAAAGACCCAAACCGATGATTTGGTCATCCTAATGGAAGGCCATAAATCATCATTTCTGTTGCCGATGATTAAACATTGCAACGAACATAGGGTGCAGCCATTGCCAGATGTTGAAAGTAAACATCTTCTGGCTGCATCTTGATCGTTGCTTGAATACGGCCTCTGAACATGGGGATCGATAATTGGAAGCCAGCGATTGCTGGTAATCCGGGACATGTTTGGTTTGCATCAGCAGAAACCTTGTCTGGTGGTAGCAAACCAATAGGGGCAAACAGCCGCATGCATGTTATGCCGAGGGTAAACAAATACAACGAGTCACAAGGAACTCCTGTTGATTGTTGTTTCCATAACTCAAGGCCATGGAAACGAGATGCCCTGGCAGAATGTATGCCTAAAGATAGGATCTCGAACGCCACGGCAATGTGATGATTTTGCCGCGGACTTATGCCCTTTTATTTAGGAGATAATATACGCCTCGGGGGTGAATTTTCGATGCCACGGCAAGGTGACAAGCCCCGCCGTGGACCCAATGTTCCTTTAGGGAATAATGTACATCTCGGGGGTGAACCCTCGATGCCACGGCAAGGTGACAAGTCTTGCCGTGGGCTCAATGTTTTTTTAGGAAATAATGTCTGACCGAGGGTGAGTTTTCGATGCCACGGCAAGGTGATAAGCCTCGCCGTGGATCCAATGTTTTCAGTAGTGATACCGGAGAAAAAGGGGCTTGGAAGGAAAACCCCCACAGGATAGGTAAGCTGCCCAACAGAAATTCAAAACAGCCATCCGATTGGGTAACCGCATTAATTCCGGCGATTTGGCCGGGGGCAAATGCCGTAGCAAGGCTACGCAACCTTGCCGAAGTTCGACCGAGAGGTAAGCCGCTCGCCCGGAAAAGCGGGGATCGAGCGATGCACGGCTCTTCGGGCCCTGAAAAGCCCCACACCCCCCCCCCTCCCCCCGCCGCGGCCATTAAGAAACTTCTCACTCATCCGTCGAACCCAATTTAAGACCGAATTCCGCATCCCCCCATCTCACAACCACATTTCGCCCTTGCCCTACACCCCCATCGACCATTTATTGATCCCCCCTTACCGCCAAGCGTGGTTCCATTGAACGTCACTGCTTACTTTCCAGCCTATAATGAGGAAACAGTTTCCTAGTGCACTAAAACCCGGGAATAAATTCACTTACCTGTTCATTGTATGTTCAAACCTTCGCCTAAGGTATCTAAACCTATAATTTTCGCTGATGTAAAATGTAAAATCCATCAGCACCAAACAGATATTTCGCTAAAGGCACGGTTTCATGAAACGCACCATTTCCTCAAAAGTAATTCAGTTGCACCACGAAGCAACCGACACAACTCCACCACCGCGGTGCACATATCCCCCGAATTTACAGCACACAAGCAGGAGATACTCTTGCTTTACTTCAATGCTGCAACCATATCGGTCGCTAGACCGATCGACATGTAATGGTTAACCCGCACCTGGCCGCAAAATGGAATCGAGTTCTCGTTAGTGTAAATACACACACGACGGTTCGACCCTCTGATGACACCAGCAACGTGCGCCCGATCAGCATGGATCTCTTACGCGGTAACCATCGGATAAACATTTCCTTTTATGGAAATGTAATATCCACGGTTCGCTTGCTCTTGGACACACGTCATGAACATGTGAGGTAAACGCATCTGTGTGTGTACACATCCTCTTCGTTGATCATCATCTAGGATCATCCCTTATATGGTCACCGAAGCGATGGATGGAATTTTTGGTATTCTGTCGCTTCGGTTGATATAGCCAATCGTAAAAATGATTCCGTGGGGGAAGGTCGGGTCCTCTACGTTAAACGCGAGTCGAGAGTGGTGTGGCGACCCGAGTGTTGTCCGTTGATAACGTTTTCGATGAACATTGTATTTTTTTATTTTTATTGTGAATTTATTTTAATGCTTTTAATTTTAATCGGGAAGTGATCCGCCTTTATTGATGATGTGTCGTTTCATTGCATTACGATAGACGCGTTAATAGTGTTATAGAGAAGCCCATCGACAAGATGCCCAGTAAAATCAGTGTGTCTCGAAGCGGCGATTGTTTACAGAGGTAAAATGTTTCAAACTTTAGAATGTCATCCACGGCAGTTGCATTCCACAAAGTGATCGTCAGCTCCATTAATAACAAAGCCGAAACCGGAACCTTTACCCCACATTGATGAGAACCCATTGGGTAACTTCTTGGAATAGGAGTAGAACCGGTACCAACGACGGCACATATATATTCCTACCCCATAAGATCATTTATAAAGATGAGGAAGAGAGTGGGCGCGAGTACCGAACCCTGGGGAACACCTATATTAATTTGATGGAGGACAGATTTCACAGCATCAAGAACCACTTAAATTGAACGGCCAGAAAGATAGTCTTTTGGTGGATTTTTTCCTGTCGAATGTCAATGTGTTCCGCCGAACACTTTCCACAAAACGAACACGGAGCGAATGCGGCATAAATGAGACACGGCGCTATTTTGTTTTTATTATAATTTTTCTTTTTATTGTTACTGATTTTTTTCTTACAATTTGTTTAGTTTACAATTTATTCTCCTCGTTTCGTATATTACACTTTATGTTAACACTTGGACGCACGGTAATCTTTTATTAAATTTAGAATGCACGGACGTATAAACTAATAAAACTATAATATTTTTGAAAACAGAAATCGCGCTCATCCTTTACGTCGTTTGTTGCAACCTTGTCGGCGAGTATTTATTGCATTGACCCGCTACTTTGACACACGCGGCGTACTGTCGTTTCCTTTTTTCGATTTACTGTGCTGCGCGCACTAACCTCCTCGTCGGAGTTTTCTGTGACGACTGTAAATCGCAGCGGTTCTTTGCGCGGATTCTGTATCTCGACCGTTGTACTCGAGGATTAACCTCGAGGGGCTCGTGGTGAGTTTTCTTTCCCCGAGAGAAACGTACAGTTTCTCTTTGTCGTGGTGAATTGGCGAGGATCTCTCTGGTTTGATCTTAGCACGTGTGCTAATAGATCCATTGTTTCCTCATGCAGCAAAGGTCATGGAAAGACGAAATTGAGAAAATGGGAAGGAACAAGGGGCATCATAGGATACATTGTGCAGCTGCTTAAATAGCCTGTAACGCAATTGGGACAATGATGGTAAAAGGGATTTCGGCATACAATGGTAATTGTGAACCGTATCTTAGCTGGCGGCAAGGATCGTATTCTGTTTGCACGTTTGTATGCTGAAGAATTCGTTTCGTGGCGGCTAGACGCAAGATGCGTAGATTACTTTTGTAGATAGGACAAAAGGCTGCCAAGGCCATGAATAACCCAGGGATATGTGCTGTGCCGTGTACAGGGAACGCTGGCTAACAGGGGCGCCGATAAGGTTCTCGAATTAACGATGCCTGTATGATGTAAAGAATTCTTTTCAGGAATTTAGGATGATGCGTGGAATGCATGATTGTTAGAGAATTCTTTACAGGGAAATTGGGTGATGCATTAAATGTCCTTCGTAAGGCAATGTTTGCCGGTTTGTTTTGCCCTTCGATCGCCGTGCAGGCGTAGAACAATTGGTCGGATTTGTGACTTGTATCCACAGATACGTGGGGTTGATGCCTCCCAGATGTATGTTCCCTTGGTTTCAGGTGGAAAGAAGGACTTTTGAGGACACGTGCCTGTGGGCACGTGTAATTTATCTATAGGGGAGTGCGTTCCTTGGTGGAGCGATGACATCTCGACCGATAGTGGGTTGTGTGGTTCGTAGAACCGCCACAGTCTCTTATCGATTGAATCAGGGAATTGTCCACACCATAGAAATGCAATTTTGACAAAAGGGCTAGATGCCAAACTCTGTCGAAGGCTTTCGAAATTTCTAATGCGACTACCTTGCTTTCGGCGAGGTAGTGGATGGAATGCCTCCACTTTTCGGTAAGGTACGCCATCAGATCTCCTGTGGACTTGTTGCTACGAATGCCATACTGGCGGTCATGAAGGAAGTCATTTGATGCCAGATATTTCGAAAGTTGACGGTTGATAAGTGATTCCATTACCATCGAGAGAATAGAAGTTAGTGCTATAGGTCGATAAGAAGAAAGGGACGATTTGTCACCCTTTTTGGGAATTGGCTGAATGCTCGCTGATTTCCATCTATTTGGGAATAAATAAGAATAAGACAAATGGAATAGTTTCCGCAGTGGCTTAGCAAGTGAGGAGGAACATCTCTTCAAGAGGATTGGGGGAATGTCATCCGGATCAGCGGCTTTGTGTGCGTTTAGCTCTTTGGGTGCGCGAGCAACAGTACGCGTTCGGATGCGATTCTGGCTCATAGTGTGCTGCTTATGCTCAAGTTGAGGTGGAACTGATGTGGTATCAGGCAGCGTTGAGTTGGCAACGAAATTTGCAGCAAGTAGGTTGGCATTCTCTATTGCAGTGGTGACTGGTTTGTCATCGACTATAAGCGATGGAATGGATAAAGAGACCGAGTTTTGAATGTTTTTCACGATGCCCAGAAGTTTCTACTACCTGTGGGAAAGTGTAGCATTTTTTGTCTCACTCTCTGGTCATGCAAGAACTTTGCTCGTTGAATATGCCCATTGCAGTCATCTCTAACTCCCTTAAATCTTTTCCGGTTTTCCTTAGTATTGTTTGATTTATACAACCGTAAGCTCAACTCTTTAGCCTTAATGGCTTCTCTGCACCCGGAATCGAACCACATATTTCTCTTGGGTTTGATACTCTTTACCCTGTGTAGAATAAGGTTCGCATGCCAAGTAGAATCGTGTCTGTCAATGTGTCCGCTATAGAGTTAACAACGTTATGGAGGAAAAATAACTACCAATTTAACCACGCAAAATAAATTCGGTCAGACCTTCCCAGTTGGCTTTCTCGTAAAACCATACTGTTGTTTTGGGAGTTTTCTCATTAACGTTACTGTTGGAGGAAATTTAGCTGACACGACACAGTGGTCTGGAGCGCCCAAGATTAAAAAACTTCAATTCTGTATTTGTGGGTGGTGGAGGTGAGAAAGAGGTCCAGTGTGTTGGCGGATTGTCGCTCTATGTCTGGTACGCGCGTTGGCTCAGTGACGAGTTGAGTTAAATTATTTGAATCAGTAAAGAGCTGGACATCCTGAGCTCCAAGTGTTGTGTGTCCGGAGTGGCGAAGCCACTGAGAGTTGTGCACATTGAAATCATCCCCTATAACGATTTCTGTGTGCGAATATAGGGTCAATACCCTATCGATATAATCAGACAGAGAATCAAATTCGTTAAAGGATACGTTTCTATCCAAGTTTGAGCTTCTGTAAAGAAAGCAGTAATGTATGATATCCTCACGACCGTGAAGTTTTAGCCACGAGAAATTAAATTCTGGGTTGGAACCGAGCCTGTAGCGATTCTAACAGATACACACACAATTCACAAGCAAAAATAGTGAAGAAGACCGAACGAAAAATCGAATAAGAAAAATACATCAGAACCGTATACCAAGCGATAAATAAAGATAATTCACACCAGTGGAATATACTCGAGTTTGGAAATCAAATTCTAAACACGGCCAGTAGCCTGATGTGTAATGCTTAAGTAAAATTTTTTTCGTGATTCGAATTGTCATAGCGTCAGTTCGAATCACACGATCTTCTTCACTATTATTTCAAACGCTATAATTGGTGACTACGGCGTCATCTGTACACCCAGCATACACTTCCCATAGTAAAGCAGAACTTCACACACGGTCACGACTTCCGCATAGAGCACAACCTCCGACGTTTTCTCGTTTCTCTCGTTCGTCCGTCGTCCGCATACGAATCTGATCGTAAGAAAGTTACTGCGGCGGGAGTGGTGTAGCGATTCTAACAGATACACACACAATTCACAAGCAAAAATAGTGAAGAACACCGAACGAAAAATCGAATAAGAGAAATACATCAGAGCCGTATACCAAGCGATAACAAAAATAATTCACATCAGTGGAGTATAGTTGAGTTTGGAAATCAAATTCTAAACACGGTCAGTAGCCTGATGTGTCTATGCGGCTCTACCACGATGTGGAAAAAACAGAGGCACTAAGTTATATCCAGGTAGATTAAAATCGGAAATATCCGTATTAGTTATTAGCTGAGTTTCGCTAAGTGTAAGGATAGTTGGTTTCTGGTTAGGAACCTGTGCGGATACAGAAGAGAAATTGCATCTCAACACGCGAATGTTACACAAATTAACGCGAAGTTCCAGATCCATTGAAATGGCCCTGTGGCGTAGATGTAGGTGCCTAACATGGACACTGGTTTCCACCTATCGCCCACGAACGATTTCTTCACAACAATTGTCACCAAACCTTGTTCCAAGAGGAAAGATAAATAAGAGGCACTGATGGAGCTAGGTTGGATAAAGTTTTCTTTATTTAGGTTTATTTATTACACAGTATTTCCTCCGGTCACACTTAATAAATATCCAGTTGATCTGCAATTTTGTTTATTCGATTAAGGTTTAGAAATATTCCGTACTCGTTTATTATTACACTATGTTAGTGGATTCTAGTCCAATAAATGACACAACACTGCTATTCTTGAGTTTTCTCAGCGCACACAGATTTAATTCAATCCAACCGACTACAAGCCACTGACCCCGATCACTTTTTGTGAAACGTCCCAAGTGTTTAAGGGATAATTTGTCGTAATAACGTACCGCGATAAACTACACTTCGGACACCGAGTTCCCTTTACTAGAGAGAAAGACTTGGTTGTCAGGACAAGTACTCGCGACAAAAGATGCAATCTGACTCCTTGTGTATTGTGTCCTCCGTAAAGGTTGTTTTCTGACTCCTCCTGGAAATCGTCCTCAACATTCCTTGTAGTATCGGATACCTCTGGCGTACCAGGGAAATTCCAATACACATCTGGAAAATAAAGGAACAGGTATTGAAACTGGCAGAAAATGCAGTCATAAATCATGAGAATGGTTTTCCCATGATGGTGATGAAATATCGGCAAAAACCCAAGGCTGCCTGAGAACATGAATCTTCTCGACTACATTATTTGTGTAGGAAATTGCAGCCTGGACGAAAATGTTTTCTTTTGTCTAAAGCGGATAGACAGAAGTTTTTCGGGTAGCATAATGGAACAATGCTGGCGGCGGCAATTGGGTCTTCTGTGATGTAAAATTCACAGAAGATCGCTCGCCATAGCAACTAGAGACAAGGTTTATTGATTTGGTTTATCTCGCTCATTATGTCCTATTGCAGGGCTATTAGAAATCTGGCTTGCAGATGTAGCAAATAGCCCGGCATGTATTTCTGGACGTTAAATGAGCAGCGACAGTGTTTGTGTACACTTTTATTCTGCCAAAAATGTATCATTTCGTCGGTCGATGAATCGAGTGTGTGTTATTTTAAATAACGCTCGATCGCTTGCAGGTAGCCAACGATGGCTACGCTGTATATCGTCGATAGGACGATCGGCCGATGGGGCTGTAAATGAAGAGTAAAAAATGACATGCCGGGTGTAAAGGAAAAGCTCCTCGGCTATGATGGGATATTTATGACGGTTATCCAAGTGGGTAACCGAATTGTTTTCAGCCATTTTAGGACAGTGGTGAATACTATGGCAAGGTTGTGTGATCTTGCCAGTGATTCGACTTAAGGGTAGATATGGGGTTTAAAGGATTTTTATGGGGTTAAAATGATGCGAGGTTCTTCGGGTCCTGAAGAGTCCCACAGCCCTACACAGAAAACCAATATCGCCTCGGGAAAGGATGCAAATCGGGACCAGCAATAGATATAACCACAGGTGTTATGCCCTTGTAGTAGATGCCCACTAGATCCGTGCCGAAATCCTGGTCACATCCCGATTAAAAATCAATCGAGAGTATGTATGCCTGAGGGACGCAAACAGAGGTGCGAAGAAAAGGAAAACAGACACAAGGGATGGAATGAGTAGGTGGTTTTCCCGCACTGCATATCATCATCATCATCGGCACTACAACCGGGAACCGGTCTTGGCCTTATTTAGCAAGTCCTGAGGCTTGTTAAATTTTCCATAATGATTTATTTTTTCTGGGCAAGGTCATTAGTCTTGCGCCAGGGGCTCCCCGACGGGGAATCGAACCCCGGTCTCCCGGGTGACAGGCGGGTATACTAACCACTATACTATCGAAGAGCACTGCATATCACTCGCGTGTATATCCTCACACTTTTCACAGCACTAAGCCGCGTGTGTGGAGAACTGTTTATTTGCATAGGATCGCACAGATAACTTCGCACTGCAATCGGACGCGTGTGTGAAGATCCGTTTGTTTGTTTAGGATCACACATTTAGACTTCTCGCGCGAACCGATAGTGCAATTGGGTATCTTGTGTATGTTTAAGATTCCCAAAACGGACTGCAAAATTGATCCGATGATACGGATCACGAGACAGAGGCGCACGTGCTAAATTGACATCATGTGGACTAGCATTTTATAATATGAGGGTAGGAGCTGACTAGTTTTGGAAGTGAGGTGTTTCCCGCAGAGCGGTCTGTAGATTACTCTTATTGCTATTAGGTAACGGGAGATTTTCCAATCGTTATTGACGTATCTGTATAGTGAATTGTAGATAACCCTATTTGCCTTATCGGCCATCTGTACGATCCCGGTTATCATCGCTCTGACTAACGTCGGGTTGTCTGTGTTAAGTTATATTTCCTTGTGATATTTAATTTGATTCCTTGCCCGGAGTGGGGGAGAAGGTGTCGCTCCGCTTCGTTGGTGTCTGACGGCGGGATCGGTGCTGATGTGGATGCCGTCCCAGCTGGGGGTGCGGGGGCAGAGTAAATGGGTACGTCTAACCTCTTTGGCGGGAGCATCCCTGACCAAGTAACGGGCGCTTCCTTCAGGGATTCGTTGTTCCAGGCGTTAGCCCACGGCAGGTGATGGATGTCAATGGTGGTGGAATTTAAACAATAAAAGACGGTTCCCTTTCAAATGTTTATTACGATCTATTCCGCAGATTTTGGCAAGTCCATAAGTGTAGTCAACTGACTGCTCCAGGACAGGCTGCCAGACTTCCAGGTCTGGTCTCTGGAAAGTGACTGATCAAAGGAACTTACTTATTATGTATTTGTTGTATTTGGCTTGGGCCGTCTTCGAGATTCGAATTTCCGCTTCGGCCATAGGTTCGGCGTCAGAATGAAGACGCGTTTTAACTATTGTTTATTTATTTTATTGGTTAAAGAGGTTTAACTATTGTTTATTTGTGGCATTTAAATTGTGGTCGTTTTTCAGATTTGAACTCCTGGGTTGGCTATAGGTTCGGCCTCGGGAAGTGTACTAATCCCGAAATTGAAATTTGTTGCCCTCTTATTTTATTTTGCGTTGAGAATTGCCAACTTTTTTAATGTGAAAATTTCAAGAAGCACACACAAGATTTTGTGTGCTTCAATTGGAATTGTGTTCTAGGAAATGGTTATGGATTTATTTGAATAGATTCTTGGAAGGGAAATCATGAAATGGATTTTGGGTTAAGCATTTCATGATGTCAGGGTTATGGGGAATTGGATCACTGCACGACAAACGGATTTTGGTTTAAATTTATCGTGCATATGATTCAATTGGATTGGCGTATGAGTTAATGTGAAATTGAATCAATGTGCGACAAATTAACTTTTGGTTTAATTTATCGCTCATATGATTCAATATGAAATTTGGATTTGGGTTATGGGAGGTATTGGGGATTTGAATGGGATTATTTGGGTATGTTGGGGATTTGGATGGGAGTGGCGATTTAGGATCGCTACATCTGTAATTTAATTCCAACGTAAGATCTAAGTACGACTCTTTCGACGCAACTAGTTAACGGCAGAGTAATCTGACAACGGGGAAAACTCTTACGGTCTGTCATGGTGTTATATAGAAAATCTTTTGGCTTTGGAACAACTATTTTGCTTCTCAGTAATGATCTAAAACTGATCTCTAGGTAGGATATGCTTTTCTTGTCTGTCGGAAGGTTTACTCTTTCGTTTTTGACTATTCTCCAAATTCCATACCAACGAATCCATTGAAGTCGATTGCCAGAAGAAATAAAAAATGAATTTATTTTCGGGTTCCGTAACCATCCTTACTTTTTTTTTAAAAATAAGAAGTTTACTGCATAATTGCGACGTATAACATAATACGTCTTACATTCGAGTCCACGGATCGTTTCATGGTATATGCAACAAAGTTGAAGGTGCGCGATTGACATTTTAACGAACACTTGGCGCGCCTTTGATGATCTTTGGGACCGCCAAATGCTCACCTTATTCCGTGCTGAATCATTTCCTTTATCTCCAATTTGCTTGTTTCTCTTTTTATTTTTCCTGGAGCGTCATTTAAAAAAATATGGTATTATAACTTAAATGGTAATCATGAAGTGTATATAGTTCAGTCTTAAGATTGATCCCGTGGAGGAAGATCTTCCAGCTAGTGAATAATTTATAATAATAATTCCAGATTTTAGAAAGTATCAATTTAACTACACGTTCATGAGTACTTCGTTTCTAAAACATAAATTTCGCTGTATATCTTTCGCCCCCCCCCCCCCCCCCCCCCTCCCTCCACAACACACCCTCTCTTTCTCTCTCCCTCTCGCTGAAAATGGCAAGAGTCAAAAAAATTTGTTTCTTTTTTTTTGTCAAAACAATTGAACGCACGGGACACCATGAGGGCAACACTGAAAACTTCTACTCACCGCAAATGGCGGCTTCACGCGCTTGTGCTAGTTTTTACAGCTAGCAGAGCGAAAATTGGCCGAAACTTTGACAGTGGCGTAGCTATGATTGAATATTTCTGGTTAAAACTTTGTTCTCATAAATGGGCCTGCTATTTTTTTATTGTGCATTTATTATATAAACAATAAGAAAAAGAAGACAAATACATATTCACTATAAAAGGAACACGATTTAAGGTTAAATCCAAAAATAATTTACATAAAATGTTACAATTACTAAACATCTACCAAACCGAATTTATCGTCGCTAAAAAGGCGAGGTGAGTGAATAGGCTTTACTGGTTTAAGACGCACTCATTAATGAATGCCGTTTCATTAGTTGAGTTGGCAAAGAGGTTATGTCATGCGTTTGATTGTGCATGCGAAGGTTCAACTGATGACTTTTTGGATCGTTGCAATTATTAAGTTGTATGTTATTAATTTTATGTCATTAATTTATATGCTCTGTAGTACAGTTGGGAGAAACCTTTGAAGACAAATCAGAGCTTGGTGGCTGGATCCCCTCGAGAGAAAATTGCGTCTCAGGGCGCTGATTCAGCGTTATATAAATATAATAATACTCACGACTCATAGTATTACAGCTACGAGGATATTACTGCTTTCGTACCCGAATCTCGACATAAGAAATATGTTAAATGAAGTTAGTGAAAAGGGTTTTATTTTGAATGCCATTCGAGAAATTGGCAGTGTTTAGATTTTGATTCAGCTGCAATGATTGTACGTATAAGAATTTCAGTAAACTCTACTTATGGTAGTCGCCTTGGGCTATTTAAATTTGGTATGTCTTGCATCGTCATTGTCGTATCAGTTTTATTGAATAAGATTGTTCCCAAATAAATTTCAGAGGCCCGCGGAATTTGTCATGATTTCCATTTGCCTTTCGCTAATTTAATGTTTTTGATTTTGTCTTTCTTTATTTTTATTTACCTTTTGGATTCCACTTTCCATGGTTGTATACTTCATCACCATCTTCATCAAATCCGTGCTTGTATTAAATGAATATTTTATCAGCATATTCGTAAAGTCGGTACATTTCGTAAAAAGGGTTGTAGGCACCGTTCTTGGGCTTGCTTATCGGCTTACTAGTATTAAAGGGTCATCTTGAAATATAATTTATTTGAGTGTGATAATTTCTGTTTAATTTGGCTCCAAAAAGGTTGATGCCCTCTTCTGCTACTGATTCAACATTTTTATTTAAAAGCTGTCGTCAATATGTTAATTATTATGAATCCGTATTGTTGTAGTTCGTTTTATTAGTTGTTATTTCACGATTTTGTATGGAGATGCCTTTTCTGTGATTGTTAGAGCTCAAGGTTGCTAAGATCATTTGTTTCCTTTTTTGGGAATTTTCTGTACATAGTTTTGGACTAACCGATAGTTTATCGAATCATTTTTATAGTTTGTACATTGTATGGTACGTTATTTAGTGTATTTATTTTGGTTTTTCGGTCATAGTTCCATTTAATCATACAATTTCGAATTATCACCGTAAAAATCACATCGCGTTGTGTACGTTTTAATTAGGTTTCGTTCATTCCAATTGAAAATAAATATGAATAACTTTAATTAGGTGTATTTTCCTTGAAAAAAATACAGTTAGAAATCAGAATGTACTCAGGCAGACCATACACGTTACACTGCTTGGTTGTGACGGCATGAGTAATTGTCTATTAAGCATCTGAACTACAATAGTTTGCTTACCATATCCACGAACTAAAGGATTCCCAGAGAAATCGACACTCTCTTGATTAAAACAAGGAAATCCTTGATCCTTAAAAAAGGAATTAAGCTTTCAAGCTTAGCTGTTTTTTTGTTGTTGTATGTATTATTGTGCTAAAGGAAATCATCTTGGGAGAAACGAACAATTTGATCAGGTGATATCTTATGAGCATATGACTCGACCATCCGCCGTCATCGGGAATTCACTACAGATCTTGAATACTCTTATAAAAGTATCTTTAATATGATAGTCTTTTGGAATCCATTCGTCATTTGACAGACTAAAAGACGGCCGATATTGAGGAAACGTCTGTGGGAGTATTTACTGGGCGTAAGCAAGGACGCGGGTTCAGTGAAAAACCCCACCACACGCCACTGGTATAACAGAACTCCGAACTTTCACCAATGAGGAAGGAAATATAATAAAAAAACGAAGTCTGGTTTTATTGTTAACGATTCTTTATTGTAACCAATGGTGAGGACAACAATTTGGTCTCGAGTTGTATTTTTTAATGTTAATAATCTTAGCGATATAAGTTCGCTCTCTATTTAATTTAATGTTCGAATGAAATGATAAATTTGTTCTCTATTTAATTTAATGTTAAACTGCCACGAACTCCACTTCGATGCTCGACTCGTAAAATTTGACCTGATCGCGACGACCTTTAAACGTCTGCCCCGTTGGACGGTAAAAATCTGATTCCACGAGCTGGGCGACGTTGACCCAGCCTCTCGGTGATTGCGATGAGTTTCCACGCATGTCATCGCAGGGGAAAAACAATCTTTCCTTTTCAAGAAAGACACCCAAATACTCGCTGGGCGCAGGAAAAACAAACATGCAGCTGGTCAAATATGATGATCGGTGTACGGCTGGGTATATTCCCATCGTACGATAGGGGATCGATATGGGTTGGCGATAAGTCAACAGAACTTTGCTGCGACGGCAAAGGCTACTAGATTTGGGTGCTTGTTTATTTTAGGCAGTGGATAATGGACAGGAATACTGGCATGTAGGAAAACATAATTTCTTCTGTTTACGTAGAGTACACAGAAGCATTTCGTTTAGAATAGCCCGCCTGAGAATGGTGGCTGGTCGTTGTTTAGACAACGAATCATTAGACATTATCGTGGGTATGATTGTCTTACGTTTTAGTTTAGTTTAGTGTGAGGGCAGAACCCTCATTTATTTAGCTTAATGCAAGCTTCCATTAACTTAAATTAAATTAATATAAAAAGTCTTACAGACTATCTTAAAACTAGAGTAAGAAGGAGAAAAAAAGAAAAAAACCAGGAAGGTGAGGGTGACTGTGCGATGGGGGAGGTAGGAGGCTAGGAAGGAGCGAGTGTATGTGGGGGTGGTAAATTCGCCATTGTGAGACAGTGACAGTGCAGGGCATGTCTACGTACTGGTAGGGGGCGGGGTTGGTGAGCTGGGGGAAGAGGTTGAAATTGTGGGTGGGGCTGGCGGAACTATTTTGAGGGTAGGAGAGGAGAGGTAGGATTGCAGGATAGCGGGGATTATTGGAGGGAGGGGCGGATTTAGGACGGGTTTATTCTGAGACGTCGTTTAAGAGTGGGGGTGGAGATGTTGAAATCGAAGGAGGTGGGGAAAGAGTTGGCCTGTCGTAGCATAGGCGAGATGGGTTCGTTAGCGCCGTAATAAGTGTGATGAGCAGGCACGTAAAACAGTCGTGGGTTACGTACGTTACGGGGGTTTGTATGCAATGTTAAAGTGGAGAGCAAGCTTGGGCAATTGATTGAGCCAGACAGAAGGCGATGGACAAAGATGATATCGGCATGGATTTTGCGCTCTTCAAGTGTGTTTAGATTGATTAGACGGAGCCGGCTTGTGTGTGGTGGTAGAATCAGCCGATTTTCCCAGTTTAGTCCGCGGATGGCGAAGCGCAAGAAACGACGTTGAACTCCCTCAATCCTGCGAATGTGAGTCACTTTATACGGGGACCAGACCTGACTAGCGTATTCGAGTAGTGGCCGGACAAAAGTTGTGTAGAGTGATCGGGTGACGTAGGGGGGGTTAAGGAATTCCTTCGACCAGCGTTTGACAAACCCAAGGGCGGCGTTAGCCTTGAGGATTATGTAATCAAAATGTGCGGTAAATTTGAGCTCCTTGTCGCACAGGACGCCCAGATCGCGAATCATTTCAACCGATGTTATCGGTTGGTACAGTAAGAGATAGGAGCGTGGGTGAGTGGGGAACTTTTCCGAGAGAAGGTGATTGTGTGACATTTGGCGATATTCATTTCTAGACAGTTATTTTGGCACCAAGTCGAGAAGCTGTCAAGATCTGCTTGGAGAAGTGAGGCGTCCAGGGGAGAGCGGATTGTCTTAAGCATTGTGGAATCATCCGCGTAAAGCGAGATGAAGGAGTGATTAATGCAGGAGCCTATGTCGTTTATGCTTAGGATAAATAGGAGTGGGCCGAGGTGACTGCCCTGGGGGACACCTGAGGTTGGGAAAAAAGGATCGGAGAGGGTGGTTCTAAATCGCATGCGGCAGGTTCGATAACTTAGATAGGATGAGACTCACTTAATCAACAGGGGTTCGAAACCGAGGGAGGATAGCTTGAAGAGAATGAGGTTATGGGAGATTTTGTCGAAGGCGTTGCTAAAGTCGGTACCGAGTACGTCGACCTCATCACCGTTTTCTAGGGCAAGGAGTGTGTGGGATGTGAATTCGACAAGGTTAGTAGTAATGGACCTGCCTGAGAGGAAGCCGTGCTGGTTCGGAGAGATGATGGGTGCGCAGCGAAAACTTAACGCCTCATATAGTAGTCCTTCGAACAGTTTAGGAATGTGCGAAACCTTAGCAATGGGATGATAGTTGGATATATCGTTTTTTTCTCCCCTTTTTATGTATGGGGGTTATGTAAGAGGATTTCCAAAAGTTAGGGAATAGACCTTGAGCAAGGGATAGATTGAAAATTAACGCGAGCGGGAGAGAGAGAGAAGAGGAACATTTTTTTAAGAGGATAGCAGGGAGTCCGTCTGGGCCGGGACTTAAATCATCTTTCAGTTCTTGAAGTTCCTTTGTGACTTGGTGTTGTTGTATGTGTAGAGGGATGAGATGGCCGAGGGAGAATTCAGACATGCCAGTAAAGTGGGAGGGGTTCGGCTCGAACGAGTCGTCCGTGAAGGATAGTTTGAAGAAGGACGCGAAAAGATTGGATATGGGATAGGCATCAGATTACCGTTTGTGGTTGATGAAGTGGAAGAAAGGTTTGGGATACGCCAATCATATTCGTGCCCAAATCCCATGATCGGTAGATAACCGATAAAGGAAATTGGTTGCAACTGTAGCGAACCTTGGGATTGGAGCAATATTCACTCATGAACGGTAGCAAGAACATCGGCTACAGCGGTGTCAACAATTACGCTGGCCAGCGAGTGTTTATCGTTTATAATTGCTGACAAGCCGAGCCGATTGTCTGGCACGGTTCATGTAATATGAATTAAATAATTTATTTTATGTACATGCCTGCTGGGGTTTTACTTTCAGGTATGAAAAATGCTGGTGAGAGCTTACGCTGCCCAAAATTGCAAGTAGGTACGGTGTCTTGCGGAGTGAGGGCAAAACAGGTAGATTTAAAGAAATGGCTGGTTTTTTGGGAAAGCTTTAAAGAACCGCCACACGTCCCTTGTTCTTCTTTTTTGTAAGTACTTTTTTTGTTTTGTTTTATATCCACATTTATTTAACAATTCAATTACAAATTTTACTTAAGACTAAATGTTAACTTCTATTTTACAAATATCATTCTTACATTAACTTACTAGTTCTTCGCAAGCACTCTAAATTATACATTATTATTTTTCGTATGCCTTTCGGCGTACAATAACTGTTTTTATAACATATCACAGTAATTAATTACTGCTTTCTTTTTAAAATTTACTATATTTTTTTCTACATCATGTATTATTTATTATTATTATTATTTTTTTTTTAAATACATATAAAGGGGGTTGACAAGCAAAATAAAAAATAAAAAAACGGAACAAACCGGACAAATATAAACAAGGAATACAAATAAAAAATAAAAAAATTAAAATTAAATTAAAACCAAAAATAAAAATAATTGGGAATTGGTGATAGGGGGAAGGAAAGCGGTGCGCCTGGGGGGCATACTATGTTTGGAGGCGTGTAGTCCTTTCTTCATCACTGATCCACCACCAGTTGGATTGGGATCGATTTGTGGCGGTTCCCGTGAACGTCACTACTTACCTCCCCATTAGGGTCAAGTAACTTTCTCCTAGGTATAAGGATAAGTATTATTGGCAAGTGGCTCCTCGATAGGATAGTGATTAGCATACCCGCCTGTCACGCGGGAGAACGGGGTCCGATTCCCCGTCGGGGAGCCTGTGGCGGTTCCTCCAAACCCCACGGTACGCTTTCCTTAAAAACCCCCATAACCTCAATCGTCCCATATAATTTCGCCAATGCAATCGCATTAGGCACCCGAAAATGCTACACGCATTAATTGAAGCAAAGCTATAGTCGTAAAGCTTCTGCAAGAGAATTCTTACCTTTTCAAGCATTCCTTCGCTTACAAGTCCCCCGTAAGAGTTCTTACTTCCCTTATCATAAATTATACTGAAAAGAAAAACCCTGGTTCACATATCATGTAACCATTCCAGCCAGAGATAATTATCATGGCGTCGCCTATTCCTACCTTCATTCATGTATACGATAAATTTCTTTATGTATACATTGACTGGCGACGTTTTTCTCCCAGCAATAAAATTCCGTGACTCGCACAATGTGCAACCCAAAACAAATACGCATTCCGCGTCCCTTGGCATCAATTGAAATCCAAGCATAAACAATGCAAATAGGTATTTAATACGTACCCTTACTAGCGATGCCATAAACACCATTTCCCAGTAACCTAGCTAAAATTAATTAGCACATTTCCACAGCGCATCGTGGTCTCTTTATTTAGGTGCTACGCACACGCATCCGACGATTTCGGTTTTGTTTGCTTTACCGAAATCGTATCCTAGGAATGCATTTTATGTGTTTCTTTGTTCTAGGCACACATACCACCACGATCACGATGACCGAGTGAGCTCTGAACGAGCAAGATATCGTTGAGTCCTTTACCATCCTTTTACAACGCTGGTCACTTCACTCCCGCTCTCCGCCACCAGCGGAGACGCGTAAATATACATCCTCGTACATACCCCGGAGTCGTGTTTGTAGTTACGTTTCATGATATAAGTGTTATGTCGAGTTGTTCAGAAAAATTTAAATACCGAAACAGTGTATATCCATAGACGACGTAAAATTATTAAATAACTGTTATTATTAAATAAATTTCATCAAATAAGAGATCATTCACTACCATAGGTAAACATAGTGTTTGTTTTTCACTCGCGCGACTGTGTTTTAATCATATCCGGTGCGAACAGTTTACTTGGTGACAGTTTTTGGTGCCATGGCGATATATCTGCCAGCGGCACTTCGCCTTCGTGGTGATCGTTCTTTGGTGCAACAGTGATTAACTTTTGGTTAAGAACTTCGGCGAAATTAGTTAGTGGGGCGAGGTAGAACACCGTGTCGTACGCCGGCACATCGACTTCGCACCGCCACAAGCCTCTGGCGCAAGGGTAATGACCTTGCCCGGAAACAACACAATCATTATGGAAAATTTAACAAGCCTCAGGGCTTGCTAAATTAGGCCAAGACCGGTCCCCGGCTGTACTGCCGATGATGATGATGATTATTGGCAAGTCGATTTGTAAAGCCATTACTTACCTTACCATCATTTACGCTAAGAAATCTACTAAGCACCTAAATCACCTAGATTAATTGCCATTTGCTAACGCTATCGCATTAGCATCTACAAACTTTTACCGAGGGGCATGCTTGCATCCAACGCATCATGTTCCTGAACTCTAATTCGGTTACCTCATCATGTAACCGACATTAACCCCCGAACATGTCAATGCGCATAGCTAAGAAGCATTTTGCACATACACGTGCATGACATGTTCACCTGTAGCGCCTCTAAAAGATACACACACAAACACAAACAAATAGTGAAGAACACCGAACGAAAATCGAATACGATAAGGCACCAGAGCCGTATACCATAACGATAACAAAACAATTCACATCAGTGGAATATACTTGAGTTTAAAAATCGAATTCAAAAATCGGCCAGTAGACTGATGTCTAGACTTTAAGACACAATTATCAGTTTAATAAAGATACCAACATCAACACCTGTGTTTTAATTTCCTACTTACTTGGAGTTCTGTTTCTTTCAACGAACAATTTGCAGTGAGACCAGCAGTAAGTGTTGGGGAGGTAAGTTAACCCGTGTCATACTGACACACAGCAAGCCTACAACCCCACAGATCTTTTACTGATTTATCTCTTTCACCGATCACCATACTAAAACGCAGGCGATCTGGAAAATTAGAGATATCGTTATCGTGGAGCATTCCTTTATCCCTGGCACCACGGAAAGCGTGGTAAATAATATGGATTCCACGTTTGTCTTGGATAAGTCCTTTTTTATCCAAGAAAGGGAGCGCTTCTGGGGGAATGAACCCATTCTGGAGAGTACTCTCCATATACATATCATTGGGATAGAATGCTCCCGAAATGAGATCATTTTCATCTATTTTGTTTAGTCCTGATTTGTCATACAGGACTTTATTGGGATAGTATTTCTTATACTGCGACTCTGGGGTTCTATACATTCCGAGGCAGGAACGCAAACACTGCCTCTCACCCGAAACTTCTCCATGTAAAATGGGGATATGTTGTACCATCCTGTGCAGTTATACACCAATATTGGTCGGATTTTTTTGTAAGTGCGCCAGTGTACAAGTGAACTAGAGTGTGTTCTAGTATAAAATAGTGGCGATAGTATACAATAAAGGAATATATGCAATAAGTGATTGTGGGGACGTGTGTGTGTGCACAAATGTACACTTTCCTGACATCACTCGAGAAACATTTAAAACCCAAAAGAATGATGGAAAAAAATGTGTCCCATATGAAAAGTCGTTCAGTAACTGACAGTCTAACTGACAATTTATGAGAACAGGAAAGTGATGAAATATGAAGTTGACATCACAGAAAATAATTATGTTCACTACTCAGGGGTAAGAAACAAATACGGAGAATTGGCTACACAAAAGGCAAGTAAAACAAAAAACATCGGCAGTTACATTGACATGATGAACAAAAAACACACACAAAGGTGAAACCAGAAACTCAGAGAAAAAGAGGAAAAACCAGCAACCAGAGGAACCAACAAAGCCAATAGAAAAATAAACACCAACAGCATTCACAACAGCGGCAGGAACAAACCATAAAGAAGGTGAGGGTACCACCAATAGTCGTCAGCTTCACCGAAACTAAGTATATCATACGGTTGTAGCCTTGCTCTCAGGGAGCGCATCTCCTTGTCCTTAAAGCGAGGAGGGTCTCTCTAATAGACTCATCCTGAGAAGGCTCGTTGCGGTCTGACGACCGATTGTTCGGGCTAAATAAAAGGCTTTTTATTTTTAAATAGTGTTTACCTTTATTCAATAGCTTGGATAACTTTATTTGGTCTCCCGAGAATTTCTTTTAACAACAAATTTTCTTAATTTAAACTCGACTAGGAGTTTTCTCTTGCACTGATTAATTTAATGGATTCATTGGCCTCCTTGCCCCTCGGACGCCAATGGACACTGATCCTCGAATCAAAAAAAAAAAAAAAAAAAATGGGTGGCGAGAGGCCGACTTTAGGGAGACAAGGACAAATGTGTCCTTCATCTTGTCTCTGGCTTCTGGTCATCTTGCGATAACCAGAATTACCCCCATTCGTGAGGATGTTGGGCTGGGTCTCAAGATATCTGAAAAGAAAGGGGAAGGACGTATCTAAGGATAGTGTGAACAGGGTTAGTTCAATTGTTCTCTAACTACTTGGATGGGGGTGATGGTGGGAAAGAAATTGTACAAGACCGGTGGGACTTGAGTGCGGTAGTAAACGCAGATCACGTCTTTGGCGTCTGATAATCTGCGCTTTGGTCGGTGTGTGTGTGTAGCTCCTCCGATGTTTGGTAGTATTCGAGCAAGTGCTGCTTGCAGCATTGACGCTTTTTTGCTAGAATACTTGACATGCTCTTTGTATTGTAGCCTGTTGTCGATCATAACTCCTAGATATTATATTGTGTCTTTCGATGTAATAATTTGATATCCGACCCTTATATTCATATATTCCACCTTCTTTCGGCTAGTTATTAAAACCGTCTCTGTTTTGTGGTCTACTAGCTCGAGACCAGCGGATACCAGCCAGTCTTTGACTTTCGCCACTGCCTCGTTAGTAGCTGCCTATATCTCATGATATGTTTTGCCACTGTCACAAGGGCAATGTCGTCCGCAAAACCTATCAACTGGACCTGTTGTGGCAACACCAATCGCAAAACGCCATCGTACATGATGTTCCATAAGAGGGGTCCCAGAACTGATCCTTGTGGAACTCCCACTGAGACGTTGTGGTATTTTACACCATCGTCTGTTGCATACCTCAGCTTCCTGTTTCATTCTGTGAAGCGCTCTATTTATGACTGGCCATTTTGCCGAGTTAAAGGCATTCTTTATGTCCAGTGTTACAACTGCACAGTATTCCTTTGTGTCCCAGCGCCATCTCTCTCCACTTATTGCTTCCGTCGCAATGTCAACTACTCTCTTTATGGCATCGACGGTGGAGCGCGATTTTCTAAACCCGTATTGTTGGTTCGATAAGGCTGCTTTTTCTTCTGATACGGTTAGCAGTCTTTCGTATATCACTATTTCCAATATCTTTCCCATAGTGTCTAGAAGGCATATTGGGCGATATGATGAGGGTTCTCCAGGTGGTTTTTTACTTTTTGGTAGGATCACTAAGTGTTGCAGTTTCCAAGTTTCTGGAAAGACATATTCCTCTAGACACGTTTGCATGGTGGTTATAAACATGTGCGGTCGACTTTCAGCTGCCGCGTTTCACCGCCTTGTTTGGAATTCCGTCAGGACCCGGCGCTTTGCCATCCTGTATCCTCCTGCATGCTGACTGTAGCTCGTCTGTCTCGCTTATTAAGTCGTAATGTGGGGATGTACCTTGTGGGAATAGTTGGTTTACTATTGACCTCAGTATTTTTGGACATGATATCTGCGGAGACCTGGAACCCTTCAGCTTACTCATTACCATCTTGTATCCCGTACCCCATGGATTTATATCGGCTCCTTCGCATAGGCTTTTGAAGGACCTCGTTTTGCTGTCCTTGATCGCCTTTTGTAGATTGCGCCGTGCTGACCGGAACTCGTCCAAGTGTTCTTGGAAGTTGGCTGTCCTCCTAGACCGCTGCACTTTGCGTCGGACTTGTAGACAGGAAGCCCTGAGTGCCTTTATTTCCTCATTCCACCAATAACAAGGTGTAATAAATTCTCCGTTAGATCGTCTGGGCATAGCTGCATCGCATGCTGTCGTGACAGCACGAATGAGTTGGTGTGACTGTGCTTCGGCTGTTTCAGCATTGGTTACATCGTTGGTACTCAATATTAATTCAAAGGAGACTTTATCAAAAAATGTGTCTTTCCATTTCGGGCCACCTACTTGGAGACTCCTTCTACGTTTGTTTTGTTGTATTTATTTATATTATTTATTGGCCTGTAGGAATCCGGAAGTTCATGAATTCACCGACTCTGCTTTGCCATCGTTCTCTGTCCTGGGCACTCTCCTTCCATGCTTGACCATTCGATCCGATCTCCTCAAGGTCAAACCTAACATTGTCCGCCCATCTCCGTCGCGGCCGTCCCACCGGTCCCTTTCCCGTTGGACTACCGTCAAGAATTCTATGCACGGTCCTATCGTTCCCCATTCGCACCACGTGTCCGGCACATCTTAATCTTCGTGACTTGATTGCTCTCACTATTGTAGGTTTGCGGTATAGCTCTTCCAATTCGTGGTTATGAAGTTTCCTCCATTGTCCTGCCTCCTCGTCATATTTACCTCCAAAGATGCCCCTCAAAACTTTATTCTCGAATATGCGGAAAATGTTTTCTTCCCGTTTTGTGAGAGCCCATGTTTCGCATCCACATAGAACAGTCGGCATGATTATGGTTCTATAGACACGGAGCTTTATGTTACGTGATAGCAGTCTGGATGTCAGCAGTTTACTGAGTGTGTGCCAACTAGCGTTGTCGGAATGCAGTCTCTTGTTAATTTCCTTCGACATTTCGTTACTTGCCGTCAGTATCGTTCCCAGATATTTAAATTCTTTAACGTTTTCAAATATCTTACCACTGACGTTTATATGTGTTCTCTGAGACCCACCTGCTCTCGGCGTAATCATGTATTTTGTTTTGTCTTCATTTATTTCTAGGCCCACCTCTTCTGCCGCTTGCATGATGATTTCACAGTTTTTACTAACAGTCTCTAGATTATCGCCCAGATCGGCGATGTCATCCGCATATGCGAGCACTTGTGTGACCCCGTTCAGGGATGATCCGGCTCATGTTGTCGTCTTCTACCTTTCTGATGACATATTCGAGCACAAGGTTAAAAAGACACGGTGATAGACCATCTCCCTGCTTTAGTCCGTCCCGGATTTCAAATGGATCTGAGAGGTGGTTTTCTATTCTGACTCGCCCTTTGTTTTCGTTCATGCAAATTTGAGTGAGGGCGGCATATTTTTTCGGGACTCCCAGCTCCACTACAATATGGTAGAGTCTTTGCCTTGCGACTGAGTTGTAGGCTTTTTGAAGTCAACGAACAGTTGGTGAACTGTCTCTCCGTATTCCCACTTCTTTTCCAGCAGTTGTCTTATTGTGAACATTTGGTCGCTTGTTCACCGGTTCCTACGGAATCCACATTGGTAGTCTCCCAGTATCTCTTCTGCGTACGGTGTGATTCTCGCCAGAATGACATTTGTTAATATTTTGTATGCGGTTGGGAGCAATGATATTCCTCTGTAGTTTTCGCAGTCAGATCTGTCGCCTTTTTTTAAAATGGGGATGACTATTGAGGTTTTCCATTCTTCCGGAGTGACTTCCTTATCCCATATTGTTTGGATGAGCTGGTGGATCTCTCGAGCGGTTGCCTCTCCTCCATGCTTCACAAGCTCTACCGGTGTGGAGTCGACTCCGGGAGCCTTGTTGTTTTTCAATCGCTTTATTGCGTCTACAACTTCGTTGAGAGACGGCCCTGGGATCTGAGGCTCGGCTGTGCATTTATCTGTGGTTGATGGGTGCGTACATTGAGCAGGTTTTCAAAGTACTGCTTCCATCTTGTCACGACATTGTTTATTTCTGTGACCAGACAGCCGTTTGCGTCTCGACTTATTTTGACTCTCCCTCGGTAGCCATTTCTAATTGAATTTATGCCGACATACATATGTTTTGTTGTATATTGACTATAATTGCCTGATGGTCGCTGTGCGTGTATTGCTCGCTGACCCGCCATTTTAACTTACGTAGGAGGGAGTTGCTCACAAAAGTGATGTCGATGACCGATCCTCTTCCTCCATTACGGTGTGTATTTACCGGCCCGTTGTTTGCAATGCCGATGTCCAGAGATGCAAATGTTTCCAACAGCATACGGCCTCTAGTGTTTGTTGATCGGCTGCCCCATTAGACTGCCCATGCGTTGAAGTCGCCGGCTATAATCACTTTAGGCCTTCCTTGGGCATCTGTCACCAAATTGTGCAACATGGCCAGGTATTGGCTAAGGGACCAACTCGGTCTAGCATAACAGCTGTAAAAATGTATGCCATTAATTTTTGCCCTGACAAAGCCCTCGGCTTGTTTGTAGACGTCTTGAAACGCATGTCTTCCACCTAACCATATAGCTGCGGTATTTGTTTTGTCGGTCACCAATATGTTGTTGCTGAGAGCCTTGTACGGTTCGCTGATGAGAATGACGTCAGCTCTCTCCTCCCTAGCTGTTTGTTTCAGGATGTCCTGAGCTGCCTCACAGTGATTGAGATTAATTTGGATAATCTTCATATTTGTTTCCCTGTGATTGCTCGCCTAAATACAATGCATTTACTGCTGCCAGCTATATGCTTCGCATCGTCTGTGTGGTCCCCTTTAAAGAACATGCATAGGGGATCCCTCCTACGGTCTCTTGCTATGTGGTCCTCAGTTCCACATCTTCTGCATTGCTTCGACCGGTCTTCATCGCACTTGCATTGTTTGGCAATGTGTCCGAACTCAAGGCATTTGTAGAAATTTCTCAGCGCCGTCTGTTCCCGAATGCGACAGATAACCGACATCCAACTTTAATTTTTTGTGCTCCCAGCAGTTTCTTTGCTTTTTCTGTTGGAAGACTTATTGTCGCTGTTTGAGTTCCTCCGTACGCTTTGCGCAATGCTACTATATCGGCCGTTGGTATCTCTAGACCAAATTGAGCTCTCACGGCCTCACAGATTTCCTCTCTAGATGTGATTTCGTCGAGGTCTTTCACCTCGATAGTTGTACGGTGAGTGAGCGTTCTAACGATGCCCTGGTCTCCTAACGCCTCACTGAGTGCGTTTTTGTATTCAGCAGTTCTCTCGCACGATCCACCGAGCTGAAGAAGCAGATCTCCTTTTTGGGTCCTCCTGATCTTCGATATCGCTTTCCCAATGTCTCCCAGCTTGGGATGCGCCTTAACTTTTCCTAGGATCTGCGCATACGGCATCTGTCCCTTTGCTTCGATGACAATGGCATCCGGTCTCAGTTGCTTCTTTTTTGGCAAGTTCGTACTCGCTTTTCCCTTGCTGGGGGTGTTTCGCTTGCCGCCAGCCTCCTTGGTAGCACCTATTTTCCGCTCTTTTTCGCCCGCTCTTTGCTTTGGTACCTTTCTCTGTACCACTGTCCATTTGCTCTCCTTCTGGGGCTATGCTGGCCGTTGTCCCTTTCTTCTTGGTGGCGCGAACCACTGGCAGCAGAGGTAATGTCTGCGTCTCGGTATCCTTTTTTATTACCGCGTTCGACTTATTTTCCGCCGTCCAGGTTTCCAGTGCCTCATACAGCACTCCGATGCTTTCAATGGTATCGCGCATCGGTTGGTGGATAGTACGCCTCTTGGGTTCCTCCAGAATTTCAACAAGACTTTTAATTTGTTTGCCTAGCTGGCAAAACAATTCGTCCTGTTCATTTGTCCTCACTGGCCTCTCAGTTTGCAGCGACAGTCCATCACCTATCTCGAGGTTAGTTTGGCACGTCGCTAATTGGGTGGTTTGCGTCTACCGCATTTTGAGCCAAGACTCACTTCCTGTTTTGTTCGTGGTTGTTACGTTCGATTTATCCATGTTTTCAGAACTTCTAGCCTACTTTAAGGTGCCTGAAAACAATTCACGTTCCACACTTCCACTTGTTTCACGTGTGGATTTAAAACAAAACAAAATCGACCACCTGTCTTTGACAGGTCCTTTCACCGCTATTTTTTATTTTACTATTTATTTTAATTATAGTTCAAAAACGCTCACCTTGTTTAATTTAACGAATTGACTCCGTGGTGTGTGTTGATCTCCGCTTGTACTTGCACTTTTTAAATCACCACTTTGTTAACACCACATTTTTCGCTTAACTTTTTCTTGGAGCACAAGAAACACGACCGCACCTTCCAATGGTTCAATCTCGTGTGTGTGTGTGTGTGTGCTTATGCTGCCTTGCACTGTGCGTGCGTGTTTGTAGTTTGTCAGCAGTAAACCCTATGGGATGGGTCCAGGAATCCTCTATTATTGAGGAGAATGTTGTTAGGAAGGGTGATTTCTTCTGTTTTGTACTGAAGTTTTGTACTGAAGAAGAAATTGTGGTGGTCTCATCCGAAGAGATCGAGCGAGAGAACGGTCAAGAAGGTAAGACTCCCGTACAAGTAGGTTCAACAGCGAGATGCTTTCGAGGTACTTATATTCTAATTGTAGCAAGTACTCGTCGATAGGGATAATGTAGGCACCTTCGTATAGGTGAGAGCTCGGGTAATGGCGACCGTCAGGCCTTCTAAAGTGGTTGGTGCATCTTCTGAGGAGTTTTATTTCGAAAACTCGACGTCTTTGCATTTGGGCCGAAGGTATACAGGACCATAGGGGAAAAGCGTATGATATTCTAGATCGAATTAGCTGCTTATTGCAGAGAAGCTTAACTTTGGTGTCAACTTTGTTGCTCCACTTCAAGATGTTGTGCAGTTGCTTAGACCGACCGAGGCCCTTTGAAGAATGTGGGTCACATGTTTGATGAAATTCATTTTTGGGGTATAGATGACCCCAAGATATTTCATCCTGTCCTGTGGTCTAATCGTAGTACCTCCTATTTGTATTCGAATATTCTGTGAATATCGAGAAGTAGGTTGGGAGTGTTTACCACTCAGAATTATAGCTACTGTTTTAGATGGGTTAAGTCGAATTTTCCATCGACTGTTATACTGATACAGTTGGTCCAGGTGGCGGTTGAGTCGGTTTGTTGCGAGTTTTGGGCTTTTAGATGACGTATACACTAGGACGTCATCCGCATAGCATATCTGGTTTACTCTACCGTTCACAGGCCGAGGAATATCTGAGGTGTAGATATTAAATAAAATGGGGCCTAGAATGATGCCCTGTGGTCCGCCTGCGGCGGCGTTGAAAGTTCGGGGAAGCTTTCCATTCACTCGAACTTGGAAGGTTCTGTTTAAAACGAACTGGTAGATGATACTAGACAGCGTTCTATTGAGGCCAATATTCAGTAATTTAAAAACGAAACCTTCGATCCAGGTTGTGTCAAAAGCCTTTTCAATGTCCAGGCTCACCGCAATGGTGGGTTCCTTATTAAAGAGCCGCGCACAAACGTGGTTTTGAAATATGTTGAGAGCCATGGTGGTGCTGTGTGCTCTTCTAAATCCAAACTGGAAATCAGTTATTAGGTTCCTGGCACTGATAAATTTATTTAGCTTCTCGTATATTTTGCGGATGCAGTTGAGGAGCGAAATAGGACCAAAGCTTGAGGGTGTAACGTAATTTCGGTTACAAATAAGTAAAGTTGTAATATATAGCATTAGTGGCCAGTTCAGTTGTAACGTAAGTCTTTATATAGGGGCTGCTGAGATCCGCAGCACTAGATGTATCATAAGTTTTTGTTACGAGTTTTAACATATTTGGATGACCAGTTGTAACTTATGGAATTGTTGTGGTATGAAATGTCATCGTTGAACCATAAGAAATAGCAGCGCCTGTTGTTATGGGCTTGTTATGTTACCCATTTGTTTGTTATAGTTGTTATATATAATCCTGTCCGTCTGTTATGTTGGTCATGGAAACAGCAAGTTCGGAGCGCCAGTTGCGGTGTTGTTGTGTTGCGCCACTTGTTGGGTTATTGTTTGGGAAATAATGTATATTGTGATGTAATGTGGTGTTAATAATGCATTTCGGTTTTGTGATATGATCTGGGATGAAGCCGGAAATAATGTATATAGTATTGTATATAATATTGTTATTTCCCACGGTGGCACCTAATCTGTCAACGGTGAGACTTTGGGCTACCATCACCCGTTTACCGCATGTCCACGGCAACGGAAGGCAATCTAACGGTCCGTTACGCGCCGTTAGCAGTCACCGGATGCGGTAACGGGGCGACCACGGTAAACCTCCTGGTCGATTTCCTGGGAACGGCTTGGTTCCTTATTAAAACACCGCACTTACCCTTAAATTCTGGGAACTTCAGAAAGGGATCGTCTCCTCCAGCCCTCGTGCGGATGCACTTCGGCCACCAGCAAACCAAAAGAAAGAAAACGGATCAGTTTTCCAAAAACATTTAATATCTATTTCTTAATTTTAACACTTTCTTTAACTTTTAATTATACATTAAACAAAACTCAACACATCTTGGCGACTTAAAGGAACAAAGAAAAAAATAAGATAATTAATTCGCTTTATGCGAAACCAAAAAAACGAAAAAAAAGGCTCCTATCACAAGGAGGTCAGAACTCAGACTCTGTTTTTATAGATCCACCCTCTCTCTCTATTCCTCGTTCTTCGTCAACTTTCGAACACAATCTTCGTCATTACTGTGTCTTCGACGAGTGGCAACCCAACAATGCAGGTGTGTGCCATTGCTAACATTCGAGTGTAAATTCATAATGGAATGTGTATCCCAATTAATGCTTAAACTTGTAATTTTTTATTTCAATATCATTCCTCTAAAGTTTAACTATGCGGTTTATTACGCAACATACCCAAAAGCGCGTGCCATGCCTGGGAGAGGAATGACATACCCCCAAGTAGACGGGGGTTGGGGTCTCCCGACCCAACTTTTGGGAGTTTCCCGACCTCTTCCAGTTTGTTTTATGTCGACACGCTGCCGCGGTGTGTGTGCGTCGACTCCAAAATTAGCATCGCATCGTGCTCCGCCGTTCAGGATTGTTCTGCTTGGGAGTCTCTATAGACTCCGAACTAGCAGAACTGGAGCGGCTTTGGCCTACCCTGTGCCGAACGTGCTGAGGTCGTAGCCCCCGATTCCTTAAGTCCGTTACGGGCCTCCGCTTCACGCAGCCCGTGGGTGTATACTGACCCGGCCCCTGAGCCTCCGTATCGGCAGAGTTGGAACGGCTATTGCCCGCTGAGGCCGCTCGCCGCTCGCCATTGCACCTGTCCCGCCCTGCCCGTCGATCCCTTGAGAACCCGAAGCAGCAGGGTCAGAGCCGGAGTCTGAATTTACTGTGCGGCCTCCGCCTGTCCTACGGGTTCGTCGCCGGCGCCTCCGCGCTTACCGCGGTTGTTCCCATGCCCCCCCCTGGCCTCCTGTCTGGGGCTCCTGCCACTCCGTATAGACCCTGCAGGTATCTGGCCTTCGATGCCGAGAGACAGCCTTAGCCTTACTGATGCAAGCAGCGGTGGCTACTGCTTGGGAGCTTCGATGCTGTTCCCAGCTTACCCTATGTTTACACCCCTGCCAGTCGTGGCTCTGGCGGCCACAGAATTCACAGCCACACCGGACACTAAAAACCCTTGGGTTGGGTGTAGCTGGTCTGTTACTAGTAGCGGGTTGGTGTGGCTCCGGAAGAGCCCTTCTCCGGAACTCCCACTGGTGATGGGGTGACTCTTTTTGCAGAAGCTACAGGTCATCTGTGATTCTATGGGGTCCACCGGGGGGGGGGGGGGGGCGGCGCAGGCTAAACTGGTCACCGCCTGCAACTTGGGGCGGGATATGTGTTCCAGGTCCTGTGGGCGCATGAACGGCCTCTGGTTGGTTTTGGGACGCCTCACTGGAGAAATGCCGTGCGGCTTTCCGGGGGCATATCTCGTGGGATCTGAGCGTGGTCGAATGACACACCGAACTCACCGCCAGCAGCCTGTGTAATGTGGTCCCGGGGCATCCATTGCCCATGAACCGAGTCGCGAGGCGCCTCATTCCGGAACAGGACGAACGATTTGTATGGGTGTTAACGGGGGAATATCGGTAGTAAGCTTCCTGCTCACACCCCGGTGGGTAGACGGAGTGAGTGGGAGCGAAAGTCACACCCTCGCTCCCATGGCTACCGTGGATCCCCGGGGTGGGCCCGACAAACGATGCAGATCGTGGATTCAGCCCCGAAAAATTAGGCGCCGACGTTGAGGAGTGCTCCATGTATCTTGGACCAAAAGCCGAAGGGTTGGTTGACTGATCGCCGGCCCCGGCCTGGACCCCCACAAAATAAGGGCAGCCCCGCTGCAGCATTGTCCTCCTCGAACGCTCAAAGCGAACGAAGTGGGCCACCAGTTCATGAAAAGGGACCTTACTCCCTGAGCTCAAAGGCCTCTCTAAGATGCTTTCGGCTTCAAAAAAGGTCGCGGGGGGCCGCTCCTCAAACATGCGATAGGTTTGACCGCACAGTCTGGTGGGCCGCCATCGGAGGAAGCTATGCTCCTCCTCCACTGCCAGGCCACTCAGGGCCCTCTTGCAGCTCCCGAGAAACAAGTTAAGTTTCTCGGCTGCATTTGGGCCCTCTTGGCCCGAGAACATCGGGACGGTCCTCGAGACAAGGTCGTAGACCCTGTCCTCGCCCCTTGGCCACGGACGACCCACCCGACGTGTCCTCCATGTTCCCGGCAGGGGAGCGCCCATAAAGTCGCCGCCCGAACCATGAAAGATCTCAGGGTGGGGTGTCTCCGGTCGTGCCCGGTAAGGAGCGCCCTCCATATCCACCGCGGCACCGAACGGCTCGTGGAACATCTCAGGCTGTGCCCGGGAAGAAGTGCCCCCCTATCCTCTTTCTGCCGCCCTTTTGGCAGCCGCTATGTCCTTTCTTTATCTTTCCCGGCTTGGGATCAAAAGAGGAAAGACAAAGGAAAAATCAACAGAGGATCGTGCTAATGCACATTTATGATCCCCTATGTTGTTAGGCGCTAAAACGAACGTGCGATTCGATTTATGATTTATTTGTCATAGGCGAATGGGCAAGGATGTCTTCTGTGAGAAATGGTGAGGAAACACAAAGGAAAACAATTGACAACTTTGATTTTAATTTGTAAACGCACCCTTTCGCGGTGGCCATATGAACGAAGTCGAGTTACATTCATAAATGTTTTGATTGTACTTCAAACCGATAATAACGGTTTTGAAATATCTCAAATTGTTTGCGTTTTATTTAAAAAAGAAAGTAGTCAAGTCCCTATTGGAAAACGCGATAGTTTGTATTGAGCCGAATAAGACGCGGGTCCGCGAGGAAACATATAAAGAGCTCAGAAGATCTGAAAAAATGACTCCACAGACAAAAGAAAAGTGCGAAATAGAGAAAAGTAGAGAACGGGGTCCGCACCAGGCGCGGAAGTTCTATCAAATAATTCGCAGTGTGACGTGGTACGCACCACGCTGCACTTACTGCAAGGATAAAGAGGGTAATCTGATCACCGATCCTGAAGGTATTCCGGAGCGATGGGAAGTGCAATGAATTGCTAAATGGTCAGCTCACAGAAGAATTGGAGGCTCCGCCAATGCAAGATCAAGACCAAATGCTACCGCCACCAAGCATTGAGGAAGCATTAAAAGACATTAGACAGCTCAAATCAAATAACGCCCCTGAAGCTGATGGCATACCAGCTGAGCTGATCAAACAAGAAGGGACAGCGTTACATCACGCAATTCATGAGATCGTGGTGCACGTATGGGAGCAAGAGGAGATGCCGGAAGATTGGCGTTGTCCGGAAGCCTCCATAACCCCCATATTCGTAACCCATATTTGCACCTCAATCTCCCCACATCAAAACATTTCCCTTTCCAAGGACATTTAATGCATTCAGGCATTACATTAAATTCCATCAAGAATTCTTTCTTTCATGCAAATGCATTTCCCAGAATACCTACAAGAATTCTTCATATCATGCGGGCCTGATGAATCCAAAACTACTCGGCACCCTTGAACCACCATGCAATTCCGCTGTACATGTGCACACCACATGTCCCTGGCATTTCCACGGCCTCGGCAGCTCTTTGTCCAACGGACAAAAGCAAATACTCCCATCTTGCGTCTAGAGTCATAAACCGAATTCCTTCGGATGTAACCATGTATACAAATTCAATCCCCTTTGCCCAGCAAAATGCGGTACACGATCACCCATCGTATAACTAGATTCCTTTAGCATCACCAGCCTAATTAAAATGCGGCTATTTATCCAGCTGCAATGTACCCTATGTTCGAATCCAACGCCGTGCTTCCTCGCCACGACCGAGGGAAGAGCGTGGACGCTATTTTAATTGCACAAGGGAGGAAGTCAAAATTGAGTTAATGGTCGATACACCGTATCGTTAATATTTTATTTTCCTATTATAAACAACAATATTTAATTTTAACACAAAAACATATAGTTAGTATTTTATTAAATGATACTAATATAATCGACAATATTTAAATTTAAAGTAATAACAGATAGACACAAGACGTCCGCACTCGTCTGTGGTTTTTATTCTTCTCTCTTGTACGAAAGTACAAAACTTTTCTATTACATTTCCTTCTTCTAGAAGTTTCTGTTTGCATGAACGAAATCAAGCTGATACCGTTAGTTTTCTTATTTCGTTTTCGCATGTGCGATTATATTTATTTACTCTATGTACATGGGGATGATTCAGGGTTCATCATGTTAAGCAAAAACGACTGCAGCTGCTTATGTATTTAGGATAACGATTTTTGGAAATCGTTTAGGGAAATGTGATGAATGGTTGGGTTAAGTACTATGTGTTATTATTTAAGGAATCGTTTGAACTAATTTGGTATGTGTATGTTATATGAAGATATGGAATTTTTGCATATTGTTATTAATGAATGATAAAGTTATTAAGTAATGATGAAATACATTTATAATATAATTGGTTTTCATTAATATGTAGATAAATCTAATATAGGAAGTATATATATATATATATAATATGGGAAATGGGTATATTGGGATTGTGGGAGGATGGTAGAGCTCCCGGAGTACTACACCGACCACGATCCCTAATCTGACTACAAGTCACAGCCGGTAATAGACGCGATACACATTTCCCATTGGTTAAATAGAAAAACTCATTAGCACCATTCCCCCGATGCAGTGTCGTCTTTATAGCTACTATGCACATCCTAAACAATGGCCAATACGATCCCTTTGTCCTTACAGTTTTTCAGCTTTGTTTTTCCATGGCCTTCGCGCATGAGTTGTACAATGTGATCGTCGCGTTCACACATACACCCATACACCATGATCTTCATTACGAGATCTGGTTTTCTATTCCACAAAGAGAGACTTTACGTTTCTCTTGTGGTAAGTAAACATATCCTTACAGCCGAGAGGATATTCACCACTCACCATTAATTGAGGATTGAATTCAAGTCAGAGTTTTATCCTCGAAGAGTCTTTTCCCATCCTTCAGTGCGCGAGTTACGACTCCAACCTGGCCACCCCACACAACGCACCAAAGCCGCAACAATACCACGATAGTCGGCATTACCCTCACCAGGGCCCCACCAGATTTCAAAACAAAAAACACTAACAGCGCTCACATGGTTTAGTCCAGCAACTCAAACCAAGGGCTGTTATATAATTAAAGCTCATTTAATTATCCCTCCCCCATTGAAGAATTAACATCTCGTGTCTTCACATATATCGCCCCCCCCCCCTCCCCTTCCCGCCAATTTACTAAATTCCCTTTACTATTACAATAGAATATCCCCTTTACAATAGAAAATAATTTAAATAAACGTAAAACCCATTTAAAACCCCATTCACATTGCAATAGTCATCCTCTTTGTAGTAACCATAGTCGCCCCCTATCAGCCATTAGCCATCTCGGCCGCTTCCTCGAAATCACTACCGTGGAAGCGGAACGAAATAGGATGTGTGGAAAAAGACACGAGATGAGTGCTTCTTGTTCATCGTGTGGTCGACGCGGATAGTTCGGTTTAGTTTTCGACCCCGAAAAAATAATACATAAAATATCAAAGTAAGAAAAATATGTAAATGAGCTTGGAGTTTTTCTATCGAGTCGTGTGCGCGTGTGGCTTAAAATCAAAGTAATGTAAAAAGAAAAAAGAAAACCGTTGAAAAGGAATTGTGTGTAACGTAAAAAGAATTAATCATTAATAAAGTGAACAATAAAGAAATGTGTTGTTGTATCATTGTTAGATCCGAGTATCAACATACGTCCAGAGAAGAAAACAACAGATTAATTGTTAAGAATATCTTCAACAGGGCTGTCTTAGTTGGAACATCAAATAAACATGGACATTCCCAATCCCATCGAAGTATATGGTGTCAAACGACTATGACCCTCGTCAAGCGGTCGCAAGATTTAGGAAACTCGAGCAGCTGCAAATGCTGCAGTCGTGATCCGCACCCTTAGGATGATCAGACTACGGCGGAGTTGTTTTGTTTACTTTTCTCGCGGACAGGAGTATCCGCACAATCGTTGGATCATCAGATTCTGGATGCTTTCCAGAAACACACACGAGGACCAATTCATGACGGGTCTTGCTACGCTGTCACGAGTGTGTGTGCACCTGGAATGACCGAGCTGTGTGACAGGAGCTGGTGCTAGCAGAAAAGGAAGCTGGAAGAATCAGTTGAGTTCGGCTGTTGAACGTTAGCAGTTCTTTCCTCCCACCGGGATAAACACGCATGACAAGAATCTAACTATTACTACCCCATAAGTCAGTAACATTTCGATATTTGGAGAGCGCAAAATAAATAAATCCATTTGAATGAATTTTCCGTTCTTTGAATCGTAATAATATGTGGCATTTTGTGGCTCCTGCTTAAGGAAAAATCACGGAGGACGAGAAGCAGTTCTTTCCTCCCACGGCCATAAACGTAAGTCGCGCACATTGAGTTTGTCTTTCTTAGCATCCCCCGTAGGGTGTGCACCGGAGTCTGCACCCCTGCGGGACGTATCCTTTTATTCGCTTCATTATGTAGTCTGGGAATGTTGGTGCCTCGTTTGAACCAAATATAAATATTTTAACATTAAGTGAACATATTCCAGCAACCACAACGCTGAATTGAAAACTGTTTGTGTTTAAATCAAAATTACCTTGTGTTGAGAAACAATATAAGTAAAAAAAGGTGATCACCAATCAATTCGTGTGAATTGTTTCCTGTGCTGGATGTGGTGAGCAGTTTCTCTTCCTTCGGAGACCGGATCTTTGTGCCAGTGATGATGAGAGAAGAAGTGAACCAGTGCAGTACGCCTGCACACCATACTTCTTCCCCACAGTACTATTGGCTTACGGGCAGAATTAACAGTAAAGTGGTACCCATAAATGTAATTGTTAAATTTCTCACAAGCGTAAACAACAATAATTCTTTTGCGATCTGTGCGTAACTTGTTTCGGTGTCAGTCAAGCTTTTATATGATATATGCCAATTATTTGTCCTCGAATAAAAAGCTACGATGTCTCCTAGGAACGGTTTTCATAATAAATGTTCTCCTTTCCAATGTCACCCACATGCTGACAATTCTGACTTGGATGAGTCCGAGACACCAATCGTTAAAAAAGTGTATGTGCCTCCTATTAAAGTTTTGCAAAACTACGCAGAATATGTGCATGACCTTTTGAAAATATTAAAATTGTCCGACTATTCGATTAAAAAACTATCGATCGGCATAAAAATAATGTGTGCTTCTCCTATGTCTTTTAAAACTCTCCTTAATAAACTCCAGGAGGAGAACTGTCAATACTTTACCCATGATATTATGGGAGTAAAATCCTTTAAGGTTATGTTGTATGGTTTGGAAGTCTTAGATACAAATGCTCTAAAAACCGAACTCACCACACTTTGCCTTCAGTGCAGTGACCTAAAGAAAATAACGAAAAAATATGAACAATACACTGATACGTTTTATCTTGTGTCTCTCGTTAATGGTGCTATTAAATTAAACGATCTCCGTAGACACGTTCGCTCTATATTGCACACCCAAGTCAGTTGGTCAAGTGGACTCAATGTCATAATTGCCAAATGTTTGGTTATGGGGAAAGAAATTGTCACATAAAAACTCTTTGTGTCAACTGCGCTGGTCATCACGGTACTTCCAAACGTAACAATGATGCTGTAACGAAATGTGCTACCGGTAATGGGAATCACAACTCAATGGACATTTGGCGGTTTTGTTATTCGTTATGTTTCGCCGAACATAGTCCACACCGAAAAGAAATAAAGACGTTTCTTTACTCGTTTTATTTTTTTTATTTTGGCGATATGCCTTTATTTATTGTTAAATTACAAATTAGGAAATTACACATAGTTTTTTTCGACACTTTTACTCGCGCCGACACACTCGCCCGTTTTCTCGAATGCAGGTGTTCCTTTCGTTCAGGTTAATATTATATTGAATAATAATATATCTCGCGACGGCAAAAATTCTCACCGGAAAGATTGGTCAAGTTGTTCTCTCTTTCCCCTAGTTCGACCTTTCTGTATTTCTTCCGAACCTGATGACCTTTTCTACCTCATCGGTATCTTTTTGGGTTTTTCCTGGTGCTTAAATACCAAAGGTATTTTACCTGGCCGCGATCATTATTTTCGGCTGCGATACTTATAGGTAATTTTTTTTTTTTTTTTTTTCCCTCTGGGGAGAGGCGAACCTATAGCGCCGAGTGGGCGCCCCGAGATGCCATCAAATAACTGTTGCAGTTCTTTTTGAACAGTTGCAGGTTGCAAGGCCCCGGGAACACTCGCGTGGGAAGGGAGTTCCACAGTTTCTATAGTAGGTGTTTATGAGAGCATGTGGAGCTATTTGTGCGGTGCCGCCGTTCTTTTCATTCGTTGCATTTCAATGCCACGACCCAGCCATGACTATGTTGATGAGAGCATACTGAGCCATTTGCCGCCGTTTTTCTATTCATTTAAATGCCACGTCCCAGCCATAATTTATGACTGGGCAATAACACAAATTCAACGTCATGCCGCCATCACCACCAACAGGATCTGCATTTGTCCGCAACCGGCAAAATCCAATTGCCATCAGCAAACAGCAGAGGTGATAATTGAATTCCCGCCGGCGCTAAAGGGATCGCCATAAAAGTACTATTTCTGTTTCTTTGTACAGGAATTTGCGTTCCTTTTTTCTTTGTTTCGTTGCACCGATAATTTGTTGTATAGTCGTAAATGCCGATTGTATATCGGGTGTTTTAGAATAACGTTCTGTTAAGAGCAGATAAATGTTTTAGATGCTCCCTTTGTTCTTTGTACCATTCAAGTATTTTGTTTCATTGATGTAATAATAATGCTCTGGTGCGAGCAAGGATTCAAGTTTTGTCATCTATGCAGTAGTAATGCTCTGTTGCGAGTATGAATCCTGTATTTAAGTTTTAAATGTAAGAGTATTAGTGTAGATATTTTTGTATATATATTTTTTTTTTTTTTTTTATTAGACTTCTCTCGGGAGAGGCGAACCTATAGCGTCGAGTGGGCGCCCCGAGATGCCATCAAATAACTGTTGCAGTTCTTTTTGAACAGTTGCAGGTTGTAACGCTCCGGGAACACTCGCGTGGGAAGGGAGTTCCACAGCTTCCCCGCTCTGTAACGGAACGAGTTCTGATACAGGGATGTTCGCGCCGTCGGGAGATGAACCACAAACGGGTGCGATCCGTCGGATTGTCTTGTAGAGCGCATATAGACCGAATTGCGTGGAACAATGCCAAGAATCTCCGAAGAACAGCACCCGTGATAATATCTGTAAAACAGACAGAGGTCGGCCACGCGCCTTCGATGTGATAGCGACTGTAGTCCCGACGTCAGCGCCGAGTCCCCAATCAGGCGGATCGCTCGTCTTTGTACGCTCTCAAGTAGGTCGAGGGTATGTTTAGGAGCCGAGCTCCAAACATGAGAGCAATATTCGAGCGCGGGTCTAATTTGAGATTTATATAGGAGAAGAAGTTGGGCCGGAGTAAAGTATTTCTTGGCTCTAAAAAGATAACTCAGTTTTCCTGAGGCTGATCTGGCGATACCCGATACGTGTTTATGCCATGATACATTCGCACAGACCGTGACGCCGAGCAATTTCAAACTTTCCCCAGCCTCGAGGGCCCGGCCACTCATCATCATCATCGGCACTACAACCGGGAACCGGTCTTGGCCTTATTTAGCAAGTCCTGAGGCTTGTTAAATTTTCCATAATGATTTATTTTTTCTGGGCAAGGTCATTAGTCTTGCGCCAGGGGCTCCCCGACGGGGAATCGAACCCTGGTCTCCCGGGTGACAGGCGGGTGTACTAACCACTATACTATCGAGGAGCCCCATGGACTGGCATGGACTCAGTTTGACGCAAAACGCCGGAACATCTTAGACAATATTCAGGTGGATCACGAGTTCATCCGCCTTAACACCTTCGAGCAAGTACGAGGGTTGCCTCTTATGTTTCGCGATTTGGCAACCCTAGTGTTGCAATCCGGCAATTGACAGCTCTGTCATAAAGTTGGACATTTTTGAGGTTATACGCACTCAGAACGTTTTGACATACGAGCGCTATGTGTGTTGCTTACAGTAACTTAAAAGATTCATCTCGGCCCAAAAATGGAATTAAATCGTCAACATTTTCGTGCGATTATTTTTTACAACTTTCGGCGTGGATTACCTCAGCAACAGTGCATGGATGAACTTAATTCAATTTTTGGCGATGGAGCTCCATCTAGGACCAGTGTTTATCGATGGTATGGTGAATTCAATCGTGGTCGTAGTTCACTCCAAGATGAATTTCGTGAAGGTCGTCCAAAATCAGTTGTTGTTCCGAAAACCATTGATGCTGTGCGCGAACTGATATTGGCAGATCGTCATGTGACCTATCGTGAGATTGAGACAACCTTAGGCGTTAGTGGGACCAGCATACATTCAATATTGCATAAACATTTGACTGTCAAAAAAATTTGTTCGCGTTGGATCCCACAGAATTTGTCAATAGCCCAAAAAAAGGCTCGTGTCAATTGGTCGAAAGAAATGCTCAAAAAATACGGTCGCGGTGCTTCGAAACACGCCTATGACATCGTGACAGGTGATGAATCGTGGATTTACGCGTATGAGCCCGAAAGTAAACAGCAGTCGACTGTCTGGGTGTTTCAAGATGAGCCAAATCCAACAAAAGTTGCTCGCACACGAAGCACTTCCAAGCAAATGGTCGCCTGTTTTTTCGGAAAAACTGGACATGTCGCAACCGTACCACTAGAACAACGCAGAACTGTCAATTCTGAGTGGTACACAACCATTTGTTTGCCAGTTGTCTTCCAAGAAATCAGGAAAACCAACCGCCGAAGACGGATCACTCTTCACCACGACAATGCGAGCTCTCACACATCGGCTGCGACAACTGCATTTTTGAGCAGCCAAAACATCGATTTGATGGGTCATCCGCCGTATAGTCCTGACTTGGCACCGAATGACTTCTTTTTATTCCCGTACGTAAAAAACAAACTGAGAGGTCAACGTTTTTCGACACCTGAAGAAGCGGTTGCTGCATTCAGAATGCATGTGTTGGAGATACCTCAATCAGAGTGGCAAAAGTGCTTCGACAATTGGTTCAAACGCATGCAAAAGTGTATAGATCTTCATGGGGAATATTTTGAAAAACAATAAAGTGATTTTCGATGATCAATATTTGTTTTTGTTCTCTAATCCCGAAATATAAAAGGCAACCCTCGTATAATCGATGTACCAGCAACTAATGGCGACCGTCCCAATAAAACAACAGTCCGAGGGTGCAGACGACTCGGTGAGTACTCCACGAGCAAACGGACAGGGCATTGAAGCCAACAACGGTATCGAAGAAGCCACTAGATGTATCAGACGACACAGGCTAAAAAGGGAGACTCTCAGTCGGACGCTTGATACGAACAATGAGAGGGACGATACAAACGAGCTTTCATCAGGAGCTCCAATTCTCAGCCACCCAATGGCTCTGGGCAGATCTGGAAGAGCTGCATCCACGGATTGGAGAGCTGGTCGACGATCCTGAGACAATAGGATACGCCAGCATCACCCACCAAGAGCTGGAAGAACAAGACGGGTTCTCATTGGTCAATTTACACAGTTCCCAACATGAGATGAATCAACAGCAGCAGAGACAGGTCCCCTCGGTACCAAGCGGCCAATTGCCACCATCCCCAAATTCGACGGGGATTATTCCAAATGGAGGCAGTTTGCCGATCTGTTTGGAGAAATGCTGCATAAGTAGCCATTAAGTAACTGCCAGAAAATGTGGTACTTAAAAACTAATCTGACCGGAGAAGTTGAAAGATTCGTCCGACATTTTACCATATCGAACGACCAATACGATGCGGCATGGTAAATGCTGCAAAATCGTTTCGAGAACCACAGGTTGCTGGTTGGCTCATTAATAAACAAACTTTTGTCCTCAGCCATCATATTCGACGACTGGGTCGAGCTGTGTGCATATCAAGGCCATGCATGACACTACGCAGGAGTGTCTTCTATGTTTGAAGTACCTCAATATCAACACCAGCAGTTGGGACGCTCTCTTGGGAAACATCTTGTTGCAAAAACTGGATCGCAACACCCATTCCTTATTCGAGCAAGGCCTGGCCAAACCGAAGGAAATCCCGTCCATCAAAGCACTGTTGGGATTCCTGGGAGGTGCGGTTTCAATCTCTGGAAGCGATCGGGCCAAAGGACCCTAAGAAGGATGAGTACAAATCCCGAACCACCTTGACGTCAGCGGTATCCCACAACACATCCAAGAATGAACAGCAGTGTGCTGCCTGTGGAAAGGCACATGCCCTCTATCATTGCCAGCAATTTCAACAACTGACAACGGGTCAAAAGATGGACATCGTGCGCAAGGTAAGATTATGTCGCAACTGTCTCCAGCGAGGACATTTTGCAGACAGATGCGTGAGATCCAGATGCAAGGAGTGCAATCAAAGGCATAACACATTGCTGCACCCACAACAAGCTCTGACCTCAGAGTCGAGTCCGCACCCTCAGATGAAGGACAAGGCGCAATCAGTATCTCTGGGAGCATCCACAGTGAGCTCATAAATCAACAAACTGACACTCCTAGGTACAGCTCGGATAAAGCTGACAAGCAACAACGGCCGAACAAAAGAATGCCGCGCCATTTTGGACTCAGGCTTACAAGTCAATTTGACCAGTGAGCGAGTCATAAAGAGACTAGCATTAGTCACAACCTCTACGGATTTGACTATACACGACATCGGGGACGAACCACAGAGAACCCAGCGACGCGTGAATATGGAGCTCACTGCCACAACAACAAAGTTCTCCACGCGACTCAAAGCGTATGTCATCAGCACGATCAGTTTGCCACAGCCAAGTCAACAAATCGACATTTCTGCTTGGAAACTCCCAATGAATGTGCAGCTAGCAGATCCAGATTTCCAACACCCAGGCAGGATCGATGTCCTGCTGGGACCTGAGCACTTCTTCTCACTGCTATCCATTAGTCAAATTAAACTGGGACCAACGCTTCCAGTACTCCAAAATACCCACCTCGGTTGGATTGTCACCGGACCGACCCATCAACGTCCAGTAGCATCAGCAACTTGTGGTATGTGTACCACCGACGACGAAGAAGGCATCAAAATCTCCATACAGAAATTCTGGGAATTGTCCTTGTTATTTTGTTTTAACTTTAACAACTGTTTATACATTTACGTTACGTTTATACTTTCACTTAGATTTATTCTTTAGTTTCGAATGTATATCAAAATCGAACAACACATAAAATGACAACATTTTTATTAATACTTTCACCAACTTTGACACGATCGCCAACACGTTTGCGATTCGTTACGTTCACAACTTTACGAAAATACTTTAAAAACTATTACCCACACGACTCCGGGTATTATCGCGTCTCCGCAGCCGGCGGAGAGCGGGAGCCGCAACGACCATGGGGGCCGTCGGATGGAAATGGACCCCCCAAAGATAGAACTCTGACATGAATTCCATCCTAGGTTAGGGTTAAGAAAAAAAGAAGAGAGAGAACAACTTTTTTCTTAAGGGACTCTTTCAGTGCAATGGTATGCGTGTGTGATCGTACAGATCGATGTTATTTACACGTGCTCGAAAGCAGTGGAACAACGAAACAGGCAAGCGGCAAAGACAAAGGAGATTTATGATCCGTGTCTATGTTGTGCATTGCAGCTATCATAGACGACAGTTCATCGGAGAAATGTGGTAAAAGCAAATAAGGGTATCATATCGACATGGATGAGTGGTGCGGATGCGTAAGTAAATGTATCGCCATTAGGAAGAAGTGCTAATGGCTATTTGCACAATGGGAAATGTGTATCGCTGGTGATGCTAAAGGGATCGAATTGTATACATGATTACATGGGAAGGAATTCGTTTTATGACTCTAGGGTAAGATGAGAGTATTTGCTTTTGTCCGATGGTCAAAGAGCTGCAGCAGCCGTGGAAATGCCAGGGACATGTGGTATGCACATGTACGGCGGAATTGCATTGGTGGAACAAGGGTGTCTAATGGTCGGGAATCTATGGCGCATATGCACGTTAAAGAATTGTTTTTAGGAATTTCAGATACTGCGTTGTATGCATCAAATGTCCTTGGAGAAGGAAATGTTTTCAGGTGCCAATGCAAATGGATTGGCGGGAAACAATGGGAGTTGTGGAATTCCTAACAAGGCGATGAAGAATTCTTACAGAGAATTGCGTGCGAAGAGATGCATGATGGTAAGTTTTCTTTTATAGAAGCTTTGAAATAAATAAATTCGGTAAGCTTGATGCGTGCAGCATTTACAGGTGCTAATGCAATTGCATTAGCGAAGTTGAGAGATTGAATGGGAGTTATGGGGGTTCTTTAGGGAAGTGTTCCGTGGGGTTTGGCTGAACTGCCACAGAACCATAATCATGCCGATTGTTCTATACGGATGCGAAACATGGGCTCTCACAAAATGGAAAGAAAACAATTCCCGCGTATTCGAGAATAAAGTTTTAAGGAGTATCTTTGGAGGTAAATATGACGAGGAGTCTTATTATTATTTTTTTTTTAATTTTTTTTTTATTAGACTTCTCTCGGGAGAGGCGAACCTATAGCGTCGAGTGGGCGCCCCGAGATGCCATCAAATAACAGTTGCAGTTCTTTTTGAACACTTGCAGGTTGTAACGCTCCGGGAACACTCGCGTGGGAAGGGAGTTCTACAGCTTCCACGCTCTGTAACGGCCCCGAGATACCATCAAATAACTGTTGCAGTTCTTTTTGAACAGTTGCAGGTTATAACGCCCCGGGAACACTCGCGTGGGAAGGGATTTCCACAGCTTACCCGCTCTGTAACGGAACGAGTTCTGATGTAGGGATGTTCGCGCCGTCGGGAGATGAACCACAAACGGGTGCGATCTGTCGGATTGTCTTGTGGAGCGCATATAAGCCGAATTGCGTGGAGCAGCACCCGTGATAATATTTGTAAAACAAGCAGGACAATGGAGGAAATTCCACAACCACGAATTGGAAGATAGTAATCAGGTCGCAAAGATTAATATGGGGCGGACATGTTGCGCGAATGGGCAACGATAGGACCGTGCGTAGAATTCTTGACGGTAAACCAACGGGAAAAAGACCGACAGGGCGGTCGCGACGGAGATGAGAGGACAATATTAGGTTTGACCTTGAGGTGATCGGATCGGATGGTCAATCGTGGAAGGAGAGTGCACTGGACACGGAACAATGGCGGAGTCGAGTCGGCAGGGTCATGACCTACCAGGCTCCTACACGGCAATAAATAGTAATAGTAGTTGCCTGTTTACCAAAGTTTGACTTGGTTATTTATGTTGACGTCCGGCGCCGTGCTTCCTCGGATGAGGGAAGAGCGGGGACCTTTCTTTTATTCCTTTACTTCCTTTTCTCAATTAAAAACTCAAGAACTCAACTTCAATTAGAAGTTATAATTCCAAAACTCATTTATTCAAACTCAAAGTCAACTAACTGATCTGACTCAACTCTCTTGCTCAACTGACTTTACAATGAATTTTTTCTCTACTTATAGAACATAGTGTTCTAATATACTGGAAATTATAACATGAACAAAACAAAATTTATCAAAGACTCTGTGACTTTTAAATTGAATAAAATTTGGACGAAAATCAAAGTTACTATGTTTTGAATGAAATAAAAAGGTGCAGGTTATTAAATGTGCAGTAACTGACAATATTGCGAATGTTTATGAATGGTATGTATTAAGTGAGAATGTAATATATGTTAAGGGACGTTTTTAAGGATGTGTAAGGAGATTCAGTGTTAAATTTAGTAAAGGGTAGTATTCTGGAACACAACATCTAGTTAGGTCGATTCTCCTCGGATGGTTGGACTATATCATTATTTTAGGAGACCTTTTGTGATTGCCCGGATGTGAAGTGCAGCAAGTTGGATGAGCGATGATTGATATCAAAAGCATTGCCCTTTTCCACAGATTTGACCAAGGAAAATCATCAAAAATTTCATAAATGCCTGATACGAGGGTTGCCTTTTATATTTCGGGATTAGAGAACAAAAACAAAATTGATCATCGAAAATCACTTTATTGTTTTTCAAAATATTCCCCATGAAGATCTATACACTTTTGCATGCGTTTGAACCAATTGTCGAAGCGCTTTTGCCACTCTGATTGAGGTATCTCCAACACATGCATTCTGAATGCAGCAACCGCTTCTTCAGGTGTCGAAAAACGTTGACCTCTGAGTTTGTTTTTTACATACGGGAATAAAAAGAAGTCATTCGGTGCCAAGTCAGGACTATACGGCGGATGACCCATCAAATTGATGTTTTGGGTGCTCAAAAATGCAGTTGTCGCAGCCGATGTGTGAGAGCTCGCATTGTCGTGGTGAAGAGTGATCCGTCTTCGGCGGTTGGTTTTCCTGATTTCTTGGAAGACAACTGGCAAACAAATGGTTGTGTACCACTCAGAATTGACTGTTCTGCGTTGTTCTAGTGGTACGGTTGCGACATCTCCAGTTTTTCCGAAAAAACAGGCGACCATTTGCTTGGAAGTGCTTCGTGCGCGAACAACTTTTGTTGGATTTGGCTCATCTTGAAACACCCAGACAGTCGACTGCTGTTTACTTTCGGGCTCATATGCGTAAATCCACGATTCATCACCTGTCACGATGTCATAGACGTGTTTCGAAGCACCGCGACCGTATTTTTTGAGCATTTCTTTCGACCAATTGACACGAGCCTTTTTTTTTGGGCGATTGACAAATTGTGTGGGATCCAACGCGAACAAATTTTTTTGACAGTCAATTGTTTATGCAATATTGAATGTATGCTGGTCCCACTAACGCCTAAGGTTGTCTCAATCTCACGATAGGTCACATGACGATCTTCCAATATCAGTTCGCGCACAGCATCAATGGTTTTCGGAACAACAACTGATTTTGGACGACCTTCACGAAATCCATCTTGGAGTGAACTACGACCACGATTGAATTTACCATACCATCGACAAACACTGGTCCTTGATGGATCTCCATCGCCAAAAATTGAATTAAGTTCATCCATGCACTGTTGCTGAGTTAATCCACGCCGAAAGTTGTAAAAAATAATCGCACGGAAATGTTGACGATTTACTTCCATTTTTGGGCCGAGATGAATCTTTTAAGTTACTGTAAACAACGCATATAGCGCTCGTATGTCAAAACGTTCTGAGTGCGTATAACCTCAAATATGTCCAACTTTACGACAGAGCTGTCAATTGCCGGATTGCAATACTAGGGTTGCCAAATCCCGAAACATAAGAGGCAACCCTCGTATTTCGTCGTGCGCTTCAAATTTGATTTCAGGGAATGGAATTGTTGAATTTGGTTAACGAATTCCAGGGAAGGATGATCATAAATTGCATATGTAAATGAGCATTTTACGATCTTTGGGATTTTGGAAATTAATTCTACGTGTGATAAATGAACGCCTGCTTTAATTTATCATGAATATGATTTGATCGGAAATTTGATTTGGTTAAGTAGGGATTACATAGGATCGATTTGCATAAGGAAATCGTAGGATTTTGCAAAACCTTGGCCGTGGTGAATTTTCTGAATTTTCGATGCTGTTGTATACATCCCATTAATATGTATTTTTTGATAGTTTTGATTATTTTTCTGTGCTATGCCCTCTGAGGAACTGTTTAGGTTTTATTATTTTGGGGTCTACATTTTTTTTTGTATTCTGGGCAACCATTGTAGTATTCAGTGTGTTCTATTTACTGTTACAACCCACACCTTGAAGCATTTCCCTGCCTTTTTTCTATACTATTCATCGACACATTTGTCCCATTTTGTTCAAACGTTTTTAGTGTGGCCGATCAATTCGTTGCGGAATGTTCAACGCCCTTCTTAAGAGATTCAATTTGGGCTTTACTCCGGTTATTTTGAAGACTTCTTTGTGATTTTTATTTTTTGGGTAATGCCAATGTGGAATAGTGGTAGTGGTTTCCAGGTTTTGATTCCAACGATCTTTATTGCTTTGCTAACGTTTTTACGACTGCAAAATTAAGGCGTCAATGGCATCTTTTATTTCATCATGTGCCATTGTGGATGGATATCTCCATATAAACAATCGACATAATATTTTGCTTTTTGGTTGACTTTGATATAGGGATTATTTTTGCATCATTACTTTTTAGTGATTAATGTGTTTTTTTCGTTTCCAACAGATGTTTGTTGTTGGACATCAGATGTTTGAATTGGATACGAATATTGCCATCCACTATATTCAGCAAACCATTTCGAAAATTATGGAAATTACTCACATTACTTACGTTAATACGGTTTTTTTTTGTATGGTTTTTGGTTTTTTATTAGATTGCTTACCTACATTATTATTTTATTTCTGCGTCAGGGCGGTTGGGTTTTTTTTTAAATTGATTTTTGATTAGACGAAAGAATTATTGTTCTGGTTCTTCCTCATCTGTACAATAGGACACAATATCAAGAATATTGGACACGTTCGTTGACTGGATTGATGTGGTAGGTTGTTTGGTTTAATTATAGAATGAATTCCTGTACTTCGTTGTGCAGCATTATTATTGACTTATTGATTGGGAACAATTACTTCAACTTGTATATCTTGTATATTGTTTATAATAGCCGGTTATTGTCGACAAATCGCCGGTATATATTCGTATGATATTACGTCGTTGTTGTTCATATAGGTGCCAACAGTGGCTTAACAGTATAGAGTAGTATTACTCAATCACTGGTTTTTTTACTGCACTATGGTAATGAGCATATCTATCATCACATCACTATTCTAACCTTTTCATAGCATGGGTTGGAATCACGTTCTTCATTAGTTCGTCGTAAAGCACTATAAAACATTTTCGTAGTGGTTTTTGCAGCGTTAAATATGAGAATTATAATATGGGTCCTTGAAAAAAGTTGAAACAAGTGTTAGGCTGGTCACAACTCTGGCACAACTGTGAGATACCAAAACGTCATGCTATAGGCTCCACAATATGATTGGAAGATTATGTTTCGAAGGTTGGTAGATGGCGGGGTATAAGGTCGGGAAGAATTCCATGGGTAAACTAGTTCTCGGATAACTGGGTAGACAATAATCAATGCAACTTTGCAAACATCTTTTATGGATTTCTGTTTTTCTGAACTAAGCCTATATTCCGCAGAAACGTCATTTTATTCATAATCATCATCATCACAGTCGGATCTGAAAACTGTTGCTCTAAAATATCGGAAGCTGCGTATAAGGGGCTTAATCTGCTTATTGAAGTCGGTAGTGTTCTACTAGATATGTAGTAGTAGTAGTAGTAGTATTACAGACTTTCTAGCATTTGGCATTGGTCTCTTCAGGGTTGCCTCTGCTAGCCTTTTTAGCCATATAGCTCATATAGTGAGTTCATTGCTGAGGAGAGTGAAATACGTAAATATATAGGGGACGCAAGTAGGGCTTATAATTATTGAAATTTTTGAATGTCTCTAAAGGAACTAACATATGGAAACATTCAAAATTGATGCATACCCTATGAGTAGGGCCTTAATATATACAGCTAGGCCGGCTTGCCGTAGAGGTCGAGTGGTAAATGTGGGGTCAACGTCCTACCGTACAGCGAACTACCACCCCATCATACTACAGGCTCCGTTAAAAGGCCGGGGGAAATCCTTGGCCATCATTCGGAGCTGATGGGTTGGTCCGTAAAAAATTGGTCTAGACGGTAAGCCGGTCCCAAGCTGAGATAACACCCACGCTATACGTTCCGCCATTTTGTCGGGACACATTTTCGATAGTGTTACAGATGTTTTGATGGTGGCCAGCAGTGAAGTTAAGATAAGACATGATAGTACTTTTTGAGATAGAGAATTCCGGCGTTAAACTAGTTCCCAGTTTGCATCTCTGGGGGAGACTATGTTTTACTAAAAACTTCGAATACAATAAACTCACCTCCGCATAATCGGGTCCCCAAACACTGTCGACGTCCAACTGATGATGGCATTTTGTTACATCAAAGAGATCGGTTCCACCAATACGAATGTAAACGCCATCCACCAATATTTGCAAATAGCGAAACCTGATATCCCAGCTCTGATCGAGACCCACGTCGGCTTCTCAACTGAATCGACATATCCTTGTTGCTCAAGATACAACTTATATTCGAGATTTCGTTTTAAGGGTAGAGTTTGTGTATTTACCCGATTTGATTCAGCATGCCAAAGTTAAGAATCATTAGAACCTAGTAACTTGGACATCGTTTGGACGAAAAACGTGCTGAACAGTTCTGTCAAATTTCTTTGTGGTCTTAACCGCTCCCCGAAGGACGGCCGGCCAGCTACCCTTTTCGAGCATCTTTCGTATATCGTCGGATGAATAAAAATTAACCATCCAGCTGCCGAGATTGTCGTTCTTGGCGACTTTAAAGTACACAACTCTAACTGATTAGTTCGTTCTAATAGAACTGACGAGGCTGGGAGGCTAGCTGAAACGTTTGCTAATAGCTGCAATTTAACTCCACTAGTGGGGCAACCTACGTGAATGCTAGATAACAAAAGTGACTCTGAAAATATCCGAAATATATGTAATCATCCAACCAAAGCATTTATACCGTGGAGATGTCCGTCCCATTGGGAAACTCGAACTACTGTTTGGTATCGGTTGCGCAACCATATTCATAACGAATAACTAATCTAAGCAGCCTTGCTAAATATGGAGATATGGGGCTGTTAACTCGGGCGATTTGCAAAATTTTTTCGCATCCTTTCTGTAATCAGAGGGGTGCTTTGGAAACCCCGATGTTAACGCCTGCTCGAAGTCGATTACGGAGATTATTCTTCTTAGGGTGGAGCTTTACGTCCCTTATTCCATTAAAGAAAATTCATCTGATATGCCTTGGTTTGATAAAAGTATGTGGGTTCTCTATACTACATGGAGAACCAACCCCAATTCCTCCTACTAATCTATTCACCTGTAAATCATGTTTTAAAAACGGACGCTTAGCTGAATTCATTATTCTATGCAAGTAATGCATAATTGAATTCAGAAATTCCAGTCCTCTAACCCATGAGAAATCCACCGGAAATTCCAATTCATGTTGGTTAGCAACAACAAGTCGAATCAAACGACGCGGTTGCACCATTATCCAACGGCTTGGGTAATTATCGAATTCTCAGCGTGTTTCCCACGATAATATTACCCTAGCCAAAGTAGCGTCACTTTGACTTTTCCCAGCAACTCTATTCGCTGGGGATCAATGATCTCTTCTTACAGGTGAAAAGCACAAGATACATTTTCCTATCTTTCTCGATTTTATCTTTTCATAGTTCAATGCACTCTGAGATCACCACAGTACTCGCACTAGGTCAGTGGGCCACCCTCAGAGTTGCATTGATACACGCACCCCAAAGCTAGATCAACCCTGGGTTATTGTGTTTTCCTTTTGGGTTCTTCATCCTTTCTATGCCCATCGACGTCGAACGAATACGTAAGTATTTTATCCACCTCGATGACCGTAGAGAAGCATGCACAAGAGAGCGCGATTACCATTGGCTGATCGTTGTGCAAATAGGAAATCCCAATTTTCATCCCTAATTCCAATCAGTCGCTTCACATCCACCACTGGTGACGGTCACACACTACTTGTGTGCACATCGAGCGTACACACAAGTAGTCGATGATCGGAGGCCAATCGGAAGAGTTAAATTTTTAATTACGGCGGTCATGTGTCGAGAAAGAATATGTCTCAAATTGTATGATATTTATAAAAAAACAATTTAATAGTATTAATAATAAGTCCCAAGCGCAGAAAAGGAAAAACATAACAATATTTATTTCATCTTGGATATAGTTTGTGAAAATCATTTAATAACATTAAGGATAAATTCTAAGTGAAGAAAAGGAAAAACAAAACAATATTTAAGTCTAACTATTTACAAGAAGTTTGTGAAAAATCAATTCAATAACATTAAGGATAAATTCTAAGTAAATAAAAGGAAAGAATCATTTGCCAAACCAAAATAAAGAAAACGCTAACCTCAGCAATTTATCAGTGCCTTTTTGTTTCCTTCTTTTTGGACATCGTTGGTGAACAATTTGCAGCAGAACATAGTCGGGGATTTAAGTGAACCAGTGTCATACGTTGGCATAATACTTCGAACCCCCACAAAAGTGTTAACAGATTACAGGGGAAAAACAGAGCATTGCTCCAATCCCAGGGAGCTTAACAAATCGGAAACGCGTGCATTCAGGCGATTTATACCGCGAAGGAGGTTCAAGTGACCAACAAACTGCTTGAGTGCTCAATTTGTTCGCGTTCCTTCTGGTCAATGGCAAAGGCTGTAAACAATATCTTCACGTCCTCCCCTTTTCATCCGTTGGTGATAGGCAGTAGTCACGAATTCAAAACATGAAACATGTATTTTCGAGAATTTGCTTACTGTGCATCCAACTCTAGATGCCGGCCAGAGCGATTGGGCCGGTGCAATTCTGATGTGAATCTCCGACTAGTGCTATTAAACGCATTCTCTGTGAACTGAACTGTAAAAGCGCAATCACCCCAGGTGGAAAACCAGCAATAGTCTTTAAAAACTGTCCCCCGGAGCTGTCGCCAGTTTTTATCAAACTCTTTCGCTTGTGCTATTCACAGAGGACATTTCATACTTACTGGAAAATCAATCCAATTTAACCAATCCCAAAGAAAGGGAAAACACGTCTCTCTCAAAATTAGAGACTGATAGCCTTACTTTCTATGCTATCCAAGGTAATGGCTAGCCGAGTTGATTTAATATTTATAATGCTAATGAGTTCTAAAAAAATTCCAATACAGATTTCGTAGCAGACGGTCTGTGGGGGTTCTTTATACTACATGGAGAACCAACCCACAAATTCAACCTAATTTCAACCGCCTACAGCGCGTCACATCATCCCCTATCCCTCCGTCCAGCTATTTTACCTGTAAAAGAAAGCATAGCTGAATTCGTTATTCTATGCAGGTAATGCATAATTGAATTCAGCTACCTTTTTCCCATACGGCAACTCCATTCCTCTAACCCATGAGATTTCCACCGGAAATTGCAACTCATGTTGGTTAGAAACAACCAAGTCGAACCAAACGACGCTGTTGCATCATATCAAAACCGCTGGCGTTATTTCAGTGTCTTTGAGTCTGGTTCTCACGCTGATTATTTCTCAAGCATCAGCGGCGTCCTATTGAATTTCCCCAGACACGCTATTCGCTGGGGAACAATGATCTCTTTTTACAGGTGAATAGCACCAGCCATTATCCTCTCCTTCTCATTTTTATCTTCCCATAGTTCAATGTATCCCCGCCTGTCACGTGGGAGACCGGGGTTCGATTACCCGTCGGGGAGCCTCTAGCGCAAGACTAATGACCTTGCCCGGAAGAACAAATTATCATGGAAAATTTAACAAGCCTCAGGACTTGCTAAATAAGGCCAAGGCCGGTTCTCGGTTGTAGTGCCGATGATGTTGATGATGATGGTGATAGTTCAATGTACGCTGAGATCACCACAGTCACTGCACTAGGTCAGTGGGACATCCTCAGAGGCTGCATTGATACGAGCACACCAAAGCCAGATCAACCCTGGGTTTTTGTGCTTTTCCTTTTGATTTCTTCATCCTTTCTACGCCCATCGACCGTCGAACGAATACACAAGTATTTATTCACCTCAATGAGCGGAGAGAATCGAACGCAAAATCCAAATTTCGTCCCTAATTGGGAGAAGTCACATCTCAACCACCAAAGTGCGCATATGCACTTGCAGTCATTACTCAACCACTACCGTGGCAGGTCACGCCGCCCGGGGTAAAATTTAATTTCGCGACGTTTAAAGCCGGTCGATATTCAACTACTGTCGTGGCCACATACGTTTCGCGAGACACTTCTCAACACCAAAGTGCGCACATGCATTTGAGTCAAAGTTTTTCAATTACTGCGGTCACAGTGGCGAGAAAGAAGTGTTTCAACTTGTATACAATTTATAAAAATCAATTTAATAATATTAATAATAAGTTCTAAGTGAAATAAAAGAAAAGGATCATTTGACAAAATTAAAAGAAAAAACATTTAACAAGCCTCGACACTTGCTAAATAAGGCCAAGACCGGATCCCGGTTGTAGTGCCGATGATGATGATGATGAAAAGAAAAAACAACACCTCAGCGTTTTTATTTATTCCTGCCACTCTTGGATATCTTATGAACTTTTAGCAACACTATTTGCCCAGTGACGTGTTGGGGATAAAGTGAATCCGAGTCATACGTTGACTAAAATACTTCTACCCCCACAGGTCTACAGAAGACCGTTCGACTATTATAACTGACATCTGGACATCTGTAATTGGGAAAAAAATGCGAATCAATGGAGGTTGGATTAGACATCTCCAGGACTTTTGAACGTTACTAAGGAAGCTTCGTTCGTACGGACTTTCCCAACAACTTTTCGGCTGTACGCAGATCTTCCGGGAGAATCTATTCAAGTCGTTGTGGACGACATGTCGTCGGATGTGTATTTTATTAATTCCGGGGTGTCTCAGGGTTGTACTTGGGTTCCAACTTTGGTTTTGTTTCGCATTAATGATTTGTTGGTTAACTTATTTCTTTATTTTCGAATTTCTGGCCGATTAATGTACCAATACCGCACCGGCTAAGATGTAGCCATATCGACTTCCTGAATCGGGATCTGGATAGCAACCTGCAATGGACAAAAACCAATCTCATTGAGTTTAATGCAACGCGGACCCAATATACATCGTTCGCAAGAAAAAAATGGAGCACCCATGATGAATGGCTAAGTCCTTAAATCTAAGGAAAGCATAGGTTTGCCCGGCGTCACGGTCTGTGGGAATGTAGCATGGCACGAACACGTATCGAACATTGCCAGGTCCGTCTCCCGAAAAGTGAGTTTTTTTTTTTTTTTAAAGCCAAGAGATATTTTACACCAGCCCATCTTCTTTTCCTGTACAAATCTCAAATTAGACCCGCGCTCGAATATAGTTCCCATTATCTCCTAAGCAATCTTCTCGACCTACTTGACAGCATACCGAGACGGGCAATCCGTGTGATGGGGGAAGCAGCGCCGACATCGGCGCTGCAGCCGCTATCACATCGAAGGTGCGTAGCGGACCTTTGTCCATTTTACATATATTACCGCGGGGACTGTTCCTCGGGAATTCGTGGTATTATTCCGGGATATTCGGTTTATTTGCGCTCCACAAGACAATCCGACATACCCCACCAATTTGCGGTTCATTTTCCAATGGCACGCGCATTCCTGTACTAGAACTCGTTCCGTTACAGAAGGGGAAAACTCTGCCTGAGTGCGTCCGGAGCGTTAAAACCTGCAACTGTTCAAGAAGAACTGCAACACTTATTTAATGGCATCTCGGGGCGACGTGGCGGGGCTATAGGTTTGCCTCTGCTGAGAGAAGTACATAAACTATACTTTAGAAACTCTATGGACTTTTTAGGGGAATCGTCCGATGTGTTCCGCCGAACACAGTCTACAAATAAAGGTAACTTTTTTTGGCCTTTATTTCTATCCTCTTTCTTTGCAGTTTAATTGGCACCGACACATTAGCTCGCAGCGACCCCCTAGTTAGCAATAGAGGATCTGTTCTTGTAATTGGCACTAACTCGGCGCTATAGATTCCCCGCTCCTGAGAGAAGTACTATTATATATATATATATATATATATATATATATATATATATATATATATATATATATGTATATGTATATATATATATATATATATATATATATATATATATATATATATATATATACATATATTATGTAAAGCTCCGTGTCTATAGAACCATAAGCATGCCGATTGTTCTATACGGATGCCGATTGTTCTATACGGATGCGAAACCTGGGCTTTCACAAAACGGGCAGAAAACAAATTCCGCGTATTCGAGAATAAAGTCTTAAGGGGTATCTTTGGAGGTAAATGTGACGAAGAGGCAGGACAATGGAGGAAACACCACAATCATGAATTGGAAGAGCTTTACCGCAAACCTACAATAGTGAGAGTAATCATCTCGCCAAGATTAAGATGGGCCGGACATTGGCGCGAATGGGTAACGATAGGACCGTGTATAGAATTCTTGACGGTAGACCAACGGGAAAGAGACCGACAGGGCGGCCGCGATGGAGATGGGAGGGCAATGTTAGGTTTGACCTTGAGGAGATCGGATGGCTGGTCCAGCGTGGAAGGAGGGTACACAGGACAGGGTACGATGGCGGGGTCGAGTCGGTGAGGTAATGAACTTCCGGGTGTGCAGGCGTACTGCACCGGGTTCCCTTCCTCCCCCATCACAATTAATGTTCCGCCACGGGAAAGCAAGTCAAAAACAAACCTCCACGGCGACAGCGGACACAAGGACGAATACGAATTGAAACACTGTTTTTTATTTGTTGCAAATTTATTCACTTTTGTTTAAAAAGATATGTTGCATCCCATTCACAGCTCTGTTATTTTGTTTTGTTTTTGTTTTTAATTAATTTGATTTAAAATTTGCACACGCACGAGCACGACTTCGAATTTATTGCTACAGACCGCGGAAGTCCGCACGACTATTGTCGTCGGCAAATGGAAAAGGACTCATCGAGGATAGGACTCTGACTTGAATTCTATCTTCAATTAAGGGTGAGATATGGAGGGGAAAGAGCAAATTTTCTCTTAAGGGTGGGGCCACTAAGAAAATGCGAACTTTTTGGTGCAGTGGTGTGTGTGCGCGATCGAACAGATTCAATGTTGTTGCACGTGTTCGAAAGCAGTGGAACAACGAGAAAGGCAGTCGGCGAGAACAAAGGAAAAGGCGACCAAATGGTTCACTCCGTAATGAGGGTCATGTTTATGCAACGTCGCTATGACGGACGTTAGAAAAAAGGTGTTAATGGGATACGATACTTTATACAATGGAAATTGTATATCGTATCTTGGGTTAATTGCCGATACGCATCCCTTGCTTGCATTTAGGTATGCCAAGCAATTAGTGGTGGCGACGAAAGAAATGCATCATTGTTTGTCTATTGAATCGCTAGTGTTGCAGCTGTAAAAACAAGCTGACGACATAGCATTTTAACTCAGACAAATGGTATCGAATGTTTGGTATTTATGGTGCATATGCACATTAAGGATCAATTTTAGGAATTTCAGATAATGCTTGAAAACATTACATGTCCTTGGAAAAGGAAATGTTTTCTGGGGCAAATGCAAATGCATTGGCGGGAAACAATGGGAGTTATGGAATTCCTAAAAATGTCATGAAGAATTCTTACAGAAAATTGTAGGCGAAGAGATGCATGAAGGTAAGGTCTCTTAACAGTGACCTTTAGGTAAATAAATTTGATTTATTTGATGCGTGAAGCATTTACAGATACTAATACTGTTGCATTAGCAAACTTAAGGGAGTTAGGTAGTAGTTATGGAGGTTTTTTCAGGTAAGTAGACCGTAGGGTTTGGCGGAAGCGCTACAGGTCTGTCGACGTTCGAGTGTTAATGGCATTTTGTAACATCAGGGGCATCGGTTTCATCAATATGAATTTAAACGCCGTCCGCCAATATTGGTAAACAGCGAAGCCTAATATCGCTGCTCTAACTGAAACTCAGTCGATTCGTCATGTTATTCGATATGTTTTCGTTGCTCGGGATATGACTTGCTTTCGAGATTCCGTTTTTATGTCTGAGTCTTCATGCGATTCGAACTCACTTGCCAAAGGATGGAGGCGTTAGAACCCAATAACTTGGACATCATGTGGTTGAAGGTCATGCTGAGGAATTCTGTTAAATTTCTGTTAAATTTAACATCTTTCAAGTACCGTCGACTGTATACAGATCAACCACATAGCTTCTGAAATTGTCACCCTTGGCGATTTTAATGTACACAACTCCGGTACATTCTATGAGAACCGACGAGGGTGGGAGGCTGGTGGAGATGTTCGCTGTTAGCCGTAATTTGACTCAACTCGTAGCGGAACCTACGCGAGTGTCGGATACCCGAGGTGATTATGTGAGCGCCCTGGATCTGTTTTTGACATCCGAGCCGAGCAATTATACAGTGGAAGTTGCTGCGCCACTGGTAAACTTAGATCACTGCTTGGTTTTGGTCGCGCAACCACTTGAATTTAAACGAATAACCGATCTAAGCTTCGGCATGTATGGAGGTATGAGGCTGCCAACTGGGAAGATTTGCGACATTTCTTCGCGTCCTTTCCGTGATCGGAGGTGTGCTTTGGTGACTCCGATGTTAACGCATGCGCGGAGTGTCGCGGAGATTATTATTCTTGGCATTAAGATTTACATTCCGCGTTGCATCAAACGAAATTCATCTGATAAACCTTGGTTTGATAACAAATGCGAGTAGATTACAGCGGAAAAAATAGAGCTTTTAAACAATGGCACTCCAATCCCACCCAGGTTAACAGAACGAACTTTTTTAGAATCAAAAACGCGTGCAGCTAGACGATTGATACAGCGAAGAGGCCTACAATGACAGAGTGACCAATAAACTCTATCGGTGCCCGATTGGTTCGGTTAATGGCAAGAGCTGTCAGCAGTAACTTCGCTTCCTCCTCTTTCCCTCCGTTGGCTACGAACAGCGGGACGTTAGTCCCAAATTCAAAGGGTAAAACTAATGTGTTCAGGAGTTTAATTTCCGCGAATTAAAACTTCGATGCCGGTCTTTTGGAGCCATCTGTGTGCCTGCCGGTACGGTTTTCGATGCGGGATTTGAGATTTTGCCCGCATACTATTCAACGTATTCTACGTGGACTGGAATGTAGGAAGGCAACCCGCGCGGACAGAATACCAGCAATACTCCTTAACAACCGTGCTCCAGAACTATCATGCAGCGACATCCCGATTAATATTATGACCGGAAAATAAATTATTATGGACAAACTAACAAGCCTCGGATATGGACCGGATACACGATGACGCCCACGGAAACGAAAACGGATAAACGGTTCGAGAATTTTCTCATGGCACGTCCGCTCACTATACATGGCTCGAGATACAAAGCAGCTAGCCGATGCCCTGGCCGAATATACGCCTGACGTAACAGCATTACAAGAAATAAGATTGACGGGGAATGGTGTTATTCAAAGAAACGAGTATGACATTTATTATAGCTGTCATATAAAACACCATGTGCGTGGGGTAGGTTTTCTAGTCAGCCAAAAACTGCGGCCTGCCATTATCGGCTTTAATGTAATAAACGAAAGGCTACGCACTCTTCGCGTGCGAGCCAAGTTTTAGAACATAAGCCTCATAAACGTTCACGGAACTACGGAGGAGTCCCCTTGTTGTGGTCCTTCTCTCAGGGAGCGTGTCTCCTTGTCCTGAAAAGGATGAGGGATCTCTTAAGAACGCTCCTGAGGGAACCCGTTGCGGTCGCCATCGTGCTTCCTCAGACCTGAGGGCAGAGTGACGACTGATTGTTGAATAGTTCCGGGCAATCGGGTAGGCCCAATAAAAAATACTTTTTATTTTATTATACTATTATTTTATTTTATTTAACTTATTTTATTGGAGTCCTACCACTTCGGACGCCAATCGGGACTGATCTTTGAATACAAAATACATCACCCTTTTATACAAAATCTTATCGGGATTTTGTATCCCGAATGCATCAAAATGCGAGCAGAATCTCGAAAAAGATACTTGGCTGGAGCCTAAAATGTTTTTTAATACTGTTTGTTTTTTGAGATAAGAATTCGGTTAGGCGAATTCTCGGACACATGAGCGTGACATCTGGTTCAATTTACCATGTTTGCTTTTGTTCATACACTTCACAGAAACGTGCCTGGGAAAAAAACCTTCTCGGTGAAATAGAGAAAAGTAGAGAGCGAGATCCACACCAGGCGCGGAAGTTCTATCAAATAATCCGTAGTAAGACGCGGTACACACCAAGCTGCACTTACTGCAAGGAGAAAGAGGGTAATCTGATCACCGATCCTGAAGGCATTCTGGAGCGATGGGAAGTGCACTTCAATAAATTGCTAAATGGCCAGCTCAGAGAAGAATTGGAGGCTCCGCCAATGCAAGATCAAGACCAAATGCTGCCGCCACCAAGCATTGAGGAAACATTAAAAACCATTATACAGCTTAAATCAAATAAAGCCCCTGGAGCTGATGGCATACCAGCTGAGCTGATCAAACAAGGAGGGACAGCGTTATATCACGCAATTCATGAGATCGTGGTGCACGTATGGGAGCAAGAGGAAATGCCGGATGATTGGCGTCGCGGTATAATTTGCCCCATACATAAGAAAGGGATATCACAATGTGCAGCAACTATAGGGGTATAACATTGCTGAGTACCGCCTATAAGATACTCTCCACTATCCTACACGATCGGATAGCCCCATACGCTAAAGCCATCATTGGTCAATATCAGTGTGACTTCATCCCAGGCAAATCAGCAATTGATCAGATATTCACCCTTAGGCAGGCGATGGTAAAATGTCAGGAATTTAAGATTCCATTATATAATATATTCATAGACTTTAAGGCCACCTACGACAGCATAGCCAGGGTAGAACTATATAATGCCATGAGAGAATTCGGCATTCCAAACAAATTGATACGACTTTGTAGGTTGACCATGACTAATGTAACTAGTCAAGTAAAAGTAGCGGGATTGCTGTCCAAACCAATAAACATCTATAATGGACTCCGACAAGGGGACGGCCTGGCCTGCCTCCTCTTCAACCTGGCGTTGGAGAAAGCAATCCGTGACTCTGTCGTTACAACAAGAGGGACTATTGTCACCAAGTCCAGCCAGATACTTGCCTACGCAGATGACATCGACATCATCGGTAGAACCGAATCGGCGGTACAGGAATCCTTCATCCAGATCGAGCAGGGGGCACAAAATCTGGGACTGCACATTAATGAGTGAAAAACTAAGTACATGGTGGCAACTTCTGCGAAGAGAAGACCTAACGTTGGTCAAACTATCAGGGTAGTGGAGCACGAATTTGAAGTAGTGCAATCCTTTAACTACCTTGGGTCAATAGTATCAGCCGATAACAACATGGAAGTGGAAATACGCGGACGGCTGACCAATCCAACAAAACCTACTATGGTATATGAAGGCTTTTTAAATCCCGAAATTTATCCAGAACATCCAAGCTACTACTGTACAAGATCATGGTCTCACCAGTACTCATATATGGATCCGAACCTGGGTGCTCAATATAAGGCACTCTGAACTCTTAGCCGCGTTTGAGAGGACAGTTGTGGGGAGCGAAGTATTGTACCAAACACGGGCACTAAGTTCTACTTCGCCCCCACCGACATCACTACAAGTTCATCTGCGCATTGTCCACAACGAAAAGAACAAACACACCCAGGATAAAACGTACACGGCAGGAAAAGGAAACACACTGATATTGTTTATTCCGCTTTATTCTCTCACTCAGACTTACTGTTAATATTAAATTGATTGGTATTAATTTTGAACAAGGCGAACACTTCTTTGCACGACCCGACTTCAGGCATTTTCGAGTCCACGGCGCGCGATGAGGAGCGGGAGCGGCATGTGACCAGCGTGGTCAGCGGATGAAATTCGACTCAACGATATTCAATCGTTTGGGGTGAATTTTCCCGAGAGATAAAGTGTTTCTCTCGTGGTGAAAACAAGGAAAGACTTTGCAATGTATGTGTATGTGTGAGTGAAGATCACATTGGTTTTTCTTATACACAGGGCCATGGGAAAGAACCTGAAACGAAGAAAGGGAAAATGTGTATTCATTAACCCCTTAATGCACATTTAAACGGTAAACGGTAAACACTGCCCGTATATGTCACGGAGGTGTGCATTAAGCGGTTAAATGCGAGTCCGGTAAAGCAAACAAAACCGAAACTCATCGTATGCTAATTGGATCTTTGTTTGAGATGTGCGTCGCGGCTAAATAAATAGATGCGAAGCATCGAAGAAATGGTGTCAATGGGTTTTAGCTAGATTACCGGGAAATGGTGTTTATGGCATCACTGGTAAGGGTAGGTATTGAATTCCTATTTGCATTTGCTTATGCTGTAGGATTTAATTGGTGCCAAGAGATGCTTATATTTGTTTTGGTCCCATGGGTATAGGTCGCCAGCCCCTTGTGTTCGTATGGTGATTTATGATACACATGGTGAACCTGAGATAAGCCAACTGAAGGGTAAGATTCCCTGTTATGCGGTTGTGTTATATATGAACCGATGAATTTTCTTTCAGCGAATTTATGATAAGCTTGGACAGAAATCTTATAGGAGATTTTAAATGCGAAGTTATGCATGCAGGTAAGAATTCTCTTCTAGGGGATTTTAACTAAATGAACTTGATCGATTTGATGCGTGAAGCATTTAAGGTGCTAATGCAATCGTATTAGCGAAAGCTTATGCAGGCTGGGTTGTGGGGATGGGGGTATTTTAGGTAAGTAGTCAGTGGGGTTTGGCGGAACCGCCACACAGTCTTAAGGAGAATTGTTGGGCCCATATCTGAGGGAGGACGATTCCGGAGACTCTATAACCATGAGTTGTGTGCAATCTACCTTGAAGCTAACGGTGTAGAAAAAATCAAGGTCAGTAGACTCCGGTGGGCGGGACACCTAGCTCGAATGAGCCAAAGGCAGCCTGCCCGGAAAGTCCTTTGTGGCAGGATCTATGGAAGGCGACAGCGCGGCAGACCTTATCTGCGGTGGAGGGAATGGGGTAGACCAGGACGCCCAGAGCCTAGGAGTGCCAAACTGGATGACAACGGCTCGAAATCGGGACCGGTGGAGATACTAAATAAGGCCAAAGACTTTTTTGCTAAATAAGGCCAAGACCGGATCCCGGTTGTAGTGCCGATGATGACGATGAATAGTATAGCACCCCTCTGAAATCTTCATAAATTTCTGATGTTTTTAAATTATCTTGCCATTCACCATAAATAATAACAATTTTTCACTTCATAAAATTTTAGGTAAAGTCAAAATAGTAATTTGCCATTCGACGAGAGAATTATTCAAGAATTTTTAACAAAAAAAACACTATAGATGTCATTATGTGGAGAAGCCAACAAATTTTCTACGACAAGGTCGATATTCCAAAATTTTGAAAGAGTCCAAATAACTCGAAAACGGTAAGACCTTTACAAAAGCCATGTTCTGTTTTTTTTGATAGGTTTAGAAGTAAAGAATCATCACCGCAAAGGACTATTTATCGGAGTTAAATGAAATAATAGTTTTAAGTATTCAAACAGTGTTAACCCACCTATTTAATTTTATTCCAATTTATAGTTTATTCGTGTATATCAAGGCTAGAATTGGGCGAAGCAAAGTACTTGAGAATATTGTACACCATATTACATCACTTGGCGGAGACAACAAAACAGTTGAATACCTATTTCTAGGATAAGACTGAACTGCCTGAACGTGATTACCTAATAATACTCACTAATTATTTCGATTCCAAATATAAATATAATTTTTTTCTTAATAAATTATCAGTGATAATTGTAGTTGATCCACCACACTAGGAGCAACTTATCAATTAATACACACGTCGCTTTTGAATTTCCAGTTTCTTGTGTTTTCCCAGATGAGTTCTCTATAACGTTTACAAATCCAAAATTATAATAGTATTAAAATAACCAAACTTTAGGCCACTATATGATCATTCGTGTGATAATGACTAGCACGACATCAGTATCGCCTGCTACATGTACTTAAATAAAATAAGTATAAAAAAATAAAAATAAAAAGAAATAAAACAAAAAATAGTCCAACAAAACTTAATCCATGAATGTTGTCATTCCAGCGCTAGTGTCAGCGATCGTGGGATCTCCTTTTTGAGTCAATTTATACGGTCGCAAAACCATTGTGGCACTATTCTCGGCTTGACTGCGATCGTGGTCAGTTCGCTCACGGTTCCCATTAAAGTCGGTTATTTGGTGCTAATTTTTCTCTACACCGTCTTATTTGTGTTCTCTACCATTAGCGAAGTACCTATAATAACAAATACGTGTGATAATTTGTTGCAATAACCACGCTCAAGATAATGAGGATGAAGTTTATAATATGTGTCTGCATTATCCAGATAGCAGTCCTAGTGCAAGCTAAAGACGGGTTAGTACAATCAGTATTATTATTGATACATTATTTAGCGTAATTGCTAAGCTAACTATCTCATACGTCGCAACTGATCTGTGTAATAATCCCAAAGCTATTATTATATTTTTCCTGATATATTGAAACGTATTAGTGCATTAAAACAACAAAATAGTGTGTTAATTGGACGCTCCTTTTTGGAATTAATTTTAAATTTATTTATTTGAAGTGTATAATCATGCCCAAGTAAATGTGAATGGCTGGCAACTTAAAACTTAAACTTGAGGGTGCTTAAATAATATTATCTACCAACTGACGCTTTATTCTTACAATTTATAATTCTTTTACATCTATTCTAGTTTAAAATGATGAGTTTCTACAAGAAATCAAGTTGTTGTAGTGATTGTATTAATAATCTCTTTAATTGATATAAAGTAATTAATACAATATAAAGCTGATGGTTGTTTTCTATTTCGGACGAACTGAGATCAAGCCAGATATCGAGACAACCTCCCTTGCATTCATCTTATACCATATAAATGTTTAGTGCATCTAAAGAGATACTGATGGTTAGCTTAATTGTTGAAAAGACTTTTGTTTTTATTTTTCAAATGAATTTGAGACATAATTGGGAGTACTTGTGTTAATTTGCACATTGTTTGATGTAGTCGACCTAAAAGACGTCTTATGTGATGGAGAATTACAAATAATATTTATGTGCATGTTTCATTATGTTAATTGACTGCTTCCATTAAGTTTCATTTCCATTTTAAACAACATTTTCCAATGATTTTCGTGATTTCAGTTATTGGTACCGCGCCAAGTGTAGTGTTTGCTTTTTTAAAGACGCCCGTACAAAGGGATGTAACTGACGTCAACGCACGGTGCAAATGGAAGAAGAGAGAAGGTGTCTCAAAATTCAATGCCTTAAGGTTTTAACCTCGGAAGAGCATATGACAGGGCAAAAAAAAATATAACACACCCGTATAGTACGACCGAGAGTGATTCTCCGAGTGTCTAAAATTTTCTTTTAATGTGAACTTGGCTTGAAATGTTTTAGGAAGGGGTGCGCATCCCGTTTCCACTTGACCAATGTTTGTGGTAAAATAAGCAGAAGATGGACATGCAAGATGCGCTCCATTTGAGTTTCAATAATGAAACATGTAATGCTTGAGTCCTGTTTTTTTTTTTTTTTTTTTTTTTTGTTATCTTGATAAACATGTTAATTGAATTGCAGATCGTGTGGCGATTCCAAGAGACTACACACATGCGAACATAACGAAAAACGGAGGACCAAACGAGTATCGAAAATATAGCAATCACAGACGTAGTCAAGAGATTCGGATAGCAATCGCAGCTTATGTGGCGAGTTATATCTAATACATCCTCGTATACATGCATCGGTGCTTTGGTTCTAACCTTTTAATAGAGTGGGTTCGAGTCATGTTCTTCACTACTTCGTAAAACGTAATAGTCTTACAAATTGTGGCTAAATCGGATAACGGTTATAGTATTTTTTTGTATCAGGCCTCTGTTGACCTGATGTTTTTGTTGCTGGAGAACCTAAGTCCAATGTTTGATTCAGGCCTCTTGTGATCCGAAGTGTTGTTGGACCTATATTTTTTTTTTTTAGTTTTTAAACCACATTTATTTTCCTAATTCTTTTTACATGTATAATATTAGGGGTAAATGTTAAACCCTTTTCTACAATCACAATCCTGAAATTAACTTACTGGCTCTATGCGAGCTCTCTAAATTACACATTAGAACTTAATTTTTATATATGTCTTTCGGTGTACATCTTTTTTTTTTGTTTCTTATATATATATATATATATATATATATATATATATATATATATATATATATATATATATATATATATATATGAAATCAGTCATATATTAGAGGGACTCCTCGTTTACATCTATATGTATATATTATTCTTACAATTTTTTTTTTTTTTATTATTATTATAACAAACAAAAACTTCAAAACGAAACGAATAAAACATAAAATAAGAAATAAAAAATAAAATAAAATAGGTACACAAAATTAATTGGGAAAAGCGGACAGGGGGAGGGGGGACAAGAGGAAGGAGAGCGTTGCTCTTGAGAGGCATGCTATATCTGAGGAAGTGAAGTCCTCTCCTCGTTGAGAAGCCACCACCATTTGGGAGATGTTCGATCTGTGGCTGATTTATCTCTTTCACTTATCGCCGTGCTAAAACGCATGCGGTCTGGGGCATTGGAGATATCACTATCATGGAGAATTCGTTTGTCCCTGACACCACGGAGAGCGTGGTAAATAATCGGGACTCCATGCATGTCTTGGATAAGGCCTTTTTGATCCAAGAAAGGAAACGCTTCTGGGGGAATAAACCCATTCTGGAGGGTATTCTCCAGATACATATCATTGGGATAGAATGCTCCCGAGATAAGATTATTGTCACTGCACATTGCCCTTGCTGTGTGACCACGAATCATTTTAATTATGAAATTGTCTATCCTATTTAACCCTGATTTGTTATACAGGATTTTGTTGGGATAGAATTTTTTGTATTGCGACTCTGGTGTTCTATAAAGTCCGAGGCAGGAACGAACCGTTCGAACACACGAAACTTCTCCATATAAAGTGGAGATATATTATACCATACTGGACAGCCATAAACCAAAACTGGTCGGATGAATGCCGAGTACGAAATTATTTTGACTCTGGGGTCTACTGGACTACTCCGGAATAGACTTCTTGTCATAAAATATGCGCTTTTAGCTGCGGAGAGGGACGCTGCTACGTGTTTGTCAAAATATAAATACTGGTCTAGCCAGATACCAAGGTATCTAACTACAGTTTTCACTCGCAGTGGAAGGTTATTGTTACCTACAATAGAAAAGTGTTTCCAGTTGTATTTTGTATCCCTCGAGGCCCTGGATAGGGGCGTTCTGAAAAGGATAGTCTCGGTCTTCTGGAAATTAATCTTTAATTTCCAGTCGTCGCAAAATTGTTTTATTTTGTTGAAGTCATCTTGAAGGTGCCTATTGATGACGTCTATTTTTCCTCCTGTTCTGTACACCACTATGTCATCGGCGTACGCAATGGCGTTTTCGAGAGAACTCACTAGATCAATAGTGTAAATATTGAATAGAATGGGAGAATTCACAGCTCCCTGCTGTAGGCCATTTTTAATTTGGAAGGTCTTGTTGGAGAGTATGTCCCCGCATTTCACCACAAAATGGTTGTCCATTATCATATCATAAATAATGTATAGCAGATATTGCGGCATACCCAGGTTTGTTAACTTATAGACAAGTCCTTGTAACCATACGGTGTCGAAAGCGTTTTCAAAGTCAACCAAGCAGGCGCCTGTACATTGTCGCTTTGCCTTGTTCCACTGTATATCGGAAACAAGTTTCGTCGCTGCATGAACTGTATCATGTCGCGCTCGAAAGCCAAACGGGTTGTTGGGGATGATATCGTTTTCATCACACCAACCTATCAGTGCTTTGTTTATAATTTTTTCGAAGACCTTGCTGATGTTGGGAAGCAGGGTGATCGAGCGCAGATTAGCTGGATTGCTCTTCTCCTTACCCTTTTTGGAGATAGGGTGGACTACTGCAGTCTTCCAATGGGTTGGATAGTGTGCATTGTTTAGAGCGTTGTTAAACAAAGTAGTGTATATGTTCACTGCTTTGCGAGGCAAATGCTTTAGAACCACATTTGGAATGCTATCTATTCCAGATGATTTCTTATTTTTTATTGAGCTAAGTATGTTTCTAAGTTCATCCTTGCGCACAAACATATTTGTATTTTCATTGACGGGAGAATCCGCCCTATTATTTTCGCCGAATGTGATGAAACTATGGTTTTCGGATCGCCAGTTGTGAAGTTGATTGCGCAGCGAGCAATGTCTTTGACGGGCATTGCTTTCAATTTCAGTGTTAGCATGAACTGATTCGTTAACTCTGTACACTGCTTCGAAACAGGCTCCAATTGAATTCACTTTCTTTTGCGGATCTTCGACTACTATTACTTCATCATTGGAGTTGATGTGCTCTAAGGTGAGTTCTGCGTTCAGCATTATCTGACAATTCTCGGGAGTCCGTGGAATTCGGAGACAGGGAATGTCATTGTGATCTTTTCTTCGACATATTTTCTTGATTTGTGAAAACATGTTCGGTCCGTTTGCTTGGACAGCTCGAATTCTGTTGCTCAACTCCTCATTTATTACTGCTCGGTAATTATCCCGGATCAGTTTTTGAAGATTTTTAATCAAGGACTTGATTGTTTTGATTTCATTGCTATTTGGATCACTGAACTGCCTATAGCACAATTTCAGCTTTGAGAGCAGGGTGCTCTTTTGCCTATACAAAGCATCGATAGTTGCATTTCTGTATCGGTGGGTATAGCCATCCATATGAGCTACTTTGGGGATGGAACGATTCATTGTGTTAGTAACAATATCGTTCATAGTTAGGAGGTAATGATCGATTTCATCATTACGAAGGTTTCTATTAGTCGGTGGGTCTATGCCAATGTTGCGTATTTCTCTTTTTACTATGCGATCGAAACGTGACCAATGTGCTTTTCGGAAATCGAAAGAGTGTACCTGGTCGTACTGCTCAAGTAGATGGTACTCGTTTGGCACGTGTATTACGGCTCCAAGTCCGTAATGATCGCTATCGTACTCAATTGTGCGAAGACAATTTCGAGTAGTTACCTCGGTATCTGGTAACTGAATTCGATCATCTGTCATAAGTAAATCCAGGAAGGAGTTACCTCTTGGATAAGACGGTGTACTTGTAGCGTACAATTCTAGTTTATGCTCGATCGCATTTGTTTGCCACCATTCAAACAAGGCATTGCCTCTGGTGTTCGAGGTCAGATTGCCCCAGGCACTGTGCTTGGCGTTAAAATCACCTGCCATTAAAAAGTAATTATTTTCCGAATCTAATTTGAGACTTCGGAATTAGCGTATCGATTTCACTGATAAATTGGGTACCTTGAACAGATTCAGGAGCGTAAGCAGCGACTACATATAGATGCCTTTGACTTTTTAGAGGAATATCTATAATGCATGCCTCTAGCATCTGGAATTTGTGTAGTTCCGTGCTGTAAACGACCTTATGGTGAAGACCTTTCTTAACTAAAATAGCGACCCCACCCCCTCGAGTAGAGTGTGGTCGATCTCGTCTAATTATGTTATAATTGTTGTAGCCCATTTTGTGCCTTTGGTTTAGCTTAGTTTCGCTAGCCAAGAGCACATCGGGGCGTTCGACTTGGAGCAGATTGCATAAATTATCCCTTCTTTCGATGTGGATTAGTGAATTTACATTCACAGCTATAATTTTTAGGTTAAGTTCAGACGGAGGGTTGAAGATTTCGATGTGGAGAGTTATTTGAGAATAGGGTTGAATAGAGAGTATCTATTCGTGTTCGTTGTTCAGTCAGTGTTCTTTGAAATTCGGCAAATTGTCCTTGCATGGTTAATAACATTGTTATTATTTCTGAATGTGCCTCTGGTGTGGGCATTTTCTCATTACTATATGTATGTTCCATGGATGTTGGTTGCTTAGGAGCACCGGCCATTTATGCATATGACACAGAAGGAGCAACGAATTTGTTGAAATTTAGGACATCCTCTAAAATTAGCAGTGTGACCTGTATTTTTACAGAGGACACAGGACAGTGTTTTCCTATCTGGAAGCTGTGCCTTGCCCAAGGTGCATTCACCAATGATATGGTCAGAGAGACACTTTACGCACCTGAATTGCATGTGGCAGTTTGATGCCGCGTGCCCGAAGCGTTGACAACGCATACACTGCAATACGCGATCGATTTTTCTAATTTTTTCCCAACTTATTGTTTGGTGGTTGAGGTGTTTGATGTATCGGAGAGCATCAACTTTACTGTTGGGACTCAGTGATACAATAAAGAAAGGCAATTTGCAATTGCGTTTTCTGGAGTTGGCGGTAGAGAAGGGTTTCACACCTGTAAATTTTAAATTCTCGGTTTCGACATTTTTTAATTCCTCTAATACCTCCTCAGGGGAAAAACATGGATCAACGCCTTTTAGGAGCATGGAGATTATTTTCTCCGATTTCGGGGTGTACGTGTAGTACTCGCTTTTTGTCCTACCCAAAGCAGTCATTACTTTGTGATAACCTTCAATATCATCGCACATTAATTTTATTTTAAAATTTTTAATTTTTTTTGTTTTGAAATTTTTGCAAGTTAACTCACCTAATTTTATAACGTCCTTTGTTTCCATGGATGTAAGTATTATAGGCGGCGCCTTTTCCTTTTTGTTGGTTACGATGTGCTGGTTCTTTAGCTGCTTCTGCATCTCCTTTGTTTGCTGCCTTTTGTTTGCTTCCTGATGTTGTTCCTGATTTTTCCGTTGTGCTGTTGTATTTTCTTGGCTTTGTTGTTGCTGCACCAGGTCTTTTAATTTGAGGATTGCTTCTCTTTGTTTATTGAGTTACTCTTTTTTTGTGTCAATATCCGCAAGGAGTTTGTCCAGTTCCGCCGAATCTGTTGCAGTACCTGTGATATTGTTTTCTTCCTCAGCAGGTAATTCGATTTCACTTGGGACAAGGTCAACCAATTCGTTGAATTGGTTGCCTGCGTCTATGTATTCGTTTTTCTTTCCTTTTGCATTTTTTTCGCCGTCTGAATTTGGCTTGTGCCGCTTTGTTATAATACTCGGCTGTCGCTCGAGTCGGCTCCGTGTCATCGCTTTCAGGTCTGCCTGGCCCCTTTTCATGAAAGGCGACGAGCTCTTTAGCACTTTTTTTTGTTTCCATAATTTTTTATTTTTTTTTATTTTTTTATTTTTTTTATTTTTTAAACAACCGCTCTCAGTGGCGGCCACACTGTGTAATCCACACTTGTTCACTTACACTCGCGCGGCGAATTTTTTTATTTATTTTATTTTTGTCTTTCTTTTCTTTTGCTTTCTCCTGTTGTCAGGTATACGTCTTATCTCTTTGACGTGTTGGTAACGACTGTGTTGGACCTATAACCTACAGCCCTACTGTACACTAGGGTGCAACACCCTTAGTGTGATATTTTTGGGGTGATGTTCGGACGCAACGCCACTAAACATCTAAAAAAGTCTATCTTTGAAAATTCGGGCGCAACGCCACTGAATATTGCAAAGTAGAATCAAAATAGGTGGAAAAGAAAGTCAAAGATTAAGTGAGAATACGCCGGGTTATCGTTGCATTTTAATTTTATTTTTCTTTTAAAATTCTATTTATATAAAATATTTACACTAATATTCTTACATGGTGAATACAGGATTACAGGATTCCTGTTTACATACATACATAAACTCGACTACAGGATTCCTGTTTACTATTACATACATTAATAAGACCAAGCCGAAGGACAATCGGCATTTTCAAGATACACACAAATTATTGGTGTGCACAGAAACAAAAGATAAAAGGAACGCACGTTCCTGTACAAAGAAAACAGAAATAGTATATTTATGGTGGTCCCTTTTGAGTTGGCGGCAATTCAATTATCACCTTCTGCTGTTTAAAATGTTTGCTGTTGGGTTGAGTCTGGTGGTGAGGGCGGCATGATGCTAAAATTTGCTTTTATTGTCCAGTCATAAATTGTAGCTGGGATGCGGTATTCAAATGCATAGAATAAAAATACGGCGGCAATTGGACAATGGTTCTCAAACACATAACAATGGCTGGGATGGGGCATTCAAAGGACTGGAAACGGCGACAAATGGCTCAGTAACATATGTTGTCATAAACATACTCATGGCGGGGACGTGGCATTGAAATGCCACGAATGAGACAAACGGCGGCACCGCACAAATGGCTCCGCATGCTCTCATAAACAGTACTTCTGTCATCTGATAAAAAGTTCTAAACAGTTTGCTGCATTTTTTGGAGAATCGGAATATGTCTTAATTCCCGATAAAAGTGGATTTGGCGGGTTATTAGTTTTACGATGAAAGGGACATAAACGAACAATGTCAAAAGCTTTCCGTGATGTCATAAGATAGCCTTACGTTCTGAAGGCATTGAATTGTCTTTTAAATAATCCCCATTGGCATGTTTTTTCATACCGGAGGTTATTGAGCTCACTAGTATTTTTAAGTGCGAAGTTTGTCGAAGGCTTGAAGCATTAAGTGAAGTTCAAAGTGTGATCATCAGCACAGAAAGAAATAGGTGTTTGGGTGATGGAAAATACATCATTGATGAAAACAAGAACAATTTATTGGCCTGTAGAAACCCGAAAGTTCATGACCTCACCGACTCGACTCCGCCGCCGTTCCCTGTCCCGTGCGTTCTGCTTCCACGTTCGACCATCCGATCCGATCTCCTCAAGGTCAAACCTAACATTGTCCTCCCATCTCCGTCGCGGCCGTCCTGTCGGTCTTTTTCCCGTTGGTCTATCGTCGAGAATTCTACGCACGGTCCTATCGTTGCCCATTCGCGCTACAAGTCCGGCCCATCTTAATCTTCGCGACTTGTTTACTCTCACTATTGTAGGTTTGCGATATAGCTCTTCCAATTCGTGGTTGTGGAGTTTCCTCACGCAATAGAGGTGTAAAAAAAAAGAAAAAAAGCGCTACGTAGTTAAAGAGAGGGCTTTCCTTGGCTGCACTTCGCTCGGTTTCGATTCTTCAGAAGTCTGATCAAGCGAAGCGATAGTGAAAAATCAGATGGTAAGGATTTCGAGCGCATGAGCTGTCTCATCGGTGATTGTAGACGTATTTTGTCATAAATTGGAGTTGAATTCCCCGATTCGATTAGGAGCAACAATACAGTGTTGTACGTGTTCGATAGGGTACCAAAACGAACAGTTAAACCAATTACAGACCTATACACTAACCTTTCAATTCCATTGTTATAAAATAGACGTAGGGCATTCTATTGCTATCAGATAACCGAGGAAATTTGTGCTGTTTTTAATACAGACGATAGTTTTCATGCTATAGTAATCTTATCCACCGCTAGGGGTACATGTATTTTTTCCACAGGTTATTATGTTGCTTGAATTAACTCAATAAATGGGGTGGTGGCCCCACTTAGCTGGAACTACTAGATCTTGGGTTGAGCGGCCAATGTAAAATATCGGTTGACAGTGACAGTTCAAACATTTGTAGTTAAGTATGGCTGTGTCCAACGTAATTACTAGAGCTTGTTTACTGTACGAGTTCAAATTGTGTGCAAAAGGTGCCGAAACAGCAAGAAAAATATCCCAAGCGTTCGGAGAGGGGACTGGTAATAACTGAACAGATTGAAAGTCGTTTTAGACATTTTCGACTGGCTATGAACCTTTTGAAGATAAACCGCGATCGAGTAGACTAAAATCTCTCGATTACGAACAACTAAAGCCAGCAACTGAAGACGATTCTAGCCAAACATGTCAGGAACTTGCTCAACGGTTTGGGGTAAGCAATAAAACAATCCGTGTATACTTGGCCGCTGGAAAAATCTTGGAAGATGGGTGACCGGGCCCTCCAGGAACTGTCTGCTGTGAAGCGACTCCAGCGATTCAATGTTTACTATTCCTTGCTTCGGATTTTGACTTGCGACGGAAAGTGAACGACGTATTTCAACAGACAACGATCGTAATCTTGGTTTTCGTGACAAAACTCGACGCCTTTGAGTGCTGAACTTGATCTTTAAAACGAAATGTTATGATGCGTGTGTGTGGACTACTGCTAGGATCGTGCAATCTGATTTTTTGGGGAGTGGTAAAACCATTACCAAAGTGGTTTACTCAGCATAATTGCACAAATTAGCGGTATAACTTGCGGCAAAAAAACAGCTAGCACTTATGAATAGAAAGGGGTTCCTTATTTTTCACCTAGAGATGCGAGGCCTATGTAACAACGATGACCCTGGGGGTGATTTCTTCTCGTGGCTGGGAACATTTGGCCCATCCTCCATATTCACCAGATGCTGTTCTGTCAGATTACTATCTCTCTTTACCCATGGACAATTATATACGCGATCAGCAGTTCAAAACTCGAGAAGAGGTTGAAAATGTCGCAACACAGTGTTTTGGGTCCCGGGAAAAAGATTTTTTCAAAAAAGGCATCTACAAGTTTATATATAGATGGGAGCAGGTACTAGAAGCGGATGGTGGATATTTTGCAGAATAAACATTGTGTATACTCATTATTTTTGGCATTTTTCTTTTCTGTTGTGAAACCGAACTGACTTTCTTAGTGACCGGATTTTAAAACATATAGCGTTATCCTACAAAAGCGTTTACTAATAAAGCACAAACTGTTTGCAATTTTTTGAGCTGTTTTTTTTTTTTGTGAACTGTATGATCCATAACAATTATACGTAGAACAGAATATCTCTCATATGCCGACCCCCAACCGCGTTTGCAGATATTAATTCAAACATCGAAATCCGATGAGCTTTCGATGTGTTGCTAGTTATTTCATTAATAGCAACTTGAATGTTCTTTTTTAGATCGTTAATTTTTTGTGGTTGGTGGGCATACACGCGACTTTTTAGTTGAAGCCAAGTGTACAATCAAACAAATGATATGACCATCTTACCAACTGAGCCATTGAGGCAGTGAAGTGTACGTATATTTATGTGGTAGGTTTGAAACAACTGATAGACATTCGCGTGTTTGAAGGGAATTACTGCGGGTTAGATTTTATTATCTCCTGTGGAGCTGTTGCTACGAAAGCCATATTGGCGGTCATTGAGGAGGTCATTTGATTCCAGATATTTCGAAAGTTGACGGTTGATAAGTGATTCCATTACCTTGGAGAGAATAGAAGTTATTGCTATGGGTCGATAAGAAGAAAGGGATGATTTGTGGCCCTTTTTGGGAATTGTCTAATTGTTCGCTGTCTTCCATCTATTTGGGTAACGGCCAGTAGAATAAGACAAATGGAAGAGTTTCCGCAGTGGTGTAGCAAGTAATGCGGAACATTTCTTCAAGAGGATTGGGGTAATGCCATCCGGACCAGCTATAAGCGATCGAAGGGATGCAGAGATGGTCACTGGTCATGCAAGAATTTTCCGCGTTGAATATACGCATTGCAGTCATTTATAGCTCTCTTAAATATTTTCCGGGTTTCTTCAGTTTTGTTTGGTTTATACAACCTGAACCTTAACTCTAACTTAATGGCTTCTCTGAACTCGGAATCGAACCACATATTTCTCTTGGGTTTGATACTTTTTACTCTGTGTGGAGAGTCAACATCGTTATTGAGGAAAAATAACGACCAATTTAACTTCCCAAAAAAGTCGTTCAGACCTTCCCAGTTGGCTTTCTCATAGAACCATACTGTTCTTTTGGGAGTTTTCTCGTAAGCGTTGCTGTTGGTTAGAGGAAATTTAGCTGACACGACACAGACGCGAAGAAATTTTAATTGTGTATTCGTTTGGGTGGGAGGTGGGAAACAGGTCCGGTGTGTTGGCGAAATGACCATATATATCTGGTACCCGTCTTGGCCCATTGACGAGTTGAGTTAAGCTATTTGAATCAGCAAAAAGCTGGACTTATTGACGACGTTCAGGTATTGTGGGCCCGGAGTGACGAAGCCACTGAGAGTTATGCACATTAAAATCACCCGCAATAACGATTTCAGTTTGCGGATATAGGGTTAAGATTTTGGGGTTGAAGTAGGTGCGTGACACGCCCCAAGCAATCTAAAAGTTCTGCGAGAGAGCACCACAAGAAGAAATGTTCACCAAAAGAAAGTTCCAACACACGCGAATGAAGTTATAAGAAATAACGCTGATCACCTGTGACACTCTATGAATAAAACAAGTCGATTGGTTTTAGTTATCTGCATTCTTTTTATTTAATTTCACTGTTTGTTGTTGATTGTTTTGTTTATTTCTTAACTTTTTAATTTACACTGATCTCCGTTTAAATTTGCGTTATGGCATCGGCACATGCACATAACACCGTGAGTTCACAATTAAATTCACTTTAATCCTTTAATGGTGAGTTAACAACAATTCCAAAAGAATTTCTCGACTAGTTGACAAAAAGGGAAAACGGCACTCCAACTCGAACATTTTGACACGGTAAAACGAAACTGGCTACTTAGTAGCGGGGCTGGTGAAAAGGTATCGTTAAGCGGTGCAACCGTCCGCTGTGGTGATAGAAATCTGACTCCCCGATGCAATCCTATATCCGTCAGATTCAACGGTGATGGATTACATCGGCGTGGGAGGATTCTATATGTGTCCGTATAGGACAAGTACGTTGTCCTTCGGCCTGCATATCGGCAACGACGAAAATGCACCTGAATAAACATGGGCTGGTGTAATGAATTGCAGGCGTTATAGAGATACGCGATAGCGAATATCGCCGACGGGAGAAATAGGTTTCTGTGTTTTAAATAAACAGAAACGCTATTTCGAGGGCCATACATCTTTGATGAACTGCGCCTGAGAACGAAATATGTTTTTGCTTTAAGATACACAAAAACGCCATTTCAAGGGTCACGATGATATGCACATCGTGTTTACTCAGACGTTCATGATAATGCCGTTGTAGGCTATACATTCTGGTGACGATAGGTCAGCCGAAAATTTGGGTTTTGTATACAAGACGGTGCCGGCACATGATTATAATGGCGAGGAATTAGCCCTGCAGATGTGCAAGCGTACGTCTCGCCCAAGGCGGCCATGGACCAGCGATTGGTTGGTAGGATAAACACAGTGATGCTACTCTGTGTTTGTTTGTTTTAATTGGCCGGAGCATCGTTAGGCATGATCTAGGGTATGATTGTCTAACGTCAATCATATTAGTGCCCAAATCCCATGATCGGCAGATAACCGACAAAGGAAATTGGTCGCAACTGTAGCGAACCTCGGGACTGGGGCAATAAATGGTTATGAACCGTAGAAAAACCCATCGGCTACAGCTGTGTCCACAATTACGCTGGCCAGCGAGTATTTATCTATTATCATTGCTGACAAGCCGAGCCGATGGAGATATGGTATGGTTCATATAATAATTCAATGAGATGCATGTCTTGATGAGGTTTAACTTTCAGGTGAAAGTTATTTGAAAGAAAGCTTACACTGCTCGAATGCAGGTAAGTATAGTGGTTTATGGAGTGAGGGAAAAGTAGGTTGTTTTAAAGAGATGGAAGCTTTAAAGAACCACCACAAGATCCTTTCGACAGAATCAGACAGATCATCAAATTCGCTATACGATGCGTTACTATCCAAGTTTTGGCTTCTGCAAAGAAAGCAATAATATATGATATGCTTACGAACGTGTAGTTTTAGCCAAGAGAAATGAAATTCTGGGTTGGAACAGAGCCCATATTGTGGCAGATGCTGATAAGCAGTATCATTTCGTATGTAACAGGTCAAATGAAAAGTCCCCGGCCTGACACATAGATGGCGGCACTAGAATTAAATCCGTATGATTTGTAGTTAGCCCTAACCTTCGAAAGACGCGTGTATAAATTTGACAGATGTCGGATCATTAGTTTGTGAATTATAGTATTTTGAGTGAAGCAACTTTTGTTATTGTGAAAAAAATGGATAAAAAGGAATTTCGTGTGTTGATAAAATATTGCTTTTTGAAGGGAAAAAATACAGTTGAAGCAAAAACTTGGCTTGATGACGAGTTTTCAGACACCGCCCCAGGAAAATCAACCATCAAGGATTGGTATGCTAAGTTTAGACGTGGTGAAATGAGCACCGAAGACGGTGAACGCAGCGGACGCCGAAAAGAGGTTGTTACCGACGAAAACATTAGAAAAATTCACAAAATGATTTTGAATGACCGTAAATTGAAATTGAATGAAATAGCAGGCACTCTAAAGATATCAACTGAACGTGTACGAGGGTTGTCTTTTATATTTCGGGATTAGAGAACAAAAACAAATATTGATCATCGAAAATCACTTTATTGTTTTTCAAAATATTCCCCATGAAGGTCTATACACTTTTGCATGCGTTTGAACCAATTGTCGAAGCACTTTTGCCACTCTGATTGAGGTATCTCCAACACATGCATTCTGAATGCAGCAACCGCTTCTTCAGGTGTCAAAAAACGTTGACCTCTCAGTTTGTTTTTTACGTACGGGAATAAAAAGAAGTCATTCGGTGCCAAGTCAGGACTATACGGCGGATGACCCATCAAATCGATGTTTTGGGTGCTCAAAAATGCAGTTGGCGCAGCCGATGTGTGAGAGCTCGCATTGACGTGGTGAAGAGTGATCCGTCTTCGGCGGTTGGTTATCCTGATTTCTTGGAAGACAACTGGCACACAAATGGTTGTGTACCACTCAGAATGGACTGTTCTGCGTTGTTCTAGTGGTACGGTTGCGACATGTCCAGTTTTTCCGAAAAAACAGGCGACCGTTTGCTTGGAAGTGCTTCGTGCGCGAACAACTTTTGTTGGATTTGGCTCATTTTGAAACACCCAGGCAGTCGACTGCTGTTTACTTTCGGGCTCATACGCGTAAATCCACGATTCATCACCTGTCACGATGTCATAGACGTGTTTCGAAGCACCGCGACCGTAGTTTTTGAGCATTTCTTTCGACCAATTGACACGAGCCTTTTTTTGGGCGATTGACAAATTGTGTGGGATCCAACGCGAACAAATTTTTTTGACAGTCAAATGTTTATGCAATATTGAATGTATGCTGGTCCCACTAACGCCTAAGGTTGTCTCAATCTCACGATTGGTCACATGACGATCTTCCAATATCAGTTCGCGCACAGCATCAATGGTTTTCGGAACAACAACTGATTTTAGACGACCTTCACGAAATCAATCTTGGAGTGAACTACGACCACGATTGAATTCACCATACCATCGATAAACACTTGTCCTTGATGGAGCTTCATCGCCAAAAATTGAATTAAGTTCATCCATGCACTGTTGCTGAGTTAATCCACGCCGAACGTTGTAAAAAATAATCGCACGAAAATGTTGACGATTTAATTCCATTTTTGGGCCGAGATGAATCTTTTAAGTTACTGTAAACAACACAAATAGCGCTCGTATGTCAAAACGTTCTGAGTGCGTATAACCTCAAAAATGTCCAACTTTACGACAGAGCTGTCAATTGCCGAATTGCAACGCCAGGGTTGCCAAATCCCGAAACATAAGAGGTAACCCTCGTACATCATATCATTCACGAATATTTGGGTATGAGAAAGCTCTGTGCAAAGCGGGTGCCGCGCGAGCTCACTTTTGACCAAAAACAACGACGAGTGATGATTCGCAGCAGTGTTTGGAGATGATCAACCGTAATAAACCCTAGTTTTTGCATCGACAGTCATCCGAGTGGACTGCACACGATGAACCCGCCCCAAAGCGTGGAAAAACGCAACAGTCGGCTGGCAAGGTTATGACGTCTGTATTTTGGGATGCACGCGGAATAATTTTCATTGACTATCTTGAAATAGGAAGGACCATCAACAGCGACTATTACACAGCGTTATTGGACCGTTTGAAGGACGAAATCACCGAAAAACGACCGCATTTGAAGAAAAAGAAAGTGCTGCTTCACCAAGACAATGCACCGTGTCACAAGTCAGTGAAAACGATGGCAAAAATCCATGAATTGGGCTTCGAATTGCTTCCGCATCCACCGTATTCTCCAGATCTGGCCCCCAGCGACTATTTCCTGTTCTCAGATCTCAAAAGAATGCTCGCTGGGAGGAAATTTTCGTCGAATGAAGAGGTGATCGCCGAAACTGAGGCCTATTTTGAGTTGCTTCGCTCAAAATACTATAATTCACAAACTAATGATCCGACATCTGTCAAATTTATACACGCGTCTTTTGAAGGTTAGGGCTAACTACAAATCATTTGGATTTAATTCTAGTCCCGCCACCTATGTGTCGGGCCGGTGACTTTTCAATTGACCTGTTATGTGGCTATACCACAATGTGGAGAAAACAGAGGCACTAAGTTATATCCAGGTAGATTAAAATCGGAAATATCTGTATTAGTAATTACCTGGGTTTCGCTAAGTGCAAGGATAGTTGGTTTCTGGTTGGGAATCTGTGCAGACACAGAAGAGAAATTGCATCTCAAGCCGCGAATGTTACACAAATCAACGCGAAATTCCCGCTCCGTTGAAATGGCGCTACACAGAAAACCAATATCGCCTCGGGAAAGGATGCAAGTCGGGACCAGCAATAGATAACCGAAAGCAACCACTACCGGTGTTATGCCCTTGCAGTAGCTGCCCCACTAGATCCATGCCGAAATCCAGGTCACATCCCTTCCGTGATGAACATTATGCCACTCAGACACAAAAAACTCTCCAAAGATTATAAAACAATCGAGAGTATCAATGCCTGAGGGACGCAAACAGAGGTGGGGATGAAAAGGATAGATGCTTTTTCCGCACTGCACATCACTCGCGTGTATATTCTCGCACTTTTCACAGCACTAAGCCGCGTGTACGGAGATCCGTTTATTTGTTTAGGATCCCACAGTAAGACTTCGCGCCCGAACCGATACTGCAATTGGGTATCTTATGTGTATTTAAGGTTCCCAAAACGGATTGCACAATTGATCGGTTGGTACGGATCACGAGGCAGAAGCGCACGTGCTGTCTCGTTGGTGGTTTTAAATCAACGATTTAATGAGTAATCGTGAATCATGAGACGTATTAATTGTAAGTGTTACCGTTTCCAACACACAATGCAATATTTGGCAGATGCAGCTAATTAACAGCCAAATCGATTTAATGGCGTTTGAAAAATTGATTAAACAATCTTTCTGAGATTCCGTGCCATGCGAGTCAGAAGACAACCGTGCTTAACTGCGATTGAATAACGACTTAACCTGCATAATTGAACGACGTTGCCAAGTGGAACGACAGCAAGACAAAACCCCCTGAAGTAACTTTTCATTGACATAACCTTGGGGACCGTAAACGACAATCATCGCACCTAATTCTTGAATTCGGCGGTAACAATGCCAATAAAACAAATCTAAATGACAAGACACATTCGAGTACGTGGGACTCATGATAATATTTGTTTCAATAAAACCAAGTATATTCATACTTGCTGAGGTGTATTAAGAGAATCATAACACATATTTAATTAACTCTCACGTATAAAATTGCAGCGGGTTGATAATAAAATCTATCATTTCAAGACAATTTGATCGTTTGCAAATTGGTATGTAAGCACCCGGAAATTCATCGCGAACCCCAAAGTGGGTTTAACTCTTGTATAGAGAAGTATTTAGTTGATCTCACAATAGGATCGAACTAACTGTTCAGTTAAATCCTTCAAGATGAAGCTATGGGTCTTAATTGTCGTAGCTTTTGCTATCCAAGACTAAAGAGGTGGAAATATCGACCACCAATAATTCAGGAATGTCCAACGCAAGTACTCATTAATTCCTACTTTGATAAGCTCGCTATTTCCCTTGGAATTGTTCTTTGACTCTGTGTGGAACTGGAGAGTAACATTTCATAGTTCTAGAAGACAACAGGGAGAGGTTCTTGGGGTTGGTCTGATAAGTTTATTTCTTGGTAACGATGAATTTTTCGTTATCTATGTTCGTGACATTAATAGATGACCTCTCCCGGTTTGTTATCTTTGCGATGCGTTGTGAGTGCAGGTTGAGGATATGTTTTTTAGTTCGAATTAAATTCGATGACAAATTTGAAGGTAAATGGTTATCAATCGTATTGGGATACACTGGTTCTACTAAATTCGTTTGACATTACATTAAGTTTGAAGGACGAATGTTATCAAGTTTTTAAAATTGTTTCAATTCAACATCTATTAGAATCAATGGAATCATTAAATTTGAACAAATACCTTCGGGGTTGCGACTCTGAATTGAAAAACGGTTACCAAAATAACTTACAAAAGAATTTGTTTGTACAACGTTCCCAAGGGAACTGATTAAAAGTGCCTCTGTGTATAAATTAACTAGTTACTTTAATTGCGTGGTCTTAGTCTTACACTGCGATCAATTGCAAACATTGTGGACGAGTATGATAGGAGTAAGCGTTTCCTTTAAACACGTTTATTACGAGATTAACAAGTTACTAATAGATCTATTGCACCTTTCATCTAAACATGGTTCCCACTAATCGAGAATGTGATTTATTCACATGAAAGTCGTGCAAAGTCGCTCGTCGTATAGCTGAAGTTGTTTTAAAGTTTCTTTATTTAATGTTTTTGAAGCATTTATTCAAATATTATTCCTGCCAATTTCATTTAAAAGGACATTGTGAGACAAATCGAACAAGAAGTATTAATGTATTGTTAGCAGATGGCTGTCGATATTGTTTGGATGCTCATTTTTATATAAACTTTTACAATACCTTTCCTTAAGATCTTGAAATGGCAATTACTATATATCTATAATTCAAGAGCTGAGAGTGTCTTTTTGACCCCGTAACCTCTCACATGAAATTTCATGCTGCTTAATTTAAACAATGCTTCCTTTTATAAGTACGTTTTAGGCTCAGAGAAAATTTTGAGTTATTGTAATTTGGTCACAACAAAAGCTTGACTTCTTTGGAGACTATGTAAGGTGTCGGTGAAACTGTCCTAGTTGACATATTTTTTTAGTATTCAAGATATGCGCGATTGTACTTAAAAGTTTGTGTCTTTTCTTACGTCTTTTTATAAAATCGTGACAATTTTCAGAACCGGAATTAAAATTCAAGAAGCTTAGGTTATCTGTTCTTTTTACCTCAGGCTTTGTTATCATAGAATTTACGTTTATTTAATTTACATTACTATGATAACCACGAAGCGGAGTTACTTCTATATATCGAGCCGTTCTAATACGATAAGAGTTTCCAATATCTGCGACTTAGGGACCAACATTGTTGGTGTGTCAATAACAAACGAGTAATCCTGCACTAAGCGAAAGAATTAATATAACGCCATGGCAAACATTTTTTTACTTGTACCCAAAAAGGTGTTTGAGGTAAGTGTAGGAAAGGCGTAAGAAGAACGAGACATTTGTGGGGGTTCTCTAGATTACATGGAGAACCAAACCACAATTTCAACCATAATTTCCGCCTTAGTTCGACCGCTAACAGCGCGTCACATCAACCCCTATCCCACCGTTCACGCTATTCACCTAGAATACAATATTTTCCAAAGGACGCTTAGCTAAACTCATTATCCTATGCAAATAATGCATAATTGAGTTTAGCTACTCTTTTTACCATACGGCAACTCCATTCCTCTAACCGTGAGATTTCCACCGGAAATTCCATTCATGTTGGTTAGCAACAACCAAGTCGAATCAAACGACGCGGTTGCATCATCATTCAATGGCTGGGGTAATTACCAACATTCCTTAGCCTTTTTCCCACGGTACCATTTCCCTAGCCGATGTAGCGTCCATTCATCCATTCGCTTGGGATCAATGATCTCTTTTCGCAGGTGAATAGCACCGGCTACATTTCCTCTGCTCCATAATTCTGTTTCCATACGGTTCAATGCACTCTGAGATCACCACAGCCGTAACACTAGGGCAGTAGGTTATGCTCAGAAGCTGCATTTGAAACCAGCACACACAACCAAGCCACCCCGAGATCACGGTACATCGTGTTTCTGTTCTCTCATTCTACCACGTTCGTCAATTATCAATTAACCGAAGTTACCACACTTCGACGAGCGTGACGATGAGAGAGCAGAGGCGTGATTTCTTTTTGTTGCCCTGTGTGCAAAATCGAGAACACAGAATTTCACCCCTAACCAAAGCAGTCGCATCTCAACCACTGCCACAGGAGGTCATGCCGCTCGGGCCTAACATTAATTTCATCTATTTGTAATCGAGTCATTTTTCATCCACCGCTGCATGTGTCGAATTTCAAACGCGGATTCAAGTAAAGTCTGTTTTAATTATTGCGGTCTTACAATCGAATAAAACCAGTGTCACATCTTGTACAGGAATTATATGAAAAATTAATAATGATAAGCACCAAGTTACTTGAATAAGCAAAATTTGTGTTAAAAAAATAGCAACATTTTGTAATTTCCCGAGTAGTGATCGTTTGTACATGGAATTCCCTTCTTAAGGGATAACGTAGGATACCACTTGGTTGTCCCGGCTGAGGGTACATGCGCGTTTTTCATCGATCACGGAGAATGAACTTATTCCAATTAATACATACATTTTGACATACATTTTGTCCTGCAGTTTTCTAATAAAATGCTGCAAAAAAAAGCAATGACCTGCCACAAGTTTGTAAAAAGTTTTGTGAATCAGTTGAGAAGGGATATTTGAGAAATTCGAATACGGCTGTCCACATCTTTGTCGGACAGTGGATTGAATAATAAGCTACATATTCCAAATGTGGGTGACAGAATCAACCTGTTATGCTTGTTGCATTTATTTTTTAACAACAAAATAAATCTAATTCGAAAGTTGTGCCCACAGTTTATCGGCTGTCTGGTGCCTTTCTCTTAAATGTGTAATTTCACGATATGGTTGCGATGAGTGCCGCTTCTGCAAAACTATTGAAGGGGAGATTATTGAAATAGGTCACAAACTATTTTGGTTGTTAGAGGTTTTCTTGTCTTTATTTACATTATTTCACATTTAGTTTAGGTTTTCCAAACACTTTAGATTTTATTGTTTTTTTTTTTATATAATAGTTTTTCTTTTCTTTACTTTAACATATTTCACATTTAATTTAATTTTTCCAAACACGTAAAATGTTATTATTTCTATATAACAGTTTGTCTTTTGTTTATTTTAAATAATTTAACATTTAGTTTAATTTTTTCAAAACAATTTAGATGTTATTATTTGTATATAATAGTTTTTCTCTAGAATAGTTTCACACTTAGTTTAGTTTTTCCAAACACGTTCGATGTTATTATTTCTATATTATATAATAATAGTTTTTCTTTTCTTTATTTTACACTGTTTCACATTTGGTTCAATTTTGTCAAACACTTCAGATGTTATTATTTGTACATAATGGTTTTTCTTTTCTTTATTTTTTACTATTTCGAATTTAGTTTAGTTTTTCCAAACACTATATTTTATTATTGGCCAGCGATGGGCAATACTTTGAATCATAAATGTATAACCAGTTTTTTTTACAATAAAGCCTCGAATTTCGGAAAAAAGCGGCGGAAGCAAAGTTGTACACCTATATATAATAATTTTCTTTTCTTTATTTTAAACTATTTCGCATTTAGTTTAATTTGTTGAAACATTTTAGATGTTATTATTTCTATACAAAAGTTTTAAACTTGGACACACACAAGACAAGGCGTCGCACCACGGCTATTTTTATTTTCACGCCTTGATTATAACAGACAAATCACAGCGAACGATACCAATCAACTTCTTTCGTTTTTTTTTGACTAAGCTCTCGCCAATATACTCAGCACTCAATGAACCCAGGGAGAATGGGAAAATTGCAAAGGAGAGTAGGCTGGTTAGGGGTGGATTTGGTTACGCTTTCAAAGAAACGAAACGAAGTGAATATCTGCGTGACCTCGCTTTGAGGCTTGGGTAATTCTCGGAGTGCAGAATTACGAAGTTGAAAAGTATACACATGCATAATATTCACCGGGTGGAAACTATTCCCCAGCGGATTGCCTGTACTTTTTAATTCTTAAAGGGGAACTTTGGGTCGGGATCTAATTTTCAATTGTAATGTGCAAAAGGAATTTGAAGGTGGACTAAACTGTTTCGCTGTGTAGAAACAGCGTTGTCTATTCATGTTTTGCTGTTTTTAATGCTTTAGCATATACCAAACTGTAGAAATAAATGTAGATATGCTGTAAATATGTGTTCCTCAATGCTCACAGATTCATATAAACTAAATTTAATTACTGTGTCTTACTTGGTTCTAAAGTTGTTCTAAAGTTGTATTAGGTTCATATGTTACACGATTCCGTGGTGCATGTGGTGCGCAAACAGGTTAGTCGAGTTGCTAGTAGGTAATCCTCGAAATGATTGCCAGTGCAAAGGCTCAAATTCGTACGTGTTTTTCATTGTTATGTTGGCAAACATGGACGAACTACCTACTACCAAGCATTAAAATTCGTCGGGTATGCAGGTGTACTATATAACGCGCAAAACGCCATGCTTCCTCGCGACTGAGGGAAGAGCGTTGAACGCAGAGTTTACGAAGAAAAGTCGACAATCTTTTTAACCTATCCAATCAATAAAGATGAACCACTTCGGTCATTAAACACTTATTAGGGAAAGGGGCATCTGTAATGAAATATGGCCCCTGCCAAAGTCTATTCAAATATTTCCCAGATGCGAAAATCTCTAGTTAGTCGTCTGGGTTTTTTAGTCTTATTGTAAAGTAATTAAGGTAAGATATTTCTCGAGTCTTTATTGGTTTGTTTCCTTAGTATCCTCTTGTTTAGAATTTGGAAACAAGGACGCTGTGCGTCGGAAATATAAACAAAGACGGCGGCGATGCACGTCTTTGGGTCATTTCATGTTTACAACATTTTTTATTTCGTTTTCTATTCTTAGTTTCTAATTTATAAGCTAGACAAAAAATGTTTAAATTCTAGCTTAATTATCTTATATTATAACTTACTGGTCCTACGCAGACGCTTTAAGCTAAATATAATAAGACTATTGTGCAATTTGCCTTTCGGCGACAGGACGTTATGTATGGCTTTAGTTGTGAATATATGTCTAACAAAGACAAATTAGAAAAACTTTGTGCCAATTTTTTTTTCTGTTTTTACTTAAAATTTAAGTTAATTCTAATTTTTTTTTATTTTATTAACTTAAAAGAACTGAACTTAAATCTTATTATTATTTGTTATTATTTATTGGCCAGTAGGAACCCGGAAGTTCATGACCTCACCGACTCGACTTCCCCATCGTTCCCTGTCCTGTGCACTCTACTTCCACGCTTGACCATTCGATCCGACCTCCTTAAGGTCAAACCTAACATTGTCCTTCCATCTCCGTCGCGGGCGTCCGGTCGGTCTCTTTCCCGTTGGTCTACCGTCAAGAATTCTACGCACGGTCCTATCGTTGCCCGTTCGCGCCGCGTGCCCGGCCCATCTTAATATTCGCGACTTGTTTACTCTCACTATTGTAGGTTTGCGGTATAGCTCTTCCAATTCGTGGTTGTGGAGTTTCCTCCATTGCCCTGACTCCTCGTCATATTTACCGCCAAATATACCCCTTAAAACTTTATTCTCGAATACGCGGAATTTGTTCTCTTCCCGTTTTGTGAGGGCCCATGTTTCGCGTCCGTATAGAGCAATCGGCATGATTATGGTTCTATAGACACGGAGCTTTATATTACGTGATAGCAGTCTGGATTTCAGCAGTTTACTGACTGCGTGCCAACTAGCGTTGCCGAAATTCAGACTTTGTTAATTTCCTTCCACGTTTCGTTTCTGGTCGTCAGTATCGTTCCCAGATATTTAAATTCTTTAACTTTTTGAAATATCTTATCTCTGACGTTTATATATGTTCCCTGAGGTCCATCTGCTCTCGCCGTAATCATGTATTTTGTTTTGTCTTCATTTATTTCTAGCCCCACCTCTTCTGCCGCTTGCATGATGATTTCACAGTTTTTACTAACAGTTTCTAGATTATCGCCCAAAACGGCGATGTCATCCGCATATGCGACCACTTGTGTTACTCCGTTCAGGGATGATCCGGCCATGTTGTCGTCTTCTACCTTTCTGATGACATACTCGAGCACAAGGTTAAAAAGACATGGTGATAGACCATCTCCTTGCTTTATTCCGTCCCGGATTTCAAATGGTTCTGAGAGGTGGTTTTCTATTCTAACTCGTCCTTTGTTTTCGTTCATGCAAATTTGAATGAGCGCGGCATATTTTTTCGGGACTCCCAGCTCCACTACAATATGGTAGAGTCTTTGCCTTGCGACTGAGTCGTAGGCTTTTTTGAAGTCAAGGAACAGTTGGTGAACCGTCTCTCCGTATTCCCACTTCTTTTCCAGCAGTTGTCTTATTGTGAACATTTGGTCGCTTGTTGACCGGTTCCTACGGAATCCACATTGGTAGTCTCCCAGTATCTCTTCGGCGTACGGTGTGATTCTCGCCAGAATGACATTTGTTAATATTTTGTATGCGGTTGGGAGCAATGATATTCCTCGGTAGTTTTCGCAGTCAGGTCTGTCGCCTTTTTTGAAAATGGGGATGACTATTGAGGTTTTCATTCTTCCGGTGTGACTTCCTTATCCCATATTGTTTGGATGAGTGGTGGATCTTTCGAGCGGTTGCCTCTCCTCCATGCTTCATAAGGTATGCAGTCGACTCCGGGAGCTTTGTTGTTTTTCAATCGATTTATTGCGTCTACAACTTCGTTGAAAGAGGGCTCTAGGATCTGAGGCTCGGCTGTATGTACGCTTGGTGCGTTTATTTGTGGTTGATGGGTGCATACATTGAGCAGGTTTTCAAAGTATTGCTTGCATCTTGTCACGATATTGTTTGTTTCTGTGACCAGACAGCCGTTTGTATCTCGAATTATTTTGACTCTCCCACGGTAACCATTTCTAATTGAATTTATGCCGGCAACATACCTCTGATGTTCTTTGCTTTAGAATTTTCTATGATTTTTTCGATCCGAGCCTTCTCCCCCATTCGCGTTTTTTGCGTTTGAAGAGTCTAATTGTCTCTCTCCGAATCGTCGCGTATCTTTCTGCGTTGACTTCATCATATCTTTCTAAGTGGATTGCTCTGAGACGTTTTCGTTCTTCGATCTTCGCCCTGCACTCATCGTCAAACCAAGGTTTGGACTTAATTGTTTTCTTAAATCCTAATATCTTTTGGGTTGTTAGTTTGATTGTGTCTCTGATCGATGCCCATTTAGCGTCCACACTATTAGCTCCCTCTTCCTCACTGCTCCCATTCTCTAGAATGCTAAATCTATTCCTTAGTTCGTCTTGATATTCAGCCCTTTTGCGCAAGTCTTTCAGTTTATCAGTGTCGAACTTTCCGCTCGTCTCCAGTGACTGCCCATGTGGGATTGCTGCGAGGCGACTCCTGACTTTGTCCATCACTAGAAGATGATCGGTGTCGCAATCTGCTCCTCTATATGATCTTACGTCAAGGATATTCGAGTGGTATCTTTTGTCTATGAGGAAGTGGTCTATTTGGTTACGCGTTACGCCGTGGGGTGATATCCATGTGGCTTTATGAATTTGCTTGTGCTTGAACATCGTGTTTTTCACTAACAGATCTTTTGACGCTGCGAACGTGATAATTCGAAATCTTATACTACCCTAATTCTAGAAAAGCTAAATCTGTGTCAGCTGGCTGATAATACTGTGATTCTACTGACATTGGAAATCAGGTCTTTAATTGCCATTGAAGCAGCAGAACTGTTGGCGCTGTCCAACATTATCGTCCCGGTCTCTTTGGGAGATAACCCTACTGAAGCGTAAGAGCTATTCACATCTTTGGGTTTTGGTGTAATTATGCTGACAAGCAGTTTTAATGAACTCATTGTTTATTATGAAACTATAAAAGAAATGCCAATATTGCACTCTTTATTGCAGACATATTAATGACATTCTTTTTGGCGGTTATGAAGATAGAGGGAAATCAATTTGGATTTCAGAATGACGCATAAGATCGGTTTGGGGAGGTAGCAAATACAGTAGGTCCTTATAGGGTAAATGTAGGGATTCCAGAACACTACGCAAGCGCAAGTCGTTCTAAGCTATTATGAAATGGATCGCATCCATTTAAGATCTCTAGTTTTGCGCCTGTGGCGCTAGTATTCATGCCACTCATTGTTTGATTTTATAACATAAAAAGAAATTAAATTTAAGTTGGTATACATAAAAATCCCTTCAAATATCATTACTGGAATAAAGCTACAAAGTCTTCGCTTAATTGTGCACGCATTCCAACCCTCCAAAAATAATTATTATATATATTGGAGCAAAGGCAGGATGGTAACCAATCTATTCTTGTTCTTTAAACATTGCTCAATTGAATTCGAGGCATTTATTCCTCCTTCCCATGTATATATCTGCGAAGACGGTCATTCAAATAATTTATTTGCCCACCATACATTAATTTGAATGAATTGATAAATAGAGAGGGTAGTTCTTTAATTTTTTAACACGAGCATGGAATTTTTTATTTAATCATGTGTTCCTTCACGTTTTAAATCTCCAACCTCTCCTTCCGGCCACACGTATGCGTTTCTACGTTCAATGAAACGGTTCGATAACGATAATCAACCCGGAGATTTCTATAGAATAATATTAAAGTAAAAGAATATATTCTTAAAATTCCTGAAAATAATCATAGGTTCTATAAATTACGTAAATAAACGGGAAATGTACCACAATACCATAGTTTCGTCAATTGAACCCATGAGCTATTAAAGCGATGTTTTTGAATGATGCAATTCGTAAATGAACTTAATGTACAATATTATTGTCGTGCAATCATGTAGACAGGTTTTTGTTGTGGCAAAACTCGTCGATATTATAAAATCGTCAGGCGAAAAACCCTAGTTATATGCGGATTTCAAATCACCACACTTTTGGAAACGCCACATTTATTCTACAACGGTTCAGTTTTCTTACCTGCATTATATAACAAATCGTACCATTAAGTATTGCCTTACTAACTCTAAAAATATGATATCCAGGAAACTCAATTTGGATCATATTGTTTTGATTTGGAGCTTACGATCGAAAAAAGTGATTTTATAACGGCAATAGTTTTGAATCTTGGTATTTGTTCTTTTGTTCTCTAATTAGATACGCCGTTGTTTCTTCAAGATTATAATTGATAAAACACTTTTGTATTGACACATGTGTCTAAATAAAATTACCATCTTGATTGCCAGTGAGTCACAGTTGCTTACAGACTTGATTAGAGAAGTTTGGTGATATCGTTAGTATATCCGTGTGTACAGAATATGTATTCACAAATTACAATTGCAAATATGAAAAAAACAACCTTCAAAAACAGAAAACCTTTCAATATTTATTGTTTTATTTGCTACCCAACTGTGATTGTGCACCCTTAATTAACACTAATTGCTTCTGAGTGTGATTGCATTTTAATATGCGTACACCTTTGCTTTCTACAACAGTTTCTTTATTATTTATAAACGCAAATTGATACTAAAATATCAGCGCCTGATCTTTCTTACTTGCTGATTTAATGGTAATATAGTCTTCTACAATACAAAAACAAGTAATTGGGGTATTGTGCGGTGGCTTAATTTTGCCGACTTCAGTAGTATTCTATTTCATTTTTGTTATATATGTTTAATCACCTATATAGCGTATAGATTTCAATTAAGCCGCTGATGATATAAGCACATCGTGTGAATATAAATGAGTTGTGGTAGCGCTCATTGGGAGCCTTGCTCATAAGAAGAGTCAGCAATAAAAATACTGTTGGTTCCCATAAAATGTTCGTAAGTGGGAAGAGTACAATTTAATTATGTGGAAGAGTAGTTTCATGTGGACATTAAAAAACATGGCTTTGTTTTCAATATTTTCCACCACAACAAACGCTACAAAAATGATATATTTGTCGCATTGATTGATGAAGGTGAGTTTATACACTTTCAGATATCCCAAACTATTAAAAAATAAATAAAAAATACAATATTTTAAAATATCGCCCGTTCCCATTAATTCGAGATTCCAAAACTGCCGATGGGAGCTAGTTAGTCGAATGTCTTTTATTTTAGTTTGATGTCTTTTTAGTCTGAAGTCTTTTGGTATAATGTCTTTTATTCATTTGTCTTCTTTAGTCTAATATATTTTTTCCAAAATCTCAGTACCTGATTTTTAATAAGGTTGACTTAAATTTAAAAACTACTAAATTAAACTCCAATTACTTAATAGAAGTTGGAGCGAGCTGCACACACTTGCCTATTCCTACATACGGCATCAGTGTCGATTATTTTCGTACTCTCGCAGTGTTGACGAGTTTCATCATCGATACATAATTAGATCATGGATACTCTTCACAGGCGAAGGAACAGTCAAAACATCGGGTTTTTGAAGACGAACTGGCTCCCAAGAGAGCGAAAATGGTCGAATTCGCCGGCAAAGTGATGAGAATGATTTTGAATGAAAAATGAAAAGCATTAACATTATTGCATCTCACAAAATGTTTCGTAATATGAGTTATAATTCACAGTTAACTGATACAAAGTGTGTCCCCATAATTTGATGCTCCAAATTCGTTGTACAATGTAGAGTTCCGTCCAGAGAAAATTGTTTAATAGAAATATGGAATAGTAAATACAGCTTTAACAAAAGCGACAATTAACTTTAATTTAAAAACTAAGACTAAAACTGTTCAAATATTTTTCTTTTCGTTTAGTTGTTGTTGTTATATACAAGTCGAACGTGGATGGGATCAAGAAAGTGGTTAATTCACACTTAACATTAGGTGCTATGAACTTTGCTTCTATTTAAGATAGTTAGCACTTTGAGCAATTTTAAACCTGTGATGAACTAGTGATGTGATTGTATTACATTTCTGGGTAACTTCTTCTTCTCCACTGATATGACGCACGTAAATTTGTGCGTAGTTTGTATCCATAGAAATTTTTTCAGTACTAACCTGCGTATAATAATTTATTATACAAACACTAGTCATATTCATCATCATCGGCACTACAATCGGGATGCGGTCCTAGCCTTATTTAGCAAGTGAAATTTGATAAATTTTGCATAATAATTTGTTTTACCGGGCAAGGTTATTAGCCTTGCGCCAAACATAGTCATATTGGCGGTAAGTAATTACGAAGCAGCTGTTTAGATATGTGTTTACGTAGACACTAGACACTTTTAACAATCCAAAGTTGTTCTGTAAAAAAAGCGCCATCTTATTTTCTATCACCCGTTTATTGCGACCCCGAGATAGTATAGTATATAGTATCTATAAAAGATACAGCCAGCTTGAGTCCCTTTATATGCCCGAATCACTCTGTTCTAATATTTCCCCGGATCCCCAATTTGCCATACATCACGGTTTGTTCACTCAGGGACAGTATCTCGAAATTTTTGGTGGGGTAGGGTCGATGATTAGTATTTCGTTTCTAGTGTTCTTGTAGTTCTTGTGGTCTACAATGTTTCTGTATAATGTTGTCGCACTGATGGGTTCCCGTCCGATGTTTCAACTTAGCTCAAATGTTCGTATGTTGATCACATCTACTATACTGTCCCGTTGGCATACGGCATTTGGTGTTTTCCGGGTTTTTTAACACACCCCTTGTACGTCGGGCAGTGCAAGTTCTCCGTGTGCTTGAATCTGTGTAGATATGGCCTAAAGTACCTATAGCGTTTGAAATAATAGTGAAGAAGATCGTGTGATTCGAACTGACGCTATGACAGCTCGAATCACGAAAAAAATTTTACCTAAGCGTTACACATCAGGCTACTGACCGTGTTTAGAATTTGATTTCCAATCTCGACTATATTCCACTGATGTGAATTATTTTTATTTATTGCTTGCTATACGGTTCTGATGTATTTTTCTTATTCGATTTTTCGTTCGGTGTTCTTCACTATTTTTGCTTGTGAATTGTGTGTGTATCTGTTAGAATCGCTACATACCCATGTCATGTCAGATGTTGGAACATATTATTTACCTCGCCGTGTGGTTTATTCGTCCAACCTTTGGTGTTCGGTATCATTTCGCAGTCAATCTTCCCGTTGTATCCAATTTATGTTGCCATCAGCAAAGGTACTGCTTTCGAATAGCCGTAAGCTTTATACACAGTTACGTCTTGTGCACTCAATTGGTGTAGTTTGTATATGTTATCTTCCCTGTTGTTCTTGCTTCTATTTATATTAGTATTCTTTCCTATACGGGATATTTTTCGGGCTGGCCTCTGTTCCACTGTTAAGACCCTATCTGTGACATAATCTTAGAAAGCCAGCCGGGCGATGGTATTCATGTAGAACATTCGTAATGTGGTTCCAATCGGCAGAGTTAACTGGGTTCTTGACGTTCACCACATGTCACCATGTCATCTTTCTGGTATCTCGTCGCCGGCAATTCTGAACACTTGGGTGATTGCATCCATCTTACTCCTTTTTCGTCGGAAAAGGGGAGAGTGAGAGTCCTCATCTCCGCTCCAGAGTATAACGGTCTCCACTACCTGTCTGGCTGCGCTGAACAAACTAAAAAGACAGACACGATCGCGAAGTAGTCACTATATGTATTCATGTCCGAGATACTCCATTCGAGGTTTCACGACAAGGAAAAACTGGAAGAAGGACGGTCAGTTATCGAGGAGCCTCTTTTATCGGTAACCCTGGCTATGTTAACTCTGTGTAGGAAGACCATATCTAAGGATGCAAACTAGTCTAGAAGTACTGTTCCTCATCTATCCATCTGTTTGCTCTTTCACTGGGAATTCCGGTCTAGAAGAACTTTTCCCTTCCATTCGTCTGTTTGATCTCACGGTCCCCATTCGATACGTTAAAATTCCCAGCTACAACTCCTGTAAGTTTTCCTCTTACAGGTCGAATAAGATTGTGGGGGCTACGAAGTCGCGACGACAGCATGGGCGAGAGTTCTACCTCGTCCCCACAAATCACTAAGGTATCCGACAAATACAACACCGAGGGAAAAGCACAAACACCGGACAAGTAAAAATAAAACACACTATTTCTTTAATTTAGTTTTATTTCTAAATCAAGGAAAAACACTACTATTGGAATAACTTGTTTGAATTCATGGATTATTGTTTCCGTTTCATTTTCTTATTGGATAGTAACATTTTACGGTAGCACTGCGTGAGAGTTACATTGTGAAGTCAATAAAAAAAAAACACAAACTTCGAAGACTGCAGCGAATATAATATTCGACACGGCGGTTGCAAACACTACACTGTACGTGGGAAATGCGAGTTATGGGTATGAGGCACATGATTTTTACTTATTTTATTGTTCTGTTTTTGTTTCTAAATTATTACACACACGCGACTCGGTGATTTTTCGCGTCTCCGTGCGCACCGGAGAGCGGAAGTCGGCATGACCGTGGCGGTCAGCGGACGGTAAAGGACTCTGCTATAATCATCTCGTGCAGAGATGATTCGCTTATGGGGTGAGTTTGTGCTCTCGTGATAGATATCCTCTCCACTAAGGATATCGTTTTTACCTACCACCAGAGAAACGTAAAGTCTCTCTTGCTGGAATAGGAACCCAGATCTTGTAATGAAGATTATGGTGGTGTGTGTGAGATCGTTCAAATCTGATGTTGTTAACACGTGGTCGAAGGCAATGTAACAACGACGCAGACAGGCGGCAAAGACAAAGGAAGAAGCGACTAAATGCTTCGTCTGGTAATAAGAGTCATGTTTACGCTGTGTATCGTCGCTATAATAGACGTTGGGAAAAAAATGTGCTAATGGGATTGGTGGCAGAAACGAATCCCTTGCCTGCATTTGTATATGCAGGGAAATTAGTTTGTAGCGACGGACGAAATTGATGATTGTTTGTCTATTGAATAACGAATCGCTGGTCGGCTTGCTGCAGCTGTAAAAACAAGCCGTCCGTCGTTGCATTTCAATTGATAACAATGTGCCGAATGTTTTGTATTTATGGTGCATATGAACATTAAGGAACTATTTTTAGGAATCTCATCTAGCCCGTTGAAAGCATTAAATGTCCTTATAAAAGGAAATGTTTCAGGTATGCTGGGTGGAGATTGCGGTGCAGGTGGAACCGAAGGTACCAAATAGGTTTTGGGATTCCGGAAAAGGTAGAAAAGAAATCTTACAGGAAATTATATGCGAAGTGATGCATGAAGGTAAGTTTTCTTTTACAGGGACCATTTAGATTATACCTTAGATAATCCTAGATGCGTAAAGCACTTAAGGTGCTAATGCGATTGCATTAGCGAAATTATATGATTGGATGGAAGATATGGGGGTTTTTAAGGAAAGCGAACTGTAGGGTTTGGCCGAACCGCCACAAGATCATTTATTAGGTCTTCGAATCTTCCGATATTTGGTTTAGGACCTGCGTAACAGCTAACATAGAATGTGCATATATGTGTGTCAGTATTTCCTTATCAAAAGACGTCCTCCCAATAAGTCAAATCGATCTATCTGGAGCATTTTGTCTCCATCGACATGCATTGAGTAGACTCTTCTTCGGTTTGCTGACCAGTAAAATGTCTTACATTCTGGTACCGTTTAAGCTAAAATGGGTTGAGCAACTCCTCTTTATTAAGGTTTATTTGGATGCAGTAGTGATTCTTGATTTGTTTAAATTCCTTTACAGCTTTTGTGCGTGCTGGGCATCTGTGTCTACCAGTGATAGTGCATTATTGGGCGGCAGCTAGGCATACTGGGTATTTTAGTGGCTCTGCAGGTTTTTGCCAGATTCCTTTTCTTCCCACATGTCAAACAAGTTCCCGATCGGTCTATTTGTTTGGTGCACTGCTTTACTATACGACCCAAAATCAAACCCTTGACACATGGTGTTGGGCTTATCTCCAGCTTTAATTTGAAAAAAGGAAACATTAATGTATTAAACGCCGTATTTGCATCTGTTAAGCGGTTAAACCAAAAAAAAAAACCTTATCTGAAACTCGTTTTCTAAGGACTTATTGAACGGGTTTCGTATCACTCTAATAGCATAATGTTTCTGTGCCTTCAACTGTTTGTTCAGAGGTGATCGACCTCATATCCATGTATGCGTATAAAAACTCTTGTATTTTATCAATATATTTGATTTTTATGATTTTCTAATGGCTTAAGTTGGTGCAAAGGACTGTCATAAGATAAAACAGAACCTGTTCATAGTTCCAACCGAAAATAATTTTTTTAAAGGCTGTGGGCATTTATGCAAATATCTGATATAAAATAGAATGAATCATTTACACTCGACTAGGGTAGCTCGCATAAGTTTGATATGAAATAGAATAAACGAGGTACCATCGCAGTAAAATATGTATGCTAATCGAAGGCCACTGAACGTGATTCTGGTTTTAAGTCGTACATTATTATTGGGTTTTATTTACTCGTTTTTATTATTCTCGCTAATGCTTTCATGTAGTCCTTTCACTTGGTAGAGTGAAATTTATTATAATACCAAATTTTATATTTTTATCATACTAAACCGTCTTTTGGAATATAAATGTGACGACATGTATGAACCTTTATTATTGTGATGGTTCGGAAATAAATTTGTTATATATTTGAGTAAGATTGTTGAAATGTACCCATCTTGAAATTCATGTCGTTTATCCCTGATGGATTGCGAGGCCACTAGCAACTGTACTTTTTTCCACAATTTGTGCAGATCGGTCCAACTGATTTGAAGTTTATATTTGGAATCCAGGACCACTTAATCCACATTATAAAAATGTCGTTTTGATATGACTTGTTCAAAAATAAAATAAAAATTATTGTGTGTAACTTCTTGTCGTGAGAGAGGCGACGTAAGTACATTTTAAACTATTTTAAAGTGGAAAGAGTCGGAAAGAAAAGGTCATGGTGAAGAACATCCTTACCGCTATGTTTTTTAAGCAAATACAATTCGTAGCATCATATCAGCAAGATACTAGTGGCCCAACATGTTCTTTTCATTGTCATTCCAAAGCCGCATGAAATTGTTCTAAAATATAGCACAATATAGAATAGAGAAAGTGCATGTGCGTAGAAGTTGTGTAGATCCTTTTTTGGATATCTCTTTAAAAAACAACTCGTATTCGTAACATCAACACAGTTTCTTATTGTCTTCTTTAACACTTTTTGTCCATTACTCATCGATTTTTCTTCGGCTGTTTTTTGTTCTTTCGATGTTGTCACTCGAGCTAGAAATCTGTCGGGAGGCCAATGACCATTAAGATTTTCGAATGACAAAGAAAAATTGTTAGGAGTGGTGCTCTCCAAGTAAGCTATTAATGTCAGGGGTCATTATTTTTTATATAATGACATACGGCCCTGGTGCTCTTAAGAAACTCGTTTTAGTTGTCAACTTCGCGGCCTAATTCGTTGTTGGAAAAAATCTGGCCGTGCTACAGTACTACACAAATAGTCGGGTAGTTGACCTCTACCTCTGTCAGAACGACAAAGTTAGCCAAGCCCCCCGTCATCGGGATGAAAATTTGAACTTTCATAATCGGCGATCAATAGTGAGAGTAATCAAGTCGCGAAGATTAAGATGGGCCGGACACGTGGCGCGAATGGGGAACGATAGGACCGTGCATAGAATTCTTGACGGTAGACCAACGGGAAAGAGACCGGTAGGACGGCCGCGACGGAGATGGGAGGACAATGTTAGGTTTGACCTTGAGGAGATCGGATCGAATGGTGAAGCGTGGAAGGAGAGTGCCCAGGACAGGGAAGGATGGCGAAGCCGAGTCGGTGAGGTCATGAACTTCCGGGTTCCTATAGGCCAATAAATAATAATAATAAATAATCGGCGATCAAAACGACGATTACCTTAGTCAATAGTTTTGTAACAGAAACTTTTCGAAATCATGATATGTACAAGCGTCAAACAATCCCCACCATAACCTCTTCGTCCTTTTTTCTCTTTATGTTCGATATGTTGTTTTTCCTAATTTCCTTTGTTCGATCAACGTTCCTCTTCTCTTCTCTCCGGGTCTTTGTTCATCATCAGTACTGTTCTCTTGAATTCGTCCCATTATTTTTTGTGTCAGACATCGCCGTAATTTGAGCTAATCGGTTGTGACACAAGCTAACACCTCGAGTGTAGAGGGTGGAGAGTTATGTAAAACATGTTATCACACAGAGCTTCCTCACCATTACTGGTTGATACGTGCAACACAAGGTTTCATAAAGTTTCGTATCCGAGATGTATATTATGTCAAGAAAATATCGGCTATTGATCAATTGAAATGCTCGTTGAAAGTGTTGGTCAAAAGTGTTTTGTCACTAAGTTAGTATAACTGTCTTCTATCCTGACGTAAAGTTTGAGCACGGTCTGTTAGTTATTTGTTTACAATGCGCAGTTTCCTGAATCGACTTCAGTTCTCGTCGCGAATTTTCTACTTCTATCGACTGAACATAGGTACCTCGAAGTGGTAATTTGACTTTTGAAAAGAGAAAAAGTCTGACCGAGCCATATCGGGTGAACACAGTGTTGTCAGGGAGCATGTCTCCTTGTGCTGAAAAGGGTGAGGGATCTCTATAGACCGCTCCTGTGGGGACACAGTTGCGGTCGCCACCGTGCTTCCGGGGCCTCCAAGAAGAGTGACAACCGATCGTTGCAAAATAGACCTGAAATTCGGTCGCATCCAATACTAAAAATACTTTTTACTTTATTGTTTTATTATTTTATTTTAACTTAATTTATTGGCGTCCTACCGCTTCGGACGCCAATTGAAACTGATCCTCGAATCGATTTTTTTTTTTTTTAATATACTGCATTTATTTGACCAAAAATTAATAGTTACAATAAGTAATACAGCTAACTTATAATATATTGGTTACATAATACGTGTTTACGTGCTATTTGTTAACATTTTTCAAACAATTCTTTTTAGATGTACTTAAGATTTAATGTGATTTATATATTATAATTATTATTATTTACTGGCCTGTAGGAACTCGGAAGTTCATGACCTCACCGACTCGGCTCCACCATTGTTCCTTGTCCTGTGCGCTCTCCTTCCACTTTCGATCATCCGATCCGATCTCCTCGAGGTCCAATCTAACATTGTCCTCCCATCTCCGTCGCGGCCGTCCTGTCGGTCTCTTCCCCGTTAGTTTACTGTCAAGAATTCTATGCACGGTCCTATCATCGCCCATTCGCGCTACGTGTCCGGCCCATCTTAATCTTCGCGACTTGATCACTCTCACTATTGTAGGTTTGCGGTATAGCTCTTCCAATTCGTGGTTGTGGAGTTTCCTCCATTGTCCTGACTCCTCGTCATATTTACCGCCAAATATACCCCTTAAAACTTTATTCTCGAATACGCGGAATTTGTTCTCTTCCCGTTGTGTGAGGGCCCATGTTTCGCATCCTTATAGAGCAATCGGCATGATTATGGTTCTATAGACACGGAGCTTTATATTACGTGATAGCAGTGTGGATTTTAATAGTTTACTGGCTGCATGCCAACTAGCGTTGCCGGAATGTAGCCTTTTGTTAATTTCCTTTGACGTTTCGTTTCTGGTCGTCACTATCGTTCCCAGATATTTAAATTCTTTGACATTTTCAAATATCTTGCCCCTGACGTTTATATGTGTTCTCTGAGGTCCACCTGCTCTCGTCGTAATCATGTATTTCGTTTTGTCTTCGTTTATTTCTAGGCCCACCTCTTCTGCTGCTTGCATGAAGATTTCACAGTTTTTACTTATAGTTTCGAGATTATCGCCCATAACGGCGATGTCATCCGCATACGCGAGCACTTGTGTGACCCCGTTCAGGGATGATGTCGTCTTGTACTTTTCTGATAACATACTCGAGGACAAGGTTAAAAAGGCATGGTGAGAGGCCATCCCCTTGTTTTAGTCCGTCCCGGATTTCAAATGGTTCTGAGAGGTGGTTTTCTATTCTAACTCGCCCTTTGTTTTCGTTTATGCAGATTTGAATGAGGGCGGCATATTTTTTCGGGATCCCCAGCTCAATCACAATATGGTAGAGTCTTTGCCTTGCGACTGAGTCGTAGGCTTTTTTGAAGTCCACGAACAGTTGGTGAACCGTATCTCCGTATTCCCACTTCTTTTCCAGTAGTTGCCTTATTGTGAACATCTGGTCGCTTGTTGACCGGTTCCGACGGAATCCGCATTGGTAGTCTCCCAATATTTCTTCTGCGTACGGTGTGATTCTCGCTAGAATGACATTTGTTAATATTTTGTAGTTTAGTTTAGTGAGAGCAGAACCCTCGTTTATTACACTTAGTACAAGCGTTTGAGAAAAAAAAAAAAAAAACTTACGAACTAACTTAAGAAATAGGATTACAAAAAATTACATTCGAATAAGTAAGAAGATAAAAAGGTGGGAAGGTGGCTGTGCACGTGATGGGGTGGCGAAGACCGGGTAGTATGATAAAGGGGCGGGGTGATAGGAATGTATACCGGTAGTAAAATTGTAGATAGTGGGTGGGGGAAGGTCACAAGGGGAAAGACAGAAGTCGACGTTTGAGAGCAATAGAAGTGAGGTAGAAATCGAAGGAGGTGGGGTAAGAGTTTGCCTGCTTAAGCATACGTGAAATTGGTTCATTACAACCGTAGGAAGTGTGGTGGGAGGGCAGATAGAAAGGCCGAGGGTTTCGTAGGTTGCGGGGGTTGGTGTTGAGTGCGATGGCGGAAAGCAAGCTAGGGCAGTTGATTGTGCCGGAGAGGAGACGGTGGATAAAGAGGATATCGGCAAGAGTTCTGCGTTCCTCAAGTGTACTGAGGTTGATCAAATGGAGCAGGCTTGTGTATGGGGGAAGAATCCGAGGATTCTCCCAGTTCAGTCCACGGAGGGCAAAACGCAGAAACCGACGTTGCACGCTCTCGGTTCTGCGGATATGGGACGAGCAATGTGGAGACCAGACCTGACTGGCGTATTCAAGAAGGGGGCGGACGAAGGCAATGTAGAGGGAACGGGAAACGTAAGGATTAGAGAATCCCTTAGACCGGCGTTTCACAAACCCTAGGGCGGAGTTGGCCTTAAGAATGATATCGTCGATATGTGGGATGAAGCTGAGCTCCTTGTATGCGGTTGGGAGCAATGATATTCCTCTGTAGTTTTCGCAGTCAGATCTGTCGCCTTTTTTGAAAATGGGGATGACTATTGCGGTTTTCCATTCTTCCGGAATGACTTCCTTGTCCCATATTATTTTAACCAGTTGGTGGATCTTTCGAGTGGTTGCCTCTCCTCCATGTTTCACAAGCTCTGCCGGTATGCAATAGATTCCGGGGGCCTTGTCGTTTTTCAGTCGATTTATCGCGTCTACAACTTCGTCGAAAGAGGGCTCTGGGATCTGGGGCTCGGCTGTATGTACGTCTGGTGCGTTTATTTGTGGTTGATGGGTGCGCACATTGAGCAGGTTTTCAAATTACTGCTTCCATCTTGTCACGATATTTTTTGTTTCTGTCACCAGACATCCGTTTGTGTCTCGGATTATTTTGGCTCTCCCTCGGTAGCCATTTCTAATTGAATTTATGCCGGCATACATACCTCTGCTGTTCTTTGCTCTAGCATTTTCTATGATTTTTTCGATCCGAGTCTTCTCTGTGATTTATATATATTGTTAATTTTGTTTTTCCTGGAAAAGGTCAGAAGAAAAACCAGGAACTCTGTTTATTTTAACTTAGCCTACTTAAAATTACTTAACATAACTTAATCTAACTTAGTCTAATCTTATATACAATTTACAATATTTGATATTGCAATGATAGTGACAATTTGAAATTGACTTAGAAATAATATTTACAATTTTTAGTTATGGATGTGGGATTTCTCGTTGGGATTGAGGATAGTAAGGGATATGGTCAGGTGTGTTCTTGAAGGAGGGGGTTGCCACTCGATTCTGTGTTAAAAGTAAGAATCTTGGAGAATGGTTGGATGTTGCTATATTTGAAATTATTGGGTGCCAGTTCAGGGTTGTGGTACACGACCTCGTTTAGATCGTTAACCAGTCTGCCTGAGGTGAAGAGGGTCCTGATTTGGAGACAATTACGGTAGTGAGTTCCCGTATTGGAGGAGGGTGATGGTAGGTCTGTTATTATCGGGTTGGGATTGTTAGGAAGGTTTTTTATGAAATTTATCGACAGTTCTAGGATCAGACCAGCCAGTCGTTCGATGCCTGCGGTGTTGTAAAGGTCGTTGTTACAATGGTATCTATATGAGTTGGTTTTGCGGTGTAAGCCAGTGATAAACCGGAAACATTTTCATTCAAACACTCGTAATTTCTCCATTTGGGAGGGTGAGATGTGGTACCATAATGGGCAGGCGTATGTAAGAGTAGGTCTGATTATCTGTTTGTAGATGAGCTGTTTGACCTTAAGAGAGAGGCCTTTAGGTTTCCAAAACACTCGTCTGCACATGTTAAGCTGTATTGAGGCTTTTTGAAGAGAATTTTTGATGTGGGTTGAGAATGACCAGTTGTTGGAAAGGGTTACTCCCAAATATTTTAGGGTTTTGGAAGGTCTTATGAGGGTGTTATTAAGATTTAGTTTAATTTTGTTGTGGCAACGTTTAGTGTTGTTTGTGCAGTGAGCGTTTTTGCCCTTAAACACTGTTAGCTGGGTTTTGGTTGGGTTGAGGCGAATTTTCCATTTGTTAAAGTATGCTGAGATGAGCGGGAGGAAGTTGTTAACGCGGTTTCTTGCCGCTTTGACAAATATACTGCTAGAGTAGTTTAAAGTATCGTCAGCATAATTTAGCATTACAACACTAGGTGGAGGTTGGGGAATATCGGATGTGTATAGATGATATAAAAGTGGTCCAAGAATGGATCCTTGAGGAAGTCCTGCGGTTATGTTGTGAGTTTGTGAGAGGGAAGAATTTATTCTGACCATGAATTTCCTCCCAGAAAGATAAGATGCTAGGAGCTTTGTGATATTGGAATTTAGACCAAGTAAGCAGTGCAGCTTATAAAGAAGTCCTGAAATCCAGACACAAACAACTGCTTTGGAGATATCGAGAGATATGTATACGGTAGGGCATTGGTTTTCTAGACCAGTTAAGTTTTAGTAGCGCATGGCAAGTAGAGTGTCGCTCACGAAAGCCGAACTGAGAATTAGGGATGAGAGCGTTATCACTGGCAAACGAGAGAAGGTTTTGGTAGATCTTACATTCCAATATTTTGCTTAGGGTGTTCAATAAAGATATCGGACGATAGTTGGAGGTGTTATTGGAACTGCCGGACTTTTTAACGGGAATTACTACCGCAATTTTCCAGTTCTCTGGGAAATGTGAAGCATTTATGATATGGTTAAGAAGGACTAGAATGGGAAGTAGATTTGGCGGCTGAAGTCTTTTAAATAGAAGGTGTGGTATTCCATCTATACCGGTAGATTTTTTGTTGGGTCGTGATTTTATGAACTTGATGAGTTCATCTGTGGTTAAAAATGTGCTGGTGTCTGAAGGATGTGACGCCCTGTTTGTGTCGTTAAGTTCTCCAATGAAAGGAGTAAAAGATGCGGGTAATCTGTGTGAGATATATTCGTTGACAGTGTTTCGAAAATTAGGGACTGAGAGGAAATCATTTTGTTGATGGATTTTTGAGAAGTGATCAGCCAGGCAATTGGCTATGTCCGTGTCGGATTGGATAAGATTATTGTTGAATGGGTTGATGAGGTGATCGATTCGCGGTTTAAACTTCCAACCAGTTAGCCGGTTGATGTTTTTGAAGAGATCACGATTGGGTTTAATATTGTTAAGTGTAGAGGTATAAGTCTGATCCGCGTGGTCAGGAGTTGGATCTGACTTTTAATAAAGGGACAGAATCTTATATGAAGTTTTCGGCGGAGTTGTTTTTTGAGACACAGCAATTTAATTAGGATGCTGGGTAAAGGTTTTCTTAGATGAAAATGAGGGATGTTGGTGGATGTATTGCTGGTGAGGGCATCCTTGACTGTCTGCTCAATTTTTAGGGCTGCTCGATCGATATCAGCAGGGATTAGGTTAGAAGATTCGGGGATTTGCAAGTTAGAAAACCTTGCGGCGACGTCTCTATTGACCTTTTTCCAGTTAGTCTTGGAGAAGTTCGGGACAGGACTGTGTGAGTAGAGCAGTTCGAAGGAGGGAACTTAGATCGAAGTGTGAACTGAACCATGATCAGAGGGAAAGAGGAAGGATACTGTGGGGGGGCTCGTTGAGTAGACATCAGCCGACTTGAGAAAGAAGTCAATTGTTGACCGCTTCGAGTTGGTGACACGAGTTGGCTGCAGTGGACTGTCGATATACGTATATGGGTGAGATGAGAGGAGGTCTAAAAGTTGGCACCCGTATTTGTTATTCTTTATGTCGTTGAATGGTGTATGTCGAGCGTTCCAGTCTCCACCGATTAGGAATGGTGCGGGGAGAGACTGTCTGATTATTTGGGATATGGCAGAGTCAGGAAAGTCTGGTTCTCGTGTTGGGTGGATGTAAACGGATGTTATTATGATTACTTTTCACAAAAAAGTTTAACTGCCGTGTATTCAATATTGAAAACATTGGCGAACCTGATTTCGGTGAATGGAAATTTATTATTTATTAGGATGCCGGTACCTCCATGGGGTCCAGTAGTTCTGGGGTTTGGAAATAAATGTATAGTTGGGGATTTATACGCGGGAGTTGGACTAAAGCCACGTTTCTGAGAGGAGAAGGATGTCTGGGCAGAAGGTTTTAACAAACAACCGTAAGTGTTGCTTACGGATGTTGGAGTATATAGACTCTGCGTTGAGGGCAACTATAGTTAATTCAGACATTGAGGGAAAGAATATGGGAGGTTATAAGTCAAAGAATCTGACCTTTTTTTTCTATATCCGACATATGCTTCAATGTAGGAAGCATAGTTTGTAGACTCTTGATGGAGCCCATAATGTCCAGGTTGAGGCCAATGGAGTTGGGGTTGTTTGACGTCGGCGTGTTTGATTGTTTTTAATGACATCCGCATATGATGTTCCTGGCCTTGTTGGTTGTGGTAGTGTGTTCTGCGATGTGGATTTGGTTGGTGCGGATTTGTTGGTTGTAGTTGGTTTTATTCTTCTTTGGAGTGTTCTCAATTTATGAGGGCACTGGGAGAAATTGGCTGGATGTGGACCTCCGCAATTACAGCATGTCGCAGCGATTTCCTTAATGGTAGTGGATCCATCGGGGTTTGTGGTTTGGATTTTTCCTGGTTCCATACCCTGTGGATTGACCTTACGTTCTCCTGGTTGATGTTCATCGGCACATCTGCCGCATCGTATGTTTAGGTGGCAGGCCACGCCAAGTGTCCCGAGCCTTGGCATCTCTTGCAATGGAGACTGTTTTGTTTATGAGGCTTCTCGATGCTGATTTTATGCGTAAATAAGTACTTAATTTGTTTGAGCTTGTTGGTGTCTTCATTTGGAACGATTTGGGTAATCCGTATGTTCCTTAAGTTATTTTCCCGCATGTACGGAGTTTGAAAATAGTCCAGCCTGTGGATTTTCAGCTCTGGGCAAATCCTGATGATCTCCGACGCTCTTCGTTGGTCCAAGTTGGGTCAATGTGCCTATGATGAACGTTGTTAGTTTGAGCTGATGGTGTTGGAGGGTGAAAAATTGGTGTTGTAGCTCAGCAAGTTTTCTAACGGTTTTCTCGTGATCAACCAGAGTTGTTGTTGCAATGGAGACAGAGGAACCTTTAGTGTTTGTGGTGAAGTTGCGGTGTCCTAGGGCATTTTCTACTATTAGAATTATTTCCTTTATACTGGTCACATTTTTTATGTAGATTGGTGGTGGTCAACATTTTTGTGCTGGGCAGGCAGGGGACTCGCTGCTGGCTTGGTTTGTTTGGTGGATTCCTTGTGGGCTGATGATAGTTGTTTGGGTGGAGATGTTTTATGGTTTGAGTTGGGAGAAGGCGTCATCTCCATACTGGCATCGTCGCTGTTTAGGGTGTGTTGCTTTAGGCAGTGAATTTCCTCCCGGAGTTGCTTCACCTGTGTTGTAAGCTGTTGGATGTATTCCACGGCTTCGTGGAATTTTTGTTCGTAGTCAACGTGTTTTTTTTTTTGCTTGATTTTCCATTTTTGTGGTCTTCTTCGATGGATTTTGAAGACTTTCAATGGCTCTTCTCTTCCATTCCAAAAGATATTCCCGGGTAGCGCTCGGATCGTTGTCTGGCATCTGTGAAGACAGATTTCGACTACGGCATCCAGCGAAAATTACACGTGTTTGCTCGTGTTTGTATAGTTTTTTTTTTTTTTTTTTTTGTGATTATAACTTGTCGGGTATATCACACAAGGTTCGATGTGAATGCTATTGATTTTTTCTTTTAATTTTGTTGGTCAACGAGCACACGATGAATACGTCTGTCTGCATGAACGATCGGTGAGTGAGCGGCTCGAATCGAAAATTCATCGCCCTTTTATACAAAATCTTATCGGGATTTTGTATCGCGGATGCATCGAAATGCAAGCACAATTTCGAAATGTACTTCGACTGGAGTCGAGTACTGGAAAAAAGGAATGTGATATCAATTTTTAGAATATACACATCTGGCAAGAATGGAGATAAAGATAAGGATTTGTAGGAACATGAGTTTGTTTGCATACGAAGATATGCATTGTGGTGTTTAGTTTTTAGGAAATATGAGTATGGTAATTGAAATATGAGTATGGTAATTGAACATCTGGTTCAACTTACCGTGTGTTTGTTTTGGTTTGGGGATTACTGGAAATTGGGTGTATGGATGATAAACGAATATTTGATTCGTTTATCGGGATTTTGTATTTTAGAATTTGCGTGATTGATTTGTTTGAATCATCCTGTAGGTGTTGGAATTTGGATGTATGTGTGGAGAAAGGAGATGGTAGGGCTTTGTAGAGCACTACAACAGTACTCGTTCGATGTTGTTTGTTGAAATTTTGGCCAGAAATTCGTTCACAATGATAGCGTTGTAAAATTATCGCTGTGCAAAATCAATGAGATTTCTCTTCACAAACCTGGCCTTTTCGCGCTGGCAGATGAACACCAAAAGTGGTGCGATCCGTCGGCTTGTCTCGTGGAGTGCATATAAACCAACTTGCGCGGAACATAACCATGAATCTCCAAAAAATAGCACCCGTGACAATATCTGTAAAACTGACAGAGGTCAGCAACGCGCCTTCGATGTGACATCGACTGCAGTCCAGAATTAAAAATAAAACAATCAGAAAGTTTATTTATTTATATATACATAGATATACTCGTATATATATATATTTATTTATTTATTTATATACATATATATATCTCCGAAGAACAGTGTCCGTTATAATATCCACAGAACAGCCACAGGTCAGCTACGTGCCTTCGATGTGATAGCATTTGTAGCGCCGTGTCCTCGATCAGACAGATCACTCGTACCTGTATGCTCTCAAGTAGGTCGAGGGTATGTTTAGGAGCAGTGCTCCAAACATGAGAGCAATATTCGAGCGTGGTAGACCCGTGGGATTTATACAGGAGAAAAATATGGACCGTAGTTAAATATTTCTTGGCTCTAAAAAGATAACTCAGTTTTCCTTAGATATACATGGTAATGTTCGGCCTGTGTTTATACCACGATATATTTCCACAGGCCGTGAAACGAGCAATTTCATGCTTTCCACAGATTCGAGGGCCTGGCCATTCATCATCAGCTCTGGAACCGATGATCCACTTTTCTTTGTGAATGTTGTATATGTGTCTTCGTTGCATTGAAGTCGACGAGATTGGCTTTTGACGGATTTTTGTTTGTTTGTTTTTATTGCTGTTGTCCGCTAAACACTGTCCACAAAAATAAAAGACACCTTTAAATTTTAGTACATGTATTTATTAACGCACAAGTAAAGGTATTAATTAACGCACAGTAAGCGCATTTATTGGCGGAATGTTAATAACGTTGGCCGTAAAAATAAATGATTGTGGAAAATTTAACAAGCCTCGAGACTTGCTAAATAAGGCCAAGACCGGATTCCGGTTGGAGTGCCGATGATGATGATGATGCATATTTATTGAGAAGAAGTATATGTATTTATTAACGCATAGTATCGTTTTTATTACCAAGCAGTTTTTGGACTCAACTAAAACTCGCGGCGACACACTCTTCGTTTTGTTATCGCAAACCCAGCGTGGCGGATGCTGTTACTCTCTTCTCCTACGATTCCGTTTTGATCATAGCGATGCTGTGTGGATGCACCCACATACACAGACGCGAACGTTGCTGTCCATGTGGCCGGAGATATGGCGAGGATCGTCAGGTTTTTCACACATCTGCGCTTTCCCTATGTGTACTTTACCGGATGGTCATTATCTTCGGAGGCAATATTTATGAGGTTTTCATCTCCTTGCAGGAACACGGTCAGCTGGTTTATTGTTTACCTTCTGTTCCCACAATAGTCCTTTCGATAAGGAAAAACCAAATTGCATTTGGCTCAAGAGAAGATCATAAATTTGTTTATTATATGTGGGGTGGTGTAATTGAGGGAGATGATTAATATTCCGTTGTAAATTGGAATATGCATTTATTACAGCTCGGGAAATGGATTCTTGGTAAGTATGGTGATGTATGCAATTGCGGATTTGGGGGACGGACGCTGTTGCATATTGCGATGTGTTTTTGCATGTTGGGAAATGGGTTACAGGTTAGGTAGGGTGACGCGAGTTACGGTTGCCACCGGGCACCCCGTTACCTGTTAATACCTCCTACACTATCGTTCCACCAAGGGACATACCATATAAACAAAACCCACGTGCCCACAGTCATTTGTCCCCAGAGTACTCCTTTCCACCTGAAAAAAGGTGACATTCATCTTGGAATCAACGATGTATCCAAAGACACATAATGCAAGGCCGAACAATCGTCCTCCGCCTGCACGGGGACCGAAGAACACGACTCGGCATAGAAACTGTTTACTAATCCATTAACTGGATAAACACAAACGGTTGATTTATCTCCGCCGATAGGCTAATTGTTGGAAACCCACTTCATAAACAAAGACCCTTGCGATACCAGCAATAAAAGAAAATTCTGCTTCCATAAGGGATACGTAAATACGTAAACAAGGATAATTACATAATCCCACGATCGGCTAGAAGAAAAGGCACCCCCGATTGTTTAAGTAATTAGTATACCCGCCTGTCACCCGGGAGACCGGGGTTCGATTCCCCGTCGGGGAGCTTCTGGCGCAAGACTAATGACCTTGCCCAGAAAAAATAAATCATTATGGAAAATTTAACAAGCCCCAGGACTTGCTAAATAAGGCCAAGACCAGTTCCCGGTTGTAGTGCCGATGATGATGATGATGATTGTTTAAGTAAACAATACATTAGAGATGAGAGATTCCGATCGCAGAGCGATCCACAGCATGCAGAGAATAACCTCTGCGGCTGTATGCGTGAGCGTGAGATTGCTTGACCACGAGAAAGCCACCACCAGCTAGTAAACAAAAAAAAAGATAAGAAAAAAAGCTACGGGATGAATGGGATCATCGCCGAGAAAAAGAAAATCAGTTTCGGCAGGGAGCCCGAGAAGCGAGTTTAAAGAAATAAAAGAAATTTTTAATTTGGACCATAAAAAAAAATATTGTGTTGTATTTTTCGTCGCAACATCGTAACTCGCGCTATTAGCGGTCAAAAGAGGTTGGTTCTCCATGTGGTATAGAGAAACCCCACAAGTCTGTTAATAACAACCGTTACTTGATATTTCGCTAATAATTTGGCGACTCTTCTTTCACTAGAGACTTACCGTTTAATTCCTATCGCTTCGTTACTCTGCTTCTTTACTTATCGCTTACTTGATCTGCGTGCGACATATTTATATCGTTTTTCCTCATTCTGATTCGGCGTTTTGTTTCCGTCCGTTCCATAGCCTCGAATTTTCTACTGCTCATAGTCTTCGGTTTCCAGTACTTTCTGTAATAATCTAGTACTTTGTTTTGGAGACCTGCCAGATATCACAGCTGATTGTCATATGCGTCAAAAAATAGAAAATGTCGATCCCACTAGTTAAAATAGGGTGTGCTCTATACATATGAGTATACATATGTATATACATATATATATACATATATATATATATATATATATATATGTATATATATATATATATATGTATATGTATATGTATATATATATATATATGTATATATATCATCATCATCATCGGCACTACAACCGGGATCCGGTCTTGGCCTTATTTAACAAATCTCTCCACCGGTCCCGATTTCGAGCCGATGTCATCCAGTTTAGCACTCCCAGGCTCTGGGCGTCCTGGTCTACGCCATCGGTCCATCGCAGACAAGGTCTGCCGCGCTGTCTCCTTTCCGGGCAGGCTCCTCTTCGCCCATTCGAGCTAGGTGTCGCGCCCACCGGAGTCTACCGAGCTTGATTTTTCTCACAATATTAGCTTCAAGGTAGATTGCGTACAACTCATGGTTTTAGCGTCTCCGGAATCGTCCTCCCTCACATACAGGGCCAACAATTCTCCTTAAGACCTTCCTCTCGAACGCGGAGTGCCTTTTATTAAGCACCCAGGTCTCGGATCCATACATGAGTACTGGTAAGACCATGGTCTTGTACAGTAGTAGCTTGGATGTTGAGGATAAATTTCGGGATTTAGGCTTTAGTAGGCTTTGTTGGATTTAATCAGCCGTTCCCGTATTTCTTCTTCCATATTGTTATCGGCTAATACTATTGACCCAAGGTAGGTAAAGGATTGCACCACTTCAAATTCGTGCTCCACTACCCTGATAGTTTGACCAACGTTAGGTCTTCTCTTCGCAGATGTTGCCACCATGTACTTAATTTTTCCCTGATTAATGTGCAGTCACAGTTTTTGTGCCGCCTGCTCAATCTGGATGAAGGATTCCTGTACCGGCGATTCGGTTCTACCCATGATGTCGATGTCATCTGGGTAGGCAAGTATCTGGCTGGACTTGGTGACAATAGTCCCTCTTGTTGTAACGCCAGACCGTTGGCTTTCTCCAACGCCAGGTTGAAGAGGAGGCAGGCCAGACCGTCCCCTTGTCGGAGTCCATTATAGATGTTTAATGGTTTGGACAGCAATCCCACTATTTTTACTTGACTAGTTCCGTTGATCATGGTCAACCTACAAAGTCGTATCAATTTATTTGGAATGCCGAATTCTCTCATGGCATTATATAGTTCTACCCTGGCTATGCTGTCGTAGGCGGCCTTGAAGTCTATAAACAGATGATATAGTGGAATCTTAAATTCCAGACATTTTTCCATCGTCTGCCTAAGGGTGAATATCTGATCAATTGCTGATTTGCCTGGGATGAAGCCACACTGATATTGACGAATGATGACTTTAGCGTATGGGGCTATCCGATCTTGTAGGATAGTGGAGAGTATCTTATAGGCGGTACTCAGCAATGTTATACCCCTATAGTTGCTGCACATTGTGATATCCCTTTCTTATGTATGGGGCAAATTATTCCGCGACGCCAATCTTCCGGCATCTCCTCTTGCTCCCATACGTGCACCACGATCTCATGAATTGCGTGATATAACGCTGTCCCTCCTTGTTTGATCAGCTCAGCTGGTATGCCATCAGCTCCAGGGGCTTTATTTGATTTAAGCTGTATAATGGTTTTTAATGTTTCCTCAATGCTTGGTGGCGGCAGCATTTGGTCTTGATCTTGCATTGGTGGGTCCTCCAATTCTTCTGTGAGCTGACCATTTAGCAATTCATTGTAGTGCACTTCCCATCGCTCCAGAATGCCTTCAGGATCGGTGATCAGATTAACCCCTTTCTCCTTGCAGTAAGTCCAGCGTGGTGTGTACCGTGTCATACTTTGGATTATATGGTAGAACTTCCGCGCCTGGTGCGGACCTCGCTCACTACTTTTCTCTATTTCACAGACAAGGTTTTTTTCCCAGGCACTTTTCTTTTGTCTGTGAAGCCTTTTTTCAGATCTTCTGAGCTCTCTATATTTCTCCTCGAGCACCCGCGTCCTATGAGACTGCTGCATTGCCCGGTATGCAGCATTCTTACGTTCAGTCGCTAGTTTGCACTCATTATCAAACCAGTCGTCCCGATCTCTACGACTACTGCCTAAGATGGACTTGGCAGTACTAATGACAGTATTCTTAAGGCGTGCCCATTTCTCTTCTACGCCCGGCATTCTGGCTCCAGGACTTACTCTCCCTCCGTCGAGCTCTTCGAGGGCGAGTCTTAACGCATGACCAAAGTGTTACTGGTACGAGTATTCTCATTGCGTAAGGCAGCCATGTTGATTCGAACCTGATCCACGGATGCAATACGTCTCCGTAAGGCAATCCGCGCTCGGAAAACTGTACCAACATGATAGTGATCCGAGTCGACGTTGGCACCTCGGTACGTTCGTACCGTCATCAGGCTCGAGGAGTGGCGGCGATCTATCAACACGTGGTCAATTTGGTTGCGAGTGGCTCCATCAGGTGATACCCAGGTGGCTTTGTGGATATCTTCACGCGGAAACCTGGTACTCGCAACGACAAAGTTTTTCGATGCTGCCAATTCGATGACTCGTAGTCCATTGTCATTAGTGTTCTCATGCAAACTATGGGAACCTGTGTAGTGCCTGAAAACCGGCTCCCGACCTATTTTTGCATTCAAATCACCAAGAACGATTTTCACATCGTATCTTGGGTAGGCATTGCACTCACGTCGTCAGGGGACTCCTCTGTAGGTCCGTGAACGTTTATGAGGCTTATGTTCTTAAACTTGCCTCGCACGCGAAGAGTGCATAGCCTTTCATTTATTGCATTAAAGCCGATGATGGCAGGCTTCAGTTTTTGGCTGACTAGAAAGCCTACCCCGAGCACATGGTGTTTTGCGTGACAGCTGTAATAAATGTCATACTCTTTTCTTTGAATAACACCATTCCCCGTCCATCTTATTTCTTGTAATGCTGTTATGTCAGCCTTATATTCGGACAGGCCATCGGCTAGCTGCTGTGCAGCTCGAGCTCTGTATAGTGAGCGTACGTTCCATGTAAAAATTCTTAAATAATTTAGCCATTTTCGTTTCCGTGGTCGTCGTCGTGTATCCGGTCCATATCCGAGGCTTGTTAAATTTGCCATAATAATTCATTTTTACGGGCCTGGTTATTAGCCTTGCGCCAACCTTTCTCAGGATGTCACTGCATGCATTGGTTCACTACTTGGCGGGTGTCAAAGAGACTGCATGTCAACTTGGATTGAACAGGGACAAGGATCGTCCTGGCCTTCGCCGGTTTGAAAGCAATCAGAGACACTGCCCTGTATGTTCGAACCCATCCCCCCACAGTTCTATCGGTTTCGTTGATTATTACGCAAAAGATTTCGTGCCAAGTAGTTCAGAGAACTTGTGCACACAGAGTTTCTCACCTCAGCAGTAGTAACATACTTAGATAGTACCCTCGCTGGTTTTGGGACTTAAAGTCATCAATGTCCGCATTACACGATTCCACACCCGGTGACCGGTGTCTCTGCTGATTGTTTAGAATGATTCTAAGGCATATATATCTTTTCTCAAATATAGATAAAACCTGTTTTATCCTTATTTAATTATTTAGTCGATACATTTCAATGACATTCCTGACCTAACAGACCTGAATAAAAATGTTAATTAACCAGCCGGTTTTTAGAGCGCGACAATTTAACTATGAAACACCAACGCTTGACTGAAGTTTCTGAAATAGTCACGACGCCTCGTGGGCGCTTTGCATAAAAAATAAGCCAACCGAAATTAATTAACCTTCATTCTGAAACCGACGAATTCGCAGTTCGCTTGTTTAATCTAGACACTGTGTACAAAGCAATTGCCGCTCAGACATTGTTTACCAATGGATTTCGGTTTTCCTGCATTTTTTGTTGCGGTTTGCTTTTTTAGTTATTTATTTAAGTAATGACACTACATAATAAATCAAGCCTGAATGGTTTTCATCAGCTCCAAGTGCGCCCGTCTCCACTCTACACCAACCGGAGTTGGCAGTCGGGGACGTGCCTGATTTTGTCATATTCGGTGACCTTTCCGCGCTATCAGATTCAAGTTTTAAGTTGAAACATAAATAATTTTAACGCTGTTCTCAATGTTGAGGTTGAAAAATCGCCAAGTAAGATATACAAGCAGACGCTGAAGTTGCTGTGGCTTCTCGCCGCCCGATGACTCAGCTTCGGGTTGTTTGGTAATCCGAGTAGTTTGTTTTCCTTTATCCCCGGTTTTTCTTGTTTATCTTTTAGTTTCTATACGGAATGTTCGGAATTTAAATGTTCTTTTACCCGGTCTCCTGCTGAACAACCGATTTTGCTGATGTGTGCTAAAGCATTGCTAGAAAACTTTACAAAAATAAATAACAGCGTTTTTAATATTTTTGTGTGAGATAAATTAATTTTAAGTTATGTGCGATGATAGTGATTTCAGTAATCGTATTCCTGACGTCGACTTATGCCAGCTACTCGCGATACATGGTGGCTTGGATTCAAAACCGGTTTCAAAGTAAGATATTAACAGTCATATAAAAGTGCAATGTTGAGGACACTTTTATTTGTGTATTTACTTTTTCTTTGTACCATATTGCGTGTTTGAGTTGTGCGATAACGCATCTGCGAAACTGAAAAAGTCAATAATGAAGTGTTTTTACGATCTTTTTGTTGGTAGAAAATACTGAAGTATGTTATCAATCGGGTTTTGAAGCGTCCGAAGACATTTTTGCATTAAAAAATAACACAAAATTGCAGTACTGCATCCAGTTCCCTGAGCCGCGTAGAATTTGAGGCCCGCAGTAGTTTGAAATCTGAAAAACTAAATAAGAAATTTGTCTTAGTCAAAAATGAGCATAGCTAACCACATGATTTTGAAAATATACGTTTTGTAAACAGGAGATAAAACTTTTTCAGGAGCGGTCAATGTCATAATGAGAGTCAAGGTTTACATTTCTAACAAGTTGAAGTTCACGAGCGAACAAATTTTAGAAAAATTACTACCGAAGTTCTAAATCGGTGGTCAGAACTATAAGAGTGCTTACTTTTTGTTTTTGTCATAATAATCGTTGCATCAGGTTGTGCCTGCTATAGTGGGTAAATTTGAGTCAATATGTTGCCATTGGGCGTTTAATTTTAATTTAATTTTGTTGAGGCTGGCGCCCAATTTATTTGTTTAGTTCATATCAAAAATTGTAAAAGGAAATAAAATAATAAAAATGAAAGATATATATATATTGCAGTACATTAATAAGAACGAAAGAACAGAAAAATGTGTTAGCATAGGGTTGCGTGACGGTAGTGCGGTTGAAGGGCGGGGCGGTGAGGGGAGGCTAGTAACGAAACGGAGTTGTGGTGAAACATAACGCTTCACATTGAACGCTTTCGAACAGTTTTGATATGTGTGATAGTTTAGCAATGGGACGGTAGGGAGGTTAAGTTCAAGAGGTGGGCACAGTCGATCGATCCAGAGAGCAGTCGATGAATGAACAGAATGTAGGCCTGGAGGCTATGCTCGTCAGGGGTTCTCGAATTGATTAATTTGAGGCGGTTGATGTACGGGGGCAGGATTTAAGGATTTCCCCAACCTAGTGTTCGCAGAGCAAACCGTAGGAAGCGACATTGGAGACCTTCGAGTCTATGGATATGAATCTGTTGATAGGGAGACCATACCTGGCAGGCATACTCTAGTAGGAGATGAACGAGGGAAAGGTAAAGCAGTCGGGTTACATAGGGGTTGCACAATTCCTTTCACCAAAGTTTGACGAGCCCCAGGGCCGCCTTGGCTTTCAGTATTATCTCATCAATATGAGAGGAAATTAAGTTACGTATCACATAAGATTCGGAGGTCTCGAATACTGTAGACAATGGTTAGCGGTTGGTTACGAAGGAAATATAAGCGAGGGGAAGAATTGATACGTTTTCGAGAAAAGGTTATAGATTGGCACTTGGCAATATTAAGTCTATTTGCAGCAGTGCACGATCTTGTTGAGATTCGACGATCTTACATATCTTAGTGTTAACAGCATACAGAGACAGGTGGGAATGCTTGATGGCCTTATCAATATCAATATTGGTGGCTACTATGAATAGGGGAGGGCCCAGGTGGCTGGCTTTAGGGACTCGTCATGGGTTATGGAAGGTGTTTGATCTCGCGGATCTGAATCAAACGGAATACCGTGTATCGCCAAGATAGGATGAGATCCAATTCAGGAATCTTGTTTCGAAGCCGAGATGGATAATTTGAAGTGCACACGTTGAAGGAGATTTTGTCAAAAGCTTTGCTCAGATCGGTTGAGACCATGTCGACTTTTTCAACGTGCTTTAGTGCTGAGAGTGTAAAGGATGTGAATTCAAGAACATTGGTTGTAGTTGATCGGCCGTTTGAAAACCATATTGCTTTGGTAAGATAAGCGTTTGCAACGAAAACAAAGTAATTCGTAAAGATTGCTTTCGAAAATCTTGGGTAAGCGGGAGAGTTTGGCGATAGGGCGGTAGTTCGCGGTATCATTTTTGGATCCCTTCTTGTGGATGGGGGTGATGAAGGAAGTTTTCCAAATGTGTGGAAATACACCTTGAGAGAGTGAAAGATTGGAGATAGTCGGGAGAGAAGCACACAGAACGGATGAGCACTTCTTGAAAATAGCCGGGGTACCATCGAGTGAGTAATTTGAATTCGATTAAGGACGGATCAAAGGAGTTTGGGAGGAGGGGCCCAAGGGAAAAGTTGGGCAAGATGTCGAAGTATGATCGGTCTGCAACAAAGGTGTCATTAGTGAATGACTGTTTGAAATGTGAGGAAATCATCGGATTTGAGTTTAACTGATTTATGGTTAACGAACTAGAAAAATGGTGTGGCATCATTTCTCAGATTTGTTGCTAGTTTAACTGCACCCAATAAATAATATATATATATATATATATATATATATATATATATATATATATATATATATATATATATATATATATATATATATATATATATATATATATATATATATATATATATATATATATAAATAGTACTCACGCTGCTGTTTGCAGAATGACGTTTTTCTTTTAGTTTAATTGAAGGACTTAGGTTTTTGTTAAGTTGTCTTCAGTTTGAAATTATTAGTACGAGGGTTGCCTTTTATATTTCGGGATTAGAGAACAAAAACAAATATTGATCATCGAAAATCACTTTATTGTTTTTCAAAATATTCCCCATGAAGATCTATACACTTTTGCATGCGTTTGAACCAATTGTCGAAGCACTTTTGCCACTCTGATTGAGGTTTCTCCAACACATGCATTCTGAATGCAGCAACCGCTTCTTCAGGTGTCGAAAAACGTTGACCTCTCAGTTTGTTTTTTACGTACGGGAATAAAAAGAAGTCATTCGGTGCCAAGTCAGGACTATAAGGCGGATGACCCATCAAATCGATGTTTTGGGTGCTCAAAAATGCAGTTGTCGCAGCCGATGTGTGAGAGCTCGCATTGTCGTGGTGAAGAGTGATCCGTCTTCGGCGGTTGGTTTTCCTGATTTCTTGGAAGACAACTGGCAAACAAATGGTTGTGTACCACTCAGAATTGACTGTTCTGCGTTGTTCTAGTGGTACGGTTGCGACATGTCCAGTTTTTCCGAAAAAACAGGCGACCATTTTCTTGGAAGTGCTTCGTGCGCGAACAACTTTTGTTGGATTTGGCTCATCTTGAAACACCCAGACAGTCGACTGCTGTTTACTTTCGGGCTCATACGCGTAAATCCACGATTCATCACCTGTCACGATGTCATAGACGTGTTTCGAAGCACCGCGACCGTATTTTTTGAGCATTTCTTTCGACCAATTGACACGAGCCTTTTTTTTGGGCCATTGACAAATGGTGTGGGATCCAACGCGAACAAATTTTTTTGACAGTCAAATGTTTATGCAATATTGAATGTATGCTGGTCCCACTAACGCCTAAGGTTGTCTCAATCTCACGATAGGTCACATGACGATCTTCCAATATCAGTTCGCGCACAGCATCAATGGTTTTCGGAACAACAACTGATTTTGGACGACCTTCACGAAATTCATCTTGGAGTGAACTACGACCACGATTGAATTCACCATACCATCGATAAACACTGGTCCTTGATGGAGCTTCATCGCCAAAAATTGAATTAAGTTCATCCATGCACTGTTGCTGAGTTAATCCACGCCGAAAGTTGTAAAAAATAATCGCACGAAAATGTTGACGATTTAATTCCATTTTTGGGCCGAGATGAATCTTTTAAGTTACTGTAAACAACACAAATGGCGCTCGTATGTCAAAACGTTCTGCGTGCGTATAACCTCAAAAATGTCCAACTTTACGACAGAGCTGTCAATTGCCGGATTGCAACACTAGGGTTGCCAAATCCCGAAACATAAGAGGCAACCCTCGTAACACTCGTATTCAGCCCTTTAGTAAATTGCATTTAATCTGTGTTTCCAAAGACGTTTAACTATATCTTAGTAACGCGTTTGTTTATAAATTTAGTTTAATCTGTTTTTTCAAAGACGATTAACTATTTATTAGTAACACTTTCATTTAACTCTTTAGTAAATTACATTTAATCTGTGTTTTCAAAGACCTTTAACTATATCTTAGTAACACTTTCATTTAGCTCTCTAGTAAATTTCGTTTAATTTGTTTTTTCAAAGACGAGTAGGTATTTATTAGTAACACTTTCATTTATCTCTTTAGTATATTTCGTAGACATCATCATCATCATGGGCACTACAACCGGGAACCGGTCTTGGCCTTATTTAGCAAGTTCTGAGGCTTGTTAAATTTTCGATAATGATTTGTTTTTTCCGGGCAAGGTCATTAGTCTTACGCCAGAGGCTCGGGGAATCGAACCCCGGCCAACCACGTGACAGGCGGGTATACTAACCACTATACTATCGAGGAACCTATTTCGTAGACATACAACGAATTATTAAACATGAGATCAATTTTCAATTGATCGAGAGGCCAGTTGACACCTCAAACAAAACAAGACGAATCCTGCAAAATGCCCGTTCGCAGCCCTGTTACCACTTTTGCAAATTTCCTCCACCATTCCATTTACCAGCTCCTTGAATATTATGTTCGTTCAAGCCACTTACTCAAGGACCAAGTGTCATGGAAAACCAATGGAAACCCTGTTGGGAAGGGTTGTGTGTGCAAAAAGTCTGGGGGAAAATGTGTGATATGGGCATACGTGTGAAAAGTGTGTGGGAAGATATGTTTGATATGCTGTCGTAGAATGTGTATGCAATTCCGTTGTACCGTGGGAAAAATGTGTGATATGCAGTCTTAGCATGTGTGTGTAATGCTGTTGTAGTGTGGGAATTATAAAGAGCGCGAATCAGCATAATCATTCGGAAGAGGGGTGTGTGGGGGGGGGGGGGGGGGTAACGGATTAGTCTGTCTATTGATCAGACTCTATAACACCCTTCATAGAGTTCAGTGAGCTGGAAGTAACAGGCGTGAAAGTTGGAGTAATACGGAATGGTTCGATACCATAAGAAGGTGGCACATAATTTGATAGTTATGAATAGGCGTAAGCACGAAGGGGCTGAGTGAGACCGACGTATTGATGAAACTTACAGTAAATACAGGGTCTAGCTGTGTTATAACGTTGGTAACTTTATAGATGCAGGAATCAGATGGCCGATCGATGAATAGACAGGTGACAATTGCTCAGCTCGATTATATGGTTAATTGAGTTAAGAGCGAGCTCTTAAACTTCAGTGGGCTGGGATGGCAAAATGTAAAAACACATGACAAAGATTGTCTTATGCGGGAGAGTGATTTTGAGCGATAAGATACGAATTAAAGCTGTGATACATGGCAAGCAGCATGCCGCACCAAGGGGAAACATCAGAAGAGCGGTCGGGGTTATAGTCGAGAAAATGTTGAACGTGGAGAGAACAAGGTTATGAATACTGGGTATTAAGTTCGTTATGGTTAGGGCGAATATGTCGGCAGGTAGAGGGTGGAAGTTATACAGAATGGCATGTGTTTTTTAGCGAAGATCTCTGCCGCTCGGTTTGTAGATGGTAGGTAACAGCGGTAATACGGTAGTAAACTCCTCGAAAGCCAGCAGAGCATTTCCAATAGCTCGCTTAAAATGATGCTTCACGGACTTGATTCCTTCCTCCCACAAGCCACCAATATGGGGGGCTGCCGGGGGAATGAATTTCCAAGTGATCCCGTTGGTGGCCAACTCCGCCATGATTCCGTGCCGGTAGTTCTCCGGTTTATATGCTCATAAACTTCTCGCAGTTCTCGATATGCTCCAACAAAACTAGTGCCATTATCACTCCATAGGGTGTCACAAAAACCCCTACGGGTGAGTAATCTCTTCAATGCTGCCTGGAAAGCCTCGCTGGACAGCTCGCTAACCGCTTCGAGGTGTATTCCCTAGGTTACTAAGCATACGAAGAGACAGATGAAGCCTTTGACACGCCTTGCGCCGCGGCCTTTCCATGTCCGAAAAGTGATAGGACCCCCTTAATCAACGTCGGTGTTACTAAATGGTCTGTCATCTCCAGATATAGAGCTGTTAATCGGAAGAGGCCAGCTTTAACACCCTTAATTTTTTTTTTGTGAGAATATTTAATTTGGCACTGTTAAACTATTTTTTTTTTACTATCTGATACATATACATTTTTTATTTTATTATTCCTCTTAGTTTTTTAACTCACATGCTAGACAAAAAATGCTTAAACTCTAGTTTATCTATATTAAATCTTAACCTATTGGTCCCAAAACATTAGCATATTGAAATTTTCCCTGAATGCAATAAATGGTGGGGGGAGGATCCAAGAATTCATTTTTTTGGATTATTCTATTTTTCGTGTAACAATACCTGGAACAAGAGATGCTCTGAAATTGATCATCAAACGCTGCAGTAATAAAATTACACCCGATTTATTGGAAAAAGCCAACGAAAATTCGGTTTATTGAATCCGATGCAGCAAACGAAGACTTGGTGGACATTTGAATTATGCGTTGTTAAGATTAACAAAAATGTTTGCTTTTACATCAAATATTTTGTATTCATTTGAATTTTAAAAACATATCGTCTTAGTTGGGGCATCGTTTATAAAAGTACAGTTTTATGTGTAATGGAGATCTTTTGAATATATATCACATTCTACAGTCATTTCTCATTCGTTACTTTCATGACGTACTTTTAAAACATCAACAACAATTTCCTACGAGCTGTGTGTTCATTTCTTTTCACTTTTCGTTACAGATTCTATTCCGTGATCGGTCCTGGAACATTGAGGTCCAACTCTGATTACCATGTAACTGTATCTCTACATGAATCTCCATCGCCAGCTACTATTAAGGTTGGAATCAACGGAACAAGTTATAATAATACAAAAACGATTGAAATTGCACCTTTCACATCTAAAGACGTTTGGTTCAAGGTGGGTGTTGGGATTTTTGATATTCTATTTAGTCATTCGCTAATCGTTTCACTCCAGATTCCGAAAATTTCTGAAGGCGACTACAATCTAACAGTCGAAGGTATAGAAGGATACCGCTTCCATAACACAACAAAATTGAATTATGCTAACGAAGAGAGATCTGTGTACATTCAAACGGACAAGGCAACCTATAAGCCAAATGATCTAGTTCGGTTCCGTGTCATTGTGATAGATAAAAACACCAAGCCGGCTAAGATTAGTGGAACGATTGATATCGTCATCAACGTAAGTATTATATATTTTATATTTGTTAGCATTAATACTTATTCAAAAATAGACGTGGATTATTTATTTACTTTTTTTTATTGTATGTTAAATAAATGTTGGGGTTTTAAGCCCTACAGGATACAATTTCCATAAATTAATGTCAGGTTTTGCAGCTTACCATATAAGTATTGAATTTATTACCCATCCTATTCAGTCACGCCTAATTGGTAATTTGACTTTCCAGTGAAATTTAAAAGAGGTAATAAATATTCATCTTTCCAATAAGATATTTCAGCTATAAAAGATTCTTCAATAGAATTGCTGTCAAAAGTATTACTCTATTATGCTCCGTCGCACTTATTTATGCTTATGTCGAAAAATGTTCTTTCTCTGAAAATGTGTTTTATGTGCTTAAGTGAAATACATGAGGCAAATTATTGAAGTCAGAATTCGGCAAAATCAACCAATATTGATTTTTCAAAGTTTGAGGAGCTTGGTTAGTTATATTCAAATAGTCGCAGAATGTTGTATGGGGATAAACATCATTCTTTTTTCAGAAAAAAAAAACCGTATGTATTTGGATTTTGGGTAAGCCATTTAGTGTTTTGGCATCTGGAAATCCTGTAGTTTTTACCTCTATTTCCACATCGATTTATGGCAGCCCGCATTCGAAGCGTTAGTCGTAGCGAATTTATGTCACCAACAGTATACGTTGAAACAACACCCTACTATATATAATTTGCCTCATATATTCAAAAAATGTTGTAAATTGTAAAAACCAACGCGCGAGTTATGGTTTTATGTACTCACCGACATCAGAATCACGACACCAAAGGAAACGGCGACCAAATCTTCCCTTTTTTTCCTTTTTTTAGTTTTCTCTTTTTGTTGTTTTCACCAAAACTCAAGAAGTCAATACTCAAAGTCACTCAGTAGTTTTCACCCACTTTAATTTTTCCTTTTTCTTCCTTTAATTACAATATCTCTTCTAATTCCTTTAGAGGGTTTTCTTCTTTCTTTGCTTCTTAGTTCTCCCTTAGAAATTTAACAAAACTGTTCTTTACATTGAATACTTTCTTAACACAATTTGTTAACGTCTCATTTTATATTTTACAATTCCCTCCAAGCGCAGGTTCGTTAAACACTTTATTTATTTTTCCGTTTAATATTATCCACTAGCTGCTCTTTTACTCTATTTCTTAGTTCTCTCCAAGTGGAGGTTCGTATAACACTTTATCTGTCTTTATACTTAATTTCCTTTACAAACTATTTCTTTCACTTTACTTTACAATTTATCTTTATTAGTTTAAATGATCCTGGAATTGCACAGACATTCTCCACTTCGCGACACAGCTTTGTTTCTTTTACTCTCTGCCCATCCACCTCGTAACAGATTCACTACCAGACTCCCTGACCAACAACAGACTACCTCCTGACTTTCTTTCACCTCTTCTCGACACCTCGGGGCCAACACCTCCCGATTACGATAATGCAATTTCATGACCTAATTTGCGATTTTTGATTTCAATTTCAATTCGCAATTGCTTTGTACTGTGGTGTCAGCCAATATATCTTCACCGAGTTCAACATCTGCAATTGCGAATTGACCCAATTAATTCATGTGCAATTACCTTTTTGTGTTTTCTCATTCGTGTCGAAATATGCAATTAATTGCTTTTCCGTGATTTGTTAATCGTTCCGGAATATGCAATTAATTGTTTTTATCCGATTTGTCAATTGCTCTGAAATATGCAATTAATTGCATTACCGTTTTGGGTGTCATCCGAGTTTAGAATCGGGTGGCGTTTTTCTGTTTGAGTATATCAATGACCTCTTGTAAGCCATCTTTGTCTATGATGTCACTGACACACTTAACACGCGTATAGTTCAAAATACCGAGTAAAGAAAACATCTTCAGACAAACCTCGACTTACTTACGAGTTATACATTTAGAAAACATCCTTGGGCCGTTCTTCGCCAAACATGCAACTGGTACAAGCGGATCCTTCATTGGAAAGCATTAAAGGGCGATGATAATGGATTTTTTATGTCAATTTGGGCTGATCGAAAACAATTCGAAAAGTAAGCGAAATTAAAAAAATTATAAAAAAAAACGACTCGATGGCTTCCTTCAATCTGGCTGTTGGCATTTCCGCGATATCATATTCGAAAAGTGAGTAGAACAAATTGGCAAGATTTGAAATGAGGGAAAAATATTTCCATAGTATTTAAATACCACGGGTACTGTTCTTTGAGGATTCGTCGTATTGTTTCGCGGTATTCGGTTTGTATGCGCTCCACAAAACAATCCCACGGATCGCACCACATTACGGTTCATCTCCCAACAGCGCGAACATGCCTGGATCAGAACTCGTTCCGTTACAGAGCGGGAGAACTATGTAACTCCCACCCCGCGCGAGTATTCTCGATACATTCCAACCTGCAACTATTCAAGAAAAACTGCAACGGTTGTGTACTGGCATCTATGAGTTCGCCTCCCTTGAGAGACGTATATCACAAAAAAAATTATTAAAAAAAAAAAAAAAAAAACGGAACCACACCGACAGTTTAACAGCATTCGGTTTTATTAGTCAGCACAAGCAATTCGATTGGAAGTAGATTTATCGCTACTCAGAACTCTCCGAAAAAAAAACAACTACTTGTTCAGGAAAGTTTCTATTTGGGTGCTGGCTCGGTTTTTTGAGGCGTTGCAACACATGTCTTAGGTGCGAGAGATGTTTGGTTGTGTTTTCCGACGATATGAATATCTCGTCGGGGTACGCTTACAAGAAATCCAATTTACGAGTGCCGAGTCACCGAGTCAAGTTATCGCCTTGAATTTGAATAGTTCAAGATGTATTTTTAATGTCGTCTTGGGAATGTGTTTTGGCGCTACCCGTATCTGGTGGTAGAATTGGGAGAATGTCATCCAGACCATCGTATTCATTAATGTTCATCTCTTCGAGTGCTCGGGTCTCAGTAGGAGTTCAAAACATAATTATGATAACGTCGTATTGGGCAGTCTTGAGTTGTCTGCAAATTGTATAGTAAGTAGACTGGCTATCTATATTGCGCTGACTATGGGTCTAATATTACAGTAGCTGCTCCTTAAGAGCAAGACATTTACAAATCTGTTGATCCAGTTAGCAATTACCATGCATGGGATTAAGTGGTTTTCCCATCCTAGCCCTCGGAGAGCGAACCGAAGGATGCGACGTTGAATACTTTCGATTCTACGGATATGGGTCTTGTGATAAGGGGAGCATACCTGGCTACCATATTCTAGCAGTGAACGGACGAAGGTAAGGTACCAGTTACGTAGGGGTGGGAGAGTTCTGTACACCAACGTTTCACGAACCCGAGAGCAGAATTGGGCTTCCGAATCGTCTCGTCGATGTGAGAGATGAAGTTAAGCTCCCAGTCGCATAGGATCCCAAGGTCTGGAATAGATTGTACAATGGTTAAGGGTTAGTTATAAAGAGAATGCCTCCTCGATAGTATAGTGGTTAGTATACCCGTCTGTCACACGGGAGACCGGGGTTCGATTCCCTGTCGGGGAGGCCCCGGCGCTAGACTAATGACCTTGCCCGGAAAATAACAAATTATGGAAAATTTAACAAGCCTCATGACTTGCTAAATAAGGCCAAGACCGGCCCCCTTTTGTAGTGCGGATGATGATGATGATGATGATAAAGAGAATATGGACGGGAGGATTTCCGCTTATAAGGGAAAAGGTCATAAATTGGCGTTTGGCGATGTTAAGTTCAAAGCAGTTTTTGTCACACCAAGTCGAGAAGTTGTCAAGGTTTGATTGCAGCAGTACAGAAGATTCAATTCGTACAAGACCCCGAAAAAAATTCCTTACTTTTACGCAAAGAATTTTGGGAAATGACGTTGCAGAGATTACGAAAGGTAAAATTCCATTTCTGGAGGGACGTTTTATTTTTTTTAAGTGGACCATAACTAAAAATTTACCACGAAATTAACACCATTCAGCCGAGTTTACAGGTTCGTGTGTCTACTTCCGAACATTTATTCACTAGTATGATTTATCCCCTGCTAAAATAAAGTGCCATTGTGATTCAGAAGTACATTCTTGTCTTATTAGAAATACATATCATTTACGGATTAATGTGATGAATTTGTGACAATAGTGAAATTAAGATCAAATTAACAATATTTGTTTTTCACAGGACGCAGCTCGCAACAGAATCAAACAGTGGCTTGCTGTTACACTCGTTAAGGGCGTTTATGGTGGAGAACTTCAATTGTCAGAATTCCCAGCCCTTGGTGGATGGAGTATTGACGTCGATATTAATGGCAACTCAGTGTCAAAGAGCTTTGATGTTGATAAATATGTACTACCTAAATTTGAAGTTAAAGTTAATTCAGCCCCGGATGTGGCGATTGCTGACGGAACAATCAAAGCCACTGCTATAGCAAAGTAAACTGGTTTTGCATAAAAACTTTGCATCTATTCTGAACTATTTCAATAATACTTACAGATATACTTATGGTCAACCAGTGAAAGGAACAGCCAAATTCTCAATTAAGGCATTATATTACTACTACGGAGGAAAAGAAGAACCGACTGTTGAAAAGACTGTACCGATTGATGGCAAGGCCAATGTTGAGTTTGACATAGCAAAAGAATTGAAAGTGGAAAAAGGTCAGTACAGTCCACCAATGCAAATCACGGTTGTGGTTGAAGAAAGTTTAACTGGTTTGAAGCAAAATGGTACAGCAACAGTGAATCTCCATCAAGACAAATATCAAATTTCTGGTGTCAATACACCGTACACATACCACCCCGGAAAACCTGTAAATATCACGGTGAGTTGTTTCTACGCATGATGAAAGCGATAATACAATTGACAATATTTATTCAAAGGTCGTTGTGAAAAATCTCGATGGGTCACCTGTTCAAGATACCGAAAACAAAGTGAATCTTACAATAAGTCCTCCAGATTATTGGAATCCAACCCCTATTCCAGGCCCTATTCCAAGACCCATTCCATTAGCGATCAATAATGCATCAACCACAGCAACAGCAATAACAACTACAACAACTCCACCCCCTCCCCGTCCTAAGACTATTACTTTATTCGCTAATCTAAATAAAAACGGAATGGCCGAATTTGAAGTTGTTCTATCCGATCAAGGTAACGCTTACTACTCCGTAAGAGCTTCCTACCTGGACTCATCTGCGTATATTACATCATTGTCGAAATTCCAACCAAGCGAAACACCTGCTGATACCAGTCTCAAGATCACCATTATGACCGACAAGTAAGTAGAAACTGTTTTCTATTTTAATATTGATTTATGATTGTCTAAACGTCGTTTTCACCAATTGGGCAAACGTCTTCTGTAAATCCGACGTAATGGCTGACGCATATTAGGTAAATTGCTTTTACTTCCCTTAATCTATCATTACCTGACTTATAACTGCTTGTGCCGATTAGTGTATTGAAAAATACACTATAAAACTGCAAATTTATTTAAAAATACATAAACTAAATGATCTTTGTTTATTCTTCCACTCTTTTAAATAACTCCTAATGATCTCCCCAGATAAAGAGTTAACTTTCTGAATTCGCAGGCGGAAGTGATCGGTGGACTTCTGAGATGAATATAAGTATGTCCTTTATCGCTGTCTCAGTCTTTTGTCTGGCTTGCGATCGCCAGAATTACTTACATCTATGAGAATAATATGATCTTGGAACATCTGAAATGGTGCAGCGTTATTTGAGGGGTGTACCCTTAAGGCCTATACGTCGAAAACATAGAATAAGTAAAACAGCGAGTTTTTTGAATTTGTATTTATTGAACGATTGATTAAAATTAAGTCTAGAATAATACATCGAAACATTGTTTGCCAAACCTCCAGAGGCAGACTTCGTCCCACCTGTCTACATTTTTGATGACTTGGCGACATAATTGCTAGTTCACGGTGTTGGTGCATGCAATTAGCTCTTGAATGACGTTAGACGTACCCATATACGCTTTGACTTCAAACAGCCCTAAAGGAAGAAGTTTAACGGGTCAAATCGCATGATCTTGATAACCAGTTCCGATCGCCGCATAACTGTTCATTACTAAGGGCTGTTATATATGACCTGATAAAAAGTAATATTTACTATACTATTTATTGGCCTGTATGAACCCGGGAGTTCACGACCTCGGCGACTCGACTCCGCCATCGTTCCCTGTCCTGTGTGCTCTTCTTACTTAAGAACTTAATTGGATACAAAGAAAATGAAGAAAAGAAAAAACTTTGTTTTTGTTATTGTTTTTACCTTATATTTAACTTAAATACTAAACCATCAATCGATTTTTTTTTTTTTTTTTTAAACTTAACTCTATTCTAAACCTAACATCAAAACTAAAAAACTTCTTTTTTTTTTAATTATTGTTATTGTTATTGCTTTAGTTTTATAAGGAAACAGGTTTTTAATTGCCACTCAGCCACCAAAATCTTTGGTGTTGCTTATTCGTGTCTTTTCGGTCTTTCTGTGCTACTGCCGTACTGAACTGCAGGCTCTCTTCCTTAGTATGCGCAACCTCTCGATTATAACATATTCGTTTATCTATACCCGACCGACGCACGTGATAAATCAACGGTATAGCGGATTCATTTTGTATGAGGCCGTTCATGTCAAGACTAAGGAATGCTTCTGGTGGAAGAAAGCCATTGCGACGTACCCCCTCATAATACATATTGTTTGGGTAATATGCACCAAAAATCAAATCGTTCTGTGAGCTCATTGATCTCGCAATATGCCCTCGGATCAGCTTGATCATAAAGTTATCCACTCTGTTTATATTGGCCCCACTGTACAACGCTTCATTGGGATAATATTTTTTGTGATCGGATTCAGGAGTCCGATGTAAGTTAAGACACGTCCTGAGGCATTGGCTCTCAAAAATCCGAATCTTTTCCATTAAGCTAGGTCTCACATTAAACCACACTGGACATCCATATATGATCATCGGTCTGATGAGAGCCATGTAGCATATAACTTTAACTCTGCTGTCAAGTTGACTATTATGAAACAGTTTTCTTGTCATAGCGTAAGCTTTCTTTGCCCTGGCGAGGGCATCTTCCACATGTTTGTTAAAATATAGATACTAATCCAACCAGATGCCTAAGTATTTGACTACAGTTTTGGTTTCCAGTGTTTGTTGGTGTGCTCCCATAATAGCTAGTTTTCGCCAGTTTTTCATGGTGTCCCTGGTAGCTTCAGCCAGTGGTGTTCTAAAGAGGATGGTTTCACACTTCTGGATATTGATTTTGAGTTTCCAGTTGTCGCAGTATCGCTGAACATCATTGAAATCCCCTTGTAATAATATGTTAATGATTTCAATTTTTGGAGCTGTTCTATATATTATCAGATCGTCTGCATACGCAATAACCTGATGAAGAGACCTTACCAGGTCGCTAGTGTAAATATTAAAAAGGATCGGAGATAACACCACTCCCTGTTGCAGACCGTTTTCTATATTGTAAGTAATGTTGGAGGTCACATTGCCACTTTTGACGACGAATTTCCTTTCATTCAACATGTCGTATAGTATATACAGTAGTGGTTTATGAATGCCTCGTCTCATTAGCTTGTAGTATAACCCTTCTAGCCAAACGGTGTCGAAGACCCTCTCCAGATCAATCAAACAGGCACCTGTGCACTGTTTCAGATTTTTATGCCACTGAATGTCTGAAACCAGTTTAGCTGCGGCATGCGTGGTTTCATATCCAGCTTTAAAACCAAACTGGTTATTTGGAATAATATTATTGTCCTCAACCCATTTAAGTAGAGCTTTGTTTAGAACCTTCTCGAATACTTTACTGATACTCGGTAACAAACTGATCGAACGCAGATTTTTTGGGTTTGTTTTGTCTTTCCCTTTTTTTGGTAACGGTTGAATGATGGCCGTTTTCCAACGTACTGGATAGTGTGCGTTGTTCAGAGCGTTGTTAAACAAGACTGCATATATGTCCATTGCGATTGGAGGGAGATGTTTGAGTATTATATTGGGTACTCCATCGATTACAACCGATTTTTTGTTTTTTAATGATGCAAAGACGCCATGGATGTCTTCACTAGTGATCAAAAGGCTGTTAGCGCTTTCTACAGTCATCTCGGCGTTTGCCGTATTTTCATTACTGAATTCGATAAAACCTTGGTTTTCTGATCGCCACTGTGAAATCTCATTTCGAAGATGACGATAATTCAGTAGAACTTTATCCTCCAAGTCATTGTTGCGACGAATTACTTCATTTGTCTTGTACAGTTCTTGAAAGACGGCCCCAACAACATTCACTTTTTCCAAGGGATCCTCAAACACAAAAACTTCGTCATTTAGGATGGCGTTGTTTGTGTCTATGCCTATATTTGCCAGCATTCGTTGGTTTTCGTCAGTTCGAGGTATTTGGAGACACTGAATCTCGTTTTCATTACTCCGTCTAAATATTTTATTAATTTGCGGGGACATACTGGGGTTGTTGGATTTTACCGCCCGAACTTTGTTGTTCCAATACAAATTTGCTGATAGCCTATAGTTGGGTTTTATCAGCTGTTGGAGATTTTTTAATCTAGACTTCAGTGATATTATCTCCTGGTCGTGGCTATCAATAAATCGTCTGTACCGTAGTTTTAGTTGCTACAGAAGTCTACTTTTTTTTCTGTGGAGTGCGTTGATTGTGGCGTTTCGGTACATGTTCATGTTGTCCATAGGTGTGGTTTTTGGTATTGTTTTGTTCATAGTGTGTATTATGATTTCGTCCATTTTTTGTATGTATTTGTCGATATCATCGTTGGATATGTTTCTGTTGGTAGTAGGGTTAATATCTTTTGAGCGAATTTCTCTTGTTAAGGTTCTCGTGAAACGTGTCCATCGCATACCCCCATAGTTATAGGGTTGCGGTATCATGCATTCACCGAGTTCCACAACTTCGCTTGGTGTTTTTATCACGATTGATAATGCATAATGGCGCAAGACTAATGACCTTGCCCGGAAAAAACAAATCATTATGGAAAATTTAACAATGCCTCAGGACTTGCTTAAATAAGGCCAAGACCGGTTCCCGGTTGTAGTGCCGATGATGATGATGATGATGATAATGCACACTGTTCGCTGTCATACTCAATTGTGTGTAGGCAGTTTTTATTTTGTCTGTTAGTATGTATATATTTAAGTCGTGTGTCAATAAGTATAATATCGAGGAACGATCCCTCTCTGGGGAAAGTAGGATATTCTGTAGCTAGCAGGTCAGCCTTATATTCAATGTGATGTTGATCTAGCCAACCAGCTAGTTGATTTCCTCTCGTGTTGGATATGCTATTTCCCCAATTTGGGTGTTTAGCATTCAAATCGTCACCTGCGATGTAATAGTTCCCTTCCGAGTAAAGTTGTAAGCATTGGAAAAGAGTCTCTAGCTGCACTATAAATAGATTTTGTTGATGTGCTTCTGGTGCGTAGGCAGATATCACATACATCCCCCTAGCTTGTCGGGGGGGTATGCGGATAATGCATGCTTCAAGCACCTGAAATCTGCGCATCTCACCACTATATATTACCTTATGTTGAAGTTTTTTTTTAACAAAGATTGCCACCCCTCCTCCTTGTGTGGAGTTGGGTCGGTCTCTTCGTATAATGTCGTAGTTTGTGTGACATAGTTTATGCCTCTGATTCAGCTTAGTTTCGCTAGCCAGAAGCACGTCAGGACGTTCGTCTTGCAACAGTTTAAAGAGAGCGGCTCTTCTCTCGATTCTGATAAGTGAATTTACATTCACGACTAAAGCTTTAATTGTGCTTTCTGTTGGGGGGTTTATATTGACGGCTGGCTAGACAACTGCGAATAGACCCAGTCCAGTCTAGTGTCCTGGTCTTTTATTTGTTTTTGCATTTGTGTCATCTGCGTCTGTATAGCGAGCAAGGTTGTGAGCACCTCTGCTAGTGTTACTGTTTCTGGAGGCATAGTATGTTGCGGCGGTACCCGTGTGGTGGGTTGTGGCGTGTTTCTTCTACCAGCTGTTACTTGAGCAAACGAGAACTGGGGTGTTACATTTAGTGCTGGTCGGCCTTGAACTATCGGGCGTTCTAATTTTCGTTGCTGTGAAAACTTTTTTTCCTGTAGTTCGCGGAACTTAGGACAGTCTCGATTATTAGTGGGGTGTCCCTCACTCTTACAAACTGCATCTTTAGAAGAGATCTGTCGTCTACACTTTCTTTACCTAACGTGCATTGTTCTGCGCTGTGGTCCTGTCCGCATCTTACGCATCGATACTGCATTTCGCAGTTTGCTGCTGAGTGCCCGAACCTTTGGCAGCGAAGACATTGGATTATATCTCTGCCTTTTTTCAATTTGTCCCATGTGACAATTTGATGGTTCAGGATAGTGATTTTCCTAAGTCCACCAATTTTCTTCCCAGGGTCCAGCTGCACCAGGAAGAATGGTAATTTTCGATTCTCCCGTCTAGCCCTAGCTGTATTGAAAGGTTTTACCGCGATAAATTCAATATCATTACATTTAAGCTCTCGTAGCGTTTGTAATAGAACTTCTGGTTCTGTTGCAGGGTCGACGCCTTTTAGTAGAACCGTTATATTCTTTACTTCTTTCGGGGTGTATGTGTAGAATTCCGCGGTGGCCCTTTTTAGCGTATTTTTCATTTTTTCGAAGTCCTCAACCGAATTTGTCTGTATGGCAAACCTGTTCCCTGTCAGTCTTTTAATTGAAAAACCCTCCCCATTAGAAAGCTTACATAGACTTGCCAGTTCGTTACAGTCCATATCTGTAATGTTGACGGGTGGCATCTTCGCTTTCGTTTTTGCTGCCTGTTGCTCTTGTTGTGGTTGTTGTTGTGTAATCTCTTGCGGTGGACATCGTTTTTGTTGGCTAGGCTTCTGTTGTGCACATGTTGCTGATTTTTCTGCTGCTGTTGTTTTACCATTAGCTGCTCCTTTTCTGCCAATTCCTTTTTTCTGTGACGCTTCTCTGCTGATTGCGCACTTGCTCAGGCTAGCCTCGTTTCAAGATAGCCGATTTCCTCTTCCTCGTCCTCAGTGTCTGTAGTCGCTAAACATGCAAACATGTTATTGGTTACATGGCCGCCATTATATGGAATCGGGGAGAATGTATTGTCCTCTTCCATTTTTTGCGCCTTGTCGAGCAAGTCTGTTATTGCCTCGTTTGGCTTGTTGATTTTTGTTGTCGCTCGTGTTAGTGGGGAGCTGGCCGGGCATTTTATTAACGCGGACTTTGATTTCAATTTTTTAATATTTTGTTTTTTGTCTGCCATTCTGCATGGTGAGGGTCAGTACAACGAGCTTGTTGCATCCCAGATAGCAGGCCAGTCTTTGTTGTAAACCAGTTATTAGGTTGGCTTCACTTTGTAATTTCACTATATATTTTAGTTCCTTTTGTTTCTTTTTTTTATTTATATATATAAACCAATTGTTTTGTTTTTCTTTTACTTTAATTTTTTTTTTTTTCGCTAAACACGTGCTCACATACACTCTCACAGTTGATTAGTATTAAACGGTGTCTGTTTTGACTGTCAAAACACGTGGCTTCGTTCCCTTTTATTTGTTTATATTTATGTATAATAACTTTGTTTTGACTGTTCTTGTCACTAGAATTGATTTATTTATAAATAGTCTTATTATTTCAAATTTCACTCGCGACTCATAAAATTGAAAACACGTCCGCACTCGGTCAGTGTGTATCGTTGTATGCTTGGCCATCCGTTTCCATCTCCTCAAGGGCAAACCTAACATTGTCCTCCCATCTCCGTCGCGGTTGTCGTGTCCACCTCTTTCCCGTTGGCTTACCGTCAAGAATTCTACGCACGGTCCTATCGTTGCCCATTCGCGCCTCATGTCCGCCCGATCTTAATATTCGCGACCTGACTACTCTGACAATTGTAGGTTTGGGGTATAGCTCTTCCAATTCGTGGTTGTCGAGTTTCCTCCATTGTCCTGTCTTCTCGTCATATTTATCAACAAAGACACCCATTAAAACGTTATCCTCGAATACACGGAATTAGTTTCCTTCCCGTTTTGGGAGAGCCCATGTCTCCCATCCTTATAGAGCAATCGGCATGATTATGGTTCTATAAATACGGAGCTTTATATTACGTGATAGCAGTTTGGAATTCAGAAGTTTACTGACTGCATGGCAGCTAGCGTTGACGGAATGCAGTCTTTTGTTAATTTCCTTCGGCATTTCATTACTAGCCGTCAGTATTGTTTCCAGGTATTTAAATTCTCTGATATTTTCAAATATCTTCCCCCTGATGTTTATGTGTGTTCTCTGAGGTACATCTGCTCGCGACGTAATCATATATTTTGTTTTATCTTCAATTATTTCTAGGCCCACCTCTTCTGCTGCTTGCATGATGATATCACTGTTTTTGCTTACAGTTTCTAGGTGTTTGTATTTGAGTAATACAATTTGCCCACCATCCAAGGTATGGTCGGTGGACCGGGGGGATGACGTCAGGAACAATGCGGACTCCTGGCGTGCAGCGATGTTGGTTCCGTGGGTTTGGAATCAACTGCTAATATTTGCTTGTTCAAAGGAAAATGATTACCTGTGATTGCTGTTGTACCCCAAAAATAATTCTCCTCCAGAATATCACAAATAACTCGGGTTGGTTTAATTTTACTAAATACTATCATCATCATCGGCACTACAACCGGGAACCGGTCTTGGCCTTATTTAGCAAGTCCTGAGGCTTGTTAAATTTTCCATAATGATTTGTTTTTTCCGGGCAAGGTCATTAGTCTTGCGCCAGAGGCTCCCCGACGGGGAATGGAACCTCGGTCTCCCACCTGACGGGCGGGTATACTGCTTACTAAATATTACGTTTATTAAAAGATTCAATTGATTAAGAGGATTATAACTAATTGCGATGTTGTCAGCAAGAGCAGTCACTAGAAGAGAGTTTTTCTATTGAATGAAAGAATGACAGTTAGTTTTTATTTTGTCTGTCAGCTGGTTGTTGACATTTGTTATTCGTTGGTTGCTAATGGCTGCATTCAGTTGCGAATTCGCTGGTTGCATCCAGTGCGAATCCGCAACACTAGGTTATCGCCCAAAACGGCAATGTCATCCGCATATGCAAGCACTTGTGTGACCTCGTTCAGGGATGATCCGGCCATGTTGTCGTCTTGTACCTTTCTGATGGCATACTTGAGCACAATGTTAAAAATATATGGTGAAAGGGCATCCCCTGTTTTAGTCCGTCCCGGATTTCAAATGGGTCTGAGAGGTTGGCTTCTATTCCAACTCCCCCTTTATTTTCGTTCATGCAGATTTGAATGAGGGCTGCATATTTTTTTTGATTCCCAGCTCAACTACAATATTGGAAAGTCTTTGCCTTGCGACTGAGTCGTGGGCTTTTTTGAAGTTAACCAAACGTTGGTGAACGGTCTCTGCGTATTCTCACTTCTTTTCTAAAAATTGCCTTACGCTTCCTACGGAATCCCAGTATTTTTCCTGAGCACGGTGTGATTCTCGCCAGTATGACATTTGTTAGTATTTTGTATGTGGTTGGGAGCAATGATATTCCTCTGTCTGTTTTTGCAGTCAGATCTGTCGCCTTTTTTGAAAATGGGGACGACTATTGAGGTTTTCCATTCTTCCGGAGCGACTTCCTTATCCCATATTGTTTTGATGAGTTGGTGGACCTTTCGAGCGGTGGCTTCTCCTCCATGCTTCACAAGCTCTGTCGGCATGCAGTCGACTCTGGGAGCCTTGTTGTTTTTCAATAGATTTATTGCTTCTACAACTTCGTTGAAAGAACGCTCTGGGATCTGAGGCTTGGCCGCATGTACGTCTGGAGTGTTTATTTGTAGTTGATGGGTGCGCACAGTGTCTTGTCACGATTTTGTTTGTTCCTGTGGCCAGACAGCCGTCTGGGTCTCAAATTATTTGGTTCTCCCTCGGTAGCCATTTCTAATTAAGTTTATCTGGCATACATACCTCTGCATTTCTTTGCTCTGGCATTTTCTAGGATTTTTTCGATCCGAGTCTTCTCCCATTCGCGTTTTTTTGCGTTTGCAAAGTTTCGTTGTCTCTTTCCCAATCGCCCCGTATCTTTCTGCGTTGAATTCATCATATCTTTCACTCTGAGGCGCTTACGTTGTTCGATCTTCGCCCAGCACTCTACGCCAAACCAAGGTTTGGAGTGAATTGTTTTCTTAAACCCTAATACCTTTTGGGCTGTTTTTTTTATTACGTCTCTGATCGATGTCCATTTAGTGTCCACATTATAGAATTCGTCTTCCCCATTACCCCCACTCTCTGGGATACTAAATCTTTTCGTTAATTCGTCTTGATATTCAGTCCTTTTGTCCAGGTATTTTAGTTTGTCAGTGTCGAACTTTTTTCGCGTCAACCGTGACTGCCCGTGTGGCTTTGCTGCGAGCTGACTCCTAATTGTGCCCATCACTAGAAGATGATCGGAGTCGCAATCTGCTCCTCTATATGAACTTACGCCAAGGATGTTCGGGTGGTGTCTTTTGTCTCTAAGGTACTGGTGTATTTGGTTACGCGTTACGCCGTCAGGTGATATCCACGTGGCTTTATAAATTTGATTGTCCCTGAACATTGCGATTTTCACTACCAGATCTTTTAACGCTGCGAACGTGATAATTTGAATTCCATTATTATTTGAAGCGTAGTGTAGGCTTTCTTTACCTATAGTTGGTTGGAAGATGTATTCTTTTCCAATTTTCGCGATCAGGTCCCCGGTAGGATTTTAACATCGAATGATGAGATCTTATCAAAAACTTCCTCTAGGATCTCGTAGAACGTGTCCTTTGTTCTTTCGTCGTCAGATTCTGTTGAAGTGTGTACGTTCATAAATACATAATTGTATCATGGGCTGTCGTATTAGTTATTGGCCTCGCTCCCAGGTAGCGTGTCTCGTGGTCCTGAAAATGATGAGGGATTTCTATTGCCCGCTCCTGAGGGGACCCGCTGCGGTCGCCGGCGTGCTTCCTCAAACCTGAGGGAAGAGTAGCGACCGATAGTTCGTGGGACGTCGTTGTCGTTCCAGGAATAGCTTACCTGCGCCGTGGAACCCCCTGTTTAGACACATGCACGTTTTGGGCTTTGGGTCTTGTAGGAATTTGAATTGAATTGAATTCAATGTTTGAGAGTTTGAACGTTTAGTTCGATTCGGTTGACATTGAATTCAATGTTGATTTGGGTGTAGAGATTTGTATGTGGGGGAAGGAGAGTGTTTCTATGCGGTAGGGAAATTGTAGGGCTTTCCGGGGCACTACAGGGCCCTGTATTTTTAGCACCGACATTCGGTCATTAATAAAATTCGCATCTTTTACATGGGGCGTAATCTTATTGCTTACGATGAAGCCGGTTTCGAGGTTATGTGTATCGGTACCTCCACCCGCCTGTGTAAACCCGTTGGTTTCGATTACTTGATGTGGGAGTGGAACTTCCTGAAGCGCGACGATGTCCATTTTATATTGTTTCGCTTTCTTTACGACCAACTGTATCGCGTCTGGTGTATATAACATTCGAACATTCTACATGCCGACGCGTATATCCCACTTTTCCCTACGTGTTCTTTTTGCCAAGTCGGTGTTTTCTTGATGATTTGTTCCTTTGTGGTGGTTGACTTGTGGGGAGGAAGTATGTACCAGCATGGGTGCTTAGTTCACTTCCTCCTCCATCAATCAAAAGTCCAGCCGCAGCACGAATGAACGAAACGCCGCCACGTTTGTTCACAACCAACCAACCGAACGCCAAAATACAGACGAACAGCAACAAGAAACTAACGCAAGACACAGGAACCGCTGCCGGAAAATTAAACACACTGGTTTGGTTTGATAGTTCGGGAGCACTGGTTATTTATTTTAGTTATTAATAGATTGGCAGAAAAAAAAAAGAAAAACAAACTACTTTAAAAAAATATGCACTATTAATGTCTCCGCTAATGTAGACATCGCACTTTATCGGACTACGGACACACTTTATTGGCGTTTGCCATTTTACACACACACGACTGGGGTTATACGCTCCTCCGCAGCTTGCGGAGTGCGGGAGAAAAACCTACCGTCACGAACGGTGGTTGTAATAAGACTCCCCGATATCCTTTCCAATAAGGATATCGTTTTTACCTACCACCAGAGACACGTTAAGTCTCTCTTGGTGGTATAGGAAACCAGATCTTGTAATAAAGGCCTTGGTGGTATGTGTGCGATCGTTCAGATCGATGCTATTCACACGTGCTCGACAGCAGTGGAACAACGAAACAGGCAGGCGGCAAAGACAAAGGCGATTCATGATCTATGTCCATGCTGTGCAATGTCGCTATGATAGACGATAGGGAAAGGAAAAAGTTGTTAAAATGGGATGCGATACTTTATACAATGGAAATTGTATATCGTATCCTGGGTCGGCGGCAGAAACGGTTCCCTTGCATGACTTTGTATGTGACGGGTCATTCGTTTTGTGGCGACGAACAAAATTGAAGATTGTTTGTCTATTGATGGTGAATCGTCGGTCGGCTTGCTGCAGCTGTAAAAACAAGCCGCCCGACGTTGCATTTCAATTGATAACAATGGGTGCCGAATGTTGTGTATTTATGGTGCATATGCACATTGAGGAACTATTTTTAGGAATTGTATCTAGCACGTTGAAAGCATCAAATGTCCTTGTAAAAGGAAATGTTTCAGATATGAGAAATTGAAATCTGCCTGGGATTCTTGAATATGTAGAAAGAAATTCTTACAGGAAATTATATGCGAAGCGATGCATGAAGGTAAGTTTTCTTTCACAGGGACATTTTGGATTATAGATTTGATCTATGAAATGCGTGAAGCATTTAAGATGCTAATGCAATTACATTAGCGAAATCTTATGCAGACTGGGTTGTATGGATGGGGGTTTTTTCAGGAAGGTGAACCGTGGGGTTTGGCGGGACCGCCACAGACTTGTGGGGTTTTTCAGGGCCCGAAAAACCACGCATCACTTTGGCCCCATATCCCACTACCAATATCTGCAAATAACTTACCCGCATGAGAGCATTTCCCACCTGAAAACATAAACCCACGGCAAAGATTACTACTCTGCCGTGGCAACAAAAACTTTCATCCGAACATGGCTTAGAAGCATTTTTCCTAAAACATATTCGTCTCCCCTGATCGGCACCCATGACCATTCCCAACCATTAGGAAAACTTCCACAGTCCCCTTATCGACATTCATGTCAATCATGTTCTCAGAAATCGTCCTGTGTTTGCTTTTCCCAGGCAATCACTGATCACCCGATCACGTCAGGCAAATCGATGCCTATGCAGCTGCAACCAATTATCTCGAATCGACTGCATAGGCAATCCTAATGCATTTGCATTTCATCATCATCATCGGCACTACAACCGGGAGGCGGTCTTGGTCTTATTTAGCAAGTCCTGACGCTTGTTAAATTTTCCATAATGATTTGTTTTTTCCGGACAAGGTCATTAGTCTTGCGCCAGAGGCTCCCCGACGGGGAATCGAACCTCGGTCTCCCGTGTGACAGGCGGGTATACTAACCACTATACTATCGAGGAGCATTTGCATTTGCCTGTACTAATTAAGCCGCATCTTAGCGCTTGCCCATGTAGATCCCATTCCGGTATATACATTATACCCTCTATCGCAAGATAGAAATGTTCCCGATCTATGTTTAACCAGCTGCAGGTTTTTCTTTCTTTCCTTTCTTCAACGTGCATTCATGTCTATTGGGATTGTCTGTCTTTAGCGAGGGTTTCTGTTATCGGTCGCCAACTGTCCGCGGACCTAGGAAATATCATGCCAATCAACTAAACGTTGATTTATGGTTTCTCAGATGTGCTAGCGGATCTTCGGTGTATTTTCACACCCGATGGGTCCGCCGCCGGCGAGCGTTACACAAATTAATTGTGTACACAGCTGCCGACCCATCCAATGCCGGCGAACTCAAACAATCCGCATCCCCGTCGTCGATCATGGGAAATAGCGTTTCTGTTGACATTAGATCGCAGAGACCTTTTCACCAGCTAATGATCATTATGATGGGATGCAATAACGATGCCCGCATCCATCTATGTTCGTCCGTTGCTGATCTTATGTAGCGCATACACATACATGGAAAATTCACCCCATGTTATTCAACCCAACCACGATTGACTGCCTCGGGTTGATCGTGTGGCTCCCCCCCTTTTTGAGGCTATTCGTGACCAGTCCATTCGTATGTGGACGAATGGAAGATTAGTCAGATATTATACGGAGAAGTGTAAGCACGTGCAGGGAGTAGGATTCCCATTATTCTCTTAATCCCCTTGAGGAGGTCAGTCTAGAGTCGCGAGTGTTAGTCAGTACAAAAGTAAAGACACATAGTTTAAATCCGAGGTTAATTTAATGTGTGTTCAACAAATTAATGACCAAAAGTTTAAATCCGTGGATTAAATTAACCACGGATTTAAACCACCGTATATTCAACAAATTAATGACCAATAGTGAAATCCGTGGAACATGTTTGTTCAACAAAAATTAACTTTGTAAATCCTAGCAATTTGAAATCCACGGTTTATGTACGTGCAACGGCACCAACACTGTAAAGTTAATAAATTTAAATCCGTGATACATGTAATGACCAAGAGTGTTTGTAATCATAACAATTTCAATAAACAGGGTAATAAAACTTCAATCACCAGTACTTCCAGCGTGTTTCATTTTTCTTTGTCCTTGGAGCAGTAGAGGCATCTTCATCGATTGTAAAAGATTGATCCCGTGTTCCTGTTTTTCTTGGTGCTTGTGTTCGCTGTTTTGTCTTAGACAATTTTTGTGTTGGACTCGTCGTTGGTGTTTGTGATTTGTCTTTTCGTCGGTGGAGTTTTTATCAACTCGCGTCCTTGTAGATGTCATAATAAAAACTAGCCACAGACTCATCACCCCTACGCCTACCGGACTTTTCGTGGGATTGTTTTGTGTATATTGATTATTAATTTTTGTTTCCACGAGTCTTGGGGTTTCAAATATTCCGGCATATGAGAGCCTCGCTTTGATATGGTAAGGTCTGCTTACTGCTCTGATTCGATCCGGTGTCAGAGAGGGGGCGCTATAATACAGTCGGTATACCCCTGGCTGCAAACCATCCAATGGGCACGGTGACGCGTAACACCCTGGTTTAGGGGTGGTCGATCTTTGTGTGTTACTCCTCGCTAGCCTGCCTGACATGGGTGCCGCTACTGGATGCGTATGCTTCCGTCAGCATAGCCTGACTGATTCACGTCAAGGTGCGGAGGCTTAGCGCGGGGGACCCTGATACAAAGATCTATTTATTTCATTTGCCAAACATGGCTTTAGTTATTCATTTTGTTTTTTCTCATTTTTTTTCTTTTTATTTATTTTTTTCTTGGGTTTTCCAACGCTTTTACAACTAATACAGCTAATACTAGTGACTATTTACGGCTATATACAATCTTAATTCTATTTAGACATTGTTCATATTAAGTATGATTGGTTTCTTTATGTTATTTTATATATTTTATAATTTTTTTTTTCAAATAAAAACATGGTAAAACACTTATTCGGGACGCACCTTAGCCCTTGATTTGGCCGGAGATTACTTTTTGTTATATGGCGGTAAGAGCTCGCCATATTCTGGATGGGAATGTTCCCTTTCTACACAATCGTTAGCACACAACAAGAAAAATTGGACCAACACCAGATGCTGAAAAGCACTCCCAAATCATGAAATTGCCTCCACCATGTTTGACTGTCTTTCCCGTATACTTTGGATCGAATTCTGAGTTCATTGGTCGTCTGGCGTACATTTCTCCATCGGAACCAAACAAATTAATCTTGGTTTCATCCGACCATAAGATGTTATTCCAATTCGCACGGTGGAGGTGTTTTTTTTTGGCAAAAGCGAGTCTTTGCTTTATATTTTTCTTGCTCAAGTATGGAACTTTTCTGGGACTTCTTCCAGGAAGACCCGCTTCTATTAGTCTGTTTCTAATTGTACGACTCGTACAAGGTGCGTTTAAGTCATTTTTTAATTGCGTTGAAGAAAAAAACGGCTTGTTCTTAGCGGGAGAAGGTGATGGAGTGACATTTGACAACGTTGAGTTCAAGGCAGTTATTACGGCACCAAGTTGAGAAGCTGTCGAGGTCCGCTTGGAGAATTGAGGAGTCGTGAGGAGAGATGATCGTTTTGTAGAGTTTGACGTCGCCCGCATAGAGGGAGGTGGATGAGTATTTAATAATGGAGTCAACATCATTGATGGTAAGGATAAATAGGAGGGGACCTAGATGACTGCCTTGCGGAACCCCTGACGTGGGAAGAAAAGGATTGGACAGGGAGGATCTAAATTTGACACGGTAGGATCGATGTTTCATATAAGAAGATAACCACTTGATCAATAGGGGTTCGAAACCTAGGGAGGACAGCTTAAAAAGGATGAGATTATGGGAGACTGTGTCAAAGGCCTTGCTGAAATCGTTGATGATTACATCGACTTCGTTGCCATTCTCTAAGGCACGGAGAGTATGGGATGAGAACTCGATCAGATTCGTTGTGGTCGACCTGCCCGAAAGGAAACCATGTCCGAAAGGAAACCAGGAAGGTTATTATCCTTGCGCCAACTTTTCTCAGGATGTCGCGGCATGCATTGATTCACAACTTGGCGGGTGCCAAAGCAGCTATCCAGGGGTGTCACGTGGAGACTGCATGTCAACTTGGATTGAACAGGGACAAGGACGCCCTGGCCTTCACCGGGTTGAAAGCAGAGACTTTGCCCTGTATGTTCGCTCCCACCCCCCCCCCCCCATTCGGTGTATATAGTGACCCTGCCAATATAGTCTTAGGAAAACCGTGATCCGTCGGTCTCACTTTAATGAAATGTTTGGGATTCATAGATTAGTTTAGACCGTTTGAAAACTCACTTTCCTGATTATTTCTAGAACTACTAGGTGTCATTCCTGAGCAGGTGGTTTTCATCCAATATAACTTTGTGTCGGTGCTTCAGTTGTGTTTCTTCTATGAAATTGACCGTTGTTTTGTATATCTATTTTCACAACCTTGGTCGAGGAGTTCCAAGTACGGCAGGTTTTAGTTGGGAACTACCAGACCACCCTGTCGGTTACCCACCGTAAAAGCTGTTATCGTTGCCATGCCGAATATTTCTTTAGATACATTCAAGAACTTACCACGAGTTGTCATGAGCTCCAATGAGTCAGCCAATAGTTTCCGTATTGTATTCTCTTGGCGCTGCAGCGCTATTTTGTTCTTTGCGAAAGAGCTGTGCATAGTAGAACCCAGGTCGTGTGCCGTTTGCCCCTTTGGCTGTTAGGGCCTATTCATTTCGGACAAGATGCTTTTCTTTAGAGAGTTTGGTGAGTTCAGCTCTTTTTTTTGTTATTCCTTACATTTAGGCCATCCTGAATAATTTGCAGAATGGCCTAATTGGCTGCGGTTGTGGCAGTAGGCCACACTGTATTCAGCTCTGACCAGCTGGCATTCTCCCGGCCCATACGGCTGCTTGCATTTGAAGCATTTATAATGTGTGAGGCAGTTTTTGGCTGTATCCGAAGTATTGACGTCTGCGGCATTAGCTTGGGCAAAAGTTTCCCTGTGGCCTTACAGAAGAAACATGCATATGGTATATGTGTTCAATGTTGAGGATGGCATTGGGCTCCTCGATAGTATAGTCGTTAGTATACCCTCCTGTCACGTGGGAGATCGGGGTTCGATACACGTCGGGGAGCCTCTGGCGGAAGACTAATGACCTTGCCCGGAAAAAACAAATCATTATGGAAAATTTAACAAGCCTCAGGACTTGCTAATAAGGCCAAGACCGGTTCCCAGTTGTAGTGCCGATGATGATGATTAGGCATCTTTCCGGAGAATAGTCTCATTACGAATAGATCATAGAGAATATTCAGTCGTTTTAACTTTAATGTCCATAATCTCGTTACCTTCTTGACTGTGCTTGAGCATATTAATTATATTTCACCCACGACTTTGTCAGGATTGAAGTCAGAAGTAAGACTCCTAAGAGTTCTGAGTTCAATTTTGTTTATGTGTAGACTTCTACTTCTGGGTTTTCTCTGAGAATTTTAATTAATTCCCCATAATTTATGGGGTCGTCAAGGAATAATTTACTGTGCAAGCGAAGCACATACGTGACTTTAAAATATAAGGAAAAACCTTTAAAGTCAGGTTTGCATAATATTATATAGACAGTAAGTTGAGAGCAAAAGCCTTACCTGAATTTATTGTTTCATTTTCTTGCTCCTTCCATGGTGGTGCCCGCCGAGCTAAAAATGGACTAGCCTCCGAGGATCTGTAACCGGTTGCTGCCATTGCTCGTGCTCGGTTTTGCGTAGGTTGAATTAATTTGGGACGTCTTAGGTGCTGGGCTGATGGTGATCCATCATCGTTGGTTTACCTACGATAGCTTTCTTCGACTTTATCTGTTTTCGAATGCTGGTCTGTGCCGGCGATTTTGTTGAGGGTCAGATTACCTCGGATGCTTTGCGTTGACGTCAATTAGGAAGTGGATGTTATCGCATACGTTTTTTTGCGTATATTTGTTTCTCAGCGACACTCCCTTTTGCGGCTTGTTATTGGGGAGCATGACGTGTACTGGCACGCGACGTTATACCATGCATAAGTGGAGCGTCGAATTAATTAAAAAATTAAAAAGAAGAGTAATTGTAAAAAATCGTCTCCGTTTAAGTATGGGCACTTTTTCATCGACCGTCATACATTTTAATGTGCGTAATTAATAGTGCCATGTATATTTTCATATCACTAAAACAATGACCGAGGGTGTTCGAAGAGGAGAAAATGAATTTGCCTATCAATTTTTAAAATATGGACATTATTGATATGTTAATAACTTCTTTATTTTTTGTTCCTTTTCAGACCAAGACTTTACAATGAGGTGTCAATCAAGGTGTCCAACGGTGATCCGATCCCATACTTTATTTATTGCATTGTAGGACGAGGAGATATTCTGAAGAGTGAATTGGTTAAAGTAGGTTTCTGAACGAGGAAAATATGGTGCCCATAGTGAATTGCGTTTTTCATTTTGTATCTTTAGCTTCCCCCGAATAGTAGGGAGTATATCTTTAATTTTATTCCAACCTTCTCTATGGTTCCACGGGCAACAATATTCATGCATTACGTTGCTGATGGCGAATTGAAATACACAGAAGAATCTATTAATTTCGAGAAGGATTTCGATAATAAAGTAAGATTTTGAAATGCCTGTCAATCCAGTGATGTTTTTCAAATACATTTTATATTTTCAGATTTCGATCGATGTCCCAGAAGAAGCTAAGCCAGGTGAGCATATCCAGTTAAAAGTATCAACTTCAGAAGACTCTTACGTCGGCTTGCTTGGAGTGGATCAAAGTGTTCTTTTACTTAAGAGTGGAAACGATCTTCAAAAGGATGTTATCTTCCAAGATTTAAGTCGATTTGACACACGCACACCATGGTCTTACGGTTACGGACAATATCCAGGAACGCAAGCTGGTGTAGTTACCATGACCAATGCTCACTACCTATACTTCCAAAGTAAGTTTTAGCGTTTAATTTTTGTGCTTTACACACATGCAAAGATCTTGTCGCGCAAGTAACATATGGGTTACAAAAACCATTTATTTATCCAAATCAAAATCAAATTTGTCCTGAACCGTTCAGCTCACATATGGTTTGAAGATTTCGGACCCATAGGAATACGTAGAGAAGGGGCGATCGATTTTATTTCCAGCCCAGTAATGGAAACAACGTCATCACCGAGAGTTCGGCAGGAATTTCCAGAAACCTGGTTGTGGATATCTTTCTCTACTAAGAGACGAAGGAAATGGTTTGTTCCTTATCATTTTTGAATACCTTACCCGGCGGAATGTGTGTTCGTTCGATCACCGTGTGCGCATCAGTTGTAAATGATCCTGTTGTTAATATTATTATTTTATATGTCTCCATTACCGCTTTTTGGATTCACTTACAAAAATCAAACAGTCTAGTTAAACAAGCGAAAAACAAATTTCTTTTAGAAAACACTGGTATCCTGAAAGGCGATGAAGTTGAATACGATTCTGTCGATAGTGCTGATCAAGATGACTCTGAAGATGAGACGGGTATCGACAGATTCGATTCAAATAATATACGCCCGTCGGTTCCTCGGGTTCGTTCTAATTTCATTGAAGTTTGGATTTGGCGTCGTGAAATGTTTAGGTTTGTGGAGAGTTCGCTGTTTTTCGTTTTCGATTTTACCCTCTTTCCGGTAGATTGAATATCTCTAAAACACTTTTTTTTTCGTTTTACTTTTTGTTTGACTATCAAGACTCTACTACCAGCACATGCATACAATTTATAACGAGCTCTTTTATTTTGTATTATAATGTAAAATAAACAAATATTAAATATATGGTTGCCTCTCTAACAGTTGTTAACAAGTAATCATAATTTTTGCAGTCGCTTTATATAAGGTTCCTACACCATTGGCGTTTTTCTCTCCACGAGGTACCACATTAATATATCCTCCTGTCACAACCACAAGAGTATACACTTCAACGAGACCAGTTAACAATGTAGTTAGTCAGCCAAGTGTTCGAAAAAATTTTGTCGAAACCTGGGTGTGGAATGATATTGACCAAATAATAAACGAGTTAGTTCTATTCTTAATTTCATTATCTTCTTCTACAGCTTTTTCGTTATGAATTGCTCCTTTTGTTTATTTCTTATATGACTTAGTTGGATTGATCACAATGTAATTGCTTATTTCTTACTATCCTAATGTAAAAATGACTTTCACAATTTCATTAACTTAAAGCGGAGCATGTCGTGCATTTCAAACCTTGAAACCATGCATTTCTTTTAATAGAGTCAAACAGGGTACGTTAGCATTCTACCAGGAATCTTAAAGTCATATCATTTGTAATTAACTACAAAGTATTATTTTTACCTTAATTTTTGGTTGAAATGGTTTCCTTTGAGTGAATCTTTCGACTGATGTTTGACAGAAATTGGTCATCATATTAATACATAAACATTTTCTTTTACTACCTATAATCATTTGACAGACTTTGACTTATTTAATGGACAAGAGATTATTACATTAATAATTAATACATTATTAAGTGGAAAAAAAAGTGTTCCGGAAAACTGCTAACCATTTTTTAAGAACGAATTAGAGGGCCAAAAAATAATTTTCAAGAATATTTTTCCAGCGTCTTTATCAGAGAAAAGGGTTTTTAAAATAATTTGCAAATTCTTCGAGTGTAGAACAAATTTTTTTTTTTTATTTTCGGTTCCTTGTGTAATTTGCAGAGAGTGCCCAAGTCGGGTCATCGAAAAAGAACTTGCCGCTTTGCAAACTAATACTTCGGTATAAAATAAATGAGTTAAACAGCATTCTAAAGACGAAGGTTGTTCACACAGAAATTCATGGCCACTTATCCCAAATCGACCAAAAAACATTCGAATTTCGACATATTGAAGCAGACTCCTAGCAGTCGAGAGCAGAAATGATGGGTCAATCGCTATAATCGTTTTTGAAAGTACTCAACAAATTTTAGGAGCTAAACAATAAAAAAAACCAATCAATTCTAGTTCTAGATAGACCTTTAAATCGAAAAGAATTTCATTTATTCAAATATATATATACATATTTTTTTTTTTTTTTTTTTTTTTTTTTTTTTTTTTTTTTTTTATTAGACTTCTCTCGGGAGAGGCGAACCTATAGCGTCGAGTGGGCGCCCCGAGATGCCATCAAATAACTGTTGCAGTTCTTTTTGAACAGTTGCAGGTTGTAACGCTCCGGGAACACTCGCGTGGGAAGGGAGTTCCACAGCTTCCCCGCTCTGTAACGGAACGAGTTCTGATACAGGGATGTTCGCGCTGTCGGGAGATGAACCACAAACGGGTGCGATCCGTCGGATTGTCTTGTAGAGCGCATATAGACCAAATTGCGTGGAACCATGCCAAGAATCTCCGAAGAACAGCACCCGTGATAATATCTGTAAAACAGACAGAGGTCGGCCACGCGCCTTCGATGTGATAGCGACTGTAGTCCCGACGTCAGCGCCGAGTCCCCGATCAGGCGGATCGCTCGTCTCTGTATGCTCTCAAGTGGGTCGAGGGTATGTTTAAGAACCGAGCTCCAAACATGAGAGCAATATTCGAGCGCGGGTCTAATTTGGGATTTATATAGGAGAAGAAGTTGGGCCGGAGTAAAATATTTCTTGGCTCTAAAAAGATAACTCAGTTTTCCTGAGGCTGACTTGGCGATACTCGACACGTATTTATGCCATGATTCATGCCCACAGACCGTAACGCCGAGCAATTTCAAACTTTCCCCAGCCTCGAGGGCCCGGCCACTCATCATCAGCTGTGGAACCGATGATCCAGTTTTCTTTGTGAATGTTGTATACTGGGTCTTCGTTGCGTTGAAGTCGACAAGATTGGCCTTTCCCCACTGCAGGACTTTATCCAGATCCAGGTTCAGAGAGTCAATCTGTCTACATCTCAGCTGGTGCGACGTTGATGCCCAATCGGCCGATCACTCGAAAAGGAGGAAACAAGCGTACTATCATCCGCAAAACTGAACACTTTGTTATCCGTTGTCTCCAGCAAATCATTTATGTGAAGCAAGAACAAGGTTGGAGCTAAAATAGAACCCTGGGAAACGCCCGAATTAACAGGATACAGATCCGAACACTCGCCGTCCACAACAACCCGGATCGATCGATTCTCGAGGAAGCTCCTCGTCCAGTCGCAAAACTGTTGGGAAAGTCTATATATATATATATATATATATATATATATATATATATATATATATATATGTATATATATATATATATATATATATATATATATATATATATTTTTTTTTTTTTTTTTTTTTTTTTTTTTTTTTTCTATCCGATCCCTTGGATTGTATTATGGAGCGTATATAAATCAAATCCCCGAAGAACAGCGCCCGCGATAGAACAGCCAAACATGAGTTACGTGGCTTTGATCTGATAGTATTTGTAGCTCCGTGTCCCCGATTAGGCGGATCGCTCCTCTCCGTATGCTCTCCAATAGGTCGAGGGTATGCTTAGAAGCAGTGCTCTAAACATGAGAGCAATGTCCGGGCGCCGGTCTAATTTGTGGTTTGTACAGGAGAAGAAGTTAGGCCGAGTAAAATATTATTTGGCTCTAAGAAAACAATTCAGTTTTCCAAAGGCGCACCTGGCAATGTTCGACACGTGTTTATGCCACGATACATTCCCACACACCGTGGCGCCGAGCAATTTTATGCTTTCGCCAGATTCGAAGGCCTGGCCGTCATGAGCTGTGGAATCAATGTTCCACTTTTCTTTATGAATGTTGAATATTGCGTCTTCGTTGCATTAAGGTCGTCAAGATTGGCATTTCTCCATTCTACGATTTTATCCAGATCTCGATCCAGAGAGTGTATCTGGCTATATCTCAACCATTGCAACCTTGCTGCATTAATCAGTCGATGAGAAAATAAGTGTACTATCCGCAAAACTGAATGTTTTGTTATCCGTTGATTCTAACAAATCATTAATCTAGAGCAAAAACAAGGTTGGAGCCAAAATAGAATTCCGAGGCACACATTAACAGGATACAGATTCGAAGACTCGCCCTCCACAACACCTGGGATCGATCGATTTTCGAGGAAGCCTTTTGTCTAGTCGCAAAGTTGTTGCAATGCCCCTTGCTAGAAGCGAACGAAAGCGACCGAAATGCGACCGCCCCTGACTCGCCATGTCTCTCAATCGCAGATGTCCATATATCGGTTATAAGTGTCAAAAGGTCTCCCTTGGACCGCGGGCCACGGAATCCGTATTGACGATTAATCAGAAGTCCGATGCATTCCAAATATTTAATTACCTCGACATTGATGACATTTTCATCACCTTAGATAACATACATAGTAATCCTATCGGCCGGTAATTTGGTGGGTCACTTTTTCCCCTTCTTTGGGATTGGCTGAACTCGTGCGATTTTCCAGCAGGTAGGAAATATCCTCCGTGTATAAGATAAGCGAAAGAGTCTGCCAAGACGCGGCGACAGTTTTGGAGCATAGTTCTTAAGGACTATTGTTCCTATTCCGTCCGTGCCCGGTGCCTTCTTACTGTCCAGTTCATATAAAATGCGTTGAATAGTGGGGCGGAACCTCACATCACATATCTAAGACTATAGCGGCGCGATCGCAGGTGGCTCCAAAAAACCCAATCCACGTTTGAATTCGCGGCAAATAAATTCGCGAACACCTTAGCTTCATCTTTTGAATTTGTGACTAGTGTACCATTGCCCGTCATTGACGGAGGAAGAGAGGAGGAAGGGAAGTTGTTGGTGACAGTCCTTGTCATACGTTAGAACGGAGGTGAACCAGTTGGGCACGCAAGGGGTTTATTGGTCACTCTGTCGTTGTACGCCTTCTTCGTGGTATCAATCGTCTGGTTGCACGCGTTTCTGATTCTAACAAAATACATTTTTGTTGATCTCGGTGTAAAAGCTCTATTATATCGCTGTAATCTGCTCGCATTTTTAATCAAACTAAGTTTAATCAGTAGGCTCCTCGATAGTATAGTGGTTAGTATACCCACCTGTCACGCGGGAGAACGGGGTTCGATTCCCCATCAGGGAGCCTCTGGCGCAAGACTAATGACCTTGCCCGGAAAAAACAAATCATTATGGAAAATTTAACAAGCCTCAGGACTTGCTAAATAAGGCCAAGACCGGTTCCCAGTTGTAGTGCTGATGATGATGAAGGTTAATAAGATGAATTTCGTTTGATGGAATGCAGAATGTAAATCTCCATCTCGAAGACAATAATCTCCGTGACCGATTCCACGCATGCGTTAATATCAGAGTCTCCAAAGCACACCTCCGCCCACGGAAAGGATGGGATGACATCTTGCAAATCGTCCCCGTTAGCAGCTCCATACCTCGATACATAATGAAGCTTCTTAAATCAACTATTCACTTGAAATGCAAGTGGTTGCGCGACCGATACCAAGCAAGATCTGAATTTCCTAGTGCTGCAGCAACCTCCACGGCTCCGATGTCAAAAACATATCCAGGGTGTTTGCATAATCACCTCGGGTATGGGCACTTGCGTAGTTTCCTCCACGAATTAAGTCAAATTGCGGCTAACAGCGAACATCTCCGCCAGCCCCCCAGCCTCATCGATTCTGTTAGAATGTACCAACCAGCCGGAGTTGTGTACATTAAAGTCGCTAAGGACGACAACTTCAGTAGCTGGGTGGTTGATCTGTATCCAGTACACGATACGGGAAGAATGTTCGAAAAATGTCTCTGGTCTATCGTCATTCGAGGAACAGTAAGGACAACAAACAAATTTAATAGGATTCCTCAGTACGACCTTTAACCACGCGAAGTCCAAGTTATTAGGCTCTAGCGCCTCTGTTCCAGATCGAACTGTGTGAGGACGCAGACTTCACCCTTAAAACGGAATCTCGAATGTAAGACGTCTCCTAAGACGAAGATATGTCGAATCAGTTGACGAATCGACCTGGGTCTCAGTTAGGGCAAAAATATTAGGTGTCGCTGTTTGAAAATATTGGGGGACGGCGTTTATATTCGTATTAGTGAAACCGATGACCCCGATGTTGCACAATGCCGTTATTAGTCTAACGTCGACAGAGTTTCGAGAACGAACGCCATTATGCGATGACAAATTTCCTAAAGTTCGGTTATTTATCCAAATATTTGCATGATTTTCCCCCTCGTCGCTCCTAACATCCGAAGTGAGAGCTAGTTTACCACCGGAATTCTTTATCTCAGAAGGTACCATCATGACTTTTATCCACCTCAGACTAGGCCATCAGCATAATGGAACATAATCGAAAATGTCTGTCCACGATATCGCGGAATGAACACGGTGACGGGATAGTATCTCACTTTGAGACTGACTTACCATGAAAACCCCCTTTTTCTTGAACCGGCCCCTCAGCCATGCTCCGAAAGATGGCCAGGAATTTCTTCCGCCCATTTCATGGAGCCTATAGCTTGATAGGGTCGTATTTCACTTGGCGACAGTGCGTTGGGACACCATCTAGCACTCGGCCTTTAGTCGCCTCTTACGATAAGCCGGCCTGGCCGACCTTCTCTCAGGGCGAGTGTTGATGAAATGGCAAGACAATAGGAAAGTCAATCTTGTATGTAACAATGTAACATCCATAACAACAACTTCGTAGACATTTTCATTGAGCGGCCACCCAGATTTCCAGATTAGACACCTCCGGACTTCTATTTGTGGTTTTATTTGAAAACCATTGATGAGCTCAAGACAAACATTCGTGCGAAATCATCGCTATACTGCTTGAGATGCTCGAACAAGTGATGGAAAATGCAGCGAAAAGGCCAAATTTTGCTTTGGTCAATAGAGGCGAGCAGTTGGTTGATGTTTTGTTCGAAACTACTTTAAATAAATTGTAAAGGACCAAATTAAATAAAAATTCAATATATATGGAAATCGGTTGCTTTTTTAATAAGGTATTCAATATTCACAAGCCGGTATACAGGATGGCCTTATATTTTTCAAGAATTAAATTGATCACTTCCTAAGTTGCAAGCAGTGATGTAACCCAAAAGTTCAATGACCCATAGGGCGGGGCGAAAAAAGATGTCTCTCGATTATAAATTGTCCGTAAATAAAGGAACCACCTTTGAGCTGAGTGCGACTCCTTTTATTTCCGGACCGCCTTTTAATGGCCGAAGTTTCAGTCTTCGGTGGCTGCTATAGGATGACGCCTTCGTCAGTAATATGCAGTTGCTGCCCCCTTATGTACGTTTCCGACACCGTCAATTCCCCAACAGCACTGGAGTTAGTTTTTTCAGTCGCCTGGCTTGTACTCTCACTAGTATCATTACCTTCTCTTTGATTAGGGTACCAGCCCATTTGGATATTTATTTAACGAGGTTCGTTCCTCTTGATAGTAGAGGGTTTATCATTTTTAAGATGGATGTATCATCCCACTATCACTCATTTCGAAACAAGCTGGTCCAGACTTTTATCTGTTGATACCATTGCTGAAAATCGATCTTTCACGATTGTGATAGCGCGACGGTGCGGAACCAGTTTTTAGAAGAGCGTAGCTCTTTGCTGGTGAATGTTCGATTCCACTGTTAGCTTTTCTGCAGAGAGTACCGCTTATTGTTGACGGATATATTGTTCGTAGAGCCTGTTCACAATTGAAACTCTTACTCATGACATTCTCTCCATAGAGTTTCAACAAATCATTGATTCTCGGTGGATCTATTGGTTAATTTTGCTTTAAAGTGTCGTCGTTATAGCCAACGCCGAGATCGTTGGACCCATTCAAATATTATTGATGGATGCTTCCTTTAAGTTCTTCGAAACACATGGATTTTAGCGTTTCGTCATCGTCTGTCATCTGGTTACTGGATAAAGTTGTCGTTGTAGTCGTACTAAGAGATGCTGTCGCAGTAAGGAAATGATCGTAAGATGTATCTGTTGCGCTGCTACTTTTTTGTGACGTACTTTTCGTTGGTGATCTCTCGGTGGACGACTGAACTGAAGATTACTTCACTCCATCGTTTCATACACTTTCGCCTTGTTATTCTAACATCTTTCAACCTATAAGATGTCATATATTTCGTCCCATTCCAAGTTTTTTATGTCTTCCAAGTCAGAAGGAAATGTAGAAGTAGCACTGGATGCTATTTGGCCTATGGACGATGTCGTCGGGGTGGTCGCTTCGCCAGAAAGCGGTCATTCGTTCAAACTGCACGAGTCAAAAGTCATACTTTCTGACTGTCGAGAAATTATCCAACAATCGAAATGAAATAAACATACATTGAAAAATTACATTTGATCCAATTCAATAAGACAATAAGATGAAATTGTAGGATGTATGAATTATTGTTTTCAATTTTAAGTTGTTATCTTTCAAACAATGTTCTGCATTTCACATATTTGGTTGCTTCCAAAGTTAAAAATAAACTTAATATAATAACAATAATGTGTACATTTTTTTATTCAATCGTTTTAATTTTATAATTAAAAGTAATTAAATGTTTGATTCACCCAGTACTGACGGTACCGCTATATTCGTATTTTTTGGAAAAACGACTCCATTTAATTAATAAAAATACCGATCATTCAATGCCGTCAAAAGTACGAACAAAGTTTATTGACTCTTGGATATGGAACACAATATCGGATGGATTGAATGTTAATACGAGGTATTCGCAATGCGTGAGACTTTTTATTGTTTGCCTTTAAATTGAAGCTAAAAGTATTATAGGTAGTATAGAAGGTGCTAAAAAGATTGTCTAAGTGCACATTTTGGGAGTTGTGTATGATCACTTTCAAGTTAGCTTTAGTAGCAATATTAGTGCAAAGCTGTTTCAAATTAACATAGAACAAATGTATAAAAGATATAAGAGACGTATCTAATATTCGTTTTGCAGCTTGTTTGATAAAAAAAAAAAAGATTTTGAATGTATATAAAGCCGTTGAACTTGTGTAGTTTGTAGCTCTACGCAAAGAAGTTCAGATGAGGTAATGGAGATTGGTAGAAGATTTGGTACTTGCAACAAGCTTGATATCAAAATTGAATTAGTTACCCCTTTTTTCTACCTCAGTAGTATAGTCCATATAGAGTTCTGGTATGCGTTCAGTAAAACACACACTCTATCCACGAATATTTGCCACGCAGATTTACGATTTATTTATCTAAACTCATTAGTATTTGAATTTACAAGGCTTTGACTTGGCGTGGGTGTTTTTTTAACCAGTTAACTGTTTACGACGGAGATATACGTCATGAAAGAATTTTAAAAATTTGTGTTATGACGAATATATTCGCCATGCGTCGTTGTAGTGGCCATTGGCAGTTAATTTAATAATTTTAGTTAAAACAAAAATATATTCCTAAACTGTAAGAAGTTTGGAATATTTTGAGGCCATGTCGAAATAAAAAGAATTAATAAAAATGCATACATACATAGACCTTGTATTGAAAGCGGAACTGTTTGCGAAAAAGTATTTCTTATTTCTCGTCATACGAAACTGGAAATTTTCTATATTCGGATTGGAACCTTGGTTTCCTTGATTACCAAATATAATATATAACTGAGGCATCGGTCTTCTAATCAGGGAAGAGTTTATAATCCGACGAGGCCAAAACAGCTGATGAGCAGTGGACGTAAAGGTAACATGGTCGACATTAAGATATTAATATTTGCCATCCTAATAACTGGTGTTACGATTCCAGAGACGCTACCATGAGTTGTACGCAATCTACCTTGAAGCTAATGTTGTAAGAAAAATCAAGCTCAGTAGACTCCGGTGGGCGGGACACCTAGCTCGAATGAGCGAAGAGGAGCCTGCCCGGAAAGTCCTTTGTGGCAGGATGTATGGACGGAGATAGCGCGGCAGACCTTGTCTGTGATGGAGGGATGGCGCAGACCAGGATGCCCAGATCCTGGGAGTGCCAAACTGGATGACATCGGCTCGAAATCGGGACCGGTGGAGAGATTTGTTAAATAAGGCCAAGACCGGATCCCGGTTGTAGCGCCGATGATGATGATGAATAACTGGTGTATTCACTTGATGGATCGCAACATTATTTTCCACAGTTTTTTCCCCTTTTTTAGTCCCGAAACTTTCCCTTTTCAATTTTTTTTCCACTGCAATAAACAGTTGTGACAAATAGGTTCCTGTTGCCGTGTGCAGTTGCCGGTGTTGCTCTGACCTTCGTGTCAATTAACAATACACTGAAATGCGTTAAGAGGTAATTAACTATCCACAAAGACTTCCCCCGGAAAAGATAAATTAGAACCATACGCTGATTCCCCTGCTGACGTACTTCTTCCATTCTAATTCTTAAACCCGAGAGAATGGTGGGAAGACCTTCTAACCATACCTTGTCGTTATGACACATTATTGAGACATTTAGTGATATGTGCCAACGTTCGACGATTTTGTTCGCTGCTGGATGTAAGCCTTTGTTCGACTTTTGTGACAACTCAGTCACTTAGTTAATTGTTTAAATAAGCTGGCCTCCAAGTATGGCTCCCTATTAGAAATGAACGATGGATCTGTGGAGTTCTTTAACCCTCTCCCAAAGAACCTCCCATTACCATAATTTACGTGCACCTATTTTAAGCAGCTTACCTGAATACGAACTGTTCCAAGCCCTCCTTCGAACGGTCATCCCTGAAATATAACTTCATGACAAGATTACCATCTTGCCATGGCATCAAAACAATAGTATCAACCGAGCTACCTCGGTGCATCCGTCATCAATCGACCGAACTATGGACGGCACACGTCCACCAAACACACGCCAACCTTTCTGTGTGTTATCGTTTCAACAATTCGTTGTCCAAGGAGACATGCCGGGTTATTTGCTGACTTGCACATCTGCAAATCAGATTTCCAATGTGCATACCCTACGATATATTTCCCAATTAGAGATTAAACAAACCTTTATCCTAGCCCTGGCCATGGTGAGCAATCTTCTGTTGACCTAACATCACAGAAGAACCCATTTCCGTCGTCTGTAATATTCCTTAGTACTATCTACAACATGGCTTTAGCCTTCAAGTACGCATGTTTGTTTGTATACTAGCATGACCGATTATACGATCCGTTGCCGCATCGAGGAACGGTGGCCGCCTCAGGTCATGACTAGGATACGTTGTCCAAACAACGAGGGGCCACGATTCTCACGCTGGCTATTGAATCGAAATGCTTCTGTTCACTTAATATAAACAGAAGAAATTATCTTCGCCTGCAAGGCAGCATTCTTTTGTGTTACTGAACACTTAAATAAATATGCACCCTAGCATCGTAGCCTCGATCATTGCAGCAAAGTTTGGTTACATGTTATCAACAGGAAAGGAAACCCTATTCCCTATGATTTATGATGGCATAGTCAGCCATCTTCGATAGTCGATCTTTTGTTTGATCAGGCGGCGTATTTAGACTTACTTTTACGCGCCCTTCGTTTCTGCGTTGTCGTGGCTTCCAACAAATGGATTTACATCCAGGCCTCTACGGCCAAAGGAGAAATGCGTCGGCTAAAGATTCCAGTTCGATCGCTCTTTGGTTATCACCAGGGAAAAGATCGGATTGGCTACTTCCAGACCGATGGAAATCCATCTTCATCGCGGCTCGTGGATGTTGATGATGAATTCGTCGGGGAGTCAAATTTCATCCGTCTAGGAGAGACGTCGAGTCTCACCACAGTCTGTCGTAAATTCCAAAGAGTCAGATTTTGTGTCGAGTTATTGTCGAGAAACATAAGTTAGACGGAGAGAATTTTATATTTTGTAGTAATAACTTACCTAAAGAAAGATCGCCATGTATGTGAATTCGGGATTAATAACAGTGCGTTCGTGTGCCACATTATCAAATATTTGTAACTTTTATAATTAGTGTTCTCAAAGATATTCGAAATACCAATAAAAAGTCATCACCCTACAAACCACGGTGTTTTATTTTCTGCTTTCTTGATGAACAATTTCTCTCGCGACGTTTTGTGGGTGTGTTACTGGACCCACGCCCACGAAGGCGTATAAGCAACCACCCCCACAGACTCCGAAACGTGCAGCCCAGTTTAAATAAAATGCTCTTGCGACACTCGCAGGTGTAACAGTTGACAATGTTATTGCTTCCGGCCCTCATGTGCGAAATGCACCTGAGAGAGCTTGTAATGTGCCAGTTGGACCACATTATGCTTAGATACTTAAGTCTGCTGACATCGCATACAATTTTGAGCTCAATTTGTTTTTTTACCATGTGTGGGCAGACAAACTTGCGCTGGACAGCTGTAGCAATAGCTCGACCACATGGATAAGAAGGGTTATGATAAGTTTCGAAAACTGTTCTTTTTCTGGAACACAAGGATGAGGGATTTCCAGTTGTCTGTCAGCCATAAGCGTTAACATCGGAGTCTCCGAAGCACACCTCCGGCCATGGAAATGATGCGATGATATGTCGAATCAGTTGACGAATCGATCTGGGTCTCAGTTAGGGCAAGTATATCAGGTTTCGTTGTTTGCAAATATTGGTGGACGGCGTTTACATTCGTATTGGTGAAACCGATGCCCGTGATGTTACAAAATGCCGTCACCAGTCGAGCGTGGGCAGAGCCTCGTGAGCGAGCCCGATTATGCGATGACGAACCTCTCAAAGTTCCGTTATTTATCATGATATCTGCATGATGTTCCCCCTGACATAGTCCCCCCGGAGATCCGAATGGGAGATTAGTTTACCTCCGGAATTCTTTATAATTGAACACTTTATAATTGAACACTTTATAATTGAATACTTTATAATTGAACAGTTTATAATTAAACACTTCAATAGCTGACACCCACTTCTGATGAGATTTCTCCAACAGTTAAGCGGCGATCACTTTCAATAAGCTCTCGAACGGCACGGTTGTTGTCATCTGTACGACTTGTCCTTCGGCGTCTACCATGTCTTTCGTTTTCGATACATTTTCGTCCAGTTTATATTCTCAGGCCCACGTATACACATGATTCTGAGACACAGTATCATCACCAAACAGTGCCTTCAATCGCGAAAAAATTTCCGAGGGTTTAATGCCTTAATTTGTTAAAAATTGTATAATAATCCGTTGCGCAACAGATGTATATACCTCTTACTCACTCATGGCTTTACTGACTACAAAGTCGAATGCGTCCGCTAGCCAAGCAGGTTCCCCTACTTTTCATAAACCAAACAACACCCACGCAGATGATTATCTATCTCACAACTTGTAGAAAAGCAAACACCGTTTATATTTGGGTATAGGACCCTCGTACAGAACCGCCCAATGAAATCGAGATATATTTCTTGACGTGGTGATCCACTTCCTGCTTTGTTCTCAAAGGCATAGACTAATAGTTCGTGGTTTATCCTAGTTGTGAGATATCGTCCATCAGTCATGTGCCGGAAGTACTTAACAGCACTAATAGTGAGTGACTTGCGCCCGTATCCAACTGGTTCTAACTTCCCCTCACGTTCTTGACGGAAGTCGAAAGTCATCACCTTGAATTCATATAGTCCGAACGTCGTAGAGAAAGCTGTTTTTGGACTAACTTCTGGAGCTGGTCCAATTGAGTGATAAGCCTTAGTGAGGCCTTGTAAAGATAGGGCAACTGTCCAATGTGTGTGAAAAGTCTTATAGATGTGCTATTGGCTGACGATGAGGTGCATTCGGCATCCTGTTGTCTCCACATGACCACCAATCTTCGCAACGAATATTAACCAGATGAAGAGGGCTTGCCCCAGGACAGTTGGATGGCTGACAAATTCCAAACTCTACTTTCTCTGGAGATAACCGACGAGGAGTTGTATCTGAACAACAATATTTGCTACGAAGAGTCTGGCCAAAATAATGCCCAGAAGACCACTGAGAAAGTTCTTGTGTTTATCTTACTCAAAACAGAAATTCCCAAATAAGTGAAAGACGTAAAGAAGTGATAAGCAAAACGAGTACCGCTTGCTCTCTTCCTCTCGGTACATACCACTAACTTCATGTTATTCAAAAGCTGAATAATGAATATATCTATACCATTCACAAATGGAATTGACGGAACCCCCATCTAGTGAACCAGAGATAGTACTTATGGTTGCTCATTTTAGGTTGTGGATATCTCCAAACCGGTCAAAAAATTAGTTGACAATTCTTTAATCGGGTAAACTAGAGGGAATCTTTCGGGGCATATCTCAAAGACCATTTCAAAATGGAGTTGACGAATCTCTTATTCAGTGAACTAGAGATAATCTTTCAGGACACTCAGTTCAGATTGTACTTTATGGTGCTAAATGTGCATAAGATTGGCGGTATGGTTCTCTATATCTAATTTGCTCGAAAAAATCTCTTGTCTATCAACCGAAATTGAAAGTGTGCTTCCTTTCGTCATTGTTGTTTTACAATCGGCACCACAAGTATAGTTTTTAAAGTCAGATATTGGTAAAGAGATCTCAGACCCGTTGCGATCATTATCATGTTTTCTTTTACTAACAAAAGGTTTTGATCGGAATCCAAGTCTAAGTCCAAGTCCAAGTCAAAGGTAAAGGAAATATGGATTTATTATTTTGCGGATTCAAAGTAAAAATATAATTTAATTATTTTTAATGACGTCAACTAAAAACTGGATCCATAATTAAAGTAGAGGTAGGAAGGTCAACTTGTAAGACGAGGGCAACAGTCTCTTTCGTCTTATCGACAAGAGAAACAATTTAAGCATTTCCCTACGATCAGCTGTCCCGTAATAATACTTTAACACAATACTGTAGGCTAGTGTTTATTTGAAATGAAAATTCACAAGGAATAAATAAGCAATTTATAGTGTTGTGCTATTTACATAAAGTGTTAAAACAGTCATCTGGCTTAAGTGTTACTAAATTGAATTTATTTATGTAATATTTACCACAATATAAATAAATTACATGGTAGCCTACATTTTCTAACGCTATGAACCAAGGGTTTGTACAAAGTAAACTCACATATCATAGTTGTACTCAAATTTATAATACATACATAAAACATGCAATTTTTGAACAATTAATCAAAATGTTCTATAGCGTACTCGTGTAAATAGGAACAGCGTATAGAATGAAGTGTGTGTACTATTGTATAGAAACTTGTTACGCTCTTGTACTAATACTGGTATTTTTTTCTAATTTTTGCATGACTTATAATTTCTTTTAACCCTCCATAGAAAGTACACTCTTAATCCTGTAGTTATAATGCACTATTTCTGAATTTATAGTTTTTTTTTTTAAATCTCAACGTTGCTGTCTCGTGTAGATTGTCTAAAATATCAAGATTCAGACATGTGCCATTACGATGAGGCGATGGGGGCATTTTATTTAGAGCCAATGCAGTTTACCAGCAATACAATTGAAGAAAATGTATGGCAACCTCGCAAACATTTTCCAGAAACTTGGATTGCCAACGAGATAAGAAAGTAATTACTACTTAATAACTGCGAATCGGTTTATTTTTCTTTTTTATCCTTGTCATTAATCGTGTTTTTGAGAATACATATATATATATATATATATATATATATATATATATATATATATATATATATATATATATATAAATATATGTATATTTATATATATCTATTTTTTTAATAGGAATTTTGAATGTCTCTTTGTTGGTGAAGACGCCAATAGCATGCTCTATAGTCACAGTCTAATCATATGGGTAACACTCATTACACTTTTTAATATTTAGATTTTGGATATGAAAACTCAATGCTTGTTGAATGTGGAGTTGACAGCATAGATTATCCAAACGATGATGCCTCAATTTATGAAACATCTAAAGGTAGAAAACCAGTTCGACATTACTTTCCCGAAACTTGGCTGTTTGTAGAGTCAGAAAAGTAAATATAAAGATTTAAGAAACTACTTTCATTTTTATTGACAGACTTGCAAATTTTATAAACTATTTTCTTCCTGTATACGTTTTGTAGAATAACTGCGTTAATATTACTCTTAGGTCATTAAATATAATTGCAATCGATTTACGTTAAGGGGTGAAGAAATGTAAAACCCCAAAAAAAAAGGAAAACAACAAACGAACATATTGAAAAATTATATTATATATATAAATATATAAATATATATATATATAAATATATATATTTATGTCGATAGTATAGTGGTTAGTATACCCGCCTGTCACGCGGGAGACCGGGGTTCGATTCCCCGTCGGGGAGCTTGTGGCGAAAGACTAATGACCTTGCCCGAAAAAAAACAAACCATTATGGAAAATTTAACATGCCTTAGGACTCGCTAAATAAAGCCAAAACCGGTCGCCGGTTGTAGTGCCGATGATGATGATGATATATATATATACATATATATACATAAAGATATATATATATATATATATATATATATATACATATATATATATATACACATAAAGATATATATATATATATATACTCCCAATCATCACACAGTTTGTAATTGATTTTCGCTCTTTATAAGAAGGAAGGAGCTTTTTGCAAGACATCACAGCCGTACATCAAGCCAAAACCGGTCGCCGGTTGTAGTGCCGATGATGATGATGATATATATATATATATACATAAAGATATATATATATATATATATTATATATATATATATATATATATATATATATATATATATATATATATATATACTCCCAATCATCACACATTTTGTAATTGATTTTCGCTCTTTATAAGAAGGAAGGAGCTTTTTGCAAGACATCACAGCCGTACATCAGGTGTCATGGTGTGGGGAGCTATTATCTACTATGGCACAATCGAGTTGGAGTTTCTGTCCACAACAATGAACGGAAACAACTACAAATGTTTGCTGGAACGGTCATTTCCAAAAATTAAAAACATTTTCGGACCTCTGTCTTGGATTTCCAACAAGACAATGCCCACATCTACACTTCCAGGGTTGTTAGAAGTTGGATTCAATCAGAAGACGTGGAACTTTTGCCATGGCCGCCCTATTCGCCGGACTCAAACACAATCGAAAATGTTTGGTCATATCTCGTAAAGTTTATGAAGGCGGCAGACAATTTGAAGACAAGGACACCTTAATCGAAGCTATTCGTGATTCCTGGGACCAAATTTCCCTAGACTATTTTTAAAAAACTCTATGATTCTATTCCAAACCGTCTTATAGAGGCCATATCCAAAAACGGCGGGCATACTCATTATTTATGTAAAAAAACGTTATAAATAAATATTTTAAAACCATCAAATGTAAACATTTCATTAATTTCTTCCCTCTTTTCTAAAATTTTGCATGTGGCCTCATCCTAGTGACGCACTTTTTTATACCCTCTTTATGTAGTTTATTATTTGATCTTGAGAAATTCCAACGGTCGTTTCTTAATTAAGCTTTAATTTTATGAATTTCTTTTGGGAAAATACGTACTGATTCACAGGTAGTATATGTTTCCGGGTACAAAATTTCCAACAGGTATAAAGAGCAAAAATCAATTGCAAAATTTGTGGGCTCATCCTAGTGACTGGGAGTGTATATATATTTATTTATTTATATGTATGTATGTATACGTATATACATATATATATTATTCACCAGTTACTGGTTTTCCGATTCATCTTACAGTCTTGCTATTTTTGAGAGACTCTTGCCTGTTTTTATTGTTTAATGGTTTCTAGACTATAGTAGGGAATCCATGTTTCGTTCACAGTTATGTATCGCCATAGGAACTTGCCAAGATTGCAAAATAAAAGAACCAAAGTAACTTCATAGTCGACCACACGACATGCTGACATTTCACACCCAATTTTGAAAGAAGCTCCCTAGTCAATAATGGTATCGAAAAGGGGTTGTTTTAAGTAAGCATTAAAACAACACATTTCCAATACCGTGGGTGATATCTCTTGAAGTATTTATTGACCAGCTCTCATACAAGAGTTATGTTCAGTTCTGTTCGTCTTCTTTACGATTGGTGGAACCAATAGTGAGATCGTGGATTCCTCATCCAGTAGAGGTAAGATTCGTGTTCATCACTTCGATCCGAAAGGTAGCAATTTTAAGAGCGCCTTGCCGCTACTAAGCGGCGCAAGTGGCTAATAATCTTGCCCGGAAAAACAAATTATTATGGACAATTTAACAAGTCTCGAGTATGGACCGGATACTGGTGGAGAGACTTGTTAAATAAGGCCAAGACCGGTTCCCGGTTGTAGTGCCGATATTGATTGATTGATTGCCGACTAAAGGTGCGCATAGAAGTGATTACTTTTTTTCTCGATGTCTTTGGCTCATCGTTAGCGTGCTGTGGTGTTGTCTTCCTTCTTCTCCTCGCGCCGTCATTGGCAGAGGTTCGTCTGAGTGAAGGAAAGTGTGATGTCATTTTGAACACGCGCAAACATACTCTTCATCGTTCTGTTCGTACCTGTCAATGACATCCTTGTGTGAAGCAGGATCATATTTTCTAAATTTACTGTGTTCTTCACCATTTCCCATAGTCTCGTTCCGCACGGTGTTTTCGTCCAGCGCTATAAACGTTTTGGTCAACAATTTCTCGGATGTCCCAGACAGTTACCCTTGGTGGAATACAATTACACGATCTTCCCTGCTTCTTCTCGGGAATCTCATTACTGTTTCGTTTGGGTTCACAATTTTACCCAATTCATGTCGATCTCTGCTGTTTTTTTCAGTTTTATTTCCGTCGTCGTCATTTAAGGTATAGTAAATTTTTTCGTCGTTGTATGGGTCTCGAGACTGCTGTTATCTCCGAAGGTGCTATTTCGTTCTTTTTCTCACTTTCTTCCTGTGCCTTCTTCTACTCTTTCTACTTATCATCTCTGATAGCAAATCGGAACTCTTTCTCGGGCAATTGGCAGTTCTTGCACCGTTAATCCAGTCACTGGGTTATTCCTTTTGGTTTTTCTTACCCTTGTGTCTGTCCTTTCGAAATCCTTCTCAGGGTCGGACTTTTCAAATTTCTTTCCTTTCCTTGGCTATGGTTTTCCCAGTTCGTCTTCTTCGGTAGCGGATTTGTGGTCCTTGTCGACTTTCACTCCCGGTACAGTCGTATCCTCCATGTCTGCCTTCTGCATTGTTGTCATCAGATTGGCAGAGAGCCTCGATATGTAGGTCGATTTCTTTGAGGACATCCTTCGGATTTCGCTTCTTTTTATCTACGTAACTGTGAATCGAGTTTTTTGTTGCTATTGCCACTTCTGTGACATTTTCTTCTTTCGCCTCCTCGAGTTCGGCATTCTCGTTCAACTTCCCTGTTTCGATAGTTGCGTCAACAGGTAACTCATTTTCCTTTCCTTCCGATTTTGGCTCCATTTGTGGTTCAGTTTCCTTATTAATCTCTGTAATGGGCTTCGCTATGACCATATTCTTGATTTCGAAAGCACCGTTATCTTCAACAACTCATGCACTTTTATCGGTATTGTCTGACCACCACGCACCAGACCTTCAACGACCTGATCTCTTTTTTCCTCGCTGGTACTGTCTTCAATCGCTTTATCATATATGAGATCCTTCCGCTGTACGTCTTCCTTTCGTTTGGCCTCTTTTTTAGCGACACTTCCAATCGTTAGAGGGCCACCAAACATACGCTTGCATCTTGCGACTGTCTGACTATTTCCCTTTTGTCAAGTGAGATTCCCTCCACTGACAAACCTCTCGTTCGCTGAACTCGCTTCCAACAATTTGAGTTCTTCGCGTACTACTCTGGCCCTCTCCTCGGCGATTTCCAACTCTTGTCGGGCTGCCATTACTTCGGCCTCAGTCATTTCCTTCGACCGAATGGTTTGGCCCACTATTTTGCTCAATAACCCGAAGATGGAAGTTGTGGTTGAGGAGGTGCTGGATGCGTGGCGGTTCTTTTCTGTTTTGGCGGAATTTCTGAACACTGCTTCGTTTCTACTGTAATGCATACCGATGATGTGACGTCTCACAACGTGCGTGGAAGACATTTTTCCTTCTATACTGTGCTAGATGTATGGAGGTTCTTCTCTGTTTTAGCGGCATTGCTGACCACTGCTTCGCCTCTACTGAAATGCATACCGACGATGTGGCTCCTCATAAGGTGCTTGGAAAACATTTTTCCTTCTATACAGGCGACACTTTCTTCTATACGGGCAGGTGACACGTTCTAGTTCCCCTCTTCCGCTGTGCACATGGACAGGTGCAATGTGATCTCACATGGGACATCTGGTGGATACTCTTCCTTTCATGCGGGCCGCGGGTAGAGTGCCAACTCCTTCAATATAGGTAGTTGGTGCTTCTCAAGCGGGGCATGGCGGCATCTTCCTTGATTTCGTTGCTCTGGCGATAGGCATCCTTGTTGTTACCAAGATTCGGGCCAAAGGAGCAGCAATTGTTATGGCTTAGTTGAACGGACGGCAAGCTCTCAGCAGATCCGCAAACTCCCTACCGTGTAGTGGATTCTATTGACTGGCTGGTCAAGGATACCCTGAAAATAGATGGGCTCAGAAAGCTTTTCCTCTAAATCTTATCGCCGATTTTACCGCGTGCCGCGTTTTTTCTATCGCGAGGGGTCCGTTGCCGTCTTTCGTGTACCTAACCAAACAAGAATTTTTGTAGCACTCTTTACCACTGGTGGGAGCAAGTGCACTAGGGTACCTGAGAAAGTAAAATCCGATTTAACATCCCTTCTCAGTGGTGGGGAGAAGCGTTCTGGGGTACCTTAAAAACAAGAGGACGGATCGAAACAATTTTCCACGAAAGAACAGAAAACGTTTTCCTATTCTATGAAAATGTGTTATAATAACAACAGGAATGTCTACGCAACCCTTGAGTTTAACAGACCTCCAGCGTTTTCCAATTTTCTTCGCCTCTAATACTCGCTGCAACCGATGTTGTGTGCGAGGCGACTTCCCAGGAATTGACATACTTATTTCATGTTACATCCTTCTGTTTGCTCTTGTTTCGATGTGACCTTTTCTCAGGGGTTGACTAGTTTATTTCGTCTTACGTCTTCCTGGGAATTGGCACACTGTGCTGAAGCCGCGTCTTCTTGTAGGTGGTGTGATCCATCGCTAATAACTACTCTTCTGTACGATGCCTCGAAACATGTATTCTTTTCACTAATATCTTTAAATATTGCAACAAAAAAAAAAACAACATCTTATCCCAATCAGCTAATGCCGCATCTCTTACCAATAATTTGTCAATAATGCGCGCTAATCAGAGAATCCAGGGGACATCATCCTTCAGTCGAACTAAGCCAATGGGCGATGTTCTACATTTTTTGTGATCTTGTCACACTTATTTCAATATTCGAGCACTGTAGACTTCACTTCTTACAAATACACATATTGTATTTGTGTGTCCAACAAGCGTTGAACACACGCGTCAGGAACACGATGGGGTCTCCTGGCGTGGTTGTGTTGGGAACACGGCGTGCAGCGACTTTGCTTCCGTGAGCTGTAATCAATTGATAATATTTTGTTGTCTATGGACAAAAGATTACCTGTGAATGCAGAAATAATCCTCATCCAATGGAATCAATTACACACCGGTTGCTTCCTTATAATAATAATGAACTTTATTTAACAGATTGACTAGATTTAATTTGATTCAAAGAAAGAACTCGACTTGGCTGTTCAAGGTGTTAACGAAGAAGAATGAACATAATGTGACACACAGTTTGTTTTTGTGCCACCATGACAACCAGAAATTCAACCAAACGTCAGTTAGTTGCTGTGGCTGCGTTCAATTGCGAATTCACTGATTGCATTCAGCGAATCCGCAACACATATTATGTGCCAAATGTTCACGTAAAATGTTAAGATGAACATAAAAAGAATGTTAATAGTAACTACATTAAGATGTAATGATTAGGCTGCCCTCTTCTGCCTTATATTTTAAATTCCCTGAGTTGCTATAGGAAATAGAGACATATGCGTTTGTCTTTTTAAACTCTATGCTACTGTGACCGTTATATATAAAAAAAAAAAAAAAATTACGAAGTTGTGGAGGTCCAAAGGTTTTGACCTCATATGGAATTAAATAAGCATATACCTATGTATATGTATGAGTACATATTCAGCTAGAACGTTGCTCGCAAGCAGAATGCATTTTATATTTAATGACCTAATTAGTTCTTTTGCTAAATTAATTATTAAACTCCTTTTATTTGGTAATTTGTAGAGATGTAGCTTCTTTTGTAGTTCTACAACTTGTTTCATAATAGACACAAACCTTTTCAAATCTTTCCGGACTGTCTAAATTAAGGAGTAGACTTTGCCTGATATCAATTCAGTTTGTACAAAATCCGAATTAATATAATTAACTATATAACGTTGGCATCTATTGTCGGTTTTTAAACTCTCTTCGATGAATGATTTGTTTTTGCCAATGCCTTATCTTATGTAAATCGGTTAAGAAGTGAGTCCAATTACTGTTGTTAAAGGCAGCCACGGGCTTATTCAATTAAAGTAATCGTGGTAAACTTGACTCGAGCTATTTTCCAACAGGTAGTAAAAGTTCTTCGTGCATAAGATAAGCGAAAGGGTCTACCAAGAACCAACGACAGTTCTGGAGGACAGTCCTTAAGGACTATTGCTGGTACCGTCCGGTACTTTTGCCTTCCTACAGTACAGTCCACGTAGACTGCGTTGAATAGTACGCGGGAGTTATGTTTTTACGTACTTACCGTCACCAGAGTCACGACATCAAAGGAAAGGCGTCCAAATCTTCCTTTTACACCAAAATTTATGAAATCAAAACTCCGAGTCTTTCTTTGACTTTCATCCACTTTTATTTGTTTCCTTTTGTTTTTCTTTCTCGTTTTTTAGCTCTATTCTTATTATTTAACAATAGTGGTTTTCACCTTGAGTACGTTCTTAATACTACTTATTAACTTTTCGCCTTAATTTCACAATCTTCTTCTAGCACAGATCTAGTGTACTGTTTATTTGTCATACTGTTTTGCTACTTATTAATTTCACGTTTTAATTTTACAATATTCTTCGTGTATAGATCTAGTCTACACTTTATTTGTCTTTCTGTTTTACTACTTATTAATTTCACGCTTTAATTTTACAATCTACTTCAAGCATAGATTAAGTATACACTTTATTTGTCTTTCTGTTTTACTAGTTATTAATTTCACACTTCTTTAGAGATTTTCTTACTTTTGAAATTTAAAGGATCCCGAACTGTACTGACGTAAAACAATTTTATCTATTGGACTCTCTCGGCCCATTCACTTCATTCAAGATTCACCACTGGACTTCTTGACCAACAACCGACTGCCTCCTAACTTGGTTTCACCTCTTCTCGACACCTCGGGGTCAACACCTCCCGATGACGATAATGCAATTACATTTCGCAGTGACCTAATTTCCGCATTTTAACTTCAACTCGCAATTGCTTTGTATTGCAGCGTCAGCCGATATTTCTTCATCAATTTGCGCCCTAGTTCAATATCCGCAATTGCGAACTGACCCAATTCATTTTGTCCAATTACTTTTTTTGCGATTTATTAATCGTGCCGAAATATGCAATTAATTGTTTTTATGCGATTTGTCAATTGCTCTGAAATATGCAATTAATTACATTGTCGTTCTGGGGGTTATTCGAGTTTAGAATTCGCTATCCGATTTTTGATTTAAGTGCATCAATGACCTCATGTACATCATCTTTGTCTATGATGTCACTGACACACTTAACATGGGCGGACCCCCAGATCCCGCATCGAAGACTGCACAGGCGTAATCACAGGTGGCTCCAAAAAAACAGGCATCGAAGTTTAAATAAATTCGCGAACACAAGTTGTTTTGTTTGTTTTTTTTTCAAATACAATATTCATTCCTTTGTCGATTATTCCTTTGTGATACTTAATGACATAGTATTTCTAGAAGAGAGAGAGAGAGAGAGAGAGAGAGAGAGAGAGAGAGAGAGAGAGAGTAGATTGGGTCTGAAAAAATATAGTAAGCTTAAATGTAAGAGGGTAGTTATAAAATGATTTCGTTCTACATCCATCTAGTCAAAAAGCTCATCATAGCAATAGGTACTGTGGCGGTTCATTAATACATTCCCAAAGAACCGCCCACTCTCTTAAATTAACCACCTTCCAAACCCATAGTACTTACTTGCAATTAGGGGCAGTGTAAGCTCCCCTGCAGCATCACACCTAAAAGTTAAATCTTATCAAGCATGCACATCAAACAAATTATTTTATTCATTCATACATGGACCGTGCCAGACAATCGGCTAGGCTTGTCAGCAATTATAAAAGATAAATACTCGCTGGCCAGCGTAATTGTCGACATAGCTGTAACCGGTATTCTAGCTACGGTTCATGAGTGAATATTGCCCCAATCCCAAGGTTCGCAACACTTGCGACCAATTTGACTTATCGGTTATCTACCGATCATGGGATTTGGGCACTAATATGATTGACGTTAGACAATCATACCTCAGATCATGCCTAACGATGCTCCGGCCTGTTAAATAAACAAACACGATGTGCATATCATCGTGACCCTTGAAATTGCGTTTTTGTGTATCCTATAGCAAAAACCTATTTCGTTCTCAGGCGCTGGTCATCAAAGATGTATGGCCCTCGAAATAGTGTTTCTGTTTATTTAGGACGCAACCTATTTCTTCCTTCGGCGATTTTTCGCCATCGCTTATCTCAACGACGCCTGCAGCCCCTAATACCAATTCATGGCATGGGCATGGATATGATCATTGTTTAGACAATCTTACCCATGCCATGCCCTATGACGACCTACCAGCAAATCAAAGCAAACACCAGTACATTGACCTGAAGGGATATAGAAAGAATCCACCTTTATGACGGCTGGTGGAGGCTGATCCCGACGAATATAGTGGAGTCAGATTTAATTGACGTAAGTGGGCACACCTAAAACGAAGAACGTCTCTGCGCGGGTATCTCAGTTACTTTTACAATAGCCGTTTTGTATATGCGTTCTCAGTTAATTTTACAATAGTCGTTTTGTATATGCGTTCCCTGATCGGTGTTGAGAAAGTCGCCACCAAAGTGTATTATTATTATTTATTGGCCTGTAGGAACCCGGAAGTTCATGACCTCACCGACTCGGCTTCGCCATCCTTCCCTGTCCTGGGCACTCTCCTTCCACGCTTCACCATTCGATCCGATCTCCTCAAGGTCAAACCTAACATTGTCCTCCCATCTCCGTCGCGGCCGTCCTACCGGTCTCTTTCCCGTTGGTCTACCGTCAAGAATTCTATGCACGGTCCTAGCGTTCCCCATTCGCGCCACGTGTCCGGCCCATCTTAATCTTCGCGACTTGATTACTCTCACTATTGTAGGTTTGCGATATAGTTCTTCCAATTCGTGGTTATGGAGTCTCCTCCATTGTCCTGCCTCCTCGTCATATTTACCTCCAAAGATGCCTCTCAAAACTTTATTCTCGAATAGACGGAATTTGTTTTCTTCCCGTTTTGTGAGAGCCCATGTTTCGCATCCATATAGAACAATTGGCATGATTATGGTTCTATAGACACGGAGCTTTATGTTACGTGATAGCAGTCTGGATTTCAGCAGTTTACTGACTGCGTGCCAACTCGCGTTGCCGGAATGCAGTCTCTTGTTAATTTCCTTCGACATTTCGTTACTGGCCGTCAGTATCGTTCCCAGATATTTAAATTCTTTAACTTTTTCAAATATCTTACCTCTGACGTTTATATGTGTTCTCTGAGACCCACCTGCTCTCGCCGTAATCATGTATTTTGTTTTGTCTTCATTTATTTCTAGGCCCACCTCTTCTGCCGCTTGCATGATGATTTCACAGTTTTTACTAACAGTCTCTAGATTATCGCCCAGAACGGCGATGTCATCCGCATATGCGAGCACTTGTGTGACCCCGTTCAGGGATGATCCGGCCATGTTGTCGTCTTGTACCTTTCTGATGACATACTCGAGCACAAGGTTAAAGAGACACGGTGATAGACCATCTCCCTGCTTTAGTCCGTCCTGGATTTCAAATGGTTCTGAGAGGTGGTTTTCTATTCTAACTCGCCCTTTGTTTTCGTTCATGCAAATTTGAATGAGCGCGGCATATTTTTTTGGGAGTCCCAGCTCAACTAGAATATGGTAGAGTCTCTGCCTTGCGACTGAGTCGTAGGCTTTTTTGAAGTCAACGAACAGTTGGTGAACCGTCTCTCCGTATTCCCACTTCTTTTCCAGCAGTTGTCTTATTGTGAACATTTGGTCGCTTGTTGACCGGTTCCTACGGAATCCACATTGGTAGTCTCCCAGTATCTCTTCTGCGTAAGGTGTGATTCTCGCCAGAATGACATTTGTTAATATTTTGTATGCGGTTGGGAGCAATGATATTCCTCTGTAGTTTTCACAGTCAGATCTATCGCCTTTTTTGAAAATGGGGATGACTATTGAGGTTTTCCATTCTTCCGGAGTGACTTCCTTATCCCATATTGTTTGGATGAGCTGGTGGATCTTTCGAGCGGTTGCCTCTCCTCCATGCTTCACAAGCTCTGCCGGTATGCAGTCGACTCCGGGAGCCTTGTTGATTTTCAATCGATTAATTGCGTCTACAACTTCGTTGAGAGACGGCTCTGGGATCTGAGGCTCAGCTGTATGTACGCTTGGTACATTTATCTGTGGTTGATGGGTGCGTACATTGAGCAGGTTTTCAAAGTACTGCTTCCATCTTGTCACGATATTGTTTGTTTCTGTGACCAGACAGCCGTTTGCGTCTCGAATTATTTTGGCTCTTCCTCGGTAGCCATTTCTAATTGAATTTATGCCGACATACATACCCCTGATGTTCTTTGCCCTAGAATTTTCTAGGATTTTTTCGATCCTAGTCTTCTCCCATTCGCGTTTTTTGCGTTTGAAGAGCCTCATTGTCTCTCTCCGACTTGTCGCGTATCTTTCTGCGTTGACTTCATCATATCTTTCTAAGTGGATCACTCTGAGGCGTTTACGTTCTTCGATCTTCGCCCTGCACTCATCGTCAAACCAAGGTTTGGACTTAATTGTTTTCTTAAATCCTAATACCTTTTGGGCTGTTAGTTTGATTGTGTCTCTGATCGATGTCCATTTAGTGTTCACACTATTAGCTTCCTCTTCCTCACTGCTCACATTCTCTAGAATGCTAAATCTATTCGTTAGCTCGTCTTGATATTCAGCCCTTTTGCGTAGGTCTTTCAGTTTATCAGTGTCGAACTTTTTGCTTGTCTCCCGTGACTGCCCATGTGGGATTGCTGCGAGGCGACTCCTGATTTTGCCAATCACTAGAAGATGATCGGAGTCGCAATCTGCTCCTCTATATGCTCTTACGTCAAGGATATTCGAGTGCCACCAAAGTGTAGTGGAAAATAATTCCTTCCTGGATTCGTGTTTAGCCCCGTTAGCGAAAGTTAATAACGAAAAATTCACCTTATGCAAATGGGACAAATATTAACCGATAGAAAACATTAATATTAAAATAAAGAAGTGATATTTTGGTCAAAAATAAAAATGCTCCAGTGTGTTTCATTCCCTTTATCGGACATCGGAGTTTTGTGAACAATGGTCTTCGAGAAAGAACGGTGGGTTATTAAGTGAACCAGCGCCGTACGCCGGCGCAGCCGACTTAAAACACCACAGTACCCTCAAAAAGCTGCGAGGAAAAAAACCTCCTCAGGTTTCCCGAATGCTGTTTACCGTATTTTTAAAATAATATATTTCGTACGGATTAAAGGGGTTTTCTAATTTTCTAACGCTCATTAAAGCAAAAAAATGTGAGAGGTCAAACCTAAAAGGGGCCTTAGTACGCATTCGTTTTTAATAAAATAAGTCTTGAGGATGGAGGGAGAATATTCGTGTTACTAGATAATACATTGATATTTAAATGTGATGAACTGCGACAAATTGTTTTAGTTTGCTATGCGGATGACGTCCTAGTGTACACGTCATCTAAAAGCCCAAAACCCGCAACAAAACAACTCAACCGTCATCTGGACGAACTGTATCAGTATTACAGTCGATGGAAAATTCGACTTAACCCATCCAAAGCAGTAGCTATAATTCTGAGCAGTAAACACTCCCAACCTACTTCTCGATATTCACAGAATATCCGAATACAAATAGGAGGTACTACCATCAGACCACAGGACAGGATGAAATATCTTGGGGTCACCTTTACCCCATAAATGAATTTCATCAAACATGTGACCCACATTCTTCAAAGGGACATCGGTCGGTCTAAGCAACTGCACAACATCTTGAAGTGGATCAACAAAGTTGACACCAAAGTTAAGCCTCTCTGCTATAAGCAGCTAATCCGATCTGGAATATCATACGCCTTTCCCATATGGCCCTGCATATCTTCGGCTCAAATAGAAAGAATTCGAGTTTTCGAAAGAAAACTCCTCAGAAGATGCACCAACCCCTTTAGAAGGCATGACGGTCGCCATTACTCGATCTCTCACCTATACGAAGGTGCCTCGACTATCCCTATCGACGAGTACTTGCTTCAATTAGCATATAAGCACCTCGAAATCATTCAGAACAGCGAGAACCCACTTGTACGGGAGTCTTGCGTTCTTGACCCTTCTTTCTTTCGATCTCTTCGGATCAGACCACCATAATTCCTTCTTCAGTACAAAACTGAAGAAATCACCCTTCCCAACAACATTCTCCTTTATAATAGAGGATTCCTGGACCCATCTCATAGGCTCTACTTCTGACACACTACAAACACACGAACACACAGTACAAGACAGCACAAACACACACACATACACACCGACTAAAGCGCAGATTATCAGATGCCAAAGACGTGATCTGCGTTTACTACGCACTCAAGACCTACCGGTCTTGTACGATTTCTTTCCCACCATCCCCCACCCAAGTAGTTAGAGAACAATTGTACTAACCCTGTCCACGCTATCCTTTGATACGTCCTTCCCCTTTCTTTTCAGATATCTTGAGACCGAGCCCAACATCTTCACGGATGTGGGTGATTCTGGTTATCGCAAGATGACCATAAGCCAGAGACAACATGAAGGACACATTTGTCCTTGTCTCCCTACAGTCGGCCTCTGCCACCCCTTTTTTTTTTTTTTACAAATTGTTTTAGCACAAAAGTCAACTTGTAACCTGACGACATCAAGAGATTGCGATACCTTGATGTTATCTACGCAAAAAGATAAGTCTGTTTCGTTTAGAATGCGAACTACCTCGTTAATTAGTAATATAGAAAAACATGCAGCCAAGATGGCTTCCTTTACACACCTTATAGAGGCCACCGAATCGTGCTTGGTACAAGCAGTTTTACAATTATGATGCAATCCAGGATCGGAAATGTGTTGAGAAACATAAAGAGCTCAGTTTGAGAATTAAATTTTTAAATTAATTTTAAGCTTCGAGAACACAGAAAAGTCTCAATTTCAGAACATAGATAGGCTCAATTTCACTACCCGCACTTTTTTATTATAATGATATCACTGTTGCTAAATTGTTCTGACTAGATATGAATGCATATACTCGTATAGCAATATCATTTAAATCCTTCTTGAGTTTAAGAACGCGACTGTATTATAGTTTTAAATCAATTATTTATAACGAGTTTTTGTTTTTCTAATTTTGTTACATATAATAGTATATTATAATAATTTTTTGTTTAATATTACGACTGGCCACGCAATTGAGTTTTGTTCCTGACTGGGTTCTCTTTTAATGTATAAAGTGTTTAAAAAAATAGGAATATTAATCCGAAGATATGATTTTCAATTTAAAATCCAGATGATATTTTGTGTAAGTGATGAAATAAAATGTTATAATAATTTTGCAGGGCATTTAGTATTATTTGGCCGCCCCTCACCGAGGCCACTACTGCAATCCATACCGGAATATGTCGTAAATAGGGAATCACAACCTGTTAAGGTTCGCAAGGAATTTCCTGAAACATGGATTCATGCCGATTTACAAAAGTAAATATTAGTTATAACTTTAGGTGGTGAAGGGTTGGAGTTTAAGTAAATTAGCCTCTCCTCTGACTTTCTGCCGCATGAGTACTACAAAATTTTCCTGTCAAGAACGTAAGACAATAAGACAATAATGATGAATATTATATTAAATAAAAATATATAAGTATTTAAATTCACTTTTAACTATATTTATATATATATATATAAATATTTATATTAGATATATTTATTATTTAATTTAACATTAAAAATAAGAAAAGAAGAAACGACAAAAGGAAAACCCCCAAAGAACATAAATTTTAACTTAACTTATTTAACTAAATTAATACTCGCCGTATCCGAATGAGTGTGTCCTCTATATAGTTTGTGGTTTCTTTTGTCTTGCTGTGGCCCTGAAAACGGCTAAGAGCCAGAAACTGTGTGATTGCTATTTTAAAGAATTACCTTCTGTCACTCTTATTTATTACTTTACTATATTCTCTCGAATACTTTCAAGCAATGGTACAAGAAATGGTTGTTAAGACTTGGTATCGATTTTTTAGGGGGTCACGTTTTTATATTTTCGTTGATATATTCTTTTCACGTTCGCACTTATATTCTATGCGAATATAGGATGGCCGTGATGGAGATGGGAGGACAATGTTAGGTTTGATCAGATAGTCAAGCGTGGAAGGAGAGTACACAAGACAGGGAACGATGGCGTAGCCCAGTCGGTGAGGTCATGAACTTTCGGGTTCCTATAGTTCAATAAATAGTAGTTTAATTTAAACATTTGCAGTTTTCATATGTATGATCTGCACCGTTACTAAATAGTATGCCAGAAACTGATGTGCATTTCAGTTACTTCGTATTTAGTAATGCTACTTTGATTTGTTTTTACGAGGTTGGTGTGTTTTAAAATTATCTAATGTTAATAATCTTCTTTCTTGGCTTTCGTTACGTATAAAATATCTTGTTATATATTCCGTAAGTGCTTGGTAGGGTAAACCTATCATATCATTAGATGAGCTGAGAAAAAAGTTAAGCAGCACTACATACTCTGGTCTCAATTTCACGACCTATTCAAGTAATCTGTTGGTTATTTTCACTTGCTTCCATTGGTATCTGTGGGGGTTCTCTATATCACATGAAGAACCAGCCCCCAATCTTAACCTAATTTCGACCGGTAACAGCGCGTCACATCAACCCCTATTCCACCGTTCATGCTATTCACCTGAAATATCATGTTTTCCAAATGGACGCATAGTTGAATTCATTATTCTATGCAGATAATGCATAATTGAATTCAGCTACCTTTTTGCCATACGGCAACTGCATTCCTCTATCCCATGAGATTTCCACCGGAAATTTCAATTCATGTTGGTTAGCAACAACCAAGTCGAATCAAACGACGCATCATCATCCAATGGCTTGGGTAATTACCGCATTCGTTAGCGTTTTTCCGTGGGTAATATTTCCCTAGCCGATGTAGCGTCCTATCGACCTCCCCATACACTCTATCCGCTGGGGAACAATGATCACTTCTTACAGGTGAATAGCGCAAACTACATTTCCCTCTCCTTCACAAGTCTTTCCATAGGGCAATGCACTCTGAGATCACCACAATCACCGCACTAGGTCAGTTAATCATTCTCAGACGCTGCATTAATACACACACACTAAGCCAGATTAACCCTGGGTTATTGTGCTTTCCTTTTGATATCGTCATCCTTTCTACGCCCATCGACGTCGAACGAGTACGCGAGTACTTATTCACCTCGATGAGCGCAGGGACTTGAAGGATGCACAAGAGAGCGCGATTACCATTGGCTGATCGTTGTGCAAAAGCAGAAATCTCAATTTCCATCCCTAATTCGAGTCAGTCGCTTGTCGTTTATCACCACGGTCTGGTTACGCCGCTGCTCGGGGAAATAATTTAATTCCGTGTCTGTTTAATGGAGTCGAATATTGTCGTTGCGCGAGTCACAATTCAACACCAGTTTTTAATTACCGCGGTCGCAGTGTCGAGAAAGAAGTGTTTCGACTTGGATTATATATATAAAAAACTATTTAATAGGATTATATTAATAAGTGAAATAAAAAACGGATTAATTTCAAAACAACATTCAAACTGTGTTAATCATTTCATCTTTTCTCTCTGCGAACAATTTGACTAGGTCTGTGCTGGCGGGTAAAGTGAATACGTGCCCATGTTCGGCATAATACTTCGTACCCCCACATATCTACCTGACTTTTTGGCCACCGTTGAATTTTGACCTTTGGCACGTTTCTCCCACTTTATTCAAGGTGCTCCATCTCTTCTGTGGACCTAAATTTTGAATCTCATTCTTTAAAGTTGCGCGGCGCAATCATATTAATGAAGAACTATTTTCGACGATATCTTCCCTCTCCCATTATGAAGGTACATTACAAACGCCTCCTGGCAAGTAAAGATATCGGCCAATAGAAATATTAGTTAAGAAAATGTCTATAGGTTCATAGGTGCATTTCATTGTCAGTTTCATTGAAATTAATGGGCAATAAATTTCGGATATATTTGTTGTTGAAGTTGGGATACTTTGATTGAATCTCAAGAGCGTGGAGCTTACGTGTAATGACAAGCTCTGCGCTTCCTCTGTAGCTTGCCATTGTGGCTTTCTCATACTCTCAATCTTCAAGTCTTTTCAGATGGTCCTTTGTACGTTCCCTGGAGTAGTATCAAACCTTTTGTTTTATCATTTTACAATAATATGTTCAATTCTGGAATTTGGCAAAGAATTCAAATGCTAGCTAATCCTGATATCAGCGACTTGCCCTTCTCTGTATGGATCACTGATGGTTTGGAAACGTAAATACATAATTTAACTTAGTAGGCTATTTGTCATCTGCACAATACTAAGAGGGCCATAAACATGTATAGTGTATTTCATATAATTCGCACCAGAATGTGGGCATCTTTGGCAAAACAGAAAGGACAATTATTTGCATCGTTATGGTCAGGTATAAGAGTGTTTCAACTTCCCTGTTGGATTCTTGTTTGCATGGTTTCGGTATAACATTAACAAATGTATTGTGAGGTGATACATTTTAACATCTTACTACCCAGATGAGGCTTAATTTTATTAATTGGAAATCAATAGAATAAAATGTTTGGACTTGACAAACCGTTCTTCGACATTTTCTAAATACTCATTTGTGTCTATATTAAAATGTTCACTTTAGCAGCGGAAAGAAGTTGGGCGAGTACCACACTCGATCCTTGACCTCAACATTTTGAATGAAAGGAGATAATCAAAAAAAAAAAATTGAATTGGTTGTCAGCGACATCCAAGATGAGGTTAAGATTTTAGTCTACTATAATGTGTAGGTAGTGCCTCTGATTTACTGTTATCAAATTTCAAAATCTTCTGTGTGAACGACACCACTTTCGCAGTTTCTAAACAACTAGCTGCAAACCACCAACATGTTTCAGACTTTTCTGAACAAACTGTAAAAGTGAGTCAGAAGTGGGAAAACAAGTTTTACTTTTCCTGGTACAGAATGACACGGGAAAATTGAAAACAAAAAGTGAAACAAGATTCGGTGGTGGCGAATTTCATTTCAATCGACTCAAAGTGTAAAATTGGAAGACGTGTTGCGTTTGCTTACCTCTGCTTGCCGGTGATGTATTTAATTTGTTTTGTAATATCTGCTTCTACTTTATTTAATTACTTAAAAGAACTTATAGCGTTTGCAACGATAGTGAAGAGCGTGTGATTCCAACCGATCGTATAATATTGGTCCGTGCAGCTTTTTCAACTTGCGTAGTGCTTATGTTCCGTGGATCCTATTGGAGAGCAATACCTCAGCTTAGAACTCCGTTACACAATTCTCCACGCCAAAACGGTTAAATTTTGTAAAATCACATTTTAAAAATTAACACTTCAGTTCGGTTAGTTTTGCTTTACCGAATCTTTACTTAACTGCATTTCTTAAGTTTTACACATAAATATTGTTTTACAAAATTAACACTTCAGTTTAGTTAGGTATGTTCTCTTGATTTTATAATTAATACATTTCTTAAGTTTTACACATGGATATTGTTTGAATTAAAAATAAATTCCATACTCGCTTTCTCGGTTTTTTTTTTCATTCTTTTCGACTACTTTATTTTTTGCTACATGACACCGACCGTTGTGTCGCCTCACGAATTGTTCTGATCAGACTGACAACAGGTTATCTTAGCCCACTCGCGCCCTTTTATATGGATCGCCCATTCCCGATCAAACACTCTCATCCCCAATTTTCCGTTTCCCCACCCCCTAAATGCGAATAAACTCTCGCAAATTTACTCAACTGTCAATAAACCCAGAGAGAATGGGAAAATGGTAAAGGAGACCAGCATCTATTAGAGGTGGATTTGGTTTCAATTGTTAATTGGTATGGTATAATGCTCTGATGATTTGCTTATTCGATTTTCTTTCGGTGTTGCTCCTCACTATTTAGTTGTATACTGTGCGTATATCTGTTAGAAACGCCACAAACTAATTCGTTAGTGACCATCAATAACTATGGTCATAGACCGTCTGATTTGATTTTTACATCCATGACCACAAAACTTGGTAAATTTTGACCATCCAAAGTTTATATGAACAATAGAGAGCTCGTCATAATTCGGATGAGTACCTAGTCAATTTTGATATCAACAACCGCAAAGGGATGCATGGAACCAGTGGAACGGTTTTGCTACGAATTTTGATCGGAAATTTTAAAGTGTTCTCTGGTACTACTCCATATTTCTTGTGGAATTGACTTGAAGAAAAGATCAAGACTACGCATCTTCTGTAGTGTGTTTGTGGCGCATTAAGTAGAGGCGACACGGAACCTTAGTGAAGAACAACATAGTACGAAAGGACAAACTCGAAAAATTAAATCATCATATTTTTTCATCCGCCATAACAATTAATTATAATACCATTGCTGTAAATAGCAGCCAAGAATAATGATGAAGAATCTCCTGGCCGCGCCAATGGTCTGTGTTGAGACTTTGGCTCTTTCTATTGCTTTGATTCCAACCGTTATAAAGTTGGTTCGAATCGCAATATCTCCTCTATCGTTGAATAACGCAAAAGGATCTTCTTTTTTTTGTATTTTAGTTTTTTGTAAACAAAATAGACCTGTTTACTTCCAAGCTTTCGTCCCAGGTTTTTGTGCTTAAAATAGGTTTATACATAGGAAACGCCCTACGTTTGACAACCGCAATTAAAGTTGACTTCCTATATCAAGATTATGCCTTCTATCCAAGCTGTTTCCCCTATTCTACCGAGACAGAACTGAGCTAATCAAATTTACGAAGTACACCTTCAACTGACGTTCATTTTCATTTTTCATTTTTAAAACATTTTTTATTCTCTTTTAAATATTCTTAGTTTCTAAATTAAAGGCTAGACAAAAAATGCTTAAATTCTAGCTTAATTATCTTATATAATAACTTACTGGTCCTTCGTAGACGCTCTAAGCTAAACATTTAACATTTGTATAATTTGCCTTTCGGCGACAGAACTTTGTGGCAGTACTTATAATTTTTTGTAAGACAAAGAAAAATTTGAAAAGCTTTGTCAATTTTTTTTACTTTTTTTTTCTTAAAATTTAACTTATTTAACCTACCTCTTTTTTTTTTTTTTAAATGTTATGTAAAAGCACTTAACCTAACTTAACTTAAATCTTATACTACCCTAATTCTAGAAAAGCTAAGTCTCTGTAAGCTAGCTGATGATAGTGTGATTCTATACCGACATTGGTATCCAGGTCTTTATATGCCATTCAACCACCAGAACTGTTGGCGTTGTCTAATACTATCGTCCCGGTCTCTGTGGGAGATAGCCCTACCGAAGCGCAAGAGCTCTTCATCGGTGCCCGTTACTTCCCGGTCGTAGCACAATCGCCCGTCTACGGATGATCTACTTACATGATAGATCAGCGGAATTCCGGATCTATCCTGTATAAGCCCTTTCATGTCAAGTAACAAAGCCGTTGCGACGCACGCTCTCATAGTACAGAGTGTTTGGATAATAAGCCCCGAAAATGAAGTCATTGGACGAGCTTATTGCTCTCGCAATATGTCCTCTGATTAATTTAATCATAAAATTATCCACCCTATTTATGTATGCTTCATTATATAAAGTCTTATTTGAATAATACTTTTTATAGTCCGATTCCGGTGTCCGATATAATCTGAGACAACTTCTGAGACACTTCCTTTCGAACACCCGAATCTTTTCCATCAAATTTGGACCAATGTTAAACCATACTGGACAACCATATATGAGCATTGGCCTGATTAGCGTCATGTAGCATGACTTTTAGCCTGCTGTCAAGTTGGCTACTGTGAAATAGCCTCCGTGTCATAGCAAAAGTTTTCCTCGCTTTGAGCAAAGCAGCCTCTACATGTCTGTTGAAATACAGATATTGGTCTAGCCAGATGCCAAGGTATTTAACTAAACTGTTGGTTTCCAGTTTATCTCCATGCGGTCCCACGATAACTAGCTTTCGCCAGTTTTTCCTTGTGTCGTTCGTGGCTTTATATAATGGGGTTCTAAATAGGATGGCTTTGTGACAACTCTAATAACAGATACACACTCGACGCTATAGGTTCGCCTCTCACGAGAGAAGTCTAATAAAAAAAAAAAAAAAAAAATTCACAGGCAAAAATAGTGAAGAACACGAACGAAAAAAATCGAATAAGAAAAATACATCAGAACCGTATACCAAGCGATAAATAATAAAAATAATTCACATCAGTGGAATATAGTCGAGTTTGGAAATCAAATTCTAAACACGGTCAGTAGCCTGGTGTGTAACGCTTAGCGAAATTTTTTCTCGTGATTCGAGCTGTCATAGCGTCAGTTCGAATCACACGATCCTCTTCACTATTATTTCAAACGCTATAGCTTCACATTTCTGGAAGTTGATCTTAAGTTTCCAGTCATCGCAATAGCGCTGCACGTTGTTGAAGTCTCGCTGTATTAAACTGTTTATGACCTCAACTTTCGGAGCTGTGCTGTAAATTATGAGATCGTCTGCGTACGCAATAGCCTGCGGAAGTGCATCTAATAAGTCGCTAATGTAAATGTTAAAAAGAATCGGAGAGAGTACCGCCCCCTCTTGCAAGCCATTCTTGATATTATACGTTTTATTAGAGGTCACATTACCATTTTTGACCACGAACCTCCGGTCCTTTAACATATCGTAAAGTACATATAGTAAAGGCTTATGTATGCCATGTCTGACCAGTTTGTAATACAACCCTTCGATCCAGACGGTATCAAAGGCTTTTTCCAAGTCGATCAGACAGGCCCCTGTGCATTGGTTCCTACATTTATTCCATTGTATGTCAGAGACCTTCAACTGACGTTTTTTTAACATTATTCCAGAAAAGGACAATATTTCGTCTGCGCATCTGGATGGACAAAGCAAGACAATTTACGTTGCCCACGTTTGAGAAATGCAAATTGATATTGCTATCAACAACTTTCCATCAAAAGCCAATAGTAACCTAACCCTGTGCTACAAAATATTTTGCGCAAACTATTATTTTAAATTTCCTTGGACGAATGAAGTCTGTTCGAGGTTAAAAATGCATTAGTACTAAATAACTATCACTGATCCCAAAGAAGTGGTCAAGATTTTTCTTCTTTCTTCCTTCTTCCTTCAAGACGCTAGTTGCAAATTTTACAAAATCCTTTACGGGTGGGAGGAGCCTAACCACCTGTAAGAAATAATTTTAAGCTGTATTTGCTTACGGCCTTCTCTTCAAGGAACCCACGGTTTAGACGTGCTCCTAATCTTTATTGGATGCAACCACGTTTCGGAAATCCACTCAAAGTGTTGACATTGGCATCAACGACCTGCAGACAGACATCGAGAGTATATCTTGAGTTGACGGTTCCGAAGAGGTTCGGGGACCTTCGTCCCAAGATTGCATAAATAAAAGAACCGTAACCACTTAAAGGAACGAAATAAATGCAGGACTTACAGCTGAATTGTAACTAACGATTTCACCTTCCAAGAGGTAGCAGCAAAAGTTTCTTCCTAATTTTTAAAAGTATAGCAGACTTTTGAGGAGTCAATCTGTTTATGGATACTAAAACCGCATCACGATTATACTTCCGTTTTGAAGGTATCATTGAAGTGTTTATCCTACCGAGTTCAGATAATAGAGGTCCAGACCATGTTTGAAAACTGCATTTTCACTTATGTTTACGAAAAAACTCAGTTGGAGTTGAATAACAATAGATTAACTAACGAAGGGTTTTTTTTTTGGGAATTTTATAAATCCGCATGACATGGTGTATTGTTGATTCATATAGTGTATTTTTTCTTTTAGTTAATTTACGTAGTTTTGTCATCATGATATGAAATGCTTTCTTGATGAAAGGGATGTGCTTTCACACGATACTTGTCGAACTTTACGTAAATATTGGTGGACTTGACTCGTTGAACCGGTTTTGAAGGATATTCTAATTACATTGTAGGAATGTTTGTTTTTATTATTAATTATATACTTGTCTGCATTTAAAAACGAAAGTCAAAAATATCCTAAAGAAGAGCAAATTGACAACTGTGTGTGCAGCCATCAAGCTAATGTAATGCGAAGCCTAAGGCACCATTAGTGTGTACAGAAATACGAGGGTTGCCTCTTATGTTTCGGGATTTGGCAACCCTAGTGTTGCAATCCGGCAATTGACAGCTCTGTCGTAAAGTTGGACATTTTTGAGGTTATACGCACTCAGAACGTTTTGACATACGAGCGCTATTTGTGTTGTTTACAGTAACTTAAAAGATTCATCTCGGCCCAAAAATGGAATTAAATCGTCAACATTTTCGTGCGATTATTTTTTACAACTTTCGGCGTGGATTAACTCAGCAACAGTGCATGGATGAACTTAATTCAATTTTTGGCGATCAAGCTCCATCAAGGACCAGTGTTTATCGATGGTATGGTGAATTCAATCGTGGTCGTAGTTCACTCCAAGATGAATTTCGTGAAGGTCGTCCAAAATCAGTTGTTGTTCCGAAAACCATTGATGCTGTGCGCGAACTGATATTGGAAGATCGTCATGTGACCTATCGTGAGATTGAGACAACCTTAGGCGTTAGTGGGACCAGCATACATTCAATATTGCATAAACATTTGACTGTCAAAAAAATGTGTTCGCGTTGCAGGTCCTTAAATGTTTCACCTAGATGTATTTATTCAATTCACATGCCGTTAAGAAAGGTAGCCTTTTGTGTTTTTTTTTTATTTCAGTTTTATTACACTTCCTTGCATTTGTATGCATTCGATTTTTATATAAATTTGTACACATGTTTTTAGAATTCTTTTTAAATTACACGATAAATAATTGTGTACTGTTTCTAATCATCACATTTAATTCAATAAAATGCTATTTGGGAAATTTAAGATACGAACTTTTTTTAGGAGTATAGAATTTTGCAACTAAATTAACTTTCCACCCTCAAATTTATTAGCACACAACTTTAATATCATCCGATCAGATTAAGACTCATTATCGACTTAATGCAGACCCTCCAGGCTGCGACTTTTTCCTATGTTTGTTTTTTATTAATCAGTGAGAGTAAACCATTGTATGTTCTTGGGCAAGATCTTCGTCCATATGGGAATATGGAGTGATTTTGCCAAAGGTGAGTTCGTTTACCGGGATCGTTACCGTATATGTACGATCGAATCTTATTCAGGAAAAAAGTGTTTTCCTGCTTGCGTTCTCAACTGAAATAATTCAATATGTGATAATTTCTTTATTTTATTAGGATCGCATCTTAGTCAGGAAAACAGTATTTTCCTGCTTGCTGAAACAGTATTTTCCTGCTTGCCTTTCAACTGAAATATCAACGTGATTATTTCCTTATGTTATTCTTTTTGTTTTGATGTATTTATTTTAGTTTTTGTAAATGTCTATATATGAATGTGGTATATATTTGTTTCTCTTATTTGGTTGATTTGAACGCGTTAGGGGGTCACTTCGTAATACACATTTATAAAAAATAGTATTGAAATAAAGATCGAAGTCAATTGAAAAAGTCTTTAGGTACTAACCATTAGTTTAAATTACAAAAAGGTACTCAATTTCGCTTCACGCACGACTTAAGAAGGTGAATAACTGAGAGGACTTTCAAAATATTGCTGCCTCCACAACTGATGTTCTCAGTTTTTTTTTGTGCTTGGAAAACCAAAGCTGTATTTGGTTCGCTAGATATTTTTATAACTGCTCTATATTGACAAAACCATTTTACAGTTATCTACCCAAAGGACGTTACTCTGCTGGAGGAACTTATTTCGAATATTGTTCCCGAGGTTCGAAAAGACTTTCCGGAAACTTGGCTGATGAATGATTTCAATAAGTAAATTGATAATGTATAATCATATTCTGGGTTTTTTTTAGTTTGGTGTTGGAAATTGGCATACTTCTTGAATTATTTTGCTGTACTATATTCACGTACTGTTATCGTTGCGATGTGCAAAATTCTACGTCAAATTCTGGAACAATGAATAATTAGGATTTCATCCCCACTACTTGTAAATAATATTCAGGGCTTGGTGTTTTATTAATTGGTTTTTTCTCATTGTAATTTTTTTTTTGTATTTCTGAATTATATTTATGAAAGTATTCTTAATTTATGTATACTATTTTGTTTTTTCTTATTAGTCTTAACTTAAAGTATATTATTAAAATTAAAATTAAAACCGGGAGAATAATTTACATGAAACAAAGGTGAAAAAGAAACACAATAGGGCATAATTTTCGGCCATATGGGAATATGGTGCGATTTTGTCAAAGGCGAGCTCGTTTAGCGTGGTTGTTACCGTATATGTAGGATCGAATTTTACGCAGGAGAAAAGTATTTCCCTGCATGCGTTCTCAACTGAAATAATTCAATATGTGATAATTTCTCTATTTTAATAGGATCGCACCTTAGTCAGGAAAATAGTATTTTCCTGCTTGCGTTCTCAACTGAAATATAAACGTGATTATTTCTTTATGTTATTCTTTTTGTTTTGATGTATTTATTTTGGTTTTTGTATATGTCTATATAAGAATGTAGTATATTTTTGTAATTCGTTGTTATTTGGTTTCTCTGCAGAACAAACGCGTTAGGGGGTCACTTCGTAATACACATTTATAAAAAATGGTATTGAAATGAAGATCGAAGTCAATTGAAAAAGGCTTTAGGTACTAACCATTAGTTTAAACTACAAAAAAGGTAATCAATTTCGCTTCACGCACGTCTTAAGAAGGTGAATAACTGAGAGAGATTTGAAAATATTGCTGACTCCACAACTGATGTTCTCAGTTTTTTTTTGTGTTTGGAAAACCAAAGCTGTATTTGGTTCGCTACATATTTTTATAACTGTTCTAAATTCACAAAACCATTTTACAGTTATCTACCAAAAGCACTTTATTGTGCAGGAGGCACCTGCTTTGAATATTGTTCCCGAGGTTCGAAAAGACTTTCCGGAGACTTGGCTGATGGATGATTTCAATAAGTAAATTGATAATGTATAATCATATTCTGGTTTTTTTAGTTTGGTGTTGGAAATTGGCATACTTCTTGAATTATTTTGCTGTACTATAATTATGATTTCATCCCCACTACTTGTAATTAATATTCAAGGCTTGGTGTTTTATTAATTGGTTTTTTCTTATTGTATTTTTTTTTGTATTTCTAAATTATATTTATGAAAGTATTCATTAATTTATGTATACTATTTTGTTTGTCCTTATTAGTCTTAACTTAACGTATATTATTAAAATTAAAATTAAAACCGGGAGAATAATTTACATGAAACAAAGATGAAAAAGAAACACAATAAGGAGGAGAAAGTTTCATTTATTCTGGTTCTATACTTGAGGTGCTGATGCGTTTGGCACTATTTTTAGTGATCCAGTTTTAGAGATAGTGTTCATCTAAATGGAAATAGTGTAAAGCATTTTTCGACACTATTGCAGGGTATAGCTATATGCTCAGGACTGCTTATGCGGGGGGACGATTCAATATGGTCTATCAAGGTGATTTCCGAATTAGTGCCTTTGCCAAATTTGGTGGTGTTGCCGGAGCTGGAATTGCTGCACCCATACCAGTTTTGAAGATTCGCAAATTGTTTCCAGAGACCTGGATTGCTACAGATGTCGATATGTAAATATAGAATATGTTTTTCTTCAATTGTCAAATCGTATCATGAGACATATTTAACAGATCATTATCGAACTGCATGATAATTTGGGTACAGTTACATGGTCATAAAATGTTTTTTTGTTTTTTATTAAGGGATAAACATTAATTTGAGTCGTAGTTAACTACTAAAAAAACATTTATTTATTTAGTCTGTTTATTTAGGTTGTTCGTTCTTTTTTTCCATTGCCTAGATCAGTCCGTAGATGTTCAATATTCTGTCAATATAATGTGACAATACATTGGACTATATTTTCGATTGCCTAATACATATGGAACAAAGTTATTGTGGAGTAAGTTAGTTCCCAGGTGGCCCTTCTGCAGTCGACATGCAGATACATACTAAAATAAATTTTCTCATTTTGGTAATTTATCGCACAACTGCCAAAGTAGATCTGAACTACCATTGTGCGATATATGCAACATATGATGCATATGATACTACCAGATGGTAACCCAAGCTCGTTTAATATAATATAACTCTATAACTTCAACTTTTAATATGATCCACAGATATTATATTATCATATTTTATAAATTCTTGTGGAATATATTGACGATATATTGACCTTCTAGGGCTTGTTTCAGGAAGATTCGAATACATTAAGGAAAAGTTCATCTTATTACTTCAATGACTTTCGTATGATTTATTCAGATACTCCTCTACCTAATTATTACAATTATTTATTGTGAAATATCAACATAACAGTGTTAAACCTGATTATATATTGATAAATATTAATCAATGATTTTAGCTTTTGGTGAATTATAATTTTTGGTTATCAAATTTGATGTTAATATTTTATTTTTTACGGCCCCTCACGAATTTGTTAATATCTAAAACACACCATAGTGGAAGAGCAAGAAAATGGAAAACGAATCTACTACCGAATCACTTTTTCCCTAAATGCTGGAAAATTCCAGTGAGGAGAAATATTCAGGGTGGTTCGACTGAAGAACGACTGCTTGTCATTATACTTCTACAATTTACAATTAATGCAAATTTACCATTACGACTCTGCATGGAAAACGTGTACAATGTTTGATTAAAGTAGAATTGGATTCGAGATTAGAAGTTTGAATAATTGTTATTACAATACAGATATTTCAGCTTAACTACAATTTCCAGGGTTATTTACTAAAACGTACCATTATATTCTGCACTTGAGTTATGTCTTCAAAACGTTTGTATTGTCTCATTAATCAGGATTGCATGATTCACTGCATGAAGCTAGTAAGCTGACACGTTTGTAACCCACTCACAGATAAAAATTAATTTTACGTTGCAGGAAGAATGTTTGATTATAAAAAATCTCTTACATTAATAAGGTTTTTTTCGTAAAAAATTTTGGTTTCACCCAAATAGGTCTCTTTTCAATTATTAGTCTTAAATGTACACCAAGGTATAAACGGTATTGATTTAAAACATATACAACGAAAACCTCGGATAAAACCATCGAGCTTTTACCCGATTAATTGATCGATGACAATTAGTTGCAGAACAAAATATCGGCGAAATAAAACAAATTATTAGCCACGGCTTCCTAGGAAGACCGCGCTACAGTCATCTACATTTTCTATTACGTGGCAAAATAGTTGATACTTGCAATAATGACTTCCTTTAGCTGGTGTTGGCCGTACCCACATACAGTTCTATAGAAGTATAATCTCCAAGGAAGAAGTCTAACGGGGTTAGATCGCGTGATTTTGGTCAGTTGTGATCGCCATTTCGGTAGATAATGCGCCCACGGAACGTCCATCATTGCATTCACTCTATGGCAAGTGAACTTATGGCGTTTGGGATGATAGTGAAGAACGTGCGATTCGAACTAACGCTATGACTGTTAGAATCACCAAAAATTGAACCACGATAACATCAAATGTCGACCATAATAACTCCGTTATTATGTTAAGGAAGTGTTCTCCATTCATGGTAACTGTTCGGTGTACGGACTGATGATACCGTTAGCCCCAAAACGCCACCAAACAGTGACACCTTTTGGACGTATCGATGATTCTCAACGATCACATTTCGGATTTTCATGAATTCAAATTCTGCCTATTGACGAATGCATTGAGTAAGAGAGCCTAACAGCCGAGGATGATTTGGCGTGAAAAATAACTTCTAACTGCGGCCATATCATCCATCCATTGGGCGTACCGATGACACCATATTTCCCATGAAAAGTATTTAACTCCCTTACTAGGATATTGTGGAAGATGCAAAGTTGTACGTCTGACATAAATCTAGTTTTACCAGATGTGGCATAATCTGGCTATATGGGCTTGTAGCGGTTCTACGAACCACACAACCCACTATAGGGTGAGGTATCCTTCCCGCCAAGGAATATACTCACCTTTTCCAGTACACGTGCCCACAGACACGTGTCCCCATAGTCATTAACCACACCTGAAACAAAAGGTAATATGACATGCAACGACGTTGAGGCCGATATCAGAAATCAAGGAACTAAACGTTCAAAAGCTTCCAATATCGAGTTTAATGCATCCATACCAATGCGCCAAGTGCAGCAAGGCATCGCATGTAAGTCAACCACCCGTTCGAAGCATTAACGCGATGCTTCCCATGAAACACCATTGTCGGTAAATAAACCGAACAACGGATGCCTACTCTGCTAGCTAATAGCAATTATCACCTAAATCCCTTGCATGACCCTAACGCAAAAGGCACACTTGTGCAAACAAAGCATATCGTTTCGGTGCCGAGCAATAGTCATGCAACCATAAACATCTTAACACTACCCGCGATAGATGTTTATGAGTTGGAAATGCAAACAAAGCATTACCGATCCCATAGTCCTTTGTATCCATCGAAATAGCATGAGAACCCTTGTTTCTCAGGCCAGATGGGAAAGACAAACAATCCCAAGAATAAGATCGGAGAATAAGCGGCGTACCACCGATCATAAGACAAAGGAACAAGACTTCGATAACCACCAGATAATGATAATGATGATCAGGAGAAAAAAAAATCTCTCCTTTTACAGATACTATGGGGAAATTTTGTTGCAGAGATGCGTTGGAAAAATGTCCCTTACGATGGGGATGCGAATACAGTTAGTCGACTTAGAGCATCAGTCTATATGGACCAGCAGGACAGCCAACCCCACCGAGGAGGTGGAACCACGAGACGAAGTAACCGCGACTTAAAGGTTAAAAATAAAGAGAAAGGCGAGTTAACGTGTGTCCAAAGTTCGTAAGTTAACATACAGTAAAAGCGTCAGGAGTGCTTAATACGAATCGTAAACTAATGTAAACTCGGAATTGAAAAAAATGTTGATAGACAAAAGTATACACTAAAAATAGTTCGTGTTTCATTTATGAAAAATAAACAGACCTGGTTCACCTAAATGGCGCAAGACTAAAGACCTTGCCCGGAAAAAACAAATCATTATGGAAATTTTAACAAGCCTCAGGACTTGCTAAATAAGGCCAAGACTGGCTCCCGGTTGTAGTGCCGATGATGTGTATGTGTGTGGTTCACCTAAAGGTTGTCCATCGCTTCCTTTGCCACCGTGTTTTGCTCCGCTTGTGTATTTCTCTCTGCGGTTAACAGTGTTCGGCGGAACACTGCATCATCCAAGATTTGAAAACGACATTCAAATCCGCCAAAGGCTTTTATTACCCGTTTATGCATACCGGGTTTAGTCCTGAATAGTTGCTTGTGGCAATCATAGTGAACGTGATTGGCACACCTTAAGTGTTTGCGTGGTTAATGAAGTCGGTGGTAGGGGTTTCAGCGCGTTAAAAGTTTTCAACGAATTTTTAAGAATTTATCATATATATTGTGACGCATATGACAATCAGTACTAGAATATTCTACAAAGTACAAAACAAAGTACTAGAATATTCTAGAAAGTACTGGAAAACTGGAGACTAGGAGCAGTAGAAAATTCGAGGCTATGGAACGGACGGAAACGAAACACCTAATCAGAATGACGAAACGGTATAAATACGTCATACGCTGATCAGGAAGTAAGAAGTAAGCAGAGTAAACAAGCGATAAGTAAGGAAGCGATAAGTAAGGAAGCGATAAGTAAAGAAATCATTAAGTGTACGGTAAAAGTAACGGTTGTTATTAACAGACTAATAAAGTGTTACATTAATTCAAAATCGATTTAACGGCTCTTATTTATTATAAATAATTAATCCAGAGAACCCTAAGCTAGTTACAATATTTTACACAAAACACCATTTTGATCCCAAAATTCAGTGCATTGCACCTTTTTTAAATCAATCCCGGAAAATGCGTACTGTAAACAAACTAACTGACAGATCGCCCTCAAACTTCACATCAGAATAGAAGACAGTTGTGCTAACTTAGCGACAAAGAACATTTTGACAATTCGTTTAAGCGGTCTCTTTAAATAATGAATTCCCAGTACTTTTTTGACAAAATGTATTTGATCACTTGACTGACTATGGTGACAACGAGCAAGAGAGTATTTAAAAAGAAATTTTGCAACGGTGCCAATTGAGATGGTTTAATATCGTGTCGTAACTGAAGATGAGCTAAACGTGCGTACGCCCACAACCTATGGAAGTATAAAAAGATCTAAATATGCACCCAATCTACTAGTTTCAAGCTGCCAACAAACTTGTGGTGGTTCCGCCAAACCCTACGGTTCACTTACCTAAAAAAAACCCCCCATAACTCCCATCCAATCACATAATTTCGCTAATGCAATCGCATTAGCACCTGAAATGCTTTACGCATCTAGGATTATCTAAGGTATAATCTAAAAAGCTTCAGTAAAAGAATTCCCTGTAATAAAATTCATCGGTTCGCATATCATACGATCGCATATCAGGGAATCTTACCCTTGACTTGCCTAATCCCAGCCTCAATATGTGTACATAAAAACTATCTATGCACACATCGGCTGTCGCCCCTTTTAGCCAGCTATAAATAGTCCAACACCAGCTGCATATAATTAGCACCATCCACGTTGAGGCTATTTCACTACCTCGCACTATGAGTAAACAAAAGACCGCTCTCCTTCATCAGGCATTCTGGCGATACCCAAACAATTCAATCATTCTAGTATCCCGAATTCACCTACCATCTAATGAGTTGCAACTTGTTTACTCAGTTGAACTCTCAGGTCATAAATTCCTTTTATCCTACATAGTTCTGGATTCGTTTCCCAGTAACTTTCTCACATAAGCAAAGATCTCCACGATCCCTTTTTGCTTTCTTTGTTTCAGGTTCATTCCCATGGCCTTGTGTATGAAAATAACCAATGTGATCTTCACTCACACATACACATACATTGCCAAGTCTTTCTTCCTTGTTTTCACCACGAGAGAAACACTTTCTCTCTCGGGAAAACTCACCCCAAACGATTGAATATCGTTGAGTCTTATTCCATCCGCTGACCACCACGGCCATGCCGCTCCCGCTCTCCGGTGTGCACGGAGACGCGAAAATACCCGGAGCCGTGTGGGTAATAGTTTTTAAAGTAATTAAAATCATGTCCGTCGTGTGTGTATTAAAATCCAATAAGTAAAAACCAATTTAATACTAATATAAGTTCGAATCAAAGAAATAAAAACGGTGATCACCAATTAACCCTGTACGTTATTTTCTGTGTTGTCCGCTCCGTATTTTGGTGTTCGGTTTGTTGGCTCGCGAACGATGTGTCGGGACTTTACTGACAGACGGATGGGGATAGGAGTGAACGGAGTGCCCATGCCTGGCACAATACTCCTAATCCCCACAGACTGATTTATATTTTCTAACAACATAGCAACATTGTACCCAATGACTCACGCGTACTGATTTTAGAATTGTGCTGTCGTAAGCGCTTAGTAGCGGTTTATATGCAGTGGAAAGACAATTTTGACAGCTTAAAACACTGAGAAAACACCAGGACATATAATGGATTTCATTTTGCTCAAACTAATGTATATAAATGAAATGAAGTTACTTTACTGAGAGGATAATTTGTGTAATACATTTTCTGACAGATATATTTCCAGTCATAAATCGCGTACTGAATAGCCCGCCACAAGCTATCGCTGCTCCAGTAGGAGCTGTAGTTCCAGTAGTCCGTAAAGAATTTCCCGAAACATGGATCTCTGAAACACTGTGCAAGTAAATAAAGAGCATCTCAATATAAAAGTTAAGGTTTTTTGGTGGAGGGGAGTGACATTTGCATGAGTTTTGGGTGCTCAATTACTTTAAACATGCTAACTAAAAGCAAATTTTAATATAATATATTTCGTTTTAATATTTATTCAATACATCTTTAAAAATGGATGTCTAAAAACTATTGGTGGTGGGTTAATGCATTACACAATAAGTTGGACTAGGCTAACCAAATATTCTTCTCGTAATTACGATTGAAAACATTATTTACATTAGATAGTTATGGGCATTGGCGCAAGGGTAATAACCTTGTCCGGAAAAACAAATTATTATGGACAATTTAACAAGTCTCGGATAAGGACCGGATACCGGTGGAGAGACTTGCTAAATATGGCCAAGGCCGGAACTCGGTTGTAGTGCCGATGATGATTATGATGAGTTATGGGCATTAGACATTAGAACTGTGATGAGATTAGTATATTTGATTTGTTCATAAGGAAGTTTAAAAACAAAACTTAGCACACAATTACAACAAATTGAAAGGAACAATATATGCGTTATACATTCTATAGGTATTTTCTATATAATAGGTGTGCAAGTGAGAACTCAGCTCTGAAGTTGGGTGCATTAAAAACATTCTTGAACAGCTCCAATTCGCTCGTCATTAAGGTTTAGTCATTTACAAGATGTTATTCCGTGTGCACTAGTTGTGTAAGAGATGGTTGCCGAAAGCCACATTTACGCCATTACATTTTAATCTGTTTTCAAATGGAAAAAAAAAATTCCGTCCGAGCTATGGAATTGATTAATTCGACTTTGGGTGAAATCAACCATCAGACGCCAATCCAAAGACCGTCGAAATTGGAAAACCTTTGCCTTTTATACAAATATCGTCGATACTTGTATGTGAAAATGCATTAAAAATCGTGCACTTCGATTCGAATAAAGGATCTGGAATTTGTATGGAACTTTGCTCAACCGATATGGAAACGAGTGTCACCAGTGAATAGACATGTTTTATATAATATCCATATATTTTATATATATTTCGAATACAATTTACAAATAAAAACTAATTAACACATGACTTGGGTGGACAAATTCCCGGATGATATATTCATGAAATGCATTTTCATTTTTGAAACATTTTTTTATTTTCTTTTTATATTCTTAGTTTCTAAATTACATGCTAGACAAAAAATGCTTAAATTCTAGCTTAATTATCTTATATTATAACTTACAGGTCCTACCCAGATGCTCTAAGCTAAACATTACATACCTATTGTATAATTTGCCTTTCGGCGACAGAACCTTTTTTCTGGCTGTAAAACTTTGTGTCGAATTTTTTTTGTGTTCTTCTTAAAATTTAACCTACATAATTTGTTTAATTTTTTTTTGTCTTAACATTGAACCTACATAATGTTTTTTTTTTAATTTGATTTAAAAGAACTTAACATAACTTCACTTAAATCTTATACTACCCTAATTCCAGAAAAGCTGTTATTCTATACCGACATTGGTATCCAGGTCTTTATATGCCATTCAACCACCAGAACTGTTGACGCTGTCCAATACTATCGTCCCGGTCTCTGTGGGAGATAGCCCTTCTGACGCGCAAGAGCTCTTCTTCCGTGCGCGTCAGTAGGGCTCTTCCCGGTCGTAGCACAATCGCCCGTCTACGGATAATCTACTTACATGATAGATCAGCGGAATTCCGGATCTATCCTGTATAAGCCCTTTCATGTCCAAATCAAGGAACGCTTCTGGTGGAACAAAACCATTGCGACGCACGTTCTCATAGCCCAGGGTATTTGGATAATAAGCCCGGAAAATTAGATCATTGGACGAGCTTATTGCTCTCGCAATATGTCCTCTGATTAATTTAATCATCAAATTATCCACCCTATTTATGCAGACTTCATTATATAAAGTCTTATTCGAGTAATAGTTTTTGTAGTCCGATTCCGGTGGTCGGTATAATCTGAGACAACTTCTGAGACACTTCCTTTCGAACACCCGAATCTTTTCCATGAAATTTAGACCTATGTTAAACCATACCGGACAACCATATATGAGAATTGGCCTGATTAGCGTCATATAGCATATGTCTTTTACCCTACTGTCAAGTTGGCTACTGTGAAATAGCCTCCTTGTCATAGCAGACGTTTTTCTACCCTTAACCAAAGCAGCCTCTACATGTCTGTTGAAATACAGACATTGATCCAGCCAGATGCCAAGGTATTTAACTAAACTCTTGGTTTCCAGTTTATGTCCATGTGATCCCACGACAACTAGCTTTCGCCAGTTTTTCTTAGTGTCGTTCGTGGCTTTATATAATGGAGTTCTAAATTAGATGGCTTCACAATTCTGGAAGTTGATCTTAAGTTTCCAGTCATCGCAATAGCGCTGCACGTTGTTGAAGTCTCGCTGTAGTAAACTATTTATGATCTCAACGTTCGGAGCTGTTCTGTTAATTATGAGATCGTCTGCGTACGCAATAGCCTGCGGGAGTGCATCTAATAAGTCGCTAATGTAAATGTTAAAAAGAATCGGAGAAAGTACCGCTCGCTATTGCAAGCCATTCTTGATATTATACGTTTTATTAGAGGTCACATTACCGTTTTTGACCACGAACCTCCTGTCCTTTAACATATCGTAAAGTACATATAGTAACGGCTTAAGTATGCCATGTCTAACCAGTTTGTAATATAAGCCTTCGATCCAGACGGTATCCAACGGTTTTTGCAATTCGATCAGACAGGCACCTGTGCATTGGTTCCTAAATTTATTCATTATATGTCAGAGACCAGTTTTGCTGCGGCATGTGCGGTTTCATGACCCGCCTTAAAGCCAAACTGGTTATCTGGAATAATGTTGTTGTCGTCTACCCATTTTAGCAAAGCTTTGTTAATGGTCTTTTCAAATGCTTTACTGATGCTTGGGAGTAAACTTATCGAACGCATGTTCATTGGGTTTGTACAGTCTTTGCCCTTTTTTGGGATGGGCTGACTGATAGCTGTTTTCTAACGCGCGGGATAATATGCACTATTCAACGCGTTGTTAAACAGGACCGTGTGTATAGCTATTGCCACTGGGGGCAGGTTCTTGAGTACGATGTTAGTTACTCCATCTATTACCACTGACTTTTTGCTTCTTAATGAGTCGAACTTACTCTGGATACCTTCCCTCGTAGTTAAAAACCTATTAGCCCCACCATTGGCATTAATGTCAGTTGACAGATTATCGTCACTGAATTCGGTAAAACCCGGATTCTCCGATTGCCAATTTGAAATTTCATTTCGGAGGTGCAGGTGATTCAGTAGAGCTCTGTCCTCCAGGTCGTGATTTCGCCGAATGCTTTCATTCACCTTGCACATTTCCTGAAAGACAGCTCCCACAGCGTTCACCTTTTCCAAAGGATCTTCGACCACGAAAAGCGCACTATTGAGGATCGCGTTCTCTGCATCTATGGCAATGTTGATTAGCTGCTGTTTGTTTACATCAGTACGTGGAATTTGGAGACATTGAATCTCATTTTGATTATTTCTCCTGAATATTTTATTTATTTGTGGGAACATATTCGGATTATTAGTTTTTATATCTCGAATTCTGTTGTTCCAATATAAATTTGTTGCTAATCTATAGTTAGCTTTAAGTAGTTGTTGGAGGTTTTTTAATCGGGATTTCAGTGATATTATGTCCTGTTCTTGTCTGTTTGTAAACTGTCTGTGTAATTGTTTCAGTTTCGATAGCAGTCTGCTCTTTTTCTTGTGGAGTGCGTTTATTGTTGTGTTTCTGTACATGTTTATGTGATCTGTAACTGTTGTTCTGTCCATTGTTCGTTTTACGGTTTCGTCCATTTGTTGGATGTATTTGTCGATTTCGTAATTTGTCAGGTTTTTGTTTACTGGCAGATTAAAGTCGTTCGAACGTACTTCTCTTGTTAATGATCTGGTGAACCGTGGCCATCACTTTACCCCGTAGTTATAGGGTTGCGGGATCACGAATGCCTCCAGATCTGCCAGATCGTTCGGGAGTTCTATTACTGCCGTGAATGCACGGTGGTCACTGTCGTATTCAATTGTCCACGAATTTACATTCACAAGAGCTTTGATAGATATTTTGGTTAGAGGGTTTATATTGAATTTTTATTTAGACCGGGCAAGTGCGAGTAGATCTCGGTTATTTGACTTTGCAGTTGTGTCATCTGTCTCTGGAGATTGAGCAGGATTGCAATGTTGTTTCAGTCTGTGTGGGAGTATTTGTGGTTCGAAAAATGTCGCCGGTCGATCGTTATTCAGGGAGCGGTAAAGACAACAAAGAAATTTAACAAAATTCCTCAGTACGACCCTCAACCATATGATGTCCATATTATGGGGTTCCAACGCCTCCATCCTCTGGCAAGCCAGATCAGACCGCGCAAAGACGCAGACGCCCTTAACACGGAATCTCGAATGTAAGTCGTATCCTGAGCAACAAAGATATGTCGAATCAGTTGACGAATCGACCTGGGTCTCAGTTAGGGCAAGTATATCAGGTTTCGTTATTTGCAAATATTGGTGGACGGCGTTTACATTCGTATTGGTGAAATCGCTGCCCCTGATGTTACAATGTTACAACATGCCGTCACCAGTCGAGCGTTGGCAGAAACTCGAGAGCGAGCCCGATTATGCGATGACGAAACTCTTAAAGTTCGGTCATTTATCATGATATCTGCATGATGTTCCCCCCGACATAGTTCCCCCCGGAGATCCGAATGGGAGATAGTTTACCCTCCGGAATTATTTATATCAGAAGGTATCATCATGACTTATCTCCGTGTCAGTCCGGGCCATCAGCCATACATCCGAAACACCGTCGAATATTTCTCTTGACGATATCGCGGTGTATACAGTGCGACGGGGTGGTATCTCACCTTGGCACCGACTACCACCTAAACCAACCTTTTCTCAAATCGGTCCATCAGCCAAGCTCCGAAATATAGCCAGAGATTTCTCCCGACCATTTCACCCAGCCTAAAGCGTGATGGGGTGGTATTTCACCGGGCCAGAGGGCGTTGGGACCCCGGCTACCCCTCGGACTTTAGTCGCCTCTTACGACAAGCCGGCCTAGATGTGAGTATATTCTAACGCCCTACTCACAGGCCGCATCAGTCAACCTTGATATATTGATAGCATTATATCAACATCGGCTTTGACATGTGATTAGATGTTATTAATAATTTAATTGTAAAAGATCATAGAGAGTCGGGGAGCCTCTGGCGCAAGAGTAATGACCTTGCCCGGAAAAAAGAAATCATTATGGAAAAATTTAACAAGCCTCAGGACTTGCTAATTAAGGCCAAGACCGGTCCCCGGTTGTAGTGCCGATGATGATGATGATAGAGAGTTTATGATGACTTTGTGAGGATTTTTCGGTCCAAATCTGATGGTTTTTTGCTAACGTTACACATGTAACGTTGTCTTGTGTCGGAGATGTTCTCATATAAACCAATGTTGTACATATCTCTCCTCGATAGTATAGTGGTTAGTATACCCGTCTGTCACGCGGGAGACCGGGGTTCGATTCCCCGTCGGGGAGCCTCTGGCGCAAGACTAATGACCTTGCCCGGAAAAAACTAATCATTATGAAAAATTTAACAAGTCTCAGGACTTGCTAAATAAGGCCTAGACCGGCTCCCGGTTGTAGTGCCGATGATGATGATGATAATGTACATATCTATGCTCAATGGTAATATTCAAAACTACCGGACTGATTTCTATTGGGCCATTCTCTTATGTTATTTTCAAAAGTATCTGTTCTTGTCGTTGGACACGCCCTAGGCCACCTCTGTAAGTTCGGGAATGTTTATGATGTCGGTGCTTTCAAGTTTGTTCTCTTCATATAGCCTTTCAAAAAATTAGTTTGAGTTTTTTTGATATGAAAAACAACCATCCTTTAGTTTTATACTTGATTGTTAGATGAAACACGTGTTATAATCGGATTTCGTTGTATGGCTGTATTGTTTGTTCATCGAACATCTCGAAAAGCTGTTAGTCGTATTTGACAGAAATAGTTACATAAGAAATTTCGTAACTCATTGTCATCTTTGAAATACTCCACATACCTATCACGAAAACGAGGCCACTTGATACACCGCAACATGTACTTAGAGGTAAAATGATTAGTCGTAAAAGAATCTTTAAAAGGAATCATATTGCCTACCTTTTTTTTTTTGTTCTTGTAGTAATTAAGGTAAGAAGTAAGATACAAGTGTGTCCGTATTTTGATAAATCACCCATCGGTCCGACATGTTAAGGGAAGTATTTGTTATTTGCAATGTTACACCAAAACAAAAGCTAATCTGATGTATGTGGGTCGTGAAATGAAAAAAAAAGAAGGCAAAATTTCGGCTACTTTTTATTATGAATCTCGTAAGATCAAAGCTTTATAATATTCCATTGAATTGTAACAATAAAGGTCCGGTGCACATTTTGTTTATACCGTTGATATCGTATAGCATAGGCTATTTAAGACACAAGAATAAAATAAATAAAAATTAAAATAAACTTTACAATATACTTTATTAAGGAAGAACATATTACAGTACTATGATAACATGGTTATGTAATTTAGGGCGACGGATATGTTATTAGAAATGTTATAAATTTTAAAAACATATTTCAGCTATAGATGACTTTGATTTATATATTAAAATTAGTTAATTTCTATTATAAGCAAAAGAAGGAATAGGGAAAAATCTTACGATTTTAAAGGACGTACTGCTTCCTCTTCTAGGACGCAAATTCTGGAGTCATCGCACGAAAGTGGCTGCAGCAAGTTCAGGTTTCTTACACAACCAAACGTATGACTTAATAAACATCCGAGTAGACGAAAATTCACATAACCAACCTCAACTGACTCCATTCGTACGTAAATTATTTCCGGAAACATGGATATATGCAAATTTTAAAGAGTAAATCAGTTTTTATTAACTATTTTTGAAATCATTATCATTGTTGGGTTTAATTCAGTGCATGCGCTTTTTCATTACATAAGCAAAGTACTTAAACCAAAAACTGTTGCAATTGGTGTTCAGTCAATAGATTTTGCTGTTTTTTTTTTACGCAATTGAATGAAACGCCCTTGCAACAATGTCCTATTCTAGTATTGTAATTTATCGGATATGGATCATGCTAAACTGCTTTCAGTTAAAAGTTTTTTGTTTTTTTACACTAACTCGCACTATTTGCTTTTCTTTGACCGAACTATATTATAGCTTGACAATTCGCCTCAATTGCTATTCAACAACAAGTTCAACTGATGGATCTCAGGTAGTCTAAGGGTTGCGCAATAAATTGATGCACATAACATAAATTACTGCTGTGGATTGCTGTGCTAATTGCTTTCCTTTTGGCGCTGTTCTTCATTATGGTTTGCGTATTCATGTATATATATTTAGAAACACCGCAGAATGTATATAAGAAAACTGATGAAACTTTGGTAGGTTACAACGGTGACGATTGGGGTTGTTAAAGGGAGGTTCTCATCTAGAGACCCTAAACTGACGTGTTTTTCTTGAATTTTTTGCTCAAAGACGGAAGCATACTTCAATGTCAAATTGTGTACACATATTTATTAAGTATTTAAGTATACATAAAAATATTGTTAGTGAAAAATATTAAAAATTGTCAATTTACTAGATGGCGCAGTGTGGCGATTCCAAGAAAAGGTACCTAATCGGTCTCAATCGTAGCGCAATTTGCAATCGCTTATAATCATAAAATAATTTATTTTTTGAAATTCCATAACATTTGTCGCAGTCTGAACCTATTTTTAACACAAAAAAAAACTTAAAATAAACAAAATGGCGGACATGCAAACTTTAGGTATCGATTTTCGCATTTTTTTTTGCTCTTTAACATTGAATAGAATAAAAAAAATTATAAAAAAATCACCTACATTTAGGTTCAGACTCCAATAAATTTCATTTACTTTAAAGTAAAAAATGTTGAGATAATATGGTTTGGAGAAAAACGCGTTTAAAGTTTTGGTAGCACATGGTCAACTACAAATAGAAGCTACTTTCTAAAACCCTGAATAATCGTGTACGTAGAGGCATTTCGCCCAAAAATTACTGAGTCATACTATATTTCTGACCTCTGGTGGCAAATACATTACTAATTTTTAACTTAGTATGGTCATCATCATCATCGGCACTACTACCGGGAACCGCTCTTGGCCTTATTTAGCAAGTCCTGAGGCTTGTTAAATTTTCCATAATGATTTGTTTTTTCCGGGCAAGGTCATTAGTCTTGCGCCAGAGGCTCCCCGGCGGGGAGACGAACCCCGGTCTCAGGCGGGTATACTAACCATTATACTGTCGAGGAGCAATGTCTGGTCGTACAAGTGAGAAATTGAAACCTGTTGACGTAATGTACATGTTAGCGCGCAAATTCAATTTTCACGTAAAAAGGTGGGTCACCTTTTTATGTTCTAATTTTTTTATAACATTATTTTCGCAAACGCGGTTTTAGGGACTTATTTTACACAATATCAGCTATCAAAAAATTTCTTAAAACTATTTAAAACTTCTTGATTTCTTAAAACTTCTTGATGAGAACCTCCTCTTATGTGAAGGATAGAAAGTCATATAAGGGATATACTTTAATTTTTAGAGGAACTGTAATCAATCGGTACATAATCTTCAACCGAAGCAGAATATTAGAGTTTTGCAGAGGCAGAGAAGGAAGCTGTTGTATGATTGTAAATGTGTCATGGGTGTACATTTTGTAGCGATTAATTTAATGTTTCACCTAAACTATCAGTTGTTTCGGGCGACGATTATTACACAAACATTTATCATGGGGCTCCTACTTACGGAAAATAGAGTGCCTGATTTGCTGACAATCCAAAGAAATCCTTTTTAACTTTTTCTATTTTGATATTTTATTTAATTCTATTTTGATATTTTATTTAAATACTCTATTGTTTCTTTTGTTATATTTTGATTTTAATTCGCGACAGAGAACGAATCGCACGCGCCAATCACTGAATTCAAAACAGAGACCTCTCACTAGAATCGTAGTCTGCATATCTTTATTTTAGTCCCTCTTCCTCGCTTCGCTTCCTTTTTACCGGAAGGACACACAGGAAGAGTTATTCGGGAAAAACTAGTGACTGTGTTCAGCATATACCATTCGCGACTGTAAAGGTCTAAACAAATATTATACACTGAGATGGCAATTTGAAAAAAAGGGATATTAATTTAATTTACATATTTATAAACTGTATGGTGGGAATATTCTATTGTAAGATTGATGTGATGTTTTAACAATGGGTAAGGATATGCAGATGCTAGGATTTTCCTTATTTTAGAAGGTACGTTTATTACATAACATGTAAGCACCAGGATATGGATTTAATTGCTTGTCTTACGCCTTTTGTTTATTATTATTATTAATTGTGTTATTTGTATAATTGGGCGTTTAGCGATTTTGAAGTAAAGAGTAAAACCAATACCATTTCGAAATTTCAAGTGCTCTCCGAAACTGATGTATTGCGCTGGATTAGCAATATGTGCTTGTATCCGATCTTTTAAACACTTAGTAAAAATGTACGAAGAATTCATAAAAAAATTCATTTGGTCTACAGATCATCAAATGATATGCAATCTAAATATCTTTAATAACGTTGATCATACTACTTGAATTGTACGTAATTTGCAGCTACCTATTATTTCCCTATACTGTTACCTCCTGGGGGACGAAGGCCTATACCTGCACCTGCACCTGCTCCTGGACCGCCACCACCTAGCGAACCCATTGTTCGCAAAGAATTCCCCGAAACATGGGTATGGGATGATGACGACAAGTAAAATAAGTGTTCTCAAGTGTTGTACATGTAAATGCCATTTCATGCTTATGAATGTGTTAATGGTTATTCTCCATATCTCTGCTTACGTGTGGTGTTTGTGTCACAACTTACCATTCCTGTCAGGTATCCATTCAAGTGAAGCATTTTATTGTAACGTTTTCGAAGGTGTTGCTGTGGTCCTTCTCTCAGGGAGCTTGTCTGGTCCTGAAAAGGACGAGGGATCTCTTTAAGAAAGCTCCTGAGGGGACCCGTTGCGGTGCCGCCGTGCTTCCTCGAACCTCGAGGGAAGAGCAGCTACCGGTCGTCGAGTAGGGAGAATCGGCCTGGCCCAATAAAATACTTTTTATTTTATTTTAAATTTATTTTATTAATTTACTTTCTGGCGTCCTTACATCTAGAACGCCAATTGAGACTGATCTTCGAATCTGAAATTCATCACCCTTATAAAGAGAAACAAATCGAAATTTGTATCTCGAAAATACACAATTTCCTACAAAAATCCCGATTTTGGAATCCTGAGTGAGATGCTCAGTGTTTATTTAAGATAAGGATTCAGTTTCCTGAATTCCTATGAAACTATTGTGCAGATGTCGATATGTATCTGGTTTTGGGTTTTTGTTTGTTCAATTTATTAAGAATTTTCCCAAATAGAGATAATGATCTCTGGATTTTGAGTTTGGATGATGCCGTGGGGCAAATGCAAAACGATAAACGAATATATGATTCGTTTATTGTGAATTTTGATTTTAATTTGGTTTTTTAGATTAAATTATGCCGTGGAGGTAAATGTTAAGCGATAAACGGATATTTGATTCGTTTATTGCGAATTTTGGGTCTAGTTTGGGTTTTTTCGGGTTTTGATTGAATTTTAGGTTTTAGTGTATTACTGCTGGGATTTGGATGTAGGTGTGGGGGAAGGAGATGGTAGGGCTCTTCAGAGCACTACATCCTCCCCTCCTTCAAAAAAAAATTAATCTGTAAGAGATTAATTTTGTAGGAGTGACGCGATAAAAGATGAAGGGCGATGTCATCATGATTCGTTACATAATTTGGATTTCCAATTATAATGGTTACTTTAAATTTTCATTGTAGTTACAATTGCTTGCTACTTTTTTAAATGTTTGTTCTTGTTTTTAAGTATTATTCAAAATTTTGTGTTAATTCTGTAGCTTACGGTAGAGTGTTCTTCAATGTTTTGTTATGTTTTTATAAAGTCTAAGATTATGTGTTAAACTAAAGGCTTAAATTCACAATTTTTCTTATCGTGTATATAAGTACATTTTTAAGTTCCATATATTAATAATGTTATTTACATTGTTCTTTTGTTTTTTCAATATATTTAATAATAGTTGTGAATTATTTTTATAAACCAAGGTTATTTTAAATAAAATATTAAATTCAATTCGTGATAATATATACGGATAAACATTAGGTAAGTCGTAATAATGTATTGTATTACAGCTTTTGTATTATATAAGGATTTACATTATCTCCAGAATATATTTCTGTTTCATTTTGAGGACCATGTTTATGTTTTTTTTTCATGTATTATAAAGAAAGGTTTAATTCTAAATTTTTAAGTTTGTTTTGAGTTAACTAAAAAATGTTAGTTCCTTATTTTTCTTAGGATATATGTGATTAGGTTAATTGGAGAATGTTACATAGGTATTTGAAATTATTATATTTGTATTTAATATAGTTTATTTCATAGATTTTGTTTCGTTTGGTTAAATTTTTTTTTTATACTTAGAATTATATATGTTTTTTATTTACAAATTAAGATCATTTATTATTAAAATATTTTTGTTCATTTATTTAAATTTTAAGTTAATGGCAATTAATTAAAATATTGTATAATATATACAAAATAATTTTTTTGAGGAAGTTAATATTTGTTTCATATTTATGTGTTAATAATATGAAGTTGCAGAGATTTATTTCTGTTATATTTTGCTTATTATCTCCTGAATTGTGAATACAGTTGTATTATTTACAAATTTTCTTTGTTTATTATAGATAATTTTCTTTTAGATACATAAATTTTCCAAAACAAAGTTGGTTTTTTTTTTATTTTATTTATTTGTGTTAATATGTATATGTTACTATTTTGTTTTTGTACAATAATTTGTTAAGAGGGCAATTAAAAATTATTAATTGTATATTTTCTATTTAATTTACATATAGTTTTATTTTATTTTTTATTTTTTCATTTTTTACATCTGAGAATTTGTGTTTTATTTTTATATTCATACATGTATACATATATTTGAAAAGGAATAATCCATTTGTTTCACTTTAAGTTTCTCTTTAAATTTGTGAAAAATTTTCCAAACTTTCGTCGGATTGGGTTGTGTAAAATTTTTCAAAGTTTGGGCAGTAAAACCATCTATGAAAAGCTTTTTAAAGGATGTAGAATTCATAATCGATTTTGGAAGATTAACCATTGTTTTATTTGTGAAAGGGATTTCGATCATTTGTTTTTTTTTATGTTTCATTTGCAGAACCCATTTTAAAGTTTGAAAAATTAGATAAACGAGGGGAACGATGCGGGCAAACAAGCAATTTGAAAGCGGTAATTTGATATAGCTGTTATTTACAGGCTCACATTCTACTGTGACTTCTTGTTCCACAGTCTTACTCTTAGCTGGGAATCTTTGTTCCTCAGGCTTATTGGATGCTGGGAGTTCTTGTGGCTTTTCAGGCTTACATTCTGCTGGGACTCTTTGTTCCACAGGCTTACACTTAGCTGAAAGTTTTTGTTCCTCGGGCTTACAGTTTGCTGGGAGTTCTTGCTCCTCAGGCTTACATTTTGCCGGAATTTTCTGTTTGTGCTCTATGAGCTTGCACGTGTTGTTGCTAGAAGTCGGAGCATTTAAGTATATAAAAGTAGATGGACGTGTTAGAATAGTATGGTCAGGAGTCTTTGTCGAATCATCAGATCCGGCCCGTAGACAAACGGATTCAAATGTTGACTGTTGGATGCGATCTTTGGCCAATACCTCCTCTATTTGGGGGGCCTCTAGATCGTCCTGCCTCTGATTTTTGTCCCTATTATCTCTAATGCCAATTTCATCCGTAGACGACACCTTGTAAGGTGAGGCATTTTCTACCTTTCTGTTTATATCCTTAGCTTCTAACGTCGCTTGTTCAATTTTTCCCGTATTTAATTTCTCGGAATCAATTTTTATTAATTGTACCCTGTTCGTTTTGGTTAATACTCCACTTCTCCAAACGTTTGCGGTAGAAGTGGGCCGAGCTCTAAAATCGTTTTTATTCGATGGAGAGTCGTTTAGACTTTTGAAATGAGACTGTATCCTACATTCTGCTTGAGAATGATCAAATCTTTTACAATAAGTGCATTCAACGCGTTGAACCTCTGTCTTCATTTGTTGGGGACCAACATTTAGAGAGTTTGTATTGCAATAACAAGTCCAGGAAGTATGTCCAGTCTTATTGCACGATTGGCAAATTTGTGGCTGGCTATATTTGGAATTATTACATAAATTAAGAAGGTTTCTATCGCCTAGTCGTGGGGCCTGCTCGAGAGCATAATTGATTGCTGCTCTAAGACTTGGGTTACCTCGTGCTTTAACTAAGAGTTTTAAATGGGAATCCCTAAGACCATCTTCAAAAGTATGCAAGGCGAGCTTTTTATTTTCTTCGAGGAGATATGTTCGCACCGCAGGATCGACAGTGCTTTCGAACGTGGCTTTGTTCAGCAGATGCAGGAGGTGTGCGAGTCTGTTTCCAAACTCCTTCACATCTTCCTTGCTATCTTGCTTGGCTTTCACCAGACTGTTTTGTGCCGCTGACCTTGAGGTGAGAATTTTAAATTCTCCCTTTAATTCGGAAGCAAGATCATTCCAGGTTGAAATGACCTTGTACCGGATGTGGTCGTATGCTGGCCCTTTCAGTCTGGTTTTCACCACGCTTAGATAAAAAGCATGCCGACTGTCGTCCTGTGCCTGTGAAAAAATAATATCTCCGCAAGAAATGAAATCATCGAGTTCGGCCGAGTTACCGTTAAACACCGGCACGAAATCTAAGATATCCTTCAATCCGATTGTAATATTCATTATTGGCTACGTGATAATTTCGCGCGTTAAATATTCGAGTCGCGTGTTCATTTTAGATAAGATTTTTCCCATATGTGCGCAGCTTCCCAATCGCAAGTGCAACAAAGGCAAAGGGTAAGGAAAAGGGACTTCTCGAACCCAACTGGAACAATCGTAAAATGGAAGAATCCTGACTAAGGAAAGAAAATAAGAGATCCTTTTACACCTAAGTCGAGGGCAAGAAGAGAAACAGGTTTCAAGATAGATTCTATGGAAAACGCCAAAGGTAAGAAGAAGAAACCAACAAACTAACAAGTGGAGAACCCACAAATGATGCTAAGGACAGAGTCGAGGGTTTCCTGCCTAAGTTTTGCTAACGATATGAAGAGTCTTCCCCAAGTAATATAAGTTGATAGAAAAATATATGTATATTTATGTGTATGTAAAAAATGTTTAAATCGGTTACGTTATTGTACCCTTAAAATGAACACGTTTGTTTTTTCCTTAAAAAAAATAAAATTTTCAAAAAATTTCACATCTCAATATCCCCTTTGATTTATTTTTCCATAATTTAATTTGTTTTGGGGGTTCTCTGGGTCCCCTTTTTTTTAAATGAATTTTTAAATGTGTAAAAATGTGTATATAAATTTAAATTTATTTTGGGGTTCTCTTTGTCCACTTGCAAATGTGTTAACAAATAAAAATGGATATAAATACCTGTGATCTTCCTTTGTTATGTTGTCCGCTACCATTTCAGGCTTCGTTGATGAGTATTTGACTCTTGCTTTGTTGAAGTCATCGCTGTGATTGCTGATCTTGGCTTATTTCGGAACTTATTATTGATGATGTTGGAAATACTTGCTCACGTTACTGATGTTATTGGTGAAATATGTTTTGTTGCTGATGTTGTTGACTACTACAGCAGTATCGACTGCTCGTACTGTTGCGATGCTGTGATATGGGCATGTAATTGTGTGTGTGTTGACGTAAATCTCAATGATTTGAGTACTCTGGTTTTGTTAGCTCCTCCGCTTGTTAGGGAATGTTTTACGCTTCCTCCCTGATGATGTAGTTGTTGAAGTTGTTGAAGGCCACTATTGTCTCGCTCCAACTAAATGTTAGCATCCAGTCACTAACACGCTCGTTCCTTGTTTTATTGAAAAGGATGTTGCTGAAATCATTGTGCAACTGCTGATGATGAACGTCACCTTCTATCTACCGACTGTGTTGATTAAGGGATGATTATTACTCGTATTTCCTTCGCATAGGGGATGGTTATCCCATTCATGCTCTCCGTCTAGATGTATTTCTAACACCTCAAGTCCAATCCGCTGCCGTCAGTCTTTTTTGTAGGGGATGAATGAATCAGTCCGATCCACTGCTCAATTCATTTTGTATTTTATTGGTAGGGGATGTTGGGATCCCACCGCTGCCACCATTTTTGCTGTGGTCCTTCTCTCAGGGAGCTTGTCTGGTCCTGAAAAGGACGAGGGATCTCTTTAAGAAAGCTCCTGAGGGGACCCGTTGCGGTGCCGCCGTGCTTCCTCGAACCTCGAGGGAAGAGCAGCTACCGGTCGTCGAGTAGGGAGAATCGGCCTGGCCCAATAAAATACTTTTTATTTTATTTTAAATTTATTTTATTAATTTACTTTCTGGCGTCCTTACATCTAGAACGCCAATTGAGACTGATCTTCGAATCTGAAATTCATCACCCTTATAAAGAGAAACAAATCGAAATTTGTATCTCGAAAATACACAATTTCCTACAAAAATCCCGATTTTGGAATCCTGAGTGAGATGCTCAGTGTTTATTTAAGATAAGGATTCAGTTTCCTGAATTCCTATGAAACTATTGTGCAGATGTCGATATGTATCTGGTTTTGGGTTTTTGTTTGTTCAATTTATTAAGAATTTTCCCAAATAGAGATAATGATCTCTGGATTTTGAGTTTGGATGATGCCGTGGGGCAAATGCAAAACGATAAACGAATATATGATTCGTTTATTGTGAATTTTGATTTTAATTTGGTTTTTTAGATTAAATTATGCCGTGGAGGTAAATGTTAAGCGATAAACGGATATTTGATTCGTTTATTGCGAATTTTGGGTCTAGTTTGGGTTTTTTCGGGTTTTGATTGAATTTTAGGTTTTAGTGTATTACTGCTGGGATTTGGATGTAGGTGTGGGGGAAGGAGATGGTAGGGCTCTTCAGAGCACTACATCCTCCCCTCCTTCAAAAAAAAATTAATCTGTAAGAGATTAATTTTGTAGGAGTGACGCGATAAAAGATGAAGGGCGATGTCATCATGATTCGTTACATAATTTGGATTTCCAATTATAATGGTTACTTTAAATTTTCATTGTAGTTACAATTGCTTGCTACTTTTTTAAATGTTTGTTCTTGTTTTTAAGTATTATTCAAAATTTTGTGTTAATTCTGTAGCTTACGGTAGAGTGTTCTTCAATGTTTTGTTATGTTTTTATAAAGTCTAAGATTATGTGTTAAACTAAAGGCTTAAATTCACAATTTTTCTTATCGTGTATATAAGTACATTTTTAAGTTCCATATATTAATAATGTTATTTACATTGTTCTTTTGTTTTTTCAATATATTTAATAATAGTTGTGAATTATTTTTATAAACCAAGGTTATTTTAAATAAAATATTAAATTCAATTCGTGATAATATATACGGATAAACATTAGGTAAGTCGTAATAATGTATTGTATTACAGCTTTTGTATTATATAAGGATTTACATTATCTCCAGAATATATTTCTGTTTCATTTTGAGGACCATGTTTATGTTTTTTTTTCATGTATTATAAAGAAAGGTTTAATTCTAAATTTTTAAGTTTGTTTTGAGTTAACTAAAAAATGTTAGTTCCTTATTTTTCTTAGGATATATGTGATTAGGTTAATTGGAGAATGTTACATAGGTATTTGAAATTATTATATTTGTATTTAATATAGTTTATTTCATAGATTTTGTTTTGTTTGGTTAAATTTTTTTTTTATACTTAGAATTATATATGTTTTTTATTTACAAATTAAGATCATTTATTATTAAAATATTTTTGTTCATTTATTTAAATTTTAAGTTAATGGCAATTAATTAAAATATTGTATAATATATACAAAATAATTTTTTTGAGGAAGTTAATATTTGTTTCATATTTATGTGTTAATAATATGAAGTTGCAGAGATTTATTTCTGTTATATTTTGCTTATTATCTCCTGAATTGTGAATACAGTTGTATTATTTACAAATTTTCTTTGTTTATTATAGATAATTTTCTTTTAGATACATAAATTTTCCAAAACAAAGTTGGTTTTTTTTTTATTTTATTTATTTGTGTTAATATGTATATGTTACTATTTTGTTTTTGTACAATAATTTGTTAAGAGGGCAATTAAAAATTATTAATTGTATATTTTCTATTTAATTTACATATAGTTTTATTTTATTTTTTATTTTTTCATTTTTTACATCTGAGAATTTGTGTTTTATTTTTATATTCATACATGTATACATATATTTGAAAAGGAATAATCCATTTGTTTCACTTTAAGTTTCTCTTTAAATTTGTGAAAAATTTTCCAAACTTTCGTCGGATTGGGTTGTGTAAAATTTTTCAAAGTTTGGGCAGTAAAACCATCTATGAAAAGCTTTTTAAAGGATGTAGAATTCATAATCGATTTTGGAAGATTAACCATTGTTTTATTTGTGAAAGGGATTTCGATCATTTGTTTTTTTTTATGTTTCATTTGCAGAACCCATTTTAAAGTTTGAAAAATTAGATAAACGAGGGGAACGATGCGGGCAAACAAGCAATTTGAAAGCGGTAATTTGATATAGCTGTTATTTACAGGCTCACATTCTACTGTGACTTCTTGTTCCACAGTCTTACTCTTAGCTGGGAATCTTTGTTCCTCAGGCTTATTGGATGCTGGGAGTTCTTGTGGCTTTTCAGGCTTACATTCTGCTGGGACTCTTTGTTCCACAGGCTTACACTTAGCTGAAAGTTTTTGTTCCTCGGGCTTACAGTTTGCTGGGAGTTCTTGCTCCTCAGGCTTACATTTTGCCGGAATTTTCTGTTTGTGCTCTATGAGCTTGCACGTGTTGTTGCTAGAAGTCGGAGCATTTAAGTATATAAAAGTAGATGGACGTGTTAGAATAGTATGGTCAGGAGTCTTTGTCGAATCATCAGATCCGGCCCGTAGACAAACGGATTCAAATGTTGACTGTTGGATGCGATCTTTGGCCAATACCTCCTCTATTTGGGGGGCCTCTAGATCGTCCTGCCTCTGATTTTTGTCCCTATTATCTCTAATGCCAATTTCATCCGTAGACGACACCTTGTAAGGTGAGGCATTTTCTACCTTTCTGTTTATATCCTTAGCTTCTAACGTCGCTTGTTCAATTTTTCCCGTATTTAATTTCTCGGAATCAATTTTTATTAATTGTACCCTGTTCGTTTTGGTTAATACTCCACTTCTCCAAACGTTTGCGGTAGAAGTGGGCCGAGCTCTAAAATCGTTTTTATTCGATGGAGAGTCGTTTAGACTTTTGAAATGAGACTGTATCCTACATTCTGCTTGAGAATGATCAAATCTTTTACAATAAGTGCATTCAACGCGTTGAACCTCTGTCTTCATTTGTTGGGGACCAACATTTAGAGAGTTTGTATTGCAATAACAAGTCCAGGAAGTATGTCCAGTCTTATTGCACGATTGGCAAATTTGTGGCTGGCTATATTTGGAATTATTACATAAATTAAGAAGGTTTCTATCGCCTAGTCGTGGGGCCTGCTCGAGAGCATAATTGATTGCTGCTCTAAGACTTGGGTTACCTCGTGCTTTAACTAAGAGTTTTAAATGGGAATCCCTAAGACCATCTTCAAAAGTATGCAAGGCGAGCTTTTTATTTTCTTCGAGGAGATATGTTCGCACCGCAGGATCGACAGTGCTTTCGAACGTGGCTTTGTTCAGCAGATGCAGGAGGTGTGCGAGTCTGTTTCCAAACTCCTTCACATCTTCCTTGCTATCTTGCTTGGCTTTCACCAGACTGTTTTGTGCCGCTGACCTTGAGGTGAGAATTTTAAATTCTCCCTTTAATTCGGAAGCAAGATCATTCCAGGTTGAAATGACCTTGTACCGGATGTGGTCGTATGCTGGCCCTTTCAGTCTGGTTTTCACCACGCTTAGATAAAAAGCATGCCGACTGTCGTCCTGTGCCTGTGAAAAAATAATATCTCCGCAAGAAATGAAATCATCGAGTTCGGCCGAGTTACCGTTAAACACCGGCACGAAATCTAAGATATCCTTCAATCCGATTGTAATATTCATTATTGGCTACGTGATAATTTCGCGCGTTAAATATTCGAGTCGCGTGTTCATTTTAGATAAGATTTTTCCCATATGTGCGCAGCTTCCCAATCGCAAGTGCAACAAAGGCAAAGGGTAAGGAAAAGGGACTTCTCGAACCCAACTGGAACAATCGTAAAATGGAAGAATCCTGACTAAGGAAAGAAAATAAGAGATCCTTTTACACCTAAGTCGAGGGCAAGAAGAGAAACAGGTTTCAAGATAGATTCTATGGAAAACGCCAAAGGTAAGAAGAAGAAACCAACAAACTAACAAGTGGAGAACCCACAAATGATGCTAAGGACAGAGTCGAGGGTTTCCTGCCTAAGTTTTGCTAACGATATGAAGAGTCTTCCCCAAGTAATATAAGTTGATAGAAAAATATATGTATATTTATGTGTATGTAAAAAATGTTTAAATCGGTTACGTTATTGTACCCTTAAAATGAACACGTTTGTTTTTTCCTTAAAAAAAATAAAATTTTCAAAAAATTTCACATCTCAATATCCCCTTTGATTTATTTTTCCATAATTTAATTTGTTTTGGGGGTTCTCTGGGTCCCCTTTTTTTTAAATGAATTTTTAAATGTGTAAAAATGTGTATATAAATTTAAATTTATTTTGGGGTTCTCTTTGTCCACTTGCAAATGTGTTAACAAATAAAAATGGATATAAATACCTGTGATCTTCCTTTGTTATGTTGTCCGCTACCATTTCAGGCTTCGTTGATGAGTATTTGACTCTTGCTTTGTTGAAGTCATCGCTGTGATTGCTGATCTTGGCTTATTTCGGAACTTATTATTGATGATGTTGGAAATACTTGCTCACGTTACTGATGTTATTGGTGAAATATGTTTTGTTGCTGATGTTGTTGACTACTACAGCAGTATCGACTGCTCGTACTGTTGCGATGCTGTGATATGGGCATGTAATTGTGTGTGTGTTGACGTAAATCTCAATGATTTGAGTACTCTGGTTTTGTTAGCTCCTCCGCTTGTTAGGGAATGTTTTACGCTTCCTCCCTGATGATGTAGTTGTTGAAGTTGTTGAAGGCCACTATTGTCTCGCTCCAACTAAATGTTAGCATCCAGTCACTAACACGCTCGTTCCTTGTTTTATTGAAAAGGATGTTGCTGAAATCATTGTGCAACTGCTGATGATGAACGTCACCTTCTATCTACCGACTGTGTTGATTAAGGGATGATTATTACTCGTATTTCCTTCGCATAGGGGATGGTTATCCCATTCATGCTCTCCGTCTAGATGTATTTCTAACACCTCAAGTCCAATCCGCTGCCGTCAGTCTTTTTTGTAGGGGATGAATGAATCAGTCCGATCCACTGCTCAATTCATTTTGTATTTTATTGGTAGGGGATGTTGGGATCCCACCGCTGCCACCATTTTTGCTGTGGTCCTTCTCTCAGGGAGCTTGTCTGGTCCTGAAAAGGACGAGGGATCTCTTTAAGAAAGCTCCTGAGGGGACCCGTTGCGGTGCCGCCGTGCTTCCTCGAACCTCGAGGGAAGAGCAGCTACCGGTCGTCGAGTAGGGAGAATCGGCCTGGCCCAATAAAATACTTTTTATTTTATTTTAAATTTATTTTATTAATTTACTTTCTGGCGTCCTTACATCTAGAACGCCAATTGAGACTGATCTTCGAATCTGAAATTCATCACCCTTATAAAGAGAAACAAATCGAAATTTGTATCTCGAAAATACACAATTTCCTACAAAAATCCCGATTTTGGAATCCTGAGTGAGATGCTCAGTGTTTATTTAAGATAAGGATTCAGTTTCCTGAATTCCTATGAAACTATTGTGCAGATGTCGATATGTATCTGGTTTTGGGTTTTTGTTTGTTCAATTTATTAAGAATTTTCCCAAATAGAGATAATGATCTCTGGATTTTGAGTTTGGATGATGCCGTGGGGCAAATGCAAAACGATAAACGAATATATGATTCGTTTATTGTGAATTTTGATTTTAATTTGGTTTTTTAGATTAAATTATGCCGTGGAGGTAAATGTTAAGCGATAAACGGATATTTGATTCGTTTATTGCGAATTTTGGGTCTAGTTTGGGTTTTTTCGGGTTTTGATTGAATTTTAGGTTTTAGTGTATTACTGCTGGGATTTGGATGTAGGTGTGGGGGAAGGAGATGGTAGGGCTCTTCAGAGCACTACATCCTCCCCTCCTTCAAAAAAAAATTAATCTGTAAGAGATTAATTTTGTAGGAGTGACGCGATAAAAGATGAAGGGCGATGTCATCATGATTCGTTACATAATTTGGATTTCCAATTATAATGGTTACTTTAAATTTTCATTGTAGTTACAATTGCTTGCTACTTTTTTAAATGTTTGTTCTTGTTTTTAAGTATTATTCAAAATTTTGTGTTAATTCTGTAGCTTACGGTAGAGTGTTCTTCAATGTTTTGTTATGTTTTTATAAAGTCTAAGATTATGTGTTAAACTAAAGGCTTAAATTCACAATTTTTCTTATCGTGTATATAAGTACATTTTTAAGTTCCATATATTAATAATGTTATTTACATTGTTCTTTTGTTTTTTCAATATATTTAATAATAGTTGTGAATTATTTTTATAAACCAAGGTTATTTTAAATAAAATATTAAATTCAATTCGTGATAATATATACGGATAAACATTAGGTAAGTCGTAATAATGTATTGTATTACAGCTTTTGTATTATATAAGGATTTACATTATCTCCAGAATATATTTCTGTTTCATTTTGAGGACCATGTTTATGTTTTTTTTTCATGTATTATAAAGAAAGGTTTAATTCTAAATTTTTAAGTTTGTTTTGAGTTAACTAAAAAATGTTAGTTCCTTATTTTTCTTAGGATATATGTGATTAGGTTAATTGGAGAATGTTACATAGGTATTTGAAATTATTATATTTGTATTTAATATAGTTTATTTCATAGATTTTGTTTTGTTTGGTTAAATTTTTTTTTTATACTTAGAATTATATATGTTTTTTATTTACAAATTAAGATCATTTATTATTAAAATATTTTTGTTCATTTATTTAAATTTTAAGTTAATGGCAATTAATTAAAATATTGTATAATATATACAAAATAATTTTTTTGAGGAAGTTAATATTTGTTTCATATTTATGTGTTAATAATATGAAGTTGCAGAGATTTATTTCTGTTATATTTTGCTTATTATCTCCTGAATTGTGAATACAGTTGTATTATTTACAAATTTTCTTTGTTTATTATAGATAATTTTCTTTTAGATACATAAATTTTCCAAAACAAAGTTGGTTTTTTTTTTATTTTATTTATTTGTGTTAATATGTATATGTTACTATTTTGTTTTTGTACAATAATTTGTTAAGAGGGCAATTAAAAATTATTAATTGTATATTTTCTATTTAATTTACATATAGTTTTATTTTATTTTTTATTTTTTCATTTTTTACATCTGAGAATTTGTGTTTTATTTTTATATTCATACATGTATACATATATTTGAAAAGGAATAATCCATTTGTTTCACTTTAAGTTTCTCTTTAAATTTGTGAAAAATTTTCCAAACTTTCGTCGGATTGGGTTGTGTAAAATTTTTCAAAGTTTGGGCAGTAAAACCATCTATGAAAAGCTTTTTAAAGGATGTAGAATTCATAATCGATTTTGGAAGATTAACCATTGTTTTATTTGTGAAAGGGATTTCGATCATTTGTTTTTTTTTATGTTTCATTTGCAGAACCCATTTTAAAGTTTGAAAAATTAGATAAACGAGGGGAACGATGCGGGCAAACAAGCAATTTGAAAGCGGTAATTTGATATAGCTGTTATTTACAGGCTCACATTCTACTGTGACTTCTTGTTCCACAGTCTTACTCTTAGCTGGGAATCTTTGTTCCTCAGGCTTATTGGATGCTGGGAGTTCTTGTGGCTTTTCAGGCTTACATTCTGCTGGGACTCTTTGTTCCACAGGCTTACACTTAGCTGAAAGTTTTTGTTCCTCGGGCTTACAGTTTGCTGGGAGTTCTTGCTCCTCAGGCTTACATTTTGCCGGAATTTTCTGTTTGTGCTCTATGAGCTTGCACGTGTTGTTGCTAGAAGTCGGAGCATTTAAGTATATAAAAGTAGATGGACGTGTTAGAATAGTATGGTCAGGAGTCTTTGTCGAATCATCAGATCCGGCCCGTAGACAAACGGATTCAAATGTTGACTGTTGGATGCGATCTTTGGCCAATACCTCCTCTATTTGGGGGGCCTCTAGATCGTCCTGCCTCTGATTTTTGTCCCTATTATCTCTAATGCCAATTTCATCCGTAGACGACACCTTGTAAGGTGAGGCATTTTCTACCTTTCTGTTTATATCCTTAGCTTCTAACGTCGCTTGTTCAATTTTTCCCGTATTTAATTTCTCGGAATCAATTTTTATTAATTGTACCCTGTTCGTTTTGGTTAATACTCCACTTCTCCAAACGTTTGCGGTAGAAGTGGGCCGAGCTCTAAAATCGTTTTTATTCGATGGAGAGTCGTTTAGACTTTTGAAATGAGACTGTATCCTACATTCTGCTTGAGAATGATCAAATCTTTTACAATAAGTGCATTCAACGCGTTGAACCTCTGTCTTCATTTGTTGGGGACCAACATTTAGAGAGTTTGTATTGCAATAACAAGTCCAGGAAGTATGTCCAGTCTTATTGCACGATTGGCAAATTTGTGGCTGGCTATATTTGGAATTATTACATAAATTAAGAAGGTTTCTATCGCCTAGTCGTGGGGCCTGCTCGAGAGCATAATTGATTGCTGCTCTAAGACTTGGGTTACCTCGTGCTTTAACTAAGAGTTTTAAATGGGAATCCCTAAGACCATCTTCAAAAGTATGCAAGGCGAGCTTTTTATTTTCTTCGAGGAGATATGTTCGCACCGCAGGATCGACAGTGCTTTCGAACGTGGCTTTGTTCAGCAGATGCAGGAGGTGTGCGAGTCTGTTTCCAAACTCCTTCACATCTTCCTTGCTATCTTGCTTGGCTTTCACCAGACTGTTTTGTGCCGCTGACCTTGAGGTGAGAATTTTAAATTCTCCCTTTAATTCGGAAGCAAGATCATTCCAGGTTGAAATGACCTTGTACCGGATGTGGTCGTATGCTGGCCCTTTCAGTCTGGTTTTCACCACGCTTAGATAAAAAGCATGCCGACTGTCGTCCTGTGCCTGTGAAAAAATAATATCTCCGCAAGAAATGAAATCATCGAGTTCGGCCGAGTTACCGTTAAACACCGGCACGAAATCTAAGATATCCTTCAATCCGATTGTAATATTCATTATTGGCTACGTGATAATTTCGCGCGTTAAATATTCGAGTCGCGTGTTCATTTTAGATAAGATTTTTCCCATATGTGCGCAGCTTCCCAATCGCAAGTGCAACAAAGGCAAAGGGTAAGGAAAAGGGACTTCTCGAACCCAACTGGAACAATCGTAAAATGGAAGAATCCTGACTAAGGAAAGAAAATAAGAGATCCTTTTACACCTAAGTCGAGGGCAAGAAGAGAAACAGGTTTCAAGATAGATTCTATGGAAAACGCCAAAGGTAAGAAGAAGAAACCAACAAACTAACAAGTGGAGAACCCACAAATGATGCTAAGGACAGAGTCGAGGGTTTCCTGCCTAAGTTTTGCTAACGATATGAAGAGTCTTCCCCAAGTAATATAAGTTGATAGAAAAATATATGTATATTTATGTGTATGTAAAAAATGTTTAAATCGGTTACGTTATTGTACCCTTAAAATGAACACGTTTGTTTTTTCCTTAAAAAAAATAAAATTTTCAAAAAATTTCACATCTCAATATCCCCTTTGATTTATTTTTCCATAATTTAATTTGTTTTGGGGGTTCTCTGGGTCCCCTTTTTTTTAAATGAATTTTTAAATGTGTAAAAATGTGTATATAAATTTAAATTTATTTTGGGGTTCTCTTTGTCCACTTGCAAATGTGTTAACAAATAAAAATGGATATAAATACCTGTGATCTTCCTTTGTTATGTTGTCCGCTACCATTTCAGGCTTCGTTGATGAGTATTTGACTCTTGCTTTGTTGAAGTCATCGCTGTGATTGCTGATCTTGGCTTATTTCGGAACTTATTATTGATGATGTTGGAAATACTTGCTCACGTTACTGATGTTATTGGTGAAATATGTTTTGTTGCTGATGTTGTTGACTACTACAGCAGTATCGACTGCTCGTACTGTTGCGATGCTGTGATATGGGCATGTAATTGTGTGTGTGTTGACGTAAATCTCAATGATTTGAGTACTCTGGTTTTGTTAGCTCCTCCGCTTGTTAGGGAATGTTTTACGCTTCCTCCCTGATGATGTAGTTGTTGAAGTTGTTGAAGGCCACTATTGTCTCGCTCCAACTAAATGTTAGCATCCAGTCACTAACACGCTCGTTCCTTGTTTTATTGAAAAGGATGTTGCTGAAATCATTGTGCAACTGCTGATGATGAACGTCACCTTCTATCTACCGACTGTGTTGATTAAGGGATGATTATTACTCGTATTTCCTTCGCATAGGGGATGGTTATCCCATTCATGCTCTCCGTCTAGATGTATTTCTAACACCTCAAGTCCAATCCGCTGCCGTCAGTCTTTTTTGTAGGGGATGAATGAATCAGTCCGATCCACTGCTCAATTCATTTTGTATTTTATTGGTAGGGGATGTTGGGATCCCACCGCTGCCACCATTTTTGCTGTGGTCCTTCTCTCAGGGAGCTTGTCTGGTCCTGAAAAGGACGAGGGATCTCTTTAAGAAAGCTCCTGAGGGGACCCGTTGCGGTGCCGCCGTGCTTCCTCGAACCTCGAGGGAAGAGCAGCTACCGGTCGTCGAGTAGGGAGAATCGGCCTGGCCCAATAAAATACTTTTTATTTTATTTTAAATTTATTTTATTAATTTACTTTCTGGCGTCCTTACATCTAGAACGCCAATTGAGACTGATCTTCGAATCTGAAATTCATCACCCTTATAAAGAGAAACAAATCGAAATTTGTATCTCGAAAATACACAATTTCCTACAAAAATCCCGATTTTGGAATCCTGAGTGAGATGCTCAGTGTTTATTTAAGATAAGGATTCAGTTTCCTGAATTCCTATGAAACTATTGTGCAGATGTCGATATGTATCTGGTTTTGGGTTTTTGTTTGTTCAATTTATTAAGAATTTTCCCAAATAGAGATAATGATCTCTGGATTTTGAGTTTGGATGATGCCGTGGGGCAAATGCAAAACGATAAACGAATATATGATTCGTTTATTGTGAATTTTGATTTTAATTTGGTTTTTTAGATTAAATTATGCCGTGGAGGTAAATGTTAAGCGATAAACGGATATTTGATTCGTTTATTGCGAATTTTGGGTCTAGTTTGGGTTTTTTCGGGTTTTGATTGAATTTTAGGTTTTAGTGTATTACTGCTGGGATTTGGATGTAGGTGTGGGGGAAGGAGATGGTAGGGCTCTTCAGAGCACTACAGTGTTTTAAAACATAACACTTAACGTACAACTCATATATTTTATTAACTATACTCGTACGTCATCAGTAACTTTTTTTACAAATCTTTTTAATATATAATATGTATACTGAATATGTATATTGAATATATATATTGAATATATATATATATATATATATATATATATATATACATAGATATATATATTAATAAATAATAAATTTTTATTAATATTTTAATACATAATATATATATAATATATAATCTCAGGAGAGGCGAACCTATAGCACCGACACGGTGCCCCGAGAGGCCACCAAATAACCGCTCCATTTCTTCTTGAACAGTTGCAGGTTGTAACGCTCCGGAAACACTCGCACCGGGAGGTAAGTCTACAGCTTTCCCGCTCTGTAACAGCACGAGTTCTGATGTAGGGATGTTCGCGCCGTCGGGAGAAGAACCACAAATTGGTGCGATCCGTTGAATTGTCTTGTAGAGTGCATATAAAGCGTATTGAGCGTTACAATACGACGAATCTCCGAAGAACAGTACCCGTGATAATATTTATAAAATAGAGAGAGGTCAGCGACGCGTCTTCGATGTGATAGCGACTGTCCCCGATCAGACTGACTGCTCGTCTCTGTATGCTCTCAAGTAGATTGAGGGTATGTTTAGATCTAAACATGAGAGCAATATTTGAGCGCGGGTCTAATTTAGAATGTATACAAGAGAAGAAGTTGGGCCGGTGTAAAATATTGTTTGGCTCAAAAAAGATAACTAAGCTTTCCTGAGGCAGAACAGGTGATGGTCGACACGTGTTTATGTCACGATACGTTTCCACAGACTGTGACGCCGGGTAATTTCAACTTATCCCCAGATTCGAGGGTCTCGTCATTCATCATCAGCTGTGGAACCGATGATCCACTTTTCTTTGTAAATGTCGTATATTGTGTCTTCGTTGCATTGAAGTCGACGAGATTGGCGTTTCCCCATTACAGGATTTTATCCAGATGCCGATTCAAAATGTCGATATGGCTACATCACAGCTGATGCGACGTTGAAGCGGTAAGCAGCCGATCACTCGAAGAGGAGGAAACAAGCGTGCTATCATCCGCAAAACTGAGCACTTTGTTATCCGTTGATTCCAACAAATCATTTATGTGAAGCCAAAATAGAACCTTGAGACACGCCACAATTCACAGGATACAGATCCGAACATTCGCCGTTCACAACAACCCGGATCTTTCGATTTGCGAGGAGACTCTTTGTCCAGTCGCAAAGCTGCTGGGAAAGTCCGTATGGACGAAGTTTGCAGCAATGCCCCGTGCCAGACGCGGTCAAAAGCCTTCGAAATATCGAATGCGACCGCCCTCGATCCACCATGCCCCCCAATCGTAGATGTCCATATATCGGTTATAAGTGTCAAATGGTGTCCCATGGACGGCTTGCTTCGGAATCTGTATTGACGATCATTCATAAGTCCGTTGTACTCTAAATACTTAATTAACTCGATATTGAAGACCTTTTCCGTCATCTTAGATAACATACGCAGTAATGCTATCGGCCGGTAATTTCATGGGACACTTTTTTCCACTCTTTTGGATTGATCGAGCACATTCCAACAGATAGGAAATATCCCCCGGACATAAGATAAGCAAAACAGCCTGCCAAGCACCGGCGACTTTTCTGGAGCACAGTGCTTAATGATTACTGCTGGTATTCTGTTCGGCCTCTTGTTGCTTTCTTACAGTGCAGTCCACGTAGAATGCGTTGAATAGTACTGTGCGGCACCCCACATCCCGCATCGAAGACCGTACCGGTGCGATCACAGAACGCTCCAAAAACCGGGCATCGAGGTTTGAATTCGCGGAAAATAAATTCGTGAATCGCAGTGATCCCAGTGGCGCAGCAACCTCCACGGTATAAATGCTCGGTTCGGATATAAAAAACAGATCCAGAGTCTTTGCATAATCACCTCGGGTAGCCGATACTCACATAGGTTCCTCCACAAGTTGAGTCAAATTGCGGTTAACAGAAAACATCTCCGCTAACCTCCCAGCCTAGTCGGTTCTGTTAGACTGCACCAAACATCTGGAATTGTATATATGAAAATCGCCAAGGACGACAATTTTAGAAGCCGGGTGGTTGGTAGGTATCCAATCGACTGTATGTGAAAGATGTTCGAAAAAGTCGCCTGTCGATCGTCATTCGGGGAGCAGTACAAACAACAAAGAAATTTAACATAATTCGTCACCACGAAACCTAACCGCAGGATGTCCATGTTATTGTCACATGATTGTCCTCTGGGAAGCCAGATCAGGCCGCGTGAAGACGCAAGACGTTTCCATTAAAACGGAATCTCGAATGTAAGTCGTATCCCGAGCAATGAAGATATGTCGAATCGGTTGACGAATCGACCTGGGTCTCAGTTAGGGCAAGGATGTAAGGTTTCGCCAATTGCAAATTTTAGTGCGCGGCGTTTACATTCGTATTGGTGAAACCATTTATGACCAAGGCACCACTTTTGAACCGTATCCAAACATTTAAATTGCTCCCCATGGCCCTCAGTTAACATTCGGTGACCTTATAGCGTTTGGGATGATAGGGAAGAACGTGTGAATCGAACTGACGCTATGACAGTTAGAATCATCAAAAATTGAACCAATGCGTAACACATCAGGCTACTGGCCGGGCTTAGAATTCGATTTTTAAACTCAAGTATATTCCAGTGATGTGAATTGTTATGTTATCGCTATGGTATACGGCTCTGATGCATTTTCTTATTCGATTTTCGTTCGGTGTTCTTCACTATTTGCTTGTATATTGTGTGTGTATCTGTTGGAGACGCCACAAACTCCAGCTTCATTTTTTTTTTAAATAAAAGTACAGAAGTAAAGCTTCTGCCAAATTACATTTTGTTGATATGGATGTAGTTGAAAAGTTATTCACACTGACGTGTAATGATGTCGCTTTAACGTGAATTTCGCTGCGAAATGATTTGATGTGATTAAATGTCACTAACGACTTTTCTTATATATCTTTTAAAACTTGCTCTTAGACCTAATACATCTCTCAGAGAAGGAGATCCTGCAAATTCTGAGATGCCATTATAAAACTGCTATAGTGTTTTTTCAACTGTTGTAAATTGCAGCGCCGGAAACACTTCCGCTGGAATGGAATTCCATAGAAACACCGTTCTCGAGAAAAACGAATTTTACTAGAGAGCTGTACATGTACTTAAGATATGAATTGTAAATTGATAGGAACTATCGATATATGCAGATAAAGCCAATTTCTTGGAATGACATCCCGGATTTCTAGGTAACAGTTGCTGAGGTATTATTTGTAAAAGAGGCAAAGATCCTTCACGCGATTACGAGAGTGTCTGTAGCGTTGCCAATTAGTGCGCTTAGAAGCACAACTCCGACTTGGGTGTAATTTAAGGTTTGTAGAGTAGAAGTCGTATTGAAGTAAAATACTCATACATTTTAGCCGTGAAATTATAACTCCTTCTTTGAGACGGGCTTGGTGATATCCGAAATATGCATTGCCATTTTACATTTGTGCTGACCGTGTAATGTGCAAATTTATGCTTTTTTCAAGTTTGTTCTCCTGTTCATTTTTCACAAAACGAAGCACATCATCGAGATTTTCGCACTGGTACATGTGTTGCTGTAGTTTAGTTTTCTACTTTATATAATGTATGATGCCTCAAGTCTTCGAGCTTTATTTAATGGAAAAGCCTGATAAGACTCAAGAAAGCACACAGTATACCAGGCAAGCATTTAACTTTAGCCGTGTTTTTTTCGCAGTTCAAAACATCTGCCTCTTTGTGAATTAAACAAAGGATATTGAAGTTCCATTCATGAAGATTACTTTTCTCCGAGCAAATATTGGATGAAGGCTTGTCAAGATTTACTAATAGATCGTCTCTTCATCATCATCGACACTAGAACTGGGATCCGGTCTTGGCCTTATTTAGCAAGTCCTGAGGCTTGTTAGATAGATAGATCGTCTCTTGCTGCTTTAGAAAACACGGCAGGGAAGTCGCCCGTTCCAGCAACTTCCTTTATTATAAATGGGATTGCTACCTTCACTTCGTTCTAACTCTCTTTTTTATATCCGAGTTGTTTAGTGAATGGTCATCTCGTCACTTCATAGTCCGCAGAGGTTTTTCTTCTCTTTGATCAACTGTAAAACAACGGCTAGCCTTCCTAGATATCATCTTTGGAATATGTGCATCTTAATCATCATCATCATCATCATCATCGGCACTACAACCGGGAACCGGTCTTGGCCTTATTTAGCAAGTCCTGAGGCTTGTTAAATTTTTCCATAATGATTTATTTTGTCTGGGCAAGGTCATTAGTCTTGCGCCAGGGGCTCCCCGACGGGGAATCGAACCCCGGTCTCCCGGGTGACAGGCGGGTGTACTAACCACTATACTATCGAGGAGCCCAATTACAGATTTTACTTAAGACTAAATGTTAAGTTCTATTTTACAAATATTATTCTTGCATTAGGCTCCTCGATAGTATAGTGGTTAGTATACCCGCCTGTCACACGGGAGACCGGGGTTTGATTCCCCGTCGGGGAGCCCCTGGCGCAAGACTAATGACCTTGCCCAGAAAAAATAAATCATTATGGAAAATTTAACAAGCGCCAGGACTTGCTAAATAAGGCCAAGACCGGTTCCCGGTTGTAGTGCCGATGATGATGATGATGCTTTTACAAATATTATTCTTGCATTAGGCTCCTCGATAGTATAGTGGTTAGTATACCCGCCTGTCACACGGGAGACCGGGTTTTGATTCCCCGTCGGGGAGCCTCCGGGGCAAGACTAATGACCTTGCCAAAAAAAAAAAAAAAAACAAATCATTATGGAAAATTTAACAAGCCTCAGGATTTGCTAAATGAGGCCAAGACCGGTTCCCGGTTGTAGTGCCGATGCTGAAGATGATTCTTGCACTAACTTACTGGCTCTTCGCAAGAACTCTAAATTATACATTATCATTTTTCTTATGCCTTTCGGCGTACAATAACTTTTTTTATAACATGTCACAATAATTGATATGTTTTCCTTTTAAAATTTATTCTATTTTTTTCTACATCATGTATTATTAATATTTTTTTTATTTTATTACATATATAGGGGGTTGACAAGCAAAATCAAAAATAAAAGAATGAAACGAAACGTACAAACATAAACAAGGAATACAAACAAAAATAACAAAATAAAAAATTAAAATTAAATTAAAAACAAAAATAAAAAAAAATAAAAATAATTGGGAATTGGGGATAGGGGGAAGGAAAGCGGTGCGCCTGAGAGGCATACTATGCTTGGGGACGTACAGTTCTTTCTTCATCACTGATCCACCACCAGTCGGGATGGGATCGACCTTTTATTGACTGATCTCTTTCACCGATCACCATACTAAAACGCAGCCGATCTGGAAAATTAGAGATATCGTTATCGTGGAGAATTCGTTTATCCCTGGCACCACGGAAAGCATGGTAAATAATAGGGACTCCACATTTGTCTTGGATAAGTCCTTTTTTATCCAAGAAAGGGAACGCTTCTGGGGGAATGAATCTATTATGGAGAGTACTCTCCATATACAGATCATTGGGATAGAATGCCTTTATGAGATCATTTTCACTCCACATTGCCCTTGTTGTGTAACCACGAATAATCTTGATAATGAAGTTATCTATTCTGTTTATTCCTGATTTGTCATACAGGACTTTATTCGGATTGTATTTCTTGTATTGCGACTCTGGGGTTCTGTAAATTCCGAGGCAGGAACCCAAACACTGCCTCTCGAACACCCGAAACTTCTCCATGTAAAATGGGGATATGTTGTACCATATCGGCCAGCCATACACCAATATTGGTCGGATGAATGCTGAGTATGAAATTATTTTCACCTTGGAGTCCAGCAGACTACTACGGGAGAGTCTTCGTGTCATTGCATATGCGTTTTTACCCGCTGTAAGAACAACTGCTGTATGCTTATCAAGTAAATGTACTGATCAAGCCAGATTTCAAGGTATCTGACTACAGCTTTTACTTGTAGTGGAAGATTATTACTTCCTGCAATAGAAAATGTTTTCCAATTCCGTTTTGTATCCCTTGATGCACTGGACAGGGAAGTTCTGAAAAGGATAGTCTCTGTTTTTGGAAATTTATTTTTAATTTCCAGTCGTCGCAAAAACGTTTGATTTTGTTGAAATCATCTTGCAGAAGTCTGTTGATGACACCAATTTTTTCTCCAGGTCTATACACCACAATGTCGTCGGCATACGCAATTGCATGGTTGAGAGCACCCACTAGATCACTAGAGTAAATGTTAAATAAAATGGGAGAATTCACTGCTCCCTGTTGTAGGCCGTTTTTGATGTGGAAAATCTTGTTAGAGATTATATCTCCACATTTCACCACGAATTGTTTACCCGTTATCATATCGTAGATAATGTATAATAAATATTCGGGCATACCTAGATTTGATAACTTATATACCAGCCCTTCTAACCATATGGTGTCGAAAGCCTTTTCAAAGTAAACCAAACAGGCCCCATGTACTTTGTCGTTTCGCCTTGTTCCAGTGTATGTTGGAAAGAAGTTTTGTCGCAATATGAACTGTGTCATGTTGCGATCGGAAACCAAATTGATTGTTCGGAATAATACCATTTTTCTCACACCAGTTAGTCAATGCTTTATTTATAATTTTCTCGAATACCTTCCTTGTTCGGAAGCAAACTAATTGAGCGAAGATTGGCTGGATTGCTCCTGTCTTTGCCCGTTTTGGGAATCCGATGGACTACTGCAGGTTTCCATCGGATTGGATAATATGCATTACTTAGAGCGTTATTGAACAAAATAGTGTAAACCTTCACTATTTTAAGAGGTAAATGTTTTAGTACAATGTTTGGGATTGTTACTTCGCCAGTTGATTCGCCAACTGGGAATAGCCAATATTGCAGGGAGCGCCTCAGAATTCTAAATCCACATTGACCCTGAGGCCAACACCAGCGATCGTAGTTGAACAGCGTTGAATGCCAAAGTATAATTAGTGTTTATTATTTTTTGAACTTTGAACACAAAACTAAAAAATGTGAACCGAACAAGATAACTCCAATATAGTAGGAGTCAAATTTTTCAAATTGTGCTCCTATTTGTATGCATTCATACAAGGTCTTTTTCTCCGCCGTTGGAATCATCAGATCAAAGGCCCGTACCATAGAACGGTAATTACAGCAAAAAATGTTCTATGATCCAATGCTGTTTGCCAATCTCCATTGGTCGGTCGATCACGCCATATCGAGTGTACTGGAATGCTATTGTAAACGACAACTCATGGTGTGATCTCATGCATACTTTCAGGGTGTGGCAGTTCCGAAGTGGTGAGTTGGGTTTGCAGTTTGAATTGTAATGAATCGGTTCTCCTTATATTTGTCGTTAAATAATCGATTCACCCTTGTTGTTATTGTTTGTTGCTTGTGCTGAAACAGGGATACTATCTATTCCAGAAGATTTTTTGTTCTTAATCGATCTAAGAATGTCCGTCAGTTCATCCTTGCGGCCAAATATGCTAGTGTTTAGATTTCTAAGTGGGGAATCCGCTCTATTATTTTCACTAAAGATAGTGAAACTTCGACTTAAGAGACGCCAATTGTTAAGTTTATTGCGTAGCGAAATGTGTTTTTGGAGAGCCCTATTTTCCAGGTCAAGGTCAGAATGAATCGATTCGTTCAATCTATACATTGCTTCGAAACAAGCGCCAATTGAGTTCGCCTTTTTTTTGCGGATCCTCGACTATTATGAACTCTTCGTTAGAGTTGATGTGTTCCGGGGTAGGACCTGCTTTTGGCAGAGTTTGACAATCATCGGGAGTCCGCGGAACTCACAGACATGGGATGTCATTATAATCTTTCCTTCGAAAGACTTTATTTATTTGAGGGAACAAATTCGGTCCACTAGCTTTAATTGCTTGAATTCTCCTGTTCCAGTCTTTATTAATTACTGATCTATAGTTGTCACGGATCAGTTTTAGAATATTTTTAATTAGTGACTTAATTGTTTTTAGTTCCTGGCTATTTGGATCGCTGAGTTGTTTGTAGAGCAGTTTTAACTTAGAGAGCAGAAAACTCGTTTGCCTATACAGGTCGTCGATCGTTACGTTTCTGTACCGGTTTGTATGGCTCTCGGACTGAGACACTTTTGGGATACAACGATTCATTGTATTAGTAACAATGTTGTTCATCGTTGAAATATAATGATCAATTTCGTCATTATGAAGATTTCTGTCAGTTGCTGGATCTATGCCATTGGAGCGTAATTCTTTTTTTATTATCAGATCAAAGCGCGATCAGTGTGCTTTTCGGAAATTAAAAGAATGTGTCTGTTTGTACTGCTCAAAGTAGTGAGTGTTCGTTTGGGACATGTATTACAGCATCAAGTCCATAATGATCGCTATCGTACTCCATTGTTCGAAGACAATTTCGAGTAGTTAGATCCGTATCTACTAATTGTATTCGCTCGTCCAGCAGTAGTAAATCCAAGAAGGAATTTCCTCTTGGATATGACGGCGTTCTTGTAGCGTACAATTCTAGTTTATGTTCGATAGTGTTTGCTTGCCACCGGTCGAACAACGCATTACCTCTGGTGTTTGTGATAGTGTTATCTCAAGGACTGTGCTTGGAGTTGAAATCTCCCACCATAAAGAAATAATTATTCTCCGAGTCTAACTTGAGACTGTAGAAAACGGTATCAAGTTCATTGTTTAACTGTCTATACTGTGGAGCTCCGGGAGCATGAGCAGAGATTACATATAGATGCCTTTCACTTTTCAAAGGAATATCTAGAATGTATGATTTTAGCTCCTGGAACTTGTATACATCTCTATTTTTTTTTAGTTTAGTGTGAGGGCAGAACCCTCATTTATTTAGCTTAATGCAATGTAAACGACTTTGTGTTGTAGAACATTTTTAACTAAGACAGCGACCCCGCCCTCCTTAGTGGAATTTGGTGGATCTCGTCTAATTACTTTATAATTTGGGAAGCCCAATTTGTGCCTTTGATTTAGCTTAGTTTCGCTAGCCAAAAGCACATCTGGGCGTTCAGCTTCCAGCAGATTGCTCAGATGATCCCTTCTTTCCATGCGGATTAGTGAATTAACATTCACAGCAATCATTTTTAGGGTTAATTTAGCCGCAGTGAACGTTATGACTAAAGTGCGGGTTCATCTGGAAACAGGGTCGAATAGATAATGTCCGTTCGAGCCACTTGTTCCGTCAATTTTTTTTCGATCATTTCGAATTTTTTTATCCAACGCAGCAAACTGTCCTGGTATGGACAGGAATATAGCCGTTATATCAGTTTGTGCATGTGAAGCAGGCATTTTAATGATATTGCGTGATTGTTCTAAGATTGGTGCATTTTTTACTCCACCTGCCATTTGGGCGTATGACACACTTGGTGCCACGAATTTGTTGTAAGAGCGAGTTTTCATCCTTTTCTCCACTTCAACTTGCTTCTTTCTGGCTTCCAACTTTGATTTTAGTTGTTGGTATTTAGGGCAACCTCTAAAGTTAGCAGGATGACCTGAGTTGTTACAGAGGACACAGGATAGTTTACTTCTACTTGGGAGCTGTTCTTTGCCCAATGGGCATTCTCCAATGATATGCTTATTTAGGCATTTGACGCAGCTGAAATTGCTGCCGCATGGCCGAAAAGTTGACAGCGCATACCCCGCAATACGCGCTCGGACTTCTTTATTCTCTCCCAACTTATTGTTTGGCGATTAATGTATTTAATATGTCTGAGTCCATCAATTTTACTATTGGGGCTTAGCGACACAATTAAGAAAGGCAACTGATGGTTGCGTTTTCTAGAATTTGCTGTAGAAAATGGTTTCACACCTGCAAATTTCAAGGTATCGTTTTCGAAGCGATTTAGTTATTCCAGCACCTCTTCGGGAGTAAAGAAAGGATGAACTCCTCGATAGTATAGTGGTTAGTATACCCGCCTGTCACGCGGGAGACTGGGGTTCGATTCCCCGACGGGGAGCCTCTGGCGCAAGACTAATGACCTTGCCCGGAAAAAACAAATCATTATGGAAAATTTAACAAGCCTCAGGACTTGCTAAATAAGGCCAAGACTGGTTCCCGGTTGTAGTGCCGATGATGATGATGATGATGATGATGATGATGATGATGAACTCCTTTGAGGAGCATGGAGACAGTTTTCTCCGATTTAGGGGTGTACGTATAGTACTAGCTTTTCGAATTCCCCAATGCTGATCTAATTTTGTTATACCCTTCTAAATCATCGCATGTTAAACTTATCTTAAAATTATTTATCCGTTTTATTTTAAAAGTTTTGCATGCCAACTCACCCAATTTTATGAGATCCTTTGTCTCCATGTAGCTGATTTAGATAGGAGGTACTTTCTCCCTTTCTTTGACTGGCACCTGCTGTGATGTTTCCTGCCGTTGTTGTTGATGTGATTCCTGCTGTTGAGTTTCCTCATCTTGTGTTTTCTTTGTCTTCAAGGGTTGCTGTTGTCTTTGTTCTTGCTGTTGTTGTTGTGCCATTTTCGTTTTTCGCTCGTTCTGGCTCAGGTTGTTTTTTAGTTTAACAACTTTCTCAATTTGTTTATCCAGTTGTTGTTTTTTAAGACTAATCTCTTGGATGAGTCTGTTGAGGACCTCGATCTGATTGCTAGCGTCGGCATTTGTTACGCTGACAGTTAGTTCTTGGAATTGGTTCCCGGCCCCTGAGTACTGGGCATGGGTGTTGTCTTTGTCGTCGCTGTTGACAAGCAACGTAACTGTATCCTTGTTTTCATTTATTCTAAGGCGTTTAGGCTTTAAATTTACGTCTGTATTTTGCCTTCTCCGAAGCACCATTTTGGCATCCATTTGTTTTACGTCCATATTATGGACCACGTGTTCTCACTTTTTTAATTGTGTTTTTTTTTTCTTATTGCGCGGGTGATAGATAGATAATCACGCTCAGGAGTTTGTTTATTATATTGTGCACACACACAAACAGGAACACTTTTGTACGTCGCGTATCGTTTTTTTTTATGGCACCAAGATGTGTGCTAAGATACAACAGCTCAAATAGGTCAATCAAAAAAAAAAAAAAAAAAAAACCGCCGCGACTGGAATCCTAATTCGTGTAGTCAGCAAAGGAAAGATACTCGGAGTAAGATTTTAATAAATTTTATTTTACTATTTGAAACGAATTGCTGCATAGAATCACCCAAGATTTGTCATACAGAAAAATAAACTAATAGGTTTGAAACATCTCTCACGACGTTGCGAAAAACGACAGTTGTCAAAACGACGAATTTTTGCAGCTCCGAGAAAACTGCCTTGTTTTTCTGTTACCTATTGCAGCAAAAGAATAATTTTACGATGGCCTTGATTATCGATCACCGACCTGCAATCTCTTTACAACAACTCTCCATCCCATATCTCTCTCGTCGACCTAAATTCAATCCGCCCTTTTTATTCGCTGTTGCTTGTGGAAGCTATATGGAGGTTTTGGATCATAATTTCGCCATTTGCTACACACCATCCTTCGGTGTTCGCCTTGGTCGACATTGCAAGTATTATGCCGACGGCAGTTGGCTAATCGAAGGAGTGTCCTAAGGTCTTCGCCCAAGGGGATGCATGATCATGGTTTTACGTGATCACGTAATTGAACTTGAACTGCAATTTAAGTGATACATTTTTAAATAATGATTTTTTGCGTGATCATGTTGCAACACTATGAAAATAAAACCGACAGGGAAAGAAGAAGGGATACGAATAAAGCAGACAGCGAAGTTCAGTAGTTCTGTAGTGAAGTCTATGTACCATAGTTTGAGTGTTTATTTATATTACTGCTTAAATTGTTTTTCAATTTACATACACTTTTAGGCATTTATTTGCAGCTTAATTTCTCAACAAATGTTATATCGAAAATATTTTTCAAACTCTCTAATACTTTCAATTCAGTTTTATACCATACTATAAATTGGAGAATGCTGTTATAACAGGGGGTGGCAATAAGTAAAACGATAAGGACTGGGCGAGATAAGCTAAGTGAGGATACAAAGAAACCAGATAGGCATTTAGTGCTTTTCAATTGAACCTCTGTGCCGTGATGTCAATTTATAATATAAAAAGAGGGGGCTTTGAGCTGATTGATGGGGCTTGGGAGAGGGATACAAAGAGAAAGTATCGTATACTGCGCACGTCAATTGGACCTGCGAGGCATAATATGATTTGTAACACATTCAAATTATCACCAAACTTTATCATATTAGCGATGATCTCCAAGACAAGTTTTTCTTTCAGTACGTGAAGAAAAGGACGTCTTTTACGAAAATTGTCATTGCTCCGCAAGAGTTGTGATGTGGTATTGATATAGAGAAAAGAGAGAAATAATACGAAGAGAAAGTTTAGCAAGATTGGGCTATCCTTCAAATGTACGAGGGTGAATCAGATATGAATGGTAATTTTACTTTTTTCCTTAGCAACAAGTTGCGAGCTAAATAAAATTATGGGTGGCTATGTTTGGTTTATAGAGGGTAGGGGAACCGGATTAGCTAGCGGTCGCGCCATGAGCCAGCAAGAGGTATACATGGGCGGCCTGAAAAGTTTCTGACCGAACATAGATATGAGACTTTTTTCTTAAAATTTATTTTTATTTTTCTACATAGTCTCCTTGTAACTCTACACACTTCTCCCGGCGAAGCTCCCATCTCATAACCCATGAAGGTGATTGCCTCCTCATTTGACGAAAATATCTGTCCTCCGAGTGTAATTTTTAGATTAGGGAACAAAAAGAAGTCTCTTGAGAATAGATCCGGTCAGTAAGGCTGATGGTCAAGCAGTTCAAACCGTAATTCGTGGATTTTCACCATGGCAACCGCTGAGGTGTGAGACGGCGCGTTGTCTTGGTAAAGCAGGATTTTCTTTTTCTGCAAATGTTGCCATTTTTCTACAATTTCTGCCTTCAGTTGGTCAAGTAATGATGCGTAGTATGCTCCTGATTTTTCCTTTTAAATATAATCGATTGAGATAACTCCATGACTATCTCAAAAAACAGTCGCCATCACCTTCCCAGCCGAGAAAATAACAGTTTTTTTCTGTTTTTGGAGCCGATTCTCCCTTTACAGTCCACTGTTTTGACTGTAATTTGGTTTCGGGCGTGTAATGGTGTATCCACATTTTATCGACAGTAATTAATCGGCGCCAAAACTCGGATTTATTGCGCCTAAACTGCACCAACAGAGCGTTGGAAATGTTCATTCGAATACGTTTTTGGTCTAACGTGAGCAAACGCGGCACCGAACGCGCGGCAGCTTTCTCATGCCCAAATCTTGATTTACTATATGACAAACATGTTCTTTGGACATTTTGCCTCTGCTATCTCTCTCTCTTTAATCGGCGGCCGTCTAGCACCATTTGGTGAACTTTAGCGATGTTATCGCTAGTTGTTCCAGTTTTTGGACGTCCCGAACGTTCACCGTCTCCCAACTTCTCACGGCCACCTTTAAACTCAGCTGCCCAAAATGTCACTGTGGTAAATGATGGTGCAGAGTCCCCATACACAGAGTCCAACTCATCTTTGATTTGCGTAGGTGTATTGCCTTTCAAAAGCAAGAAGTTAATGACACATAGAAACTCAATTTTGTCCATTTGCACAACAACACTCACATCGACTTACTCAAACGACTGTCAAATAAAAACTGCCCGTCTAAAATGTCTGAAATTTTGGTGAGTGACTGTCAAAAGATGCACAACTACATACACCAGCTTTTATTGATGTGTGCTGCTATCTTCACATTGACGTCGGAAACTTTTCAGGCCACCCTCGTATGCATCTGTCGCCCAACGGATTATTATAACATTTTTAATAAATTAAGTCCTTAAAGCCTTGAACATTTTTTCTCGATTGAAGGCACAGCTTGGTGATGATGCATTGTCTCAGAATCGTGTGTATACGTGGGCTGTAGCGATCCTGTGGGTATTTATGTACCTGGGCGTCAGCACGGACGCGGATTCTGTACAAACACCACAGATTGTTAGCCAGAACTCCACAGACAAAACTACAAATCACCAAAATTGTTTATCTAAAAGAACGCAAGCACTAATGTGGGGGAACGAAGTCGTGTGCCGCGTACGACACGGGATTCTACTTCGTCCCACCGTCACTAAAAGAAAGTTCCGCCGAACAATTTCGCGATTGTTAGAAAGTCCACCGAAAGCAACAATCACGATCAACAAAAACACTGACAACAATAGACGCACAGAAACGAAAAGGACGATGCAACATAATGGTGGAAAATGCAACACAGGATAAATTAAACACACCGGGTTTTGGTGGTTAATTTCTTTCTTTGTTTATTTTCGAAATTTATTTAAAAGAGTTATTTTTAATTCCCGCTTTAATTAGTTTACACGGTCGACTCACACGATTCGTACTAACACTCAGGGATTGTGAAATTACTTTAAGGGTGACACACTCAGTGGAGTGCACACTCTCGTGTGCACTCAGCAGTAGAGAAGAGATGCTGCGCGAGTTATGGGATCTGGGTATACCCCAGTAATAAAATACCCTCAGAAGTCAAAACAAGTAAACAAATCCTTTTTCACTTTTCTTTTCCTTTATTTCTTTTCTTTATTTTCTTAGAGTTATTGTTCTTCACGTTACTCTAGTACTATATTACGCACAGTAATTTGCACTATGTTAGATTGACCGCACTCTAACCGGTTCGTTTTTACAATATCCTTTACATATAACCTTACACAAAAATCTTATACATGCCTTTTCTTTTTATTGTCACCAGTTCTTTCTTTTTGCTCAACTACTTCCCGTTACACATTTACTATGACAATTTTCTTAAGTGCTAAACTCCGATAAGTTGTATTAAGATTAATTTCAACTTTTAATTTTGTCTTTAGATATAGTTAATAATTCAACTTTATTTAATGCACATTTATTCAACTAAGTTTGATTCACTAGGATTAATTTCAACTTTTAATTTTGTCTTTTACATTTCTTCAACTTCCGAAAGAATCCCCTCATATCTTTCACCGATCACTAGTGATGGACCTCCAATTACCGACTCTCCGTCTTTACCTCCAAAAATCAACTGCCTAATTCAATCCCTATCATCATCCAAAACCCCTACCCAAATCATTACCTCTTTCGCAACACCTTCCGGGGTTAACGATTTCCTTATTTCACATAGCCTTTCAGTTTCGATTGCCCCAATTATCGTTTACTGGCCTTAGTTCGCAAACTTGCAGAATTTTCCAATATTTCTTTATTGGTTTGAACTCGCTTCACCTTTTACGGTTGCGAACTGACCCAGTTAATTGCATTTCTGTTGATATGCCGTTTAATTGCTTTCGCAATTTGACTTATGCATATGATAATTGCTTTAGGGAAATGAATTTAATTGTTTTTCTTTTTTTCTCTTCATTTTAATTGTTTGCCAATTGCCCATGAAGTGCTAAGTTGGCTGTAATTGTTTTTTTAGGAAATCGCGATTAATCGTTTTCCGATTGATTCCTATGAAATGATGATTCTGATGCACTCGTTGGACTTTAGGGTTATTGGAGTTCAGAATCTGGTGGTACTTTTTCTATTAAGTGTATCGATGCCCCTTGCATGTTATCTTTGGGTATAACGTCATCGACACACTTAACACCCCCACCGCCAGAGTTTGAATTCTCCGGAATTCTTGAGCTTACCGCCCCTTCCAAGTCAATCACTTTAACCTCGAGATTTCTCTTTCTGTACCTCATGTACATGAACACTACGGCTATTATGATAGCTACAACCAGGGTTGTACTGATACCATATGAGACATTCTTATGCACTTTCAGCTCTTCTATTTGCTTTATGTTCTCAAAGTGGTCTGATATAATCTCCTCGAATGAGATTGGATTCGGTATAGTCTGGTTGATATTTGTACTCGGGTAAAAATATTTTGCATGCTCTATCATCTTTCTGTTGCTGAATTTTTGGTGGCAAATTTCAATAGTACAATTATTAAAACTTATCATGGTGTTGCCGTTCACCATTATTGACCTATCGTCACAGTCTTGATACAATTTCTCCCGCATGGCATTCTTGACTATTACGATATCTTCGTCTACTGGTTCCACTTCTGTCCTGTTGCTGAATTTGTATTTGCAGTTATTTCTCCAAATACAACTAGCGCTAGGCCTCAAGTCCTTCAAGAGTTCACCTTCTTTGTAGGCGAGGTTCTTACCTTTTACCGTTACGACAAATTGTTTGTCTTCGTCTACCTCGTAGGACTTTGAGTTGGGAATTGGCAGCAATAGTTTCAAATCGACTTTTACGTAGTTTTTCGGGATTTTTATCGCTATAACCAGCGATTGGTTTAAGTACATTAATACTCCCATTTTTATCATTTTTAATTTGTAAAAATCTACGTCGTATTTGTCTATTTCTTCTGCCGTCAAAATGCTCGGGTGGAATATATTCTTTTTCGCAGCCGCTACGCTGTCTTGTATTTGGTCCACCTTGCTTTCTATATATCTTAGTTTTAGCATTTGGTCCAAATATACCGAGTGTCGTTGCAGAACGTTTTCTTGCCTAGATACCGTATTGACCATGTCTGCTGTTTTGTTTCTACCCTGTTCTATGGCCTCTTTTAATATACCGAACGAATCGCTGAAATGCTTATTAATGGCAATCTGTTTGTTCAGATTCTCTATAGCCTTATGGTTATTATTCTCGTTAACCTCTAAATGCTGTAAGATCTCCTGCCTATCTGCATCGTCCATAGTTCCGAAAAGCCATTTTTGTGCCGACCCTACTATGTTAAGGATCCCTCTTTTTTTTCTAACTTGCCTGGATGTTATCGATCTCAGTTTTGTCTTTATATCTGAGATTACTGCCCTTACTAGTTCTTTGTTATCTAACTCTAAGTTCTCTACATCGTTATTTATTTGCGATAAAATGCTCTCTATACTACTTATATTAATTACGTGTAGGATGGTGTCGGTTTGGTTTACCACGTTTACCTCCTTTGTTTTGATTGTGGTGTAGCCTATTTCTTCCTGGATTGGATTGAGCTGTAGCTGCCCATGCACCATCGGTTGCATTAATAGCAACACTACCGTCACGATCATCATCTGAAATTTTGAGAGGTCTTTTAATGTTGGTCGCATGAATATTATTTAGCGGAGCTATTCTATAATATGGTTCATCCTTATGTCTCAGTCTTTTGTAATTTCTTATGTGACCTTCTTTCCTACTCTCCTTATAGCTTTCCCTGTCTAGGTTCCTTTTACTTATCACCCGATGTTTGGTGTCTTCTATCCTTTGACTCAACTTTTGCCTTGCCACTTCTTTTACCGCATGATTAGGGGAGCATTTTATTGTGGAGTGATATCGATTGTTATAGTAACCTATAGCTATCTGTATCTTCATCTCAGTCGAGAGCTCTCTATCCTCAATTCCGGTTATTATCTCTAATAAGGTTGAGTGTAGGCGCTCTATATCCGCATTGCCAGTATGACTGTTTGGCTTGGTTAGATGAACTTCTACAAGTTCGTTGCGTAGGAATTCTATCAGCTGCTCTGCCCTAAATTCGTTGTCCATTATGATCTTTTTTGGCTTTCCGAATTTTGCGAACTGTTCTATCATTATGGCTTTCTTAGCCCTCCAGTCTGTATGCTGTTGCGAACTTTGTTAGTTTGTCTATTGTTGTCACAAAAGCATGCTTTTTGAAGTGAAATATGTCGAGGTGAATAGTTTCATTCTTTTCTTGAGGCGTTTCCGTCCTTTCGAATTTAGCTTTGATGGGTTTCCTATCATACTTTATCTCTCTGCACTTGCTACAATTGCTAATTATGAGGCAAATGTGTTCGCGAAGCTTGGGAAAGTATATTTTCTCTTTCAGACTATGGTAGCTCTCGTTGATTCCGCTGTGCATCGATCCTTTTGTATGATACAGGGACAGTTGCTTATGCAATTCTTCCTCTGTTTTGATTTCTTGGGCCCTTCTGGAGCATCGTATGAATTTGATCTTTTCATCAAACGAGAACAGCGATATTAGGATTAGCTGCACCTTGTGGTAGTCTGCCTCTTGAACTACTGAGTAAATTCCGATGCGGCCTCTTCTGATATACCTTTTCAGCGTTTCTTCTATGCTACTTCTATTTCCCAGCGGATCTATCTCTAGCATTGTTCTTTTATGGACCACTTGGACTTCTTTTATAGGGCTGTAAGTTAGTATGATATGTGTCCTATACTTGTTGACTATTTCGTCTTTTATCCCTATGTGATCCAATCTCTGCTCATCTGCAGAACGACAAGTTGCGCTGTTAGAGATTGCTAGGTTAGATTCGTGTTCGTTGTCTTCGTTTATTTTCTCTGAGCGATGGTTGGGATACGACTCAACAATATTTTATCGTTTGGGGTGAGTTTTTGGTGGTGTGGTGAAAAGGAAAAGAAATTTCCTTTGACCAGTGACCAATGGAAAGCGATCTCAGGTACGCGCTGGTGTATGTGTGTGTTGGTACACATCACCGTGTTGATCGATGCGTTTTGCCTGAAACGAGGAAAAAAGGAACAATGGTGAAACGACCTACAGCATCTTTCGGTAATGAAGGTCGGCTGTCTAAATAGCAGCCACTCATTAGATGCTAAAAGGATCGTATACATGATTACCTGCGATTGGGAGAATCGGATTCTTTTGATTTGCATATATTTATGCTATAGCATCCGATTTGACGGCGAAATTTGGCGTCGGTGATTGTTTGAAAATTCAAACAAAGCAATGTTTCCTGGTGAAGTGCTTGGAATTGATTCCATAGTTGCAAGTCTTCGGAAAGCAATTTAGATGGGTACACAATGACGGTTGTGTATACCATCTGCGTCAATAATGCATGGCATCTATGCCGACGCCTGGATCGAATTATAGTGTGAATATCTACACTAATTGGAAATTCAGTTTTTGGGTCGCTAATGCAGAGATGCTTTGTAATATATGAATGCCCTTGTAGACGCAATTCTTTTTAGGGATTCTTTATAATGCTTGTATGCATTAATGTCCTTGGAGAAGAAAATATTTTCAGGTGCCAATGCAATCGCATTGGCGGGAGTTAATGGGAGTTGAGTTGCGGATATGGGGAGTTTTTCAGGTAAGTGGGTTGTGTGGTTTGGTGGAACCCCCACAGTCCCGCCAAACCCTACGGTCTACTTACCTGAAAAACCCCCATAACTACTACCCAACTCCCTTAAGTTTGATAATGCAACAGTATTAGTACCTGTAAATGCTTCATGCATCAAATAAATCAAATTTTTTTACCTAAAGGTCCCTGTAAAGAATCCTTACCTTGTCTTGCATTTTATTTCGCATACAATTCCTGTAAACAAATTGCATTCAATGTGACCGTCATGACAGGGACCATAAATATTGCGCCGTCTATTTTCCCAGCCGCGTCATGTACCTTTTCATACACATTGCCTGGTAACCTTTTTTGTTTTTCTTATCAATAAACAACCCAAGCAGCTGCATACGAGTATAATTAGCGTAATAGACGCTGAAACCAAATTCTCCAGCATTTCCTAACGCAAACATGAACCCGGTTTGTACTGCAGCCAGAGATGCCATAAACATCCAATTTGCTTTTAGCATCTTTTTCTCCAAACGTCGAAAATAGCGACGAGGCATCGCGTAAACAATGACCCGCATTACCAACGGCGCATTTGGTCATTTTTCCCTTTTGTCTTTGCCGCCTGCCTGTTTCGTTGTTCCACTGCTGTCGGGCACGTGTGAATAGCATCTATCTGAACGATCCCACACATACCACCATGACCTTTATTACAAGATCTGGTTTCCTATACCACCAAGAGAGACTTTACGTTTCCCTGGTGGTAGGTAAAAACGATATCCTTATTGGAGAGGATATCGGTGAGTCTTAATCCAACCATCCCAGGAGTCGGTCGGGTCGTCTTCACCTCCGCCTTACCGTGCAAACGGTATGGCGCTCTACACACGCGATTTAAACGTACGCGCGTTAGTGAAAATCGTTTCATTTCAAGTGAAAGTAGTAGACCACAATAAATCATAACAGTTTTTTTCTGTTTTTTAAGTTTTGATTAAATAACAATTGTTACATCTCTTACCGAATTAAAAAGAACATTTGTGACAAAATGACACAGGGTGTTTAATTTTGCCTGCAGTTCCTGTGTGTTTTTAACGTGTTTCGGTTTCGTGCCTTGTTGCCTTTACAGCGGGAATTTATAGTGACGATGGCGGAAGGAAGTGAATCAGCGTCGTACGCCGGCGCACCATACTTTCCCGCCACACTGGTGACACGCGACGATTTTTATTAATAAAAATTAATATAAAAAACTTGAACACGCGACCTTATTACATCTCGGACAAAAGTTGACTCGGTGTAGTGAATACGCACGTAACCTGTTGTGCAGTGACTTTTCTAGTGAGCAATTGTGGCGGCAAAGCAATCTATGGGCAAAAACCTCGCCCCAACATCGGCACCAGTTTCCATCACCGGAACAGCAACAACAACGGCTAGGAGTTTCAATACATAACACTCCCAACAATTCGTGCACAAGAAAGGCACGTAATAATTAATAATCATAGCCTGGTTAATTGCATCTCAGCTAAGGTATCGCTAAGTAACAAGCGGTCTAACAAATAACACAACGCCCACCACCGATGCGATCGAGTTTTTCCAGCGGCCGCCTGCAGAAACTTTATTCTTTTTTTTTTAATATATGGAAGGATTCAAGGCTCAATACCTCACCGCTAAATCACAAAAAAAAAAACCAATTTAAGAACTACACCAAATGAAACTGATAAAGATCCTTCACCTGTTGTGAATTTTCTTAAAATAATATATTATTATCAACCAAACAGCGATTAAGACAACACCACCAAATTATATCCGGAATTCTATCCAGCTTTCACACAATGGCTACCCCACGAGAAAGCAATAAAAAATGTGACATTGCGAGGAAATGTGCCAAAGTCATCGAAAGCAAAGGAGAACCAGTATCCTGTTGGTCCGTGGCTCTTGGCATGGTTTATCTTCGTCGTTGTGGGTCGGCTATTTTCCAGATAATCCAGTCAATTTGTGTAGCGTAAAACCACCCTTCGTTCCAGTCGTTTATCTATTACCAATAATTAATCTACGTCTTTAAAACTCAAAATCCTTTACAGTTATGTATGACGTATCAATATTAAATTCCTTTATTTTCTTTGATACTATACGGTGTTTGTGAAACTGTGTCAAAAAAAGCAAATGTCATTTTCATTTTGATTAGTGTATTAATAGCAATTTTGTAAGAAGGAATTAAAATATTCCGTCAGAGCAATTAAATATTACGAACAGCCCAATGTACATCATATTCCAAGACGGTGCTTGTGCAAAAGTAAAACCCTTTTTAATATATTTATATAGAATATTAAAATGTTACGATTCTATCTGAATTTTTTTGTGGGAAAGAATCAATTACCCATGGCATTTTTCGAAGACATCTCGTATTAGACCTCCTAAACCTTCTAACGCCTTAAGATAAATTCATTCAATAAAGTATATACGTGTTTCTCTGCAACCACGAGAATTCAAAATACCTAGCTAATACAGCAAGTGATTTTTAAACCTCAGCAATTGCAAATAAACCAATTACTTGCCATAACATTAGTACAAACAAACAAAATACAATAAATCTATTTCAACGTAGGTACAAACTTAATGGAGTTAATTAAATCCAACAAAACGAAAATGAATAATTTAATAAATAAAGTAACCACTATACCCCATATCGGCTCAGCTCGTCAGCAATTATAATCGATAAACACTCGCTGGCCAGCGTTTATTGTGGACGCAGCTGTAGCCGATATTCATACAATAATAAATTAAAAAACAATACAATTAAAATAATTAAATAAGAACACCATGAATGTAGATGGATTCAACAAGATATCCCATTATTTACGGGTTTCTCTTCATTAACCCAGAAACTTAATTAAAACAGTTTTTATTATTAAGAGGTCAATTAAACTAACGATTTTAAGAAGAAGCAACTTCAAGTATATTTTTAATAACCGTCCTAAATGTGTCACACCCGAAATTGGTACCATTTTACTCTAATCATTATTCCAATTGTAACGTACTTGCTCTTAATCCCTGTCACAAGTAGCACTTATTGCAAAAGGGAATTCCTATTTTCTTAAAATGCCAAATAAACAAAAATGTGGAAACAAACGTAATCAAAATTGTAAATCACAAAATCAAATACAGAAATATGTTAAGATAGTAAATATAGAAAGTAATACTATCAAAACATAAATTACATACATACAATTAATTCTTAGACAACTTAACCAAGTTAAAAGAAATCATAAACAATTGAGGGGAAGTAAATATTAAAATACCACTTTGCTTAGTTTTAATATAATATACCTGGAATCTTACATATGTACCCACATATACATAATTATTCATCTAAATGAGTAACATAAGGCAAAAAGTTATGTAAGAAACTGCCAATTGATTAATTTTTGATTTCCCCTGAGGGTATTTTATATTCTAATTACGCAGCATTATGTTCTTCTCTGTCTTTAACATAATTTTTACTTTGCATTCGCATTAACAATGATATAAATCAAAAATAAACAATGTACCCCTATGACGCAAAAAAAAATAATAATAATAATTATTGTAAACCCCTTCTGGGTACAGCGCAATATACAACCCTTCCCAGTACGCACACGACTGCTTTCAACTGGCTCGACTTTTTTTTTTTTCTCTTCACAACGCTACTCGACTCCACGCGACTTCACCCCACTACTCGACCTTTTCGGACCCCATTTCGACTACATCCAATCTGTCCACCTCTTCCCAAGATATTGGCGCATAACGCCATCACTCACACCCGACTTCACTAGACTGTCTTCCACTCCACCCAACTTCATTGCGACTCCTTTTAACTCCACTCGACCACCTTAGACTCCATACAACTGTTTCGACATTTTTCACCCCACCGACCCCATTGGCATCATTTTTAACCTTTTGGTTTCACTCGACTCCTCATATTCGACGTCATCAAACTCCTTCGACTCATTTTCAACGTCCTTCGGCTTCACGCCACCTCACATCCGACTTCTTTTCACCCTTTTCGACTTTGCTCGGGTTTATTCAATCCCGACGCCTTCTCAGCATATTGGCGCACATGCCCGCCAAGCGCAGTCTTTATGCGACTTTGCTCGCCTCTATGCCACCCTGTCCGCCTACCCTCGTCTATATACAATTTCTGCAAACCGGCTCCTTATGTAACAACAGCTACTACGCGTAGCATATAATCTATAGGACGCCCGGTTTTGTCTCGCGCGAAACATCTCAACCTTTTCTGTCTCTTTTCTGAAGGTTGGCGCTCACGCTCACCAACCATAGCCTTCACGTAACCCCATGCAACCCTCCTCGACTTTCTACCCGATTTCAGCAAGCCAGCTCCCCCCGTTACCACAGCTACTACGTGTAGCAGCACCCAGCAGGACACCTGGCTTTGCCTCTTTATTTAAACTTCAGGACCTTCGTCTTTAGATCTCTTAACGTCTACCAAATGTCTCAGCAATACCGGTCGACAAATCAAATCGATACCACCGGACTGAGACAATATACCTGACCACCCCATGCAGATATATAGCGTTTTAAATAATAGTGAAGAAGATCGTGTGATTCGAACTGACGCTATGACAGCTCGAATCACGAAAAAAATTTTACCTAGGCGCTACACACCAGGCTACTAACCGTGTTTTGAATTTGATTTCCAAACTCGGCTATATTCCACTGGTATGAATTATTTTTATTTTATCGCTTGGTATACGGTTCTGATGTATTTTTCTTATTCGATTTTTTTTCGTTCGGTGTTCTTCACTATTTTTGCTTGTGAATTGTGTGTATCTGTTAGAATCGCTACACACTCCCGCCGCAGTAACTTCGTTACGATCAGATTCGTATGCGGACGACGGACGAACGAGAGAGAAGCGAGAAAACGTCGGAGGCTGGGCTCTATGCGGAAGTCGTGACCGTGTGTGAAGTTCTGCTTTACTATGGGAAGTGGATGCTGCGTGTTCAGATCACGTCGGGGTCACCAATTATAGCGTTTTAAATAATAGTGAAGAAGATCGTGTGATTCGAACTGACGCTATGACAGCTCGAATCACGAAAAAAATTTTACCTAAGCGCTACACACCAGGCTACTAACCGTGTTTTGAATTTGATTTCCAAACTCGACTATATTCCACTGGTATGAATTATTTTTATTTTATCGCTTGGTATACGGTTCTGATGTATTTTTCTTATTCGATTTTTTTTCGTTCGGTGTTCTTCACTATTTTTGCTTGTGAATTGTGTGTATCTGTTAGAATCGCTACAGATACCCTAATCTTTAGCCGCCATGGCTCACCTACCGCGGCAACCAAAGGCAATACACGCCCCTCTATGCCGCCGCATACTTATCAGGTGCATAATTCGGGGCGCGCATCTAGTACCCCTAGGGCGCCCCGGGGTTGGACACAATCAACCACCCACCAGGAGTCCCCTAAGCAAAGTCCCCCATTTTTTAACAAGCACGACGGCCGGCACCTCACAGCAAGTTTCCATTCGGTCGAGGTCGCAGCTACCGCTACATTGGCACCAATGTACCGGTCCTCCCTCGATAGGTAAAACGTGCAACTGAGGGCCCGCCCTCCTTTACCAGTCCCAGCGGCAAACAATTCGCCATACAAACGTATGGACAAAAGACACCGATTAGGGCGGGTCATGAAACCACACATGCCGCAGCTAAACTGGTCTCCGATATACAATGGAATAAATGTAGGAACCAATGCACAGGTGCCTGTCTGATCGACCTGGAAAAAGCCTTTGATACCGTCTGGATCGAAGGGTTGTATTACAAACTGGTCAGATATGGCATACATAAGCCTTTACTATATGTACTTTACGATATGTCAAAGGACAGGAGGTTCGTGGTCAAAAGTGGTAATGTGACCTCTAATAAAACGTATAATATCAAGAATGGCTTGCAACAGGGCGCGGTACTCTCTCCGATTCTTTTTAACATTTACATTAGCGACTTATTAGATGCACTTCCGCAGGCTATTGCGTACGCAGACGATCTCATAATTTACAGAACAGCTCCGAAAGTTGCGATCATAAATAGGTTAATACAGCGAGACTTCAACAAAGTGCAGCGCTATTGCGATGACTGGAAACTTAAGATCAACTTCCAGAAATGTGAAGCCATCCTATTTAGAACTCCATTATATAAAGCCACGTACGACACAAGGAAAAACTGGCGAAAGCTAGTTATCGTGGGACCGCATGGAGATAAACTGGAAACCAAGAGTTTAGTTAAATACCTGGGCATCTGGCTAGACCAATATCTATATTTCAACAGACATGTAGAGGCTGCTTTGCTCAAAGCGAGGAAAACTTTTGCTATGACAAGGAGGCTATTTCATAGTAGCCAACTTGACAGCAGGGTAAAAGTCATATGCTACATGACGCTAATCAGGCCAATGCTCATATATGGTTGCCCAGTATGGTTCAACATAGGTCCAAATTTGATAGAAAAGATTCGGGTGTTCGAAAGAAAGTGTCTCAGAAGTTGTCTCAGATTATATCGGACACCGGAATCAGACTATAAAAAGTATTACTCAAATGAGACTTTATATAATGAAGCGTACATAAATAGGGTGGATAATTTTATGATTAAATTAATCAGAGGACATATTGCGAGAGCAATAAGCTCGTCCAATGACCTAATTTTCGGGGCTTATTATCCAAACACCTTATACTATGAGAGCGTGCGGCGCAACGGCTTTGTTCCACCAGAGGCGTTCCTTGACTTGGATATGAAAGGGCTTATACAGGATAGATCCGGAATTCCGCTGATCTATCATGTAAGTAGATCATCTGTAGACGGGCGATTGTGCTATGACCGGGAAGTAGCGCGCACCGAAGAAGAGCTCCTGCGCTTCAGTAGGGCTATCTCCCGCAGAGACCGGGACGATAGTATTAGACAGCGTCAACAGTTCTGGTGGTTGAATGGCATATAAAGACCTGGATACCAAAGTCGGTATAGAATCACACTATCATCAGCTAGCTTACATAGACTTAGCTTTTCTAGAATTAGGGTAGTATAAGATTTAAGTTAAGTTAGGCTAAATGATTTTACATAAAAAAAAAAAAAAAAAAAAAAAAAAAAAAAAAAAAAAAAAAAAAGTAGATAAGTTTAGGTAAGTTAAGTAAGTTAAATTTTAAGAAAAAAAAAAAAAAAAAAAAAAAAATTTACAAAGTTTTTCAAATTTTTCTTTGTCTTTCAAATAATTATAAGTTATGCCACAAAGTTCTGTCGCCGAAAGGCAAATTATACAAATATTAAGTAATGTTTAGCTTAGAGCGTCTGCGAAGGACCAGTAAGTTATTATATAAGATATTTAAGCTAGAATTTAAGCATTTTTTGTCTAGCCTTTAATTTAGAAAATAAGAATATAAAAAGAAAATAAAAAAATGTTTAAAAAATCTAAAAATCTAAAAAACAAAAGACACCGGCTCTGGACTTGGCCCCTTTCCACCCCGCACACGGCAACCCGTCACTGCGGATGGGAATTACCCTGGGATAAGTTCCCCTCCATCTCGCACACGCCATTTCGTCACTGCGGATGTGAGCGGATTTCCGATGGGTTCCGACCTATTCGGACGATAAGCCTCTTGGTCCATGAGACCCATAACAGGCCTATGGACCACGCCGCACACCTTTGCCCTTGATGGCATCAATCGATAACATCAGCGTCCACCTTCTTTATCGACAAAGGCCCATACTATACCTGGAACTAGTCACCATGACAGTTCCCCCTTTTAATTACAGCGCCTCCCGAAGTGCGCAGGGCCACCTTGTTCGTCAAGTGTCTAGCCCTCCGCCCAGCATAGCACCATTCATTCGAGCACCCCTACAGCCCTACCTATTTTTCGTGACTACGTGACTGGGAGGAGGGGCGGAGGGGTACTCTAGCGGCCCCGCCAAACCCTACGTTCTACTTACCTGGAAAACCCCCAAAACTACTACCCAACTCCCTTAAGTTTGCTAATGCAACAGCATTAGTACCTGTAAATGCTTCACGCATCAAATAAATCAAATTTATTTACCTAAAGGTCCCTGTAAAGAATCGTTACCTTTTCTTGCATTTTATTTCGCATACAATTCCTGTAAACAAATTGCATTCAATGTGACCGTCATGACAGGGACCATAAACATTGCGCCGTCTATTTTCCCAGCCGCGTCATGTACCTTTTCATACACATTGCCTGGCAATCTTTTTTGTTTTTCTTATCAATAAAGAACCCAAGCAGCTGCATACGAGTATAATTAGCGTAATAGACGCTGAAAGCAAATTCTCCAGCGTTTCCTAATGCAAACATGAACCCGGTTTCTACTGCCGCCAGAGATGCCATAAACATCCAATTTGCTTTTAGCAATTTTTTCTCCCAACGTCGAAAATAGCGACAAGGCATCGCGTAAACAATGACCCGCATTACCAACGGCGCATTTGGTCATTTTTCCCTTTTGTCTTTGCCGCCTGCCTGTTGCGTTGTTCCACTGCTGTCGAGCACGTGTGAATAGCATCGATCTGAACGATCCCACACATACCACCATGACCTTTATTACAAGATCTGGTTTCCTATACCACCAAGAGAGACTTTACGTTTCCCTGGTGGTAGGTAAAAACGATATCCTTATTGGAGAGGATATCGGTGTGTCTTAATCCAACCATCCCAGGAGTCGGTCGGGTCGTCTTCACCTCCGCCTTACCGTGCAAACGGTACGGCGCTCTACACACGCGATTTAAACGTGCGCGCGTTAGTGAAAATCGTTTCATTCATCATCAGAATAAATCCTAACAGTTTTTTTCCTTTTTTTTAAGTTTTGATTAAATAACAATTGTTACTTCTCTTACCGAATTAAAAAGAACATTTGTGACAAAATGACAGAGGGTGTTTAATTTTCCGACTGCAGTTCCTGTGTGTTTTTAACGTGTTTCTGTTTCGTGCCTCGATGTTCGACTTGTTGCCTTTACAGCGGGAATTTATAGTGACGATGGCGGAAGGAAGTGAATCAGCGTCGTATGCCGGCGCACCATACTTTTCCACCACAGGGCCATTGAATATAAAAGTGGGCGTGAGCGTATCGAAAACGAAAATCATAATCAACCGGAAAAGTTCTTGCAACGATTGTTTTCGTTGCAGTGGGCAAAAGCCACATATCGAAACAAAAGACGAGGTATGTTCATTTGAGATGTCATCCAGGCTAGGAAAGCCTCGAACACCCTCCTTATAGCCCAGACCTGTCTCCTTGTGAATCTTTTTTGTTCGCACCCTTGGCAGAATCACTTGGCGGAAATTCGAAACCAATGATGAAGTTGAGCAGCACGTGCCCAATTGGCCAACAACTCGCCGTAAATGTTTCCACGAGCAACGCCTATTAAAGCTTTGAATCGGAGCCAAAAGTGTGAAGATCAGGCAGGAGATTATATTGAAAAATGTTGAGGGTATAGTTAGTGCGTAACATTGTTCAATAACTGTATAAAAAGAAATGACCGTTTATATTTGAATTTAAATTTCAATTTCAGAAGTTTTGATTTTACCATCTCTTCTTTGGTTGACAACAATTATACAATAAATTAACCGTTCTTCGTCTCAATAGTTCTAATTTATAATACTTTTCCTTGTTTACTGCAATAGGCCCTGACTACGATGTAATCTGGAATAGATTTGGTGGTGAGGATCAGATGGTTTTTCATACAGTCGGAATAGAAGAAGAAAAAATTGAGACTCCTGCTGTCGTAGTTGAAAACAAACAATCATCTTCTACAAAACCGTCGATTAGAAAACTATTTCCAGAAACTTGGATTTACTTGAAGTCCGAAAAGTAAATTTATTTGCCCGTTAAGCAATTTTTTCTACTATGTTCAAATCAATTGCTCGATGTCCATTATTCGCTTTTGAGCTCTTTTAAAGTTAGGTCACTGGATAATATTCACATAGTTCATTTATTTATAATAGATCAAAACTTGTGCAACTCATCAGGTGTATGACATGGAAGAACAGATCATACTTTCACATATCGCGATTAATTTTAAGTTTCATCGGTAGGGGTATGCCACCTTGTTTTTTGATGTACTATGCGATCATCTCTTCTATTCATTTATAATTGCAACATTCGAAACTTTCTTACATCCATTTGCAATTTTACTCAAATTTGCGGATCAAACGTGAATTATATCGGGAGCACTGCTTAAAATACTTCTGTCGTTTTTGAAACTATTTCTTACATATATTAAGCATTTGTTGGTTTTGTAGTCGTGGGAATTCTATTAAAAGGATGTTTAGATAAAATGTATGTAAAATCGAACAACCTTATAGGAAAGCTCACTAAATTATATTTTGCCGACTCTATCAAATTGGAAAGAATATGACAATCATCAATTGTCTTAAATTGGTTTTTTTTTTTTTTTTTAGTTTTTAAACCACATTTATTTTCCTAATTCGTTTTACATGTATAATATAAGGGCTAAATGTTAAACCCTTTTCTACAATCACAGTCCTTAAATTAACTTACTGGCTCTATGCGAGCTCTCTAAATTACACATTACAACTTGATTTTTATATATGCCTTTCGGCGTACATCTTTTTTTTTTGTTTCTTATATATATATATATATATATATATATATATATATATATATATATATATATATATATATATATGAAATAAGTCATATATTAGAAGGACTCCTCGTTTACATCTATATGTATATATTATTATTACCATTTTTTTTTTAATTATAACAAAAACTTCAAAACAAAACGAATAAAACATAAAATAAGAAATAAAAATAAAAGTAATGGGGAAAGGAGGACAGGGGGTGGGGGGTTACAAGAGGAAGGAGAGCGTTGCTCTTGAGAGGCATACTATATCTGAGGAAGTGAAGTCCTCTCCTCGTTGAGAAGCCACCACCATTTGGGAGATGTTCAATCTTTGGCTGATTTATCTCTTTCACTGATCGCCGTGCTAAAACGCATGCGGTCTGGGGCATTGGAGATATCACTATCATGGAGAATTCGTTTGTCCCTGGCACCACGGAAAGCGTGGTAAATAATCGGGACTCCATGCATGTCTTGGATAAGGCCTTTTTGATCCAAGAAAGGGAACGCTTCTGGGGGAATAAACTTATTCTGGAGGGTATTCTCTAGATACATATCATTGGGATAGAATGCTCCCGCGATAAGATTATTGTCACTGCACATTGCCCTTGCTGTGTGACCACGAATCATTTTAATTATGAAATTGTCTACCCTATTTAACCCTGATTTGTTATACAGGATTTTGTTGGGATAGAATTTTTTGTATTGCGACTCTGGTGTTCTATAAAGTCCGAGTCAGGAACGCAAACACTGCCGTTCGAACACACGAAACTTCTCCATATAAAGTGGAGATATATTATACCATACTGGACAGCCATAAATCAAAACTGGTCGGATGAATGCCGAGTATGAAATTATTTTGACTCAGGGGTCAAGAAGACTACTCCGGAATAGACTTCTTGTCATAGAATATGCGCTTTTAGCTGCGGAGAGGGACGCTGCTATGTGCTTGTCAAAATATAAATACTGGTCTAGCCAGATACCAAGGTATCTAACTACAGTTTTCACTTGCAGTGGAAGGTTTTTGTTACCTACAATAGAAAAGTGTTTCCAGTTGTATTTTGTATCCGCCGAGGCCCTGGATAGGAGCGTACTGAAAAGAATAGTCTCGGTTTTCTGGAAATTAATTTTTAATTTCCAGTCGTCGCAAAATTGTTTTATTTTGTTGAAGTCATCTTGAAGGTGCCTATTGATGACGTCTATTTTTCCTCCTGTTCTGTACACCACTATGTCATAGGCGTACGCAATGGCGTTTTCGAGAGAACTCACTAGATGACTAGTGTAAATATGGAATAGAATGGGAGAATTCACAGCTCCCTGCTGTAAGCCATTTTTAATTTGGAAGGTCTTGTTGGAGAGTATGTCCCCGCATTTCACCACAAAATGTTTGTCCATTATCATATCATAAATAATGTATAGCAGATATTGCGGCATATCCAGGTTTGTTAACTTATAGACAAGTCCTTCTAACCAGACGGTGTCGAAAGCCTTTTCAAAGTCAACCAAGCAGGCGCCTGTACATTGTCGCTTTGCCTTGTTCCACTGTATATCGGAAACAAGTTTCGTCGCTGCATGAACTGTATCATGTCGCGCTCGAAAGCCAAACTGGTTGTTGGGGATGATATCGTTTTCATCACACCAACCTATCAGTGCTTTGTTTATAATTTTTCCGAAGACCTTGCTGATGTTGGGAAGCAGGCCGATCGAGCGCAGATTAGCTGGATTGCTCTTATCCTTACCCTTTTTGGGGATAGGGTGGACTACTGCAGTCTTCCAATGGGTTGGATAGTGTGCATTGTTAGAGCGTTGTTAAACAAAGTAGTGTATATGTTCACTGCTTCGCGAGGCAAATGCTTTAGAACCACATTTGGAATGCTATCTATTCCACATGATTTCTTATTTTTTATTGAGCTAAGTATGCTTCTAAGTTCATCCTTGCGCACAAACATATTTGTATTTTCATTTCTGACATTTCGCCGAATGTGATGAAACTATGGTTTTCGGATCGCCAGTTGTGAAGTTGGTTGAGCAGCGAGCAATGTCTTTGACGGGCATTGCTTTCAATTTCAGTGTTAGCATGAACTGATTCGTTAACTCTGTACACTGCTTCGAAACAGGCTCCAATTGAATTCGCTTTCTTTTGCGGATCTTCGACTACTATTACTGCATCATTGGAGTTGATGTGCTCTAAGGTGAGTTCTGCGTTCAGCATTATCTGACAATTCTCGGGAGTCCGTGGAATTCGGAGACAGGGAATGTCATTGTGATCTTTTCTTCGACATATTTTCATGATTTGTGAAAACATGTTCGGTCCGTTTGCTTGGACAGCTCGAATTCTGTTGCTCCACTCCTCATTTATTACTGCTCGGTAATTATCCCGGATCAGTTTTTGAAGATTTTTAATCAAGGACTTGATAGTTTTGATTTCATTGCTATTTGGGTTACTGAACTGCCTATAGCACAATTTCAGCTTTGAGAGGAGGGTGCTCTTTTGCCTATACAAAGCATCGATAGTTGCATTTCTGTATCGGTGGGTATAGCCATCCATATGAGCTACTTTGGGGATGGAACGGTTCATTGTGTTAGTAACAATATCGTTCATAGTTAGGAGATAATGATCGATTTCATCATTACGAAAGTTTCTATTGTCTTAAATTGTGTTTATGATATTATTTTTTCAACATTTATAAGATGCTTAACACTCAGAAATCAGAATAAGAAAATATGCAAGAGGTGATGTAATTCTGAAAAAAATGTAACAATTAATTTTGAACTCGATGCAGTATTTGAGCAGTTTTCGGAACAATGTGATGTAATACACATATGTTGAAATAATAACCTGCGCAATTTTGCAACGCGTGTACCTAAGGGTGATTCAGTTCTTAAGACTTAACACTATAATGAAAAATTTAAGTGAGAGTACTTTTACAATATTGAAAACAATGGGCGGACGTTTTGGGCAGTTCATTGGCTACTCTCCACTTAGCAGACTACCGATTTGAGTCCTGAGTGAAATGGTGTATCCATGTTTCATCCGTTGTCATATACGGTTTGAGGGTTAGTACTTCCTAAAAGTCATAAATGTTTTTCACTACAGGCGCCATCTTAGGGTTAGTTTTGGGATTTATTGAACGACGTGTTAGAATAAGAAATTGGACGATATTCGACTGAAGGTAATGAAATACTCTAAAATTAAGAAAAAAAAAATAGCGATGTCCGATCAAAGGTGAAGTAAATATCAGAAGCTAGAACAAAAACCAACTAAGGGTGATTAATATTCCAAAGTTCTAATAAATAACCAAGCGGTTTTTGACTCAATGCAGTATCTGAGCGATTTCGGACAATTATCAAAAGTCTGAATAAGAAAATGAACGGTGCGCTGTAATTCTCAAGATCCAGAATAAGAGACTAAGCAAAAGGTGATGTACTGCAGTTCTCAAAAGACCGACGTTTTTTGACCCTAAATGATGAAATACTTAAATTTCTGAACAGGATATACACAAAAATCCGAATAAGAAACTGAACGAAAGGTGATGTGAATCTCAAAGAGACTGACGGCACTATAGTTTTCAAAAGTTAAAATAAGTAACTAGACGATTTTTGATTCAAGGTGATAAAATACCCGAAATTGAAATTAAGTAATGCTGAAAAGTGCGAATAAGAAACTGAACAATATGCGGCTCAAAGTGATGTAATTCTCAAGAGTAAAAATAAGCAACTGGGTGAGGCTCATCCCAGTGTGATGTAATACTCGAAGTCAGTACAAGTAATAAAGCAGTGTTCGGAACAAAGTACTGTTATGCTCAGAAAAGTCAAAATACGAAACGAAGTGATGTTTGATAAATGGTGATGTAAGACTCAGAATAAGAGAACGATTTATTTTCTGTCTCATCATACAAGATATAATACAGTACAGTACACATTGCAAAGGTCTCAATAAATGAAAACTGGCGAAAAATCCAAATCGACCAAATAGCCAAACTTCAACACTATGAATTTAATCAAAGGTACTTCATGTCCTTTATCCAAGATTTTTTTTTTTAATTTTGTCTTTAGGGATCAATTTGTAAGAGATCGCAAATTTCTTCATTAAATATTTAAAGCTACAGTCATTATTATAAGTGAGGCCAATTTAGGTAACTTAAGATTATTAAGAAACATGAAGCTATCAAGACGTTAATCTTTCCCCTGGGTAGCCTGCACAAAGCTAAATGGGTCACCGACCGTCTTTCTTAACCTTTTTGTGACTTAATTACTGGGCTGCACCGAAACTGACCTCTGCATCCTAAATTACCTCATTTTTGTTATTGTTACATTCAGCATACAACAATGAGGAGATGAGTTAATGTAGAATTAGAACGATACGAGAAAAAACAGGAATGACTAGGAAAGTGGGGATAGGAATAAAGCAGACAGCGATGAGCCCTTTAGTGAAATCGATGCGGCATAGTTTGAATGGTTATATATTACCTCTTTTCATTGCTTTTTTAATTTATATACAATTATTCAGGCATTCATTTCTAACATGGCAATATGGCTTTCGCAGCAACAGGTCCACAGGAGATCTGATGGCGTACCTTACCGAATAGTGGAGCCATTCCATCCACTACCTCGGTGAAGGCAAGGTTGTCGTATTGGACATTTCAAAACCCTTCGACAGAGTTTGGTATCCAGTCCTTTTGTCATAATTGCATTAATATGGAGTGGACAATTCCCGGATCCAGTGGGTAAAAGACTATCTTTCTGGCCGTTCAATCCAAGTGGTTCTGGATGGTGTCAAATCTGTCTCCCATCAAATTAATGTAGGTGTTCCTCAGGGTTCTGTACTCTCACCCACTCTCTTCCTGATATTTATAAATTATCTTTTGTTAATTACTCACAACCCAATACACTCGTTTGCTGATGATAGCACGTTGAGTGTCTCCTACTCATACGAAGACTTCCCGCCCAAACTCTTCGAACGTCACTACCAACCAGCAACTTATGCTTGATACATTGAATTCAGACCTCAACCAGATATATCAATGGGGATTATCTAACCGAGTAGAGTTCAATGCCTTAAAAACTCAGTGCTGTCTCTTGTCGTCAATGGCGAGCCCCAAAGTAAATATATTGTCTATGATGGGCACTTGAATCGACGAAGCCAAGGAACTATCAATCCTCGGCACTGGAATTAATTCGACTCTTAACTGGAAGGACCACATATTTGAAGCCGCAAAGTGCAGCCAAATGTATGGGGTTCCTTAAGAGATGCAGAAGATACTTCACTCCATTCAACCTGACCACTATTTTCAAGCCGTATATTCGTCAAAAAATTGAGTTCAAATTGTATATTTGGTCAGGCTCATCCAAAACTGCACTACACGTGCTCGACAGGATGCAAAACCGAGCAGTGAAACTTATTGCGGACTCAGCCGTAAGTTGATCAATTCCGTCGTTAGAACACAAGCGCAACGTATCATGCCTATCTCTTTTCTATAGGTATTATCATGGTCGTTGCTCAACTGAACTTGCTAAATGTGTTCCGCCCCTTCAGACATTTTCCCGCGATACCCGTCAGTCTGTGAATGGGCATCAGTTCACGTTGAAAGTGGACATATAGCGTTTGAAATAATAGTGAAGAAGATCGTGTGATTCGAACTGACGCTATGACAGCTCGAATCACGAAAAAAATTTTACCTAAACGTTACACACCAGGCTACTGACCGTGTTTAGAATTTGATTTCCAAACTCGAGTATATTCCACTGGTGTGAATTATTTTCATTTATCGCTTGGTATACGGTTCTGATGTATTTTTCTTATTCGATTTTTTTCGTTAGGCGTTCTTCACTATTTTTGCTTGCTTGTGAATTGTGTGTATCTGTTAGAATCGCTACAGACATCAGGCGCACAAATAAACATGGGGAGTCGTTCTTTAGCCGAACCACACAAATGTGGAACCTCTACCTGACGATGTGTTTTCTCGTCGTTGTAATGTCCAGGCATTTAAGGCCAATGTATATCGATACCTCCTTTCCTTATCCATTTCATCTCTTTCCGCTAGCACTGTGCTCTGTCATTAAAGCTACTCCAAAATCCCCATTTGTGCGCATGTTTGTATAAAAACAAAAGATAGAAAAGAGAGAAACGGTACGAATAGAAAGGATAGTGAATTCGCCAGTTGAGCAAGCAAAGCCAACTTGGATGTGGTTTCCAACTGGGACCAGCGGAATCCAAAAATCTGATTCGTTCTCGGGGAGACCGCTTTAATGTTTCGCCTTAGAAACATTCAATTCGGGGCTGGGAGAGACAGCATTCACAATGCAAATGATTGAGAAAAAAACACTCCTGTTTAAGTTATGATTAAATTATTTTATTCTCACTATGGTTCTCCTTGAACCGATTTAAATCAAACAATTACATTTTACCGGCCACTTTGAATTACAACAGAATTTTTGATATAATGATACGAGCTGAAGGCCAACAGAACAACAACTAAAAAAAGCAGAGACTTTCGTTTTTATGTGCCCGTTTGTATACATCATGCACAGCTCCATTTGTTTAGACCGTTAGTGTCATCCGATCCAAAGCACCCTGTCATGGACCAGGAAATTACCGTGAAAACTGTTCTATCGAACTTAGTGCTTCTTCTGTTGTAATATCGATGTAATAGTTTTATCAAATTCTGTTGCATACCTTCGTGATGAAATTAGATGTGGTGAGTTTCTGGTGCTCCGATGACCGGTGAATTGATTATTTGAATTTATGATGAATCGATTCTCCTTTTGTTGTATCTTCAGGAATCGATTTATCCCTTATTCTTGTTTGTTGCTGCTTTGTGCTGCAACAGATAGCAATATTGGGTAATCCTTCAGTTGGTGAAATATACCTCAATTTGAATTTTTCCTTCGAACGAAAAACAATTGTTATTCCACAGTACTTTTAAATCGTCCTATTATTTATTCCGCATGAGAGAACAAGTATACAATAAAGTAAATCGTTGTTCGTGTCAATAGTTCTAAATTATAATACTTTTACTTATTTTCTGCAATAGACTATGACAATTACTTTAATGGAGATACTGGTGAACTTCAACTGGAATTTCATATACTATCCGGTGAAGAAAAAGAAGAAGAAATTGAGACTCCTGCTGTCGTAGTTGAAAAAAAACAATCATCTTCTACAAAACCGTCGATTAGAAAACTATTTCCAGAAACTTGGATTTACTTGAAGTCCGAAAAGTAAATTTATTTTTGCTTGTCAATCAATTTTTTACCATGGTCAAATTAATTGCTCGATGTCCATTATTCGCTTTTGAGCTATTTTTCATAGCGGCCTTTAAAGTTAGTTCACTGGATAATATTCACATAGTTCATTTATTTATAATAGATCAAAACTTGTGCAACTCATCAGGTGTATGACATGGAAGACTAGATCATACTTTCACATATCGCGATTAAATTTAAGTTTCATCGGTAGGGGTATGCCACCTTGTTTTTTGATGTACTATGCGATCATCTCTTCTATTCATTTACAATTACAACATTCGAAACTTTCTTACATTCATTTGCAATTTTACTCAAATTTGCGGATCAAACGTGAATTATATCGGGAGCACTGCTTAAAATACTTCTGTCGTTTTTGAAACTATTTCTTACATATATTAAGCATTTGTTGGTTTTGTAGTCGTGGGAATTCTATTAAAAGGATGTTTAGATAAAATGTATGTAAAATCGAACAACCTTATAGGAAAGCTCACTAAATTATATTTTGCCGACTTTATCAAATTGGAAAGAATATGACAATCATCAATTGTCTTAAATTGTTTTTTTTTTTTTTTTAGTTTTTAAACCACATTTATTTTCCTAATTCTTTTTACATGTATAATATTAGGGCTAAATGTTAAACCCTTTTCTACAATCACAGTCCTTAAATTAACTTACTGGCTCTATGCGAGCTCTCTAAATTACACATTACAACTTGATTTTTATATATGCATTTCGGCGTACATCTTCTTTTTTTTTGTTTCTTATATATATATATATATATATATATATATATATATATATATATATATATATATATGAAATAAGTCATATATTAGAAGGACTCCTCGTTTACATCTATATGTATATATTATTATTACCATTTTTTTTTTAATTATAACAAAAACTTCAAAACAAAACGAATAAAACATAAAATAAGAAATAAAAATAAAAGTAATGGGGAAAGGAGGACAGGGGGTGGGGGGTTACAAGAGGAAGGAGAGCGTTGCTCTTGAGAGGCATACTATATCTGAGGAAGTGAAGTCCTCTCCTCGTTGAGAAGCCACCACCATTTGGGAGATGTTCAATCTTTGGCTGATTTATCTCTTTCACTGATCGCCGTGCTAAAACGCATGCGGTCTGGGGCATTGGAGATATCACTATCATGGAGAATTCGTTTGTCCCTGGCACCACGGAAAGCGTGGTAAATAATCGGGACTCCATGCATGTCTTGGATAAGGCCTTTTTGATCCAAGAAAGGGAACGCTTCTGGGGGAATAAACTTATTCTGGAGGGTATTCTCTAGATACATATCATTGGGATAGAATGCTCCCGCGATAAGATTATTGTCACTGCACATTGCCCCTGCTGTGTGACCACGAATCATTTTAATTATGAAATTGTCTACCCTATTTAACCCTGATTTGTTATACAGGATTTTGTTGGGATAGAATTTTTTGTATTGCGACTCTGGTGTTCTATAAAGTCCGAGTCAGGAACGCAAACACTGCCGTTCGAACACACGAAACTTCTCCATATAAAGTGGAGATATATTATACCATACTGGACAGCCATAAATCAAAACTGGTCGGATGAATGCCGAGTATGAAATTATTTTGACTCAGGGGTCAAGAAGACTACTCCGGAATAGACTTCTTGTCATAGAATATGCGCTTTTAGCTGCGGAGAGGGACGCTGCTATGTGCTTGTCAAAATATAAATACTGGTCTAGCCAGATACCAAGGTATCTAACTACAGTTTTCACTTGCAGTGGAAGGTTTTTGTTACCTACAATAGAAAAGTGTTTCCAGTTGTATTTTGTATCCGCCGAGGCCCTGGATAGGAGCGTTCTGAAAAGAATAGTCTCGGTTTTCTGGAAATTAATTTTTAATTTCCAGTCGTCGCAAAATTGTTTTATTTTGTTGAAGTCATCTTGAAGGTGCCTATTGATGACGTCTATTTTTCCTCCTGTTCTGTACACCACTATGTCATAGGCGTACGCAATGGCGTTTTCGAGAGAACTCACTAGATGACTAGTGTAAATATGGAATAGAATGGGAGAATTCACAGCTCCCTGCTGTAAGCCATTTTTAATTTGGAAGGTCTTGTTGGAGAGTATGTCCCCGCATTTCACCACAAAATGTTTGTCCATTATCATATCATAAATAATGTATAGCAGATATTGCGGCATATCCAGGTTTGTTAACTTATAGACAAGTCCTTCTAACCAGACGGTGTCGAAAGCCTTTTCAAAGTCAACCAAGCAGGCGCCTGTACATTGTCGCTTTGCCTTGTTCCACTGTATATCGGAAACAAGTTTCGTCGCTGCATGAACTGTATCATGTCGCGCTCGAAAGCCAAACTGGTTGTTGGGGATGATATCGTTTTCATCACACCAACCTATCAGTGCTTTGTTTATAATTTTTCCGAAGACCTTGCTGATGTTGGGAAGCAGGCCGATCGAGCGCAGATTAGCTGGATTGCTCTTATCCTTACCCTTTTTGGGGATAGGGTGGACTACTGCAGTCTTCCAATGGGTTGGATAGTGTGCATTGTTTAGAGCGTTGTTAAACAAAGTAGTGTATATGTTCACTGCTTCGCGAGGCAAATGCCTTAGAACCACATTTGGAATGCTATCTATTCCAGATGATTTCTTATTTTTTATTGAGCTAAGTATGTTTCTAAGTTCATCCTTGCGCACAAACATATTTGTATTTTCATTTCTGACATTTCGCCGAATGTGATGAAACTATGGTTTTCGGATCGCCAGTTGTGAAGTTGGTTGAGCAGCGAGCAATGTCTTTGACGGGCATTGCTTTCAATTTCAGTGTTAGCATGAACTGATTCGTTAACTCTGTACACTGCTTCGAAACAGGCTCCAATTGAATTCCCTTTCTTTTGCGGATCTTCGACTACTATTACATCATCATTGGAGTTGATGTGCTCTAAGGTGAGTTCTGCGTTCAGCATTATCTGACAATTCTCGGGAGTCCGTGGAATTCGGAGACAGGGAATGTCATTGTGATCTTTTCTTCGACATATTTTCTTGATTTGTGAAAACATGTTCGGTCCGTTTGCTTGGACAGCTCGAATTCTGTTGCTCGACTCCTCATTTATTACTGCTCGGTAATTATCCCGGATCAGTTTTTGAAGATTTTTAATCAAGGACTTGATTGTTTTGATTTCATTGCTATTTGGATCACTGAACTGCCTATAGCACAATTTCAGCTTTGAGAGCAGGGTGCTCTTTTGCCTATACAAAGCATCGATAGTTGCATTTCTGTATCGGTGGGTATAGCCATCCATATGAGCTACTTTGGGGATGGAACGATTCATTGTGTTAGTAACAACATCGTTCATAGTTAGGAGGTAATGATCGATTTCATCATTACGAAGGTTTCTATTGTCTTAAATTGTGTTTATGATATTATTTTTTCAACATTTATAAGATGCTTAACACTCAGAAATCAGAATAGAAAAAATGCAACAGGTGATGTAATTCTGAAAAAAATTTAACAATTAATTTTGAACTCGATGCAGTATTTGAGCAGTTTTCGGAACAATGTGATGTAATACATATATGTTGAAATAATAACCTGCGCAATTTTGCAACGCGTGTACCTAAGGGTGATTCAGTTCTTAAGACTTAACACTATAATGAAAAATTTAAGTGAGAGTACTTTTACAATATTGAAAACAATGGGCGGACGTTTTGGGCAGTTCATTGGCTACTCTCCACTTAGCAGACTACCGATTTGAGTCCTGAGTGAAATGGTGTATCCATGTTTCATCCGTTGTCATATACGGTTTGAGGGTTAGTACTTCCTAAAAGTCATAAATGTTTTTCACTACCGGCGCCATCTTAGAGTTAGTTTTGGGATTTATTGAACGACGTGTTAGAATAAGAAACTGAACGATATTCGACTGAAGGTGATGAAATACTCTAAAGTTATGAACAAAAAAAAAATAGCGATGTTTGACTAAAGGTGTGGTACTCGTAATACTCGCAAGCTAGAATAACTAACTGAACGATGTTCCGCCCAATGTGATAGCTTACTCGTAGGTCTTGTGGGGGTACGAAGTCGTATTGCACTAGACACATGCACTCCTTCACTTTCTTCCCCACGACGTCAGATTGTTCATCAAATAAAGAGAAGAATGATTGCACTGGTGTTGGTTTGGAGTTAATGTCTTCTTTTATTTTTATAAGTATCCACATTTCTTTTATTTTACATTAAAATTATTAATAATACAATGGTTCCACATGCACCAATAAGTTAGAACTTATTCATCTCTAAATAACTTATTACCGAATATACTTTACACAACTAATTCTCCGCGGCAAGACGACTTGGGAACGGGTATGCACTGTGGCTGAATGACGACTGACTTTAACAGGTTACGAAATTAATTTCTAGATCGAGCGGCGGCGTAACCTAGCGCTGTGATGATTCAATAGTGACTGCCCTAATTAGGGGTGAACATTTGGATTTTTGTATTCGCACAGCTATTAGCCAATCATCGCCGCGTTCTTTTCATGTATCTTCTCATTCCAATGCCTCAGTGAGGTGGATAATACTCGCGCATCAGTCGACAGTCGCTGGACATGCGAAGCATAAAAATAACAAAAGAAAGAGGGCAATAACTTCGGGGTAGGCTTAGCTTGTGCGCCGATATCACATGAAGTTTCTGAGAATGACCTACTGCCCTAGTGTTACGGCAGTGGTGATCTCAGAGTGCATTGAACCGTAGGAAGACCGAATTATGGAGGAGAGGAAAATTTAGCTGGTGCTATTCACCTACGAAAAGAGGTCATTGATCCCAAGCGAATGTATGATCTGCGGAAAATCGATAGGACGCTTCATCGGCTAGGGAAATAATACCGTGGGAAAAACGCAAAGGAATACGGTAATTACCCAAGCCATTGAATGATGATGCAACCGCGTCGTTTGATTCAACTTGGTTGTTGCTAACCATCATGAATGAAATTTAAGGCGGAAATTGTGGTTGGAATTGTGGATTGGTTCTCCATGTAATATAAAGAGCCCCCACAGTCCAGGCCAGGGCTAGGTCGACGTTGTTCAAGGTGGCGCGCAAGTGAATCGTATCGATTCGAGAAAAGGCGTCCGCCGTGACGTTTTGTTTATCAGAGATATGTTTGATCTCGGTAGTATACTGTCCGATAAGGTCGAGTTGACGCTCTTGTCGGGGAAAGCATTTCCCGACTTTTTCCGGAACGAAAAGACCAGCGGTTTGTGGTCTGTAGACACGGAGAGCGAGCGACCTTCTACCATATGACGGAAATATTTAATGGCGCTGTAGATCGCCAGCAATTCCCGGTCATAGGCGCTATATTGCCGCTCTGTGGGGCTCAGCTTCCTTGAAAAGATACCGAGCGGTTCCGGTTGGCGTTCGAAGTCCTGTTCCAGGACTGCTCCGATTGCGGAATCCGATGCGTCGCATTGGATACACAATACCGCTCCCTCTAAGGGACATCGGAGCAGTGTGGCGTTAGCCAATTGCTCCTTGGACAGTTGGAACGCGCGGTCCGAAGCTTCTGTCCAAGGGATCGGGCGCTTGTCGTTGCGCTTCGCTCCTTTAAGAAATTCAGTCAGTGGCGCCTGTGTTTGGGCGGCGTCCTTAAGTGTGGGGCGATTAAAATTGAGCATGCCGAGGAAACGTTGGAGCTCGCTTACGTTTGTTGGTCGTGGGTATTGCATGAGTGCCTCCACACGGTCTGGAAGTGGGCGAATGCCCTGGTTGTCAACAAAGTAGCCCAGATATGTGACTTGCTCTTTGGCATATTGTACACTTATCTGGGTTGATGACAAGACCGAATTCGCGGAGGTGCTCGAGGACCTGTCTTAAATGGCTCTTGTCTTCAACGTGGTCTCGTGAGGCGTTGAGGATGTCATCGAGATAAGCATGGCAGCAATTGAGACCACGTAAAGCTGAGTCGATGTATCTCTGGAATGTATGCGCGGCATTCCTGAGACCGAAATTCATTACTTTGAACTCGAAGAGTCCGAACGGAGTAATGACTGCCGTTTTTGGGATGTCTTCAGGTGCCATCGGGATTTGATGGTAAGCCCTGGTGAAGACTTTGCACCTTCGTAATTTATATGAAAAATCATATAGGCGTGCAATAGGGTATCTGACGGGGACTGTTGCTGCGTTCAGCAGCCTGTAATCCCCGCATGGGCGCCGCTCCCCGGAACGTTTCTTAACTAAATGAAGTGGGCTTGCCCAAAGACTGTTTGCTGGTTGACAGATACCTTGTGTTTTCATAAGGTCGAACTCGGCGCGTGCCGCGCGTAGTTTCTCGGGAGCCAGGCGGCGTGCGCGCTGGCTTACCGGAGGGCCTCGTGTCTCGATGTGATGAAACACATTTGCCCTATGTCGGCGCTGATTAGGTAGAGGAATTGTCGTATTGACGAATTGCTGTACCATGGCCTGGATTGGGTCTATACACGGTGTGGCCCGCGGTATTACCGCTGGAGATGCCGACAAGGGCAAGGAAGGTGCGGTATGGGACACAAGCCTGTTGTGGGTCGAATCAACCAACAGGTTGTGCTTTCGTAATAAGTCGGAACCTATAAGGAGTTCGTTAACATCAGCAATCACGAACTGGTGTGTGATTGGATGTCGGCCAGGGCTATAATACCGTGGGGAAAACGCTAAGGAATGCGGTAATTACCCAAGCCATTGAATGATGATGCAACCGCGTCGTTTGATTCGACTTGGTTGTTGCCAACCAACATGAATGGAATTTCCGATGGAAATCTCATGGCTAGAGGAATGGAGTTGCCGTATGGGAAAAAGGGTGTCTAAACTCAATTATGCATTATCTGCATAGGATAATGAGTTTAGCTATGCGTCCTTTGGGAAAACATGATATTTCAGGTGAATAGCATGGACGGTGGAATAGGGGATAATATGACACGCTGACAGCGGTCGAAATAAGGCGGAAATTGTGGTTGTAATTGTGGGTTGGTTCTCCGTGTAATATAGAGAACCCCCACAGTCTGAATGGTAAACTTTTCTTTTGCATCTTGCAATATGTGTTACAGTACACTATTCATTGCAAAGCTCTCAATCAATGAAAATTGGAAAAAAGTCGAAAGCGACCAAATAGCCAAACTATAATATTATGAATTTAGTCAAAAGTTTAGTCATGTCCTTCATCCAAGATTTTTTTTTTATTTTGTCTTTAGGGATCAATAGGTAAGAGATCACAAATTTTTTTATTAAATATTTAAGCATAATTATAAGTGATGCCAATGTGGGTATCTTGAGATTATTAAGAAAGATGTAGCTATCAAGGCGTTAGTCTTCCCCTTGTGTAGCTTAGTTGAAGTACCGCTGCAATTGGCTGTTAATGATATCAATATTCGGGGTTGATCTATAGATTATGAGATCGTTTGCATTCGCAATAGCTTGATGAAGAGTGCCTATTAAGTCGCTAGTGCATATCCTGAAAAGAATCAGAGAAGGTACCCTGTTGCAGGCCTTTTTTTATTTGAAAAACAACGTTGGAAGTTATGTTGCCGCTACACGACTTCTCTCAATTTTCGGCAACAACTCATCTCCGATTTAATTTGCATATCAAATCGCAACAGGCATAGTTCGCCGATGGGATGACGATGCAATGCACATGCTGGTTGGGTAAACGGGCGTGCGATTTTGATCAGCTGACAAAATGAACTTTTACAATGTTCGCTTCTGAAAACTATTTCCGATTCCTGAACTTCTGAATTTTTGGGGAAAATAAATTGCAGATTGTGTGCTATGATACAGAAATTGCGTTATAGCACCCATAATTGTTTTTTAATGCAATTCCCATTGAAAGATTTCCAATCGGCACGGCATTCAAACGCGGCATTGTGAAGGGGGACTTGTACAGGCCCTTTATCGATTCCTTTGGAATTATATTTGTTTTTGTCGCACGATTAGTTTACCGCGCTGCGTTACTTACGTGTAATAGTATTCAACGTTACACCAACAAAAAGGAATGGTTTAAACAATATATATTAATTTTTATTACGAACAAGGCTCGATCACAGCGAAAACTAGACTGATCTCAAAACCAAACGAAAATTTACATTACACCTTCCAAAAGATGCTGCATATATTTAGTTATACAAAACAAAAGGCACGATTCTAAGAATTTTACAATTAATAGGTACAAGGACAAAGATTGAAGACACATTTGAGTAAATTAGTTGAGCAAAATGTTATTTGAAAGACTACGTCATTAAAAGGTAATTAAGGATGAACATATTTGTTCATACATTAAATTCTGGGAAGAGCGAGTGTACGAGTAACTAAAAAAAAAGGACAAATGCGTTGAACACGATGCAACAGTATTTAAGGCAAAGAACTCTGCACAGGTGCTCATTATCTGAATTTCAACGAGAGTGGTGACTTCATCAAGTATAGATATTGTGCAATCGTTTCTTGGGTCATTGTTTTTACGTTGGCTCTCTTCTGCATCATTTCTTGTAATTTTTTTAAATTGTTTTTTGGTGGAGTATTTTAACTCTAGTTTTTTATTTTTTTTATCCTTCGAACCATACTAACAATATTACCGAATTGAACGAGCCGTGAATATTAATATGATTTTTTTTTTCTATTGTTACTATTATTTCTCGTACGCGGGCTTTGCGGGCTTCTCTTTTCGGAACCTCTCTACTTTTGGGTTTCTTTTTTAACGGACATCCCTTATTACTCACGATCATTTTTCTCTTGCATCCATGGGTAATTTGTTACACATACTTTTGGTCTGGGAGCTCTTACTCGTATTAATCTGTCCAGTTTGTTTTCTTATGGAAATTTAAGTTTTCAATTTCTTAGTCTTTACTGAAATCAATGAAAACTGTTGTTTAAAACATGTTTGTTTTACTTTTAAACTCAGACACTTCCATGCGTCCGCTTTCACAGAAAAAAAAAGATAAAATAACCATTAACTCGTATTCTAAATTTAACTTATTTGGAAGCTGCCTCAACAAAAAAAAACAAAAAAAGTTTTTTATATAAAGTTTTAGATCCGATTTTTTCAAATGTTTCTCTTTGTGTCCTACCTTCTCAATACAGTTTAATTAAGAGTAACCCAAAATGTAATTTTCATTGCAGTAACCAAATTTTTCGGCCTTATATATAATCATGAAGACAAACACAAACTATTTCCTTTAATAGTTCCTCGAGGTCCAACTGTATTTAAACATAAAGAACATAGTATAAAATTTACAAGAAATTTATTTCCAGAAAATTGGATACATATCAGCTTACAAAAGTAATTCAACGAAAGCATTTTACTAACTTTCTAACGAGAGTAAACTAAAGCCGCAAATCTTTCTATTTACGTATAACCTAAAAATTAAAGAAATTTCACTAATTTTAATTTAAAAAGCTTAAACTTGATCATCTTTCGACTGATTTTTTGAGGACTATGCAAATCGTAATGGGTAAGGAGTTAAAGCTTGTTGTAAAAGGATGCACTTCCACGGAAATTGTGCAGGTTGTTAATGAATATTACGTAATTTATTTTTAATATTTACCCACGCTAAAGATCGTATCAACACTAATTTGATATAAAAAAAAGAATTGAGTTAAGAGACATGCTTTATACATATATATTTCTTTTTATTATTGTTATAATTTATTTATTCGTTACGTGATTTCCATAAACATTGATGTATCCGCCTCGGTGGCTGACTTTGTAAAAAGGTTGCAAGATCCGCGGGTAATCTACTTATTCATGTAAAGTTTGAACATGGAGGTTTTCGGATTACTTGGTAATATTTATTATATATTAATATGCGAATCGTCAGAAGAAGTGGAGAGGACTCTCGAAAGTGTAATTCGGCTGAAGAACGATTTGCCATATTTACTACCTGAAATTAAATTTTACAATTCTCGCACCATCTCATTGATTAGTTTTCGGGCAAATGAAATATCCCACAACCAATAATGATGGATGAACACAATCGCCGAGTTCACTTGAGTTAGATATATTCATCATCATCATCGGCATTACAACCGGGATCCGGTCTTGGCCTTATTTATCAAGTCTCTCCACCGGTATCCGGTCGTTATCCGAGACTTGTTAAATTGTCCATAATAATTTGTTTTTCCGGGCAGGGTTATTAGCCTTGCGCCAACCTTTCTCAGGATAAGTTACAACTATACTAAAAATATAAATGTTAAATGTTTAAATGTTTTTCAAACGCTATAAGGGGCACATTTAACTTTTTTGCTATCTCTCGTACAGTTGCGATCCGACTCGATTATGGGATTAATTTGATCATCACCAACTCACCCGGTCGACCTGATCGTTGTTCATCTTTCTGTGAAAAATCTCCGGAACGAAATTCCGGGACTGTCTTTGTTTTAAGGCTGCTTCACCACACACATCATGTAACTTTTTAGCAGCTAGTGCCGCATTCTCTCTTTTACTGAAATAAAAAAGTAAAACGACGAAAATTATCGTTTTTGTACTCCATATTAAAACTGACGCCAAACTAATCATTTTTCACAAAAAAAAGCGCAATTTACTTCTAAGGCAAGATAAGACTGACAGCTAACAAATGTCAAAGGGAAAAAAATATGTCATCGACAGAAGCCATTAAAAAATGTGGTCAAATACATCTATGCGTGAAATCGTCAATTACTTACCAGGTGTACCGGTTTGAAGTGAGCGAAAAAGTAAAAAACATTTTATTTGGGAAAGTATGGCCATTGCTTTCTACACATTTCGACCACCTTTCTGGCAATTTGTGGATACGAGGGTTGCCTCTTATGTTTCGGGATTTGGCAACCCTAGCGTTGCAATCCGGCAATTGACAGCTCTGTCGTAAAGTTGGACATTTTTGAGGTTATACGCACTCAGAACGTTTTGACATGCGAGCGCTATTTGTGTTGTTTACAGTAACTTAAAAGATTCATTTTTTTTCAAAAAATTCATTTCGGCCCAAAAATGGAATTAAATCGTCAACATTTTCGTGCGATTATTTTTTACAACTTTCGGCGTGGATTAACTCAGCAACAGTGCATGGATGAACTTAATTCAATTTTTGGCGATGAAGCTCCATCAAGGACCAGTGTTTATCGATGGTATGGTGAATTCAATCGTGGTCGTAGTTCACTCCAAGATGAATTTCGTGAAGGTGGTCCAAAATCAGTTGTTGTTCCGAAAACCATTGATGTTGTGCGCGAACTGATATTGGAAGATCGTCATGTGACATATCGTGAGATTGAGACAACCTTAGGCGTTAGTGGGACCAGCATACATTCAATATTGCATAAACATTTGACTGTCAAAAAAATTTGTTCGCGTTGGATCCCACACAATTTGTCAATCGCCCGGTGCTTCGAAACACGCCTATGACATCGTGACAGGTGATGAATCGTGGATTTACGCGTATGAGCCCGAAAGTAAACAGCAGTCGACTGACTGGGTGTTTCACGATGAGCCAAATCCAACAACAGCTGTTCGCGCACGAAGCACTTCCAAGCAAATGGTCGCCTGTTTTTTCGGAAAAACGGGACATGTCGTAACCGTACCACTAGAATAACGCAGAACAGTCAATTCTGAGTGGTACACAACCATTTGCTTGCCAGTTGTCTTCCAAGAAATCAGGAAAACCAACCGCCGAAGACGGATCACTCTTCACCACGACAATGCGAGCTCTCACACATCGGCTGCGACAACTGCATTTTTGAGCACCCAAAACATCGATTTGATGGGTCATCCGCCGTATAGTCCTGACTTGGCACCGAATGACTTCTTTTTATTCCCGTACGTAAAAAGCAAACTGAGAGGTCAACGTTTTTCGACACCTCAAGAAGCGGTTGCTGCATTCAGAATGCATGTGTTGGAGATACCTCAATCAGAGTGGCAAAAGTGCTTCGACAATTGGTTCAAACGCATGCAAAAGTGTATAGATCTTCATGGGGAATATTTTGAAAAACAATAAAGTGATTCTCGATGATCAATATTTGTTTTTGTTCTCTAATCCCGAAATATAAAAGGCAACCCTCGTACCACGCCAATAAAACCGGTCGTCTTTTGAGGCAAACCATTCGGAGACTCAATTTTCGACTTCTTCGTCGGAATTGAAATGCTGCTCAGCCAATGTGTGTCCCATCGATGAAAACAAATGGTAGTCGGAAGGAGCCAAGTCTGGTGCATACGGCGGGTGGGGTAACACTTCCCAGCCGAGAGCTTTTATTGTTTCTTTGACGTGGTTTGCTGCATGACTCGGTGCATTATTGTGGCGGTGCCGCCAAACCCCACGGTACACTTACCTAAAAACCCCCATTACCTCATGTTAAGACGCATACGTTTTCGCCAATGCCATCGCATTAGGCACCTGAAAATGCTTCACGCATTAAAGAGATTAAATCTATGATCTTTAAGTCTCTGTAAGGAAAACCTACCTTTCATGCATTCTCTTTGCATACCAATTGTCTGTAAGATTTCTTTATTAGCTTATCAGGAATTCCAAACCAATTTCGGCATCTACGTTGCCAGACAAATTCGCCTAGACGAATTCCTGTAAACAAATGATTCGGTTTACATACAATGTAAGCTTCATGACAGGGATCATAAACATTGCGCCGTCTATTTTCCCAGCCTCGATGTGTGTTCAAAAAACTATCTACACACACATCGGCTGGCGACCCCTTTCAGCCAGCGATAAACCGCCCAACGCAGATGCATGTAGTTAGCACCATCTGCGTTAAGACTAATGCCTTACCAATGCACTAAGTGCAAACAAAAGAACGCTGTCTACCAGCAGGCATTCTGGCTATACACAAACAATCCAATCACCAAATATCCCAGACGTATCTACCATTAATAAGTTGCAACTTGATTACTCAGTTGAACTCACAAGTCATAAATCTCTTTTATACTACATAGTTCTGGATCCGTTTCCCAGTAACCTTCTCACATAAACAAAGATTTCTACGATCCTTTTCCCTTTCTTTGTGTTTCAGGTTCTCCATCATGGCTTTGATCTATGAAAAGAACCGACGTACACACACACTTGTGTATCATGAAGATCTCCTCTATGGGATCGGTTTGGTTACTCCAAAGAGACTTTACGTCTCTCTAGGAATAGGAAAACGCACCCCTTAATTAAGAGAGTCAGTTTCAGTGGACGAATTCCCTTGTCAGCCAATTAATATCACTGAGTCGTTTTTCATCCACTGACCGTCATGGTCATGCGGTCTCTCGCTCAACGGTGCGCACGGTGACGATAATATACCCCGAGTCGTGGCGAAGATTGTGTTAATCGTAACTTTCACGCATTGCTGACGTAAAATTTTAGTATCAATAAGAAAATGAAACGGAACAATAATCTAATAATTCAAACAAGTTATTCCAATAGTACTGTTTTTTTTTTCTTGATTTCAAAATAAACTTAACTAACAAATCAGTGTGTTTCATTTGTATAATTTTTTTTTGTGACGACAATGTGTGCTTATCCTTTTGGTTTTACTCCGGGTTGTGGACACACGTGGCGGCGTTTCGTCCTTTTGCTCTTTGATGACTGCGGCGGAACTTTCTTATAGTGATTTGTGAGGACGAAGTAGAACCCTGTGCCGTACGCCGGCACCACGATTTCGCCCTTCACATTATCATACAACAAAATTACCTTTCCGTGTCTTGTGGCCCATTCTGGCCGTTTTTCGATCAATACATGGTTCAAATTGATCATTTGTTGGTTTTAGAAGTTCATGATACATCATCCCCTTCTGTTCCCACCAAACACGGAGCATTGTCTTTTCTCCGAACGGATCGGGCTTTGCAGTCGATGTTGACGCTTCTCCTGGACGTACCCATGATTTTTTGCGTTTAGGATTTTTAAAATAAATCCATTTTTCATCACCAGTCACAATTCGATGCAATACTGACTTCCTTTCGTGCCGTATAAGCAACGTTTCACATGTGGTGTTTCCCTTTTCCATCTGCCTGCCATTCAATTCATGTGGCACCCAGTTTCCACACTGTTGGATCTTTCCCATAAACTTTCAAACGGTCAGAAATTTGTGCCATTTGTTTTTGACCTAAAGTTTCATTTTGATCCAATATTGCTTGCAATTCGGCGTCTTCAAACTTTTTTGGTGGTCTTTCACGTTCTTCATTTCAAACATCAAAATCATTATTCTCTGAACCGCTTAAGCCATCTTTTGCATGTTGCTTCCGATAGAGCATGATCACCAAAAGCCTCGACAAGCATTCGATGCGACTCTGCAGCACTTTTCTTCAAATGAAAAGAAAAATTAATGCATTCCGCAAATCATCATTTTCTGGTAGAATATTCGACATTCTTAACAGGATTAAAAAAAATGATGTTGTTTATACAATGACTTAATGCATATATTTAGTATGCCATGACAGATGTCATAGCAACCAAATAAAAAATATATAAGGGCTCGTTCACAACAAACGGTCCCTATCGATACATTTGTATCTTGACGCCCACTTCACACCGGTACACCTGGTAGTTGCCAACCTGATATGTAGGCTCCAAGCACTCAAAAGCATTTCGGTTCATTCAATTGATTCACAAATTTAGCTCTAAGGGTCAGTCAAAAAAATGTTTGTGCTACAATTGCTATTGGCTATCATTTTTGATATATTTTCACATACAAAAAAAAGGAAAAAAAAATTACGTGTAATCTCCTAATTCAAGTTGCTCGTTTAATTTCTTCCCTAATAGGATTTTCTAAACTTAGATAATTGCCTAAAAGATCGAGTTATCAATATTGCTTGTGTCCTTGATTTTACTTTCATATACTTCCAATTCTATTCCAAAATCTACAAGTAGTCTATACTAATAGTATTTCGATATTCCATTATTGTGTCAGAGGGAGGACAATGTTAGGTTGGATTTTTAATAATTTCCGAACATCGTCCGTTCGTTAATTTCACAATGATAAAAATGTAAACTTCATGGACGTTTTGACTCTGACAGAACTTGAAAAAGTTTGAGGATGTCTGTTCGTAATAAGATAATTGTTATGATCTTTTTGAGAGTCGCTTTAATTGATCTATTTGAGAATCATTTGATGAGAATTGCATCAGCAATTCAGGTGGGATAATACTTAAATTCATTAAATTGTTATTATTATATGATTCGCATTATTCATTCGACTGTGCAATGGTACTGCGACACTAGGGAAAAAAGGCGATTTAAGATTAATAGTACGTCACGACGTCCTTTCGACACCTTCCTTTTCTATTTGCCATTTAAGGATATCACCAAACTTGCTTGGTCTGAACGAGTTAGAAAATATTAGTTCCTTATCTTAATACTTTCCTCAAGAGCATAGGATCCTCAATCGAACCACAGAAATTTGAATTAAATAAGTCGTTGTAGTCTAAATTGGGGAACTAGGAAATAAAACGTTCAAAGATTGTAATGAAAATATATTTTATGAGTATTTTTATGTATTCAATTACGACCTTTAAAATATTGCAATGCGATCGAAAGTCTTAGCACATGTACAAAAAGAATGCTCCGCCCGGAATTAAGTTCAACTCTATTAGATTAATATTGCTTATTGAAACAGTCCCTTAAAATTGAGTTATAAAGCATTAACGTTGAAGGCAAATTCTGTATTCATACAACTGTTTAAATTATATCACTTCGCGTTACTGCGTCCCTCTTTATGAGACCATTGGATCCTCTTATTGAGAACCCGTTCTTCTACATCTTATATGCAATGAATTCCGAAAGTTAATCAATAAATGATATACATGGAATAAGACTTCCTAATTTTATGCGATTTTCAGATTACTATCCAATTTTTGCGATCTCCTCAGCTTTTGCTGGGCCTGGCATTCCAGGTCCACCTGCTGTAATAGAAGCTGTAGCAGCACCTGGATCTGGAGCTGCATCGTCACCTAGTGCACCGGTTGTGCGTAAAGAATTTCCAGAATCTTGGATTTGGGATGATGATGAAAAGTAAAATCAATATTATGGATAATTGTAAATGTTAATGCCATTTAATGCTTAAGTTTCGCTGATATCTGTAGATGAATAACGGTGAAATATCTCTGCATATGCGTTTAGGCAATGTTATGTTTTTCATCCTTCTATATAAGTGTTGTGTTCGTATGTGACCATTCTTGTTTATTTACCTAATATTTTGTCAGAAGTCCAGAAACACGGAGAGATATTTTATTGTAACACTTTTTAGGGACACAGACATCTTATATCTGTTCTTTTTTTTTAATTGCAACTGATTTTAAATATTCTCTTAGATTTATACATTTTTGTTATGATGTTTTTGAGTTAGTTACATTTTTTATAATTAATGTTATGCGTTGCTTTTGGCTTAGATTTACTTTTTATATATACATATTTATGTTGGTGTGGTGTGGTGTGGTATGGTTATTTAAAAACTTACTATATTTATTATTTCCTGTTTTATCTACATAAAGTAGTAATATCACTGTGATATTGGACAATGAATGATGATTGAGAAAGCAGTCCCGTGACAAAAGGGTAATAGGTAGATAAGTCATCCAATTATATTTCTAGGGGATACTTATTTATTAAAGTATCAATAACCAAGTTTTACACTTCCGGCACATGTAAGACTATCGGGAATTAATAACTATTCTGTTGTCTTATTTTTATGCTAATTCTTTATTCACGCCGCCATAGGGACATTTATTGTCTAATTAAAAAAAAACGTGCTCACTAAATAATTTACGCTCTTGTAGTGTACTACGACAATTCGTAAATAATATTTTTCGTTTTGTTTTAAATCGGCATTAGTTTTCAATACAATTACAATTACCGCCTCAATGGCTGAGTTGGTAGGGGGGTTGTGTCTTGGGTTTGGTTGTGCAAACGTAGGTTCAACTGGCGGCTCTTACTATTGTGCAGTTCGGCACAATTACTGAGTGGAAGGTAGGGCCCTAAAGCTCAACCGACCTGTGAAATACCACCACATTAAGCTACAGGCTTCGTGAAATGGTTGGGAGAAATCCTTGAGCATTTTTCAAAGCTGACGGGCCCGGTCGAGAAAAAATGGCATCTCAGGGCGCTGGCTTAGTGCTATAGGATCGCCTTTCCTGGGAGAAGTAAAATTAAAAAAAATAATTTTATTTTTATTAGACTTCTCTCGAGAGAGGCGAACCTATAGCGCCGAGTGGGCGCCCCGAGATGCCATCAAATAACTGTTGGAGTTCTTTTTGAACAGTTGCAGGTTGTAACGCTCCGGGAACACTCGCGTGGGAAGGAAGTTCCACAGCTTCCCCGCTCTGTAACGGAACGAGTTCTGATGCAGGGATGTTCGCGTCGTCGGGAGATGAACCACAAACGGGTGCGATCCGTCGGATTGTCTTGAGGAGCGCATATAAGCCGAATTGCATGGAACAATACCAAGAATCTCCGAAGAACAGTACCCGTGATAATATCTGTAAAACAGACAGAGGTCGGCTACGCGCTTTCGATCTGATAGCGACTGTAGCCCCGACGTCAGCGCCGAGTCCCCGATCAGGCGGATCGCTCGTCTCTGTATGCTCTCAAGTGGGTCGAGGGTATGTTTAGGAACCGAGCTCCAAACATTAGAGCAATATTCGAGCGCGGGTCTAATTTGGGATTTATATAGGAGAAGAAGTTGGGCCGGAGTAAAATATTTCTTGGCTCTAAAAAGATAACTCAGTTTTCCTGAGGCTGACTTGGCGATACTCGACACGTATTTATGCCATGATTCATTCCCACAGACCGTGACGCCGAGCAATTGCAAACTTTCCCCAGTCTCGAGGGCCCGGCCATTCATCATCAGCTGCGGAACCGATGATCCAGTTTTCTTTGTGAATGTTGTATATTGTGTCTTCGCTGCATTGAAGTCGAGGAGATTGGCCCTTCCCCACTGCAGGACCTTATCTGGATCCTGATTCAGAGAGTCAATCTGTCTATATCTCAGCTGATGCGACGCAGATGCACCAATCGGCCGAACACTCGAAAGGGAGGAAACAAGCGTACTATCATCCGCAAAACTGAACACTTTGTTATCCGTTGTCTCCAACAAATCAGTTATGTGAAGCAAGAACAAGGTTGGAGCCAACATAGAACCTTTGAGCACCCCCGAACCAACAGAACACAGATCCGAACACTGGCCGTTCACAACAACCAGGATCGATCGATTCTCGAGGAAGCTCCTCGTCCAGTCGCAAAGCTGTTGGGAAAGTCGATATGAACGAAGTTTGTTCAGCAATGCCCCGCGCCATACGCGGTCAAAAGCCTTGGAGATATCCAATGCGACCGCCCTTGACTCACCATGCCGCTCAATCGCAGATGTCCATATATCGGTTATAAGTGTCAACGGCTCTCCCGTGAACCGCCTGCCACGGCATCCGTATTGACGATCATTCTGAAGTCCGTTGCACTCCAAATACTTAACTAACTCTGTATTGATGACTTTTTCTATCAACTTAGATGAAATAGACAGTAATGCTATCGAACGGTCAATTTGTGACAGACACTTTTTTCCCGGCTTTGGGATTGGCTGAACTCGAGCTATTTTCCAGCAGCCAGGAAAGGTCCTCCGTCCATAAGATAAGCGGAAGAGTCTGCCCAGAACCGGCGATAGTTCTGGAGCACTGTTCTTAAGGACTATTGCTGGTATTCCGTCTGGGCCGGTTGCCTTCCCACAATCCAGTTCACGTAGAATGCGTTGAATAGTGCGCGGACGAAATCTCACATCCCGCATCGAAGACCGCACCGGCGAGATCACAGGCGGCTCCACAAGGCCGGGATCGAGGTTTGAATTCGCGGAAAATAAATTCGGGAACACATCAGCTTTATCCTTTGAATTCGTGACTAACGTCCCGCTGTCTGTCACCAACGGAGGGAAAGAGGAGGATGCGGAGGTCCCGCGGAAAGCTTTTGCCATTGACCAGAAGGTGCGCGAACCAGTTGGGCACCGAAGGAGCTTATTGATCACTCTGTCGTTGTGATCCGTCTTCGCGGTATCAATCGTCTGGTTGCACGCGTTTCTGATTCTAACAAAATTCGTTCTGTTAACATCGGTGGGATTGGAGCGCCATTGCTTAAAAGCTCTATTTTTTGCCGCTGTAATCTGCTCGCTTTTTTATCAAACCAAGATTTATCAGACGAACTTCGTTTGATGGAATGTGGAACATACATCTCCATCCCCAGAAGAATAATCTCTGATACCGACTCCGCGCAAGTGTTAACATCGGTGTTTCCGAAGCATACCTCGGACCATGGAAAAGATGCGAAGAAATCTCGCAAATCGTCCCAGTTGGCAGCCCCATACTTCCATACATGGCGAAGCTGCCTAGTCCGGTTATTCGCTTGATATGCAAGTACTTGCGCGACAGATACCCAGCAGTGATCTGGGTTTCCCAGTGGCGCAGAAAGCTCGACAGTATAAATACTCGGTTCGGATGTCAACAACAGATCCAGCGTGTTCGCATAATCGCCTCGGGCATCCGGCACTCGTGTTGGCTCCCCCACGAGTTGAGTCAAGTTGTGGCTTACAGCAAACATCTCCGCTAGCCTCCCAGCCTCGTCGGTTCTGTTAGAATGTAACAACCAGTTGGAATTGTGCACACTAAAATCGCCAAGGACAACAATTTCATAACTGGGTGGTTGAACTGTATCCTCCAGTCGGCGGTATGTGAAAGATGTTCGAAAAATGTCGCCGGTCGATTGTCATTCGGGGAGCGGTAAAGACAACAAAGATATTTAACTGAATTCTTCAGTACGACCCTCAACCATATGATGTACATATTATGGGGTTCCAACGCCTCCATCCTCTGGCAAGCCAGATCGGACCGCGCAAAGACGCAGACTCCGCCCTTAAAACGGAATCATCTCGAATGTAAGTCGTATCCTGAGCAACAAAGACATGTCAAAGCAGTTGACGAATCGACCTGGGTCTCAGTTAGGGCAAGGATATCAGGTTTCGTTGTTTGCAAATATGGGTGGATGCCGTTTACATTCGTATTGGTGAAACCGATGCCCCTGATGTTACAAAATACCGCCACCAGTCGAGCGTGGGCAGAGCCTCGAAAGCGAGCCCGGTTATGCGATGACAAACCTCTTAAAGTTCCATTATTTATCATAATATCTGCATGATGTTCCCCCTGACATATTCCACCCCCTCCCCCGGAAATCCGAATGGGAGACAAGTTTACCTCCGGAATTCTTTATATCAGAAGGTACCATCATGACTTATCTCCGTGTCAGTCCGGGCCATCAGCCACACACCCGAAACACCGTCGAAGATTTCTCTCGGCGATATCGCGGAATGTACAGCGTGACGGGGTGGTATCTCACCTTGGGACCGACTACCACCTAAACCAACCTTTTCTCGAACTGGTCCATCAGCCAAGCTCCGAAAGATGGCCAGGGATTTCTCGAGACCATTTCACGGAGCCTAAAGCTTGATGGGGTGGTATTTCACCGGGCGCACAGGGCGTTGGGACCCCGGCTATCATTCGGACTTTAGTCGCCTCTTACGACAAGCCGGCCTAGCTGTGAGTATATTCCATTCACAGGCCGCATGAGTGAACCTTGATATTTTGATATCAATATAACAACATCGGCTTTGACATAATAATTAATTAATAATCTAATTGTAAATGATCGTAGAGAGTTTATGATGACTTTGTGAGGATGTTAAATTCTATTTTACATGTGTCATTCTTACATTAATATCCTGGCTCTTCGCAAGCAGTAAGACGTAGTCGTCTCATAAATGTTTGCTATTTTTGAATCCAACATAAACGGTAATTTATTTTTTACATCTATTGAATAATATTAGTACGTATAATAAGTAACTATACTATTAGTATGTATAAAAGGTAACTAACTATATTATCAACATTTTTCAACATAGTCTCCTGCGTGATCTATACACTTTTGCCACCGATTTGGAAGCTTTAATATGCCTTGTTCGTAGAAAGAGCGAGTTGTTAGCCAATTGCGCACGTACTCCTTGACTCTTTTATCGTCTTCGAATTTTTTTCCTCCAAGTGATTCCTTCAAGAGTGCGAACAAAAAATAGTCACAGGGAGGCACGTCTGGGGTATAAGGAGGGTGTCCGAGGGTTTCTCATCCCATTTCTTCCAATGTATCCCTGACCTGTTTTAGATTTACGGTCAATAACCTCGGAACCCATCGAGCAGTAATTTTTTTGAAGCAAACATCATCAGTGATAATGGATTCAAGACTTCCATAGCTGATACTCACTTATGATGAGATTTTTCCAACAGTTAAGCGTTAAGTTAAGCAATAAGCTCTCGAACGGCATGGATGTTGTTATTTGTGCGAGTTGTCTTTGGGCGTCGATCATGACTCGTTTTTGATACGTTCTCGCCCACTTTTAAATTCTCTGCCCCACGTATACATACGATTCTGAGACAGTGTATCATCACCAAAATGTGGTTTCAATTGAGAAAAGATTTTCGGGGGTTTGTTAAACATTTTATAATAATCCATTGCGAGACAGACGTATGTACCTCTTGCTCGCTCATGGCTGTACTTACTACAAAATCGAGCGCAACCGCTAGCCAATCCGGCCCCCCTACTCTTCATAAATCAAACAACAGCCACGCTCATGATTATCTAGCTCGCAACTTGTTTGCTAAGCAAAAATGTAAATTATTTATATTTGATTCGCCCTCGTATATAATGACGTGTCATAAGTGTGTCAGTTAGTCTAATGAATTAATTAATCAACCTAACGCATTCCCAAATAGATGAAAGACGGTAAAAATAGATGTAAGTTGTGTCTATTAAAGCCACAAGTTAATATTGGGAGGACCGCGAAAAAGAAGAAGCATTTAAATAAGGGTAGTTATTACTGCAATGCATAGACAACAATATTAGAATGTTTCACAGGCAGCAGAAATGTTGAAATGTTTGTGGAAAATGTCTCCTCATCAATTCCATTGCTCATAGCTAAGCCCGGCTTCAAAGTCATAGAAAAGCGAATCCATGGACTGGATATTTCTGAACAATTGTATAATGCACTGCCTAGTGACTAATGATTTTTACTGAAAACAACCCATTTTCTACATTTCGAGCATTATCTATTGGATGTTACTTGAGAACGCGTGCGGTTTCTACCGGGTACACAATATACATACATCAATAGTGAAAAGCGACAACGAAGATAATCGAAAAATCGAATCTTCAGGGATGTATACCATAACAATTAACATAATTCCACATCAGTAGATAGTAGTTGAGTAGTTGGCCAGAATCGCACTTTATTCACTGTCGTCCCAAAACGCTGGAAATATCGTACAAACCAACGTAGATTGATTTTTTTTTTGACATCTCTTAGGAAAAACTAACCTATAGCGAACTGAACTGCTATTTTCCTCGACCGGTACAGCTTAGGCCTAAAGTATGGTTAAAGATTTCTCCCAATCATTTTACGAAATCTATAGCTTAATGTGGGCTCCTCGATAGTATAGTGGTTAGTATACCCGCCCGTCACCCGGGAGACCGGGGTTCGATTCCCCGTCGGGGAGCCCCTGGCGCAAGACTAATGACCTTACCCAGAAAAAATAAATCATTATGGAAAATTTAACAAGCCTCAGGTTTTGCAAAATAAGGCCAAAATCGGTTCCCGGTTGTAGTGCCGATGATGATGATGATGATGTTAGCTTAATGTGGTGGAATTCCACCGGGCGATTGGGCTTTATTAAGCATTGGGATCCAATCACCACTCAGTTCAGAATAAATCAGATAAACGCCATTCTTATCGAACGCTTAATGCATTAAACGAATTTGCATACCACCGAACTAATGTTGAGTAACTCCAGTGCGCCTTTAATTCATCTAGGAATGGCGATAAAAATGCACCTAAATCAATAAATCTTGAAGTTCCTATAAAAACCATACTATCGTCTACTTTATTCCATGTTTCTATAAAACATCTCTTGCACATCCCAATCTACAGCACAATAAGTTTCATTGACTGGTTCAACCGTTTTCGACCAAGTTCATAAAACTTTATCATTATTTAGTAGGATGAGCCCAACCTATTTAAATCCGATATCAATAAGAGACACATTACAGGATCTCATTGTTAAAAACGAATCCCTACGCAGAACCACTATCAATGAACGACATTTGTTTGGCCAAGGATAATAAACTTTTAATTCTTGCCTCTTGAAGTGCTTTGACTCTTATGTGGAATGATCACATATTTGAAGTTATAATATGCGCAACGAAATGTCTAGGATTCCTTAAGAAATGCAAGAATTGTTGTACTTCAGCGCATCCGATGTGGTCGGAATTCATACGGTTAACACCAGATATATAAGTTGAAATCCTTTGTTTTTACTCAGTAAAGTAAACGTTTTTTTTACAAAACTCGGAGGCGATTTTTTACCCATCTCTTCGACAATTTGTGGATACCACATCAAAAAGTTCCTCCACTTTCGAGCCAAATCACTCACCGTTGCGGAAAGCATGGGAAGGCGCAAGTTCTTGTGAATAAGTGAAGTGGGGTAGCACTTTCTGGTTGAGTACCCTCAGGTAATTCCGGACCATTATCCGCTTTACCAGGTTTCAGCAGTTCATAGTAGACGATACCCTGCTGACTCCATCAAACGCACACATCGTTTTCTGTCCGAAACGATTAGACCGTGAGGAGGAAATTGATGGTTGTCTGGGATCAGCCTACGATTTCTTGCCTTTAGAATTCTCAAAATATATTCAAGAACGGCTTTCTTCTTTCTCTGACAAGCAAGTTCACGCATCTGTTTTGATGTCGAATGTCGGATGTCCATCCTTTGTTACTCAGCGACTTACACACGTTCAACAGCAGACATCACTTCTTAATATCAGTTTTCTCCGTACTTTTCATTAAAAAAAACATTGTTGTGAAAAACATTAACAATGTTTCAGCATCATCATCATCATCATCGGCACTACAGCTGTAGCGATTCTAACAGATACACACGATTCACAAGCGAAATAGTGAAGGACACAAACGAAAAATCGAATAAGAAAACTACATCAGAACCGTATACCAAGCGATGAATAACAAAAAAATAATTCACACCAGTGGAATATAGTCGAGTTTGGAAATCAAATTCTAAACACGGTCAGTAGCCTGGTGTGTAACGCTTAGGTAAAATTTTTTTCGTGATTCGAGCTGTCATAGCGTCAGTTCGAATCACACGATCTTCTTCACTATCCTTGCTTAACGCCATACAGCCGGGATCCGATCTTGGCCTTATTTAACAAGTCTCTCCACCGGTCACGATTTCGAGCCGATGTCATCCACTTCGGCACTCCCAGGCTCTGGGCGTTCTGGTCTACGCCATCCCTCCATCACAGACAAGGTCTGCCGCGCTGTCTCCTTCCATACATCATGCCACAAAGGACTTTCCGGGCAGGCCCACCGGAGTCTACGGAGCTCGGTTTTTCTTACATTACCTTCCGGAATCTTCCTTCCTCACATACGGGGCCAAAACTCTCCTTGAGACCTCGAATGCGGCCAAGAGTTCAGAGTGCCTTTTATTGAGCACTCGGGTCTCGGATCCATACATGAGTACTGGTAAGACCATGGTATTTTACAGTAGTAGCTTGGATGTTCTGGATAAATTTCGGGATTTAAAGAGCGTTGATAGACCATAGTAGGCTTTGTTCGCGTTTTTCTTCTTCCATATTGTTATCGGCTGATACTATTGACCCAAGGTAGTTAAAGGATTGCACTACTTCAAATTCGTCCTCCACTACCCTGATAGTTTTACCAACGTTAGGTCTTCTCTTCGCAGAAGTTGCCACCATGTACTTAGTTTTCCCCTCATTAATGTGCAGCCCCAGTTTTCGTGCCGCCTGCTCGATCTGGGCGAAGGAATCCTGCACAACCGATTCGGTTCTACCGATGATGTCGATGTCATCTGCGTAAGGAAGTATCTGGCTGGACTTGGTGACAATAGCTTTTTCCAACGCCAGGTTGAAGAGGAGGCAGGCCAGACCGTCTCCTTGTCGGAGTCCAATAAAGATGTTTATTGGTTTGGACAACGATCCCACTATTTGCTGTCGTAGGCGGCCGTAAAGTCTATAAATATATGATATAATGGAATCTTAAATTCCAGACATTTTTCCATCGCCTGCCCAGGGGTGAATATCTGATCAATTGCTGATTTGCCTGGGATGAAGCCACACTGATATTGACCAATGATGGCTTTAGCGTATGGGGCTATCCGATCTTGTAGGATAGTGGAGAGTATCTTATAGGCGGTACTCAGCAATGTTATACCCCTATAGTTGCTGCACATTGTGATATCCCTTTCTTATGTATGGGGCAAATTATTCCGCGACGCCAATCTTCCGGCATCTCCTTTTGCTCTCATACGTGCACCACGATCTCATGAATTGCGTGATGTAACGCTGTCCCTCCTTGTTTGATCAGCTCAGCTGGTATACCATCCGCACCGGGTGCTTTATTTAATTTGAGTTGTCTTATGGCTTTTAATGTTTCCTCAATGTTTGGTGGCGGCAACATTTGGTCTTGATCTTGCATTGGTGGAGCCTCTAATTCTTCTGTGAGCTGACCATTTGGCAATTCATTGAAGTGCACTTCAATTATTATCGGATTATTTGGTAAAACTTCTGCGGCTGGTGCGGACCTCGCTCTCTACTTTTCTCTATTTCACAGACAAGGTTTTTTCCCAGGCACTTCTTTTGTCTGTAAAGTCTTTTTTCATATCTTCTGAGCCCTTTGTATTTCTCCTCGCGTACCCACGTGCTATGAGACTGTAGTATGTAACATTCTTACATCCAGTCGCTAGTTTGCACTCATCATCAAACCAGTCGTTCGGATCTCTACGACTACTGCCTAAGATGGAGTTGGCAGTACTAATGACAGTATTCTTAAGGCGTATCCATTTCTCTTCTACGCCGAGCATTCTGGCCTCAGGACTTACTCTCCCTCAGTCGAGCTCTTCTAGGGCGAGCCTTAGCTCATGACCAAAGGTATTGCAGGTGTTCTCAATGCGTAGGGCAGCCGTGTTGATCCGAATCTGATCCGCAGATGCAATACGTCTCCGTAAGGCAATCCGCGTTCGGGAAACTGTGCCACCAAAATAGTGATCCAAGTCGACGTTGGCACCTCGGTAAGTTCGTACCGTCATTAGGCTCGCGGGATGGCGAGGATCTATCAATACGTGGTCAATTTGGTTCCGAGTGTCTGCATCAGGTGATACCCAGATGGCTTAGTGGATATCTTTACGCGGAAACCTGGTACTCACAACGACCAAGTTTTTTTATGCTGCCAGTTCGTAGTCCATTGTCATTAGTGTTCTCATGCAAACTATGGGAACCTGCGTAGTGCATGAAAACTGGCTCCCGACCTATTTTCGCATTCAAATCACCAAGAACGATTTTCACATCGTATCTTGGGCAGGCATTGAAGGCCCGTTCGACGTTCTCATAGTATTCTTCTTTTTCGTCGTAAGGGACTCTTCTGGAGGTCCTGAACGTTTATGAGGCTTATGTTCCTAAACGTGCCTCGCACACGAAGAGTGTTTAGCCTTTCATTTATCGCATTAAAGCCGATGATGGCAGGCTTCAGGTTTCGGCTGACTAAATGGCCTACCCCGAGCACATGTTGTTTTGCATGGCAGCTGTAATAAATGCCATACTCGTTTCTTTGAATAACACCACTCCCCGTCCATCTTATTTCTTGTAATGCTGTTATGTCAGCCTTATATGCGGTTATGGTATCGCCTAGCTGCTGTGCAGCTCGAGCTCTGTATAGTGAGCGGAAGTTCCATGAGAAAATTCTCATTACATTTAGCCGTTTTCGCTTCCGTGGTCGTCGTCGTGTATCCGATCCATATCCGAGGCTTGTTAAATTTACCATAATAATTCGTTTTTACGGGCATGGTTATTAGCCTTGCGCCAACTTTTCTTAGCATGACGCTGCATGCGTTGGTTCATTACTTGGTGGGTGCCCAAGTAGCTATCCCGTGGTGACTGCATGTCAACTTGGATTGAACAGAGACAAGGATCGTTCTGGCCTTCGCTGGGTTGAAGGCAATCACTGACTTTGCCCTGCGTGTTCGCTCCCATCCCCCCATTGATAATGTTTACCTATAAATTATTTTCCTTTTTCAAACTTATCCAAAACAAAACATGCAAATCATATTATTGTCATTGATGCACTAAAACGTGACTTCGCATTTTCTGAAAGTATTTCAAAACGTAAAATATTGTCTCCCAGAAAACTAAAAACAAAGAACGTTGCAAAAATACCTACGAGAAATCACTTGACTCTTTCTGCCCAAAAAGTTTAATATTTGTCTCTATTATACTACGTGGTAAAGCAATAGCAACATTTTTTTTTATAGGAATTAGGCATTATTGGGCTTACTTAATTATGTATGCCTAATAGAGGAATAACAGACAAAATAATACTTTCTTGTCTCGCCAATTTAGGGCAATGCAAATAGCTTTAATTATAAAGATCAAAAACAAGAATAGAAATGTATATAATAGCCACATCAGATATTAACGAATGGATGTATTTTTGAATGCATGCTGTTAAAAAATATAACATTTAGACTAATTGTCACTAATATGTGATTTTTAGGATTCGAAGAATATCCTGTAGAGGTGATGAATGTCGTTAGCAGCATTGATATTATATTAGAAGATATATCTAACTCTATGTATGACGCGAAGATTATAATCTCATCCATAAATGTTCGCAAACATTTTCCTGAAAATTGGATTTTCGACAATTTTGAAAAGTAATTACAATTTATATTGATTTAATCTCGTTGGGATAAATTATACTTACATATGAAAAATTGACTGCTACATTGACAGAATGGTGTATCCTCTCATTCGGGTATTTTAGAGTACTTTAAAAACAACTAAACCGGATAGAACTATCTTCTATATGTGCGACCGAAAATGAAAATGAAAAAAGAAATGAGTTTATCTAAAGGGAAAACAGTTGATGTGTTCTTACTATTCATGGATCGGTAGATTTGAATTTTTTGTTTTCCATTTTTGTTTATTTCTGTTTTCATTTTGTTGTTGTTTGTTGGGTTTTAAGAAATTGTAAAACTGGAAAATATCTGAATTTCTAAAGGTCTTAAACTGTTATACCGTTTCTGCTATACTATTTGTGTTTTCACAACAATTACAATATATTTAATTTTTGCGTTAGCTTTCCAGTACAGGTATAATATTGAATTCCATTTCTTGATCATATATTAAATTTCGTTTCTAGTTCTAAACTACAAAATAAAAAAAAATCAACTGCCAATATAACAGAATACGATTTCAATACGAGAGTTGTTATCTACCAAACTTAATGTTTTTTACCACATTTTTTATTAATTATTAAACAACTAAACACTTCACTGGAAATTGGAAGGTAAATTAAAATTATTTAAACTGTTTCCCCACAAAATTGAATTGTTCCTTAGACGACAGGCAAGTGATCAAGAAAACTACTATTCTAATTTATTTAGGTCTTTCTACACAATATTATTATATGTATAGGTCGCGTGCCGGAATTATTTTTATTCATATCTGCAGTTAAATAACATTCCAAAAAGAGTAATACGCTTTTGGTATTATTCTGTCACAATTAAAATTGTCAACTTATCGCTTTAAGCATTTTCTCACGAAAGTCGTCAATCAATAATGTATGCCAGGACACTTTACGAACCGACTTAAAATATTCGGATGAACACAGCAAATCGTTGTTCTAAATACAACATGGAACGAATTGCCAGCGCCACAGCTTATGATGAATTGCCAGGTTAAATCTAAGGTAACTATGAATTTCCTCAGTGTCACATTAACGTGTCAAATATCGCCAAGCCCACCTAAAAAGAAATTTTATTTCTACTCCTCTGCATACTCCAAATTATTCCTTCCATGTCACGTGTTTAGAGTTCTGCTCCTAAATATACCCTTGTGCTAGTTGGTAGCCTATAGAGACAAGCAATCCGGTTAACTTCAAAGCTAAGGGCATTGCCACGCCATGGGCCATTTGCGATTTGCTGTTTCCTGAGCATTTGTGATACTATAGCGTTTGAAATAATAGTGAAGAAGATCGTGTGATTCGAACTGACGCTATGACAGCTCGAATCACGAAAACAAATTTACCTAAGCGTTACACACCAGGCTACTGACCGTGTTTAGAATTTGATTTCCAAACTCGACTATATTCCACTGGGATGAATTATTTTTATTTATCGCTTGGTATACGGTTCTGATGTATTTTACTTATTCGATTTTTGGTAGATTCAATGTGAAACTAATATGTTACAGAACGGGATAACTATAAAACCACCTTCCAGCGCAGATATTTCCTATTCTGTTCGGTTCTATTCAAAAACGATTACAACAACTATGTAACGTTTGGCTTCAAAGTGAAAAAAGTGATTCGAGCCTACCACATCAAGAGGTTTTTTTCGATTCTCTATTTTGCTTTATGCTTGTGGCGGTTCCGCCAAACCCCACGGTTCACTTACCTAAAAAAACCCCCATATCTTCCATCCAATCATATAATTTCGCTAATACTATCGCATTAGCACCTTAAATGCTTTACGCATCTAGGATTATCTAAGGTATAATCTAAAAAGTCCCTGTAAAAGAAAATTTACCTTCATGCATCTCTTCGCATATAATTTCCTGTAAGATTTCTTTTCTACCTTTTCAGGAATCCAAAAAACCTATTTGGTACCTTCGGTTCCCAGGCAAATTTAAATTTCCCACACCTGCACGGTATACCCGAAACATTTCCTTCTACAAGGATATTTAATGCATACAACGCGTAAGATAAAATTCCTAGAAATAATTTTTTAAAGTACATATGGCATCATGAATGCCAAGCCAGTCGGCACCCTTTGTCTGTGTTAAAATCCTAAGTCGGACAGCTTGTTTTTACAGATGCCATAAACCATATTTCTACCCATGTAAACATGCATAAGATCCAACTCATCGTTTGTTTTTCCACTAACAAGCAATCGCCAATTTCTTTCCCTGCCGCAGCTAATTACCCGGCATATACAAAGGGATGCAAGGGATTCGTTTGGCCTCCAATCCCATTAGCACATTTCCCAACGTCGATAATAGCGACGACGCATCGCCTAAATAATGAACCGCATTACCAACGGCGCATTTGGTCATATCTCCCTTTTGTCTTTGCCGCCTGTCTGCTTCGTGTACCCATTGCCCTCGAGCACGTGTAAACAACTCAGATCTGAACGATCGCACACATACCACCATGATCTTCATTACAAGATCTGGTTTCCTATTCCACCAAGAGAGACTTTACGTTTCTCTGGTGGTAGGTAAAAACGATATCCTTAGTGGAGAGGATATCTACCACGACACCACAAACTCACCCCATAAGCGAATCATCTCTGCACGAGAGGATTATCGTTGATTTCTTTACAATCCACTTACCGCCACGGCCATGCCACTCCCGATGTCTGTAGCGCTACAGACACGCGTAAATACATACCCGGAGTCGTGAGAGGTGTTTCGAACTTGTCGGTTTCCAATTGTTTGGCGAGTTTGTGCCGCAATTCGTTTGTAATAGTTAAAGTAAATAGAATTTGTCGTGAGTTATCGCTTAGGAGTAATACCAAGAATTATTAATTACGTCCCGTCTAGTCGAGCGGAAAGTGCACGGTTAGTTTGTGTAAACCACGGATACAATTAAAAATGAATAAACCTTTTCAACATATACTGGCAATCAGTGTGTTTCATTTGACTCTTCTGCTGTGTGGCAGTTCCTGAGCGTGTTTCATTGTTACATTGCGGACATTGTGTTGTGGAGTCGCTTTTGCGTTTTTCTAGTGCTCTTCGGTGGTGCATCTAGTGAACAATTTGTGGGGACGTGGTAGAACCCAGCGTCCATGCAGGCGCCCCGACTACGTACCCCCACATGCTCTTTACTGCAATTGCGTGCTCGTCTGCATTTGTTGGAAACGTCATATTGTGTAATGGCATCGCAAGGTGATGAAGACATTATACGTCCACCTTTTCTACAGGAAGCATATATATAAAAATTGTATTGGTTTTTTGTAACAGATTTGAAGAGAATTTTTCTGAAATACCGAATTCATCGTAATAACTCGAACCCAACAAAACAAAATTAATCTTATAAGCCGAATATAACCAAAACTACTTACGGGATATGGATGGAATCAAAGCGTATGAAACCGCTTACTGTATTTGTAGAATCTGCATTATATAGGGAACTACCAGGTTGTGAGTGTATGTCTTTAGTTTTCCAAAGAGAAGGTTTTAATCGTCAAAAAATGTTTGGTGGTTCAGACGTTCCGATATGTAAAATTCGCGAACTCATGTATGCCAACTTTGGGGCTATATATTAAAAGTCGCCCAGATTACCTAGGCCGTATTTCGTTCAACTACGATCACCCATCCGTCAAAGCTGCCATCACCCACTTATATACGGAAATCATGTACTCTATTTCCCTGTTCGTTGCCTAGTCTAGTCAAAGAACATCGACCTCTTCCCCTCCTTGGTACAATCATAAGCACCGTTCCCTGCGTAACAAAAGGAACCAGTTATGGGCCGCCTTCTCACGAAATTGAGCTATTCTCGACTATTCCAACTTTCTCGTCTATTACCTCCAATTCACGGAACTATATAAGACCTTTATCGCAACTATCTCATCAAGGCTCGGACCAATCTGAACAACGGCAACAAAACCTTCTTTCCTTACCCCACATCGCTTACGTTAAACACCCATACCTCATCCGATCCTATTACTATAGCTAACCCCTTCGCCAGTGATTTCGAACAGTCATTCGCCTAAGACTTCTTTGTTCCTGACCCGTCATACTTCGATTACTTGCCTAACTGTTCCCTCGGAACCTCCACAACTCCTTTGATCCGCCTTGAATTGAGTCTAAGCTACTGCAACTCAAAAACGATCAACTACAATCAACCGTGTTGAGTTCACTTCCCTTACACTCTCAGTACTAGAGCACGCTAACGAGGTCGACATGGTCTCAACCGACCAAAGTAAAGCATTCGACAAAATATCCCACAATCTAAACCTCTTCAAATTATCTGCCCTCGCTATCGATCCTGGAGTGCTAAAACGGATTTCGTCCTATCTAAAGGATTTACATTATTCCGTTCCATTTAGGTTCATGATATCCAACCCCATCCTTGCTGCCTCAGGGGTCCCTCAAGGAAGTCACCTGAGCCCTCTCCTATTTATACTTGCCACTATTGACATTGATATGATATTGCTGCTTCCTATAGACTGATAACACCAAGATGTATACGATTTTCGAGTCACCCCTCGATTCCCCACTGCAGTAATCACACGTTGGCAACTTCTCGACTTGGTGTGATAAAAACTGCTTTGTATTTAACGTCGCCACGTGCCGGTGCATGGCCTTTTCTCGTAAGCTTGTGTATTGTGTGTGTATCTGTTATAAACGCCACATACTCATTAAGCTATAGGCTTCGTGAAATGCCTGGGATAACTCCTTGAACATCTTTCGGAGGTTAGCTGACGCATCCGGTCGAGAAAAATTAGCATCCCAAAGCCCTGACTCAGCGCTATAGGTTCGCCTTTCCCGGGAGTAGTAAAATGAAAAAAAACACCCCGGCTCCATATGCCTTTCATAACCAACCTTTAACCGTTGTGCAATCTATCCAAGATCTTGGGATTTTTTGCGACAGGGAACTTAACTTCCTCTCACATATCGACGAGGTTTTCCTGAGCGCCATCTCTGCCCCCAGGGTTCGTCCGTCCAGTGCTAGAATATTCTAGCCAGGTATGCTCGCCTTATTACAAAACTCATATCCGTAGAATAGAAAGTATTCAACGTCGCTTCCTTTGGTTCGCTTTCCGAAGGCTAGGATAGGAAAACCCTTTAATCCTAATCCTGTACATTAACGGCGTCAAATTAACCAATCACAGAACCCTTAATGAACGTGGAGCCCTACCTGACATAGTGTTCATTCATCGGCTCCTCTCCGGGTCTGTCGATTACGTCTACCCCGTTAACTTAATTCCTCTGAACAGAAACCCGCGTAATACGCGTAATCTCCACCTTCTCTATAGTATTTAGTCTACTCAGTATTGATGATATTTTCCATCACCTTGGATAATATAGGCAGTAGTGCTATCGGCCGGTATTTTTATGGGTGAGATCCTCCCCCTACTTTGGGATTGGCTGAACTCGAGCTACCTTCCAGCAGGTAGGAAAGTCCCCTGTACATAAGATAACCGAAACGGTTGCCAAGAATCGGCAGAAGTTCTGCAGCACTGTTTTTAAGGACTATTGCTGGTATTCCATTCGAGCCGGTTGCTTTCTTGCAATCCAGTCCACGGATGCGTTGAATAGCTCGTGTGTGGAACTTTACATCCGCCATTGAAACCTGCAACGGCGCGATCACAGGTGGATAAAAAAGATCGGCATCTAGAATTGTGATTAGTGCCCCGCTGCCCGTTACTAACGGAGGCAAACAGGACGACGCGAAGTTATTGCTGACAGACTTTGTCATTGACTAAAGGGAACGCGAACCAGTTTGACACTCAAGCAATTTGTTGTCCATTATAAACCTGCTTCGTCGTATCAATCGCTTGGTGGCACGCATTTCTGATTCTGACAAAATTTGCTCTGTTGACCTCCGTGGGATCCGAGCGCAGTCGTTTAAAAGCTGTATTTTTACCGCCGTAATCTGTTCGCATTTTTATGCAACCGACGTTTGTCAGATGAATTTCGTTTGACAGAATCTGGAATATAAGGCTTCATTGTGAAAAGAACAATGTCCGCGACCGATTCCGCGCGGGCGTTAACTTTGGATTCTCTAGAGCATACCTCCGACTATGGAAAGATGTGAAGAAATCTGGCAAATCGTTCCAGTTAGTAGCCCTATAGCGTTTGAAATAATAGTGAAGAGGAACATGTGATTCGAACTGACGCTATGACAGTTTGAATCACCAAAAATTGAACCAATGCGTAACACATCAGACTACTGGCCGTGTTTAGAATTCGATTTTTAAACTCAAATATATTCAACTGATGTGAATTGTTATGTTATCGCTATGGTATACGGCTCTGATGTATTTTCTTATTCGATTTTCGTTCGGTGTTCTTCACTATTTGATTGTGTATTTTGTGTATCTGTTAGAGACGCCACAGCCCTGCAGCGTTTCTAACAGATACACGCACTATATACAAGCCAATAGTGAGGAACACCGAAGAAATTCGAATAAGCGAAGCACCAGAGTCGTATACCATAGCGATAACATAGGAATTCCACATCAGTTGATACTTTAGTTTGAAAATCGAATTCGTCCACGCGGCCGTTAGTCCGATGCTTCAATGCTTCGCTTCTCACCCGGCTTATTGTGTGTTCAAATTACCCCATTCACTATCGTTGTTACAACGGTATAGCCTCATACATACATACTTGGCGAGGCTGCTTAGGTTGGTTATTCATTTGAAATGTAAGCGAATGCACAACCGATATCAAACAGTAATCAGACATTCCAAATGACGCAGTTGTTTCCATGTGATAAATGATAAATGAGTCAGGTTTTTTCTAACATCGGATGTCTCACTCTCGTCGGTTGTGTTAGAATGTACCAACCAGTCGGAGTTGTGTAGTTCGCCAAGAATTGAGCATTGTGCAAAGCACACAAAAGAAGCATTTCCTGCATCTTCCTCTTGCTTTTCGCGTTATGGACAAGGAACAAGCTACTTGCTTACTTAAAGGAACTACGCAAGGTGATACTTTTAAATTCCGTGTTTTTGTTTTGTCTAGAATTTTCAGGATGACATGAGTTTCAATCTCCTTCTACCCTTTAAGCTAGTGTTCCATCTGGTTCGGCATGTTACTTGAAACGTTTTTCTTTCTTCCATCTTTATGTCTTCTCTTGTAAATGCGAAGCATGTTCTCTGCTAGGATGTATATGTGGCGTTTCTAGCAGATACACACGACAAATAGTGAAAAACAACACCACCTAAAAGACAAGACAAGAGCAATCACACCGTTAAAGCCGTATACCATAGCAATAATATACCATTTCCACATCAGTCGAATGTACTTGAGTTTATAAATCGAATTCGTACACGCGGCAGTGGCCTGATGCGCTGAGCTTTCTATGTTTTAGTGATTCTAACCGTGATAGCGTCGGTTCGAATCATACGCTCTTCATTATCGTCGCAAACGCTGTATATATATGTGATTCACAAGCTAAACCACACAGCAATTTGACAGTCCAACTGCTGTGACAGAAAAAGTTTAGGAAAAATGTCAGTTTTTAAATACCAGCAGCGCCATCTCTGGCCAGGTAGTTATCATGGAGCTCTAATATTAAAGCAAATTGTTTTTAATTTATATAAATTTCTGAAAGTTAACATATTGGCATTAAACCAAGAAGATGGATATGATCTTACAATTAGTTTCGCAATCTGACTCCGTATTTCAGTAAGAAGATGGGCACATATTATACATATGATCACTTACGTAGGTTCAACTGACAACTATGTGCGAATGTCGGAGTTGAACAATAATGTTTTACTTTATTTTAAAACTACAGTCTAACGTTTATAAAAGGGGGAATTATTTGGACGGGTTTCGTTCCCACATTGATGGCAAACTTAAAGATTTTTGCATAATTGCGTCTGTTATACATAGAATATTGTTTTAGTTATACTTGCATAAGAGAAATGTTAAAAAAAGCCAATCCGTTTAACAAAAAATCAACATATGAATGCATTGAATATGCGTTTCTGATGATAAATGTACTCTTCTAAGCTAAAAGATCAATTAAAGTGAAATATATTTGGAAAATTAGTAAAGAACACATTCACCCAACTACTCAAAATCCAAAATAGAAGTTTATTGTGATTTGAAATTATACTTTCCGCAGTCGTTAACTACAAATTCACTTACTTATGGTGTTATATAAAGTACATCTATAACTTTAACAGAAAACTAATTTAACAAAGGGTGTTACAAGTTAATTTACATAAACAACTGCATACTACTTACGTACGCATCTTTGATATATCATATAGTTGGTGAAATTATTTATATTTATCTGTCAGATACAGAGAAATCGAATAATTACTGTAGAGTAATGTTGGCCTTACTCTTCTTTACAATAATTTTTTTAAATTGCATGAACAGAAGCGCACACATTCTTAACGACAGGCGCCCAGAACAGGGTGATAAAGCATCCTTCAACAACGATAAACATCGCATTTAAACCACGAAATACATTATCTCTATCATTTTTAAAATACCGTGAATTTGTTCACTCAAATTTCATTCCCATGTAATTCGACCCATCGGCGGAATTTTACATATTGAAATAAAATCATTAACGGTGACACCTCAAATTCTAGGAAGAATCAAATTTAATAATTACCGGTGCGATTTTGCGTCACCAGAGGTTCTTAACGATACTGAAGTGATTACAATTGACCGTATAATTGATGTTCAATCAGCCCAAACTATTCGTAAGGAGTTTCCTGAAACTTGGATCTGGAAACCAATTGATACTAAAAAGTACTTTGTCATACAATGTTATACATTATAGAGTGACACATTTGCGTTTGCCCCCAAAAAACAAAAAAACACTAAGATAATACACTACTTTAGTTACAATAGTTAAACTAACATTTATTGCTATTCTTGATGCAATCGAACTTCTCGCTTTTTAACGCTTACATTTGCATCTCACTAACAAACTTGTAGCATGCCTATTTAGTAACTTGCTGACTAAATACATATTTGGTGCTAGTGGTCACAAACCTTTCATTCTGTTAGTCATAGAAAAAACATCTAATATGTGTTTTCTTTTCCCCGACTGCAGCACTAATTCAAGCATAATTACCTTAAACGAGACTGTCCCGGATACGATAACGTCATGGATAATCACAGGCTTCTCACTGAGTCCAGAGAAGGGAATTGCTTTAACCGAAGAAGCCAGTAAACTGAGAGTTTTCCAGCCATTCTTCATATCAACTAATTTACCATACTCTGTAAAACGAGGTAAGTATTTTTGCAATCATAGAAATACGATCTTCTTCAAGAGTTCTCACTTGTATAGGTGAGGTTATATCGATTCCGGTTATCATATTTAACTACATGACAAAGAGCTTGGATGTCGATGTTGTCCTCGACAACTCCGATCATGAATTCGATTTTACTGAAGTTACAAACGAGGTGACAGAGAGTGCTAGTGAAGATGTGAGCCGCACTAAATCCATAACTGTTCCCGCTAACGATGGCAAGAGTGTGTCGTTCTTGATTCGCCCGAAGGTTGTTGGAGATATTTCATTGAAAGTTACTGCCAAATCAACCTTGGCTGGTGATGCTATTGATCAGAAACTTAAAGTTATACCGGAAGGCGTAACAATCTATGCCAATAAGGCATACTTCGTAAATCTAGCGAACACCTCACAAGTAACAGAAGAAGTGAACATCGCTATTCCAAAAGATGCAGTTCCCGACTCTCAATATGTGGAGATATCTGTTGTTGGAGATCTCTTAGGTCCGACTATTGATAAATTGGATCAGCTGGTACGCATGCCTTATGGATGCGGAGAACAGAACATGGTGAACTTCGTGCCAAATATTTTGGTTCTAAAGTATTTAACGGTAAGAGTTCAACTACAAACATCCTTGAAGATACATTTTAAAAATTGTATCCTCCGTAGGCAATTAATCAACTGAAACCTGAAATTGAGAAAAAGGCGAAGCAATACCTGGAAATTGGTTATCAACGTGAATTGTCTTACAAACATGACGATGGATCTTACAGCGCATTCGGCAAATCAGATCCTAGTGGAAGCACCTGGCTTACGGCTTACGTGGTTAAATCATTCCATCAGGCAATACCTTTCACCAACATTGATCCAAACGTACTAAAGGCCGGACTTCAATTCTTAGCTGGAACACAAAAACCAAGTGGAGAATTCCCTGAAGTTGGCAAAGTGCTTGATAGCTCTCATAGCGGCGGTACACTTGGATTAACCGCGTTTGTTGTTCTTGGTTTCCTTGAGAATGTTGAGTCTGCAGCTCAATATAAAACATATATCGATAAGGCATTGCATTATCTTGAACAAGAGATAGAGTCAAGTGATGACCAATATTCAATGGCAATTACAACATTGGCTATGGCTCTCGCAGGTCGACATACAACTGCTGACAAACTTCTAGCAAAACTCGACGGTCTATCGCACAGAAACGGTAAGTTGAAGGATTTGATTCGTCGCATGAACTACTATAACCAGAGAGTACATTCTTCTTAAAGCTGATAGTCAATGGTGGTCAGTGTCAATAAAACCCAAAAATGAATGGTATGGACCCCGCTCTGTTGATGTTGAATTGACGGCATACGTTGTGTTGGCAAAACTAGAAAGAGGTGATGCCAGCACTGTGTTACCGAACATTAAATGGCTTGTAGCACAACGTAATAGCAACGGTGGTTTCACCTCAACCCAAGACACAGTGGTGGGACTTCAAGCTCTTATCAAATTTGCTGAGAAGGCCGGTTCAGGATCAGGCACAATGACTATTAACTTTTCCGATGGCCAAGATGTTTCTGGAACGATCAATGTTAATCCTACTAATGCGCTTGTTTTACAAACCCACGTAGTACGTAAACTTGATGTTCATAAAGTGTCTTTATTTACTAATGTATTTCTTATCTCTTGGATTCGTTAGCTTCCAAAAACGTTGACATTCCTACAAATTGTTGCCGAGGGCACTGGCTCAGCATTAGCTCAAGTTTCGTATCGCTACAATATGGCTAACGATGATAGTAACACAGAATTCACTATCAATTCGACGGTTTTGCAATCAACCAGTGAAAGGTTGCGTTTGTCTATCTGTGTTGCTTATGTAGATAGTAACACAGAGTCAAATATGGCTGTCTTGGAAGTCTCGTTACCATCAGGATATACCGCTGACACTGATAGCTTTGACGCTATCATGCAGAGCTCAGGAGCGAAGGTAGGTATCAATGTCCTTCTAATAGATCATTTTGTGAAATCTTCTTCCTTCCTATTTAGCGAGTTGAAACCAAGAACGGAGAAACTGTTGTGGTGATTTACTTTGACAGTTTAAATGCTACCCAGACATGCGTCGAAGTAAATGCTATCAGGACATTCTCTGTAGCTAAACAGAAACCAGTTCCTATCACGGTCTATGATTATTATGACAACAACAAACGTGCTACAGCTTACTATCAAATCGAGTCATCTCTTTGCGATATCTGCCAGGGTTCAGATTGTGGAAATGGATGCCCCGCTAAATAAGGAATCCTTGCAACTGGATGCATTCTGAAAATGAAAAAAAGGACCGACAAAAAAAAAAAAACAACAAATTTATTGAACATTTCTGCATTAAAGTACTTACATGATTTTGTTTATTTTTTCTGAACTCTTAATTCAATTATAATGGTACATAAATTTCAAGTTATTAAATACAGTATGTAAAATAGTATATAATTAATATATGTATAATTATATTTCTTAATTTCGTTTTTTATTTAACTACTCATGTAGTTTCAAGTTATTGTTAAATAATTTGCGCACAGTAGAAATTCCAGTGCTGCGAAAATAAGCGGGCTTGGTTTTCCTTAATAATGTGACGTCAGAATATTACAACTTAATTGTTATACACAACTTAATTGTGATACGGATCAAATTTTTCTAACCAAGTTGACATTCGTTAAATGTGTGAATAATAAAACAATATAAGTAGCAAAACAATTTCTTTTTTTATGTGATACTAAATCACTACACGAAACCTCTGTAATATTTAAATTAAAAATTAATTATTTTCCCTCTAAAAGATGTTCTATAATATAACCCCCATATCGTTATATGTTGTGCATCAAATACCACTTCCGCAAACCGTATTAATATAATTCAATTTCTGGAATTCTGCTTCTCCACATTTTTAAAGTACAAATTTCGAGGAGATTTTGTATAAAAGGACGATGCATTCCAGTTTCGGAAACCAAATCACCCCGGGCTCATATCAGATACATACCCGATTTTGGGCGCATGTAGTGCTCCAAAAAGCCCTACCACCTTTTCCCCCAATTCCTACATCCAAATCCCAGCAATATTACCTGGAAACCCAAAATCCTGTTAAAACCCCAAAAAAAAAAAAACCCAAACATGATCAAAAATTCTCAATAAACGAATTAAACATTCGTTTATCGCTTAACATTTACCCCCACGGCATAATTTAATCTAAAACCTAAATTAAAATTAAAAATCACAATAAACGAATCTAATATTCGTTTATCGTTTCACCTTTGCCCCACGGCATCATCAAATTCCAAATTTAGAGATCGTTATCTCTATCTGAAAAATTCCACTAAGTTAAACAAATAGAAAACCAAATACAGATACATATCCACGTCTGCGCAATAGTTTCGTAAGTATTCAAGAAATGGAATTCTTATCTTAAATAAACACTGAGCATCTCACTCAGGATACAAAAATCGAGATTCGTGTAAGAAATTGCCCATTTTTGAGATACACATCTCGATTTGTTTTTCTTTATAAAGGAATAGTAAAATGATCTCCGGGCCGCAGTTGAACATTATTATTTGTCCTGATAGGACACACATTAGAAGGGAAACTAGAAGGAAGTAATCCCCAAGGAAAATCTTTAATAAACTTCGAGATAATAAAAACGCTGATGCTTAAGGAAACAAAGCAAACCTTGTTTTCATTTGTTACCTAACACCGGGTAAGTACCGCCGGGGTATCTCCACAAAAGATACAATTTGCAGATTTGGAGTATCCCCCCCCCCCCCCCACTCAACCCCCCGCCACCCGGAAACCCAACACAGACAAGGACTGATGCCAAATTAAGGACGTTGCACTTCCCTCTGGATCAGAGCAAGCACGGCGACGACCCCTTGCTGTCGTGCGTTGTTTCAGAAGCGGTCTATAAGATATCGGGCTCTTCGATAGTATACCCGCCTGTCACACGGGAGACCGGGGTTCGTCGGGGAGCCTCCTGCGCAAGACTAATGACCTTGCCCGGAAAAAAACAAATCATTATGGAAAATTTAACAAGCCTCAGGACTTGCTAAATAAGGCCAAGACCGGTTCCCGGTTGTAGTGCCGATAATGATGATGATAAGAGATCCGTCATCCTTTTCAGGACAAGGAGACGCGCTTCGTGAAACAGAAACCGACTACAGTGAAGAAATTTTGGTGGCAGCGGTGGGATTCCAACAATCCCCTACCACAAGAGAAGACTAGTGCGGATCCTAACAATCCCCTACCAAAAGACAACGACACGTACTCCAGGCGCTTGAAGACTGACGAAATAATTCTGTGTCATAGAGCAGTCTTCTATCCGAGAGATAGTTTGCTAGTATACGCACCAAGTAGAGTGAGACTCGTAGATCGCCCAACGCTTCTAGAATCCGATTCCAGTACACCGAATTAAATATATTGTTGTACCTCCTAGCCATCGTACTCCAGCTATCGCATTGCGAACAATATCGCACACCGCAGATAGTGCCTTACCGGTTCATCTACCTTTCCGGAACCCATACTGCCATTCAGAGAGTCCCGATGTCCCTTAAGTGAATTGTTCCAGGCGAGTGGCAATTACTCGCTCAAGCAGTTTTCCTGTTGTGTCCAACATGCACAATGGGCGATAAGATGACGGCGCTTCTGGATCCTTGATTCCTTTTGGTATAAACACAAGCCGCTGTTTTTTCCATCGTTTGGGAAATTGTCCTGTTTGAAGGCAGGTTGTGAAGAGACTGCTTAACACTTCCGGCTTTTTTGTTAGAGCAGTCTTCACTACAGAGTTAGGAATACCATACAGTCCTTCTTGTCTTGTTTCTTTTTTTTGACAACCCTTGCAGCCAAGAGCACCTCTTCAGTGGTCACGGGAGGTATCTCTTCTTCAGTGATACTCCACTCCTCTTGCACCCTCAACAACTCATCACACTGTGGGAAGAGGACAGCAACAATTCTGGCCATGTCAGTTTTACTTTTTTGCATTTGACTATTGTGGTTGTGTAGTCTTTTCATGACTATCCTGTAAGCGCTGTCCCATGGGTTGTTATTTAATTCACCCCTTAGGGAGCAGAACGCGAGTTATGTTTTTACTTCCACTTAGGTTAAAGAAAAACACGTATAAATAAAATTTGTATTTTTATTTATTTATTTTATTGAGTAAAAGAATCGTCTTGCTCTTCGGAGTGTCGTTTCTTAACTGACCCTATTCTAAATTTAAAATCTTATACCTAGGCTTATCTGTCTACGTTGCAATATAGTATCTTTCTCACGATGGATATTATATAGCAATTTACTTAATCTACATTTTCGTGTTTACACGAATTCTTGTTAATTGTTACCTGCAATTCCTTTGAGTTTATTCTTAAGGAATTATATTTCCGTCTGGAGGAAATGTGTAATTAGGTTACACATTCCGGTTGATGGGTTTCTTGGTGTAGTCGAAGGATTCTTTGACGTAACACGCGTCATATTTACTTTTGCGGATGACATTCCTCAACTGCTTCCGTTTGTTGACGAATTCCGAATACAACTGCGGGTAGGCGTTACGGTTTCTTGCTCTTTGTTGCAAGTGTCTGAACCTGTTGCACTCCGATTGCACATGGGCGATTTCCACCAATACAGTGGTTTGATAGCCCCTGCTGGTTGTCCTTGTCGTGGCATAGAAGCATGCAGTAGTTAGTCACTTCATGACTTTTCCAGTCTGCCTGTTCGCATCGGCCTCTGCGTCAAACTGTTCGATTTGCTCTTTCAGTATATAATCGAACAGTTCCGCATCGAGGCCCTTGTCTTTCCACCCATTTTTCTGGGCTTGTGGGGTACGTGGTCGCGAGGCCAGCATGGGCGAGAGTTCTATATCGTTTGAAATAATAGTGAACGAGATCGTGTGATTCGAACTGACGCTATGACAGCTTGAATCACGACAAAATTTTACCTAAGCGTTACTCTTCAGGCTACTGACCGTGTTTTAAATTCGATTTTTCTTAAAACTCGACTATACTCCACTGATGTGAATTGTTGTGTTATCCGCTCTGATGTATGTATTTTTTATTTGATTTTTCGTATGGTGCTTCTTCACTATTTTGCCTGTGAATTGTGTGTGTATCTGTTAGAGTCGCTACAGTTCTACCACCAACCCATCCGTTCACTAAGAGAATGTTCCACCGAGCACCAAACGAAAACTTCGCAACACACGGAGCAAGTCAAAGAAAACACACTGATTTGGTGTAAAATATTTTATTGTTTTCACTGGTTATTATCTTTAAAATTGTGAAGGATAATTAGTAATTTTACAGATTGAAATCGTGAATTAATCTAATTAGACACTGAAATCACGAGCACACGTCCGCTGTAATGAACCGACGACTTGTATATTAAAACTTTACTCACGCGACTCGCGGTTGAATTTCGCGTGCCCGTGTGCACCGGGAAGCGGGAGTGACATGGCCACCACCTGCTCGGTCGGCGGATGTAAAAGGACTCAACGATATTCAATAGTTTGGGGTGAAGATCGTTGGTAGTACACATGTATGTGTGTACATGGGGTCTTTCATGGGACACACCATGAGAACGCATCTAAACAAAGAATGGGAAAATGTGCATCCATGACAAGTGAATTCGGCTAAGCAAACAAGCCGAATCTCATTGCATTGAGTTTGTGTTTGCTTATACTGCTGCTGATGAGAATCAAATCCCGAAATATGAAAAGACAAAGGGAACGTTTGGGTCTTTGAGATGTGCATTGCTGCTAAATAAATAGGCGGCAATGCAATGTGGAAATGTGCTAATGGGTTTTAGCTAGATTATCGTGAATTGGTTTTTATTGCATCGCTGCCAAGGGAAAGAACACAATTCTTATTTGCTTTTGCTTATGCCATAGGATTTGGTTTATGACACTAGACGCAAGATGCGTGTATTTGCTTTTGTCCCTTGGACGATGGGTCTGCTAGATATGTGCATGTGGCAAGATTAGGGTGCACATAAGGGACAAAATTCCTTGTCAAACAATGGTGCCGGAATAGTTTTCCTGTGAATTCTAATGATGCATTGGATTATGAATGCTAAGAATTCTTTGTTCGAAAAATTTTTGCCGATGCGTTGATACATGGAAAAATGCCCCTGTAGGTGAAATTCTATTTACAGGTGCTAATGCAATTAGCAGCAATTAGCAATTAGGAAACAATGGAATTTGAGGGGCTTCAGCACAGGAAGCTTGGGGGTAATTGGACAAGTACGCAGTGGCGTTTTCGGAACCACCGGCTTCCTTCACCAATTTGTCAGTGATGAATCCTCTGTGTCGAAATATTTCGTACATCACGACTTGGTGGTCACTATGGGTGTAGGTGTCCAAAACCTGTCACTCCATACTTCTTGCCAACATGGAACTGCCAAATGTGATGTCGATTTTGGACCGGACTCTCTCGTTTATGAAGAACATCTAGGACTGCGAAGGCTTCGAGTAGTGCCTGGCGTCTACTGTTGGTCCTTGTGCTTCCCCATTCTATTGCCCAAGTGTTGAAATCTCCAGCAACTATAAGGGGGCTCTTATCTCTAGCTTCTTATGTTATCCTGTCCGAAAAGCATTTGAATTCCTATCCTATTCACACCTTGGCGGATGGTAACAACAGTAGAAATTAATTCCTCTGATCTTAGCATCGGCAATTCCTACCGGCCGCTGGACATTTCTGCATTCCATGGGTGAATTTCCAATTGTCCAATTGTCCTCCCATGTAATAGTATCAGTGCCAGGTATCCTGTACTGCTCATTGGTGAGTACCACGTCGGCACCATATTCCTTACCCGTTTGGGAAAGAAGATCTTGTGCGGATCCACAATGGTTTAAGTTAATTTGAATACACTTAAACCTGTCCATTTTTATTGAGGAGATTGGATATCGCGTTTTTAAATCCTTGGTATTTGTAACTCCCTGTTGACTGGTGGTTATCGCCTTCACATCCTGATTCGCAGAACATGCATTTGGGTTGTGGTTTAGAGCCCATTGTTTTCTGGCCTTTTTTACCGCATTTCAAACAGTTTTCCGAACGATCTTCTTCGGATTCGCAGGATTTCGCCACATGACTGTATTGCCAACATCTGAAACATTTTGGGGGTGCCTCGAAGTATGCATCTCACCCATCCAACCCGTAGGAAACCTGTACCCAGCAACATGCTTGCCTTTTCTCTTGGTAAACGGATCATGGCATCTTGCGTGCCATCTAGTTTCCTAATTAAATTCTTTACCGTTTCCGTATTCAGTGCAGGGAACTCTATAGCGATTGCTGTCAGGATTTACTCCACAGTGGTAACATCATCTAAATCACGACACTCGACCGTGATTTCCTGTGGCACTGTTTTCACCTTAACATCTTCCTTTAGTATTTGTTGTACTTGTGTCTCGGTGGTGGCCTCTGGGCGGCGTTTCAGTTCTAGCAGCACCCCCCTTTTGCTGTCTTTCGAACTTCATTCATTCTATTTCCGAGTTCACTTAACTCGGGCTTGGCCTTCATTAACTTCAATATATCCGCATATGTTTTTTCCCCGGTTTTGGATATCATTATAGCGTCCGGGCGTGGCCTCTTTTTGGCGCCTCTTCACCCTCCAACCTCGCATCCTTCTTCCTTCCCCTCTGACCAAATGTAAACCAATTGTAATTACGTTACTCATCATTGATTTGCCCCGGGACCCTGCTTACGTCTTTGCGCGAGTGTTGCTTTCGCTGGATTTGCAAGTTTTCTACAAGCTTGGAAGCACGCTATTATTTGTCCAATAGCAAAAGTTTGGAAACCAACGTATCACCCCTCAAGCTTTCGCCCTATCTCGCTTTTCACCTGCATCAGCAAAATATATGAACAATTCATATACGAGAAACTAAATAACTTTATCAGTGCCAGGAACCCAATACCTGATTTCCAATTTGGATTTAGAAGGGCGCACAGCATCACGATCGCTCTCAACATATTTCAAAACTACATCTGTGTGCGCCTCTTTAATAAGGAACCCACCATTGCGGTGAACCTGGACATTGAAAAGGCTTTTGACACAACCTGGTTCGAAGATCTCATTTTTAAATTACTGCATACTGGCCTAAGTAGAATTCTGTGTAAAATCATCTTCCAGTTTGTTCGAAACAGAACCTTCCAAGTTAGACTGAATGGAAAGCTTTCCCGAACTTTCAACGCCGCTGCAGGCGTACCACAGGGCCTCATTCTAGGTCACATCGTATTTAATTACTACACCTCAGATATGCCTTGCCCTGTAGACGGGAGAGTACACCAGATATGCTATGTGGATTGCGTCCTAGTGTACGACTCGACCTGTGGCGATTCTCGCGAACGCCACTGCGTATCCATTCATTACCACCAGGTAATCTCCCTCGCGTGCCCTATATCATGAAAAACGTGTACTTACCCATAGGAAAAACCCTGTAAAACAGCAATGATTGCGGACATAAAATGCCACCAGCAACAATGCTAAAAATCTAAAAAGCAGTTTGGTCGCATCATCACGCGACCAACATGAACCCAACCAAATACACAGTACATGTCTCCTGTCGCATTCCTCTACATTGAAGCGCAATTTGGTGTGCCTCTTGGCAACCAATATTGCCCGTGCAATATCTGCACGATATTCGTTTGCTCGCCAGCCAGACATGAGGCATCCGGCTGACGCCCAGGCAGTCGAGTTCGCAAATTGGAATTTACCATCAGAATTCGACTGCGAGGATATGCCAGCGAAATGTGCACGATCAGCAATAATGCTTTACGCAGTCGTGATCGTGTACACATTTCAACCCCTGTGCGAACTTGCAATCATGTAGATTGCGATGATCCCATGTCCGGATGCTAGGAGGTACACATGTAAGCGGCAGAAGCGATTATCGCATGTGTGTATTTCACCCTTTTTTCTTGTGCTTAACCAAAGCTAAATCGCACCATATATGCCCATTGAAGCGATGGCTGGAATTTTGGTGTTCTGTCGTTTCGATGGCCGAGGTTAATCTCGATTCGGATTCCGTGAGGGCAGGTCGCGCCTTACGTTAATTTACATCCCTCTTGGGCCGTCCCAAGGGATCGGGTAAAACGTCACAATAAGTCGTTGAGAAGATTTGACAAGAGTCAGTCAAACCGTTCGGGCTAAGACTAATGTGGTGCGCCATATTGTTACACAGTGTTATTTTTTACCCGAAGTACATTGTCTGCCTAAGTTACCTGTGAATAAGAATTACGAACATATAATATATAGTTACCTTGTTTTTTTTATCCGAAGTACATTGTCTGCCTAAGTTACATGTGAATAATAATTACGAACATATAATATATAGTCACCATTGTTTTTATCCGAAGTATATTGTTACATGTAAATAAGCATTATGAACATCTAATGGATATCTACAGTGTTTGTGAAGTACATTGTCTGCCTAAGTTACCTGTGAATAAGAATTACGAACATATAATATATAGTTACCTTGTTTTTTTATCCGAAGTATATTGTCTTCCTAAGTTACATGTAAATAAGCATTACGAACATCTAATGGATATCTACAGTGTTTGTGAAGTATATTGTCTTCCTAAGTTACAGTATATTGTTTTCCTAAGTTACATTTACATGAATAAATAAATTTCGAATAAGAATTTTTGGAATCAGATACGAACTGAACCAGTGGGGTTACGTGGTTAACCTGTGCCCCTGTGGCACCCTGATTGACAGGCCACGTAACAATAAACCACAAGGACCCATACCGCTCCTGAGGGGACCTGATGTGGTCGCCGCCGTGCTTCCTCAAACCTTGAGGGAAGAGCAACGGCCTACTCGTTCGTGGGACGTCGCTTCGAGAATAGCGTCCCTGTGCCGTGCAACTTGGCGCCTTCTATTGATGCCCGTAATCGTGGACGCTGTAAGGGTGTAGTTTGTGGGCTTGCCACCACTCTACTCACCGGTCCCTTTTCCTGATTGGAAGTCGTCTCTGGTTCTCAAAAGCAGCCAACGTTTCTCAGCGAATGCATAAAGCCCAAGTCAACGGAAAATACCTTTTATTTTGTCATAATAGGTTCATTTTTTATTTAATTTGATAGGGAATCAATTGATCATTCTGGGGACGCCACCTCCAAGATCTTAGCTTTATCTTCTGATCGTGGTCTTTCAGCACTTCGGCCGAGGACTAGGTACATGAATAGAATGCTTCCTCGAGATCTTTTTTTTTTTTTTTTTTAAACTGTATTTATTAACCATAATTAAAATTTGTACATTTAAGTAATACAGTGACTTAAAATTAAATTCGTGACAATTGCTTACATGTAATTATTATTATAATACATTTTCCAAACAATGTTTTAAGAGTTACAGGCTAGATGTGTGTTTGTACATTTAGTAGGGTTTTGTCTTCCTGGAAAAGGTCAGAAAACCAGGACTTTCTTATTTTTACTTTACTTAATCTAAACTTAACCCTAAATATAAATATAAATATAACTTAACCTAACTTAGTCTGATTATTATAAAATGAGCTATAAACAAAACAAAGTTTTATAATTAATGGGATTTATGAATTAAAGGATGTGGAATGAGGTCAGTTATGGGTTTGAGGAAGAGTATTTCTTTCCGGTTGTTCGTTGGAAAAACGTAGGATGTTGGAAAATGGTTGGACGTTAGAGTATTTGAACTGGTTAGGGGTAACTTCGGTGTTGTGGTATATGATCTCGTTTGAATCATTTACCAGTCTGCCTGAGGCGAAGATAGCTCTGGTGTGGAGACAGTTGGGGTAGTTAGTTCTGATATCTAGAGGGTTCTCTAAGAGCGAGGTTATTATGGGATTGGGATTATTTTGTAGGTTTTCGATAAATTTGATAGACAGTTCGAGGAATCGTCTATCGAGGCGCTCAATACCAGCGGTATTGTAGAGTTCGACGTTACTATAGTACTTATAGGAGTTAGGACGACGATGTAACCCAGAGACATACCTAAAGCATTTTCTTTCGAATACTCGTAATTTCTCCATTTGGGAGGGAGTGATATGGTACCACAATGGACACGCGTACGTGAGTGTGGGCCTGATAATCTGTTTGTAAATGAGCAGTTTGACTTTGTGAGAGAGACTATTAGGTTTCCACATTACTCTTCTACAGAGATTAAGCTGAATTGTGGCTTTTTGAAGGGAATTTTTAATGTGGGAGGAAAAAGACCAGTTATTAGAAAAAGTGATTCCCAGATATTTTAGGGTTTTGGAGGGTTTTATTAGAGTGTTGTTTAGGTTAAGTTTAATTTTGTTGTGGCAGCGTCTAGTGTTGTTTGTACAGTGCTCGTGTTTGCCCTTGAACACTATGAGCTGCGTTTTATTTGGGTTAAGGTGAATTTTCCACTTATTGAAGTATGTTAATAGGTCAGGGGGAAGTTGTTAATGCGATTTCTTGCAGCCTTAACAAATTTGCTGCTAGAGTAAATTAATGTATCATCAGCATAATTCAGCATCACAACATTAGGAGATACGGGTTGAGGAATATCCGCGGTATATAACAGATATAAAATTGGCCCTAAAATAGAGCCTTGGGGAACACCCGCGGTTATGTTGTGGGTTTCTGAGACGGAAGAATTTATTCTCACAACGAATTTTCTGTCAGAAAGATAAGAGGCTAAGAGCTTTGTTGTGTGAGAGTTTAGATTAAATATGGAGTGCAGTTTGTACAGAAGCCCTGAGATCCAGACGCAATCAAACGCCTTAGAAATATCGAGAGATATACACACAGTAGGGCTTTGGTTTTGGAGACCAGTTGTAACATCGTGTGTAAGTTTTAGTAGAGCATGACATGTGGATTGTCGCTTACGAAATCCGAACTGACAGTTACGGATGAGGGCATTCTCATTGGCAAATGAGAGAAGATTTTGGTAGATCTTGCGTTCCAGTATCTTACTTAATGTACTTAATAGGGATATTGGACGATAATTGAAAGGGCTATTACTACTACCGGGCTTCTTAATAGGAATTACTACCGCAGTTTTCCAGTTCTCTGGGAAGTGCGATGCATTAATTATTTGATTAAGAAGAATGAGGATGGGAAGTAGATTCTGTGGGCGTAGCCTTTTAAATAGAAGGCGTGGGATTCCATCTAATCCAGTTGACTTTTTGTTATTTCCTGATCTTACGATCTCGGATAATTCGTCTGCAGTTAGAAAATTTGTAGTGTCTAAGGGGTGTGAAGCTATGTTCGTGTTGCTAAATTCACCGATGAAAGGAGTAAAAGATGTGAATAATCTGTTTGAGATGTATTCGTTTACTGTGTTCTCGAAGCCGGGAGTTGATAGAGAATTATTTTGCTCATGAATCTTTGCAAAGTGTTCTGCGAGGCAATTTGCTATGTCCGTATCGGACTGGGCAATATTATTGCTGATTGGGTTGATGAGATGATCAATTCGGGGTTTATATTTACGACCAGTTAATTGGTTGATGTTTTTGAAAAGATCCCGATTTGGTTTGATATTTTTAAGTGTGGAGATGTAGTTTTCATCTGCGAACTTTTTCAACTGCTCATTTATCAGAGTGGATAGGAGTTGGATTTGGCTTTTAATAAAGGGGCAGTATCTTGTATGGAGTTTACGGCGGAGCTGCTTTTTAAGGCGCAATAATTTGGTTAGGATGCTGGGCAAAGGCTTTCCTAAATAGTTATGAGGAATGGTTGTCGGGGTGTTGTTGTTGAGAGCCTCCTTAAGAATTTGCTCTATTCTTAAAGATGCGTGATCGATTTCAATAGGGAGTAAGTTAGATGCTTCAGGGATATACAAGTCAGAGAAACTGATCGCTATGTCCCTATTGACTTTTCTCCAATTTGTTTTGGTGAAGTTTGGGACAGGGTTTGACGAGTAGAGTGGGTCGAAAGAGGGGATTTGGATCGTGGTATGAACGGAACCATGATCAGAAGGAAATATAAAGGAGACTGTAGGTGGACCCGCTGACTGAACATCATCGGACTTGAGGAAGAAGTCGATTGTTGACTTGGCTGTGCTAGTGACACGGGTTGGCTGTAATGGGGGGTCAATGTATGTATATGGATAAGATGGGAGGAGGGCTAGCAACTGACGACCATATTTGTTGCATTTATTATCATTGAATGCTGTATGACGAGCATTCCAGTCTCCCCCGATTATAAATGGAGCGGGAACGGACTGTTGGATTATCTGAGAAATGTCAGCATCTGGGAAATCTGGTTGTCGTGAAGGGTGAATATAAATGGATGCTAAGACGAGCACTTTATTGTTCTCACAAAAAAGTTTAACTGCCGTGTATTCAATGCTGAATATATTAGTGAATCTAATTTCACTGAATTGAAATTTTTTGTGTATTAAGATGCCGGTACCTCCGTGGGATCCATTAGTTCTGGGGTTAGAAACAAAAGTATAATTGGGAATGGAAACTCGGGAATTTGGTTTGAGCCAGGTCTCTGAAAGGAAGAGGATATCTGGGGAAAATTTTTCAACAAACAACCGGAGGTGTTGCTTACGTATATTAGAGTAAATGGATTCTGTGTTGAGGGAGATAATGGTTAGTTTAAAGAGAGCTGGAAAGAATATGGGAAGTTATTAGTGAAAGAATCTGACCTTTTTTTTTCTGTTTCTGACATATGCCTCAGCGAAGGAAGCATGGCCTGTAGGCTTTTGATGTAACCCATGATGTCCAGATTGAAATTTTTAGTATTATCGTTAGAGGGAGTGGTGGTGTTGATGCTTCCTTTTGCTGCATCCGCGTAAGATATTCCGGGTCGGGTTAACTTTACTTCTTGCAATACTGTTGGTTTCGTTGTAGTTGGTTTAACTGTTGACATTGCTAATTTCCGTCTTTGCAGAACTTTTAGCTTCTGAGGACATTGAGAGAAATTTGCTGGATGTGGCCCTCCACAGTTACAACATTTTACTGTAATCTTCTTTGTGGTAATGGATCCATCGGCGTTGGCGGTTTGGACTGTCTCTGGTTCCAGGCCTTGTGGATTTACTTTGCATTCATCTAGCTCGTGTTCCTCTGCGCATCTGCCGCAACGTCTTTGCTGGTGGCATGAGACCGCCAAGTGTCCTGAGTCTTGGCATCGCTTGCAATGTAGAATTTCTTGTTTGTGTGGCTCCTCGATTGCGATTTTTTGGGTAAACAAATATTTAATTTGTTTAAATTGGTTGATATCCTGATTTGGTGGGATTTGTATGATCCGGAGGCTTTTTATGTTGTTTGTCCTCATGTATGGTGTTTGGAAGTAGTCCAGCTTATTAATTTTTATTTGTGGACATATCCTAGCAATTTCCAGTCCTAATTCTTCATTGGTCCATTCTGGATCGATGTGCCTTATAATAAAGGTAGTTGGTTTGCTATTTGGATGTTGGAATGTGAAGAACTGATATTGTTCCTCTAACAGTTTTTTAACTGCCCTTTCATGATCGTCTAGTGATCTGACTGTTATTGAAGTCCTAGATCCTTTTATATTTGTGCTGAAATTCCGGTGACCCAGAGCATTTTGCAGGGTTTGAATTATAGCTTTGGTGCTGGTCAGGTTTTTGACGTAGATTGGCGGGGGTCTTTCATTTCTCGCGGTTGATTTCGTTTTTGTTTCTGCTCTGGCTTGGGTGGGTATTTGATTTGATGAGGCCTTCATTTGTTTGTAAACTTTGGTGGGTGGTTCGCCTTGGCTTTGACTCGAATTAGGGCGTTGACGGGACGTTTCTTCCATATGGACGTCATCAGTGTTATTGAAGGAACCTTGTTTATGGATTTGTTCCTGGAGTTGTTTCACTTTAACCGTTAATTGGTTAATGGTTTCCAACGCTTCTTCGAACTTTTGTTTGTAATTTGCGGGGCTGCTTGTTCTGTCCCTGTTTGTTTTTTTTACTGGAGCGTTTCGTAAGATGTCCAGAGCCTTCCTTTTTCTATCGGTTATGTACTCCAGTGCATTGCCTGGGTCATCGCCTATCATCGGAGTTGTGTAGTAACTTCTTTCTTGTTATAAAAAATTTTTTTTTTTGTTATTCTTTTTAATTATAATTATATATTTTTTTTTGTTTTTATATTGCACTAGACAATTTAATAGTGCACTGCACACACGTGTAAACACGTTTCCTTACACGTCCGCACTGCACGAGATATGTCACGATAATGCTGTTCCTCGAGATCGCTGTACATCCCCTTTTAAACGCCACCAAATCGAGATTTGTATCTTTGAAACGAACGGTTTTGATGGAAAATCTCGATTTTCGATACATTTCGTGTGATGCTCAACGTTTGTTTTAGATAAGAATTCATTTTTCTAAATTCTCATGAAACTATTTGCATATGAGAATTTGTACTTGAATTTGAGTTTTGTTTGTTTGTGGCAAATTTGAACATCTGGTTCGATTTGCCATGGGTTTAGTTTATTTAATTTACGAGGAATTTTACCAGTTTGAAATGTATTTCTGGATTTTGAATTTAGATTATGCCGTGGGGCAAATCCAAAACGATAAACGAACATTTGATTCGTTTATTGCGAATTTTGATTTTAGTTAGGTTTTTTAGGATTTTGATTAGATTTAAGGTTTTGGTGTAGGATTACTGGGATTAGGATGTATGAATGGGGCAAAAGGGTGGTAGGGCTTTTTAGAGCACTACAAAAACGTGCACCACAGAATCGTGATACAAATGAGTCTAGTACAACTTTAGAACAAGTTTAGAACTAAGTAAGGCACTGTAATGAAATTCAGTTTATATGAATCTGTGACCATTGATGAACACAAAAAAATGAGTAGACGATGCTGTTTCTACATAGCGAAACATTTTAGTCTACCTTCGAATTGTTTTTGCACATTCCAATGAAAAAGCAGATCCAAAGCCAAAGTTCCCCTTTAAGAATTAAAAAGTACAGGCAATCCTCTTGGGAATAGATTTGATTCGGTGAAAAGTATGCATGAGTATACTTTTCAACCCTCTACATTTCCTCTTCTCGGAATGCACTTCGTAACTCTGAATTCCGAGAATTACTCAAGCCCCAAAGCGAGGTCACGCGGTTATTCTTTTGGTTTCGCTTTTCGTTAAAAGCGAAACTCAATCCACCCCTAACCAGGATTCTCACCTTTGCAGTTTTCCCATTCTCCCTTGGTTAATTGACTGATGAGGAAATTCGTGAGAGTTTATTCGCATTTACTGGGCGCGGAAATGGACAAATAAGGTTGAGTTTGCGTTCGAAAATGGGTGATCAGTTTAAAAGGATGCGAATAGGTAGAGAACCTGTTGTTCGTCGGGAAAAAAATGAGAGGATTCGATTAGTGTGGTTCCCTGTAATTTGTCTGTTATAATCAGGGTGTGAAATTAAAAATAACCATGGTATGACTGTATGTGTCCAAGCTTAAAATAAAGAATAGAAAAACTATTATATAGAAATAATAACACCTAAAGTGTTTGAAAAAATTAAACTAAATGTGAAATAATTTAAAATAAACAAAAGACAAACTATTATATAGAAATAATAGCATTTAACGTGTTTGGAAAAACTAAACTAAATGTGAAATAGGTTAAAGTAAAGAAAACGAAAACTGTTGTATAGAAATAATAACATCTTAAGTGTTTGGAAAAACTAAAGCAAATATGAAATAATTTAAAATAAAGAAAGGAAAAACTATACCAACTGGTGATTGGTAGGCAATAGATTTAAAAGCGTCCGTGAATCAAGAGATATATTAATTGTGATTGTATAATGTCCGACACTAAATACAACACATGGCAGATGTGCCTAATTAACAGACATTTTCAAATACTCGATGATTACTCGTGAATCACGAGACATATTAATTGTAAGTGTTACCGTTTCCGACACACAATTCAATATTTAGCAGATGCATCTAATCAACAGACAAATCGATTTTATGGTTTTTGAAAAACTAATTAAGTGTTCTTTCTGAGATTCAACGCCACACGATTAAAAACACAGCCGTGCTTAATTGCTATTGAACAAAAACTTAACCTTCATTATTGAACGAGATTGCCAAGTGAAACGAAAACAAGACAAAACCCATTGAAGCAACTTTTCATTGACTTAACGTTGGGGACCGTAAACGTCAATCATCGCAACAATTTCTTGAATTCTGCGGTAACAATGTCAGTAAAACAAATCTGAATGATAAGATACATAGAGTACGTGGGAGTTGTGATATTATTTGTTTCAGTAAAACCAAATATATACACACCTGCCGGGGTGTATTAAAACAATCATAACAAATATTTCATTAATTCTCACGTATAGAGTCGCAGCTGGTTGATAATAAAATCCATCATTTCATGACAATTTGATCGTTTGCAAATTGGTATGTAAACAGCCGTAAATTCATGCCGAACCTCAAAGTGGGTTTAACCCTTGTGTAGGGAAGTATTTAGTTGATTCCACTATACGCTCAAACTAAGTGTTCAGTTAAATCCTTCAAGATGAAGCTGTTGGTTTTAATTATCGTGGCTTTTGCTTTGCAAGCCTCAACTCTCGCGCAGAGGAGGAAATGTCGACCACCAATAATTCAGAAATGTCCTACGTAAGTACTCATTAATTCCTACTTTGCCAAGCTTGCTATTTCTTTTGGAATTGTTCTTTTACTATGTGGGCAACGGGAGAGTAACATTTCACAGTTCTAGAGGACAACAGGGAGAGGTTCTTGGAGTTGATCTGATAAGTTTATTTCTTGGAAACGATGTTACTTATATCCTTACTTATGTAACATACTCTATCATACTATAGAATTGAAATTTTATATTTTGTAAATATGTGTTCCTCAATGCTCACAGATTCATATAAACTAAATTTCATTACAGTGTCTTACTTGGTTCCAAAGGTGTTCTAAAGTTGTACTAGATTCATATGTATCACGATTCTGTGGTGCATGTTTTCACAAAAAGGTTAGTCGAATTGCTGGTAGGCAATCTTCGAAATGGCGGCCAGGTCAAAGGGTTAAATTCGTGCGTGTTTTTCATTGTTATGTTGGCAAAAATCTCTGAAACCATTTGTGCATTGGTTAGACATATAGGATGCTTCGTTAATTGTCAGCTGTTAAACGCATTGTAAACCTTTTAGTATAGTCGGCGATTTTTCATTTGTTTAAAAACTGAGTTAAATTTTGCTACAAAAATGGCATACGTACTTTTTTACGACCCCAAGATCATGTTCAGTCGAATCACTGATATTTTGTTTTGTGCTTAAGGCATGAAACGTTGGCAGCAACGTTTGTACTAAAATTGTTGAATTTCCAATAAAAACAACGTCACCCTCCACAGCTTGTTCTTGTTCGCGTTTCCATTTTAATGGTTCCGTGTGAATTTTTTTTTTTAAATAAAGTGAACCACGAAAGGACAAGAAGTGTAATAAATGAGGGTCATGTCCTCACTTCATTCATTCATACATCAGACTACAGAGGCGAGTAGACTATGAAGCATTCGTTAGCCTTTAAACTGTGGGATTATTATGTTGATCGTAATGGTATACAGTTCTGACAAGTCGTTTCTTCAAATTTTGCAGTGCTGTTGTCGTTACTATAATTACGTATTCGTGCGACGTGTCGTGTGTTCCTTTTTGACCAAAGCCATTTTCGTGCAAAATAATCACATACGATCCCTTTTGTATTACTTGTTATCATACACTTTAAAAACAACTCGATTAGGAAACGGAAATTTAGCCCGTTAAATCCTTTTCGTTCAGTTCAAATGTCAAGCTTGTTTTTGTAGCCAAATGTTTTTTCTTGTCGACGTTCAATAGTTTCGCCATGCGGCTGGTCTCTGTCAATTTTCTGGAACGTTATCCATAATTTCATCAAATTTTTCGGTGAAGGGTTGACCAGAACGAGGAGCATCTTTTACATCTTCCAGAACAAAAGTGATCGTTATTAATTACGAGGGTTGCCTCTTATGTTTCGGGATTTGGCAACCCTAGTGTTGCAATCCGGCAATTGACAGCTCTGTCGTAAAGTTGGACATTTTTGAGGTTATAGGCACTCAGAACGTTTTGACATACGAGCGCTATTTGTGTTGTTTACAGTAACTTAAAAGATTCATCTCGGCCCAAAAATGGCATTAAATCGTCAACATTTTCGTGCGATTATTTTTTACATCTTTCGGCGTGGATTAACTCAGCAACAGTGCATGGATTAACTTAATTCAATTTTTGCCGATGAAGCTCCATCAAGGACCAGTGTTTATCGATGGTATGGTGAATTCAATCGTGGTCGTAGTTCACTCCAAGATGAATTTCGTGAAGGTCCTCCAAAATCAGTTGTTGTTCCGAAAACCATTGATGCTGTGCGCGAACTGATATTGGAAGATCGTCATGTGACCTATCGTGAGATTGAGACAACCTTAGGCGTTAGTGGAACCAGCATACATTCAATATTGCATAAATATTTGACTGTCAAAAAAATTTGTTCGCGTTGGATCCCACACAATTTGTCAATGGCCCAAAAGAAGGCTCGTGTCAATTGATCGAAAGAAATGCTCAAAAAATACGGTCGCGGTGCTTCGGAACACGTCTATGACATCGTGACAGGTGATGAATCGTGGATTTACGCGTATGAGCCCGAAAGTAAACAGCAGTCGACTGTCTGGGTGTTTCAAGATGAGCCAAATCCAACAAAAGTTGTTCGCGCGCGAAGCACTTCCAAGCAAATGGTCGCCTGTTTTTTCGGAAAAACTGGACATGTCGCAACCGTGCCTCTAGAACAACGCAGAACAGTCAATTCTGAGTGGTACACAACCATTTGTTTGCCAGTTGTCTTCCAAGAAATCAGGAAAACCAACCGCCGAAGACGGATCACTCTTCACCACGACAATGCGAGCTCTCACACATCGGCTGCGACAACTGCATTTTTGAGCACCCAAAACATCGATTTGATGGGTCATCCGCCGTATAGTCCTGACTTGGCACCGAATGACTTCTTTTTATTCCCGTACGTAAAAAACAAACTGAAAGGTCAACGTTTTTCGACACCTGAAGAAGCGGTTGCTGCATTCAGAATGCATGTGTTGGAGATACCTCAATCAGACTGGCAAAAGTGCTTCGACAATTGGTTCAAACGCATGCAAAAGTGTATAGATCTTCATGGGGAATATTTTGAAAAACAATAAAGTGATTTTCGATGATCAATATTTGTTTTTGTTCTCTAATCCCGAAATATAAAAGGCAACCCTCGTACAATGGAACACCTTTGCTGTGATTTTGGTATATGACACCTCTGGCTTGATCTATTAATCGGCACTTCTTTTAGAGTTTATTTATTTATTTATTTTTCTTTTTAATTTATATTATATTCGGCTAGATTGCGATAGGTGATTAGTTGTTTATTCGCGATAATATCCAGGTTCCCACCTGATTTAACAGAGGCGATGTATGAACTAATACAGAGAATCATTCTTTATTCGAACCGCATTCAAGACCAATTTACATTGATACCTGCTTTTCCTTATGTTCGCCTGTTCGTTTGTGTAGAAAAAAAATTAGGCCATTAAATGGCGTGCACCCAATGAGCCTAGAAGTTATAGTTTTGCTGTCAATGATCTTTCGTTAGTAACAAACTTTGTATTAAAAAGAAAACGAACGCGATCTTTCGCTTATTTCTCTTTATTATAGAGGATCTTCCCTCTTCCGAATCCTACTTAAGACTAATTTACCTTTATCTTTTTACTTAAAACCTAACATAACAATAATGAATAATGTTCCTCAGGTTATTACAAAATGTCTGCCTGTTAATAGGTCTGTTAATAGGTAATTAGGTATGTTTCGCCAACTGGGAAACAGCAAAAAGGGGGTTATTTCTGCGTCTCGAGCAGAACGGCTAAATATTGGGCTTGTTGCCCAGCGAATGACTGCCGCGACGGGCAGTAATTAAACTCGTTTTGAATATACATTAATTTACTTTTATTTCCGATTTAAATTTTATTTATGGAACGATGTAATGCACGTTAACAAGTAAAAAACGATTAGAGTTATATCAAACGTAAAAAACAGTGTAGCACAAAACTGTCTGATCTAGATGTTATATAAACAACAGGTGCAGAAAGAACCGTATACAAAATTGCACCGAACCGCAAACTTCAAAACAAAACTCTGTTAGCAAAACAGTAAACAAGCACTGTGTGTAAACAGTAACCTGGAAAACGTCGCATGAATAGACAATTTTGCTTTTGTCTATTCGGCAATAGGTGGCGTTCCGTGTGGTATGTTTTTTTCGGAATGGTATCATGTGATACATGTTGCGGAACTGCAACATCTTCCCGGGCCACGACGATGGACCCAGTAGTCTTCCTTAGTTGGCGTCACCATCTGGTGTCAGCGCCGTGGGAGGTGGCGGTTGGTATGGTGGTTGAGCTCAGAGACCTTAATGCTCGTATTGCTCATACACCGGTACGGTAAAACGGTAGGGTGGCAAAATTAATTATATTGTTATACTATATATGTATTCTATTAGTTGATTAAGTTATAGAGTATACTTGGTTATGGGGCCGTAGTATTATTTATAGTATCAGTGTGTGTGTGTGTGTGTGTGCGTGTGTTTGTGTGTAGGTCGTTGTTTATTGTTGATAGTCTCCGACATGTTGTGGAGAAGTGCCTGGCAGGCGATATTTGCCGCTGCGGCAGCGATGTGATTTGTGTTTAATGTGAAATGTTCGTTGGATCGTAAATCCATATGTAGAATAAAATATGTTGGACGTAGACCCATGTCGGATCGTGAATCCGTAAGTAGAGTTTAAATAGTTTGGACGTAGTTCTATGTTGGATCGTGGATCCATGAATGGTCATTGAGCGATGTGGTCGTCAATATATTGAATTGTTTGTGTTTGTCCCTGGTTGGAAATGTGGCCATTTAGATTTAGTTGAAATCTAGGTGCACTAGATGGAGCTGTCAATTCAGTCCAAAGACCGATTAGTTGCGTTAAAGTCGGCCGTGCTATGTTGGTTTTCTATCATCTTCTAAATATGGCCAGCCTGTGCCGATATTAGAAGTATTAGAGTTGCCGCCAACTGCATATGATCATCTGCATTTTGAATCCAAGGTGATTGCTGTGCCTGATGCTGTTGCAGTTGGGGATTTGTCCCATCTACGCCGCTAAACCAATGCTCGGCGTTGGGCGAATTTCTTGATGGGAGCTGAGATTGTCGTTGGCCACATTACCTGGCGGAGTATTTGATCCACTGGTTGAGTGATTGTTTGATGATGATGGCTTCGGTAATTGTTTTAATGACCACTATAGAAATAATCTTGTTGGCCTTGAGGACTTGAAGAAGACGATATACTGCTTGATTTGCCAGAATTCGCTGAACCTACCATCATATCAGAAGGGATTGTATTGTTCCCTTGATGGTAATTCGTGGAATTGATTTTCCGGTATTGTTGGAAGCTCTGGCATTTGAACTGTAGTTACCGTCAGCCGATTCACATATCCGACGTTGAAGTCGCTGAGCGTAACTCTTATTTGCTGAATCTGGACTGGGGTCATAAGGTGCAGTCACTGTCTGTGAACCACCATCATCTTCATAATAATGATCATCATTATGTCTATGCTGCTGCTGCAATTGTTGTTGTGGGTGCTGTGACCGCATATGATTCCCTTTTGGAACAGCATAGTTGTTCAGGTTCTGATAGTGTTGTGGTTGAACACCTTGCGGCATATTCTGTTGACTTATAACTGGCCCTTGATTGAGCCAGAGAGGTTGCGCATCCGGGTTGCTATTAAGAAGATTAATCTGCTCATTATTAGACTTATGTTCAATTGAGCCACCGGATGGAATAGTGCTAAAGCCAGGTACTTTCTTCTTTGACTGGTGGCTGGACCATGTGTTCACTATTCGCGTTCCGTTGATTGGATTTCCCGAACGGTGCCGGCATCTTTCCTATTCTTCTCCTTCTTTATTCTCTAATCTTGGCACCGAAAGCCTATCTTAGACACCGACTCCGTTGGAGTGGTGCCCCCGTGGCAGCTATGTGCAATGGTCGGTGTTAAGAGGGTGCCCCCAGAGCATTTCGTCCAGGCGGTGAAAGGTGAAGAACCCCAGACACGTAACAGCGATGTGCCTGAGTGGCGAGAGCGGCAAAATCAGGATACTCGAACGATGAATCCAGGTAACGAGAAGCGTTGAACTCCAAATCCGCGACAGCTTTCTGATGACATGCTTTTCCGAAGGGGTGCCGGCATCTTTCCTTGTTCCTCGTTTTCTTGTCCCTTAGTCTTATAACCGAAAGCTTATCTTAGACACCGACTCCGTTGGAGTGGTGCCCCCGTGGCAGCTACTTGCAATGGGCGGTATTAAGAGGGTGCCCCCAGAGCATTTCGTCCAGGCGGCGAAAGCGAAGAAGCCCAGACATTTAACAACGATGTGCGGGGTGGCGAGAAGCGACAAATTCAGGAATGCGTGAATAATGCGCCCAGATTTCTAAGAGCGGTGCCCCAGGAACGGATGTAATGAATTGGTAAAATTCGCAATTCCCGGTGTTCTTGGACTTATTCATCTGCAAGTTCGATGTTTGAGATGATACTTGCAGGTATAGGACCGGATGTGACTTGTTGACGAACTTTGTCTTAGTACTGACCGCTTCGATTTCATTGCATTGTCCTCTTGTCTGTTTTGTCCGATGGGTCATCGTCCTTTTCTTGAGGTTCCTTTAATGTACGCGGACCGTATCTGAGTTATATATCGTGGGTCGTGCCAAGTACCTACAAGATTGTTAAAAGATGAGCCGAACGATGTCCTCAACCTGGTACTGGGATCGATTATAAATCTTCTAGATTTACCTGCGGTGACTTCTGCAGAATTAAGATAAATGAACAACCTTGGATCTTGAAATCGGACTGTAATTTGTATTTGCTAAATAATCGTAATTTGTCGACTGTAATTTGTATTTGGTAGAATTACTAGCTTTTCGTTTATTGATGATGACTTGTTCGACTTGTATGTTAAAGTTAAAATATAAGTTGGATCGTAAATCCATCTATATCATCGATGAGTTCTTGGACGTAGTCCTCTTTTAGATCGTGAATCCCTCTATCTCATCGATGAACCTTTGAACGTAGTCATACGCGTTCCACTCGAATGAAACGCAAAAAATGTTGTTCTATTTATATTGGAAGTTTATAATGTTGGTAAAAATAGGAAATATCTATTAATTCATTCTATTTACCGTCGATTGCAATAGAAAAATTATTAAAATAAAGCAGAAATTAGTTTATTTTCACAAGAGTGATGAACCACCTAATCAGTACGGGCTCGGATATGTCCAGTCCGATTGAACTCAAGAAATATATCTGTGGTAAGCATATTCCACTTGACCACGGTGTCTTCGTTTTTCAGAAGCACATCTGCCAGAGTTCCAATCTTATGAAGTGCTCCATCACTTTGTTTATTATCAGCGCTTGGTGATGTAATACTTGCATCCGATTCCCATTGTTGTTATCAGGTTCTAATTGAATAGCTTTCGTATCGGCGTCTATGGCTTCATCGTACTTTCCTGTATTGATTCGGCCATATACTTTGCTGTAATTTGGATTGTAGAATAATGCAGAGTTGCAGTCTTTAATCGCACGATCATTTTCTGTTACACGGATATAAACTGCAGCTCGATTACAGTAGAATATTGGGTTTTCCGGATCGAAACTAATTGCCCGGTTGTCTTGGACTACTGCTTCTTGATATTTGCATTCCTTCATCAGGCGGTTGCCTTCATTATTAATCTGTTCGGCTATTTCAAGTGATTGCGGATTGCGTTCGATCAACATCGACTGGAACATTTCGAATAGATCTAAATTGTGTGGTTTTGTTTGTGAGGATGTGCCTGCACTGTTAGACGGAGCTTCTTCGCTATCGAGATCCTCATCATCGCTCAGATTAAACGTTGCTTGCAAACATTGTATAACAACATCCAGACCTTCGACGAGGTCAGTGCCCAGCGATTGGCCCTCACTCAGTTGTTTTACATAGTCAATGAAGGATTTAACGAACTGCTTGTGGACTTGATCAGACATTTTCGAAATCTATCAACCGTAAACACTGAATTGCCGTTATTAGTCTCAAATCAATGTCGACACTGAATTCAATTATAAACTCGAAGAGTCCTGAACAAATACGTCTTCTTTGTATACAAACGACAATCATTATCCGGCGACAGACAATGTCGACGAAATTCATCTATTTTCACGCACACCACACAACACTTTTTCAAGTTAAGATCGATGGATCTCTTAATTAAATTATATTAAATTATAAAATCAGTTGCCACCTACCTGGTTTACTGGAGCGCTGCTCACGTTGATCACCAATTGTTGATAATTCCCTCGTTGAGGATGTGATCCGATGGACGTCTTCCAGTTGGTGGCGCTTGGATTCTTGCGCCGACTTCTTGCTCGGATGTTATACATCCGGCTCGATGGACCAAAATGTTTCGCCAACTGGGAAACAGCAAAAAGGGGGTTATTTCTGCGTCTCGAGCAGAACAGCAAAATATTGGCGTTGTTGCCCAGCGAATGACTGCCGCGACGGGCAGTAATTAAACACATTTTGAATATACATTAATTTACTTTTATTTCCGATTTAAATTTTATTTATGGAACGATGTAATGCACGTTAACAAGTAAAAAACGATTAGAGTTATATCAAACGTAAAAAACAGTGTAGCACAAAACTGTCTGATCTAGATGTTATATAAACAACCTTACCATACTCTGTGATGTGTTGTTACTTATATCATGTCAAGATCATTCCGGAATTTAACATAATGTTTCTTTTTGAAATGAAATCCGGTTGTGAAATTTATGATCCTAGATAAAACTCATTGTCTCATTTCTGCCAAGAATATAAGCGTTGCTCAACAATTCGCTGCTACCACTTCTATGTTTTTCTGTGAAAAGATCAAGCGTTGTCATAAAGGAACTGTGAACCTCACTAAACTCGGTGATTTTTTTGACTTACAATCTTATCAAGATCATTTCGGAACTTCACATAATGTTTCTTTTGAAAGAAATCCGGTTGGGTCAATAATGATGCTAGATAAAACACGTTGTCTGATTTCTGTCAAGAATACAGGCGTCGCTCAACAATTCGCTGGCAGCTAGTTTATGTTTTTCTGTGGAAAGATCAAGCGTTGCGATTTTATTTACGTTTATGGAACTTGTTTGCAAACAAGGTGCTGTATCCCAACGAGGGCCACAATATTTGCGTTCGTGGTTTTAATTGTGTGGTTTTCGTGGGGAGATTCTCTAGCGCATTTGCTCTAAAATGATTGGAGTCAACAAAGAATTTTGGTTTTAATTTTTTCAATATTTACAAATTCACTGACAGCTTTCACTATTCATGGCTGCCAAACAAATAGTAGTAATAAACAAATCCAAACTTGAAAGTTAATGTTTCTAAGATTGGTACTATCTATAATACTATAGTCGTTATATTTTATTAACCACTGACATCTATATGTCAGGCCGAATGATTATGGGATGAGGATGTACTGTGAGCGTCAAAAGAAACTGTACAGCATTGAGCTGCATTTTTACAACCCTGTTAAAGGAAGGGGGTTCGATCTTTTAGTAAAATACTTATGTTATTTTTAAGGTAGCTTATTTCCAATGAATTGCCATATAAAACTTAACAGAAAATAATGAACTAAAAATACAATTAATAAAAAATAAAAATATATTTCAGTTTTAAAGCGTCAAAAAAAAGTGTACAACTTGCCACACATACTGCGTAACTTTCCACTTATCGGGTAAACAACCGTTAAATTTATTTTGTGTTCTTTGCAACTCATAACTAATTGATTAAAAGTGTTATTGAGTTCATTTCCATCGAAAGTTGCTTGTTGCTTAAATTATTTTTTTAAATTACTTCAAAATTGGTAAACAAAGTGCAGTAGAAACACGACAACTTATTATTAAATTAAGAAAGGAAGGAAAATCTTACCGCGAAATAGCCAAAACAGTGGGCAGATGCCATAACACAGTGAAAAAAATTTTGGACAAATTTCAAAAGTTCAAGGATGTAAAAGATCGACCTCGTTCCGAAAGGCCAAAAAGGCTGTTCGTAGGTGATGAACGTGTTATTGTCAGGGAAAAGCAAAAAAATCCCGCGTCTAGTGCAGTAAAGATTGCTGAAAACATTACCCAATCTTCTGGAGTCAATGTTAGCGCCAGCACTATTCGACGGACACTCCATAGCAGCGGGCTACACGGAAGAGTTCCTCGCAAAAAGCCATACATTTCTGAAAAAAATCAGAAGCGAAGACTTCTTTTTGCCAAGAAGTATTATGGAGTGTTGTCTTGGTAGGTGTCGGCCCGACACAGGTTCACCAAGACGTTCCAAACTCTGTAACCGTTCGTCTAAGCTTGTTCACTGGTGTCTTGCCGTTCAGGGAAAAACAATCGGGTCACCTTCGTCGTGTTTTTATTCTTTAATAAGTCTTATTTAATATTGTACATAGTATTTTAATTCTGGAATTAAACTTATTTTATCTTGTACGTAGTATAAACGAAACTTATTTTATATGGTACATAGTATTTTAATTCTGGATGAAACTTATTTTATATTGTACATAGTATTTTAATTCGTGAATTAAATTTATTTTATATGGTACATAGTATTTTAATTCTGTATGAAACTTATTTTATATTGTACGTAGTATAAACGAGATTTACTTTATGTCGGCATAGTATTTTAATTCGGGAATTAAACTTATTTTATCTTGTACGTAGTATAAACAAAACTGACTTTATGTCGGCATGGTATTTTAATTCTTAAACAACACTGTTGTAACCATTGTTCGCAATAATCTAACAAAAAAGGTTCCGAGTCCACTCGGTTGTGGCGCTGTATCAACAAATTTGTTTAATCCAACAAACAGAGGTAATTATTCCCTGTGTAGGTGCGGTCTCTTTTTTTTTAAATGATTGACACGAAGGGTTAAAATCCAATCGGTTGTGGCACTGTATTACAAATTCGTTTAATTTACAACAGAGGCAAGTATCCACTATTCATCGTAGTAATCACCAGCAGACTGTTAATGATGCACATTATATATCGTATTCAATTTCCGTTCTCGCGCAGCTCGCCTTTAGTAGCGCTTTGTTCGGATCGACTTTTCGTTTTACGTTTTACGTGGAGGCCCGACTTGCCTCCACGGAATCTGTTGTACTATTGATTAAGTTCATCGAAGCGATAGAATACCACGTACTCAATCATCGCTTCGATGACCACATTTGGTCATTTTCCTTTTCGGATTTGTCCTACCAAAGAAGGGTTGAAACACACACACGATGATCCCCTTTGCTGCTCATCGCGTGTGTCGCCCAGTATGCGAACCATAGACTTCGAATCAAATAAAAATAAACACATTCGCAGCTGGGGCAAGTCGTTCTGAAAGGGGTTAAATGTGCTTACACGACCGGTGACTACGAGTAGCATGATTGCTGATCGTGCGCGTGTTGTTTTTGGCGTCAACAGAGGTCGAACCGTCGTGTGTGTATTTACGCTGACGAGTTCTCGATCCCTTTTTGTGGCCAGGTGCGAGTTTCCATTTAAAGAACCCGAACGCCTGGGTTGACCGCCGTATGCCACGATGTATTTGTCGTTCGTGTGTCCAACCGATGTGGGCATGCATAAAAGAACCAAAAGGAAGAAATATCTCTTGTGGCATTGTAGCCGACTTCTTAGGAGACATTTCGTTGGTAGTAACTAATGAAATGTTGGTTGCTAGATGTGCGACCAATTTGCCCTTCCTATAGAAACGCTTGTGTTGCTGATGGTGTTTTACCTCAGCGCGGTTAAGCATTGCAGCGGTGGTTGGGCGTTATGAGCAGGTAAGTCATGCTTTTTAGGTTTCTATATGCCCTTGTAGAGACTGTCTGTTGTGGCTGATATATTTTTCGTATCAGCAGACATTATGCTTCACAGGTTTTTCGTGGTTATAGGAATAACCAATGCAGGTATGTACACGCTTTTTATGACATAGGACGCGCGTGGAAATGGTTACCTGGTGGTGGCTGAGCAGGTAAGTAGTGGCGTTTACAAGAACCGGCACAGTATCAAAAAGAAAGTTCTTCATTCTGGGGAAATGTTCTCTTTAGTGACGAGAGCAAATTTGAGATTTTTGGTTCAATAAAACCACCAAAAATATGGAGAACGAAAAAAACTGAATTTGAACAAAAAAATTTAAATTCAACAATTAAGCACGGAGGCGGTTCGGTAATGGTCTGGGGATGTATGGCGACATCTGGCGACGTCTTTATTGACAGTACACGGAGAAAAGAAGATTATCTTACTATTTTAAGAGACAATTTGCCAAGTAGTGTTGCGAAACTGGGTTTAGGTGATTCATGGGTCTTCCAACAAGACAACGACCCCAAGCACACATCGAAAATAGTCAAGGAATGGTTACTTTACCGTACACCTAAGCAACTGGATCACCCTCCGCAATCGCTTGACTTAAACCCCATCGAGCATTTGTGGGAGTATCTGGATAAGCAGATCCGAAAGAGGAACATTTCAGACAGAGAGTCATTAAAGTCAATTCTAGTTGAAGAGTGGCAAAAAATCCCAACCGAATTGACAAGGAAGCTAGTAGAGTCAATGCCCAGACGCATTGATGCTGTTTTAAAGGCGAAAGGGAAGAAGACAAAGTACTAGTTTTAAGTTTTTTACTTTAATTGAATAATGTACACTTTTTTTGACGCTTTAAAACTGAAATTTTTTTTTTTTATTTTTTTATTGTATTTTTACTTCATTATTTTCTGTTAAATTTTATATGGCAATTCATTGAAAATAAACTACCTTAAAAAATAACATAAGTATTTCACTAAAAGATCGAACCTTGCTTTAACAGGGTTGTAAAAATGCAGTTCAATGCTGTACACTTTCTTTTGACGCTCACAGTACACCCTCATCCCATAATCATTCGGCCTGACATATAGATGTCAGTGGTTAATAAAATATAACGACTATAGTATTATAGATATTACCAATCTTAGAAACATTAAGTTTCAAGTTCATAGCTGTACACTTTCTTTTGACGCTCACTGTATATTGGCAAATATTTCGGAATTGCTTTAACATTTTGGTCTGAAAAATGGACATCGAATTCTAGACCCTTAACTAAATCTACTATATGTAAGAATCTTTGCTCTCACAACGCTATGTATACATTTTATATAGCTAAACTCCTCGAAATCAGTTCAAGATACCGATCTGTAATGTTAATATAGTTTTAAAATGATTTGAGTCAACAAAGAATTTTGGTTTTAATTTATTCCATATTTACAAATTCACTGACAGCTTTCACTATTCATGGCTGCCGAAGAAGTAATAGTAATAAACAACTCCAAACTTGAAACTTAATGTTTCTAAGATTGGTACTATCTACTATAGTCATTATATTTTATTAACCACTGACATCTATATGTCAGGCCGAATGATTATGGGATGAGGGTATATATTGGCAAATATTTCGGAATTGCTTTAACAGTTTGGTCTGAAAAATGGACATCGAATTCTAGACCCTTAACTAAATCTACTATATGTAAAAATCTTTGCTCTTACAACGCTATGCATACATTTGTATATAGGTAAATTCCTCAAAATCAGTTCAAGATATCGATCTGAAATGTTAATATAGTTTTCTAATCACATAATCAGTTTTGTATATCGATATCGAAAAATGTTCCTTGAGAGAGATCTCTAAAGCGATCAATGGTAAACTGTGCGCAGAGTTTTGAAATATCTCCCCATCCGTCATTGACCTATGACCTGTGCAAAGTGTGGAGTATTGAAAAGTTCAGCCCAAACAAACTTTTCAAATCAGATGTTTTACTTCGGGACAATTTCTATTCCTCTATAGATCCCAAATTAGACCCGCTCTCGAATACTTCTAATATGATTGGTGTTTTGCTCCTAAACATGCTCTGAACCTCAATTACATTTAGAAACGAGCAATCTGCTTAAAAGCACTATCACCCAGCCATAGTCACATCGAAGACGTTTGGCAAATTTTATCCACTTTATAAATATTTCATCGCGGATTACGCAATTCTGAGGAGCTCGGTTTATTTGCGGCCCACAAAATAATTTGATAGATTCCAGCGATTTCCAATTCGTTTCTCAATGTCACGTTTTATTACAAATTGGAGAATTGTGGAACTCCCGTCGAGTGCGAATGTTTCCAAAACAATGTGATTTGCAGCTGATCTGTAACGATATCAACAGCATCTCAAAGGATTGTTTCTGTGTTTTTTTAAGGAAAGAATGAATACATTTGGTCAGGAGTATTAAATGTTGTTTGGGACGAACTCCCAAGCGTTGAAATTCGTCGGGTATGCAGGTGTACTATACAACGCGCAAAACGCCGTGCTTCCTCGCGACTGAGGAAAGAGCGTTGAACGCAGAGTTTACGAAGAAAAACTGTTCTTAAAATAATTTTCACTTTATTGACTTTCGACGTTACCTCGGGACGGTCTTCACAAAACTGATCTTAAAACTCTGGACAGAATCTTTTAACTTATTCAATCAATACAAGATGACCCATTTCGGTGATTAAAAACATATTAATGAAAAGGGTATCTGTAATGAAATATGGCCCCTGCCAAAGTCTATTGAAATATTTCCCATAGCGAAAATCTGTAGATAGTCGTCTGGGTTTTTTAGTCTTATTGTAAAGCAATTAAGGTAAGATATTTCTCGAGTCTTAATTGGTTTGTTTCCTTAGTATCCATTTGTTTAGAATTTGGAAACAAGGATGCTGTGCGTCGGAAATATAAATAAAGACGGCGGTGATGCACGTCTTTGGGTCATTTCATTTTTACAACATTTTTTATTTCGTTTTATATTCCTAGTTTCTAATTTATAAGCTAGACAAAAATGTTTAAATTCTAGCTTCATTAACTTATATTATAACTTACTGGGCCTACACAGACGCTCTAAACTAAACATAATAAGACTACTGTGCAAGGTAATTTCGGCGCACAGGACTTTATTTGTGATGTGTCTTACAAAGAAAAATTGGAAAAATGGTGTGCCCAAATTTTTTTCCTGTTTTTACTTAAAATTTAAGTTAATTCTAATTTATTTTTTTAATTTTATTTACTTAAAAGAACTTAACTTAAATTTATACTACCCTAATTCTAGAAAAGCTAAGTCTGTGTCAGCTGGCTGATAATGCTGTGATACTACTGACATTGGTAATCAGGTCTTTAATTGCCATTGAACCACCAGAACTATTGGCCCTGTCCAACATTACTGTCCCGGTCGCTTTGGGAGATAGTCCTACTGAAGCGCAAGAGCTCTTCACGCCTTTAGGTTTTGGTGTAATTCTGCTTGTCAGCATAATGAAGTCATTGTTTATTATGAAACTGTAAAAGAAATGCCAATGTTGTACTTTTTATTGCAGACATGTTACTGACATTAGGTGGTTATGAAGATAGGGGGAAATCAATTTGGATTTCAGAATGACGCATAAGATCGGCTTGGGGATGTAGCAAATGGCTCCGCGATAGTATAGTGGTTAGTATATCCGCCTGTCACGCGAGAGGCCGGGGTTCGGTTCCCCGCCGGGGAGCCTCTGGCGCAAGACTTTAATGACCTTGCCCCGAAAAAACAAATCATTATGGAAAACTTGCTAAATAAGGCAGTGGTTGTAGTGTCGATGATGATGATGAGATAGCAAATAAAGTATATATAGGTATATGTAGGGATTCAAGAACACTACGCAAGTGCAAGTCATTCTAAGCTATTATGAAATGGATCGCATCCATTTCAGTTCTTTGGTTTTGCGTCTGTGGCACTAATATTCATGCCACTCATTGTTTGATTTTATTACTTAAAAAAAAAATTTAAGTTGGTATACATAAAAATCCCTTCAAATATCATTAGCGGAATAAAGGTACAAAATATCCTGTCTATCCCTTTTCTACCTATATGTGTTATCACAGTCTTCGAAAAATTGTGCATGCATTCCAAACCTCCAAAAATATTTATTATTTTTATTGGAACATAGGCAGGTTGGTAACCAACGTTTTCTTGTTCTTTAAATACTGCTCAATTGAATTCGACGGATTTATTGCTCCTTCCTATGTATATATCTGCGAAGACGGGCATTCAAATAATTTATTTGCCCAGTATACATTAATTTGAATGAATTGATAAATATAGAGACTAGGTCCTTAATTTTTTAACATGAGCATGGAATGTTTTATTTAATCATGTGTTCCATCACGGGGTAAATCTCCCAACCTCTCCTTCCGCCACACTTATGTGTTTCGACGTTCAATGAAAGGGTTCGATAACGATAATCAAGTCGGAGATTTCTATAGAATAATATTATAGTAAAATAATATAACAATCTTAGCACGATAAGTGTATGTAATATAATTTCTCAAAATTCCTGAAAATAATGTTAGGTTGTATAAATTGCCAAACTTTTACGTAAATAAAGGGGAAATATATCTCAATACCATAGTTTCGTCAATTGAACCTACGAACTGACATTCGCACACAAGCCGTGGCTTTCTGCTAGCTGTTAAAGCGATGTTTTTTTTTTATTATTTTTTTTTTATTAGACTTCTTTTGGGAGAGGCGAACCTATAGCGTCGAGTGGGCGCCCCGAGATGCAGGTTGCAGGCTGTAACGCTCCGGAAACACTCGCGTGGGAAGGAAGTTCCACAGATTCCCCGCTCTGTAACGGAACGAGTTCTGATACAGGGATGTTCGCGCCGTCGGGAGATGAACCACAAACGGGTGCGATCCGTCGGATTGTCTTGTGGAGCGCATATAGACCGAATTGCGTGGAACAATGCCAAGAATCTCCGAAGAACAGCACCCGTGATAATATCTGTAGAACAGACAGAGGTCGGCGACGCGCCTTCGATGTGATAGCGACTGTAGTCCCGACGTCAGCGCCGAGTCCCCGATCAGGCGGATCGCTCGTCTTTGTACGCTCTCAAGTAGGTCGAGGGTATGTTTAGGAGCCGAGCTCCAAACATGAGAGCAATATTCGAGCGCGGGTCTAATTTGAGATTTATATAGGAGAAGAAGTTGGGTCGGAGTAAAATATTTCTTGGCTCTAAAAAGATAACTCAGTTTTCCTGAGGCTGATCTGGCGATACCCGATACGTGTTTATGCCATGATACATTCCCACAGACCGTGACGCCGAGCAATCTCAAACTTTCCCCAGCCTCGAGGGCCCGGCCATTCATCATCAGCTGTGGAACCGATGATCCGGTTTTCATTGTGAATGTTGTATACTGGGTCTTCGTTGCGTTGAAGTCGACAAGATTGGTCTTTCCCCACTGCAGGACTTTATCTAGATCCCGATTCAGAGAGTCAATCTGTCTACATCTCAGCTTGTGCGACATTGATGCACCAATCGGCCGATCACTCGAAAAGGAGGAAACAAGCGTACTATCATCCGCAAAACTGAACACTTTGTTATCCGTTGTCTCCAACAAATCAAGAACAAGGTTGGAGCCAAAATAGAACCCTGGGGCACCCCCGAATTAACAGGATACGGATCCGAACACTCGCCGTCCATAACAACGCGGATCGATCGATTCTCGAGGAAGCTCCTCGTCCAGTCGCAAAGCTGTTGGGAAAGTCCATATGAACGAAGTTTGCTCAGCAATGCCCCGTGCCAGACGCGGCCAAAAGCCTTGGAGATATCTAATGCGACCGCCCTTGACTCACCATGCCGTTCAATCGCAGATGTCCATATATCGGTTATAAGTGTCAAAAGGTCTCCTGTGGACCGCCTGCCACGGAATCCGTATTGACGATCATTCAGAAGACCGTTGCACTCCAAATACTTAACCAACTCTGTATTGATGACTTTTTCCATTACCTTAGATAAAATAAACAGTAATGCTATCGGACGGTAATTTTGTGGGAGACACTTTTTTCCCGTCTTTGGGATTGGCTGAACTCGAGCCACTTTCCGGCAGGCAGGAAAGGTCCTCCGTGCATAAGATAAGCGGAAGAGTCTGCCAAGAACCGGCGATAGTTCTGGAGCACAGTTCTTAAGGGCTATTGCTGGTATTCCGTCCGGGCCGGTTGCATTCCTACAATCCAGTTCACGTAGAATGCGCTGAATAGTGCGCGGACGAAATCTCACATCCCGCATGGAAGACTGTACCGGCGAGATCACGGGTGGCTGCAAAAGGCCGGGATCGAGGTTTGAATTCGCGGAAAATAAATTCGCGAACACATTAGCTTTATCCTTTGGATTTGTGACTAACGTCCCGCTGTCTGTCACCAACGGAGGGAAAGAGGAGGAAGCAAAGTTACTGCTGACAGCCTTTGCCATTGACCAGAAGGAGCGCGAACCAGTTGGGCACCGAAGGAGCTTATTGATCACCCTGTCGTTGTGAGCCTTCTTCGCGGTATCAATCGCCTGGTTGCACACGTTTCTGATTCTAACAAAATTCGTTCTGTTAACATCGGTAGGATTGGAGCGCCATTGCTTAAAAGCTCTATTTTTTGCCGCTGTAATCAGCTCGCATTTTTTGTCAAACTAAGGTTTATCAGGCGAACTTCGTTTGATGGAATGTGGAATATACATCTCCATCCCCAGAAGAATAATCTCTGACACCGACTCCGCGCAAGCGTTAACATCGGAGTTTCCGAAGCACATCTCGGACCATGGAAAGGGTGCGAAGAAATCTCGCATATCGTCCCAGTTAGCGGCCCCATACTTCCATACATGGCGAAGCTGCCTAGGCCGGTTATTCGCTTGGTATGCAAGTGCTTGCGCGACAGATACCAAGCAGTGATCTGAGTTTCCCAGTGGCGCAGAAACCTCTACGGTATAAATACTCGGTTCGGATGTCAAAAACAGATCCAGGGTGTTCGCATAATCGCCTCGGGCATCCGGTATTCGCGTTGGCTCCCCCACGAGTTGAGTCAAGTTGTGGCTTACAGCAAACATCTCCGCCAGCCTCCCAGCCTCGTCGGTTCTGTTAGAATGTAACAACCAGTCGGAATTGTGCATATTAAAATCGCCAAGGACAATAATTTCAGAAGCTGGGTGGTTGATCTGTATCCAGTCGACGGTATATGAAAGATGTTCGAAAAATGTCGCCGGTCGATCGTCATTCGGGGAGCGGTAAAGACAACAAAGAAATTTAACGGAATTCCTCAGTACGACCCTCAACCATATGATGTCCATATTATTGGGTTCCAACGCCTCCATCCTCTGGCAAGCCAGATCGGACCGTGCGAAGACGCAGGCACCGCCCTTAAAACGGAATCTCGAATGTAAGTCGTATCCTGAGCAACGAAGATATGTCGAATCAGTTGACGAATCGACCTGGGTCTCAGTTAGGGCAAGGATATCAGGTTTCGTTGTTTACAAATATTGGTGGACGGCGTTTACATTAGTATTGGTGAAACCGATGCCGCTGATGTTACAAAGTGCCGTCACCAGTCGAGCGTGGGCCGAGCCTCGAGAGCTAGCCCGGTTATGCGATGACGAACCTCTCAAAGTTCCATTATTTATCATGATATCTGCATGATGTTCCCCCTGACATAGTCCCCCCCGGAGATCCGAATGGGAGACTAGTTTACCTCCGGAATTCTTTATATCAGAAGACACCATCATGACTTATCCCCGCGTCAGTCCGGGCCATCAGCCACACATCCGAAACACCGTCGAAGATTTCTCTCGGCGATATCGCGGAATGTACAGCGCGACGGGGTGGTATCTCACCTTGGGACCGACTACCACCTAACCAACCTTTTCTCGAACCGGTCCATCAGCCAAGCTCCGAGAGTTGGCCAGGGATTTCTCCCGACCATTTCACGGAGCCTAAAGCTTGATGGGGTGGTATTTCACCGGGCGCACAGGGCGTTGGGACCCCGGCTACCACTCGGCCTTTAGTCGCCTCTTACGACAAGCTGGCCTAGCTGTGAGTATATTCTAACGCCCTACTCACAGGGCAGAATGATGTAATTCGTAAATGAACTTAATGTACAATATTATTGTCGTGCAATAATGTAGACAGGAATTTGTTGTGGTAAAACTCGTCGATATTATAAAATCCTCAGGCGAAAAACTATAGTTATATGCGGATTTCAAATCACCACACTGTTGGAAACGCCACATTTATTCTACAACGCTTCAGTTTTCTTACCTTCGTCATTTAACAAATTGTACCATTAAGTATTGCCTTATTAACTCTAAAAATATTATATGTAGGAAACTCAATTTTGATCATATTGTTTTAATTTGTGGTTTACGATCGAAAATGGTGGTTTTATATCGCCAGCAGTTTTGAATCTTGGTATTTGTTCTTTTCTTCTCTAATTATATTATTGAACCAGATACGCCGTTGTCTTTCAAGATTAGAATTGACAAAACACTTCTGTATTGACACATGTGTCTAAATAAAATTACCATCTTGATTGCCAGTAAGTCACAATTGGTTACAGACTTGATTAGAGAAGGTTGGCGATATCGTTAGTATATCAGTGTGTAGGCAACGTGTATTCACAAATCACAATTGCAAATATGAAAAATAAAACTTCAAAACCAGAAAACCTTTCAATATTTATTGTTTTATTTGCTACCCAACTGTTATTGTGCACCCTTAATTAACACTAATTGCTTCTGAGTGTGATTGCGTTTTAATCTACACATTTGCTTTCTATAAAAGTTTCTTTATTATTTATAAACGCAAATTGAGAATAAAATATTACCGTCTGATATTTCTTACCTGCTGATTTAATGGTAATATAGTCTTATACAATACAAAAACAAGTAATTAGGGTATTGTGCGGTGGCTTAATTTTCCCGACTGTTCTATTTAATTTTTGGTATATTTGTTTAATCACCTATACTATTACTATTACTACTATTTATTGGCCTGTAGGGACCCGGAAGTTCATGACCTCGTCAGCTCGACTCCGCCACCGTTCCCTGTCCTGTGCACTCTCCTTCCACGCTTGGCCATCCGATCCGATCTCCTCAAGGTTAAACGTAACATTGTCCTCCCATCTCCGTCGCGGCCGTCCTACTGGTCTCTTTCCCGTTGGTCTACCGTCAAGAATTCTACGCACGGTCCTATCGTTGCCCATAGCGCCACATGTCCGGCCCAACTTAATCTTCGCGACCTGATTACTCTTACTATTGTAGGTTTGCGGTATAGTTCTTCCAATTCGTGGTTGTGGAGTTTCCTTCATTGTCCTGCCTCCTCGTCATATTTACCAACAAAGATACCCGTTAAAACATTATTCTCGAAAAGGCGCAATTTTCTTTTATTCTATTTTATTTTATTTACTTAAAAGAACTTAACTTAAATCTTATACTCCCCTAATTCTAGAAAAGCTAAGTCTGTGTCAGCTGGCTGATAATGCAGTGACTCTACCGACATTGGTAATCAGGTCTTTGTGACAGTTTTCGTCTCTGCCACAGAAAAGTAATTCTAATTTAATTTTGCCTGTAATCTTGGTGTCAGGAATGGTCAGGAATGTACAGTGTTCCCGTTCTCGGCCAGATTAGTCCTTTCAATGGTGAATGATTTGGTTAGAATCCATAGATCATATATTGAAGCTCTTCTATTTCCATGGGCTCCATTGAAACAATTTGGTATTTTCTAAACAGCTCTCCAGGACAGTGATCAGCATTTAATTACAAATAGATGTTCGTGACACTGTACAAAAAATTATAGTTTGCTGTTTTTGCAAGTTCACACTCGGGCAGATATGACGAGATTAGGATTTATATGAAGGGTAAATTTTCTGAACCGAATCATTTGAAAGAATCTGACACTGAGAATTTTAATTAATTATGAGATATATTTAAAATGCAACAAACAATTTTAACATTTTTGGGAATCTAGTGTATTTTTGAAAACACTCTTATTACTTTTTAATTTTCTAGATTTACTTTTAATTTTTAATTAAAAAGGCACGGGTTTCTTTCTTTTCTTTCCTCCGAATTAAAATCTCTACCGGAACGACGAACAACCGTATTTTCTGCTGTTTTTTAATCAACTCCAAAACGGAATTCCAAACCCGTATATCAAAAACATTGACCCGTTCTCTCTTTCGCTCCCCATTAACGTCCACTTCGAAAACCGAATTCGAACTCGAAGAGCTGCACGATCCACACCCGAATCGGGGCGTGTTCGAAAACTCACTTGTGGATCGTGCAACTCCCCCACCACCTTACCATCATACCATTTTAAAACAAATTATATTAAAATTACAAATTATCGAATGATGGTGGTGGCGGAAACCGCACGTAACATCTTTAATTGCCATTCAACCACCAGAACTGTTGGTACTGTCTAACATTATCGCCCCGGTTTCTTTGGGAGATAGTCCTACTGAACCGCAAGAGCTCTTCTTCGGTGCGCGTGACTTCCGGGCCGCAGTACAATCACCCGTCTACGGATGATCTACTTACATGATAGATCAGCGCAATTTCGGATCTATCCTGTATAAGCTCTTTCATGTCCAAATCAAGTAACGCCTCTGGTGGAACAAAACCGTTGCGACACACGCTCTAAAAGTACAGCGTATTCGGTTAATAAGCCCCGGAAATTAGCTTATAGGACGAGCTTGTTGCTCTCGCAATATGTCCTTTGATTAATTTGATCATAAAATTATCCACCCTATTTAAGTAGGCTTCATTATATAAAGTCTCATTTGAATAGTACTTTTTATAGTCCCATTCCGGTGCTCGATATAATCTGAGACAACTTCTGAGACATTTCCTTTCGAACACCCGAATCTTTTCCTTTAAATTTGGACCTATGTTAAACCATACTGGACAACCATATATAAGCATTGGCCTGATTAGCGTCATGTAGCATATGACTTTTACCCTGCTGTCAAGTTGGCTACTGTGAAATACCCTTCTTGTCATAGCAAACGTTTTCCTCGCTTTGAGCAAAGCAGCCTCTACATGTCTGTTGAATGACAGATATTGGTCTAGCAAGATACCAAGGTATTTAATTAAACTCTTGGTTTCCAATTTATCTCCATGCGGTCCCACGATAATTAGCTTTCGCCAGTTTTTCCTTGTATTGTTCGTGGCTTTATATAATGGAGTTCTAAATAGGATGGCTTCACATTTCTGGAAGTTGATCTTAAGTTTCTAGTCATCGCAATAGCGCTGCACGTTGTTGAAGTCTCGTCGTAGTAAACTATTTATGATCTCAACTTTCGGAGCTGTTCTGTTAATTATGAGATCGTCTGCGTACGCAATAGCCTGTGGAAGTGCATCTAATAAGTCGCAAATGTAAATGTTAAAAAGAATCGGAGAAAGTACCGCTGCCTGTTGCAAGCCGTTCTTGATATTATACGTTTTATTAATGGTCACATTACCACTTTTGACCACGAACCTCCTGTCCCTTAACGTATCCGAATAAAGTATGGCTTATATATGCCTTGTCTGACCAGTTTGTAATACAACCCTTCGATGCAGAAGGTATCAGAGGCTCTGTCCAAGTCGATCAGACATGCAGCTGCGCATTGGTTCTTACATTCATTCCATTGTTTGTCGGAGACCAGTTTAGCAGCGGCATGTGCGGTTTCATGACCCATTTTAGCAGAGCTTTACTATTGATTTTTCGATTATTTTTTTTTTTTACACTAACGCGCACAAAATGGGACTTTGAAGTACCCTTAAATTTCAGAGTACAGTGGGAGCGGATGTAGAGGAAGCGTATAAGGAAAGAAGGTCTCATTGTATATTGGACTGGAATGCCTGGACATCACAACGACGAGGACACACATGAAGGTAGAACATTCCACATTCGTGTGGTGCGGCTAAAGAATGACTCTCTATGTTTATTTGTGCGCCTGATGTCCACTTTCAACGTTAAATGATGCCCATTCACAGATTGACCGGTATCGCGGGAAAATGTCTGAAGGGGCGGAACACATTCAGCAAGTTCAGTCGAGCTACGACCATGATAACACCTATAGCAAAGAGATAGGCATGCTACGTTGCGCCTGTGTTCTAACGACGGAATTGATCGACTTACGGCTGAGTCGCCAATAAGTGTCACTGCTCGTTTTCGCATCATCCTATCGAGCACGTGTAGTGCAGTTTTGGATGCGCCATAACAGATATGGGAGTTGAACTCCATTTTTGGACGAATATATGCCTTGGAAATAGTGGCCAGGTTGGATGGAGTGAAGTATCTTTGGCATCTCTTAAGGAACCACATACATTTGGCTGCACTTTTCGTAGCTTCAAATATGTGGTCATTCCAATTAAGAGATGAATTAATTCGAGTATCGGGAATTGATAGTTCCTTGCCTTCGTCGATACAAGTGCCGTTCGTCGACAGTATATTTATTTTGGGGTTCGTCTTTGACGACAAGAGGCAGCACTGAGTTTTTAAAGAATTGAATACTACTGGGTTAGGTAATCCTCACAGATATATCATGTTGTGGTCGGAATTCAATGTATCAAGAATAAGCTGCTAATTGGTAATGACGTTCGAAGAGTTTGGACGGGAGTGTTCATATGAGTATGAAAAACTCAACGTGCTATCATAAGCAAACGAGTGGATTGGGTTCTGAGTAATTGACAGGAGATCATTTATAAATATCAGGAAGAGAGTGGGTGAGAGTACCGAACTCTGGGGAACCGCTGCATTAAATTGATGGGAGGCAGATTTGACACCATCAAGAACCACTTGAATTAAAAAGCCAGAGAGATAGTCACTTATCCATAGATCACGGAACTGTCCACTCCATAGGAATGCAATTTTGACGAAAGGACTGGATGCCAAACTATGTCGAAGGCTTTTGAAATATCCAAGGCGACTACCTTGCTTTTACCGATGTAGTGGATAGAATGGCTGCACTTTTTTGTAAGTTGCGGCATCAGATCTCCGGTGGACCTGTTGCTACGAAAGCCATATTGGCGGTAATTGAGGAGGTCATTTAATTCCAGATATTTCGAAAGTTGACGGTTGATAAGTGATTCCATTACCTTGGAGAGAATAAAAGTTAGTGCTATGGGTCGATAAGAAGAGAGGGACGATTTGTCACCCTTTTTGGGAATCGGCTGAATGTTCGCTGACTTCCATGTATTTGGGAAACGGCCGGTAGAATAAAACAAATGGAAGAGTTTCCGCAGTGGTTTAGAGAGTGAAGAGGAAAATCTCTTCAAGAGAATAGGGGGAATGCCACCCAGACCAGTGGATTTGTTTGCGTTTAGCTCCTTTAGTGCACGGGCAACAGTACGCGTTCGAAAGTGAATCTGGATCATGGCGTGCTACTTACGCTCAAGTTGAAGCGGAACTGATGTGGTATCAGGCAGCGTTGAGTTGGCTGTAAAATGTGCAGCAAGTAGATTCGCATTCTCTATTGCAGTGGTGACTGGTCTGTCATCGATTATAAGCGATGGAATGGATGAAGAGACTGAGTTTTCGATGTTTTTCACGAATGCTCAGAAGTTTCTACTACCTGTGGGAGAGTAGTATTTTTTATCTCACTCTCTGGTCATGCAAAAACTTTGCTCGTTGAATATGCACATTGCTGTCATTTTTAGCTCTCTTTTTCTTTTACGGTTTTCCATAGTATTGTTTGATTTATACAACCGGATGCTCAACTCCTTTGCCTTAATGGCTTTTCTGCACCCGTAATACTTCACTGATGCCTGGGAGTAAGCTTTTCGAACGCATGTTCATTAGGTTTGTACCGTCTTTGCCCTTTTTTGAAATGGGCTGTATGATTGGCGTTTTCCAATGCGCGGGAAAATACGAGGGTTGCCTTTTATATTTCGGGATTAGAGAACAAAAACAAATATTGATTATCGAAAATCACTTTATTGTTTTTCAAAATATTCCCCATGAAGATCTATACACTTTTGCATGCGTTTGAACCAATTGTCGAAGCACTTTTGCCACTCTGATTGAGGTACCTCCAACACATGCATTCTGAATGCAGCAACCGCTTCTTCAGGTGTCGAAAAACGTTGACCTCTCAGTTTGTTTTTTACGTACGGGAATAAAAAGAAGTCATTCGGTGCCAAGTCAGGACTATACGGCGGATGACCCATCAAATCGATGTTTTGGGTGCTCAAAAATGCAGTTGTCGCAGCCGATGTGTGAGAGCTCGCATTGTCGTGGTGAAGAGTGATCCGTCTTCGGCGGTTGGTTTTCCTGATTTCTTGGAAGACAACTGGCAAACAAATGGTTGTGTACCACTCTGAATTGACTGTTCTGCGTTGTTCTAGTGCTACGGTTGCGACATGTCCAGTTTTTCCGAAAAAACAGGCGACCATTTGCTTGGAAGTGCTTCGTGCGCGAACAACTTTTGTTGGATTTGGCTCACCTTGAAACACCCAGACAGTCGACTGCTGTTTACTTTCGGGCTCATACGCATAAATCCACGATTCATCACCTGTCACGATGTCATAGACGTGTTTCGAAGCACCGCGACCGTATTTTTTGAGCATTTCTTTCGACCAATTGACACGAGCCTTTTTTTGGGCGATTGACAAATTGTGTGGGATCCAACGCGAACAAATTTTTTTGACAGTCAAATGTTTATGCAATATTGAATGTATGCTGGTCCCACTAACGCCTAAGGTTGTCTCAATCTCACGATAGGTCACATGACGATCTTCCAATATCAGTTCGCGCACAGCATCAATGGTTTTCGGAACAACAACTGATTTTGGACGACCTTCACGAAATTCATCTTGGAGTGAACTACGACCACGATTGAATTCACCATACCATCGATAAACACTGGTCCTTGATGGAGCTTCATCGCCAAAAATTGAATTAAGTTCATCCATGCACTGTTGCTGAGTTAATCCACGCCGAAAGTTGTAAAAAATAATCGCACGAAAATGTTGACGATTTAGTTCCATTTTTGGGCCGAGATGAATCTTTTAAGTTACTGTAAACAACACAAATAGCGCTCGTATGTCAAAACCTTCTGAGTGCGTATAACCTCAAAAATGTCCAACTTTACGGCAGAGCTGTCAATTGCCGGATTGCAACGCTAGGGTTGCCAAATCCCGAAACATAAGAGGCGGCCCTCGTATGCATTATTCAACGCGTTGTTGACCGTTTATATATCTGTTGGCATTGGGGGCAGGCTCTTGAGTACGATGTTAGGTACTCCATCTATTCCCACTAACTTTTTGCTCCTTTATGAGTCTAAGATACTCTGGATTCCTTCCCTCGAAATTAAAAGGCTATTAGCCCGACCATTGGCATTAATGCCAATTGACAGATTATCTTTACTAACTTCGGTAAAACCCGGATACTCCGATTGTCAAAGTGAAATTTCATTTCGGAGGTGCAGGTGATTCAGTAGAGCTCTGTCCTCCAAGTCGTGATTTCGGTGAATGGTTTCATTCACCTTGTATATTTCCTGAAAGACAGCTCCCACAGCGTTCACATTTTCCAAAGGATCTTCTATCACGAAGAGTGCATTATTGAGTATCGCGCTCTCTGTATCTATGTCAATATTGATTAGCAGCTGCTTGTTTACGTCGGTACGTGGAATTTGGAGACACTGAATATCATTTTGATTACTTCTCCTGAATATTTTATTTATTTATGGGAACATATTTGGGTTATTTGGCGCAGGTCTAATAGCCTTGCGCAAAAAAAAACAATTTTGTATGGACAATTTAACAAATCTCGGATAAAGACCGGATACCGGTGGAGAAACTTGCTAAATAAGGTCAAGCCGGATCCCGATTGTACAGCCGATGATGATGTTTCGGGTTATTAGTTTTTATAACTCGAATTCTGTTGTTCCAATACAAATTTGTTGCTAATCTGTAGTTAGCTTTAAGTAATTGTTGGAGGTTTTTTAATCGGGATTTCCGTGATATTATCTCCTGGTCTTGTCTGTGTGTAAACTATCTTTGTAATTGTTTTAATTTTGATAGCAGTCTGCTCTTTTTCTTGTGGAGTGCGTTTATTGTTGTGTTTCTGTACATGTTTAGGTGATCTGTAACTGTTGTTTTGGAAATTGTTTTGTCCATTGTTCGTTTTACGGTTTCGTCCATTTGTTGAATGTATTTGTCGATTTCGTTATTTGTCAGGTTATTATTCATTGGCGGATGGCAGATTAAAGTCATTCGAACGAAGTTCTCTTGTTAATGATGTGGTGAACCGCGGCCATCGCATTGCCCCATAGTTGTAGGGTTGCGGGATCACGAATTCCTCCATATCTGACAGATCGCTCAGAAGCTTTATTACTGCCGTGAATGCACAGTGGTCACTGTCGTATTCAATTGTACGCAAACAGTTTCTCGTACTGCAAGGCGGCGTCTCGGTAATATCGCGAGTACGGATCGCCTTATTTAATGAATGTGTATAATGAATTTGTATTTTAACTTTATTTTATTCTATGTATAATACTATTTATTTTGTTACACGATCTGTTTAAATAATTATCGCACCTCCAGGCCGGACTCTGCTCTGGGTGACGAGCGCTGTAGTCTTGCCCGGTGCTTGCGTTGTACTGGTTGTACTCCTCAACTGCCGCTGCTTTTTTTCTCTCTTTTGTCCTCGTTCCCGCGTTCGCATGTTGTCACAGGAACAAAAGAGCGACTGGTATAAATTGCCGATCCTCAGTCAGCTCGATCTCTTCGTACTCATATCAGACCACCCCAATTTCTTCTTCAGTACAAAACTGAAGAAAGCACCCTTCCCAACAACATGCTCCTTTATAATAGAGGATTCCTGAACCCATCCCATAGGGGCCACTGCTGACACACTACAAATACGCACGCACAGTACAAGATAGCACACACACACACACATACACACCGACCAAGGCGCAAATTATCAGACGCCAAAGACGTGAACTGCGTTTACTACCGCACTCAAGGCCTACCGGTCTTGTACGCTTTCTTTTCTACCATCCCCCCATCCAAGTAGTTAGAGAACGCTTGAACTAACCCTGTCCACACTATCCTTAGATACCTCCTTCCCCCCTTTCTTTTCAGATATCTTGAGATCGAGTCCAATATCTTCACGGATGTGGGTGATTCTGGTTATCGCAAGATGACCTGAAGCCAGAGACAAGATTGTCCCTGTCTCCCTAAAGTCGGCCTATCGCCCCCCGTTTTTTTTTTTGTTTTTTTGTTTTGCCAGTCGGCAGTCGTGTGGTGCTCCGTCCTCGGTTTCGTATGTTACGTCGCCAACAGTTTCTGTTTCGTCTGTTGGTGTTAAGTATACTCAGCCGTGAGTCAATAAGCAAGATATCTAAGAACGATCTACCGCTGCGGAACAATGGATATTCCGTAGCTAGTAGGTCAGTTCTATATTCCATATGATATCGATCTAACCAATCAGCCAACTTATTTCCTCTGGTATTAGATATATAATTGCCCCATTCTTTATGCGTGGCGTTCATATCTCCACCTAGGATGAAATAGTTTCTGTCCAAGTGCAATTGTAAGCATCGAAAGAGTGTCTCGAGCTCTGCTAAAAAGAGGTTATATTGGTGCTCCTGAGGTGCATAGACCGCAATCGCATACTAACCCCTTCCTTGCTGAAGCCGCATTTTTCAAACCATGGTTTTCGAACAAAATGATGTAATACCATACTTCGATAATGGGATTGTGAAGTTATTAGTAGAAAACATTGGTGAGTCTGTCATCTCCAGACATAGAGCTGTTAATTAGCTTATTAATTGGGATTAAACACATTTGATTTTTTTTGGGAGAATATTTACTTTGGGCTAACAACTGTTAATCTCAAAAACTGTTGAACATCTGAATTACACCCGATTTATTGGAAAAAGCCAGCGAAAATTCGGTTCATTGAATCCGATCCGGCAAACCAATATTTGGTGGACATTTGAATGATGTATTGTTAAAATATAATTGTCCTAAGCCTTACTTTAAGAATAACAAATAGTTTTGTTTTGTGTTTATTTTAATTTTAAAAACATATAGTCTTAGTTGGAGCATCCTTTATAAAAGTGCGTTTTTAGGTGTAAAGGGGATCATTTGAATATATATCACATTTTACAGTCATTTCTCATTCGTTACTTCACTACTTTTAAAACATCAACAACAATTTCCTACGAGCTGTGTGTTCATTTCTTTTCACTTTTCGTTACAGATACTATTCTGTGATCGGTCCTGGAACATTGAGGTCCAACTCTGGTTACCATGTAACTGTATCTCTACATGAATCTCCATCGCCATCTACTATTAAGGTTGGAATCAACGGACCAAGTTACAATAAAACTAAAATAGTTAAAGTTGCACCTTTCACATCCAAAGGCGTTTGGTTCAAGGTGGGTGTTATGATTTTTCATATTTTATTTAGTCATTCGCTAATCGTTTCATCCCAGATTCCGTCAATTTCTGAAGGCAACTACAATCTAACAGTCGAAGGTATAGCCGGATACTGCTTCCATAACACAACACAATTGAATTATGCTAATGAAGACACATCTGTGTACATTCAAACGGACAAGGCAACCTATAAGCCAAATGATCTAGTTCGGTTCCGTGTCATTGTGATAGATAAAAACACCAAGCCGGCTAAGATTAATGGAACGATTGATATCGTCATCACCGTAAGTATTGAATATTTTATACTTGTAGGCATTAATACTCATTCAAAAGTAAACGTGAGTTAATCATTTACTTTTTTTATTGTATGTTAAATAAATGTTGGGGTTTTAAGCCTTACAGGATATAATTTCCAGAAATTAATGTCTGGTTGTGCACCTTGCCATATAAGTATTGAATTTATTACCCATCCTATTCAGTCACCCCCAATTCGTAATTTGACTTTCCAGTGAATGTCTCAACTATACCACTGCGATATTTAAAAGAGGTGATAAATATTCATCTTTCCAATAAGGTTATTCAGCTATAAGGTAGTTCAGCTATAAATTGCTGTCAAAAGTCTTACTTTATTATGTTCCGTCCCACTTACGTAATGCTTATGTCGAAAAAGATTCTTTCTTCGAAAATGTGTTTCATATGCTTAAGTGAAATATATGAGGGGAATCATTCAACTCAGAATTCGACAAAATCAACCAACATTGATTGTCAAAGTTTGAGGAGCTTGGTCAGTTATATTCAAATAGTCCCAGTATGTTGTATAGGGGATAAACATCATTCTTTTTTCAGAAAAATAAAAACCGTATGTGTTTGGATTTGGGGTGAGCCATTTAGTGTTTTGGCATCTGGAAATCCTGTAGTTTTTACCTCTATTTTCACATAGATTTATGGCAGCCCGCATTCAAAGCGTTAGTCCTAGCGAATTTTTGTCACGAAGAGTATACGCTAAATAAACGCCCTACCATCCAGCCCTATATACTAAAAATGTTCTCAATTTTAAAAACCACGCGCAAATGGTTCAAAATACCGAGTAAAGAAAGCATCTTCAGACAATCCTCAATTAGTTCACGAGGAACTTATTGATGAGCTACACACTTGGGCCATTCTTCGCCAAACATGCAACTGGTACAAGCGGACCCTTCATTGGAGAGCATCATAGGGCGATGATGTGGCGGTTCCGCCAAATCCCACGGTTCACTTACATAAGAAAAGCCCCATAACTTCTATCCTATCACATAATTTCGCTAATGCAATCGCATTAGTTCTTTCTTTCCTTATCATAAATTCCCTGTAATAAAATTCATCGTTTCGCATATCATACGGCCGCATATCACCAGCTGCGTGCAATTAGCACCCTCCACGTTGAGACTATTTCCCTAACTCAAACCATGTGTAAATAAAAGACCGCTGTCCTTCAGCAGGCATTCTGACGACACGCAAACAATTCAATCATCGTAGTATCCCAAATGCACCTATCATCTGATGTTTACTCAATTGAACTCTCAGGTCATAAATTCCTTTTATCCCACATAGTTCTGAATTCGTTTCCCAGTAACCTCTCACATAAACAAAGAACTCCACGATCCCTTTTTCCTTTCTTTGTGTCAGGTTCATTCCCATGGCCTTGTGTATGAAAAAAAACAATGTGATCTTCACTCACACATACACATACATTGCCAAGTCTTTCTTCCTTATTTTTACCACGAAAGAAATACTTTCTCTCTTGGGAAAACTCACCCCAAAACGATTAAATACCGTTGAGTCGTTTTCCATCCACTGACCGCCACGGCCACACGTCACTCCCGCTCTCCGCCGGCCGCGGAGACGGGTAAAAATACCCAGAGTCGTATTTTGAACTTGTCGGTTTCCACCTGTTTGGCGAGTTTGTGCCGCAGTTAGTTTGTGTTAGTGAAAAAGAATTTATAAGTGAGAAAAGTAACTTTATTGTAAAACAATGAACTCTAAATTGCTGTTGATCGATGCACTCTTTGCACTGGTCGTCATCGTCGGTGCCGGTGTCTGTTAAAAAAGCTTTCACAAATGTGTTACAATTAACAATCAATAAAATAATATTAAACTAAATCCGTGCGTTTAATTGTCCACAGTCCTGGGCGTAATTATTTCTTTTGTGTTGTGAGCAGTGTCCACGTGAACAACTTATGATGGAGAAGGAAGTGAACGGAGTGCCCGTGTATTGGTATATACTTCCTCCACACAGGTTTTTTGTGTCAATTTTGGCTGATAAGGTCATGAACAACTTGTCGAAACAGTTCGAAAAGTGATGCAGAATTCAAAAAAAGAAAAAAAAGCGAATGGATGCCGTCATTCAATCTGGTGGGTGCCATTTCCGCGATATCATATTTAAAAAGTGATTAGAAAAAATTGGCGAGATTTGAAATGAGCGTAAAATAGTTGCATAGTATTATAAATGGCTCCTCGATAGTATAGTGGTTAGTATACGCGCCTGTCACCCGGGAGACCGGGGTTCGATTCCCCGTCGGGGAGCCCCTGGCGCAAGACTAATGACCTTGCCCAGAAAAAATAATTCATTATGGAAAATTTAACAAGCCTCAGGACTTGCTAAATAAGACCAAGACCGGTTCCCAGTTGTAGTGCCGATGATGATGATGATGATGAGTATTATAAATACCACGGGTACTGTTCTTTGACGATTCGTGGTATTGTTTCACGCAATACGGTTTATATGCGCTCCACAAGACAATCCGACGGATCCCACCAATTTGGAGTTCATCTCCCGATGGCGCGAACATCCCTGCATTAGAACTCGCGCCGTTACAGAACGGGAGAACTATACAACTCCCTCCCGCGCGAGTGTTCCCGATACATTGCAACCACCAACTGTTCAAGAGAAACAATTGTTATTTAATGCCATCTCGGGGCGCTGACTTGACGCTATTGGTTCGTGTCTCCTGAGAGAAGTATATTAAAAAAATGTATCACATCAAAAGTAAATCTAAGTGTCATTTTGCTGGAGTTCCTCAAAACGGAAAGCGAAATTTCTGAGAACTTGTCAACACGTGTTCTGTGTCTGCTACCACTTCAGCTCGGGTATTTGCTTTCAATTGACCCAGAAAGCGAAGTCCGTTGGAGTAGACCTTGGATTTCAACCAACCCCAAAGAAAAAAGTTCATGACTACGTACCGACCACCTTATGTCACTTAGACGGGATGTTAATTTTTCAGGGAACATTTCACTAAAAAAATGAGACATGGCAAATGTGTGTATCTATGTTTGCAAAGTTGAAGACTCGGTGCTTCTCTAATATGAGAAATCTGGTGCAGATTACAAAATTTTCGCCATGCAACAACCGTAGTTCATGACTACGTACAAACCAGAGAAAGAGTTCCACACCTCTCTCCTCGCGCGAGTGTTTCACTGCTATACATCAGTGATGCCATCTGTGCTATAGTTTTATCATCCTGTTATATGCAAGGCAAGGTGGTACACGGTCGTGCATCTCCTATGGCAACCGAATAAGTTGGTCGCCTGCTCGTTGCTTCTATCTGTGGCATTCGATTGGTTGAGGCACCGAAAGAAGTAACACCGGCCGCGAAGTATGCTTTTCTGGCACTCTTTGCAGTCACTGTTTATATCTGTGTTGCTTCTGGCCACCATGTAAAACGGTCGATCAACGATAAGGTACGTCCATCCTCTCGATGGTGCTATCTATCCCATGATTCAATCAGAACATGTCCGAAAAGTGCTGGGGCGTGCTTAAATTATGCTGGTTACCGCACGTTATGTTGATGCACTTTGTAGAGCCGACACTGCAGCTAAAATCGGGCCGATTTGGTTAGGTTTCTGACGGTCATGGGTCTGTGGCGGTACCGCCAAACCCCACGGTACACTTACCTAAAGACCCCCATTACCTCATCCCAAGACGCATACGTTTTCGCCAATGCAATCGCATTAGGCACCTGAAAATGCTTCACGCATTAAAGAGATCAAATCTATGATCTTTAAGTCCCTGTAAAGAAAACTTACCTGGCATGCATTCTCTTCGCATACCAATTCTCTATAGAGATTTCTTTATTAGCTTATCAGGAATTCCAAACCAATTTCGGCATCTACGTCGCCAGACAAATTCTTCTACCCGAATTCCTGTAAACAAATGATTCGGTTTTACATACAATGTAACCTTCATGACAGGGATCATAGATTTTGCGCCGTCTATTTTCCCAGCCTCGAAGTGTGTACAAAAACTATCTACACACACATCGGCTGGCGACCCCTTTCAGCCAGCGATAAACGGTCCAACGCAGACGCATGTAATTAGCACCATCTGCGTTGAGACTAATGGCTTACCAATGCACTAAAGTGTAAACAAAGAACGCTGTTTACTAGCAGGCATTCTGGCGCTACACAAACAATCCAATCACCAAAACGTATCCCAAATACATCTACTATTTAATGAGTTACAACTTGATTACTCAGTTGAACACACGGATCAAAGATCTCTACGATCCTTTTTCCTTTCTTTGCGTTTCAGGTTCTACATCATGGCTTTGATCTATGAAAAGAACCGACGTACGCACACCCTTGTGTATCATGAAATCTCCTCTATGAGATCGGTTTGGTTATTCCAAAGAGAGACTTTACGTCTCTCTTGGAATAGGAAAATGCAACCCTTGAATAAGAGAACCAGTCTCACTGGCGGAGTTTTAACAAAGATTAAATATCGTTGAGTCCTTTTACATCCGCGGACCAGAACGATCACGCGTCACTCCCGCTCTCCGCAGGCAGCGGAGATGCGTAAATAAAATTTCCGGAGTCGAGTGGGTAGTCGAGTATATATATAAAATATCAGTTTCGTTCATTTTGCGTATTGACCCCGTAAACCTGTGTGAATCAAAATACTTGGATACCTCCAAACAAAATGAAAGTGTTAAGGAATAAAAATAAAACAATAAACTAAATCCGTGTGTTTAATTTTCCGGCTGCAGTTTCTGAAGTGTTTGTGTGTATTTTCGTCTTCTCCTGTTGAACAGTTTTCTCTTGTTGCTGCGGTGGAACAATCTTAGATCAAGTGAAAAGTTGTGGGACGAAGTGGAACCCTGCGCCCTTGCTGGCGTTCAGACTTCGCTCCCCACATGTCCACCTGGATTGGTTGTGTTGTGATACGTCTGGAAAACTCTCATCCGAAGAATTTCTGAGATATAGTACGAGCGATCGCTGTCGAGACGTCGCATCATCATTTCTTCTTAGGAGTCCTTGAAAACGAGTATACGCAAAACTAGAGCATCTCTGTTTCCAATAAGGACTCTAGCTGACGATTGTCCTGTGCAAGTCGGGATTGATTATGGCGGCACGAACTCGAACCGCATCGATTCGTGAGAAGGTGTCCAGGATACACCGATGAAATCGAGGTGACTTTCTTGTGGGGGAGATGCGTTTCGTGTCTTCTTGTGGACGGCGTAGACCAATAGCTTGCGGTCAGTTTTGATTGTGATATTTTGACCTTCATTCATGTATCGAAAGCATTTAAATGCACAGTATAAAGTGATCGGAAAAATTATAGACTCAAACGTAAATTTTCAGTTTTCTTAGAATGAGTAAAAAACTTTTATGATTAGTTTTGTGACAAAATATTATCAACCGACACCAACTCTGGGAAAACCCTTTAATGGGATATTTGTTTTTCCACATTAATTTTCTGAAAAAAAACCCAAATTTCGCTTGTGAAAATTATAAGATCAGGCCCAGTTGTAACGCATAGCTTGGTATAATAAATGTTTATAAAAAAACTGTCCAGATATTCTGGAGTGATAATACACATATTTTTGTTTTACGCAGTGACTTTTTTTTTAAATTCTAAATATACCACGTGGGAAACAATTAATGGATATTGAAAAACAAAGATTAGTCGATTAGTGGAATGACGCAAAGACAAAAACGCTCTCAAGGTGTAGTGAAGAATTTTCTACAAACCGGAATTGAAAAGTACGGAAGAAATAAGCGATCTAGGAAACCAACAAAATTTTTTCCGACGTGAAAACGTGCCGCTCTACGTGAAATGTACAAAATAGGAGCTTCTTCGTCCCAAATGATTCGATGTTTTAATTTGGACTGCGATTTTAGCCTGTGGCGGTTCCGCCAAATCCCACGGTACACTTACCTAAAAAACCCCCCATAACTCCCATTCAATCTCTTAACGTCGCTAATGTAATTGCATTAGCGCCTGTAAAGGCTGCACGCATCAAGCTTACCGAATTTATTTATTTCAAAGCTTCTGTAAAAGAAAACTTACCATCATGCATCTCTTCGCATTCAATTCTCTGTAAGAATTCTTCATTACCTTGTTAGGATATCCACAACTTCCATTGTTTCCCGCCAATGCATTTGCATTGGCACCTGAAAACATTTCCTTCCACAAGGACATTTGATGCATACAAGCATTATCTGAAATTCCTAAAAACAATTCTTTAACGGGGATATGCACCATAGATTTCCGACCATTAGACACCCTTGTTCCATCAATGCAATTCCGCCGTATATGTGCGTACCACATGTCCCTGGCATTTGCACGGCCGCGGCAGCTCTTTGACCATCGGAAAAAAGCAAATACTCTCATCTTACTCTAGAGTCATAAAACGAATTCCTTAGCATGTAATCATGTATACAATTCGATCCCTTTAGCATCACCAGCGATACACATTTCCCATTGTGTAAATAGAAAAACCATTAGCACTTCTTCCTAATGGCGATACATTTACTTACGCATCCGCACCACTCACCCATGTCTGTATGATGCCCTTATTTACTTTTACCTCATTTCTCCGATGAACTGCCATGATAGCTGAAATGCACGGCATAGACACGGATCATAAATCTCCTTTGTCTTTGCCGCTTGCCTGTTTCGTTGTTCCACTGCTTTCGAGCACGTGTAAATAACATCGATCTGTACGTTTTTCTATCTCTTCTTTTGTTCTTAACCTTAACCTAGGATGAAATTCAGGTCAGAGTTCTATCCTCGGTGAGCCTGTGGCGGTTCCCCCGAACGCCACCTATCATCTTTCCATTACCCCATATAAAACTCCCACCTAGGGCAGGGAAAAACCTGAAAGCAAGTACTTACCTGTACATTGTTTGCTCAAACATTCGCTTAAAGTATCGTAACATATAATTTTCGCTGATGTAAAAATTAAATACTACAGTGCACCTTTAAGGTTAATAGCTACAGTACAGACGGTGAAATATTGTGTCGGCTTATTTTATGTTCAATAAAGAATAAACGAAGAAGATGAGAAAGAGCTGGCGATGTTTTAGTATTTATACTTGGGAAAGCTTCCAGTGACAATACAGGGGAATCGAAAAGACCCACAAGTACATTTCCATCATTCGACCCGAGCAGGTCGTTGGTGCTCTTGCTACCCCAGTGCGCACAGGGAAGCGATAATCAATTGTAGTCGAGCGTGTTTGTGAGTTCCGCTGTAATCGTTTGGGTTGTTGTCTCCGCGAATACGTGCTGTGTACATTCCGTAATGGCGGCGTCGTTTACTTGGACTGCCGACCAATTATAACATTTAACAATATTTTTTTGAGTTTGTTTTCGTCCAAATTTGTTGAAACCTGTTAAGGTTAATAACCAAAACCATAAACTGAAAATAAAAAATCAATAAATCACAAACAACACAATACTCAACGTTTTAGTATTCTTGCAGCAGCTCCGGCGTGTCTTGTTTTACATTGTGTCGCTTCTGGGTGCACAGTGTTTGGTGCGTGACAGTTGACGTTTTTCTTTTGGAACATCAACGAAACTTAAGTGATGCTGGGAGACGAGGTAGAACTCCGTGTCGTACGCCGGCACAAAGACCTTGTAGCGTTCTACGAACGCACAATTCCACCCAGGTACGGTTCCTACCCTTCAAGGAAATACCTACCGTGAAAACGTTACACGCGCCCACAGACGCGTGCCACTAAGTCCGCTAGGACCCTGAAACATTTAGCCAACGTTGAGCCCGACACTAAAAAGCAAGGAACTGAACGTCCCAAATTCAATATCAAGCTGAACAAGTCGATTGTAACATACCTGAAACAAAGGTAAAAACATCCATTCATCTTAATCCCAAAGATTGAAATGCGCCGCACTCCAGCACTGTACAATCTGAAATCCTGAACATCTACACGACGTTACAAGGAATCGCTATCTTCGGTAAATTAGCCGACCAACGGATGCACGTTCGGGTGGTCTGCCACAAAGACCATCAAATCCATCGTAATTATCTCAACAAGATAATTCAGAATATTTACGAGAATAAAGCCAACAAAGGAAATATTCCAGTCCCACGGTTCCTTTGTAGAATTTCACACCCATTAGAAAGGTCTAATGGATTGCTAGTTTTAACTAAAGAAGTTAAACAAAACTCATGGACCGTACGTCCATTCAAATTGCAGGATATCCTTCGGCCTGCGCGCCAGATGTTTTATATAAATAAGACGGCACACAATCGACAACCGTCGAACTGAATTTCGATCACCACCACGGATGGTGATAATGATGTTTGATGATGAGCGAGTTTCTTCTTTCAGGAATGAAAAATTACCCCTGGGACGTAATAACATGCTGTTAACAGAGATTCGAAAATTCTGTTAGCAGAGCGAATAGGAAATTTCTCTGTGCAGATATGGATACGATCTGTATCAGGGTATTTTTCTGATTGGAAGAGTTAATGCCATTTTGATCGTCACCGCGACGAAGAGTCAGATTTCAATCGTCAACGGGACGACAATTCTCACGTCGAGGAGGTAGTGAGAAACTAAATGTAACGCGTTTTTAGTACCGTATCCTAAGGGAGTTAACGTGTGTTTCGTTCGTGTGGCTAGCTGCGTTCGTATAAAATATTGTACAGACCATGTATAAGAAACTCCTATGTGTAACGTTAAAACACCAGTGGGATTAAATAAAAAAAAGTAAATCCAGAAACGATCTTCATGTTTTATTTTGTGCTGTTCGCTCGGTGGATTCTTTGTGTGCTAGCAGTGTTTGGCGGAACGCTGCAACCAGGACCTTCAACCGAAGGAAGAACAACATCCGACAAAGTTTAATACACACAATAACTGAACCGAAAAATAACGCCAAAACCTCATCCCACAAGCCTCATTAGAAAAGTTTATTACTCATTCCAAGAAAACTGAAAATTTACGTTTGAGTCTGTAATTTTTCCGATCACTGTATATCTGGTAATTTCCGGTTATAGGCGTTGCAAGATCGTTTGGTTAGGTCCAATTCCATTCTGAAGAAACCCAGACGTTTCTATTTTCCGTCGCACTCTGCTCGAGCATACGTCCCATTGCATCATTATTCGGACAATGGGACTCTATCGATGGGATGAACGAATAATGTAGCATTAGCCAGATGTTCGTTTGTCAGCTGACTCAGTTCACGTCTTTCCCCTTAGCTCAGATCAGATTTTCGGTGCATTTGCACGGCGCTTCGTAGCTTTGGACGATAACATGCCCAAGAAACGTATGAGGTCTGACATCTCGATGGGACGAGGAAACCGCATCTTCGCTTTACATTTTGTTGCCTGTTACTCTTGTTGTAGTTGTTGTTGCGTCATCTTTTGCGGTGGACATCGTTTTTGTTGGTTAGTAGAGAAGGCGGGATTCCGTGTACGTCTAGGGTTTGTGTTCAGAGGAATTAAGTTAAGGAGGTAGGCGCGGTCGAGCGAGCCGGAGAGGACCCATGAATGAATACTATGTCAGACAGGGCCCAGCGCTCCTCAAGGGTTCTGAGGCTGATTAATTTGAGGCGGTTAGTGTACAGGGATAGGATTAAGGGTTTTTCCATCCTTGCCCTCGGAGAGCAAACCGAAGAAACTACGTTGAATACTTTCTATTCTACGGATATGTGTCTTGTGATAAGGGGACCATCTCTGGGTAGCATATTCTAGTAGTGAACGGACGAAGGTAAGGTAAGGGGATTGGGTTACGTAGGGGTGGGAGAGTTCGTTTTACGAACTCAAGAGCAGAGTTGGCTTGCTGAATTGTCTCGTTAATGTGAGAGAGGAAGTTAAGCTCCCTGTCGCAAAGGATCTCGAGGTCTCGCATAGATTGGACACTGGTTAAGGGTTGGTTATGAAAGGGATAGGGACGTGGGGATGAGTGAATAGGGTTACGGGGAAAGGTCATAAATTTACGTTTGGCGATGTTAAGTACAAAGCACTTTTTGTCAAGTCGAGAATTTGTCAAGGTTTGATTGCAGCAGTGCAGACGATTAAATTCGTACAAGAACTCAACGAAAATGCCTTTGTTTAACGCAAAGAATTTTGGGAAACCACGTTGTAGAGACAACGAAAGGTTAAATTCCATTTTTGGAGGGACTTTTTTTTTAAGGGGACTATAACTAAAACTTTCCCACGAAATTAACAACATTCAGCCGAGTATACAGCTTCGTGTGTCCACTTCCGAACATTTATTCACTAGAATGAGTTATCGCCTACTAAAATCAAGTGACATTATGATTCAGAAATACATTCTTGCCTTATTTGAAATTCATACCATTTACGGATTAATGCGATAAATTTTTCACAATTGTGAAATTAATATCAAGCTCATAAGTTAACAAAATTTGTTTTTCACAGGACGCATCTGGCAACAGAATCAAACAGTGGCTCGCAGTTACACTTGTTAAGGGTGTTTATGGTGGAGAACTTCAATTGTCAGAATTCCCAGCCCTCGGTGTATGGATTATTGGCGTCAATGTTAATGGCAACTCAGTGTCAAAGACCTTCGATGTTGATAAATACGTATTGCCTAAATTTCAAGTTGAAGTCAAAACAGCCCCGGATGTGGCGATTTCTGATGGAACAATCAAGGTCACTGCTATAGCAAAGTAAATTGGTTTTTTCATAAAAACATTGCATCTATTCTGAAATATTTGAATAATACCTACAGATATACTTATGGTGAACCAGTGAAAGGAACAGCTAAGTTCTCGATTCATCCCTTATATTACTACTACGATTACTCCAACGGAGGAAATAACGCATCGACTGTTGAAAAGACTGTACCGATTGATGGCAAAGCCAATGTTGAGTTTGACATTCAAAAAGAATTGAAAGTGGAAAAAGGTCAGTATAGCCCACCATGGCAAATCACGGTTGTGGTTGAAGAGAGTTTAACTGGTTTGGAGCAAAATGGTACAGCAACAGTGAATCTTCATCAATACAAATATCAAATTTCTGGTGTCAATACACCGTACACATACCACCCCGGAAAACCTGTAAATATCACGGTGAGTTGTTTCTACGCATGATGAAAGCGATAATCCAATTGACAATATTTATTCAAAGGTTGTTGTGCAAAATCTTGATGGCTCACCTGTTCAAGATTCTATAAATCAAGTGAATCTTACAATAAGTCCTCCAGATTATTGGACTCCACCTCCTATTCCAAGACCCATTCCATTAGCGATCGATAATGCATCAACCCCAGCAACAGCAATAGCAACTACAACACCTATACCCTCTCCCCGTCCTAAGGCTATTACATTATTCGCTAATCTAGATAAAAACGGAATGGCCGAATTTGAAGTTGTTCTACCCGATCATGGTAATGCTTATTACACCGTAACAGCTTCCTATCTGGACTCATCTGCGTATATTACATCATTGTCGAAATTCCAACCAAGCGAAACACCTGCTGATACCAGTCTCAAGATCACAATTATGACCGACAAGTAAGTAGAAACTGTTTTCTATTTTAATATTGATTTATAATTGTCTAAACGTCGTTTTCACCAATTGGGCAAACGTCTTCTGTAAATCCGACGTAACGGCTGATGCATATTAGGTAAATTTCATCATTACCTGGCCTATAACTGCTTGTTCCGTCTAGTGTATTGAAAAATACACTATAAAACTGCAAATGATAAATGATCTTTGTTTATTCTTCCACTCTTTTAAATAACTCCTAATGATCTCCTCAGATAAAGAGTTAACTTTCTGAATTCGCAGGCGGAAGTGATCGGTGGACTTCTGCGATGAATATAAGTATGTCCTTTATCGCTGTCTCAGTCTTTTGTCTGGCTTGCGATCGCCAGAATTACTCACATCTATGAGAATAATATGATCTTGGTACATCTTAAATGGCCCTGTGTTATTAGAGGGGTGTATCCCTAAGACCTATGGTATACGCCGAAAACATAAATTAAGTAAAACAGGGAGCTTTTGAATTTGAATTTATTAAACGATTGATATGCATGCAATAATGATCGCCTTTAGCTCTTGAATGACGTTAGACGTACACACATACGCCTTGACTTCAAACAACTCCAAAGGAAGAAGTTTAACGGGGTTAAATCGCACGATCTTGACGATCAGTTGCCAACGGTGCATAACTGTTCAGTACTAAGGGCTGTTATTTGGTTTTTTTCTCATATTTTTTTTTCTTTTTATTTATTACCCTTACTTCAACGCCTTTACATATAATACGATTTATAACTAATAACTATTTTCAGTTATATATAATCTTAATTCTGGTTTGACGTTGCCCATATTAAGTATAATTAATTGGTTTGTTTATTTTATTTTATATATTTTATAATATTTTTTTTTCAAATAAAAATATAGTGAAACATTTATTCGGGACGCACCTTAGCCGTTGATTTGGCCGGAGATTACTTTTTTGTAGTATGGCGGTAAGAGCTTGCCATATTTTGGAGTGAAAAGTTCCGCGTTGAGCAGCCTGTTGGTTGCTCCTATTGAGATTGGGTAACGAGATGTTCCCTGCCGTTATTGGCGTCGCTGTCAAGTAGTTGTCTGATAACACCCGTTTCATTATCGGACATCTTTGCGATTCCGGTTGCTATCGCTCTGGCGATAGTCATCATCATCTGCAAGTCAAATTCCTCATGATCGGTCACCCAAGCGGCGAACGATCATTGAGTTTCACACGACCCATAATTGTTATTTAAACAATCGTATCAATGGCCATGCCCTATGATGCATACTTTAAAACAAACAAGGCACCCAGCCCCCGTATTCGATCATCTCTTTGATCAGCCGGGCAATTTAGATTTTCTTTTAAGCACCCTTCGCATCTGCATTGTCATGGCTTCCAACGAATGGGTTGCCATCCTGACCTGTACGGTCGCAGGGGAAATTCCACCATTAGAAACTCCAAGTCGATTGCTCATTGGTTATCACCAAGGGGAAGATCGCATTGGCTACCCCCAGATCGATGGAAATCCATCTCCATCGCGGCTAGTGGATGTGGAGGGCAACAGACACCAAGGTAGTCAAATTTCGTCACCCGTTGGGTACATACACACAGGGTTTTCAGTGCAGGTTTTCATGAACAGGTCAATTTCTAGTAAAGTCGAATTTTCAATCTTGTTCTAACTGGACGGAGAGCGATCGATAGTGAATGACAGCGTGTAACGAGTCCGAATTAAATTAAAGAACATTTGTTTATCTTAATTAAGTTAAAGGACATTTAATATACTGCAGGTTGGAGTTGGGAGCTATCAGGCCTCACTGTCGGTTACCCACCGTAAAAACTCTTATCTTTGCTATTAATGTAGACGCATTCGTGCCGCATATTTCTTTATATAAATTTATATAAATTCAGGATTCTTTATATAAATCAGGATTCTTTATATAAATTGCTCCAATGGGTCTGCCCATAGTTTGCGTATTCTATTTACTAGGCGCTGTAGCGTTATTTTGATCTTTGTGAAAGAGATCTGCAAAGTCGATACCAGGCCGTGCGCCGTTTGCACCGTTGGCTGTTAGTGCCTGTTCGTTTTGGACGAGATGCATTTTTTTAGAGAGTTCGGTGAGTTCATCTCTTTTTTTTTTATTTTTTTATATTCTTTGTATTTAGGACATCCTAAGTAATTTGCAGGATGACCTAATTGGCAGCAGTCGTGGCAGTAGGCCCCACTGTATTCCCAGCTATAACAAGCTGGCATTCCCCCAGTCCATATGGCTGCATGCATTCGAAGCATTTAGAAGGCCGGAGGCTGTTTTTGGCTGTATCCGAAGGATTAACATCTGCGGCATTGGCTTGGGCAAGAGTTCCCCTGTGGCCTTACACAAGAAACACGCATATGGTAAATGTGTTTAATTTTAAGGATGGCATTAGGCAACTTTTTAGGCTCCTCGATAGTATAGTGGTTAGTATACCCGCCTGTCACGCGGGAGACCGTGGTTGGATTCCCCGTCGGAGAGCCTCTGGCGCATGACTAATGAGCTTGCCCGGAAAAAACAGATCATTATGGAAAATTTAACAAGCCTCAGGACTTGCTAAATAAGGCCAAGACCGGTTCCCGGTTGTAGTGCCGATGATGATGATGATTAGGCAACTTTCCGGAGAATAGTCTTATTACGAATAGATCATAGAGAGTATTCAGTCGTTTTAACTTTAATGTCCCCAACCTCGTTACCTTCTTGACTGTTCTTGAGCATATTGATTCTATTTCAGGCACGACTTTGTCAGCATCGAAATCAGAAGTAGGACGAGGTTAATTGTTCAATTTTGTTTAGGCGTGGGTTTCTATTTCTGGGTTTTCTCTGAGAATTTGAATTATTTCCCCATGAATTATGGGGTGGGCAACGAATAATTTGCTTTTCAAGCGAGACGTACGTCACTTTTAAATTTAAGGAAGAAGCTTTAAAGTCAGGTTTGCATAATATTATAGGTATACAGTAAGTTGAGAGAAGAGCCTTACCCGAATTTATTGTTTCATCTTCATGGTCCTTCCGGGGTGGGGCCCGTCGAGCTAAAAATTGACAGGTCTCCGAGGATCTGTAACAGTGGTTGCCATTGCATTGGTTGAATTAATTTGGGACGTCTTGGGTGTGTGGCGTCGGGCTGGGCTGATGGTGATCCATCATCCTTGGTTTCACTACCATAGGTTTCTTCGAAGTTATCGGTTTTAGAAAGCTGGTCTGTGCCGGTGGTTTTGTTGATGTTCGGATTACCTTGGGTGCTTTGCGTTGATGCCAATTAGGAAGTGGATGTTATCCCATACGTTGTTTTCAGGATAATTGTCTCCCAGCGGCACGTATGTTTGGGTTTGTTGTTGAGGTCATGCAGCGTGTACTGGTATGCGAAGTTATACCGTGCATAAGTGGCTCTCGTGCGAGTTACCTCATTCATAAATTACAGAATTAAGGGGGGATTATTTAAAAAAAAAAAGAAACGTAATTGTAAGAAAATGTGCGTCTCCGTTTAAGCATGGGCACTTTATGATCGGCCATCATAATATTAATATGCATAATTTATATTGCCGTTTATATTTTTAAATCACCAAAACAATGACTGAGAAGAAAATGAATTTGCCCGTCAATTTTAAAAATATGGATATTATCGATATGTTAATAACTTCTTTATTTTTTGTTCCTTTTCAGACCAAGACTTTACAATGAGGTGTCAATCAAGGTATCGAATGGTGATCCGATCCCATACTTTATTTATTGCATTGTAGGACGTGGAGATATTCTGAAGAGTGAATTGTTTAAAGTAGGTTTTTGTACGAGGAAAATATGGTGCTGATAGTGAATTGCGTTTTTCATTTTGTATCTTTAGCTTCCCCCGAATACTAAGGAGTATATCTTTAATATTAATCCAACCTTCTCTATGATTCCACGGGCAACAATATACATTCATTATGTTGCTGACGGCGATTTGAAATACACAGAGGAATCTATTAATTTCGAGAACGATTTTGATAATAGAGTAAGATTTTTAGATGCCTGTCAGTGCAGTGATGTTTTACAAATACATTTTATATTTGCAGATTTCGATCGATGTTCCAGAAGAAGCTAAGCCAGGTGAGAATATCCAGTTAAAAGTATCAACTTCAGAAAACTCTTACGTCGGCTTGCTCGGAGTGGATCAAAGTGTTCTTTTACTTAAGAGTGGAAACGATCTTCAAAAGGATATAATCTTCCAAGATTTAAGTCGATTTGACACGACGACACCATGGTCTTACGGTTACGGACAATATCCAGGAACGCAAGCTGGTGTAGTTACCATGACTAATGCTCACTACCCATACAACCGATGTAAGTTTTAGCATTTAATTACACACATCCAAAGATCTTGTCGCGCCAGTGACATAGGGGTTACGAAAACGATTTATTTAACAAAGTCAAAATCAAATTTTCTCTGAACCGCCCAGGGCCCATATGGTTTGAACGTTTCGGTCCCATGGCAATAGGTGAAAATGGGGCGACCGATTTTATTTCGAGCCCAGCAGTGGAAACAACGTCTGGAGCTAGCACGTCTGATGTCGAATCACCGAGAGTTCGGCAGGAATTTCCAGAAACCTGGTTGTGGATATCTTTCTCTACTAAGAGACGAAGGAAATGGTTCGTTATTTATTGTATTTGAATACTTACCCGGCGGAATGTGTGTTCATTCGATCACCGTGTGCGAATCAGTTGTAAATGATCCCGTTGTTAATATTATTATGTTATATGTCTCCATTACCCCTTTTGGGATTCACTTACAAAAATCAAACAGTCTAGTTAAACAAGCGAAAAACAAATTTCTTTTAGAAAACACTGGTATCCTGAAAGGCGATGAAGTTGAATACGATTCTGTCGATAGTGCTTATCAAGATGACTTTGAAGATGAGACGGGTATCGACAGATTCGATTCAAATAATATACGCCTGTCGGTTCCTCGGGTTCGTTCTAATTTCATTGAAGTTTGAATTTGGCGTCGTGAAATGTTTAGGTTTGTGGAGGGTTCGCTGTTTTTCGTTTCCGATTTTAGCCTCTTTTCGGTAGATTGAATATCTCTAAAATACTTGTTTTTTTCGTTTTACTTTTTGTTTGACTATCAAGATTCTACTACCATCGCTTGCATACCATTTATAACGAGCTCTTTTATTTTGTATTATAATGTAAAATAAACAAATATTAAATATATCGTTGCCTCTCTAACAGTTGTTAACAAGTAATCATAATTTTTGCCATAGCCCAACACCACTGGTGTTTTGCTCTCCACGAGGTACCACATTAATATATCCTCGTGTAACAACCACAAGAGTATACACTTCAACTAGACCGGTTAACAATGTAGTTAGTCAGCCAAGTGTTCGAAAAAATTTTGTCGAAACCTGGGTGTGGAATGATATTGAGCAAATAATCAACGAGTTAGTTCTATTCTTGATTTTATTATCTTCTTCTACAGCTTTTTCGTTATGAATTGCTCGTTTTGTTTATTTCTTATATGATTTAGTGGGATTGATCACAATGTAATTGCTTATTTCTTACTATGCTAATGTAAAAATGATTTTCAAAATTTCATTAACTTATAGCGCAGCATGTCGTGCATTTCAAACCTTGAAACCATGCATTTCTTTTAATAGCGTCAAACAGGGTATGTTAGCATCTACCAGGAATCTTAAAGTCATATTATTTGTATTTAACTACAAAATATTTTTTCTACCTTAATTTTTGGTTGAAATGGTTTTCTTTGGATGAGTCTCTCGATTGAAGTGTGTCGAAAAGATTGACAGAGATCGGTCATCATATTAATACATAAACATTTTCTTTTACTAGCTATCATTTGACAGACTTTGACTCATTTAATGGAGAAGAAATTATATGTCTCTTAATTAATACATTATAAAGTTGAGAAAAAAGTGTTCCGCAAAACTGCCATCAATTTTTTAAGAACGAATTTTCAAGAATATTTTTTCAGCTTCTTTATTAGAGAAAAGGGTGTTTCAAATCATTTCCAAATCCTTCGAGTGTAGAACAATGTTTTTTTTTAATTTCCGGTTCATTGTGTAATTTTACAGAGGGTGCCCAAGTGGAGTCATCGAAAAAGAACTTGCTGCTTCGCAAACTAATACTTCGGAATTTGCAAGTCGGAAATAAATTAATTAAACAGCATTCTAAAGAGGAAGGTTGCTCACACAGAAATTCACCGCCACTTATCAGAAAATGACTAAAAATCATGCGAATTCCGACCTATTGAAGCAGACTCCAAACAGTCGAGAACACAAATGATGGATGAATCGCTATAAACTTTTTTGAAATTACTAAAAAAATTCTAGGAGAAAAAAAAAATTCAAAATAAACCCAAACAATTCTCATCAATATATATATATATATATCGTATGCTACGATACAACACCTTGAAAAAGGTATAAAAAAAAACCGCATGTAACAAGAGAAAAGACAAAGAAAAGAAACTTGGTAAATTTGAAACTTCATTGAATTTTATTCTTTATTTCAATATTGCTGCACTGAAACTCAAGACTATTAAACAATTAATTATGGACAAGGTTGAAAAAACCTCCCAGAACGCCTCGAAAATTACTGCTAAAATCTGACAACGAAACTTTACTGCAACTCTCTTTTTCATACCATACAGTTTCAGATTGGCCTTGATTTTGACCACTGACCTGCAATCTCTATCATGATACTTCATCCCATATCCCTCTCATTGACCTAAATTCAAACCGCTTTTCTATTGGCTGTTGCTTGTGGAAGCTATGTGAATATTTTGGATCACACTTTCTGCATTGCTTCACACGTTCCTTCAGTCTCCGCCTTAGTTGAGATTGTAAATACTATGCCTGCGGCAGTTGGCTAGTCTAAGGCATATCCTAAGGTCCAATGGGATGCAATGATCGCAATTTTACGTGATCACGTAAACTGAAGTTGAAATGCAATTTAGGTGATACGTCTTGTAAATGATGATTTGCGTAGTCATGTTGCATTTCGCAAGATATATATATATATATATATATATATATATATATATATATATATATATATAAAAAAAAAAAAAATATATATATATATATATATATATATATATATATATATATATATATATATATATATATATATATATATATATATATATATATATATGTTTTTTGCGAACAGTTGGATTATCTTATGGAGTGCATATAAACCAAATCTCCGACGAACAGTAGCCGTGATAATATCTGTAGAACAGCCAAACGTCAGCTAGTCAGCTGAGAGCAGTGTCCGAGGGATGGTCTAAGACGTGGTTTATACAGGAGAAGAAGTTGGGCCGAGTAAGATTTTATCCAGATCTCCAGTCAGAGAGTCGATCGGGCTACATCTAAGCTTTTGCGACATTGATGCATTAATCAGCCGAACACTTAAAAATGAGGAAATAAGTGTATCTTGGCTCTAACTCAGTTTTCCTGAAGCGGACCTGGAGATGTTCGATACGTGTTTCTACCACCATACATTCTCACAGACCGTGACGCCGAGCAATTTTATGCTTTCGCCAGATCCGAAGGCCTGGCCATTCGTCATGAGCTGTGGAACCGATGATCCACTTTTCTTTATGAATGTTGAATCATTCAAGATTAGTATTTCTCCATTCTAGGATTCTATCCAGATCTCCATTCACAGAGTCGATCGGGCTACATTTAAGCTATTGCGACATTGATGTATTAATCTGCCGATCACTTAAAAATGAGGAAATAAGTGTACCTTCGGTAAAACTGAATATTTTGTTACCCGTTGATTCTGTAGTATTCCAGAATACTACCCCTATTAGTTTTAACACTGATTCTCCTTTTATATCTAACATCTCATTTAATACATACCATAAATAAACCTACACAATAATATATCAAGCCAGTTACAGTTACAGTACATTTCATAACATGCCCCTTTTTAATAACTTGCCCCTTTTTACTTCAAAACAGAGCACTTTGATTTTCGTTCAAATTTTATTCAATTTAAAAGTCACAGAAACTAAAGGAATACTTTGAGAAAATTTGTTTTGTTCATATTATTATTTACAGTAAATTAGAACACAATGTTCCATAAGTAGAGAGAAATTTTAATAGTAAAATCAGTTGAGGTTGGAAGTTAGTAGAGTTTAGTTTTGGCAGTTGGAAGAAGAAGTTTAGTTTGAGAGTATTGAATTGTAAGTTTTAGTTTGAGTTTTGTTATTTAAAAAAAAGGAGAAGCTGTAATAAAAATAAACAAAGTAACACACAATAAACGAAAAGAAACTATAGAAACCGCCCACATAAGCAAACAATTTTTCAATTCAAAAACGGACAATTTTATATCAAGAATTGAAATCAAACAAAACGCGAATTGATGAAAGAAGATTAAATAAAGGAATAATAAAAGGTCACCGCTCTTCCCTCATCCGAGGAAGCACGGCGCCGGACTATAACAATTCTAACAAATCATTAATCTAAAAGCAAATCAAGGTTGGAGCCAAAGTAGAACCCTGAGGCACCCCAGAATTAACAGGATACAAATCCGAATTTTAGCGTTTCGCCATCGTCTGTCATCTGGTTACTGGATAAAGTTGTCGCTGTAGTAATACTAAGAGATGCTGTCGCAGTAAGGAAATTATCGGAAGATGTATCTGTTGCGCTGCTACTTTTCTGTGACGTACTTTTCGTTGGTGATCTCTCACTGGACCACTGAACTGAAGATTACTTCACCCCATCGTTTCATACACCTTGTTATTGTAACATCTTTCAACCTATAAGAGGTCATCTATTTCGTCCCATTTCAAGTGTTTTATGTCTTCCAAGTCAGAAGGAAATGTTGAAGTAGCACTGGATGATATTTGGCCTATGGACGATGTCGTCGGGGTGGTCGCTTCGCCAGAAAGCAGTTATTCGTTCAAGCTGCACGAGTCAAAAGTCATACTTTCCGACATCGAAATGACTGTCGAGAAATCATCCAACAATCAAAATAAAATAAACATACATTGAAAAATTACATTTGATCCAATTCAATAAGTCAATAAGATGAAGTTTTAGGATGTATGAATTATTGTTTTCAATTTTAAGTTGTTATCTTTCAAACAATGTTCTGCATTTCACATATTTTGTTGCTTCCAAAGTTACAAAATAATCTTAATATAATAACAATAGTGTATACATTTTTGTATTCAATCTTTTTAATTTTATAATTAAAAGTAATTAAATGTTTGATTCACCCAGTACTGACGATACCGCTATATTCGTATTTTTTGGAAAAACGACTCCATTTAATTAATAAAAATACCGATCATTCAATGACGTCAAAAGTATGAACAAAGCTTATAGACTCTTGGATATGGAAAACAATAACGGATGGATTGAATGTCAATACGAAGTATTCGCAATTCGTGTGATTTTTTATATCGGGTTTTCCAATAGAGACTTGACACCTTTTTTTTTTTTTAAATAAAACGCAAACCATTTGAGATATTTCAAAAACTTTATTATCGGCTTGAAGTACAATCAAAACATTTATGAATGAAACGCGACTTCGTTCATATGGCCACCGCAGGCACGTTTGCAGCGGTCGATTCGTTGGACCCAATTTTCGATCACTCGGCCACACATTCCGGCCGAAACGGCCGGTATTTCGCGTTCAATGTTGGCTCAGAGCTCTTCCAACGTCGTCGGCTTGTTGACATAGACCAATGACTTGACGTAGTCCCAAAGAAAATAGTCTAGAGGCGTTAAATCGCACGAAAGAGGCGGCCAACCATTTTTTGAGATAACACCCTCATCAAACTTACTCTTCAATAAATCGATTGTATCGTGTGCTGTGTGGCTTGTGGCGCCGTCCTGTTGAAACCACATGCCGCCTAAGTCCGTATTTTCCAATTCATGCCAAAAATAATCGGTAATCATGACGCGATAACGATGGCCATTCACATGACGCAGCCGGCATGCAAACCGCACCAAACAGTTATTTTTTGTGGATGAAGTGGTGATTCATGAAGCACATGTGGATTTTCACCCGATCAGTAACGCATGTTTTGCTTATTGACGAACCCATTGAGCCAAAAATGAGCTTCGTCACTGAAGATGGTTTTACGGTGAAATTCATCATCTTGGCGCATCTTTTCCAGAGCCCAATCGGAGAACGTACGTCGCTTCAAATGATCCATCGGCTTCACCCGACCAATAACGCATGTTTTGCTTATTGACGAACCCATTGAGCTAAAAACGAGCTTCGTCACTGAAGATAATTTTGCGATGAAATTCATCACCTTGGCGCATCTTTTCCAGAGCCCAATCGGAGAACATACGTCGCTTCAAATAGTCTATCGGCTTCACCCGACCAATAACGCATGTTTTGCTTATTGACGAACCCATTGAGCCAAAAATGAGCTTCGTCACTGAAGATAATTTTGCGATGAAATTCATCACCTTGGCGCATCTTTTCCAGAGCCCAATCGGAGAACATACGTCGCTTCAAATAGTCTATCGGCTTCAATTCTTGAGTCAGCTTGATCTTTTATGGGTGTAAACCAAGATCCTTACCCAAAATTCGCCATAAGGTGGTCTGGGGGATGCCCAATTCTTAACGCTCTTAAAGTTGCGGTCACCGACTCCAAATTTCGGTAGTAAATTTTTATAATTTGCAGACGTTGTCCAGCATGTAACCAATGTTGAGTTTACTGAATAAATTGCCAGTGACAGTTTGATGATTAATGAAAGGGTGCGTTCACAAATTAAATTCAAAGTTGTCAAGTCCCTATTGGAAAACCCGATAGTTTGCCTTTAAATTGAAGATGAAAGCATTAGAGCTAGTAAGGAAAGTGCTAAAAAAATTGTCCAAGTGAAATTATTATGGAAAATTTAACAAGCCTCGGGACATGCTAAATAAGCCAAAACCGGCTCCCGGTTGTAGTGCCGATGATGATGATGATGAATGATGATGATGTTTCAAATTAACATAGAACAAATGTATAAAAGATATAAGAGATGTATCTAATATTAATTTTGCAGCTTGTAGTACACATATTGTTTGATAAAACAAACATAAAAAAAAAAGATTTTGAATGTATGTAAAGCCGTTAAACTTGTGTAGTTTCCAGCTCTACGTCGAGAAGTTCAAATGAAGTAATGAAGATTGGTAGAAGTTTTGGTACTTGCAACTAGCCTGATAACAAATTTGTTATTGTTGTAAGTAATGCCTTTTTTTAATAATTGCATTTTAATCATTTGCAATTTCACTGCTAATAGCACTTTCGTTAAAAAAACCTTACGTCGATTTATTGTCAACGGTTATCTATGAATGTGTATATTGTGTATCTTTGCTGATTGAAGGATATTCAGATGTGACCTACTCTGCAAGCGGTTTTACATGTTCTTGTCTAGATGTAACCTCTGCTTCGTGATCAAAAAAACAAGGTTTGAGTCGTTCAGTGCTAACTGTTGTCGGTCTTCCATCAACGTCAATCGAGTAGACTCGATCGAGAACTTTGTACGGACCGACGTAAGGACTTTCAAGAGGGTTCTTAGCTTTAATCATCCTAATGAACGAGTGCGAATGATTTTTCAAACAATGAACAAATTCTTCTTGCCATGTGTAGTTGCCGGAGTTGCTCTGACCATCGCGTAAATTAGCAGTACACTGTAATGAGTTAAGAGGTAATTCACTATCCACAAAGAAATCCCCCTGCTACCGTTCCCAAATCTTCTTTAATTCTTGTTCTTAGACCCGAAAGAACAGTGGGAAGGGCGTCTAACCATACATTGTCATTGCGATACATTATTGAGACTTTTAGTCATATGTGCCAACGTTAGACAATTCTATTCGCTACTGGATGATTTAGTCGTTCGAGTTTTGTGACAACCTAGTAAGTTACAGTAGTTTAGCTGGCCTTCAAGTACGGCTACCTATTAGAAATGAGCGATGGATCTTCGAAACGTGCAGCCCTGTTTAAATAAAACGCTCTTGCGACACTCTCAGGTGTAAAATCATGAGCAAAATGTGTCCCAGAAAACTTGTAATGTGCCGGTCACAACACATTATGCCTAGATACTTTAGACTGATGACACTGCATATAATTTCGAGGTCAATTAATTTTTTAACCATGTGTGGCCAGACAAACTTGCGCTAGACAGCTGTAGCAGTAGCTCGACCACATGGATGAGAAGGGTTATGATAAGTTTCGAAAACTGGTGCGATTATTTGTGGTTGATGGGTGCGCACATTGAGTAGGTTTTCAAAGTACTGCTTCCATCTTGTCACGATATTGTTTGTTTCTGTCACCAGACAGCCGTTTGCGTCTCAAATTATTTTGGCTCTCCCCCGGTAGCCATTTCTAATTGAATTTATGCCATACATAACTATAATGTTCTTTGCTCTGGAATTTTCTAGGATTTATTCGATCCGAGTCTTCTCCCATTAACGTTTTATTGCGTTTGAAATGTTTTATTGTCTCTTTCCGAACTGGCGCGTACCTTTCTGCGTTGACGTCATCATATCTTTCTAGGTGGATCATTCTGAGGCGCCTACGGCCTTCGATCTTTCCCCATCAAACCAAGGTTCGGACTTAAGTGTTTTCTTTGAATTCATCGTGATAAGTCGAACCGAAGAACACAAAATTTGGATGGAATCTAAGCGTATAGAACCCCTTAGTGTATTTGTAGAATCTACATTATATAGGGAAGCACCAGGTTGTGAGTGTATGTCTTTAGTTTTTTTAAAGAGACGTTTTTAATCGTCAAAGAATGTTTCGTGGTTCAGTAGTTCCGGTATGTAGAATTCGCGAACTCATGTATGCCAACTTTGGGGCTATATATTAAAAGTCGCCTATATTACCTAGGCCGTATTTCGTTCAACTACGATCACCTATCCGTCGAAGATGCCATCACCCACTTATATACCGAAATCCTTTACTCTATTTCCCTGTTCGTTCCCTAGTCTAGTCAAAGAATATCGACCTCTTCCTCTGCTTGGTACAATCATAAGCTCCTTTCCCTGCGTAACAAAAGGAACAAGTTATGGGCCGCCTTCTCACGGAATCGAACTATTCTCGGCTATTCCAACTTTCTCGGCTATTACCTCCAATTCACGGCACTATATAAAACCCTTTATCGCAACTATTTTATCAAAGCTCAGACCAATCTGAAAAACGACAACAAAAACTTCTTTCCCTTCCCCACATCGCTTACGTTAAACACCCATACGTCATCCGAACCTATTACTATTGCTAACCCCTTCGCCAGTGATTTCGAACAGTCATTCGCTAATGACTCCTCCGTTCCTGACCCGTCAGACATCGACTACTTACCCAACTTTTCCCTCGAGCTCCTTCTCTACAACTATTTTGATCCGCCCGTAATTGAATCTAAGCTACTGCAACTTAAAGACGATCAACTACAACCAACCCTATTGAGTTCACTTTCTTTATACTCTCAGCACTAGAGCAGGGTAATGAGGTCGACATGGTCTCAACCGTCTCAGTAAAGCATTCGACAAAATCTCCCACAATCCAATCCTCTTCATATTATCTGCCCTCGCTATCGATTCTGGAGTGCTGAAATGGATTTCGTCCTATCTAAAGGATATACTTTATTGCGTTCGGTTCAGGTCCATGATATCCATACCCTTCTTGGCTGCCTCAGCGGTTCCTGGGCCATCTCCTATTTATACTTGCCACTATTGACATTGATATGACCATTAAGAATTCCTGCTACTCCCTATATGCCGATAACACAAAGAGGTATAAGATTATCGAGTCACCACTTGATTCTGCACTGCTGCAATCACACCTTGGCAACTTCTCGACTTGGTGTGAAAAAACTGCTTTGTATTTAACATCGCCACGTGCCGATATATAAGCTTTTCTCGTAAGGGTTTTCATTACTCTATAGGCTTCGTGAAATGCGTGGGAGAAATCCTTGGGCATTTTTCGGAGCTTGGCTGAGGGACCCTGTTGAGAAAAAATAGCATCTCAGGGCCCTGACTCAGCGCTATAGGTGCGGTTTTCCTAGGAATAGTAAAACGAAAAAAAAAAAAACCCAAAACCACCCCGGCGCCATATCCGCTTCATAACCAACCCTTAACGATTGTACATTCTATTCGAGACCTTTGATTCCTTTCCGACAGGGAGCTTAACTTCCGCTCACATATCGACGAGATTTTCCTGGAAGCCAACTCTGCCCCCGGGTTCGTGAAACACTGGTTTAAGGAATTCTCCACCCGCTACGTAACTCGACCCCTTTATTTTACTTTCGTCCGTCCAGTGCTAGAATATTTTTGCCGGTATGGTCAACGACGGTTCCTTCGGTTCACTCTCCGACGGCTGGGATGGGAAAACCCTGCACCTGTACATTAGTGGCCTCAAATTAATCAGTCGCAGAACCTTTGATGAATAAGGGGTCTCAACTGACATAGTCTTCATTCAACGGCTCCTATCTCGCACGGTCGACTACGCCTACCTCCTTAACTTAATTCCTCTGAACACAACCCCCGCAATATGCGTACTCCCCACCTTCTCCATAATCCCCTCAATCGTACCGCTTACGGTTTCAATTCTCTCTCGTAGATTCTGAGAAATGTCAACTCTAACTTCACCTTGTTCGACTTCGACCTCTCTACCCATACTCTGAAGCACCGCCTCCTAAACCATTCTCAGGAGAAAATAATTAATATGAAACAAAAAACAATGTTGGAGTCAAAATAAAACCCCACCCGGAATTAATAGAATATAGATTCAAAAAAAAAAAACGGCGTCCATAACAATCCGGATCGATCAATTTTCGGGAAGCTCTCCGTCCAGTCGCAAGGTTGTTGGGAAAGTCCGTACGAAGGCAGCTTGCTTAGCAACCTTCCGTGCCAAATGCGGTCAAAAGCATGGAGAATCCGATGTGACCGCCGTTGATTGATTATATTTTTCAATTCTAAATGTCCAGATATCTGTTACAAAACTCGAAAGGTTTCTCATTGAATGCCTGCTACGGAATCCGTATAGACGATCATTTAGAAGTCCGTTGCATTGCAAGTATTTAGTCAACTCAGTATTGATGATCTTCTCTATCATATTGGATAACATAGACAGTAATGCTATCGGTCGGTAATTTCGTGCGAGACACCTTTTCCCCTTCTTTGGGGTTGGCTAAACTCAGCGATATTCCAGCCGGTAGGAAGTCCTCGGTACATAAGATAAGCGCAAGAATTTGCCAAGAGCCGGCAGAAGTTTTGGAGCACCGTTTTTAACGACTATTGCTGGTATTCCATCCGAGCCGCATGCTTTCCTACAGTCGAATCCACTGATGCATTGAATAGTTCGGGCGCGGAACTTCACGTCCGGCATTGAAAATTGCACCGGCGCGAACACAAGTGGCTGTAAAACATCGGCATCAAGGATTGAATTTGCGGAAAACAGATTCGCGAAAACATTGCCTTTACCTTTTGAATTCGTGATTTGTGCTGTACTTTCCGTTACTAATGTAGGCAAACAGGACGACGCGAAGATATTGCTGACAGACTTTGTCATTGACTAAAAGGAACGCGAACCGGTTGGGTACTCTCGCAATTTGTTGGTCGCCTTGCCGTTATGAACCTGCTTCGTGGTATCAACCGGTTGGTTACCGGCATTTGTGATTCTGACAAAATTCGTTCTGTTGACCTCCGTGGGATCCGAGCGCAATCAGTTAAAAGCTTTATTTTAACCGCCGTAAACTGTTCGCTTTTTTTATGCAACCAACGCTTGTCAGATGAATTTCGCTTGATCGAATGTGGAACATAAAGTTCCATTCCGAAAAATCCGTGACCGATTCCGCATGGGAGTTAACATAGGATTCTCCACTGTATACCTCCGACTATGGAAAGGACGTGAAGAAATCTAGCAAATCGTCCCAGTTAGAAGCTCTGTGGCGTTTCTAACAGATGCACGCACAATATACAAGCCAATAGTGAGAAACACCGAAGATAATCGAATAAGCAAAGCACCCGAGCCATATACCATAGCGATAACATAGGAATTCCACACCAGTTGATACTTTAGTTTGAAAAGGAACGAATTCGTTCACGCGGCCGTTAGTCCGGTGCTTCTTTCCTTCGCTTCTCACCCGGCTTATCGTGTGTTCAAATCACCCCATTCACTATCGTTGTTAAAACGATATAGCCCCATACATTCATACTTAGCGAGACTGCTTAGGTTGGTTATTTGTTTGAAATGTAAGTGAATGTACAACCGATATCAAACAGTAATCTGAGTTTCCAAATGCCGCAGTTGTTTCCATGTGAGAAATGCCCGGCTAGGGTGTTCGCAAAATCACCTGGGCCATCTGGTTTTCGATTCCTCCTTGAGCTGAGTCAGGATTTTTCTAACATAAAACGTCTCACTCTCGTCGGTTCTGTTAGAATGTACCAACCAGTCGGAGTGGTGTAGTTCGTCAAGAATCGCCAAAGACAACAATCTAGAAGCTGGATGGTTGATTTGTTTCCAGTCGACGATACTGGAAAGATGCCACAGAAGTATCATTCATTCACAAACCTTATCATTTTCATCCAAATGGTGTCCAAGTTATTGGGCTCAAATGCTTCTGCCCATTGGCAAATCAAATCGGATGGGGTGAAGTTGGAGACACAACGTTTAAAACGAAATCTCGGATATAAGTCATATCCTGGGCAGTCAACGACGAGTTGACCAGTCGACCTCACTCTCGGTTAGTATCAGGTTTCGCTGTTTGCAGATATTCATGGACGGCATTTACATTCATATTGATGATACCGATGCCTCGGATGTTATAAAATGATGTTACCAATTAGTCGTTGAGAATATTTCGCAAGCGGACCCTATTAGGCGGATAAGAGTTGTTTACAGGTATTTTATCAAAACATTTGCATGATGTGCCTCCTGACGTAGTCGCCCGTGGAGGTCCGATTAGGAAACTAGTTTATCACTGGAATTCTCTATCTCAGATGGTACTGTGGCGACTCTAACAGATACACACACAGTTCACAAGCGAAATAGTGAAGAACACCGAACGAAAAAAATCGAATAAGAGAATACATAAGAGCCGTATACCATAACGATAACAAAAATAATTAACATCAGTGGAGTATATTCGAGCTTAAAAATCAAATTCTAAAACACGGCCAGTAGCCTGATGGGTAACGCTTAGGTACAATTTTTTGGGTGATTCAAACTGTCATAGCGTCAGTTTTAATCACACGTTCTTCTTCACTATTATTTCAAACGCTATAGTACCATAATGACTTATCTTAGCCAAACGTCCGGAACATAGTCGATGATGGTGTGGTATCTCCCCTTGGGACCGACTTTTCAGTTAAACCAACTTTTTTACCGCCCGTTCCATCAGACAAGATCCAAAACATAAACAGGAATTTCTCATTTCATGGAACCTATAGCTTAATGTAGTGGTATTTCATTGGAAGGGAAGGCGTTGCAATTGCATATACCACTCGGCGGTGAAAGTTCGTTCTAACACTTCTCTGATCACATCATATACTATAGTTTATGAGTACTCCATCATTTTCCCATTGAGCAAAGCGCACATAAGACGCATTTTCTGCATCTTCCTCTCGCTTTTCGCGTTACGGATAAGGAGCAAGGTACCTGCGTTTAAGGTTGTTCAGTTATTTGCAAAAGCCACCAGGTCCTTAAAGGAACTACGCAATGTGGTACTCTTAAATTCCGTGTGTTTGTTTTGTCTAGAATTTTCAGGATGACATGAGTTTCAATATCCATCTACCCTTTAAGCTAGTGTTCTATCTGGTTCGGCAAATAACTTGAAACATTTCTCTTTCCTCCACCTTTAAGCGCAACTCCGTCAAGTATTTCATCCTGTTGTAGATATTTTACACAATTTAATATATTATTTTAATAAATAAGTAATATAAGTAAGGTCAATATACTGACTTACTTGTTGTTTTTGCTGCCGGCAGGTTGCAGGGGGCGTTGGGCTTTGTGCTCCCCTGTTCAGGTTGTTGCATTATTCGTGGAGCAGGCGTAATTAGTTATTTTCGATTCGAGATACATCAGCTAATTAAAGACCTTCGGAACAATATCTTGCGTCGCAAAAAGGGGTTGACCTCAATAAAAGGACTTACCTCAATCGTAATCGGCGCGTTTTATTTCTCCTTCAGCGGGCATTTTCAGGCAGAATTCGGTGGGAGTGCAGTGAATCCGCGCCATACATTGGCACCCAAACCCTCCCCCACAGGATCAAACGATAAGTGGCGTTGCGTTTTGACCTTCGAAAGAAGATAAAGAAATGAAGATTTGAATTCTCGAAGTGAGAAGATGATTTGAATTCATAGGGTTGGAAAAGTGGCTTGACTGGAGTCGGTTGGAAGAGTCTATGTGTAGCGCGCGTGAGGAGAAGACCTTCTCAAAAATAATATAAGTTTAACGTAAACTAAAATGAGAAATAAACTAAATTTAAAATAAACCAGTTAGAATTAGTTAAGAAAGAAACAGAAGTGTTTGTTTTTGTGAGTGTTTAGCGGGAAGTTATTCAGAAACATCTGTATAATCGTGCGGCAACACGTTCGATAGTGCGTGGAAAGTAAATATACACGAGTTCGACACATGAAAAAAGGATAACCACGGTAGCCCACTCTTCCCGGGGAAGCGGAAGCACGGTGGTGCACCAAAAAATATTATACTGTAATCGAGCAGCGTTAAGCTACCCTTTCAATATCATACCTGAAAAATAATCCCACGGCAAGATCATCATCTTGCCATGGTATCATACGAACGCATATCAACAATACCACTTCGGTTCATTTTACATGAATCAGTTAGGAACATGATCGGTTCCTCTGGGCGGCAACATGCCAATCAAACATACATCGATCCTCCTGTGTCTGTTTGTTCCAACAATTCGTTGGTCCAATAAGACACGTCGGGCAACTCGCCTGCTTGCACATCTGCAAGCCAGATTTCCGATGATCGATCGCCTATGCCGATAACCGATCATGACACGATCATGATTGTTATTCAAACAATCATGCCAATGATCAGGTCCCACGGTATAGTTCCCTTAAACAACTCTCGTTTGAACCTCGCAATAGCGTTTCTGTTGGCATAATACTCAGAAACCTATTTCAGCATCAACGATCGCTATTTTAAAGATGGCAACTTTTTCGGTCGCTATTCGAGCGACCATCTATTTGCACAGCTGCCCTGAGTTGAATTCGAATATCATATAGACAGTTGTTGCTTTTCTTTATTCGACTTCAGTTTATATTTGAAATGCTGTACTTTCGATGTACAGGCCCTTTCTCTGTATGTGTACAATCTCGAATAGAGATATCCGCGCGAAACTACATCGAGATTCATTCCACCAGTCAGATAGTAACCACCGCGAAACGCACGCCTACCGGGGATGTTGCGTTGCCCAGGAGTCCATTTTTCCATCGCCGCGGTGTACACACGTTTACGGAGTTCGCGTCTTGAACTTGTTCAGTTTTCTCGACCTATAGTACAGTACCAGTTAAGTCAACGTCATCAAAAAAATCGTTCTGCATTTTAGTGTCAGCGGTAATTAACGTAGCGCGAGTAAAACGAATAACATTGTTTAATTTTGTTTCGTCGAGAACAATACAACAAGTGACGCCGATTTAGACAGAGAGACAATAAGTGACGCCGATTTTGTTAATACGTGTGAGACATTAGTTGCATTTTAATCGTCCTTAGGAGAACCCTTAGTTAAACGATTAGCCTTGTAATAAACGAATACATCAATTAAAGAATAAGCTAACCCAGTGTGGTTTTATAGATCCTCCTCTTCTGTGTGACAATTTGTGCCGGGGTAAGTGTTGGGTAAATGGAGTGAACCGTGTGCCCGTGTCTAGCATATTACTCGTACCCCCACATTACAACTTAATTTACATAAACAACTGCATACTACTTACATACGCATCTTTGATATATCATATAGTAAGAAAAAATATTTATATTTATCTGTTATATACATACACTTCACGAATAATTACTGTAAATTAATGTTGGCCTTACTCTACTTTAAAGTAATTATATTAAATTACATGAACAGAAGCGCACACATTCTTAACGACATGTGCCCAGAACAGGGTGATGAAGCATCCTTCAACAACGATAAACATCTCATTTAAATCACGAAATACATTATCTCCATCATTCTTAAAATATCCGGAATTTTTCCACTCAAATTTCATTCCCATCCAATTCGACCCATCGGCGGAATTTAACATATAAAAATAAAACCTTTAACGATGACAGCTCAAATTCTAGGAAGAATCAAATTTAATAATTTCCGGTTCGATTTTGTGTCACCAGAGGTTCTTAACAATACTGAAGTGATTACAATTTACCGTAGAATTGATGTTCAATCAGCCCAAACTCTCCGTAAGGTTTTTCGGGAAACTTGGATTTGGAAACCAATTGATACTAAAAAGTACTTTGTCATACATTGTGTTACGTTACAAAGTGACACATTTGCGTTTGCCCCCAAAAAACAAAAACACTAAGATAATACACTACTTTAGTTACAATAGTTAAACTAACATTTATTGCTATTCTTTATGCAATCTAACTTCTCGCTTTATAGCACCTACGTTTGCATCTCACTAACAAACTTGTAGCATGCCTATTTAGTAACTTGCTGACTAAATACATATTTGGTGCTAGTGGTCGCAAATCATTCACTCTGTTGGTTTTAGAAAAAACATCTAATATGTGTTTTCCTTTCCCCGACTGCAGCACTGATTCAAGCATAATTACCTTAAACGAGACTGTCCCGGATACGATAACGTCATGGATAATCACAGGCTTCTCACTGAGTCCAGAGAAGGGAATTGCTTTAACCGAAGAAGCCAGTAAACTGAGAGTTTTCCAGCCGTTCTTCATATCAACTAATTTACCATACTCTGTAATACGAGGTAAGTATTTTTGCAATCATAGAAATACGATCTTCTTCAAGAGTTCTCACTTGTATAGGTGAGGTTATATCGATTCCGGTTATAATATTTAACTACATGACAAAGAGCTTGGATGTCGATGTTGTCCTCGACAACTCCGATCATGAATTCGATTTTACTGAAGTTACCAACGAGGTTACAGAGAGTGCTAGTGAAGATGTGAGCCGCACTAAATCCATAACTGTTCCCGCTAACGATGGCAAAAGTGTGTCGTTCTTGATTCGCCCGAAGGTTGTTGGAGACATTTCATTGAAAATTACTGCCAAATCAACCTTGGCTGGTGATGCTATTGATCAGAAATTTAAAGTTATACCGGAAGGCGTAACAATCTATGTCAATAAGGCATTCTTCCTTAATCTAGCGAACACCTCACAAGTAACAGAAGAAGTGAACATCACTATTCCAAAAGATGCAGTTCCCGACTCTCAGTATGTGGAGATATCTGTTGTTGGAGATCTCTTAGGTCCGACTATCGAAAATTTGGATCAGCTAGTACGCATGCCTTATGGATGCGGAGAACAGAACATGATGAACTTGGTGCCAGATATTTTGGTTCTAAAATATTTAACGGTAAGAGTTCAACTACAAACATCCTTGAAGATACATTTTAAAAATTGTATCCTCCGTAGGCAATTAATCAACTGAAACCTGAAATTGAGAAAAAGGCGAAGCAATACCTGGAAATTGGTTATCAACGTGAATTGTCTTACAAACATGACGATGGATCTTACAGCGCATTCGGCAAATCAGATCCTAGTGGAAGCACCTGGCTTACGGCTTACGTGGTTAAATCATTCCATCAGGCAATACCTTTCACTTACATTGATCCAAATGTACTAAAGGCCGGGCTTCAATTCTTAGTTGGTACACAAAAACCAAGTGGAGAATTCCCTGAAGTGGGCATAGTGCTTGACAGCTCTCAAAGCGGCGGTACACCCGGATTAACCGCGTTTGTAGTTCTTGCTTTCCTTGAGAATGTTGAGTCTGCAGCTGAATATCAAACATACATCGATAAGGCATTGGATTATCTTGAACAAGAGATAGAGTCAAGTGATGACCAATATTCAATGGCAATTACAGCATTGGCTATGGCTCTCGCAGGTCGACATACAACTGCTGACAAACTTCTAGCAAAACTCGACGGTCTATCGCACAGAAACGGTAAGTTGAAGGATTTCATTCGTCGCATGAACTACTATAACCAGAGAGTACATTCTTCTTAAAGGTGATAGTCAATGGTGGTCAGAGTCAATACAACCCAAATATGAATGGTATGGACCCAGCTCTGTTGAAGTTGAATTGACAGCATACGTTGTGTTGGCAAAACTAGAACGAGGTGATGCCAGCACTGTGTTACCGAACATTAAATGGCTTGTAGCACAACGTAATAGCAACGGTGGTTTCACCTCAACCCAAGACACAGTGGTGGGACTTCAAGCTCTTACCAAATTTGCTGAGAAGGCCGGTTCAGGATCAGGCACAATGACTATTAACTTTTCCGATGGCCAAGATGTTTCTGGAACGATCAATGTTAATCCTACTAATGCGCTTGTTTTACAAACCCACGCAGTACGTAAATTTGGCGTTCATAACGTGTCTTTATTTACTAATGTATTTCTTATCCCTTGGATTCGTTAGCTTCCAAAAACGTTGACATTCTTACAAATTGTTGCCGAGGGCACTGGCTCAGCATTAGCTCAAGTTTCGTATCGCTACAATATTGCTAACAATGATAGTAACACATACTTCACTATCAATTCGACGGTTTTGCAATCAACCAGTGAAAGGTTGCGTGTGTCTATCTGTGTTGCTTATGTAGATAGTAACACCCGGTCAAATATGGCTGTCTTGGAAGTCTCGTTACCATCAGGATATACCGCTGACACTGATAGCTTTGACGCTATCATTCAGAGCTCAGGAGCGAAGGTAGGTACCAATGTCGTTGTAATAGATCATCTTGTGAAACCTTCTTTCTTCCTATTTAGCGAGTTGAAACAAAGAACGGAGGGACTGTTGTGGTGATTTACTTTGACAGTTTGAATGCTACCCAGACTTGCCTCGAAGTAAATGCTATCAGGACATTCTCTGTAGCTAAACAGAAACCAGTTCCTATCACGGTCTATGATTATTATGACAACAACAAACGTGCTACAGCTTACTATCAAATCGAGTCATCTCTTTGCGATATCTGCCAGGGTTCAGATTGTGGAAATGGATGCCCCGCTAAATAAGGAATCCTTGCAATTGAATGCATTCTGAAAATAAAAAAAGGAACTACAAAAAAAAAATACAAACTTATTGGACAATTTTGCGTTAAATTACTTACATGGTTTTGTTTATTTTTTCTGAACTCTCGATTCAATTATAATGGTACATAAATTTCAAGTTATTAAATACAGTATGTAAAATAATATATATATATATATAAAATTAATGCTCTTAATTTCGTTTTTCATTTAACTACCCATGTACTTTCAAGTTATTGTTAATAAATTTGCGGACAGTAGAAAATAAGCGGGCTTGATTTTCCTTAATAATGTGACGTCAGAATATTACAACTTAATTGTTATACGCAGTGAATGCTGCAGCACGCAAGGTAATACGGATCAAATTATGTAACCAAGTTGACGTTCCTTACCTGAATTCAAAAACAACATAAATAACAAAACTATTTCTTTTTTTTAACAAATCTCGGATAAGGACCGGATGCCGGGGGAGAGACTTTCTAAATAAGGTCAAGACCGTATCCCGGTTGTAGTGCCGATGATGATGATGATTTCTTTTTTTATGTCATACCATACCTGTAGTGATCCCAAATCACTACATGAAACTTCTGTAATATTTAAATTAAAAGTTAGTTATTTTCCCTCTAAAAGATGTCCCATAATACGACGGTTGTCTTTTATATTTCGGGATTAGAGAACAAAAACAAATATTGATCATCGAAAATCACTTTATTGTTTTTCAAAATATTCCCCATGAAGATCTATACACTTTTGCATGCGTTTGAACCAATTGTCGAAGCACTTTTGCCACTCTGATTGAAGGATCTCCAACACATGCATTCTGAATGCAGCAACCACTTCTTCAGGTGTCGAAAAACGTTGACCTCTCAGTTTGTTTTTTACATACGGGAATAAAAAGAAGTCATTCGGTGTCAAGTCAGGACTATACGGCGGATGACCCATCAAATCGATGTTTTGGGTGCTCAAAATGCAGTTGTCGCAGCCGATGTGTGAGAGCTCGCATTATCGTGGTGAAGAGTGATCCGTCTTCGGCGGTTGGTTTTCCCGAGTTCTTGGAAGACAACTGGCAAACAAATGGTTGTGTACCACTCAGAATTGACTGTTCTGCGTTGTTCTAGTGGTACGGTTGCGACATGTCCGGTTTTTCCGAAAAAACAGGCGACCATTTGCTTGGAGGTGCTTCGTGCGCGAACAACTTTTGTTGGATTTGGCTCATCTTGAAACACCCAGACAGTCGACTGCTGTTTACTTTCGGGCTCATACGCGTAAATCCACGATTCATCACTGTCACGATGTCATAGACGTGTTTCGAAGCACAGCTGTAGTGCTCCAAGAAGCCCTACTGTTTTCCTTCACATTACATTTCCACCCACATTACATTTCCACCCACATTACATTTGCCTCCCACCTATAAGAAAATCCATTTGATATTCCAAACATAACATTGTAACCAAATCGAACTAAACGTTCAAATTCTCATTTATTGAATTCACATTTATTTATTCAATTTAATGCCTTTGTTCGATTCAATTTCCTAAAATCAAACAGCATAATGCATTATTTTCTCAGGTATGCTAAAAGCAATTAGCACCTAAAAAACCTACAAGATCCAAAACCTAAAAGTGCATGTGTCCAAACAATGGCATATCTATTCGATACGCCGACACACAATTCTTGCAATAATAAACATCCAAACGGATACCAGATGTTTTATGACTAGCTAATAGACACGGATTCCCAGATCCTAAACTAACAACCAATTTCCACGGATCTTGTGCTACCTATTTGAAATGCACGAAAATTCTTGTTTGCATTAGCCAGATGGCTAATACAAATAAAAACCCCAATAAAGGATCAAACGATAAGTGGCGATGCATCTTGACCTTCGAAAGAAGATAAAGATATTTGAGGATTTGAATTTTCGAGAGTTGAAGAAGTCGCTTGACGGAGTCTGGGTGTAGCGCGCGTGAGGAGAAGACCTCCTCAAAAAATAATATAAGTTTAATGTAAATTAGTATTTTTAAACTAAAAATAAAATCAGTTGTAGAAAGAAACTGAAGTGTTTGTTTTTGCGAGTGTTTAGCGTGTTTAGTACGCGGAAAGTGAAAGAAGAGATCGACACATCCATGAAGGACAACTACGGTAGCCCACTCTTCCCGGGGAACCGGAAGCACGGTGGTGCACCCAAAATAGTACATAAATTTGGTGGCAGCGATGCGGAAAATCCCCTACCAACGAAAGACCAATGAGGACATATTTTAAGTGCGATACATCAAAAATCAGTTTTCCAACAATTAAAAAGTGAGAAGTGCACAAGTGATAGTGGAGTAATTTAAAATCCCTACCTAAATTGTGTGTGATTTGTGAACTTTTACAAAGAGAACACTGGAGGGATAGATTTTCAAATATCCTCTATCAACACAAAAAAGGATCTCACAAGTAAACATTTACAAATTGTGCAAAATTTTATTGACAGTGGTTTTTCATACCCAAGTGAAGATTCGGTAATTTTTTCAAAAAACACTCCCGAAACAAATCAGAAAGTGACAAAAAGTAGTGTCGAACTCAAACAAACAAAAAATATATTTAAAACTGACAAATATGATTCGAGAAATGTGTGATGACGTTCGGCGACCAGCATCAAAGGAAAACGAGCAGCCGATCAATACATCACCGCGACGACGACCACAGAAGCAGCGCACACACAAAAAAGGAAATCAAGGTAATCAAAATTGTATGCCATTATTTTAATCCAAAGGGTACAAAGGAAAACCCCGAACATAAATTTAAATTTAAATTATAATTTGATACATATAAGGGGATAACAACAGCAAACCCCAATATAAAATAAATTTATGTGTTTAAAGGAAAATAAAGAAAACCCGGACATTTGTAAATTTAGAATTAGAATGTGATAGCATCAAACCAAAGGGGGATGCAAAACCAAATTGTGTATATTACTTGTTTAATGATAAATAATAAAAACCCCAAATCGAAATTCGACATTTGAATATAGGCATGCTAAATTTAAAATCTAGTGAACTCACATATTTCAAAATATACATATATATTTACAGATATTAAACTATTATAAATTTAATGGGAAACAAAGGATTTAAAATCGTTTACAGGTTTTGAATATAAAGTGTACATTTTAAAAGACTGTGATAATTCAAATGACTGGGGAAGATTTTTTTTTATACTGTCGACTTAATAAGTTTCTCTTTGGTTTTAATTTCTTCGATCAGCCTTTGTTCTGTAGGTTTTGAGTACTTTTTCCTTTTCCTCTTAAGTCTGCTTAATTTTGGACAACGGTAATCTCGTGGCTGACAAGGACAGGAATATAAAATTCGTTCTATTATTTTGGGAATTTGGTTTCTTGTCGCTTTCAGGATTCACAGCATCTTTTTCGTTTAGCCAAGATAGTTTCAAGTAATTTCAGGGAAAAATGAAGATCTCATCTCTTTGCACTCTGCCCTTTTTCACGATAATTTGGGAAGGTCTGTTATTCAAATATGTCGTAAGTGGAAGTACAAAGCCGGGTACTCGTTCACAGACAACTGCGGCTGAGCTCTCGGAGAGCCTACCCACTGAAACGCGCGAACAAAGCTCGGGAATGAATTTAAACATCGGAATAAATACTAACCTCGGATTGAATGACATATTAGGATTCGTGCCGACGTTCAACGGAAATTCGGACGAATTAGATGGATTCGTCTCCTGTGGAGATATTCTTTTTTCGCAGACACGAGACGAAAACCAAAGTCATTCTTTTTGAGAGTAATCAAAACTAGATTACACCAGGACCAGCACGCGAATGTATTCAATACAAGGTCATTCCAACCTGGGAGGATCTGGTGTCTGAATTAGAAGGAGAATTCAAAACTCTAACTTCTAGGCCAGCGGCACAAAATAGCCTAGTAGCGGCAAAACAAGAATGTACGGAAAATGTAAAGGAGTTTGGGGACAGACTCAAATACCTTCTGCATCAATTAGACGGCGCTAGATTTGCAAGTTCGGTTGAGCCTACAGTGCGGACGTATCTTTTGGCAGAAAACCAAAGACTCGCATTGAACGCATTTGAAGATGGGTTGAGGAATCCTAACCTCAGGATTTTAGTCATATCGCATAACGCTCCAAATCTAAAGACAGCCATTAATTTCGCTGTGGAACAATCTCGAAGATTGGGCTGCGATAACACAATCCCAATATCCACTAACTTCTCTAGGAATAACCAAATTGTTTGCCAGACATGTAAAAAACGGGGACATACTTCTGCGACTTGTTATCGCAACACAAAATTTCCGAATTTTGTTCCCCAGAATGTCAAAACAGAGTCTGAACGCATCCGATGTACATCTGCAGAAAATTTAACCATTCTCAGACAGAATGTAGAACCAGGTTATCCCATTTGCGAAGCCAAAATCAATCCCCTTTTGCGAACCAAAATACTTTTAGGAATCAACCTGGTCCATCACAAAATAGAGTAACAACAAATTCCGCCCATATAGGAAACCGAAATTTCAGTCAAAATCAGAATCAAAACATTAATATGGTGTCTAACATACCTCAACAGGGAAACGAACTCACTCGGGCGGGAAGACACGGCACTTCTTCTCGAGTACAGACAATTGCCGACGTACACCCCACCCCGATGTAGATTTTAAAATGATCGTATTCTTCTGTCCCGAATACAAAGAGCCAGTAATACGAATCAAATACAATCCATCGGATAAAAAATACTCTTCCTTTCTTATTGACACAGGCGCAGACATCAGCCTGATAAAGTCAAATAATTCGTACGTTGTACAACCACTAGACGATCCAAATCCAATAACAATATCCACCATTGCTGGAAACACAATCAGCACGCGTGGCAAAGTAATTGGAAAATTAGAATTCGAAACCAAAAAACATACCATACACCTTAAACAAAATTTTTTCATAATAAATGACAATGAAAATTTTCAGTAGGATGGTATATTGGGAAACGACTTCCTTACTAAATTCCAGTGTCACATTGACTATGAAAAAGGATATTTGCAATTCACTATTAACAAGGGAACCACGAATATACTCGAACAGCCTTTACTAAACGAAACAGAGGTCAAGCAAAAAATTGATAATGCCACATCTTACGAGATGTGTTCTACGGAAAATCTCGGTATTATTGAAAAATTAGAAAACCCTGTTCAGAAGCAAACCTCTGAATCCGTTTGTCTACGGGCCGGATCTGATGATTTGACTAACGCAGCGGAACAAAATACCTTGACATCATACTCTTCAAATAGAATTCATAGTAAAGCACTTAAGGAATTCGAGAGAGGACAAACTTCAGAAAAAATTAAAGCTGAAACGCCAAAATCCTCTATAACAACTTCCAATAAGAAGCAAAACGTCACAGTTGACTTCATTAAGTTACAACCGCGATCCCAACAAATAGTGGAAATACCCCTTAAAGGAGAGCCTTGTGAACAAGTAATAATTAAAAAATCCGAAATCAAGTCAGGAATATACCTTGGAAATACATTAACGACACCAAGGGACAACAAAGTCAGAGTGCTTCTGATGAACACTTTGGACACTGATCAGGAAGTAAGTACGCACAACATAGAATTCGAATGGGAAAATTTGGACAACTACGATGTATGTCAGGCAGATGAATCAAACGATCTTCTAAAGAATAGACTTGAACGGTTGGAATCACTCCTTGAGTTACGCCATTGTAACCAGGAGGAAAGGAAATCTATCCTAGACATCTGCCGCAGATTTAACGATCTCTTTTACTTAGAGGGCGACCATCTCACACACACTGACGCCATAGAGCATCAGATCATCACTGAAGAAGGAAAGCCCCCACTTTACATAAGACCATATCGCCTCCCAGATAGCTCGAAGCAAGAAATCCACAAACAAGTGAATGAAATGCTTCAGGTTGGCGTGGTACAACCAAGTTTCAGTCCTTGGAATTCTCCACTTCTATTAGTACCCAAAAAGGCAGGACCTGATGGAACTAAACGTTGGAGAGTAGTAGTTGACTTTAGAGCTCTCAATAAAATAACAGTCGGAGATGCATATCCATTACCTAATATTACTGATATCTTAGACCAATTGGGCAAAGCTAAATATTTCAGTACTTTAGACCTAGCAAATGGTTTTCATCAAATATGCATGGACAATAGAGATAAGGCAAAAACAGCGTTTAGCACCCCTTACAGACATTACGAATATAATCGAATGCCCTTCGGACTTAAAAATGCACCCGCCACATTCCAGAGGCTTATGAACAATGTACTCATGGGTCTCCAAGGAATCGAATGTTTTGTCTATGTAGATGACATAGTAATTTACGGTTACGAACTGAACGATCACAATTCTCGACTCAGTAAAATTTTCGAACGCTTACAAAGACATAATCTGAAAATCCAACCAGAAAAATGTCATTTTATAAGAAGAGAACTCACATATTTAGGGCATGTTATTTCAAAGGAAGGTATAAAACCAGACCCTGAGAAAACTCAAGCAGTAAAAACTTTTCCGACACCTAGGAAACAAAAAGATATTAAATCATTTCTTGGTTTCGTTGGATATTATAGAAAGTTTATTCCAAACTTTGCCGAACTGGCAAAACCTCTAAGCAAATTACTGCGGAAGAATGTTCCATTCCATTGGGATGCCTTCTGTGACGAGGCATTCACCACCCTGAAAAGAAAGGTTATTACCCCACCAATTTTGTCTTATCCAGATTTTAATCGGGAATTTATAATAACCACTGACGCTAGCAATGTTGCGTTAGGAGCAGTGCTATCTCAAGGCACAATAGGCCAAGATAAACCTATTGCTTTTGCTAGCCGAACTTTAAACGACGCAGAAACTCGATATACAACATCCGAAAAGGAATTATTGGCAATCGTTTTTGCATTAGCTCAGTTCCGACCATATGTTTACGGACGGAAATTTACTATAGTCACTGACCACAGCTCCTTACAGTGGCTTATTGGACGAAAGGATCCCACATCCAGACTTATGCGATGGAGAATTCTACTCGAAGAATACGATTACACAATCGTCCATAGAAAAGGCAAGCAAAATGCGAATGCCGATGCTCTCAGTCGCATAACATCAACTACCCCAGATGTCGCCACCAAAAGTAACATCCTCGTTACTACTAGAAGCAAAGAAAAAGCTAGAAAAGTCACAGACATACAACCATATGAAACCCTCGCCAACTTTACATGGGAGGAACGAACTGGATCTATTCATGCAGGAAAAAAACTTGGGTTGCGTGTAATAATTTTCCCTTTGATAGATTCAATGGAAGAAAAAACCCTGGCTAGAAGAATCCCAAACTTCACCAAGCCAGAAGTAGGAGAAATTATGCTTCATGAACAAGACAAGTTATGGGCCATCACACTACCATTGCCTTTTAGAAACGCAAAGGACCAGGAAATCGCTAAGAATTTCCTAGGCGACCTGAAGGAAGTGTGCCTAGTCCAGAAACTCGACTCCATTGGAATCTCAATTCCTACAATAGACAATGAATCCCAAATAGTCTTTAAAAAACTTGTAGAAGAAATATTCGCTGAACTGAAAATAAAAATACAATCATTTTCTGATAAAAGAAGACTCGTAACAGACCCACACGAGATACAGAAGCTTCTCGCAGAGTATCACAACTCGCCTTTCGGTGGACACCAAGGAGCCACCCGAACTATAAACCGAATGAGACCAAAATACTATTGGCCCACAATGACTGCCGACGTCACGGCTTATATTCGAAAATGTGCTTCTTGCCAAGTAAACAAAAGTGGAAGAAACCTCAGAATCCCCATGAGAATAACCACAACAAGCACCAAGCCATTTGAAAGAGTTGCGTTAGATATAGTAGGACCACTACCAGTCAGTTACAATGGAAACAAATACCTGCTAACATTTCAGGACGATCTGACCAAGTTTTCAGGAGCATACGCTCTAGCCAGCGCCGAAACTAAGGAAGTAGCAAAGGTTTTCGTGGAAAACATCGTCTGCCAGCACGGCATACCCTCTTCCTTACTGACTGACCGAGGTGCAAATTTTCTCAGCACGCTTTTTAAGGACATTTGTTCCTTACTTAAAATGAGAAAACTCAATACAGCACCCTATCACCCACAAACAAACGGAGCATTAGAACGAAGTCATAGGACTTTGGCGGAATACCTCCGACACTACGTCAACCAAGATCCTCTTACTTGGGACACTTGGACACCATACGCAATGTTCGTATACAACACCACACCTCATAGCAGTACAGGCTACACGCCACACGAACTGTTGTACGGTTTTCCTGCTGAAATACCAACTTCCCTTAGACAAAACCCCAGTAGCATTTACAATTACGACAACTATGCTAACGAACTAAAGGTACGATTGCAACATGGCTATTGCACTGCAAGAGAAATACTTTTGGAAAAAAAACAAAAATCAAAAGCGTACTATGACCAGACAGTGGGTCACAAAAAATTTAATGTCGGTGATAAAGTATTGCTAAAAAACCACACAAGACCCAATAAATTAACCTCCTTGTGGAAAGGTCCATACGAAGTAATAAAGATTTTATCCAGGGAAAACTCAATTCTAAAGATAGGAAAAGGTACTCGTGTAGTTCATAATAACAATTTAAAACTATTCGTAGATTAAACCCTTTGAATTCGAGATATAAAAGAAAACACAACCAATCTTTATTTCAGTAGAAACTTTTGAAAAAAACAGAAGTATATGTAAATATGTATGATATATGATGAAAAGAAAAAGAAAATATATTTAAATACACATGTTAAGAATAATTTTATGAACAAATGAAACACAAAAACAGAAAATGAAAAAATATGCGTATCCTTAAACACAGAAAAAAATATAAACTAAACAAAATAGTACAATTGCATGAAAAAAAAAACACAAATTAAAAGAAATATTACTTATTATACAATTTCTAAATAATTTATAAAAAAAAAAAAAATATTTTTAATATATTAAGAATAATCATAATACATAAGAAAATAAAACAAAAATGTACAAAACATACAATATTATACACTGATATAATAATCAAACACTTATAAAATTATGTATTAACTCTTAACTAACCTAAATCATAACAAAATTTGCTAATGAATCTAACACTAAATGAAAAAATACTTTACCTACATATGTCTTAGCATTAAAATATAAATAATATATAACAAAATGTTTAAATATTGTACATTAATACTAAGAAAAAACGCTACAAAATTGAAAACGACACTTCTTCATAGCTCGTAAAACTACTCTAAAACTACATATATACATTGTAATATAAAAAAAAAAAACGTCTTAACCTACCAATAAATGTAAATATAGTATAGATATTGTTTCTAGAATACTTTATATTAACAAAAAAAAAAACAACGACAAATAAAACTAGAAATATATAGAATCATTAATACATAGTACTCAAGCAACTGTTCAATGTCACCAAATCCGAAATCTAACTCAATATATCCAAAAACAATCATTACATGTATTTGTGTAAGAAAGAAAGTATAAAAAACAACATTTGTAACGAAGTCAGAATGCCATCGCCTTCACTTTTATCGCGTCACTCCTAGAAAATTAATCTCTTACAGATTAATTTTTTCTTGAAGGAGGGGAGGATGTAGTGCTCCAAGAAGCCCTACTGTTTTCCTTCACATTACATTTCCAACCACATTACATTTCCACCCACATTACATTTGCCTCCCACCTATAAGAAAATCCATTTGATATTCCAAACATAAGATTGTAACCAAATCGAACTAAACGTTCAAATTCTCATTTATTGAATTCACATTTATTTATTCAATTTAATGCCTTTGTTCGATTCAATTTCCTAAAATCAAACAGCATAATGCATTATTTTCTCAGGTATGCTAAAAGCAATTAGCACCTAAAAAACCTAAAAGATCCAAAACCTAAAAGTGCATGTGTCCAAACAATGGCATATCTATTCGATACGCCGACACACAATTCTTGCAATAATAAACATCCAAACGGATACCAGATGTTTTATGACTAGCTAATAGACACGGATTCCCAGATCCTAAACTAACAACCAATTTCCACGGATCTTGTGCTACCTATTTGAAATGCACGAAAATTCTTGTTTGCATTAGCCAGATGGCTAATACAAATAAAAACCCCAATAAAGGATCAAACGATAAGTGGCGATGCATCTTGACATTCGAAAGAAGATAAAGATATTTGAGGATTTGAATTTTCGAGAGTTGAAGAAGTCGCTTGACGAAGTCTGGGTGTAGCGCGCATCAGGAGAAGACCTCCTCAAAGAAAAATAAAATAAGTTTAAGGTTTAATGTAAGCAAAAATCTATTCTAAACTAAAAATAAAATCAGTTTTAGAAAGTGTATTGCGGTGTATAAAGTGTATTGTTTTTGCGAGTGTATGGCGGGAATTTAATTCAGAACAACATGGTCGATAGTGCGCGGTAAGGACAACAACGGTAGCCCACTCTTCACGGGAAACCGGAAGCACGGTGGTGCACCCAAAATATTACAAAGTCATCACAAACAAGGCCGGATCCACGATCCGGAGTTCAAACAAGGGATTTACGATCCAACGAAACAAGGAGGATTACGTCCACCAATCATCATAGAGAAGAATTTGGAATTCCTCAAGGTAGAGTATAGCAAACACAACATCACGAACGGAAGGGATTTCCACAAGGTGGTGACTGCATCCAACAAGCAACGAGGACAATCACTGTGACACTGTGACTGTGATTCAACGTTTATCAAGACAACGAGTGAGCCACAACAAAATATAAGGTAGGTGGCAATTAGTTTCCCCAATTACAAATCCTAGTGGATATAATTCGAAAGTGGTAGTTGTGTGTGATTTCGGCGAAGTGGTGCACGGGTGATTCAATAGAAATTTTTGAATTTCATCGGGAATTGTGGCTGTGTGTTGCTTTAACTGAGAAATAAAAAAGGGGGCAAAAGGTGAAAGTTGGAAAATATTGAGCTGAATGTTTAAAGAGACTGTTGTTAAATAAAATACTATTTATTTGCCGAGAATACAACCCCTTTTATTCAAACTCGCTGACTCAATATCTGCACTAATTTGTTGAAAAATGGCGAAGAGATCGATCACATACCTAACACGGTACTTGTAATGCATTCAGATTCAACGAGATGGTCGTTCAACGGTGACTGCCCAATGGAATTTGGCTGCATTCGGATGATATTGAGCTGAAGGTTATTAAAGAGACTGTGTTGCTGAATAAATTAGATCTTGTCAGAAAATCAGGAAAAGGGCCATTTTATCTGAAAGGGTCGGTGATTTAAAATTGCGCTCGTTAGTTGAAAATTCCGAAGAGATCGATTACATAACTCACACGATACGCTTTGGATTCGACGAGGTGATTGTTCAACGGTGACTGCCCAGTGGTATTGAGGTGTTCTGGGTGGTGTTCTGTACATTTGGTTTGGCTGCAACGTTAGATTGTGCTATTTAATCGATTCGTTCTCCGGTTTGAGCGGGCGAGGTGATTGTGCGGTATTGACAGCACAGTCGAGTTGGATTGATTTTCTTGCGATTTTTGTCGATATTTATTGAGAGTGTGTGTTTCTGCGGCCGTTTGAGTGTGGCATTCGATTGCCTGATTCAGTTCGGTTAGTACTTTTTAGTTTGATTGAGCGAGGTGGTGTAACGGACAATTTGTGAGCAAACCGACTTGCGTGTCTAACAGACAATTCAAAGAAAAATCGTTTGTTTGTATCCTGACAACCTCGCAATATGAGTAAGACAAAGATGTCCAACTTAATCGACAGCTTGCAGAACAGAGCAAGCGAGTTAACAGCCGACTACAAGGCATATTCGGAGTTAAATCAAACATCCAAATCAGTGCACATGAATGAGGCACGTTTAAGAAATTTGGAGCATTCCTTTGAGGAAGCAAAGGGATTGCACCAAAAAATTACAGCGGCTCCCAGTGACGATACAAAAACAAAATACATGGAAGAACTCCACTTCCATAATCTGAAGGAACTGTATTACAGTTATTCCTCAGAACTCAGGTCACAATTGGAGCAAGTCGACACTCATTCAACAACTCAATGGGAATAAATTCGCCAACGGCGGAATTGAAGTTGCCCCCCATTAAAATAACTACCTTCTCCGGTTCTTACCAGACGTGGCCGGAATTTAAGGGTTTATTTGAGAGCCTCATCATCAGAAATGCATCTATATCTGATGTACAACGGCTACATTACCTGAAGGCAAACCTGAGCGGAGAAGCAGAACGTCTACTGCGGAACACTGCCATTGTTGAGGGTAATTTCGAGTCGGCTTGGGCAACACTGGTAAAACGTTACCAGAACTTAAGGTTGTTAAAGGACAACCAATTCAACTTGCTGTTCAGTCAACCTTCGCTGGGCCATGAGCCGGCCGATGAGATTAGGTCTTTGGTGGATACTACAAGTGAGGCCAAACAATCATTACAGAACCTAGGAGTCCCGGTCTTATCTTAATTTTCCACACAGTCCAGAAGCTCCCCCTTAAAACGCGAGGTTTGTGGGTATCTCACATTTCGTCATATGTGGATTATCCGACATACGATATATTAGAAGAATTTCTACTCACAAGGATTCGAACTTTAGATGTCATGGGACAAACAACGTCCAAAAATTCTTACGGAATTTCTAGAAACAAACATCATGACGTCCGTGTCCATAATTCAACCACAAGCAATTGTTCGATGTGCTCAGGCTTACATTTCATTCGTAACTGCTTCAATTTTCGAGCACGCAGCCCTCACAAGAGACGAGACATAGCAACCAAACGCCATTTTTGTATCAACTGTCTGTCAAATACACACAGAACTCAAGAGTGCACGAGCAAGTTCACCTGTACGCACTGTAAGCAGAAACATCATTGGTTGTTGCACATAGACGATATCCACCATTCCATATCCAGACGTGACTCTTCTGCGACGATGAACTCATCCGGAACATCTGCTGACCAAGCTCATCAGGCACAATCAACCAAGGATTCAGCGGTCTCCACCAGAAGATCCTCAGTATTCAACGCCTGCGTTGTCAAAAACAATAATGTTCAGACTGTTCTTCTGGCTACGGCTCTCGTCAGGGTCTACACAGCTAAGGGACAGCCTCTGACGTTACGAGCTCTCCTGGATCCTGGATCGGAAGCATCGTTCATTACCGAATCAGAATCACGGTTGTTAAGGCTCAAAAGAGAGAAAGGCCACGTGTCCGTCTATGGCATAGGGGAAACAAGGATGAGTGCATCGGCGCACAAGGTATCACTCGTTATTCACTCTAAAATCAACGAACCTTTCACGTTGCAGGTTCGAGCCTTTGTTTTGCCCAAACTCAATGCGGCGCTACCCATGCTCAATCCACGCGTTAACTGGGGCCATCTAAAGGGTATCGATCTGGCTGATCCGACTTATTACTTATTACATGCCAGGCAAAGTCGACATCCTTCTTGGGGGCGATGTTTATTCGGCGCTTCTTCTGGACGGAATGATCAAGGGAGCGCCCGGCACCCACATGGCGCAACGAACCGAATTAGGATGGGTGCTCTCCGGTAGCATCATTGATAACCAATCATCAATAACATCCTTTCACATAAGGACAAAACCTTCTAAGCTGGACTCTCGGCTAACAAAATTCGAGGAAATAGAAGATGAGGAACGACGAAAGATACATTCACCCTTCAAGAATTCACAAAGGCGAACGGTGAGCATATGGTCCAGTCCTCAATCAAGGAAGAGAATTACCCAGTGTTAGGATTATTACATACAGCGGCACAATTGCCATTGTTTGTATGTCTCTTTGCTGAATCCACTACTATTAATTTTGCTGGGCTACAACGCCGTTCATTATTCTTTTAACTAAAACTTATTTAATCGGTACAATTGGTAATTATTGAACTTAAAGTAACAGTATATATTCTCCTGAATGTAATGCACACAGTATATTTAATGAATTTACTTATAGAGTATTTAAAGTGTTATGTGTAATAACATTTAATGAGTTAAACTTACTCTGGTATCTAAAGTTTTATATATAATCGTATTTATGGTTTAAATGTACAGTATTTCATGAATTAACTTACACTGGTATTTAAAGTATTAAATATAATATCACTTCATGAATTAAACTTACACTGGAATTTAAAGTATTCTATAATAGTATTTAAGATTTAAATGTACAGTATTTCAAAAATTAAACTTACACAGGTATTTAAAGTATTAAATATAATAGCACTTAATGAATTAAACTTACACTGGAATTTAAAGTATTCTATAATAGTATTTAAGATTTAAATGTACAGCATTTCATGAATTAATTTACACTGGCATTTAGAGTATTCTATAATAGTATTTAAGATTTAAATGTACAGCATTTCATGAATTAATTTACACTGGTATTTAGAGTATTCTATAATAGTATTTAAGATTTAAATGTACAGTATTTCAAGAATTAAACTTACACTGGTATTTAAAGTATTAAATATAATAGCACTTTTTTTTTTTTTTTTTTTACATTTCTGTATTTATTGACCATAAATAAATTTTACAATAAGCAATACAGATAACTTATGATACCTTAGCTATAATTGTTTACATATACTTACTAGTACATTTTTCAAACAATATGATAAAAGTTATATATTGGTTATGGATTAAGATTTTAGTGGGTAGAGCTTCCTGGAAAAGGTCAGAAAACCGGGATATAGTTATTTACTTAACCTATGCTAAATTGCTTAACTTAACTTAACTTATCTTAACTTAGTCTAGTTACCTAATTATTATTGAAATAAGTTAGTGTGGTGTGGAAGGGGGTAGCATAGTGATCAATGGGTTAGTGAGGATATTGTCAGTCAGGGATGTGGGTTGGGGAACTACTTTCCGTTTGTTCGTTGAAACGCAAAATATTGGAGAAGGGTTGAATATTACTATATTTAAATTGGTGAGGTGAAAGCTCTGTATTGTGGTATACAAGCTCATTAGAGTTATTAACCAATCTGCCAGAGGTGAAGAACGTTCTGATGTGGAGACAGTTCGGGTAGGCAGTTCGGTTATCTGACGGAGTCGATGTGAGCGCATTTATTATCGGGTTGGGATTATTGGGAAGATTTTCGATAAATTTGATGGACAGTTCGAGGAAGCGTCGATCTATACGTTCAATATTAGCGGCATAGTATAGCAAACTACTGTTGTAATATTTGTGGGAGTTGGGATGTCGGTTGGGGCCAGTGATCAGTCTGAAGAATTTCCTTTCGAAGATGCGTAGCTTCTCCATTTGGGCGGGTGTGATATGGTACCATGGGCTCCTCGATAGTATAGTGGTTAGTATACCCGCCTGTCACCTGGGAGACCGGGGTTCGATTCCCCGTCGGGGAGCCCCTGGCGCAAGACTAATGACCTTGCCCAGAAAAAATAAATCATTATGGAAAATTTAACAAGCCTCAGGACTTGCTAAATAAGGCCAAGACCGGTTCCCGGTTGTAGTGCCGATGATGATGATGATGATATGGTACCATATCGGGCATGCATATGTGAGAGTGGGTCTGATTATCTGTTTGTAGATAAGTGATTTTACTTTGGTAGAGGGACCATTCGGCTTGTACATCACTTTTCTGCAGAGATTAAGTTGAATTGCGGCTTTGCGAATCGAGTTTTTGGTGTGGGCGGAGAAGGACAGATTGTTGGTGAAGGTTATACCCGGGTACTTTAAGGTTTTGGAGGGTTTAATTATATTGTTATTTAACTTGATTCTGATTTTGTTATGGCAGCGTATGGTGTTGTTAGTACAATTCGCATTTCTGCCTTTAAATAATAGCACTTAATGAATTAAACTTACACTGGAATTTAAAGTATTCTATAATAGTATTTAAGATTTAAATGTACAGCATTTCATGAATTAATTTACACTGGTATTTAGAGTATTCTATAATAGTATTTAAGATTTAAATGTACAGCATTTCATGAATTAATTTACACTGGTATTTAGAGTATTCTATAATAGTATTTAAGATTTAAATGTACAGTATTTCAAGAATTAAACTTACACTGGTATTTAAAGTATTAAATATAATAGCACTTTTTTTTTTTTTTTTACATTTCTGTATTTATTGACCATAAATAAATTTTACAATAAGCAATACAGATAACTTATGATACCTTAGCTATAATTGTTTACATATACTTACTAGTACATTTTTCAAACAATATGATAAAAGTTATATATTGGTTATGGATTAAGATTTTAGTGGGTAGAGCTTCCTGGAAAAGGTCAGAAAACCGGGATATAGTTATTTACTTAACCTATGCTAAATTGCTTAACTTAACTTAACTTATCTTAACTTAGTCTAGTTACCTAATTATTATTGAAATAAGTTAGTGTGGTGTGGAAGGGGGTAGCATAGTGATCAATGGGTTAGTGAGGATATTGTCAGTCAGGGATGTGGGTTGGGGAACTACTTTCCGTTTGTTCGTTGAAACGCAAAATATTGGAGAAGGGTTGAATATTACTATATTTAAATTGGTGAGGTGAAAGCTCTGTATTGTGGTATACAAGCTCATTAGAGTTATTAACCAATCTGCCAGAGGTGAAGAACGTTCTGATGTGGAGACAGTTCGGGTAGGCAGTTCGGTTATCTGACGGAGTCGATGTGAGCGCATTTATTATCGGGTTGGGATTATTGGGAAGATTTTCGATAAATTTGATGGACAGTTCGAGGAAGCGTCGATCTATACGTTCAATATTAGCGGCATAGTATAGCAAACTACTGTTGTAATATTTGTGGGAGTTGGGATGTCGGTTGGGGCCAGTGATCAGTCTGAAGAATTTCCTTTCGAAGATGCGTAGCTTCTCCATTTGGGCGGGTGTGATATGGTACCATGGGCTCCTCGATAGTATAGTGGTTAGTATACCCGCCTGTCACCTGGGAGACCGGGGTTCGATTCCCCGTCGGGGAGCCCCTGGCGCAAGACTAATGACCTTGCCCAGAAAAAATAAATCATTATGGAAAATTTAACAAGCCTCAGGACTTGCTAAATACGGCCAAGACCGGTTCCCGGTTGTAGTGCCGATGATGATGATGATGATATGGTACCATATCGGGCATGCATATGTGAGAGTGGGTCTGATTATCTGTTTGTAGATAAGTGATTTTACTTTGGTAGAGGGACCATTCGGCTTGTACATCACTTTTCTGCAGAGATTAAGTTGAATTGCGGCTTTGCGAATCGAGTTTTTGGTGTGGGCGGAGAAGGACAGATTGTTGGTGAAGGTTATACCCGGGTACTTTAAGGTTTTGGAGGGTTTAATTATATTGTTATTTAACTTGATTCTGATTTTGTTATGGCAGCGTATGGTGTTGTTAGTACAATTCGCATTTCTGCCTTTAAATAATAGCACTTAATGAATTAAACTTACACTGGAATTTAAAGTATTCTATAATAGTATTTAAGATTTAAATGTACAGCATTTCATGAATTAATTTACACTGGTATTTAGAGAATTCTATAATAGTATTTAAGATTTAAATGTTCAGCATTTCACGAATTAATTTACACTGGTATTTAAGTATTTACGTTACCGACTCAGTGCATTTACTTTTCTCGACCACAGCGGACACACAGTGTTTTTTTTGGAGAACGGAACGCCTGAACTCCTCGACAATAATCAGCATACTGGTGTCTTCTCGCTGGGCGTGCACTTATCCCTTAAGGGTTGATTAGTGCACACACACCAGCGCATCCACAGCCATCGGCCCGGCGGCCTGTTCACGTGGACATCATCTCTTCGGCGGATGTGTCTCACACAGCCAAAGACGACCGCACCGTTGCCCGGTGCAGCGTAAGTCGTCCCCGGAGCGACACATCGTGCTGCCAATGGTGTTGGTCACCACATCGCACCCCTGTCGGTATGTAGTTTGCATATTATGTTTACAGTGGTGGGCGCTATGTGTGTGGCTTTTTCCATAGATATTTATTTAATATCAGAGGTCGCCTGCGTTGTATCTCGCTGGTTTGCCGGTACGTACCGGTTTATGTAGCTTTTTACCGGTTAGGTGTGCGCCCCTTTGGTTACACCTGTGTACTCTGTCCTGTCTTTTGGTAAATTCCTTTTCTATTTTTTAGGTGATGGTGGTGCTGAGGTGTAGGGTCACTGGGTGGGGTTCGGTGCGAACGCCACAGATGTATTCGAACCAATGTTCGCATACTTGCGAACACACACACACATGAGCAACGGATGCAAACACCGTGTGTGTTTCACCCCTTTTCTTGTTGGGCAGAGTGCTGAATCTTACCAAATGTGGTCATCGAAGCGATGATAGAATGCGTAGTATTCGGTCGCTTCGATGAACATATTTAATCGCGATTCGGATTCCGTGAGGGCAGGTCGTGCCCTCACGTTAAAATTTACATCTCTCGTGGGGCGTCCCAAGAGATACAGCGTCGTGTGTTGTTATTTAATCGATTAAAGTGTTTAATCTTCAGTTATTTGAGAAAGAATGGTTTCAAACTTACTTTATACAGTTGTTATGAGAATTTATGTACAAGCGATATCCATTGTATTGAAATACGGATATTTTTTATTTTTGTTTGTCCTTGTGGATTTTGAAATAAAATAATATATTGTTTGGAGTGTGAAGTTTCATTTTGCTATTATTGTTACGTGGTCGTGAATGAGACAGTTGATCCGCCGTTGTTAATGATGTGTCGTTCCAATGGCATTGTGGGGGTGCGATGGTGGATGTACCAACGTATGGCACCAGTTAACCGTCGCCCCACTACAGAGTTGTTTACCAGCGAAAGTGTCCGCAAGCGCAAGTAAAGAAATGAAACACTGGGAGTCGGCCGTAAGGGTTTTTTTTATTTCATTTTAGGATTTGTCATAAGTTGTCTAGTTTTTATCCGCGAACTGCGCCCGAATGTTTTTTCTTCTATTCATTTTCGACGCTGTACCCGCGGCAATTGGAAGGAGAACATTAGGGCGGACTTTATTTGGCACGCTGGGACGGCGTGCCCCCGCGTGGCCGCGGCGGTTACAGGGGACTACCGATACGCGCGTTGTGGTAGTTGGAGGACGACTGACTCGACTCTGTCGAGGAGTAAGAAAAGGAACAAGGGAAATTTATTACTGGTGCGCACTAGCCAGCCGATCTGATTGCGCTCTCTCTTGTGCGCTCTTCGTTTCCCCATGCTCACCGGGGTGAACAAGCGCTGGCGCATTCGTTGCACCCCGATGTGCGCAGAGCGGACGAAAAGCACAAAGCGGGGAGCGCAATAACTCGGGTTGATCTGGCTTAGTGTGCGTGTGGTAATGTGGCCTCCGAGGTGTTTCACACTGGAGTAGTGCGGTGTGGTGATTATCCCGGAGGCACATGGCTATGGAAAGGAGGAAATGCTGGTGGGGAGGAAAATGAGTTTTACGCTATTCGCCTGGGTAAAGAGATGTTTGATCCCCAGCGAATGGAGGAACTGGGAAAGAGCCAAGTGACGCTAGGGAAATATTATCGCGTGATTCAATCGAATGTTTGGATAATTTTCCCAAGCGGTTCTGCATTGATGCGACAACTTCGTCCGGCTGGATTTGGTTGTCGCTAATCGACGTGAACCAGGGTTGCCGTATGGCGGAAAAGGGAAGCTATACTCTTTTATGCGTTGTCCGCATGGAAAAATGAGTTTAGCTATGCGCCCTTGGAGGTAACATTCTTTGCAGGTGAACATGTAAGTAGGGGGGGGGGGGGGGGGGGTTGGTTTGGCGCGCTGTGGCGGTCGAAATTGGATGGGATTGGCCGGGAATGGTGGGTGGTTCTTCGTGTAGTTTAGAGAAACCCCCACAGCATTACGATAGATACGATTATAGTGATATTGAAAAGACCATCGGCAAGGTGCCCCATAAAGCCGTGAGTCTCTAAGAAGCGAAATTGTTGAGGAGGTCTTCGAGGACGTTAACGCTTCACCTAATTTATGTCTTCCATCGAAATAAAGAATTATTATTTTTGTCATCGATGCCTTAATATATGAGTCCGATGTGTACAAAGCGAACCAGACCGTGCAACGCCAGCACGAGTTATTCTCTCTGCCGCCACAGAAAGTAAAAAAAATATTTTTTTTTTTGTTAAGAAGAGGTTTAGGTCTTGCTTGCCGGAATTTTATTTGTTCCTTTACTTACACAGCTATTTACAGAATAGGATTTTAAAAACAATGTCCGATACTATGTTCGTGACTTGCAGTAATGCCTCTTCTAGTTGTGAATATTTCATTTATATATATTTTCAGTTGTATAGATAGGGACGCTAGTGTAGATAAGAAATGAGTATTCTGTAGATAAATGTTAATGAGTCATCTGTAATGTTTTCATTTTATGGATTGTAAGTTGAGTCATCCGTAGTGCTTTATTATGTATGTTGTGGATTGACTCATTATTGATAAGGATGGTTTTGGGTGTTAACTCCTCCCTCCGTTAAATTTTTAGTTCCTACCAAAAGACCTAGTTCTCTTAATTCTAACAGTTTAATTTGATATGATGACTCATATTTTTTATGTTTATATATAATTCTAAGTTTATACATCAATAAGATTAGAGTGGTTACACTAGCTCCAATTATAGTACTATATTTAATTGTTTGGTATTTTATTGGGGGTACATATTTATTAATTAAATCTATGTTCTTAGAGTCGTTATCTTTATATATTATTTTGTTTATTTCCATTTCTTTTCTTTCTTATGAATTACATATTCCAATATTAATTTTCCCATGTTTACATGATATTTATTAAATTTATTCTTTTTATCTTTTCATTATTTAGTCTAAGTTCTCCGGATAGTATAATTGTATCATCCGATATCCTCATAATGTCTGGTTTTTTTTCTTTTATTATGTTACAAAATGCTTTTTTGTTTTCGATTAAGTTTTTTTTTTGTACAATTATCAATATGTGTTATTTTACATATATTTATATTTAGTGTATCAGAGCATTATAATTTGTTTTATTATATTTTAAAATCTTTCTTTCTATTTGTACTAGTCCATTTTCGGTGTCCAGTGCTATATTTTCGTAGGTTTCACATTTATGAATGATTGTGGGGTATTGGTAAATTATAAAAATGCTTTCTTTATTCCTACTGTTGCGGATTGGCAATTAAATGTGCTGGAATGTACTGGAGAAATCTAGTACATTCGCATGTATACCATCTCCGGCACTTTCCTCAACATACAGGAAAGGGGACAACCAAGTCCGACAGCAATCGAGGCTACCAAACATGCACTCCGCGCCGAATGGGAAGCCTTCTCCAAGCGGCACCACTACATCTTCGTCACGGCGACACCGGACTATCTACAGCACACATACTTCGCGGAGGATTGTTTCGGCGAAACCGAAGAAATATACCTGGAGGAACAGACGAAGCTCCTCGAGGCTCAGTACGCGCTCAAGTCAGCCTCCCCAACCATGGTCAACAGCACCAATCGCCTCCACCCTAGCGAGCTGCCCCCAGTGCAGCTGCCAACGGTCAACATTAAGCCAGCGGAAAAGGAACCGTACCCCAGAACAGTGAGTCAGCAGGCCGCCGACCAGAGTGCCGCCTGCCCAAAGCCCAACCTACCCAAGGTTCCGATGATCGACCCAGTACCGAAGCCCCCACAGAAGAAGATGCCGCGTACGCATTGTGGGGCACAACATGACATGGCCGTTCCTCGTGGGTTTCGAATTTACAACTCCGACCCAGAGGAACTGGTCGAAGTTCCGACTGACGGTCGTAGCTCCCATCAGAAGACCAAAGGGAGGTCTCGCCGGCGGCGGCCCCAGGGGCCACCTACGAGCCCCAGGCAACTACCAGCCACCGATCACTTGCGCGACCCAACTACAAGACACACCCCCCGCCCGCTGAACCATTGCAGGGGCAAGGGGCAATCGAGGAACCAGGAGCTTACCCACTCGAACACTTCAAGGCATCCCACCACACCCAGGACACCACGTGGTCAAGCTCCTGCCGAGGTCCAAAGCTACCCAGGCCAACCGCTACCACCTGTAGCCACCACAACAGGACTAGGAGCGCGCAATACCCCGCTTGGCGGGCGGCGCTCCCCAACAACCAGCGGTCTCTCGAACTCCAGCAACAAAGCAAGCCCCTCTGTGCATCCACAGAGGCTGCATTGTGACGACCCCGGGAGGCACTTGGCCCGTGACTGCCATTCCTCCAGGACACGCGGACAGTGCCAGGGTAGACACCGCACCCGACTCCACGTTACAGCACACACCCCCAACGGCCGCATCCCGCCGGCCACTCACTCCAGACGGGCGCCAACGTGCGCAGTACATGGCACCAGCACCGGTCTCGACATAGCGAGACCCAGCACCAGTCATCACGTGGTCATTGATCGTGGGTTGCGACCTAACAACTCTAACCCAGATCAACTGGCCGGTTCGTTGTGACTGTCCATCGGCGGCCAACGAAACGCGTACCACTTCAACCTAACACCTACAAATATGGATTTTTGACATAGTTAAAATATTTATGATAGGTATGTCTATTTTCTCATGTAATATAATTTCTCGGACTTCGTTTAAGTTTGAAGCTCCTGTGTGAGAGGTTCCTAATTTACTTGCTGCAATAGTGTCTATAGTAATTTCTAACATATGAGCGGTTTCTTCTAAAATGAATGTTTTGTGATTTTTTCTAGTTCTAAGTTTTCTAAGATTTTGTACATGTTTTCGTTTATAACCTTTTGTTTATTGTTATTGTCTGTTAATTTATTTAATTTTTCTTGAATTTGTACTAAGTCGTCATTATCTGGCATTTCAGTAATGAATTTAATAATTTTCCCTAAGAATTTTATTCCTCTTTTATTTCTGTAATGCCTGTCTTCTAATTGTGAATATAGGTTTTCAGTTTTATGTTGAAGTATAGTTTGTTTTGTCGCCATATTTACCTCTGATATCTCCATAATTTTCCTGTAGGGTTCCATAATCCTTGTTATGTTGAATTCGTGTATCAGTATATTTGTAGAATTGAATGCGTAGTTGTCGGATGTCCGGATTGTTATTATTCTTTTATTATTAAGTGGTGTTATCACATGAGTGCTCTTTATTATTGTTATCACTGTTATTTTATCTTTGTGGATTCTGGCATTTTTATTTGTTGTTACAGTGGTGCCGTTATCTTCTTTTACGATATGTTTGATATGTCTTGGAGATTCTTTTCCTCTTCTGTCGTTTATTATAAATATGATGTCACCTTTTTTAAACTGTTTGTCAACTCGAGATTTGTTTTGGAATTTATTTTGTTTATTTTGTGTTTCTAACCGTTTTTTTATATTTGTATTTTTTATTCCAAAAAATATTTCCGCTGGTTTTTCGTTAATACTTGAATGGATTGTCTTATTGTATTCTTTCGCGGCTTTAAATACTTCGTCTGTTAAACTACTTGAATGGTCACTTGCTAAAGTTCCACATTTCCGTTTGTAGTCGAGTGTTGGGTTGGTGTTAACATATGTTTTATATTTCCGGAGCTTAGTATGTATTCTGTGCGGGTACTTGTAAATATATTTTCGTCATCAGTAAGTAATGTTTCTGCGAATGGGAATATTAGTGATAAGATTTCGTCTATGATTCTGTAGCATTGGGTTTCGTTAGTTATTTCTCGTACATATAAATATTTACTGTATGTATCAACTGCTGTGATATACTCTCTTTTTTCGCAGAAAAATGCATCCATTTGAATTTGTTTTCCGGGTAGATTCGGTAAATTGTGTGGCTTAATGATTTGTTCTTTGGGGTGTCTTTCATATTTGTTCGTAAGGCAGTTTTGACATTTCAGGGCTATTTTCTTTATCTCCTTTTCCAATTTTGGCCAAAAGTAGTTCTTTGCTATTTCTTTAAAATTGTTTTTCCAGAATCTATGTGCTCTTTGATGGGTTTTTAGTATTATTTCTAATTGTTTTTCTTTATCTTGAATGTCTTTTACGGAGTTTGGGGTGTGGATTATCTTTTCGCATTGGAATGTGTTTTCGATTTGGGGTCTGATATTGTAGAGGGTGATCACGTCACAATGTATGGCGTTTAAGGTTTTCGGATTTACGATTTCTTTTAATATAGGGGTAATGTCTTCCAAATTATCTGTTTTTATATGGTGTCTTTTATAGTTAGGAAAAATTATTTCTGTAGTTAAACTTGTTTCGGTTGAGAATTCTATGTAGATTTGATTTTTGTACCAATTGACTGCTTTAGCTACGCTATCTTGTTATGCTTTTTGTAGGGGTTTGGTTTCAGGAAGCGTGTTTCTTAGTCCTTAAAAGGCCTAAGTGATCTCTTAAAATAGCTTCTGAAAACTTGTCCTACAAAAGGGGTCGTTGCCGTGCTTCCTCTGATTTCAAAGGGAAGAGCAACGACCTTGGATTCGGCGTCTGTCCTTAGTCTTCACTTGGCCTTCCGTGGGGGGTAGGTGATACTTAGCTATCCGTTGTTGGGTAAAAATGAAAGTCCGTCTTGTTTCCTTTGGTATGTGGTTTTTTTATTTTTCCTCAAAAATTATCCTGGGGTACTTCTTCCAGGGACTATAGACGAATTTAGACTGCGGCCCGGAGATCACTTAACTATTCCTTTATAAAGGATAACAAATCGAAAATTGTATCCCAAAGATACACATTTTCGTACAACAATCTCGATATTTCGAGTGAGATGTTGTGTTTACTTTAGATAAGAATTCAATTTCTTGAATTCTTATGAAACTATTGCGCAGATGTGGGAATGTATCTGCTTTTGAGTTTTTGTTTGTTTTCCTCAATGGAAAATTTTCAGATAGAGATAATGTTCTCTGAATTTTGGATTTGGGTGATGCTGTGGGGCAAATGTGAACCGTAAACGAATATTAGATTCGTTTATTGTAACTTTTAATTTTAATTCAAGATTTTGGATTTAATTATGCCGTGGGGGCAAATGTTATGCGATAAACGAATATTTGATTCGTATATTGCGAATTTTGGTTCATGTTTGGCTTATTGTGGGTTTTGATAAGATTTTGGCGTTTTAGCGTATTATAGCTAGGATTTGGATGTAGGAATGGGGGAAAAAGGTACTAGGGCTTTTTAGAGCACTACAGCCTCCCCTCCTTGAAAAAAAGAAAATTGATCTTTATGAGATTAATTTTCTGGAAAGTGGTGTGATTGGGAATAAAGGATGGTAGTATTGTGATTCCGTTACATAGGCCTGATCTTTTTTTTCTTTTTTTTTTTTACATAGTAGCTTTAGGTATATAATATTATTATAAATGTGTAAGTTTTGTACCTTGTTTCTTTCTTAATATTAATGTAATCGTGTTTATATTGTCTTTATAGTCGTGTGTCGAATTTTCCACGATGGTTATTTATATAATAAAATTTGGATATTTTCTTTTGAAAGTTTGTACAAATACAATTTGGTTTTTAAGGTTTCATATAATTTGTGTTTAATAGTAGTTGTTGGTTATCAAAAAATTAAGTTTTCGTACATAAAGTATTTTATTTTGAGTTAAGGATATAATCATTTAGTTTGGTTTTGGTTGTATGTACAATAGACGTTTGGTTTAAAAATTCATATAATTTGTTTTTTTTTCATGTTGGTTAAATATTGTATTAGAAGGAAACATTTAATTCTAAAAATGTTCGTTTTGATTTAAAGTAAATATTTTCTTATTTTCTGAGTATAAGGTTAATTGTAGAATGTTTTATAATTATATAAGTATTTGAATTCATTATATTAACATTATTTCTTATTGTAAATTTGGGTTTTTTTTTTTTTATAAAGTACTATTATTATTTGTAAAATGATACATAGATAAGTAAGGTGTTTATGGTTTATTCTTACAATTTGTGTATTACATAGAATTTTCACTATTTAAACATAAATTTTCATTATTTACACATATTATTTCTGTTTTTTTTTTATGACTTTTCATTGTCCTTATTTGTCGGGCGTTTATTTATTTATATAATGTTTTCCCATGTATTTGAACGTACAATTTAATTCTATAACTTTTTTTTTCTTTTTTTTTTTGAGTTATACAAAAATTTTCTTACTTTCTTAGTATTTCTTAGTTGAAAACTGTTTTGTACTTATATAAATATTAGGAATTCTTATTTTAAAATTGTTTCGTAAGTTTTGTTTTTGTATTTTCGTTTTCTATCTTCATATATATAATGTGTTTTTTTTTTTCTTATAACTTAAGATTATTTATTATTACAAAATTTTTTTTTTTTTAATTTAAGTCAGTGGTAGTTGATTAACATATTGTCTGATATTTATAAACTTATTTTATTGTGAGTTAGTATTTGTCTTCATATATAAATTTTTGTTTTGTTAGTTTTCTGGTTATTAAAAATGTTGTATAATATTTACAAAATTATTTTATTCGTATACAATTATTTGAATAGAAAAAAATTTTTTATAGTATTTTGGTAGAGTATTACTTTCTAAGGTTTATATATATATATTTAATTTTTTTTTTTTTTGTAAGTTTATTTATACATTTATACATTTACTTTCCTTCAACTTTTTTTTTTTCTTTGGAGACCCATTCGTGATTGCCTAATCCACAAATGGTTTTATATTATTGTTGTGGACTATTCGGTTTCCTTTTCCTATTTTAAGGATTGAATTTCCTTCGGATAGAATCTTGACAATTTCGTAGGGGCCTTTCCACAGGGAGGTTAGTTTGTTAGGTCTTGAGTGGTTCTTTAATAGAACCTTGTCGCCAACATTAAATTTCTTACGGCCTACTTTTTGGTCGTAGTATGCCTTAGATTTTTGTTTTTTCTCTATCAGTATTCCCTTTGCTGTACGATAACCATGTTGTAATCGCATTTTTAATTCATTTGCGTAATGGTCGTCGTTATAAGTGCATTCGGGGTTTTGTCTGAGAGAACTGGGTATTTCGGCTGGGAAACCATATAGTAATTCATGCGGCGTGTAGCCTGTATTACTGTGGGGTGTAGTGATATACACAAACATTGCTTAACGTATCCAGGTTTACATAGTGCCGGAGGTATTCCATCAGAGTTCTATGGCTCCTCTCTAGTGCTCCGTTAGTTTGTGGATGGTAGGGTGCTGTGTTTAGTTTTTTCATTTTAAGTAAGGAACAAATGTCCTTAAAAAGTGTGCTGAGAAAATTTGCACCTCGGTCGGTTAATAGAGAAGATGGTATGCCGTACTGGCAGACGATGTTTTCAACGAAAATCCTTGCCACTTCCTTAGTTTCGGCGCTGGCTAGAGCGTATGCTCCTGAAAATTTAGTCAAATCGTCTTGAAACGTTAGTAGGTATTTATTTCCGTTATAGCTGACTGGTAATGGTCCTACTATATCTAAAGCAATTCTTTCAAAAGGTTTGGAGCTTGTTGTGGTTATTTTCATAGGAATTCTAGGATTTCTCCCAATTTTGTTTATCTGGCAGGAAGCACATTTTCGAATATACGCCGCAACGTCAGCGGTCATTGTGCTCCAATAATATTTTTGCTTCAATCTTTTGATTGTTCGGGTGGCTCGTTGGTGTCCTCCGAAAGGTGAGTTGTGGTATTCCGCGAGTAACTTTTGTATTTCGTTAGGATCTGTTAGAAGCTTCTTTTTATTGGAGAAAACGTACATTGTCACGTTGAGGTGAGCAAAAGTTTCTTTTAGCAAGTTATTGAGTGCTACTTTTGATTCGTTTTCTATCAAGGGCGCTAAAATTCCAATGGAATTGTAATTCCGGTTTTCGCAAATCTTCTTGAGACCAATAAGGGAACTCTTAGCGGTTTCCTGGTCTCTTAGGTTTTTGAAGGGCAATGGCAATGTGATGGCGCATAACCCGTGTTGCTCATGAAACTTAATTTCACCTACGTCTGGCTTGGTGAAGTTTGGGATTCTTCTTGCCAGGTTTTCTTCCTCAGCAGAGTCTATCAATGGGAGGATTATAATACGTAGTCCAAGTTTTTTCTTGGTATAGATGGACCCTGTTTGCTCTTGCCATACAAGATTGGTAGTATCTTTGTATGATTGTGCAGTCACATCTTCTTCGAGTTTGGCTTTACTTCGTGTGGTGGCGAGGATATTATTTTTGATCGGAACGACTGGGGTAGTCTGTGTTATACGGCTGAGAGCATCAGCATTTGCATTTTGCTTTCCTTTTCTATGGACGATAGCATACTCATATTCTTCGAGTAGAATTCTCCATCGCATGAGTCTAGATGTAGGATCCTTTCATCCTATAAGCCACTGTAGAGAGCTATGGTCAGTGACTATTGTAAATTTCCGTCCGTAGACATATGGTCGAAACTGGGCTAATGCAAAAACGATTGATAGTAATTCCTTTTCAGACGTTGTATACCGTGTTTCGGTGTCGTTTAAGGTTTGGCTAGCGAAAGAAATAGGTTTATCTTGGCCTATTGTGCCCTGAGATAGCACTGCTCCTAACGCAACATTGCTAGCATCCGTGGTTATTATGAATTCCATGTTGAAATTTGGGTATGCCAATATTGGTGGGGCTATAATCTTTCTTTTTAAGGTTGTGAATGCCTCATCACAAAAGGCATCCCAATGAAATGGAATATTCTTCCTGAGCAATCTGCTTAGAGGTTTTGCCAGTTCGGCGAAATTTGGAATAAATTTTCTGTAGTAGCCTACAAAACCGAGAAAAGATTTTACGTCTTTTCGTTTCTTGGGCGTTGGAAAAGTTTTTACCGCTTTAGTTTTTCTCTGGATCTGGTTTTATACCTTCCTTTGAAATAACGTGCCCCAAGTAGGTGAGCTCCTTCCTTATGAAGTGACACTTTTCTGGTTGTATTTTCAGACTGTGCCTTTGTAATCGCTCCAAAACTCTGGTAGGTCGTGAATTGTGATCGTTCAGATCGTATCCGTAAATTACAATATCATCTACATAGACGAAACATTCTATTCCTTGGAGACCCATGAGTACATTGTTCATAAGCCTCTGGAATGTGGCAGGTGCGTTTTTAAGTCCGAAGGGCATTCGATTATATTCGTAATGTCCGAAGGGTGTGCTGAACGCTGTTTTTGCCTTGTCTTTTCGGGTTTTGATGTTTCATGGTGGTTGTAATTGCGGAACGCCAACCCAATCCGGCTGCTGTCTGGGTATATTCACCGCACAAGAAATAGTCTGAGTTACTCCGGTAACGCAAAAAAGGTTCTTTATTCTCAATTGATAAACAAAACTGCTATTCACAAAATCCGACTCCGAGGTTACTAAAGTTATTGTATTTAACACTAGTATTGAGTACAGTTATTAACATTAGTATTGAATAATGTAGTGGTAACTAGCATTAGTATTTAATAATACAATATAGTTATTAACATATATATTGAATAAGGTAATGGTAATTAACACTAGTACTTAATAATATAATATAGTTATTAACGTTTATATTGAATAAGGTAATGGTAATTAACATTAGTATTTAATAATATAATATAGTTATTAACATTTATATTGAATAAGGTAATGGTAATTAACGTTAGTATTTTACAATATAGTAGTTCAATTTTAACTTACAGGGCACTATAGTTGTTGTATCTAACAAGAGCACTATAGGTTATTAACATTTCTATTGAATGATGCAACGGTAATTGTCATTCGTATTTTACAATGTAATAGTTCAATTTTAATTCGGACTGAGCACTATAGTTGTTGTATCTAACACTAGTCTGGAATATCTATTTCTGCCAGTATTCACGACGCTACTCCTTGCGAATTAACTAATCCCTTGGGACGGCCCAAGAGGGATGTAAATTAACGTGAGGGCGCGACCTGCCCTCACGGAATCCGAACCGAGATTGACTTCGGCCATCGAAACGACAGAACACCAAAATTCCATCGATCGCTTCGATGGCCATATATGGTGCGATTTAGTTTTGTTAAGCACACGAAAAAGGATGAAATACACACAATGATCCCCTTTGGTGCTCATTGCCTGTCTAGCTCAGCATGCGAACCATAGACTATGAATAAAAATAAAAATAAACACATTCGCAGCTGGGGCGAGATGTTCTGAAAAGGGTTATTTGTTTACATGATCAGCGACTACGTGTAGCATGATTGCTGATCGTACGCATGTTGTTGTTGGCATAAACAGAGGTCGAACCGTCGTGTGAGTATTTACACTCTATGCTTCTTTGCTGCCATTTCCATTTCGTGTGGCTTGATTTAGCGACCGATGTGGGCATTGCATGAAAGAACCAAAAGGACGAAATATCTCTAGTGGCATTGTAGCCGACCACTTAGGAGGCACTTCGTTGGTAGGGACTAATGCAATGTTGGTTGCTAGATGTGCGACCAATTTGCCCTTCCTATGGACATGCTTGTGTTGCAGATGGTGTTTACATAATCAGCGCAGTTAAGCATTGCAGCTGATGGTTAGTCGAAAGGGCAGGTAAGTCATACTTTTCAGGTTTAAATATGCCCATGTAGGGAATGTCTGCTGTTGCTGATATTATTTTCGTATCAGTAGACATTGTGCTGGTGGTTTTTCGTGGTTATTGGAATAGCCAATGCAGGTAAGTACACGGTTTATCGGAGCCGAACGCTTACGAAAAAGGGGTTACCTGGTGGTCTCTATTGTCCATGCGTATTTGGTGGAAACCATTTGCTACATCTAAAGTGCTAAAATATTTAGCTTTTCCTAGCTGGTCCAAAATATCTGCAATATTGGGCAATGGATATGCATCTCCGACTGTTATTTCATTTAAGGCTCTAAAATCGACAACTACTCTCCATCGTTTTGTCCCATCAGGTCCTGCCTTCTTGGGTACTAGTAAGAGAGGGGAATTCCAAGGACTGAAACTTTGTTGTACTACTTCGTCCTGAAGCATTTCATTCACCTGCTTGTGAATTTCTTGCTTAGAGCTATCTGGTAGGCGATACGGTTTTATATAAAGTGGGGGCTTTCCTTCCTCAGTGATGATCTGATGCTCTATGGCGTCAGTATATGTGAGGTAGTCGCCCTCGAGAAGAAAGAGGTTATTATAAGTGCGACAGATATTCAGGATAGATTTCCTTTCCTCCTGGTTACAATGACGCAACTCTAGGAGTGATTCTAGCCGTTCAAGCCTATTTTTTTAGAAGATTTTGGGTTTCGTCCGCCTGTAACACATTGTGGTCATCCAGATCCTCCCATCCGACTTCTATGTCGTTGGTGTTTACTTCCTGATCGGTGTCTAATGTGTTCATTAATAGTACCTTTATTTTGTTGTCCTGTGGTGTCGTTAAAGTATTACCCAGATATATCCCTGGCATGATCTCGGATTTTGTTATTATCAGTTCTTGACTAAGTTTTCCTTTAAATGGCATCTCCATTATTTGTTGAGATCGTGAATGCAATTTTATGTAGTCGACCGTGGTGTTTCGTTTTAAATTTACTGGGGATATTGAAGTTTCAGGTTCATGTTTTCCTGAACTTAGTTTTTCGGCAGATTCCTTACCTTTTATGTTACCACAAATTTTATTTAAATGGGGAGAGGAGAGGAAGATTTACGGTTTCGTTGTGTTTGTCACAGCATCAGATCCGGCCCGTAGACAAACGGATTCGGATGTTGACTCACGAACGGTGTTATCCAATTTTTCAAGAATGCCTGTATTATCCGTGGAAGACGCCTCGTAAGGTGTGGCATTCTGAATATTTTCCTCACCTCGTTATTGTTTCCTAAAAGCTGATCGAGTTCTACCATGGTTCTCTTCTTTACAGCGAATTTAAGGAATCCCTTTTTAAAGTTAATGTGGCACTGGTGCTTCGCAAGGAAATCGCTTCCCAGTATGCCATCGTGTTGAAATTTTACATTTTTGCCTATCACAAAAAGGGTATGTTTAAAGGGTATGGAGTGCCTGTCTGTTCTAAATTCGAATTTCCCCAATACCTTTCCACATGTGCTGACCGTTTTTCCAGCAATGGCGGATATAGTCACTGGGTCCGAATTTTCTACAGATCGTTCAATATATTGATTATCTAATTTTATCAGGCTGATGTCTGCGCCTATGTCAATAAGGAAAGTGGAGTATAGTCTGTCCGATGGTTTAAATTTTCCACGTATTACTGGCTCCTTAAATTCAGGGCAGAAAAATACGCGCATTTGAAAACTTACATCGGGATGGGGTGTATATCGGCGATTGTCTGCACTCGAGAAGGATTGCCGTTGCTCGCTGCCCGAGTGAGTTCGTTTCCCTGTTGTGAATTGGTTATCCTGTTAATTTTTTGATTTTGTCGGGTATTTCTATTTTCAATGCGGGGCTAGTTTGTTGATATCCTATTTTGAGATTGGGTCGGCTGAGTTCTAAAAGGATTTCGACTCGTTGAAGGTTGGTCCTGGCTTCGCATATCTGCTCTGCCTGAGTGTGATTATGCTTTCGACAGTATGTGGATTGGAGACGTTCAGCCTCGGTCTTAATGCGTTGGGGGACGAATTAAGGAAAATTTGTGTTGCGATAACAAGTCGCAGAAGTATGTCCCCTTTTGGTGCATGTTTGGCAAACAATTGGTTGGTTTCTCCTAAAATTGTTGGTGGAGGCTGCCATTGTGTGGTCGCTGTACAATCTTTGAGATTGTTCCAAAGCGTAACTGATGGCTGCTTTAAGGTTCGAAGCATTATGCGCTTTTATTAAGATTCTGAGGCTGGAATTTCTTATCCCATCCTCAAACGTATTCAACGCGAGTTTCTGAATTTCAGCCAGAAGATAAGTTCTGACTGCAGGATCAGGTGAACTTGAGTATGTTGCGCTGTCCAATTCATGCAGGTGGTGTGTGAGTCTATTTGAAAATTCTTTCACATCCTCCTTGCTATCCTGTTTTGTTGCCACTAGGTTATTTTGAGCAGCAGACCTAGAGATGAAAGCTTTAAATTCTCCCTCCAATTCGGATACCAAATCTTACGAAGTAGAAATGATTTTATGTCTGATGCAGTCACGCGCCGGTCCCTGCAATCTGGGTTTTACCACCCTTAGAATAAACGATTTCTGATCGTCATCTTGTGCTTGTGAGAACAAAATGTGTCGACAAGAGACGAAACCCTTTAATTCGTCAGGATTATCGTTAAATGCCGGCACGAATTCCAGTACGTCGCTTAATCCTATTGGAAAGTTCATTTTAGAACTCTGTTCGCGTGTTTCCGTACGTATGGTTTCCGACGTGTCGTCCTCGCGATTTTGTATGAGCTCGGGCTCAGGTCTCTGAGAACGCGTTTGTGAAACAGACCACCCCAAATGATGGTGAAAAAGGGTAGAGAACAAAGAAATGAGATCTTCATCGTACCTAACAAGAAGAAAACACAAGACAAAAAAGCTTCTGTAAACTCGTTTAAATTCTATCCTATATGAAGATGTTTTTTCTGTTCAAAATGAGAGAATCAACCCTTTCGCCCTACGGAAAAAGTGTCTAAACCGTCGAGAGAGAAAAAATTTCCCAGAATAGATTTTCAAAGAGTCGGAGATGATTCAGAGGAAAAGATTCGACTCAAAGAAAACTTTCCAAAAAGTCGCTAAGGACAAGGACCAAGAATTTAATTTTTGTTCGTTATTGTTCAGCTTATCACGTAAGGAAAATCTTCCCCAAAAAGTTGAACTAATTTCAGGAAATGTATGTATATATGTATGTGTATAGTAAATTCAAATATATCAAAAAATCAAAAAATAAAAATCTGATTTATAGTTTATTTTTGTATCGGGTTTTTATTTTTGTCCCCCTTTCGAAGAGTAAAATATAGGTAAGTCAGATAAGTGAAGTTTAAGGGGTTTTTATTAGTCCCCGTTTAGATAAATAGAATGCTGTAAAAAATTTTAATTTATTAGGTTTTAGGGATTTTATTTGTCCCCGTTTGTATATATTTTAAAATGTAATTTCCTTAGAGTGGCAAAATGTTTCGAAAATATAAAAAACCATTTTTAGTTGACTATTTAGTAATATAAGAGTTGTTTTTTATCTCTTAGTAAAATGGAAAAATATTTTGCAAATTTCTGTTGTAAATGAAAAAACAATTTTTTAATCCACTTTAGTGGTTTTATCTCTTTGTAAAAAGGAAAAATATTTAAAAATTTCTTTTGTAAATGAAAAAACAATTTTTTATTCACTTTAGGGGTTTTCTTTTCCCCGTAAAGTATATATATACGTTTTAAAATGTTTTCCGCTTTAATCTTAAATGTCACTAGTTAATTAAATAGAACAAAAAGTCATACCTTATGCTGATGCTGGAGCGCGTTGATGTTGCTCCTGGTATTGTTTGGGCTGCTGTCGTCAAAAGAAATTTCCTGCTGCTGCTGCTGTTCGGCACCGATCGTCCTCCGGCTTCTGGATGCAGCTGTTCTTATTATTTTTTTCACTCTTGCCGGTGTTGAGCCCCAGGCACGCTGGTATTATCAAAAAATTTGGTTTTTATTTAATTATTCACTTACTCCTGGTGTCTAGCCCCAGGGAACGCTTTAAAAAGTTTTAAGTTTAAATTACTTTCCGGTGTTGTAGCCCCGGAATACGCTTTAAAATGTACGTATCGTTGATGTGTCCACGAACTTCGTATTCGTGTTTGGCAGCCGTTTGCGTCTCGCAGTGGGCACGAATTTAGACAGATGATGTTTAGTGAACCAGCTGAAAGTACCTTCAGCAGAACAACACGTTTGCTTTTGTGTAGTCCAACAGTGTTCCTTTGGTAGGGGATTGTTGGATAATCCCACGCCGCTTCTTCTTCTGTGGTAGATTGTTCGAAAATCCACGACCGCTGGAGCCAAAATTGTTCTGTTCCACTGCTGCCACCAACATTTTTTGTTGTTTTTTGTAGGGGTTTGGTTTCAGGAAGCGTTTCTCTTAGTCCTTAAAAAGACTAGGTGATCTCTTAAAATAGCTTCTGAAAACTTGTCCTACAACAGGGGTCGTTGCCGTATTTCCTCTGATTCCGAAGGGAAGAGTAACGTCCTTCTATTCGGTCTCTGTCCTTGGTCTTCACTTGGTCTTCCGTGGGGGCCAGGTGATACTTAGCTATCCGTTGTTGGGTAAAAATGAAAGTCCGTCTTGTTTCCTTTGGTATGTGGTTTTTTTATTTTTCCTCAAAGATTATCCTGGGGTACTTCTTCCAGGGACTATAGACGAATTTAGAATGCGGCCCGGAGATCACTTAACTATTCCTTTATAAAGGATAACAAATCGAAAATTGTATCCCAAAGATACACATTTTCGTACAACAATCTCGATATTTCGAGTGAGATGTTGTGTTTACTCTAGGTAAGAATTCAATTTCTTGAATTCTTATGAAACTATTGCGCAGATGTGGGAATGTATCTGCTATTGAGTTTTTGTTTGTTTTCCTCAATGGAACATTTTCGGATAGAGATAATGATCTCTGAATTTTGGATTTGGGTGATGCTGTGGGGCAAATGTGAAACGTAAACGAATATTTGATTCGCTTATTGTAACTTTTAATTTTAATTTTGATTTTGGGGTTAATAATGCCGTGGGGGCAAATGTTATGCAATAAACGAATGTTTGATACGTTTATTGCGGATTTTCGAATCATGTTTGGGTTTTTTTCGGGTTTTGATAAGATTTTGGCGTTTTAGCGTATTATAGCTAGGATTTGGATGTATGAATGGGGGAAAAAGGTAGTAGGGCTGTTTAGAGCACTACACCGGCACCTAAATGTGGATTACGTTCCCCTGAGAAGATGGGGATTAGTTGTGTTGACAACTTCACAACCTTGGTGTCATCGACAGTCATTTTTGTTAACTTGGTTTGGAATAAAGAGAAAAGGGGAGAAAAAAAGTCTGCAGATCCACAAATTTAATTAATAAAGTGACTGAAAAAGAAAATAGGGGATGCTGCGGTTATGAGGACTATCACTGCTCCGAAGGTGTTTGCAATACTTATTATTTTGTTTAACTTTTAGTATGAGTATCAATGGTAATAGGATTTTATTAAATCAACCAGGAATACATGGACAAATATAGACACAAACTTTAAAAGTAGCTACAGGTATTTATTCTTTTTTATATATCTTATTGTCTTGAAGTGGAAGTACTTCCGAATTACTGAAAACTTTCATTTGAACGATCGCGAAATATGGACAAATATAGGGACAGATGCAAAGATAGTAATATGTTGATTTAAATGTATATATAGAAGTGAAAATACTTCCCAAAAAGTACGGTAATTCAATATGGACAAAATAAGTACTATAGATTTTATACACTGAAACAGAATGACAGTCGAATCTATTGTATTTTCCCTTTTTAGTTTATAAACCTGTAATATCTGGCAATGAGCTGTTAAGGTTTTGTTTCGAAATCTTTGATTGAAACTGATTGCTGTCATTTAAATTCAAATGAAAATTAAATAAAATAATTTAAAATGGAATTAATTAAATAATTTCAGTTATATTTATTAAGTTTGTTGTTACAACTATTGAGCAAAAAGAATTTTCCAAAGTAAGGATTTAAATTACTTATCTTATAGTAAATTTGCTGTCATCTGTTGGTATATGCTGCAATCCTTTGTTGATCTGTTGTTCTTGTTGTTGCTGAGGCTGCTTCTGTTGATTATCTTTGTTACGGATGTTGAGGTTGTTTATTTTAATTTGTTATTTTTTTAGTTCCTGTCGTTTTACTGGTATTTTGTTTGTGTTAATTGTTTCTTTTAGATCCACTTTCATTGTTGGTTTCTACCTTCATTTTGTTACGATTTTTTTTTTTTTTGGAAATATATTTTATTATTATATTTTTGTTTTTTGTATACGGTTTTAGTTAACGTTTTCGGTGAACTTTTTGTTTTGTCACTTTTAATTATTTTTTGTTTTGTCACTGAGTTTATATGTTTATTATTTGTAAGTTCTCTTCCGATTCGGGCTTTTCAAACGCTTACGAGTTTACGATACTCAGGCTTCCTCGAATCCTACCGGCTGCGCCATTGTAGTGAACTTTTTTTTTCACTCACTTTAAACACCACCCACACGTTGGAATCCCTTTAAAATCAAACACATATTTTTTCTTTACGGTACTTTATTTTTTTTATCTTAATTACTGCCAAACACTATTTTAAACGTTATTATTACTGGCCATGTTACTAGCCAACACTATTTTCAAAAAACACCCGACACCAACCAACTCACTTCAAGATATTTAACCCACCCCATCAATTTTCGTTTTTTCATCGGACAAAAACTTTTCTTACTTTGCAGATAAAGGATTTTCTTTTCTTTGTCTTTCCCAAATTTGGGACCGAAAGAGGAAACACAAAAGAACAATCAACAAAAGATCATGCGCGAAGAGCATTTACGATCCTTTGTGTCGGTCGGCGATAAACGTACATGTAATTCGTTTTATGGCGCGAGTTTTTTGTTTTAACTTGGTTTGGTTAAAACGGAAAACGACGCTGATTGTGTTAATGGTTTTGGGTAACCATATTTCTAGATGATCATAAAATTGCTGGGGCGCATTTTATGATTCTCAATGATTTTGTTTGGAGAAAGACATCTGGTCCGCACATTTGGATCCTAGGGGATTTTTGTGGCGAACCTCTGGTTCGATTATCCTATCTAAGTTTTCAACGTGAGCAAATTGAACGTTTAGGTCAATTTGTTTAGTATTGCATTAATGTGGGACCGTTTGATGCATGCGGCAATGGTGTGGCTTGGGGAGTGTCTCATCCTTTAAGTGGATGTTATTGTCGTGTATCGCAATTAGTGGTGGAGATTAGCTCCGAAGGGGTAAGTATTATGGGATGGGTGGTTGTGGCCGTAACAGTAGTACTAGAAACTAAAATAAGTTAGATATTAAAATCACAAAAGCATTGTAAGTAATATATTAAAATATTATAAACAATATTAAACTTATTGAAGGGTACAGTAAACTCAAAAAATGAAAACAAAAAGGAAATGATTGTAAATAAATAAATAAATTTGGACTAACTAAAGATAAAATAAATAGAAATAGAAGTAGTCTAAATATATGTTGTAAATAATGTAAAGCCAACCCCTGCGCGCACACCGACATGCTGTCGAAAGGGAGTTTCATTCCTCTTCCAAGAATGAAACTCAATTTTTGTAAGGGGGGAGGAATGTTATATAATTAAGTTCAATTAATTATCACTCCCCCTATGAATAATTAACAACTCGTGTCTTCACGTGCATATCCTTCCCTTCCCCCCAAATCACCAATTTTCCATTACATTAGAATATCCCCAAATACAATAGTTGAATAATAAATTAAGTAAAGTAAAACCCCTATTTTAAAACCTCAATCCTATTTTACATAGCCATTTTCTCCCTATTTAGACATAGTCACCCTACCGCCCATAGCTCAATCCTCTATTAGCCAATTCCGCTTCCTAGAAATAACCATCGTGGAAGCGGAACGAAAAAGCATATGAAAACGAAAGACACGAGATTCCTTCTTGTTGAAATCGTGAAGTCAAAGCGTGCGGTTGTGCTTGCGAGAAAAAATGCACGTTTTAGTTTTCATAAATCGGATGTATTAAAGAAATAATAGTTTTCATAAATCGAATGTATTAAAGAAGTAATAGTTTTCATAAATCGAATGTACTAAAGAAATAAAAGAACAAGAGAAAAATTAATTAAAAAGCTTGCTCATTAAACAGAGTTTAAATAAAGACAATAAAATAGTTTACATCATAGTTTTCATCAATCGAAATTCTCATCAATTAGTTTAAATAAAGATAATAAAATAGTTTACATCATAGTTTTCATCAATCGAAGTTCTCATCAATTAGTTAAATAAAGACAATAAAATAGTTTATATAAAAATAAACAAAAAGGAGTTTTATTGGGGACCTGCAACGAACCACATCCACCAGGAGCAGAAGCGGCAATCGACCACGTCTCAACACCTTTCAAGAAACAAAATAGGGGTGAGTTTGGTGATTACAATATACTAAATAATTGTTAATATAACATTTAACAACACTACATATAAAAGGAAAGAAAATCTAATCATATTATCTGACGATACGATCCTACTCAATGATAAACATATTGTAAATGAAAACTATACAAAAGACATAAATTTAATAAAGTTTATAGACAATGTTACCATAGCTGAAACTGTATATTATAATCTCAAAGAAACAATCAAAGAATATGTAATCCCAGCTAATGAACTAGTTATTAAGTTTGACCAAATATTGTACACATATGACAACAACTCATTCACAAACAAGGTTGCTGACGCAATCATGGGAACATAGATATATTAAGAAACTATCTATCCTATATTGAAGATAATCCTACAGCTAGTGGGATATATATTACAATCATTATTATAATAGTCATATTCATTATGTACACACTCAATACAAAATGTAAAAGATACAACGAATATAGAAGTAATAAGGAAAGAATTAAAATGAAGCAAGTATACGAAACGAAGAGGTTAGAAAGCGAGGACGCTTTGTTTTTAAGAGGGAGGGGAGTTAACACCACTGTTGACATTAGTCATCATGTTAGATAACACAATGTGCCCTCTTTAGATAACATAAGTTATGTGACTCACCCATGTTATCACCAAAACTGAGTTAACATCACTCACGATTCACAGTGTATATTGATAAGATTATCTGCATAAGCAAAAGGACAGATATAAATAGAAATGTAAGAACCGAGAGCGGCAGTAGCTTTTTTAAACAAGTAGTGTTAAGATGTAAATAAAACGGTCATAGGCTAATTAAAGAAAAGTATTTTTTTTTTTTACATTTTAACAAACCTAACTACATTAATTCGCGCCACGACATGTTATCGATACCGGACGACTTCTTAGGGTTTCTAGATTAGGTAGGTTCTATAGGAAATTTGGTGTGGCGAAATCGTGAGCATTATCACATGTGTCGTCGAAGTATGCATTGTTAGCTGAGTTAAAGACAACTATTGGCTCCCTAAAGTTGTCTAATATGTTGTGAACCTCTGAATTAATCCCATCTGAATACCCTTCAGTATGTCTTCCAATTATCAGGTATGACTGATTCTCTGTTTTATCAATGTCCCAATATTGTGAATAATGCGGAGCTTTTTAAGCTCCTGGATGTGACGGAGAGTGAAGTCGTCATGGGGAATCTGGTAAGTCTTTGAGCTATTTATTAAAGGTTGCTGACGCAATCATGGGAACCTTAGACCCACAGTCCGAGCTCCCAGCATATCAAGTCGCGGCGGTTAGCCAACACGTGGGCATATAGAAACCTGAAAAGCATGACTTACCTGCCCATACGACTAACCACCGCTGCAATGCTTAACTGCGCTGAAGTAAAAACCATCAGCAACACAAGCGTTTCTATAGCAAGGGCAAATTGGTCGCACATCTAGCAACCAACATGACATTGGTTTCTACCAACGAAGTGTCTCCCAAGAAGTCGGCTAAAATGCCACAAGAGATATTTTTTTCCTTTTGGTTCTGTAATGCATGCCCACATCGGTCGTTAAATCAAGCTACACGAAATGGAAACGCGCACCATGTAGTTCAAGGCAGAATCCGGTTGCATATGCAGCGAGCAACACTGCCCAAAGTACCAATGAAATGCCCCTAAAATACCATATACCAAGAGGAAGGAATCTTTCCCATACATGTGCATGGCGGTTCATATAAGAGGACGCTAGCAACGCACGCCCGATCAGCATGAATCTACCACACAGTGCTGGTTGGGTATACATATCCTATCATAGAAATGTGATGTACACGATCAGCAATAATGCTTTACACAGTGGCTGATCGTGTAAACATTTTAACCCGTTTCAGGAGGACTTGCCCCAGCTGCCAGGGTTGTTTATTTTTGTTTAATATGATGTTCATGGTTCGCATGCTGAGCGACACGCACGAAGAGCAACCAAAGGGGATCATCGTGTGTGTGCGTGCAACCCTTCTGTGGTGGCACACCGATTCGAGAAAGAAAATTACCAAATATGGTCATCGAGACTATGAATGGGATTTTGGTATTCGGTCGCTTCGGTAGCATTAGGCAATCGCGTTGTGGATACGGTGGGGACAAATTGTCTCAAAAAAGAAAATTACGGTTTTGACCCCAAAATCAATTCACACGAAATTAAACGCATTTCGTACCGCCTAACCTATTGTTATAAATACCGTGAGCAAACGGAAATATTAAGACGGTGTCAAAAAAAAGAAAATTACCAGTTTTGACCCCAAAATCAATTCACACGAAATTAAACGCATTTCGTACCGCCTAACTTATTGTTATAAATACCGCGAGCAAACGGAAATATTAAGACAGTGTCAAAAAGAAAATTACGGTTGTGACCCCAAAATCAGTCCACACGAAAATAAACACATTTTTGTACAACCTAAACTTATTATCGCCAACACAACGTATCAACTTAAAATTGTACGAATACAGTGTATCAAATTGAAATTGTATAAATACAGTGTATCAAATTAAAATTGTATAAACACTGTTTTTTTTTTTTTTTTTTTTTTTTTTTTTTTTTTTTTTTTTTTTTTTTTTTTGGTTTCGGTAGGAAGGTGGAAATCTTCAAAAGATACCTCTAGACCGATTCAGGGGCATGCCGGGTTTTTACCGACTAAAACCACCTCCCGCCAGGCTCACATTCCCGTTGATCCCCGCGGAACTTTCTTTTAGATATTCCATCGCGGGGCGGGACGGAGTTTACCTGTTACTCCGCTCGTCACGTCGCAACTGCTGCATCATTTCACAGAGAATACCACTGGTTACGGACCATGCCTGTTTTGAACTAAGCATGTATTCTATTACTCCAGTCGAGTAACTGTCCGTCTCGTGTGTCTCTCCAAAATTGTTCGTGCTGTCTCGAATCTCACGCACTCTGTGAGTACGTGTTCCGCATTCTCTATTTTGCCTTCGCAATACGAGCAGTATGGGTGATACACATGCTTATACTTGTGCAAGTATTGCCGAAAGCATCCATGTCCTGATATTAGTTGAGTCAAGTAGTAATTCAGCTCGCCATGTTTTCTTTTCACCCATGTTTCTATATCAGGTATCATGGTGTGGGTCCATCTTCCCTTGGTGGAAGAATCCCACCTTCGTTGCCATTCTCTTAGGCTTGAGAGCTCTAATTGTGTCCGCATTCTCCAATGATTCTCTTGGGAGACCTTATACCATGCAGCGTTTTCTTTAGCTGCAATGTCAAGTGGTGTCCTTCCGGCCAAAACATTTATGGCATCTTCGGATACCGTTCGAAATGCACAACATACTCTTAGTGATGCCAGTCTATGCGCTGAGTTCACTCCCCTCATGTATGACTTATACTGCGCGGCTCCTGCCCATATGTGAGCTGCATACATTATAGTGGAGGTGTTGACACTGGTTATGAGTTTCCTTATGTGGGGCCGGGGTACTCCAACATTGGGTAGCAGTCTCCCCAAAACTTTGCATACTCTTGCCGTTTTTTCACTCGTTTTCCTCAGGTGTTCCTTGAAGCTCAACCTGTTGTCGAGTATAACACCAATATATTTAATATAGGGACTGGATCTGATTATTTGTCCTTCTATTTCCAAATCAATGTGTTCAACTTTCTTGCGGCTGCTTATTAAAACTGCCTCCGTCTTATGTCCAGCTAGTTTCAGTCCTGCCATACCTAACAAGCATTTAATGCTCTGGATTGCTTGGGAGCAAATATTCTCCAGGTCATCTAGATGTTTAGCGACGGCTACTATTGCCAAATCATCTGCGTACCCAATGATTCAAACCCCTTCTGGTACGTTGACTCTGAGCACACCATCATACATGATATTCCATAACAGCGGACCTAATACAGATCCCTGAGGTACACCCGCTGTTATTTTATATTCCTGTGGTCCTTTATCTGTGTCATAGAGCAGTCTTCTATCCGATAGATAGTTTGCTAATATTCGCACCAAGTAGGGTGAGACTTGTAGATCGCCCAACGCTTCTAGAATCCGATTCCAATTCACCAAGTTAAAAGCATTTTTTACATCAAGCGTCACCACCGCGCAATATGTTTTGGTACCACCTAGCCATCGTGCTCCAGCTATTACATTGCGAGCGATACACACCACAGATAGTGCCTTACCGGTTGATCTACCTTTCCGGAACCCATACTGCGATTCAGAGAGCCCCGATGTTCCCTCAGTGAATTCTTCCAGGCGAGTGGCAATTACTCGCTCAAGCAGTTTTCCTGTTGTGTCCAGCATGCACAACGGGCGATAAGACGACGGCTCTTCTGGATTCTTGACACCTTTTGGTATAAGCACAAGCCGCTGTTTTTTCCATCGTTGAGGAAATTGTCCTGTTTGAAAGCAGGTGGTGAACGAACTGCTAAAGACGTCTGGCTTTTTTGTTAGAGCAGTCTTCACTACAGTGTTAGGGATACCACCCAGTCCCGGGGTATTGTTTTTTTTATAACCCCTGCAGCCAAGAGTACCTCTTCGGTGGTCACGGGAGGTATCTCTCCTTCAGTGATACTCCACTGCTCTTGCGCTCTCAAAATCTCATCGCACTGCGGGAAGAGGACAGCAACGATTCTGGCTATATCACTTTTCCTTTTTTGCGTTTGGCTACTGTTACTCTGTAGTCTTTTCATGACTATCCTGTAAGCGCTGCCCCATGGGTTGTTATTTAATTCATCCCTTAGGGAGCAGAACGCGTCATATTTACTTTTGCGGATCACATTCCTCAACTCTTTCCGTTTGTTGACGAGTTCCGCATGCAACTGTGGGTAGGTGTTACGGTTTCTTGCTCTTTGTTGCAAGCGTCTTAACCTGTTGCACTCCGATCGCACATGGCCGATTTCTGAGTTCCACTAATACACTGGTTTGATAGTCCTGCTGGTTGTCTTTTTCGCGGCATAGAAGCATCACATGCGGTAGTTAGCCACTTCATGACTTTTCCAGCCTGCCTGTTCGCCCCGGCCTCTGCGTCAAACTGTGCGATTTGGTCTTCCAGTATATAGTCGAGCAGTTCCGCATCGAGGTCCTTCTCTTTCCACCCATTTTTTTGGACTTTCTTCGCCAATTTGCCAGTGATAAATCCCCTGTGCGGTAATATTTCGTACATCACGGCTTGGTGGTCACTGTGGGTGTAGGTGTCCAAAACTCGCCACTCCATACTTCTTGCTAACCTGGAGCTGGCAAATGTGATGTCAATTTTGGACCGGCCTCTCTCGTTTATGAAGGTGTCATCGATACCATCATTAAGTAACACCACATCTAGGACTGCGAAGGCTTCAAGTAGTGCCTGACATCTACTGTTGGTCCTTGTACTTCCCCATTCTACTACCCAAGCGTTGAAATCTCCAGCAACTATAAGAGGGCTCTTATCTCTAGCTTCTTGTGTCATCCTATCCAAAAAGCATTTGAAATATTCTATTTCCCACCTTGGCGGAGCGTAACAACAGTAGAAATGAATTCCTCTGCTCTTCGCATAGGCGAACCCTTCCAGCCTCTGGGCACTTCTGCATTCCATCGAGGAATTTCCAGTTGTCCAGATGGCCGCTGTTCCGCTGCTGTCTTCCTCCCATGTAACAATACCAGTACCAGGCATCCTGTACTGTTCATTGATGAGCACCACGTCGACACCATATTCCTTAACCGTTTGGGAAAGGAGATCTTGTGCGGCTCCACAATGGTTTAAGTTAATTTGAATGCACTTAAACCTGTCCATTTTTTTTGAGAAGATTGGACATCGCGTTTTTAAATGCTCGGCATTTGTAACTCCCTGTTGAGTGGTGGTTACCGCCTTCGCATCCTAATTCGCAAACCATGCATTTGGGTTGTGCTTTACAATACATTGCTTTGTGGCTTTTTTCTCCGCATTTCAAACATATAAATAAAGTGTATCAAATTAAAATTGTATAAATACAGTGTATCAAATTAAAATTGTATAAATACAGTGTATCAAATTAAAATTGTATAAATACAGTGTATCAAATTAAAATTGTATGAATACAGTGTATCGGATTGAAGTTGTATAAATACCGTGTATCAAATTAAAATGTAAATTTCATGAAATTACTAATAGCGTATGTTTTAACTGAAATAAGTTTTCATCAAATTATCCACAATTTGTTCAACATAAGCGTAGTGTATAAATACAGTGTATAAATTCAGTGTGTCAAATTAAAATGTAAGTTACTTGAAAATACTAAGATCGTACACATTGAAATATAATTTTACGGAGATCATTAAGATATTTTTGTTTTTTTTTTGCTTTTTTTACCTGAATAAAGTTTACCTAATTTAGTGTAAAATAGGTTACCTAAATTAACTATACCTAGTGCGACATAAGCTTAATTTCACTTAATGATGTATATGACGTAAGATAATTCTAAGCTTAAGAGAGAAGATAAAATACTATGTCAACCTAGAATAAATTGCACGAAAGATGCTAAATCCTTATGTTTTACCTAAAGTAAGTTACGTTGAAAATTAGAAATTACGTTGTGTACCAAACATCTAGAGTTAATAAGAAAAGAATAAAGAAAATAGACGTAAGTAACCCGCAGATTTTATCTTGAGCGACAAGACACGACGGACGGTTAAGCAGTTGGGACGTCTTGGTGAACCAGTGTCGGACGGACACACTACCAAGACTACGCAAAAAAACCCGTACTTCTACTCAGCAACCCTCCTCACCCTCCAGAAGGCGCACCGGCCTTAATACGAACTCAACACAACAGACCCTCGAACGCATTTCCAGCTATTCCCAGCCAGACAACCCCCCTGCTCAGGTCACTACTTCTGACCTACTCGCGCTTCAAGCCTCACTCCGCCGAGATTTAAATCAAATTCGTGCGGAGGTCCGAGGCACACAATGAAGCGCGCAGAACCGCCCAATGAATCGGCGGCAACCTCCTCAGCGTACCTCCCAGCGGACTTCTTTTCGTCGCCCACCTCCACGGCCTTCTCGTTACGAGCCCGCCAACAGGCAAAATCTGCCCAACAATACCGTCACACGCGCTTGGTGCGCCAATCACCAACGGTGCGGGGAGCGTACAATTAATTGTAGGGCACCTTGCGGTTGGACTCGACCAACCAACAACCGGCGTCAGTCTTTAAACTAATTTTGCCAACAGACACCCTTGCGCAACCGGCCGGTACCACATCCATAAGACGCCTTACGATCAGGGACTCGCGACTGAATATCAATCTTACCGTCGATACCGGCGGTGATATCTCGGTCCTTCCGCGATCTTTCGCCTGACGCAACCGCGTACCCACCGCCTTACAGTTGTCAGCAGCAAACAATTCTCCGATACGCACGTACGGACGAAAAAAGCTGACATTCCATCTGGGTCTCAGACATCCAATCACACACCAGTTCGTGATTGCTGATGTTAACGAACCCCTAATAGGTTCCGACTTCTTAGGAAAGCACAACCTGTTGGTAGATTCAACCCACAACAGGCTTGTAGCTCACACCACACCTTCCTTGCCCTTGCCGACATCTCCAGAGGTAATACCGCGGGCCACACCGTGTACAGACCCAATCCAGGCCATGGTACAGGAATTCGTCAATACGACAATTCCTCTACCTAACTAGCGCCGACACAGGGCAAATGTGTTTCATCACATAGAGACACGGGGCCCTCCGGTAAGCCAGCGCGCACGTCGCCTGCCCCCAGAGAAACTACGCGCGGCACGCGCCGAGTTCGACCCTATGATCACACAAGGTATCTGTCAACCATCAGACAGTCCTTGGGCAAGCCCACTTCATTTAGTTAAGAAACGTTACGGGATTACAGACTGCTGAACGCAGCAACAGTCCCCGACAGATACCCTATTGCACACCTCTATGATTTTTCATATAAATTACTAGGTTGCAAGGTCTTCACCACCCTGGATCTCACCAGGGCTTACCATCAAATTCCGGTGGCACCAGAAGACATCTCAAAAACGGCAGTCATTACTCGTTTCGGACTCTTCGAGTTCAAAGTAATGACTTTCGGCCTCAGGAATGCCGCACACACATTCCAGAGATACATCGACTCGGCTTTACCTGGTCTCAATTGCTGTCACGCTTATCTCGATGACATCCTCATCGCCTCACGAGACCACGTTGAGCACAAGCGCCATTTACGCCAGGTCTTCGAGCGCCTCCGCGAATTCGGCCTTGTCATCAATCAGATAAATGATGCCAAAAAGCAAATCACATATCTGGGCTACATTGACAACCAGGGCATTCGCCCACTTCCAGACCGTGTGGAGGCCCTCATACAATATCCACGTCCAACCAACATAAGCGAGCTCCAACGTTTCCTCGGAATGCTAAATTTCTATCGCCCAACCCTTAAAGACGCCGCCCAAACGCAGGCGTCTCGGACTCAATTTCTAAAAGGAGGGAAGCGCAACGACAAGCGCCCGATCCCATTGACAGAAGCTTCGGACCGCGCATTCCAACTGTCCAAGGAGCAACTGGCTAACGCCACACTGCTTCGATATCCCTTAGAGGGAGCGGCTTTGTCTATCCAATGCGACGCATCGGATTCCGCAATCGGAGCAGTCCTGCAACAGGATTTCGAAGGCCAACCGGAACCGCTCGGTTTCTTTTCCAGGAAACTGAGTCCCACAGGGCGGCGATACAGCGCGGCAAACCGCCTATGACCGGAAATTGCTGGCGATTTATAGCGCCATTAAATATTTCCGTCATATGGTAGAAGGTCGCTCGCTCTCCGTGTATACAGACCACAAACCGCTGATCTTTGTGTTCCGGAAAAAGTCGCGAAATGCTTCCCCCCGACAAGAGCGTCAACTCGACCTCATCGGCCAATATACTACCAAGATCAAACATATCTCCGGTAAACAAAACATCACGGCGGACGCCGTTTCTCGTATCGATACGATTCACTTGCGCGCTACACTAAACAACGCCGACCTAGTCCTGGCCCAGCAGGAGGACAGCCAGCTCTAATCACTTCTAATTGCTGATACAGCACTCGAGCTGCACAAAATCACTCTCCCCAATCCCTTGGGCGACATCTGGTGCGATGTTTCAACTGGAACCGCCAGACCCTACATTCCTGAGAAGCTTCGTAGGGGCGTGTTCCAGTTCTACCACGACCCAGCCCACCCCAGCGGTCGTGCGATCGCTGCTGCCGCCCGTAAGAAATTCATTTGGCCCCGAATGATCAAAGACCTCACCAGCTGGGCTCGCGCTTGCCTCCAGTGCCAACGCTGCAAAGTAGCGCAGCATAATGTATTAGAACCTGCACAACTTAAGCTACCCACGGCACGCTTCGCCCATGTCCATATCGACATTGTGGGACCGCTTACTCCATCAAGGGGATTTTCGTACATCCTCACTATGATGGATCGCTACACGCGATGGCCAGAGGCGACTCCCCTCAGTGCAGTTACCACTGAATCAGTCGCCAAAGCTTTTTATCGGACCTGGGTCACACGTTTCGGCGTACCTGCCACTATTACTTCGGACCGAGGCCCGCAATTTGAAGCAACGATATTCAGGCAGCTGACCGATCTCCTCGGCTGTCAACGAAGCTGTACCACGGACTACCACCCCGAATCCAACGGGATGATCGAACGTTGGCACAGGTCTCTTAAGGCCTCACTCATGTGTCATAATGACACAAAATGGTTCGACACCCTCCCGACAGTCATCCTCGGCCTCAGGACTAGTATCAAGGAGGACCTAGGTGCCTGCGCTGCGGAACTCACCTACGGTACTAACCTCCTACTGCCAGGCGAACTTTTCGTGGATAATGAAACGTCACACGACCAGCTGCAGGATACAGGCCACCTCCGAGACCTTCTCCGTAAGGTCAGAGCAACGCCCGTGACCAGGCACGGTGCTAAAAAGACTTTTGTCCACCCTGAACTGCACAGCTGCACGCACGTCTTTGTCAGGATGGATAAGACTACAAAACTTTTGGACCCCCCGTATGACGGTCCCTTCAGAGTCTCCAACCGCATCACCCACCGTGTCTTCGAGATCGATATCCGAGGCAAACGATCCACGGTCAGTGTTGAGAGACTCAAACCTTGTTTCTTCGAGGCGTCAGCTCCAGATCCTCAGTCAGCAACCGACTCTGCCAACATTCGCCAACCACCTCAACCTCCACTCACCCGAAGCCGAGCACGTCTCCTTAGGCAACCGAATCCTTCCAATCCATCAAGCACCTAACTTCCTTCCGACACCCATCAAACTACTCCTTCCGCCATTTTTTCGTGACTACGTCACTTGGGAGGGGGGGGGGGGTACTGTGTGGTTTCCTATATTACATGGAGAACCAACCCCCAATTCCATATCTTATTTCGACCGCCTTCAGCGCGTCATACCTATCCATTTCCCTTATAAATTTTCCTCTCCTCCACAATTCTGTCTTTCCATAGTTCGATGACCTATGAGAGCACCACAATCACCGCACTAGGTCACTGGATCAGTTTCAGACGCGGCATTAATACACACACACTAAGCCAGATCAACCCTGGGTTATTGTGCTTTCCTTTTGATTTCTTCATCCTTTCTACGCCTATCGACGTCGAACGAATACACAAGTACATTTCTACCTCGATGAGCGTGGGGAATTGAAGGATGCACAAGAGAGCATGATTACCATTGGCGGATCGGTGTGTAAAGCAGAAATCCCAATTTCCATCCCTAATTCCAATCAGTCACTATCCAACCACAGCAGCGTACACACGTTACGCTGCATACAGAGTCGCTAGTCAGATCTCAATCGGATAGTCACGCTGCCGCTAATAGTCCTGAAACGCCATCCAACATACTCACCGCAGTCTTCAAAATGCTTTTAGTTCTTTGTGTATTATTTGCCAAAGCGCACCTTTTCGATAGTTACATTCAGTTGTGATCCTTTCCTGTGTAAACGCAAATATAAGTTCTTCAATTTAAATCTAGTGATAATTTATGTAAGTGAAAGGAATTAAAAGCCATCACCATGGATTAGATTAACAAAACCAAAAAAACTCAGTATAAAATAAAAAAAAAAAACAAATAAAACATTAATACAATCCACCACAATGAATTATTATTTTTTTTTCCTGGATTTTCTTCTGGCGAACATTTGTTTTCGTAGTGACGGTGCAGTGGGGAAGAAGTGAACCGTATGCCCGCGCTTGGTGCAATACTTTTTACCCACCACAAGTCTCTTCAAGTTTATACTTCGGGACATAAGTCTCCGAAGTTTCAACTAGAATCTCGTGAAGTCGAGCTGCAACATTATTTGTCACAACCGTCGTTAGGTTCCTGTCAGTGAGAGAGTTGGTGGAGTTTTTCGTTCAATGTGACATTGACCAAATCGGGTATGTATCTGATATGAACCCGGGATTATTTGATTTCCGAAACTGGAATGCATCATCGTTTTATACAAAATCTCTCGAAATTTGCACTTTAAAAATGTGCAGAAGCAGGATTCCAGAAATTGAATTATATTAATACGTTTTGCGGAAGTGTTATTTGATGCACAACATATAACGATATGAGGTTTATATTATGGGGCATATTTTAGAGGGAAAATAATTCATTTTTAATTTAAATATTACAGAAGTTTCGTGTAGTGATATGGGATCACTTACAGGTGCGGTTTGACATAAAATAGGAAATTATCATCATCATCGGCACTACAACCGGGATACGGTCTTGGCCTTATTTAGCAAGTCTCTCCACCGGTATCCGCTCTGTTACGGACCGACTTTGCGACAGGTCCCCCCAACATTGACTAATTCCCTTTCGTTAGGTTCCCCTCTTTGCCATTAAACGGAGAACAACTCGCCAAGTAGTTAATTTGCATAAACTACTTTATGCAAATTCTACTTGGCAGAGAAAATAATAAAAACCGGCATTGGAGTCGAATAATAAAATAAAACGTCAACGGCGAAAATAATAAATAAGTCATTCAACGTTAAACGATCAAAAACAAAGTACTGTGAGATTGAATAGACGCGACTAAGCGTCGTTATAATTTGAATTGGCGGTAAATTACACCTACTACTTATAATTGTGGAAGAGTTGATATAAAACCAACAATCGAATACGGACGAAACAAAGAAAAACAGAGAACACAACAAAGCTGAACAAGGGAGCAGCCATCAACGCCCCCTGCAACCAGTCGCAGACAATAGCATCTGGTGGTTAGGTATCCGCATTAGTGTTGTATTTACCGGGTTTATACTCGATTTGGTAGACGAACTCCAGTAGTTTGCGATGGAACCTTAGTAAACGTGACGTGGGGTCTTTCACGTTGAATACTCCCTTTAATGGTTTGTGGTCCGTGTATATATTAAATTTTCTCCCTTGTAAATAACAATGGAAATTCTTAGCCGCCCAAACAATGGCTAGTAACTCTTTCTCGATTATAAGTAGTAGGTGTAATTTACCGCCAATTCAAATTATAACGACGCTTAGTCGCGTCTATTCAATCTCACAGTACTTTGTTCTTGATCGTTTAACGTTGAATGACTTATTTATTATTTTCGCCGTTGACGTTTTATTTTATAATTCGACGCCAACGCCGGTTTTTATTATTTTCTCTGCCAAGTAGAATTTGCATAAAGTAGTTTATGCAAATTAAAGTAGTTTATGGAAATTAACTACTTGGCGAGTTGTTCTCCGTTTAAAGGTAAAGAGGGGAACCTAACGAAAGGGGGTTAGTGAATGTTGGGGGGACCTGGACTCAAGGTCGGTCCGTAACAGGTCCTGTAGTGCTCCAAAAAGCCCTACCATCTTTTTCCGCCATTCCAAATCCAAAATCCTATCAAAACCTGAAAAAACCCAAACATTATCCAAAATTCGCAATAAACGAATCAAACATTCGTTTATCGCATAACATTTGCCCCCACGGCATAATAAAATCCAAAATCAAAATTAAAATTAAAATTCACAATAAACGAATCCAATATTCGTTTATTGTTCTATATTTGCTCCACAGCATCACCCAAATCCAAAATTCAGAGATTGTTATCTCTATCCTAAAAATTCCATTGAGTTAAACAAACAAAAACTCAAAAGCAGATACATTCACACATCTGCGTAATGGTTTCGTAAGAATTCAAGAAATTGATTTCTTATCTTGTGTAAACACAACATCTCGCTCGAAATATCCAAAAGATCGAGATTGTTGCACGAAAATGTGTATCTTTGAGATACAATTTTCGATTCCTTTTCCTTTATAAAGGAATGGTTTCGTGATCTCCGGGCCGCAGTATAAATTCGTATTTTGTCCCTGGGGGAGATACCCCAGTGGGAGAAAAAATAAAATTTGAAAACGAAGACAACCCGGTTTTTCATTTCACCTGGCCTGGAAGACCAAAAGAAGATCAAGGACATTCGACCCATATCTAAGGACGTTGCTCTTCCCTTTGGACTCAAAGGAAGCACGGCAACGAACCCTGTTGTGCGACCGGTTTTCGGGAACTTTTATAAGAGATCTCTTAGTCCTTTTAAGGATCAAGAAACACGCTTCCTGAAACCAAGAGCACAACAGTCCTTATCCGAGACTTGTTAAAAAAAAAGAAATAGTTTTGTTATTTATGTTGTTTTTTTATTCACACATGTAAGGAACGTCAACTTGGTTGCAAAATTTGATCCGTATCACCTTGGGTGCTGCAGCATTCACTGCGTATAACAATTAAATTGTAATATTCTGACGTCACATTATTAAGGAAAATCAATCCCGCTTACTTTCGCAGCACTGGCATTTCTACTGTCCGCAAATTTATTAACAATAACTTGAAACTACATGAGTAGTTAAATAAAAAACGATATTAAGAGGATTAATTATATATATATATTAATTATATATTATTTTACATACTGTATTTAATAACTTGAAATTTATGTACCATTATAATTGAATTGAGAGTTCAGAAAAAATAAACAAAACCATGTAAGTAATTTAACGCAAAATTGTCCAATAAATTTGTATTTTTTTTTTTGTAGTTCCTTTTTTTATTTTCAGAATGCATTCAATTGCAAGGATTCCTTATTTAGCGGGGCATCCATTTCCACAATCTGAACCCTGGCAGATATCGCAAAGAGATGACTCGATTTGATAGTAAGCTGTAGCACGTTTGTTGTTGTCATAATAATCATAGACCGTGATAGGAACTGGTTTTTGTTTAGCTACAGAGAATGTCCTGATAGCATTTACTTCGAGGCAAGTCTGGGTAGCATTTAAACTGTCAAAGTAAATCACCACAACAGTTTCTCCGTTCTTGGTTTCAACTCGCTAAATAGGAAGGAAGAAGATTTCACAAAATGATCTATTAGAAGGACAATAATACCTACCTTCGCTCCTGAGCTCTGCATGATAGCGTCAAAGCTATCAGTGTCAGCGGTATATCCTGATGGTAACGAGACTTCCAAGACAGCCATATTTGACTCTGTGTTATTATCTACATAAGCAACACAGATAGACACACGCAACCTTTCACTGGTTGATTGCAAAACCGTCGAATTGATAGTGAAATATGTGCTACTATCATTGTTAGCAATATTGTAGCGATACGAAACTTGAGCTAATGCTGAGCCAGTGCCCTCGGCAACAATTTGTAAGAATGTCAACGTTTTTGGAAGCTAAAGAATCCAAGAGATAAGAAATACAATAGTAAATAACATAAAGACACTTTATGAACGTCAAGTTTACGTACTACGTGGGTTTGTAAAACAAGCGCGTTAGTAGGATTAACATTGATCGTTCCAGAAACATTTTGACCACCAGAATAGTTAATAGTCATTGTGCCTGATCCTGAACCGGCCTTCTCAGCAAACTGGGTAAGAGCTTGAAGTCCCACCACTGTGTCTTGAGTTGAGGAGAAACCACCGTTGCTATTACGTTGTGCTACAAGCCATTTAATGTTCGGTAACACAGTGCTGGCATCACCTCTTTCTAGTTTTGCCAACACAACGTATGCTGTCAATTCAACTTCAACAGAGCTAGGTCCATACCATTCATATTTCGGTTGTATTGAGTCTGACCACCATTGACTATCACCTTTAAGAAGAATGTACTCTCTGGTTATAGTAGTTCATGCGACGAATGAAATCCTTCAACTTACCGTTTCTGTGCGATAGACCGTCGAGTTTTACTAGAAGGTTGTCAGCAGTTGTATGTCGACCTGCGAGAGCCATAGCCAATGCTGTAATTGCCATTGAATATTGGTCATCACTTGACTCTATCTCTTGGTCCAGATAATCCAATGCTTTATCGATGTATGTTTGATATTCAGCTGCAGACTCAACATTCTCAAGGAAAGCAAGAACTACAAACGCGGTTAATCCGGGTGTACCGCCGCTTTGAGAGCTGTCAAGCACTCTGCCAACTTCAGGGAATTCTCCACTTGGTTTTTGTGTACCAGCTAAGAATTCAAGCCCGGCCTTTAGTACATTTGGATCAATGTAAGTGAAAGGTATTGCCTGATGGAATGATTTAACCACGTAAGCCGTAAGCCAGGTGCTTCCGCTAGGATCTGAGTTGCCGAATGCGCTGTAAGATCCATCGTCATGTTTGTAAGATAATTCACGTTGATAGCCAATTTCCAGGTAGTTTTTCGCCCTTTCCTCAATTTCAGGTTTCAGTTGATTAATTGCCTACGGAGGACAGCATTTTTAAAATGTATCTTCAAGGATGTTGGTAGCTGAACTGTTACCGTTAAATACATTAGAACCAAAATATCTGGCACCAAGTTCATCATGTTCTGTTCTCCGCATCCATAAGGCATGCGTACGAGCTGATCCAAATTGTCGATAGTCGGACCTAAGAGATCTCCAACAACAGATATCTCCACATACTGAGAGTCGGGAACTGCGTCTTCGGGAATGGTGATGTTTACTTCTTCTGTTACTTGTGAGGTGTTCGCTAGATTAAGGAAGAATGCCTTATTGACATAGATTGTTACGCCTTCCGGTATAACTTTAAGTGTCTGATCAATAGCATCACCAGCCAAGGTTGATGTGGCTGTAATTTTCAATGAAATATCTCCAACAACCTTCGGGCGAATCAAGAACGACACACTCTTGCCGTCGTTAGCGGGAACAGTTATAGATTTAGTGCGGTTCACATCTTCACTAGCACTCTCTGTCACCCCGTTTGTAACTTCAGTAAAATCGAATTCATGATCGGAGTTGTCAAGGACAACATCGACATCCACGCTCTGGTTCATGTAGTTAAATATGATAACCGGAATCGATATAACCTCACCTATACAAGTGAGAACTCTTGAAGAAGATCGTATTTTTATGATTGAAAAAATACTCACCTCGTATTACAGAGTATGGTAAATTAGTTGATATGAAGAATAGCTGGAAAACTCTTAGTTTACTAGCTTCTTCGGTTAAAGCAATTCCCTTCTCTGGACTCAGTGAGAAGCCTGTGATTATCCATGACGTTATCGTATCAGGGACAGTCTGGTTTAAGGTAATTATGCTTGAATCAGTGCTGCAGTCGGGGAAAAGAAAACACATATTAGATGTTTTTTCTAAAACCAACAGAGTGAATGATTTGTGACCACTAGCACCAAATATGTATTTAGTCAGCAAGTTACTAAATAGGCATGCTACAAGTTTGTTAGTGAGATGCAAACGTAAGCGTTAAAAAGCGAGAAGTTAGATTGCATAAAGAATAGCAATAAATGTTAGTTTAACTATTGTAACTAAAGTAGTGTATTATCTTAGTGTTTTTTGTTTTTTGGGGGCAAACGCAAATGTGTCACTTTGTAACGTAACACAATGTATGACAAAGTACTTTTTAGTATCAATTGGTTTCCAAATCCAAGTTTCCCGAAAATCCTTACGGAGAGTTTGGGCTGATTGAACATCAATTCTACGGTGAATTGTAATCACTTCAGTATTGTTAAGAACCTCTGGTGACACAAAATCGAACCGGAAATTATTAAATTTGATTCTTCCTAGATTTTGAGCTGTCATCGTTAATGATTTTATTTTTATATGTAAAATTCCGCCAATGGGTCGAATTAGATGAGAATGAAATTTGAGTGGAAAAATTCCGGATATTTTAAAAATGATGGAGATAATGTATTTCGTGATTTAAATGAGATGTTTATCGTTGTCGAAGGATGCTTCATCACCCTGTTCTAGGCGCCTGTCGTCACGAATATGTGCGTTTCTGTTCATGCAATTTAATAAAATTACTGTAAAGTAGAGTAAGGCCAACATTACTCTACAGTAATTATTCGAGAAGTGTCTGTATCTGACAGATAAATATATATATTTTCACCAACTAAATGATATATCAAAGATGCGTATGTAAGTAGTATGCAGTTGTTTATGAAAATGAAGTTGTAAGACCCTTTGTTAAAATAGTTTTCTGTTAAAGTTATAGATGTACTATATAGTAACATCACAAGCAAGTTAATTTTTAGTTAACAACTGCGGAAAGTATAATTCCAAATCACAATAAACTTCTATTTTGGATTTTGAGTAGTTGGGTGAATGTGTTCTTTACTAATTTTCCAAATATATTACTTTAATTGATCTTGTAGCTTAGAAGAGTACATTTATCAACAGTCACGCATATTCAATACATTCATATGTTGATTTTTTGTTAAACGGATTGACTTTTTATAACATTTCCCTTATGCAATATTCTAAGTATAACTACATCAATATTCTATGTATAGCAGACGCAATTATCCAAAAATCTTTAAGTTTGCCATCGATGTGGGAACGACACCCCTCAATTTGTCACCACTTTATAAACGTTTAACTGTGGTCTTAAAATAAAGTAAAACATTATTGTTCAACTCCAACATTCACACAAATGTAGTTGTCAGTTGAACCTACATAAGTGATCGTATGTATAATATGTAACCAATCTAAACTAATTGTAAGATCATACCCATCTTCTTGGTTTAATGTCAATATGTTAACTTTCAGAAATTTATATAAATTATAAACAATTTGCTTTATTATGAGGGCTGCATGATAAATACCTGGCCAGAGATGGCGCTGCTGGTATTTAAAAAGTGACATTTTTCCTACGCTTTGTCTGTCAAAGCAGTTGGACTGCCAAGTTGCTGTGTGGTTTAGCTTTTGAATCCCATATATACATCCTAGCAGAGGAGATGCTTCGAATTTACAAAAGAAGGCCCACGATGGATGAAGTGCTTGACGGAATTGCGCATAAAGGTGGAAGAAAGAGAAACGTTTCAGGTTATATGTCGAACCAGATGGGTCACTAGCTTAAAGGGTAGATGGATATTGAAACACATCTCATCCTGAAAATTCTAGACAAAACAAACACACTGAATTTAAAAGTATCACTTTACATAGTTCCTTTCAGGACCTGACGGCTTTTGCAAATAACTGAACAACCTTAAACGCAAGTATCTTGCTCCTTAATTCTTGTTTTGTTTTGGTGCTCTTCACTATTTTACTTGTGAATTGTGTGTGTATTTGTTAGAGTCGCCACAGTACCTTCTGAGATAGAGAATTCCAGTGATAAACTAGTTTCCTATTCGGATCTCCACGGGCGACTACGTCAGGAGGCACATCATGCAAATGTTTTGATAAAATACCTGTAAACAACTCCTATCCGCGTAATAGGGTACACTCGCGAAATATTCTCAACGATTAATTGGTAACGTCATTTTATAACATCAGAGGCATCGGTATCATCAATATGAATGTAAATGCCGTCCATGAATATTTGCAAACAGCGAAACCTGATACTAACCGAAAAGAGAGAGGAAGATGCAGAAAATGCTTCTTTTGTGCGCTTTGCTCAGTGGGAAAATGAACGGGTACTCATAAACTGTAGTATATGATGCGATCAGAGAAGTGTTACAACGAACTTCCACCGCCGAGTGGTATATGGGATTGCAACGCCTCCCCTTCCAATGAAATACCACTACATTAAGCTAAAGGTTCCATGAAATGAGAAATTCCTGTTTATGTTTTGGATCTTGTCTGATGGAACGGGCGGTAAAAAAGTTGGTTTAGCTGAAAAGTCGGTCCCAAGGGGAGATACCACGCCATCATCGACTATGTTCCGGACGTTTGGCTAAGATAAGTCATTATGGTACTATAGCGTTTGAAATAATAGTGAAGAAGAACGTGTGATTCAAACTGACGCTATGACAGTTTGAATCACCCAAAAAATTGTACCTAAGCGTTACCCATCAGGCTACTGGCCGTGTTTTAGAATTTGATTTTTAAACTCGACTATACTCCACTGATATGAATTTTTTTTGTTATCGCTATGGTATACGGCTCTGATGTATTTTCTTATTCGATTTTTTTCGTTCGGTGCTCTTCACTATTTTACTTGTGAATTGTGTGTGTATTTGTTAGAGTCGCCACAGTACCTTCTGAGATAGAGAATTCCAGTGATAAACTAGTTTCCTATTCGGATCTCCACGGGCGACTACGTCAGGAGGCACATCATGCAAATGTTTTGATAAAATACCTGTAAACAACTCCTATCCGCGTAATAGGGTACACTCGCGAAATATTCTCAACGATTAATTGGTAACGTCATTTTATAACATCAGAGGCATCGGTATCATCAATATGAATGTAAATGCCGTCCATGAATATTTGCAAACAGCGAAACCTGATACTAACCGAGAATGAGGTCGACTGGTCAACACGTCATTGACTGCCCAGGATATGACATATATTCGAGATTTCGTTTTAAACGTTGTGTCTCCATCTTCACCCCATCCGATTTGATTTGCCAAAGGGCAGAAGCATTTAAGCCCAATAACTTGGACATCATTTGGATGAAAATGATAAGGTTTGGGAATGAATGAATCTTCTGTGGCATCTTTCCAGTATCATCGACTGGAAACAAATCAACCATCCAGATTCTAGATTGTTGTCTTTGGCGATTCTTGGCGAACTAGACCACTCCAACTGGTTTGTAGATTCTATCAGAACCGACGAGAGTGAGACAGTATATGTTAGAAAAAACCTGACTCAGCTCAAGGAGGAATCGAAAACCAGATGGCCCAGGTGATTTTGCGAACACCCTAGCCGGGCATTTATCACATGGAAACAACTGCGGCATTTGGAAACTCAGATTACTGTTTGATATCGGTTGTGCATTCACTTACATTTCAAACAAATAACCAACCTAAGCAGTCTCGCTAAGTATGAATGTATGGGGCTATAGCGTTTTAACAACGATAGTGAATGGGGTGATTTGAACACACGATAAGCCGGGTGAGAAGCGAAGGAAAGAAGCATCGGACTAACGCCCGCGTGAACGAATTCGTTCCTTTTCAAGCTAAAGTATCAACTGGTGTGGAATTCCTATGTTATCGCTATGGTATATGGCTCGGGTGCTTTGCTTATTCGATTATCTTCGGTGTTCCTCACTATTGGCTTGTATATTGTGCGTGCACCTGTTAGAAGGGCCACAGAGCTTCTAACTGGGACGATTTGCTAGATTTCTTCACGTCCTTTCCATAGTCGGAGGTATGCTCTGGAGAATCCTATGTTAACTCCCATGCGGAATCGGTCACGCCAACCGGTTGATACCACGAAGAAGGTTCATAACGGCAAGGCGACCAACAAATTGCGAGAATACCCAACCGGAAAAGGTGTCTCGCACGAAATTACCGACCGATAGCATTACTGTCTATGTTATCCAAGATGATAGAAAAGATCATCAATACTGAGTTGACTAAATACTTGCAATGCAACGGACTTCTAAATGATCGTCTATACGGATTCCGTAGCAGGCATTCAATGAGAAACCTTTCGACTTTTGTAACAGACATCTGGACATTTAGAATTGAAAAAGTATAGTATAGTCAATCAACGGCGGTCACATTGGATACTCCAAGGCTATTGGCCGCGTTTGGCACGGAAGGTTGCTAAGCAAGCTTCCTTCGTACGGACTTTCCCAACAACCTTGCGACTGGACGGAGAGCTTCCTCGAAAATCGATCGATCCGGGTTGTTATGGACGCCGTTTTTTTTGGATCTATGTTCTATTAATTACGGGGTGGGGTTTTATTTTGACTCCAACATTGTTTTTTGTTTCATATTAATTATTTTCTCCTGAGAATGGTTTAGGAGGCGGTGCTTCAGAGTATGGGTAGAGAGGTCGAAGTAGAACAAGGTGAAGTTCGAGTTGACATTTCTCAGCATCTATGAGAGAGAATTGAAACCGTAAGCAGTACGATTGGGGGAATTATAGAGAAGGCGAGGATTACGCATATTGCGGGGGCTGTGATCAGAGGAATTAAGTTATGGAGGTAGGCGTAGTTGACCGTGCCAGAGAGCAGCCGGTGAATAAACACTATGTCAGTTAGGACCTCTCGTTCATCAAGGGTTCTGTGACTGATTAATTTGAGGCCACTAATGTACAGGGTAAGAGTTTTCCCATCCTAGCCGTCGGAGAACGAACAGAAGGAACCGTCGTTGACCATACCTGGCTACAATATTCTAGCAATGGACGGACGAAGTTAAAGTAAAGGGATCGAGTTACGTAGCGGGTGGAGAATTCCTTAAACCAGTGTATCATGAACCCGGGGGCAGAGTTGGCTTTCAGGAAAATCTCGTCGATATGTGAGCGGAAGTTAAGCTCCCTGTCGGAAAGCATCTCAAAGTCTCGAATAGAATGTACAATGGTTAAGGCTTGGTTATGAAGGGGATATGGTGCCGAGATGGTTTTGGTTCTTTTTTTCCATTTCACTATTCCTAGAAAAGCTGAACATATAGCGCTGAGTCAGGGCCCTGAGATACTATTTTTTCTCGACCGGGTCCCTCAGCCAAGCTCCGAAAGATGCCCAAGGATTTTTCCCAAGCATTTCACGAAGCCTATAGATTAATGAAAACGCTTACGGGAAAATGTTATACATCGGTACGTGGCGATGTTAAATACAAGCAGCTTTATCACACCAACTCGATAAGTTACCAAGGTGTGATTGCAGCAGTGCAGAATCAAGTGGTGACTCGATAATCTTATACCTCTTAGTATTATCGGCCTATAGGGAGTAGCAGGAATTCTTAATGGTCATATCAATGTCAATAGTGGCAAGTATAAATAGGAGATGGCCCAGGGGCCTCTTAGGCAGCCAAGAAGGGTATGGATATCATGGACCTGAACCGAACGGAATAAAGTATATCCTTTAGATAGGACGAAATCCATTTCAGCACTCCAGGATCGATAGCGAGGGCAGATAATTTGAAGAGGGTTAGTTTGTGGGAGATTTTGTCGAATGCTTTACTGAGACAGTTGAGACCATGTCGACCTCGTTACCGTGCTCTTGTGCTGAGAGTGTAGAGAAAGTGAACTCAATAAGGTTGGTTGTAGTTGATCGTCTTTAAGTTGCAGTCGCTTAGATTCAATTAAGGGCTGATCAAAATTGTTGTAGAGAAGGAGCTCGAGGAAAAAGTTGGGTAAGTAGTCGAAGTATGACGGGTCAGGAACAGAGGAGTCATTAGCGAATGACTGTTCGAAATCACTGGCGAAGGGGTTAGCAATAGTAATAGGATCGGATGAGGTATGGGTGTTTAAGGTAAGTTATATGGGGTAAGGAAAGAAGGTTTTGTTGTCGTTTTTCAGATTGGTCTGAGCTTTGATAAAATAGTTGCGATAAAGGGTTTTATATAGTTCCGTGAATTTGAGGTAATAGACGAGAAAGTTGGAATAGTCGAGAATAGTTTGATTCCGTGAGAAGGCGGCCCATAACTTGTTCCTTTTGTTACGCAGGGAACGGAGCTTATGATTGTACCAAGCAGAAGAAGAGGTCGATATTCTTTGACTAGACTAGGGAACGAACAGGGAAGAGGAGTAAAGGATTTCGATATATAAGCGGGTGATGGTACCTTCGACGGATAGGTGATCGTAGTTGAATGAAATAGGGCCTAGCTAATCTGGGTGACTTTTAACATATAGCCCCAAAGTTGCCATATATGAGTTCGCGAATTCTACATACCGGAACTTCTGAACCACCAAACATTCTTTGACGATTAAAAATTTCTCTTTAAAACACTAAAGACACACACTCACAACCTGGTAGTTCCCTATATAATGTAGATTCTACAAATACACTAGCGGTTCCATACGCTTTGATTCCATCCGAATTTTGTTTCCTTTGGTTCGATTTATTACGATGAATTTGATGTTTCATAAAAATTCTCTTCAAATATGTTACAAAAAATCATTACAGTTATATAGTTATATACATTTATATAAAATGCTTCCTTCAGAAAACGTCGACCTATAATGTCGTCATCACCTTGCGATGACATTACACAATATGACGTTTCCAACAAATACACACGAGCACGCAATTCCAGTAAAGAGCATAACGCAAAATAGAGAATAGAGAATAGAAAAAATCTTTTGATGTGGTAGGCTCGAAACACGTTTTTCACTTTGAAGCAAAACGTTACACAGCTGTTGCAATCGTTTTTGAACAGAATTGGAAATATCCGTGCTGGAAACTGGTTTTATAGTTATCTCGTTCTGTAATAAATTAATTATGACATAGAATCTACCAATAGGTTTAGCATCCTAGAGAATGGCAGCAGTGAGGAAGAGGAAGCCAATGGTGCGGCAACTAAGTGGACATCGATCACAACCAGCCCAAAAGGTATTAGGATTTAAGAAACCAATTACGGCCCAACCTTGGTTTGACGATGAGTGCGGGGCGAAGATCGAGGAACGATGATGAAGTCAACGCAGAAAGATACGCGATAGTTCGGAGAGAGACAATGAAACTTTTGTAACGCAAAAACGCGAATGGGAGAAGACTCGGATCGAAAAAATCCTGGAAAATTCCAGACCAAAGAACATCAGAGGTATGTATGCCGACATAAATTCAATTAGAAATGGCTACCGGGGGAGAGCCAAAATTATTCGAGACGCAAACGGCTGTCTGGTCACAGAAACAGACAATATCGTCACAAGATGGAAGCAGTACTTTGAAAACCTGCTCAATGTGCGCACGCATCAACCTCAAATAAACGCACCAGACTTAAATACAGCTGAGCCTCAGATACCAGAGCCCTCTTTCAACGAAGTTGTAGAGGCAATAAATCGATTGAAAAACAACAAGGCTCCCGGAATCGACTGCATACCGGCAGACCTTAAAAAGCATGGAGGAGAGGCAACCGCTCGAAAGATCCACCAACTCATCAAAACAATATGGGATAAGGAAGTCACTCCGGAAGAATGTAAATCCCCATTTTCAAAAAAGGCGACAGATCTGACTGCAAAACTTACAGAGGAATATCATTGCTCACAACCACATACAAAATACTAACAAATGTCATACTGGCGAGAATGACACCGTACACGGCAGAAATACTGGGAGACTACCAATGGAACCAGTCAAAAAGCGACCAAATGTTCACAATAAGGCAACTGCTGGAAAAGAAGTGGGAATACGGAGAGGCGGTTCACCGTTCGTTGACTTCAAAAAGCCTACGACTCAGTCGCAAGGCAAAGACTCTACCATATTGTAGTTGAGCTGGGAATCCCGAAAAAAAGATGCCGCCCTCATTCAAATTTGCATGAACGAAAACAAAGGTCGAGTTATAATAGAAAACTACCTCTCAGAAACATTTGAAATACTGGACGGACTAAAACAGAGGTATGGCCTATCATCATGTGCTTTTAACCTTGTGCTTAAGTATGTAATCAGAAAGGTACAAGACGACAACATGGCCGGATCATTCCTGAACGGGGCACACAAGTGCTCGCATATGCGGACGACATCGCCGTTCTGGGCGACAATCTAGAAACTGTAAGTAAAACTGTGAAATCATCATGCAAGCCACAGAAGAGGTAGGCCTAGAAATAAATGAAGACAAAACAAAATACATGATTACGGCGAGAGCAGGTGGAACTCGGGGAACACATATAAACGTCAGAGGTAAGATAATTGAAAAAGTTAAAGAATTTAAATATCTGGGAACGATACTGATGGACAGTAACGAATTGTCGAAGGAAATTAACAAAAGACTACACTCCGTCAACGCTAGTTGGCACGCAGTCAGTAAACAACTGAAATCCAAACTGCAATCACGTAATACATGTATAAAGCTCCGATTCTATAGAACCATAATCATGCCGATTGCTCTATATGGATGCGACAACTGCCGCGTATTTGAGAATAAAGTTTTAAAGAGTCTTTTTGGAGGTAAATATGACGAGGAGGCAGGACAATGGAGGAAACTCCACAACCACGAATTGCAACAGCTAGACCGCAAACCTTCAATAGTGAGAGGAATCAGGTCGCGAAGATTAAGATGGGACGGACATGTGGCGCGAATGGGCAACGATAGTTTCGTGCGTAGATTTCTTGACGGTAGACCAACGGGAAAGAGACCAGTAGGACGGTCGCGACGGACATGGGAGTACAATGTTAGGTTTGACCTTGAGGAGATAGGATCGGCTGGTCAAGCGTGGAGAGAGTGCACAGGACAGGGAAGGATGGCGAAGCCAAGTCGGTGAGGTCATGAACTTCCGGGTTCCTACAGGCCAATAAATAGTAGTACTAGTAGTAGTAGTAATCGAATCTACCAGATTACGTTGTGCGTCGCGAATTAACCAAGTGCCCTGAAATTGTATCACAAATGCTCAGGAAACAGCATATCGAGAATACCTCACGACGTGGCAGTGCCCTTAGCTTTGAAGTTAAATGGATTGCTTGTCTCTGCAGACTCTAAACACAGGAGCAGAACGCTAACCACGTGATATGGAAGGAATAATTTAGAATATGCAGAGGAGTAGAAGAGGTCGCGAAATACATTTTTTTTTTTTTTTGAGGTGGGCTTGGCGATATTTGACACGTTAATTTGACACTGGAGAAAATCCTGGTTTTGTTAGATTTGGCCTGGCAATTCATCATAAGCTGTGGCGCTGACGATTCGTTCCATGTTGTATTTAGAACAACGATTTGCTGTGTTTATCCGAATATTTTAAGTCGGTTCGTAAAGTGTCCTGGCATACATTATTGATTGACAACTTTCGTGAGAAAATGTTTAAAGCGACAACTTTAATTGTGACAGAATAATACTAAAAGCCTATTACTCTTTTTGGAATGTTGTTCAATTGCAGATATGAATAAAAATCATTCAGGCACGCGACCTAAACATATAATAATATTGTATAGAAAGACCTAAATAAATTAGCATAGTTGTTTCCTTCATAACTTGCCCGTCGTCTAGGAACGATTCAATTTTGTGAAGAAACAGTTTAAATAAAATAATTTTAATTCACCTTCCAATTTCCAGTGAAGTGTTTCGTTGTATAATAATTAATAAAAAATGTGGTAAAAAACATTAAGTTTGGTAGATAATAACTCTCGTATTGAAATCGTATTGGGTTATATTGGCAGTCGATTTCTTTTTATTTTGTAATTCAGAACAAGAAATGAAAATTAATATAAGATAAAGAAATTGAATTCAATATTATACCTGCCCTGGAAAGCTATTGCAAAAATTAAATATATTGTAATTGTTTTGAAAATACAAATAATATAGCAGAAATGGTATAACAGTTTAAAAGCTTTGGAAATTCAGATATTTTCCAGTCTTACAATTTTTTAAAAACAATAAACAGCAACAAAATGAAAACAGAAATAAATGAAAAGTTAACGTATTTCACAACTAATTTTTTTTTGTTTTTTTTAATAATTCATACCCAATCTCCTCATCGTTTCACAACGAAAAGTGCGGAGAAAACTGATATTAAGAAGTGATATCTGCTTTTGAACGTCTGTAAGTCCCTGAGTAACAAAGGATGGATATTCGACATTCGACACCAAAACACTTGCGTGAACTTGCTTGTCAAACAAAGAAGAAAGCCATTCTTGATTGTATTTTGAGAATTCTAAAGGCAAGAAATCGTAAGCTTATCCCAGACAACCATCAATTTCGTCCTCAAGGTTTAATTGTTTCGGACAGAAAACGATGTGTGCGTTTGATGGAGTCAATAGAATGTTACCGGCCCACGTCCAAAGCCTCACCCAAAACCCACAAGAATTCCTTCTCTACTTCACTATATTTATGCAATAACTTGGATGTTCTGGATAAATTTCAGGATTTCAAGAGTCTTGATAGACCATAGTAACCTTTGTTGAATTTGATCAACCGTTCGCGTATTTCTTCTTCCATATTGTTATCGGCTGCTACTATTGACCAAAGGTAGTTAAAGGATTGTACTACTTCAAATTTGTGCTCCGCTACCTTGATAGTTTGACCAACGTTAGGTTTTCTCTTCGCAGAAGTTGGCACCATGTACTTAGTTTTCCCCTCATTAATGTCCAGTCCCAGTTTTTGTGCCACCTGCTCAATCTAGATGAAGGAGTCATGTATAGCCGAATCGGGCCTACCGATGATGTCGATGTCATCTGCGTAGGTAAGTATCTGGCTGGGCTTGATGACAATAGGCCCTCTAGTTGTAACGCCAGAGTCACGAATTGCTTTCTCCAACGCCAGGTTGAAGACGAAGCAGTCCAGACCGTCCCTTTGTCGGAGTTCATTAAAGATGTTTATTGATTTAGACAACAGTCGTTGGTTTTCTTGGAATGCCGAACTCTCTTATGGCATTATATATAATTGCTATGGTATACATCCCTGAAGATCCGATTTCTCGATTATCTTTCGATGCTGTTTTTTCCAAATTGTTGTACCTGTTAGTAATGCCACCGGTTCTCAAGTAACACCCAGTAAATAATACTTGAAGTGTCGAAAATGGCTCGTTTTTAGTAAGAATCATTAGTCACTAGGCAATTCATTATAAAATTGTTCATAAATATTCAGTTCAAGGATTCGCCTTTCGGTTGCTTTGAAGCCGGTCTTAGCTATGAGTAATGGAATGGATGAGGAGAGTTTTTCCATAATCATCTTAACATTTCTACTGCCTGTGAAACAGTGTTATATTGTTGTCTATGCAGCCACATCTAGCCTTATAAAAGTGCCCCTTCATTTTCGCGAAAATTAGGACATTCGGAATCTTAACTTGTGGCTTTATAGACTCTACTTACATCTGTATTTGCCGTCAAATAGATGAAGGGAATGCGTTAGGTTGATTTTTTTATCTTACTACTCCCAGGAAAGGAGGAACTATAGCGCTGACTCAGTGCCCTGATTGCCATTTTTTCTCGACGGGATCCAGCAGCCAACCACCGAAAGATACTCAAGGATATCCCCCAAACATTTCACAAAGCATATAGTTTAATGGGGTGGTATTTCACGTGCCGGCTGGGCTTTATGTCCCAACCTACCGCTTAGTAATTGTGCCGGACTGTACAACAGCAAGAATCGTCAGTTGAACCTACGTTTGCTCAATCAAACTCAACGTTTGAACAATCAAACACAAGACGCAACCTCCTTACCTACTCAGCCATTGAGGTGGCATTTGTAATTGTATTGGAAATAAATGTGGATTTAAAACAAAACAAAAAATATAATTCACGAATTGTCGTAGTACACTACAAGCACGTAACTTATTAGTGAGCTTTTTTTTTTTTAATGAGACAATAAATGTCCCTATGGCGGCGTGAATAAAGAATTGGTATAAAAATAAGACAATGGTATAGTTATCAATTCCGGATAGTCTTACATGTGCCGGAAGTATATAACTTGGTTATTGATATTTTAATAAATAAGTATCCCCTAGAAATATAATTGGATAACTTATCTATCTATTAACCTTTAGTCACAGGACTGCTTTCGCAGTCACCATTCATTGTCCAATATCACAGTGAAATTACTATTTTATGTAGATAAAACAGGAAATAATAAATATAATAAGTTTTTAAATAACCATACCACACCAACATGAATATGATTTTAATTATGAAAAAGTGAATCTAAGCCAAAAGCAACGCATAACATTAATTATAAAATATGTAACTAAGTCAAAAACATCATAACAAAAATGTATAAATCTAAGAGAATATTTAAAATTAGTTACAATTAAATAAAAAAGAAACAGATATAAGATGTCTGTGTTCCTAAAAACCGTTACAATAAAATATCTAGGTAAATAAACAAGAATGGTCACACAGGAACACCACACTTATTTAGAAAGGTGAAAAACATAACATTGCTTAAACGCATATGCAGAAATATTTCTTCGTTATTCATTCGTTATATGGATATCAGAAACTCAAGCATGAAATGGCATTAACATTTACAATTATCCATAACATTGATTTTACTTTTCATCATCATCCCATATCCAAGTTTCTGGAAATTCTTTACGAACAACAGGTTCACTAGGTGACGGTGCAGCTTCAGATCCAGGTGCTGCTCCAGCATCCATTCCCATAGGTGGACCTGGAATCCCAGGCCCAGCAGAAGCTGAGGCGAACATTACTGGACCGATATCATAAAGTGGATAGTAATCTGAAAATCGCATACAATTAGGAAGTCTTATTCCATGTATATCATTTATTGGATATCTTTTGGAATTCATCGGATATAAGATGTAGAAGAACGGGTTTTCATTAAGACGATCCAATGGTGCCTTAGAGGAGTACGCAGTAACACCAAGTGATATAATTTTAAGATCTTAATTGTATGATTAAACTACGATTAAACGAAGTATTACAATCGCTCCAACATATCCTTTACTAGGAACAGCTCGCTAAGTGTCCCTTGCTACTACCGGGGTGCTCGATCTTCAGCAATATATGGTGAATACTCCGAACACCGCTCTCCATAAAATTTACCAATAGGGAATATCTAACAGAGTGGAAATTTACATCTTCAAAGTACGATGCTGTTTTCTGTTTAAAAAATCCCTAATGTTGATTCGTTATATACAAGTTTGTCACCAGAAAAACAACGAACTATGGATTTTTTGTTGAAATGTCTCACCTTAACTCCAATACCACTTCTGATCTCAGTACCAAACAGACCACCATTCAGTGTAGACCTGTCCACAAACGATAGTTGATAAACCGTTCAACGGAACGGCCTAATAAGTGAAGTGTTTGTAAAACTATTATTAAATTATTATTTTTTAATTAAACCGCGTTGCATATCATAAATGAGTACGGGTTCGCTTGGGACTTCTCTGCACCCAAAATAATTAAAAAACAATTACTGCCGATACGGAACATACGAAGTGTTCTTGTTTGTGTATGTGCACAGTATAATAAATAAACTCTTCAAAGTGGTTTTCTACCTTACACTCGCGCAATACAAAAAAAAACAACAAAAAAAGTGATAACACGTGGTCCATAATATGGACGTAAATCAAATGGATGCCAAAATGGTGCTTCGGAGAAAGCAAAATACATACCTAAATCTAAAGGCTAAATGCCATAAAACCACAAAAAAAACAAGGATACAGGCACATTGAGTGTCAACAGCGACGACGAAGACAACACGCATGGTGCCCAGTATTCAGGGGCTGGAAACCAATTCCAAGAACTAGCTGTCAGCGAAACAAATGCAGACGCCGGCAATCAGATTGAGGTCCTCAACAGACTCATCATGTGATTAGTCTTAAAAAACAACAATTGGAGAAAGTTGTTAAACTAAAAAACAATCTGAGCTAGAATGAGCGAAAAACGAAAATGGTACAACAACAACAGCAACCCACGAAGACAAAGAAAACACGGCAAGATAGGGAAACTCAACAGCAGGAATCCCATCAACAACAACAGCAGGAACCATCTCAGCAGGTGCCAGTCAAAACAAAAAGAAGAAAGTACCTCCTATCTACATCAGTTACATGGAGACAAAGGATCTCATAAAATCGGGTGAGTTGACATGCAAAACTTTTAAAACAAAACGGATAAATAATTTTAAGATAAGTTTAACATGCGATGATTTAGAAGGCTATCGCAAAATTAAATCGGCATTGGGGAAATCGAAAAGCGAGTACTACACGTACACCCCTAAATCGGAGAAAACTGTCTCCATGTTCCTCAAAGGAGTTGATCTTTGCTTTACTCCCGAGGAGGTGCTCGAAGAACTAAAAAGCTTCGAAAACGATACCTTGAAATTTACAGGTGTGAAACCATTTTCTACAGCAAATTCTAGAAAACGCAACCCTAAGTTACCTTTCTTCATTGTGTCGCTAAGCCCCAATAGTAAAATTGATGGACTTAGATATATTAACTACATTAATCACCAAACAATAACTTGGGAGAGAATAAAGAAGTCCGACCGCGTATTGCAGTGTATGTGCTGTCAATGCTTCGGCCATGTGGCAGCAATTTGCAATATGCATTTCAGATGCGTCAAATGCCTAAATAAGCATATCATTGGAGAATGCCCATTGGCATGTGTCCTCTGTAACAACTCAGGTCAGCCTGATAACTTTAGAGGTTGCCCTAAATACGAACAACTAAAATCAAAGTTGGAACCCAGAAAGAAGCAAGTTGAAGAAGAGAAAAGGATGAAAACTCGCTCTTACAATAACTTCGTGGCACCAAGCGTGTCATACGCCCAAATGGCAGGTGGAGTAAAAAATGCACCAATGCAAGAGCAATCACGTAATATCATTAAAACGCTTGCTCCAGAGGCATATAACAGCAATATTACTGTCCATACAAAGACAGTTTAATGTGTTTGATAAAAATTTCGAAAAGATCGAAAAAAAAACTGACGGAACAAGTGGCTCGAACGGACATTATCTATTCGACCCTGTTTCCAGACGAACCCACACTCTAATCATAACGTTCACCGCGACTGAATTAATCCTAAAAATTATTGCTGTGAAAGTTAATTCACTAATCCGCATGGAAAAAAGGGATAATCTGAGCAATCTGCTGGAAGATGAACGCCCAGATGTACTTTTGGCTAGCGAAACTAAGGTAAACCAATGGCACAAATTGGGCTACCCAAATTATAAAGTAATGAGACGAGGTCGTCCAGGGGACGGGGTCGCTGTCTTAGTTAAAACTGTTCTACAACACGAAGTCGTTTACAGTAGAGATGTATAAGAAGCCTGTGTTAAGGATATCCCTTTGAAAACTCAAAAGGATTTGTACGTGATCTCTGCTTATGCTTCAAAGCTCCACAGTGTATACAGTTTATTAATGAACTTGACACCCTATTTCGAAGTCTCAAGTTAGACTCGGAAAATAATTATTTCTTTATGGCGGGAGATCTCAATTCCAAGCACAGTGCTTGGGGTAACCTTATCACAAACACAAGAGGCAATGTGTTGTTCGACTGGTGGCAAACAAACGCTATCGAACATAAACTAGAATTTTACGCTACAAGTACGTCGTCATATCCAAGAGGAAATTCCCTCCTGGATTTACTGTTGCTGGACGAGCGAATACAATTATTAGATACGGATCTAACTACTCAAAATTGTCTTCGTACAATCGAGTACGATAACGATAATTATTGACTTGGTGCTGTAATACATGTCCCAAACGAACACTCACTACTTGAGCAGTATAAACTGATTCTTGTACACATTCTTTTACTTTCGGAAAAGCACACTGGTCGCGCTTTGATCGGATAATAAAAAAAGAATTGTGGCGACTCTAACAGATACACACACAATTCCCAAGCAAAATAGTGAAGAGCACCGAACGAAAAATCGAATAAGAAAATACATCAGAGCTGTATACCATAGCGATAACATAACAATTCACATCAGTGGAGTATAGTCGAGTTTAAAAATGAAATTCTAAAATCGGCCAGTAGCCTGATGGGTAACGCTTAGGTTCAATTTTTGGTGATTCAAACTGTCATAGCGTCAGTTCGAATCACACGTTCTTCTTCACTATTATTTCAAACGCTATAGAATTACGCTCTGATGCATAGATCCACCAACTGACAGAAATCTTCATAATGACGCAATCGATCATTATCTTTCGACGATGAACAACATTGTTACTAATACAATGAATCGTTCTATCCCAAAAGTGTCTCACATAGAGAGCCATACAAATCGATACAGAAACTCAACGATCGACGGAGCTGTATAGGCAAAAGAGTATTCTGCTCTCTAAGTTAAAACTGCTCTATAGACAGTTCAGCGATCCAAATAGCCAGGAACTAAAAACAATTAAGTCACTAATTAAAAATTTTCAAAAACCAATCCGTGACAACTATATATCAGCAATTAAAGAAGACTGGAACAACAGTATTCAAGCAATTAAAGCTATTGAACCGAATATGTTCCCTCAAATAAATAAAGTCTTTCGAAGGAAAGATTACAATGACATCTCATGTCTGCGAGTTCCGCGGACTCCAGAGAATTGTCAAACTCTGCTGAACGCAGGGCTTACCCTGGAACATAACAACTCTAACGAAAAGTTCATAATAGTCGACGATCCACAAAAAAAAGGCGAACTCAATTGGTGCTTGTTTCGAAGCAGTGTATAGATTGAACGAATCGAATCATTCTAATCTTGACCTGGAAAATAGGGCTCTCCAAAAACATATTTCGCTACGCAATGAACTTAACAAGTCGAAGTTTCACTATGCTTAGTGAAAATAATAGAGCGGATTCCCCACTTAGAAATCTAAGCACTAGCATATTTGTACACAAGGATAAACTGACGGACATTTTTAGATCGATTAAGAACAAAACATCTTCTGGAATAGATAGTATTCCAAACATTGTTCTAAAGCATTTACCTCTTGAAGTAGTGAGGGTTTACACTATTTTGTACAATAACGCATATTGTCCACCCCAATGGAAATCTGCAGTAGTCCATCCTATCCCCAAAAAGGGCACGGATAGGAGCAATTCAGCCAATCTTCACTCGATTAGTTTGCCTCCGAACATCAGCAAGGTATTCGAGAAAATTTGAAATAAAGCATTGACTAACTGGTCTGATGAAAATGGTATTATTCCGAACAACCAGTCGGGTTTCTGATCGCAACATGACACAGTTCATGCTGCGACAAAACTTGTTTCCGACCTACAGTGACCGACCTACAGCGACAAGGCACAGGGGCCTGTTTGGTTGACTTTGAAAAGGCTTTCGACACCGTATGGTTAGAAGGAATGGTATATAAGTTATCAAATCTAGTTATGCCCGAATATTTATTATACATTATCTACGATATGATAATGGGTAAACAATTTGTGGTGAAATGTGCAGATATAATCTCTAACAAGACCTTCCACATCAAAAACGGCCTACAACAGGGAGCCGTGAATTCTCCCATTTTATTTAACATTTACACTAGTGATCTAGTGGGTTCTCTCAACAATTGTGTATGCCGACGACATTGTGGTGTATAAATCTGGAGAAAAGATTGATGTCATCAACAGATTTCTGCAATCCTTTTCAGAACGCCCCTGCCCAGTGCATCAACGGATACAAAACGGAATTGGAAAACATTTTCCATTGCGGGAAGTAATAATCTTCCTCCCCAAGTAAAAACTGTAGTCAGATACCTTGGTATCTGGATTGATCAGTGTCTTTACTTTGATAAGCATACAGCAGCTGCTTTTAGAGCAGCTAAAAATGCATATGCAATGACACGGAGTGTCTTCCATAGTAATCTTCTGGACCCGAAAGTGAAAATAATTTCATACTCGGCATTCATCCGACCAATATTAGTGTATGGCTGCCCGGCATGGTATAATATATCCCCATTCTAGATGGAAAAGTTTCGGGTGTTCGAGAGGCAGTGTCTCCGTTCCTGCCTCGGAATGTACAGAACTCCAGAAATACGAGAAATACTATCCCAATAAAGTCCTGTATGACAAACCAGGACTAACCAGAATAAATAACTTCATTGTCAAGATTATCCGTGGTCACACAACTAGGGCAATGGGCAGTGATAATGATTTCATATCGGGAGCATTCTATCCCAATGCCAGAATGGGTTCATTCCCCCAGAAGCGTCCCCTTTCTTGGATAAAAAAGGACTTATCCAAGGCAAACATAGAGTCCCTGTTATTTACGACGCTTTCCGTGGTGCCAGGGATAAACGAATTCTCCACGATAACGATATCTCTAATTTTCCAGATCGCCTGTGTTTTAGTATAGTGATCGGTGAAATTGATAAGTCAATAAAAGGGCGATCCCATCCCAACTGGTGGTGGATCAGTGATGAAGAAAGTTCTATACGTCCCCAAACATAGTATGCCTCTCAGACGCACCGCTTTCCTTTCCCCCATTCCCGATTCAAAATAATTTTTTTTTCTTTTAATTTTCATTTCTTATTTTTTTATTTTTATTTGTATTCCTTGTTTATCTTTGTACGTTTTGTTTCGTTTTTTTTTATTTTGCTTGTCAACCCCAAAATTATAAATAATACATGATGTCGAAGAAAATAGAAAATTTTTTAAAAAGAAAACATATCAATTATTGTGACATGTTATAAAAACATTAGTTAGTGTACGCCGAAAGGCATAAGAAAAATGATAATGTATAATTTCGAGTGCTTGCGAAGAGCCAGTAAGTTAATGTAAGAGTGATATTTGTAAAATTGAAGTTAACATTTAGTCTTAAGTGAAATATGTAATTGAATTGTTAAATAAATGTTATAAAACAACAAAAAAACCTCTGATCTGATTGCGATTTACCTATAATATATGTTCAGAGCGACAATTCAGTTCCATACAACAACCGATGACAGTGGCCACTTCAAATTTAGTTTAGAGTGTCCGCAGAGGACCAATAAATTAGGATGTAATATAAATAAGCTAGAATTTTCCTTTTCTAGCAAGTGAGTTAAATATAAGAGAAAGGAAAAAATAAAAAATTTATATAAAATGTAATAAAAATGAATTAAAAAACTGTAGATAAAAACCCAATTAATGTATAATACGACTAGAAGATATGGTTACGTTTGGAATAGCTTTGCAAACATAACTTTTGTAACTTTTTGTTCTTAACTGAGTCGATGGAACAAACATTATTTACCAAAAATTCTGTACCTTAATCAAAAAATATATAAATAAAATACATATAACTAAATATATAGATAATATATAAATAAATTACATATAACGTAACAAATGTGGTGTGTTATAATTGAGTTTCGGTGCCGCCCAGTAATTAAGTCACAAAAACGTTACAAGTGACGGTCGGCGACTCATATAGCTATGAGCTACTCAGGGGAAAGACTATAGCAGTTTTATAATGGCATTTCAGAATTTGCAGGATCTCCTTCTCTGAGAGATGTATTAGGTGTAAAAGCAAGTGTTAAAGGATATTTAAGAAATATCATTAGTGACATTTAATCAGATGAAGCGATATCATTACACATTTGTATGTGTCATTTTCTTAGAAAGTTAAAGTGTGAATAACTATTCAACTACAGCTGTATCAACAAAATGGAATTTGCGAGAAGCTTTACTTTTGTACTTTTATTTCAGAAAAAAAAATGCAACTGTAACATCTTTCACGTACCGTCGATTGGATAAAGATCAACCACCCGGCTTCTGAAATTGTCATCATTGGCGATTTTAATGTACACAATTCTGGCTGGTTAGTGCAGTCTCACAGAACTTGACTCAACCTGGAGAAACCTCCGTGCGTCCCGGCTATCCGAGGAAATTATGCGGACAATCTGTATCTGTTTCTGACATTCGAAACCGAGCATTTATACCCTGGAGTCTCAGATCATTGTGGTTCATGAATTTATTTTCCACGAATGCCAATCTCGATGCCGGTCTTTTGGAGCCAACTGTGATCGCGCCGGTACGGTTTTCGATGCGTGATGTGAGGTGCCACCCACGAACTATTCAACGCATTCAACGTGGAATGGGCTGTAAGAACGCGACTGGCCCGGACGCAAAACCAACAGTAATCCTTAAGTACTGTGCTCCAGAATAGTCGCCGGTGCTTGGCAGGCTCTTTCGCATATCTTATGTACGGAGGACATTTCCTATCTGTTGGAAAATCGCTCTATTTCAGTCAATCTCAAAGAAGGGGAAAAGGTGTCTCGCACAAAATTACCGACCGATAGCATTACTGTCTACGTTATCTAAGGTGATAGAAAAGGATTTCAATGTCGAGTTTATTAAGTATTTGGAGTGCAACGGACTTCTGAATGATCATCAACACGGATTCCGCGGAAAGCGGTCCACGGGAGACCTTTTGGCGCTTATAACCGATACATGGACATCCGCGATTGAGGGGCATGCTGAGTCGAGGGCGGTCGCATTGGATACCTCCAAAGCTTTTGACCGCGTCTGGCTCGGCGCATTGGTGCCACACATCGTTCATATGGACTTTCCAACAGTTTTGCTTTGGACAAAGAGCTTCCTCGAAAATCGATCGGTCCTGGTTGTTGTCGACAGCGAGTGTTCGGATGGGTATCCTGTTAATTCCGATGTGCCTGGAATTTCTATTTTGCCTCCAACATTGTTTTTGCTTCACATAAATGATTTGCTGGAGTTAAAGGATAGCAAAGTGTTCAATTTTGCGGATGATAGTACGCTTGTTTCCTCTGTTTCGAGTACCCGGCTGATTATCGCACCAAGGTCGCATCAATTGAGATGTGGCCAGATCGACTCTCTGAATCGGCATCTGGATAAAGTCCTGCACTGGGGAAACGCGAATCTCGTTGACTTTAATGCAACGAAGACACAAAATACGACATTTACAAAGAAAAGTGGATCATCGATTCCACTGCAGATGATGAATGGCCAGGCCCTCGAATCTGGGGAAAGCATGAAATTACTCGGCGTCACGGTCTGTGGGAATGTATCGTGGCATAAACACATGTCGAACTTCGCCCTTTCCGCCTCAGGAAAACAGAGTTATCTTCTTAGAGCGAAGAAATATTTTCTTCCGGCTCAACATCTTCTCCTGTATAAATCCCAAATTAGATCGGCGCTCGAATATTGCTCTCATGCTCGGAGCTCTAGTCCTAAGCACACCCTCAATCTACTTGAGAGCATACAGAGACGAGCGATCCGCCTGATCGGGGACAGTCGCTATCACATCGAAGGCGCGTAGGTGGCCTCTGTTTATTTTACAGATATTACCACGGGTACTGTTCTTCGGAGATTCGTGGTATTGTCCCACGCAATTCGGTTTATATGCGCTCTACCAGACAATCCGATGGATAGCACCAATTTGTGGTTCATCTCCCCACGGCGCGAATATCACTGCATCAGAACTCGTTCCGTTACAGAGTGCGAAAGCTGTGGAATTCCATTCCCGTGCGAGTGTTCCCGGAGCATTACAACCGAGAACTGTTCAAGAAGAATTGGAGCGGTTATCATTCATTTATTATTTGGTGGCATCTCGGGGCGCCGTGTCGCCGCTATAGGTTCGCCTCTCCTGAGAGAAGTATATTTAAAAAAAAGGTACTGATAACGTATAGTTAATAAAATATTTGCGTTGTACGTTAAATGTTATATTTTAAAACACCTTCGGAAAGGTTATGAAGCATTTTATCTTCACTTGAATGGATACCTGACGGAATGGTAAGTTGTGACATAAATAACACACGTATACAGACATATGGAGAATATAAATTTGTGAAGATGCTTCTGCATACCATTAACCATTAACACATTCATAAGCATGAAATGGCATTAACATGTACGAGTACAACACTTGAGAACACTTATTTTACTTGTCGTTATCATCCCATATCCATGTTTCGGGGAATTCTTTGCGAACAACAGGCTCGCTAGGCGATGGTGCTGCTGGTGGTGCAGGTGCAGGTGCAGGGGCGGGTGCAGGTGCGGGTGCAGGTGCCATTGCCACTGGCATTGGCATTGGTCCACCAGGAAGCATCGGCATAGGGTACCAGATATCTGCAAATTACGTACAATTCAAGTAGTATGATCAACGTTAGGAAAGATATTTAGATTGCATATCGTTTGATGTTCTGTAGGACAAGTGAATTTTTTTATAAAATCTTCGTACATTTTTACTAAGTGTTTAAAAGATCGGATACAAGCACATATTGCTAACCCAGTGAAATACATCAGTTTCGGAGAGCACTTGAAATTTCGAAATGGTATTGGTTTTACTCTTTACTTCAAAATCGCTAAACGTCCAATTATACAAATAACACAATTAATAATAATAAAACAAAAGGCGCAAGATAAGCAAGTAAATGCATATCCTGGTGCTTACACTTAAGGTTTATATGGGCAAACGTGTATACCTACTTTATATTGTTAGAAAAAACTGAGGGGAGTTTGACAAAGAAGAGATTTTTAACAGACTTTACAGTCTTGTTCTGAAGGGCAGTACAAGCAGGAAATGAAAATGCGAATTCGGAGCTAACAGATATTATTTGGTTTGTCAGCAAATCAGCCACACTGTTTTCCGTAAGTACGAGCTCCACGATAAATTTTTGTGTAATATGGTAATCGTCGCCCGAATCAACTGATATTTTAGGTGAAACATTAAATGGCCTGATGGACTCCCGGCTGTATTTTTAAAGAAACGTTCCGCTTCTCTTTCCTTCCCGATATCAAAGATATTCAATCAATGCCTTTCACAAGGGATCTTCCCTAGTATTTGGAAATCCTCCTACGTCACCCCCACACATAAAAAGGGACCTAAAAACGATATAAGCAACTACCGTCCAATTGCCAAACTGTCTCATATCTCCAAACTGTTCGAAGAAATTCTTTACAACGCGTTATCTTTCCGTTGTGAATCCATCATCTCATCCAGCCAGCATGGTTTCCTTTCGGGTAGGTCGACCACAACGAATCTGGTCCACTTCTCATCCCATACTCTCCGTGCCTTAGAAAATGGCAACGAAGTCGATGTAATCACCACCGACTTCAGCAAGGCCTTTGATAAAATCTCCCATAATCTCATCCCTTTTAAGCTGTCCTCCCTAGTTTTCGAACCCCTATTGATCAAGTCGTTATCGTCTTATCTGAAAGATCGATCCTACCGTGTCAAATTCAGATCCTCCCTTTCCAATCTTTTTCTTCCCACGTCAGGGGTTCCGCAAGGTAGCCATCTAGGTCCCCTCCTATTTATCCTTACCATCAATGATGTTGACTCAATTATTAAATACTCATCCATCTCCCTCTATGCGGACGAGGCCAAACTCTACAAAACGAGCATCTCTCCTCTCGACTTCTCACTTCTCCAAACGGACCTCGACAGCTTCTCAACTTGGTGCCGTAATAATTGCCTTGAACTCAACGTTGTCAAATGTCGCTCCATCACCTTCTCCCGCAAACGTCCCCCTGCCCCCCATGCGCCTACTTCATACTAAACCAGCAGATATCATCCGTACCCTCGATACGCGACCTCGGGATCTTATTTGACGGGGAGCTTAGCTTCATCCCGCATATTGATGATATTATTCCTAAAGCCAACTCTGTCCTTGGGCTTGTGAAACGGTGGTCTAAAGAATTTTCGAATACTTACGTTTCCCGTTCTCTCTACATAGCCTTCGTCCGCCCCCTTCTTGAATACGCCAGTCAGGTCTGGTCTCCACACTACTCGTACCATGTACGCAGAATCGAAAGCGTGCAAAGTCGTTTTCTGCGCTTTGCCCTCCGCGGACTGAACTGGGCGAATCTACGGATTCTCCCCCCATACACAAGCCGGCTCCATCTGATCAACTTCAACACACTTGAGGAGCGCAGAACTCATGCCGATATCCATTTCATCCACCGTCTCCTTTCAGGCACAATCAACTGCCCAAGCCTGCTCTCCATCATTCCACTTCACACTAACCCCCGCAACCTGCGAAACCCTTACCTCTTCTATCAGCCCACCCACCACACTTCGCATGGCACTAATAAACCCATTTCGCGAATGCTGCGGCGGGCAAACTCCTACCCTACCTCCTTCGATTTCAACTTTACCTCTACTGCTCTCAAACTACATCTCCTTTCTTCCGCCTCCTGACCACGCCCACTCCCGTCTACACTCTTACATCCTGTACTAAGCGGAGTGAATGAATGGGTAATAATTGATGGATAAACCCAGTAACCAACCCGCCAAACATATCCCCCCCCCCCCACTTTTTTTTTCTTTTTCTTTTTAACCATAGTTTATATTCATATATATAGTTTTAAGATAATTGTTAAGTTTTATCGCTTGTACTAAGCTGAATATACGAGTGTTCTGCCCTCACTAAACTAAACTAAACTAAAATGTACGCCGATGACACATTTACAATCATACAACAGCTTCCTTCTCTGCCTCTGCAAAACTCAAATATTCTGCTTCGGTTGAAGATTATGTACCGATTAATTACTGTTCCACTGACAATTAAAGTATATCCCTAATATGACATGCTATCCTTCACATAAGGAGAGGTTTTCATCAAGAAGTTTTAAGAAATCGACTTTTCTTTCATTTTTTGATAGCTTATAGTAAATTAAGTGCCCAATACCGTGTTTGCGAAAATAATGTTATAATTAGAGTCTAAAAAGGTGATCTACTTTTTTACGTGGAAATTAAATTTGCGCGCTAGCGCGTGCATTACGTCAACAGATTTCGATCTCTCACTTGTATGACCATACTAGGTTAAAAATAAGTAATGTATTTGCCACCAGAGGTCGGAAATATGGTATAACTCAGTAATTTTTGGGGGAAACGCTTCTACATACACGAATATTCAGGGTTGTAGAAAGTAGCACCTACTCGCAGGTGACCATGTGTAGTGCTCTAAAAAGCCCTACCACCTTTTTCCCTCATTCCTACATCCAAACCCCAGCAATAATATACTAAAACCTAAAATCCAATGAAACCCGAAAAAAACCAAACTAGATCCAAAATTCGCATTAAATGAATCAAACATCCGTTTATCGCTTGACATTTGCCCCCACGGCATAATTTAATCCAAAATCCAAATTAAAATCAAAATTCACAATAAACGAATCAGCTATTCGTTTACCGTTTTACATTTGCCCCACGGCATCATCAAAAGTCAAAATCCAGAGATCGTTATCTCAATCTGGAAAAATTCCATCAAATTGAACAAACAGAAACGCGAATCCCTTTTACATATCCACATCTGCACAATAGTTTCATAAGAATTCAGGAAACTGACTTCTTATCTTAAGTAAACACTGAGCATCTCACCCAGGATACCAAAATCGGGATTTTTGTAAGAAACTGTGCATTTTTGAGATACAAATCTCGATTTGTTTCCCTTAATAAAGGAACAGTAGAGTGATCTCGCGGCACAACAGTCGAGATCTCGTGCAGTGCGGACGTGTACAGAAACGTGTTTGCACGTGTTTATGTTTACGTATGTTAAGTGCACTATTAAATTGTATAGTGCAATATAAAAACAACAAAAAATATTTAAAAAAAAATATAATCATAACAAAAAAAAAAAAAGAAATTTGGAGAGAACAAGGAGCCCAGAAGATTATAAACAAAAACTCGAGGAAGCCCTGGAAACGATAAACCAATTAACACAAAAATTGAAACAACACCAAATACCTGCTCCACCCAGAGTAGAAACATTAACGAAATCAACCACGAAAAACAAAATACCACCGCCAATCTACATCAGAAACCCGACCAGCACCAAAGCACTAATTCAAACCCTGCAAAATGCCCTGGGTCACCGTAATTTCAGTACCAATGCAAAAGGATCTAGGACTACAATAACAGTCAGATCATTACTCGATCATGATAGGGCAGTTAAAAAACTGTTGGAGGAACAATATCAGTTCTTCACCTTCCAGCATCCGAACAGCAAACCAGCTACCTTTATTATAAGGCATATCGATCCCTAATGGACCAACGAAGAAGTGGGACTGGATATCGCTAGGATATGTCTACAAATAAAGATCAATAAACTGGGCTACTTCCAAACACCCTACATGAGGACAAACAACGTAAAAACCCTCCGGATCATACAAATCCCACCAAATCAAGACATCAATCAACTTAAACAAATTAAATAAAAAATCGCAAACGAAGAGCCCCACAAACAAGAAATTCTTCATTGTAAGCGATGCCAAGACTCAGGACACTTGGCGGTCTCATGCCACCAGCAAAGACGTTGCGGCAGATGCGCAGAGGATCATGAGCTCGATGAATGTAAGGTAAATCCACAACGCCTGGAACCTGAAACAGTACAAACCGTGAACGCTGATGGATACATTACCACAAAAAAGATCACAGTAAAATGCTGTAACTGCGGAGGCCCTCATCCGGCAAATTTTTCGCAATGCCCTCAGAAGCTAAAACTTCTGGAAAGACGGAAATTAGCAACAACAATTAAATCAACAACAACGAAACCAACAGTATTGCGGGAAACAAAGTCAACCCGACCCGGAATATCGTACGCGGATGCAGCAAGAGGAAACCTCAACACTATCACTCCCCCTAACAACAATACTGAAAACTTCAATCTGGACATCAGAACTAATGGATCTCATTAAGGTACCGGCATCTTAATTCACAAAAAATTTCAATTCTGTGAAATTAGATTCACCGATATATCCAGCATTGAATACACAGCAGTGAAACTTTTCTGTGAGAACAATAAAGTGCTCGTCTTAGCATCTATTTATATTCACCCTTCACGACAACCAGATTTCCCAGATACTGACTTTTCGCAGATTATCCAACAGTCCGTTCCCGCTCCATTTATAATCGAAGGAGACTGGAATGCTCGTCATACAGTATTCAATGATAATAAATGCAACAAATGTGGTCGCCAATTTCTAGCCCTCCTCCAGTCTTATCCATATACTTACATTGACTCCCCATTACAGCCAACTCGTATCTCTAGCGCAGCCAAGTCAACAATCGACTTCGTCCTCAAGTCCGACGATGTTTATTCAGCGGGTCCACCTACAGTCTCCTTTATATTTCCTTCTGATCATGGTTCCGTTCACATCACGATCCAAATCCCCTCTCTCGACCCACTCTACGCGTCAAACCCTGTCCCAAACTTCACAAAAACAAATTGGAGAAAAGTCAATAGGGACATAGCGATAAGTTTCTCTGACTTGTATATCCCTGAAGCATCTAACTTACTCCCTACTGACATCGATCAAGCATCTTTAAGAATAGAGCAAATTCTTAACGAGGCTCTCAGCAACAACACCCCGACAACCATTCCTCATAACTATTTAGGAAAGCCTTTGCCCAGCATCCTAACCAAATTATTGTGCCTTAAAAAGCAGCTCCGCCGAAAACTTCATACAAGATTCTGCCCCTTTATTAAAAGCCAGATCCAACTCCTATCCACTTTGATAAATGAGCAGTTCAAAAAGTTCGCAGATGAGAACTACATCTCCACACTTAGTAACATCAAACCAAATCGTGATCTTTTCAAGAACATCAACCAATTAACTGGTCGTAAATATAAACCCCGAATTGACCATCTCATTAACCCAATCAGCAATAAAATTGCCCAGTCCGATACGGACATAGCAAATTGCCTCGCAGAACACTCGCAAAGACTCATCAGCAAAATAATTTTCTCTCAACTCCTGGCTTCGAGAACACAGTAAACGAATACATCTCTATCCACTCTGATAAATGAGCAGTTGAAAAAGTTCGCAGATGAGAACTACATCTCCACACTTAGTAACATCAAACCAAATCGTGATCTTTTCAAGAACATCAACCAATAACTAGTCGTAAATATAAACCCCGAATTGACCACCCCATTAACCCAATCAGCAATAATATTGCCCAGTCCGATACGGACATAGCAAATTGCCTCGCAGAACACTCGCAAAGACTCATCAGCAAAATAATTCTCTCTCAACTCCTGGCTTCGAGAACACAGTAAACGAATACATCTCTAACAGATTATTCCCATCGTTTACTCCTTTCATCGGTGAATTTAGCAACACAAACATAGCTTCACACCCCTTAGACACTACACATTTTCTAACTGCAGACGAATTATCCGAGATCGTAAGATCAGGAAATAACAAAAAGTCAACTGGATTAGATGGAATCCCACGTCTTCTATTTAAAAGGCTACGCCCACCGAATCTACTTCCCATCCTCATTCTTCTTAATCATATAATTAATGCATCGCACTTCCCAGAGAACTGGAAAACTGCGGTAGTAATTCCTATTAAGAAGCCCGGTAGTAGTAATAGCCCTTGCAATTATCGTCCAATATCCCTATTAAGTACACTAAGTAAGATACTGGAACGCAAGATTTACCAAAATCTTCTCTCATTTGCCAATGAGAATGCCCTCATCCCTAACTCTCAGTTCGGATTTCGTAAGCGACAATCCACATGTCATGCTCTACTAAAACTTACACACGATGTTACAACCGGTCTCCAAAACCAAAGCCCTACTGTGTGTATATCTCTCGATATTTCTAAGGCGTTTGATTGCGTCTGGATCTCAGGGCTTCTCTACAAACTGCACTCCATATTTAATCTAAACTCTCACACATCAAAGCTCTTAGCCTCTTATCTTTCTGACAGAAAATTCGTTGTAAGGATTTCTCAGAAACCCGCAACATAACCGCGGGTGTTCCCCAAGGCTCTATTTTAGGGCCAATTTTATATCTGTTATATACCGCGGATATTCCTCAACCCGTATCTCCTAATGTTGTGATGCTGAATTATGCTGATGATACATTAATTTACTCTAGCAGTAAATTTGTTAAGGCTGCAAGAAACCGCATTAACAACTTCCTCCCTAACATAACAATATATTTCAATAAATGGAAAATTCACCTTAACCCAAATAAAACGAAGCTCATAGTGTTCAAGGGCAAACACGAGCACTGTACAAACAACACTAGACGCTGCCACAACAAAATTAAACGTAACCTAAACAACACTCTGATAACACCCTCCAAAACCCTAAAATATCTGGGAATCACTTTTTCTAATACCTGGTCTTTTTCCTCCCACATTAAAAATTCCCTTCATAAAGCCACAGTTCAGCTTAATTTCTGTAGAAGAGTAATGTGGAAACCTAATAGTCTCTCTCACAAAGTCAAACTGCTCATTTACAAACAAATTATCAGACCCACACTCACGTACGCGTGTTACGTCAAAGAATCCTTGACGACACAAAAACCCATCAACCAAAATGTGTAACCTAATTACACATTTTGTCTAAACAGAAATACTATTAAGAACAAAACTCAAAAGGTACTCGTATATTAACAAACTACAAAAATTCAAAGAAACATAAAATATGGAATAACCAAATTAGAATATAATGTATATCACAATATATTGTAGCGAGCTTAGGGTTCGCTGGATTGATTATTTCCAGTAAATAAGAGCCGTTAAATCGATTTCTAACTAATATCACACTTTGTTAATTTATTGATAATAACCGTACTTATCCCGTGCACTCAACGATTTTCTTGACTTGTCGCTTGCTTCGCTTTCTTTTCTTCTCTGTCACCATCAGCTGTCTCGATGTCTTTTTATCGTTTTTCACATTCTCATTTCGTTTCCGTCCGTTCGATAATCTTGGATGTTCTAGTCTCCAGTTTTCCAGTACTTTATAGAATATTCCCGTGCTTGTTTTGGACTTTCCCGAATATTCCAGTACTGACGGTCATATGCGTCACACTACCCTCCACCTAGATTAGTTCGTCCCGAACTAAGTTCACTGGTCTTCCGGGTTAACAAAAATCGCCAGTCGGTCACGATGTACCACTTTCATTTTGGCGTTCGGTCTTCGCTGAATCCTATAGACAACGTCGTTAATTCTTGTAAGGAACTTATACGATCCTTCCCAATGTTCCTGCAACTTCGGGGAACTTCCTCTTTGCCGGTGAGGGTTGTAGAGCCACACGTTATCGCCTGCATTAAATCCGAATGCGTTGGCTCGAACGTCGTACCTTGTTTTCATCCTGTCACTTGAACCTTGATTTGCTTTCGAACCAAATGATGAATCTCGTCGAGGCGATTTCTCCATTCGGCTACGTAGTCTTCGGTCTTATCTATGGCGTCTGGAGGTATTCCGAATAGCAGATCAGCTGGTAATCGTATCTCTCGTCCAAATATGATTCTTGCTGGAGTCTCGTGATTAGCCGATCTATAACTCATGAGAAAGGTTTGTACATATTTGTTCCAGTCTAGTTGGTGATCACTGACGACCTTCGATAAGTGTTCTTTCATTGTTCGGTTGAACCTTCGACCATTCCGTCTGACTGCGGATGTAAGGGCGTGATCCTGGTTTTCCTTACGCCCAGTGCCGCACAGATGCCTTGAAATATCTGTGATTCGAAATTTCGGCATTGATCGGAATGCATCTCACTGGGAACTCCATATCTGCTGATCCAGTTATTGATTAGCTGCTCAATGATGGTTGTTGCTTCTTGGTTTGGAATTGGAAGGACTTCTACCCACTTGCTGACGTAATCCATGATAACTAACATGTATTTGTTGTTGTCGTTTGTTTTTGGGAACGGTCCTGAGATATCAATCGCAATTCGCTCGAAAGGGGCACCCACGTTGTACTGCTTCATAGCGCTCCTTGGCTTTGCCGTTGGTCCTTTGGTCGCAGTGCAAGTTGTGCACTTCCTACACCAAGACTCGACGTCATCTCTCATGTGAAGCCAGTAAAAACGAGATCGCAATTTTGAAAGTGTCTTATTAACTCCCAAATGTCCACCGGAGGCCCCGTCGTGCATTTCTGTTAGAACATCTCTCGCTTTTGATGGTGGGACTAGAATCTGCATTCGATAGGATTTTCCGTCCGCGGCTTCCCATTTACGCTTAAGAATATCATCTTCCACCAGCAAGGAATTCCATTGTGCCCAATATGCTTTAAATGTTCCACTCTTGTCGGAAATATTGTTCCAAGTTGGCCGCTCGTTCTTTTCTTTGTGTTCCAGGATTAGCGACATATCTTCATCCTGAAGTTGAGCTGCGCGTATGGCCTCATTCGTCCACCCGTCTAGTACTTCTACTTGTACATTTCGCAGGTCGTACGCTTCTTCTTTCTCTTCCGCTTTATGACAATGTTTAAAATCTGGCTTACATCGTCTTCTTGATAGAACATCAGCGTTATTATGCACCTTCCCTTGCTGAATTGAGCTTATCATTGATGCGGGTGCACATTCTGCGGTTAACTCTCCCTTTCTTATTTCGACCGGCTCCTCGGACGCATTTAGTACTCTGACAGGTACAATGTGTTTCTTCACCTCAGGTTGTTCCGTTGATAGTCTCCTCTTATGACAAGTGCATGAACAACAATTCTCACTCGATGTTTCGTTCATTCGTCGACGTTTCCTACAGTCAACAGAGATGTGGCCGACTCCGCCGCATGTCCAACACTTCATAACAGGTCTCGGGGTTCTCCGTTATACATGCCCGATTCTTTGGCAGGAACGTTCCTGGACGGACATTTCTCGGACTCTATATGTACTCCTGGTAGCCAGTTTAGCAGATTCATATGCCAATGCGAACGCCAGTATTTCGTTAGTCGTCTTCTTTCCCGCTAAACGGACGGCTTGTTGCAAGTCCCGATCTTGGAGTGCGTTTGTGAATGCATCCATTGCTACCTCGTTTAGGAATTCCTTAGTCATATTTGAATAAGACAAGTTTGCCAATCGCTTAATGTCTGCCTGCAATTGTTGAAGATTTTCTCCAGGTTTCTGCATTCTGCTCCGTAGTTGCATGCGGTAGATCTGCTGTATGTGGTTGTCTCCATACCTAGCTTCAAGGCCATCTCTTACCGCTTGGAAATCTGTTTGCTTCTCTGCTGGTATGGTAGCAATTCTGCAGCCGCCCCGCGGAGTGACAAGATTAGTGATGTTGACTTTTGCTCATCCGACCACTTATTATAATTGGCCGCGGCGTCAAACTGCCATATCAATACGGAGAAGGGTCCCGTTCCATCGAAGGTTGGCGGTTGCATCCTTGTATCTTTGTAGTCATGTTGATTGCTAGGCGATGTCTTATTTCTCTCAACACACTCAAGTCTCTTTTCGATTCGCGTTATTTTATCGGTGACTTTTAGATCCAGATTTTCTACTTCGTTTCGAATTTCTTCCTTAAAGTGTTGAAAATTACGTTTCATCCACTGCGTTTGGGCATCCAGCTTTGCATTAACATCTGCAGCTTGCGCGTCCAATTTTGAATTTTGGGCGTCGAATTTTGAATTTACGGCGTTGAATTTTGAATTTTGGGCATCCAACTTTGCATTAACATCTGCAGCTTGCGTATCCAATTTTGAATTAATATCTGTTGTTTGCGCATCGAATTTTATCATCATTCTGAACATCTCCGAAATGTCCAACTGTGGCGAACTCTTCTCCGTTACATTGGCATCATCTTGACTCGGTATTTCTTCTCCATCCGGACAGTCTGGCGCAATCGCAAAAACATATGTGTCAACATTAATACCCTCTTCCTCCATTGCTGCTTGTAGGCGCTGTCGAAGAATTTGCTTCTGTCCTCTGCTATCCAGATTCCGGTCCTCAGGTTCCTTCTTCAACTCAGGAACGCGAAGATCCTCCAAATGTCGATCTGACATCGTCACAACACGCTTTCACAGCTTATTTACTTCACCAATAATCAATCCCACTTCTGACACCAATTGTAGCGAGCTTAGGGTTCGCTGGATTGATTATCTCCAGTAAATAAGAGCCGTTAAATCGATTTCTAACTAATATCACACTTTATTAATTTATTGATAATAACCGTACTTATCCCGTGCACTCAACGATTTTCTTGACTTGTCGCTTGCTTCGCTTTCTTTTCTTCTCTGTCACCATCAGCTGTCTCGACGTCTTTTTATCGTTTTTCACATTCTCATTTCGTTTCCGTCCGTTCCATAATCTTGGATGTTCTACTCTCCAGTTTTCCAGTACTTTATAGAATATTCCCGTGCTTGTTTTGGACTTTCCGGAATATTCCAGTACTGACTGTCATATGCGTCACAATATGTTACCTTATTGTATATTTCATCCAGATGAACAAACTCAAAGATAATTAGCAAGAACTCGTGGAAACACGAAAATGAATATTACACTAATTGCAATATAATATCCATTGTGAGAAAGATATTATATTGCAACGTAGAGAAATAAACCTAGATATAAGATTTTATGTTAGAATAAGTTTAGTTTACAAAACGGCACTCTGAAGAGCAGACGTTTCTTAAATTAAAAATTGAATAAAATATACATTTTATTTAGAAGTGTTTTCCTTCATTTCACTCAAGTGGAGTTTAAGAAAACATAATTCGCGTGCCCATTGTGGTACCATATCACTCCCTCCCAAATGGAGATGTTGCGAGTATTCGAAAGAAAATGTTTTAGGTATGTCTCTGGCTTACATCGTCTACAATACCGCTGGTATTGAGCGCCTCGATAGACGATTCCTCGAGCTCGTTATCAAATTTATCGAAAACCTACAAAATCATCCCAATCCCATTATAAGCTCGTTCTTAGAGAACCCTCTAGATATCAGAACTAACTATCCCAACTGTCTCCACACCAGAGCTATCTTCGCCTCAGGCAGACTGGTAAATGATTCAAACGAGATCATATACCACAACAGCGAAGTTACCCCTAACCAGTTCAAATACTGTAACGTCCAACCATTTTCCAACATCCTATGTTTCTCCAACGAACAACCGGAAAGAAATACTATTCCTCAAACCCATAACTGACTTCACTCCACATTCTTTATTTCATATATCCCATTAATTATAAAACATTGTTTTGGCTTTAGGAAAATCAAACTGTAATCAGACTAAATTAGGTTAAGTTATTTATATAATTAGGATTAAGTTTAGATTAAGTAAAGTTGAAAAAACAAATGCCTGGTTTTCTGACCTTTTCCAGGAAGATAATACTACTAAATTTATAAACACGCATCTATCTTGTATCTCATATAATATTGTCTGGAAAATGTATATATTATTATAATAATTACATGTAAGCAATTGTTACGAAATTAATTTTAAGTCACTGTATTACTTAAATGTGCAAATTCTAATTATGCTCAATAAATACAGTTTTGAAAAAAAAAAAATTACCTCGCGGCCGCAGTAGATTATCGATAATCGTCCCAGGAGAGAAAAAAACCTTATAAAATTGATGCAAAGAGTAAACTAAAATAAAACACTTTTTACCTAAGAAAAGCGAGACTTTAAATAACTGACAACTGGTGAGTAAAGCTGTGGTACCTCCACAAAAACCATCCTTTTAGATTCTGAGTATCACCTGCCCCCACGGAAACCTGCGGAGACGAGCACCGCGACCGACGAAAAAGCGGCAGGACCAAACCAAGAACGTTGCTCTTCCCCCAGGCTCTGAGAAGCACGGCGACGAGCCCTTTGTACGAGTAGTACGTTTTTTCAGGAGCGGTCTATAGAGATCCCTCATCCTTTTCACGACAAGGAGACACGCTCCCTGAACTAACTACTACACATGTGCTACCAAAAATTTAAGCGCGTTTTTCTCGAAACCATATTTTGCACATTGGTCTCCACGATATCTCAAAAACTTTTTTATTTTAAAGTAAATTAAATTTATTGGAGTCTGAACCTAAATGTAGATGATTTTTTCATTATTTTTTTTTTTTTCTATTCAATGTTAAAGACCAAAAAACAGCGAAAATCGGTACCTAAAGTTTGTATGTCCGTCATTTTGTTTTTTTTTTGGATTTTTTTTCTCTTGAAGATAAGTTCAGACTGGGACAAATATAAAATTTCATTTTATTTTATGATTACAGACGATTGCAAACTGCGCTACGATGGAGAACGGTTGGTACCTTTTCTTGGAATCGTCACATTGCGCCATCTTTTAAATTGACAATTTTTAATATTTTTCACAACAAAAAAAAATGTATGTATACCTAAATACTTAATAAATATGTGTACAACATTTGACATTGATATTTGCTTCCGTCTTTGAGAAAAAAATTCAAGAAAAACACGTCAGTTTTGGGTCTCTAGATGTGTTGCAGTGCAACATAACATCATGAAATAGCCAGCCTTAAATAGATTATTTAAGAGCAAGCAATATAATTAATCAAGTATGCAATAGAAGGCCAGCCCTGGCAAGGTTGCAGCCGGTGCTGAGCTTTGCATGCCAATCATCTGCCGGATAAAAACCAGTAAGGTTGACGATTTGAAGCCGTTACCAACAGAAGAACCTCTTCAGTGCCATAGTAAACACCGTTTTTGGCAGCTTGAAGAACTTAACTGTGGGAAAGTGCCAGAATAAAGAAGATTAAAAAGGCAGCTAAGGAACTACGGGAGTTCATTAAAGGAATTTCGACAAGGTGATCGATAAATGTATCAATATGGTTAGAACTAAAATTTTATAAGATTATTACTAGTCCAAGTCGAACGTTATCGTTCTACGAGAACATCAATTTAGATACAGTGTGTTATATTCCAGAATACTACCCTTATTAGATTTAACAGTGAATCTCATTACTTTTCTAACACATCTTTGAAACTACCTCTGTTCATATCTAATTCTCACTTAATACATAACATTAATAAACTTTCACAGTATTCTATATCAAGCCTGTTACAGCACATTTCATAACATGCCCCTTTTCATAACATGCACCTTTTTTTCATTCAAAACATAGCACTTTGATTTTCGTTCAAAGTTTATTCCAAATTAAAAGTCACAGAGACAAAAGGAATACTTTGAGAAAATTTGTTTTGTTCACATTATAATTTCCAACCAATTAGAACAATAAGTAGCATAAGAAGAGAGAAATTTTAGTAGTAAAATCAGTTTGAGTTGTGAGTTCATAAAAGCGAGTAGTAGTTTGAGTTTAGCAATTCAAGTGCGAGATTACACTTTGAGTTCAGTTGAGAAAAAGAGGTAGTTTCAGTTAAAAGCGGAAGTTTCAGTTAAAAGAGGAAGTTTCAGTTTTCAGTTAAATTGAAGTTTTGAATTCTGAGAAGTAGTTGAGTTTACGTTGTGAAGTTTGCGGAGAAGGAGATACAAAATTTAAATAATATCGAAGATACAAAAATTAAATAATAACTAAGAGACTGAAGAGTTTTTTTTTTGATAATTGATTTCCGCACAAACATATTTTCAATCGGAGCGAATATTGAAAGAATATTAAATAAAGGAAAAATAAAAGGTCCACGCTCTTCCCTCAACCGAGGAAGCACGGCGTCCCGGACTATAACAAGTGACGAATAACCGCTCTCTGGCAAAGCGACCACCCCGACGACATTGTCCATAAGCCAAATGTCATCCAGTGCTACTTCAATGTTCCCTCTAAGTTAGAAGACATAAGCAACTTGGAATGGGACGAAATAGATGACCTCTTACAGGTTGAGAGATGTTAGAATAACAAGGCGAAGGTGTATGATACATCTTCCGACAATTTCCTTACTGCGACAGCATCCCTTAGTACGACTACAACGACAACTTTATCCAATAACCAGATGACAGACGATGACGAAACGCTAAAACCCATGTGTTTCACAGAATTTTAAAGCAGCATCCATCAAGAATCTTTGAATGGGTCCAACGATTTCGGCGTTGGCTATAACGACGACACTCTAAAACAAAATTTACCAACAGATCCACCAAGAATCAAATGATTCGTTAAAACTCTATGGAGCAAATATCATGAGTAAGAGTTTCAATTGTAAACAGGACCTACGAACAATAGATCCGTCAACAATAAACGGGTCTCTCTGCATAAAAGCCATCAGTGGTATGGAACATTCACCAGCAAAGAGCTTCGTTCTTTTAAAAACCAGTTCCGCAACGTCGCGCTATCACAATCGTGAAAGATAAATTTTCGGGAACGGTATCAATAGATCAAAGTCTCGACCAGCTTGTTTCGAAATTACTGATAGTGAGAATGATACGTCCACCTGATGAATAGATCAAAACCTGGATCAATTTGTTTCGAAATGAGTGATAGTGAGAATGATACATCCATCTTAAAAATGATAAACCCTCTACTATCAAGAGGAACGAACCTCGTTATAAAAATATCCAAATGGACTGCTACCCTAATCAAAGTGAAAGTAATGATACTAGTGGGAGTACAAGCCAGACATATGAAAGAACTAACTCCAGTGCTGTTGGAGAATTGACGGTGTCGGAAACGTACATAAAGGGTAGCAAGTGCATATTACTGACGAAGGCGTCATCCTACGACAGACAGCGAAGACTGAAACTTCGGCTATTAAAAAGAGGCCAAAAAAAAAAAAAAGATTCACACTCAGCTCAAACCTCGTTGCTTGATTAACAGACACTTTTATAATCGGGAGACACCTTTTTTCACCTCTCCCTATGGGTCATTGAGAGTTTGGGCTACAACACTGGTAGCAACTTAGGAAGTGATCAATTTAATTCTTGAAAAATGTAGAGTGAATAACTTAAAAAAAAGCAATCGATTTCCATATACGAGTATGAGGAATTTTTATTCAATTCGGTCCTTTATAATTTATTTGAACTAGTCTTTGAATAAAACATCAATCAAGTGGCTGCCTCTATTGACCAAACTAAAATGTGCCCCTTTTGCTCCGTTTTCCATCACTTTCGCGATCATCTCGAGCGGTATAGCAATGATTTCGGCACGAATGTTTGCCTTGAGCTCATCAATAGTCTGAGGATTGCTGATGTACACTTTGCTTTTCAAATAAAGCCACAAATAGAAATCCGGAGGGGTCTAATCTGGAGATCTGCGTGGCCAGTCAATGAAAATAACGAGCCTTGCGAGTAGGGCGTTAGAATATGCTCACAACTAGGTTGACTTTTTTGATTATATTTTTTTCTCTTTCTACGAAGTTGTTGTTATAAATGCTACTTACAAGATTGACTTCCCTCTTGTCTTGCCATTTCATCAACACTCGGCCTGTGGGTAGGGCGTTAGAATATACTCACAGCTAGGCCGACTTCTCGTAAGAGGCGACTAAAGGCCGAGTGGTAGATGCGGTCCCAACACCCTGTCGCCAGGTGAAATACCACACCGTCAAGCTATAGACTCCGTGAAATGGTCGGAAGAAATCCCGGACCATTTTTCGGAGCCCGACCGAAGGGCCGGTTCGAGAAAATCTTGGTTTAGGTGGTAAGTCGGTATTAAGGAGTGATACTATCCCATCACGCTGTAGATTCCGCGATATCGTGGAGAGAAATTTTCGATTATGTTCCGGACGTTTTGCTGATGCCCCGGGCTGAGATGGAAAAAAGTCATGATGGTACGTTCTGAGATAAAGAATTTTAGTGGTGAACTAGTTCTCAGTTCGGATCTTAGGGGGAACATCATGTAAATATTTTGATAAATAACCGAACTTAAAGAAGTTCGTCATCGCATAATCGGGTGCGTTCTCGAAACGCTGTCGACGTTAGACTGATAACGGCATTGTGTAACATCAGGGGCATCGATTTCAGTAATACGAATGTAAACGCCGTCCACCAATATTTGCAAACAGCGACAACTGATATTCTTGCCCTAACTGACACCCAGGTCGATTCGTCAACTGATTCGACACATCTTCGTTGCTTAGGGATGCCGTACATTCAAGATTCCGTTTTAATGGTGAAGTCTGCGTCCTCATACAGTCCGATCTGGCTTAACAAATGCTAGAGGCGCTAGAGTCCAATAACTTGGACATCGTGTGGTTGAATGTCGTACTGGGGAATTCTGTTAAATTTCTTTGTTGTCGTTACTGTTCCTCGAATGACGATAGACCATCGACATTTTTCGAACATCCTTCACATACCGTCGTCTGGATATAGATCAACCACCCGGCTCCTAAAGTGGTCGTCCATGGTAATTTTAAGGTGTACAACTCTGGGTGACATTCTAACAGAGCAGATGAGGCTGGGACGCTGGCGGAAATGTTCGGTGTTACCCACAATTTGACTTAACTCCTGGAGGAACCTATGCAAACACCTTGGATAGGTTTTTAACATCGGAGCCGTGAAGGTTGCTGCGGCACTGGCAATTCAGATAACTGCTTGGTATTAGTTGCGCAATCACATGCCTTTCAAGCGAATGACCAACGCAAGCACTTTCGCAATGTATGGAGGTATGGTGCAGCCAACTAGTATGGGGGTATGGGGCTGCCAACCGGGACGATTTGCGAGATTTTTTTGCATCCTTCTCGTGGTCAGAGGTGTGCTTTAGAGACTCCGATATTAAAGCACGCGCGGAGTCGGTCACGGTGATTTTTCTTCTCGGGATGGAGATTTACATTCTGCAGATTACAACGGCATAATAGAGCTTTTACACCGAGATCAACAAAAATGAATTTCAGTTCATCAGAAACGCGCGAGTTAAGGACAGTTGCATTTCCAATAAAGCACACTGCACCATGATCCAGTTACGGATAGTTGCATTTCCAGTAAAGCACCCCGCACCATGACCCAAACATTATACAATGATCATGGGTCAACAGTCATCACTTATCTTCCAAACACTCTACAATGATCATGGGTCAACAGTCATCGAAGGACGCTTATCTATTACACACAACCCATGACCCAGGCATCACATATATATATCTGCAATTAATACGAAGACGACGCATTCTTTCACTGGAGCCACCAGCCGGCATATGCGCAACTAAATTATTAAATTTAAGTATTCCTAAGTATTAAAGAAAAATAAAATTATACTCAAATACGATAGGACGGCTTAATTCGCGCAACAAGGCGATTGAAACCGCGAAGAAGGGGTACAACGACAGAGTGACCAACTGGTTCACCTCCGTTCTGATCAATGTCAAGGACTGTCACCATCAACTTCGCTTCCTCGTCTCTTCCTGCGTTAATGAGGGGCAATGGGACACTAGTCATAAACTCAAAAGATGAAGCTAATGTGTTCTCGAATTTATTTGCCGCGAATTCAAACTTGGATACCGGTCTTTGGGCGCCACTTGTGATTGCGCCGATACAGTTTTCGATGTGGGATTTGAGGTTCCGCCCACATACTATTCAACGTATTTGATGTGAGCTGGACTGTAAGAAGGCAACCGGCCCGGACGGAATACCAGCAATAGTCTTTAAGAACTGTGCTCCAGAACTGTCGCCGGTTCTTGGCGGACTCTTTCGCTATTCTTATGCGCGAAGGATATTTAATACCTGCTGGGAAGTCGCTCGAGTTCTGGGAATCCCAAAGAAGGTGAAAAGGTGTCTCCCACCAAATTACCAGCGAATAGCATTACTGTCTGGTTTTTTAATGTGATGGAAATGTCATCAATGCCCAGTTAATTACATATTTGGAATACAAAAGACTTCTGATTGATCGCCAATACGGATTCCGTGGCCCACGGTCCACGGGAGACGTTTTGACCGATATATGGATTTCCGCGATTGAGGGGCATGGTGAGTCAAGAGCGGTCGCATTGGATATCTCCAAAGCTTCTGACCGCCTCTGGCATGGAGCATTTCTGAACATACTTCGTTCAGACGGACTTTCCCACAGCTTCGTGGCTGTGCAAAGAGCTTCCTCGAAAATCGTTCGATCCGGGTTGTTGTGGGCGGCGAGTGTTCGGACCTGTATCCTGTTAATTCCGGCGTACCTCAGGGTTCTATTTTGGCTCCAACCTTGTTTCTGCTTCACATTAACGATTTGTTAGAATCAACGGGTAACAAAATATTCAGTTTTACCGATAGTAAACTTATTTTCTCATTTTTAAGTGATCGGCTGATTAATGCATCAAGGTTGCAATAGTTGAGATGTAGCCAGATCCACTCTCTGGATGGAGATCTGGATAAAATCCTAGAATGGAGAAATGCCAATCTTGACGACCTTAATGCAACGAAGACGCAATATTCAACACTCATAAAGAAAATGGATCATCGGTTCCACAGCTAATGACGAATGGCCAGGTCCTCGAATCTGAGGAAAACGTAAAATTGTTCGGGACTACGGTATGTGGGAATGTATCGTCACATAAACATGTGTCGAACATCGCCATGTCAGCCTTTGGAAAACGAAGTTATCTTTTTAGAGCCAAGAAATATTTTACTCGGCCCAACTTCTCCTATATAAACCACAAATTAGACCGCCGCTCAGATATTGCTCTCATGTTTGGAGCACTGCGCCTAAGCATACCCTCGACCTGGAGAACATACAGAGACGAGCGATCCGCTTGATCCTGGACACGGCTCTAACGTCGGAACTACAGTCGCTATCACATCGAAGGCGCGTAGCTGTCCTCTGTCTGTTCTACAGATATTATTCACAATCCACAATCCAACGTAAAATCAAAATCACGTAACAATTGGTGTCAGAAGTGGGATTGCTGAATAGTCTTAAAGAATGGTGAGGTTTGTTGACTTGGGGATACCCCATTTTAGAGAAGAATTGGAGTCTCGAGGATTGCTTGTGACAGGGAATAAGCCGGATCTACAAGCACGATCGCGTAAAGCAATGGCGAGTGGAGCTGTACCGAACAACAGTTCGAGACCACAGCGCGAACCAATCACTGGCCTACGGCAGACAAAGTGGCAGTTTTGGTTATATCATTGAAGGGCTCCGCCGCTAGAGTCTTGCAAACGGTTCCTGAAATTGAACGTGAAAATTACGACGCGTTAATGGCAGCGATTGAACGGCGATATGGTAGCGACCATAGAAAACAAATATTCCAAATGGAGCTCATGAATCGGCACCAAAAAGCTAACGAGCCGTTACAAGAATATGCAACGGAGATAGAGCGGCTCGCGCATTTGGCCAATGCAGACCCACCAGCAGAAGTAATTCAATTACTCAAAATTCAAGCGTTTATGAATGGAATACGAGATGCGGATACCAAACGCGCAGTCTATTCCACGCCAAAGAAGGCGTTTGCCAAAACAGTGTCATTTGCTCTTACGCAGGAAACAGCAAGCCTTCTGAGCAAACAGACACACAAAGTTAATCGGCTGGAAGTTCAGCCGAGAGAATCTCTGGAGGAAACCACGAGGGAATTCATCCAGGTTATTTCTCAAATGAGGCCAGCCTCACACAAAGGCCCTGAAGAAAAGTGTTACAGCTGCGGAAGAACACTTCGCACGGATTTGTAATCCATTTCGTAGGAAAAACGAAAATACGCCCAAAAGCAGCGCTGAGTGTGGGAATGCCTCTGGAGAAAGGCAATGGTTAAACTAAAACGGATCAGCTCAAAGCGGCGGTGCTGGTTCCCGCAACTGACTGCCCCACGGTTGCCGTTTCACAAATACATCGTAAAAACAATAATTTAACCGTAAATGGGACTGTAAAAGGACGAACACTGGTCTTGACTCTGGACACGGCCGCAACACATTTCATCATTAGATCAGACCTAGCAGGACATAACGTTGAGCCGCTGAGTGGTTGCAAACTACAAACAACTGCCGGAGGGGAAGCTGTGATTTCTGGAAAACTGGAGTGTAAGGTTAAGATTGGAACGCTAGAAGTAGTTCACACCTTCTTAGTGGCTGGAATAATGGACGAGGTAATAAGCGGCGTGGATTTTATGCTAGCCCATGGTCTCACCCTAGATCTGAAGAAAAGAATAATGACGTCCCAGGACATGGAGATACCCGTAAGCACTGGGTATGAACGGCCCCAGATCATGAATGTAAGTGTAAGTCACCGTCAGCAGATTCCACCAAAGTCTGAAGCAGTTCTGTGGGCATGTATAGAGGGAGACTGCGGAGCAAGCAAGTTGTGGGTAGTAGAGCCATCAGAAAGCACGGCGAATATACTGGTTGGACGACCCTTGGTACAAACGGAAAAGAAGAAGCGGATCCCAGTTCGAGTGATGAATGAGTTCAGGTCAGCGATCACTTTTAATAAAGGAGAATTAGTGGGACAATGCCAAGCTGTGGATGTCGTGGTTAATTGTAACAATGCCCCCCAGAAATGCGAAAACCAGGTTCTCAAAGAGGCCACGAAAACTCCTGCTGTCATGGATACCTGGTTGAATGAGGTGAGCCGGCCAGTAAGGATAAAAGCCAAACGGTTACTGGAAAAGTATAGCTCCATATTTGCCAACGATGGCAATAAATTTGGAAGAACTGCCATCGTGCAACATCGAATAGATACTGGAGATGCAAGACCGATTCGACCAGCTCCATGCAGAGTCCCACTGGCAAAAAGAGAAGAAGCGGAACGGATAATCGACGAAATGCAAAAAGGTGGAGTCATCGAACCTTCAACAAGCCCATGGAGTTCACAGGTCGTGTTAGTGAAAAAGAAAGATGGAAGCACCCGGTTTTGCGTTGACTATCGGAGGCTGAACGATGTCACTAAAAAGGACAGCTACCCACTGCCACGAATAGACGACACCTTGGCCATAATATCCGGTGCGAAATGGTTTTCAACGCTGGATTTACAAAGTGGTTATTAGCAAGTGGAGACCGAGAAATGCGACCGCGAGAAAACTGCTTTTAGCATCGGAGATGGATTGTGGCAATTCTCTGTGATGCCATTCGGATTATGTGACGCTAAGCATCTTTTGAGCGCTTAATGGAGCACGTGTTAAAAGGACTTCACTGGAAAACGTGTCTGGTGTATCTTGATGACATCATTGTCATGGACAATAGGTTCGATAACCACTTGGAATATTTAGAGGAAGTCTTTCGACGAATTGCTTCTGCTGAATTACGATTGAACCCAAAGAAATGTAATTTATTTAAAACCAAAGTAACTTATTTGGGCCACAAAATCACTACTGGAGGAATTCAGACAGATGAAGACAAAATAAAATCGGTAAGAGATTGGCCTCGACCCAAAAATGTTCATGAAGTGCGAAGCTTCCTTGGACTCTGTACGTATTACCGACGCTTTGTACCCGGGTTTGCCAATGTTGCAAGAAGCTTACACAATTTGACGAAGAAAAATTGCAAATTTGTGTGGAAAGAGGAGGAAGAAAATGCCTTTCAGCTGTTAAAGGAATTGCTTTGTACAGCTCCAATGTTGGCCTATCCAGTTACTGGCGAAAAGTTAATTTTGGACACAGATGCTAGTGCGCATGGAATAGGCTGGTGTACTCTCACAGATCATCGATGGCCAGGAAAAAGTAATTGGGTACTGCAGCAGAGTTTTTGGAAAGCCAGAAAGGAACTATTGCGTTACAAGGCGAGAACTCTTGGCAGTCGTCGAATGTGTGAAACATTTTTACAAATGCCTGTATGGACAGCACTTTCTTCTGAGGACAGATAATGCAGCACTCAGATGGATACTCCAGTTTAAAAATCCGGAAGGGCAGATTGGGCGATGGATAGAAAGGTTGCAGAATTATGATTGTGAAATACAGCATCGGAAGAGTGGACAACATAGAAATGCCGATGCACTATCTCGACGCCCATGTGTATTGGAGTGTAAGCATTGCTCTAAGGCTGAGAGATGCGAAGGTGTAGTCGACATCAGATTAACAAATCTGCAACCGAATGATGAATGGGATACAGACTTGGCCAAGGTCATTAGAGCGAAAGAAATGGGTAGAAGACCAACCAAAGAGGAAATGGCATCAGAAAGTCCATTGGCCAGAGCGTATGGGGTGCAATGGAATAGCTTGGAATTGATAAGCGGAGTACTGCATCGTTCATGGGAAAGCAAGGATGGTAAATACGTCAATGATTTGATTGTCCTAACAAAGCCTAGAATAACAGCCGTATTAGAAGAATTTCACAATGGGCCAAGCGGGGGGCATTTGGGTGTTACGAAGACTATGGAAAAGATTAAACACCGGCTTTACTGGGTGAATTGTCAAAAATCAGTTGCGGAATGGATTAAAAACTGCGCGCAATGCATGGCGGCTAAGGGTCCGAAAGCTAGAAGCAGAGGAAGATTGCAGCAGTACAACACAGAAGCATCATTTAAACGCGTTGTAATGGATGTAGCTGGTCCAGTTCCCACTAGTGACTCCAGGAACAAATATGTGTTGGTGATTATGGACTACTCAGTAAGTTGCCAGAAGTATACGCTATACCAAATCACGTGGCTAAAACTGTGGCCGAAGCCTTTTTGCAGAATTGGGTAACGCGATTTGGTATACCAATTAAGTTATATTCAGAACAAGGGAGGAACTTTGAGTCCGCTATATTTCGAGAAATGTGCTCACTGTTGGGTATCAAGAAGACTCGAACAACGGCTTTACATCCACAATCGGGCGGCATGGTAAAATGGTTTAACCGCACATTAGAAGAACATTTGCGAAAAGTAGTAAACAAATGTCAGCGCAATTGGGACAGGCACATTCAAATGTTTCTGTTGGCTTACCGATCAGTCCATGACACTACCGGCCATTCACCTGCGAGAGTTATTTTTGGCACAGAATTGAGACTCCCATCAGATCTTAAATTTGGAAGAAACAACGAACTTACCGAAACTGGAGGCTGCTACTGGCAAATGCTTCAGTCCGAAATGGATGACATACACCAACATGTTATGCAGCGAACACAGTTGATGAACAACAAATGGAAGGATCGATATGACCGAGTTATGAATTCTGATGGGTTTCAAGAAGGCGATTTGGTGTTGCTGTACAATCCGCAACGGAAAAAGGATATGTCTCCAAAACTGCAAACATCGTGGGAAGGGCCATACAAAGTCATAAAGCGACTGAACGATGTTGTGTATCGCAATCCTGTGGGGGTTCTTAAAGCACACCTGAAGAACCCCCCATATTCGCCACCCATGTTGGCATCCCAATCACCAGCATACCTGAAACATTTCCTTTCTCAAGGACATTTAATGCATCCAACGCATTATCTAAAAATCCCTAAAGAGAATTCTTCACATCATACGGCATCATAAATCCTAAACCATTCGGCACCCTTGTCATCGTAAAATGCTATGTCGGACAGCTTGTATATACAGCTGCAATAAACCGACCCGCGATTCGTTTGTCCAAGCGACAAACAATTACCGCATCCCAAGCATTATCATCGGAACCGAATCCTCTAGCATTTCCTAGTACAAACAAGAACTCGGTTCTTACTGCAGTTTGAGAGGCCATAAACATTAAAACCCATTAGCACCTTTTCCTAATGGCGATGCATCGATTAACGCATCCGCACCACTCATCCACGACTGTAATGATGCCCTTATTCGTTTTCAGTACCATTTCTCCGATGAATTGTCATCTATGATAGCCAGAATGCACAGCGTAAACAATGATCTATTCGATCCCGTTGTTCTTTTTTCCTCGTTTCAGGTTTCGTTTATCCTTTGCTAAATGCATCGATAAACACGGTGATGGATACGATCACACACGCACACCACCGCGTGCCAGAGATCGCCTTCCATTGGTCACTGGTCAAAGGAAATTTCATTTACTTTTCACCACACCACCAAACTCACCCCACACGAGGGTTGAATCACTAAGTCATATTCCAACCACCGATCCGGTCGGTGCGTCTTCCGCTCCCCGTGGCGTCCGGGGATGCGTACACTCCAGTAGTCACGGGTTTTATTAGTTATGTTTTCCGGAACAGAATCGGACTCGCAAAGAGTCGTGACATTTTCCTGTGCTGTTCGTGTGTGTGTAAAAATGCCGTCTCACCCAAATTAAAATTCTATGGAACCCCAAGTAAACGTTCTAACAACGTGAAATTTATAACTAGTGCACTAACAATAACAATCAGAATACAATAAAAAGAACCGTTTAACAGTGTGTTTTATTTTCGAATATCTACGGTGGAACATTTAGAGGAAGTAGTGGGTGGATGGTAGAATCAGCGTCCATGCCGGCGCGCATGCCATCTATCCCCACAATACTACACGCGGAGACGAGGTAAAATGAAAGTCGTCCATTTGGAGAGACTAGCCTCATATGGATCAAGGAATTTGGTGTCTCCACTTAAGTGGAGGGCAGTGTGACGAATTTACACTCGAATAATCCTGTATAGCATGCCGGGCGTCTCTCAGTTAGTTCGAACTTGGACGTCGCACGATATACATCGAGTCAGTAAGCACAGCCCAAAATAATAAGTGAAAATAAAAATAAATCTGTTCAGAAAAAGGGAACAAACTTCGTGTTTCGTTGGATTATTCACAATCCAGAGATCGAACCGAGGAAGTCGATAAACGTAAAATGAAAATTACGTAACAATAATATATATTTTGGTTTAAGGGGCTATTAAAAATTAGAATTAATTGATTTTTGAAAAATGTTCGAGTAATTTCATATAACGATTCATCCATAATTTGTGCTCTTTACTTCTAGGAGTCTGCTGCAATATGTCCAAATTGACTTGTTTTTGCTTTATTTTTGATAAATGGCGGTCAATTTCAGTGCGAACAATCATCCTCTTTAGAATGCTGTGTAAGTAGTAAAAGAAAATTAGTATGTATTAATATGAAGACTAATCTCTGTCAACCTTTTCGACACACTTCAGTCGAGATATTCACCCAAAGAAAACCATGTCAACCAAAAATTACAGTAAAAATAATATTTTGTAGTTAATCACAAGTTATATGACTATAATATTGCCGGTAGATGCTAACCCTATTTGACTCTATTAAAAGAAATGCATGGTTTCAAGGTTTGAAATGCACGACATGCTGCGTTATAAGTTAATGAAATTTTGAAAATCCTTTTTACATTAGCATAGTAAGAAATAAGCAATTACATTGTGATCAATCCCACTAAATCATATAAGAAATAAACAAAACGAGCAATTCATAACGAAAAAGCTGTAGAAGAAAATAATGAAATTAAGAATATAACTAACTCGTTTTTTATGTGGTCAATATCATTCCACACCCACCTTTCGACAACATTTTTACGGACACTTGGCTGATTAACTACATTGTTAACCGATCTCGTTGAAGTGTATATTCTTGTGGTTGTGATAGGAGGATATAATATTATAATGTGGTACCTCGTGGAGAGAAAACCGCCAAAATATGATTACTTGTTAACAACTGTTAGAGAGACAACCATATATTTAATATTTGTTTATTTTACATTATAATACAAAATAAAAGAGCTCTTTACAAATTGTATGCAAGTGATGGTAGTAGAATGTTGATAGTCAAACAAAAAGTAAAACGAAATAAAAAAATGTTTTAGAGATATTAAATCTGCCGAAAAGAGGGTAAAAACGAAAACTCTCCACAAACCTAAACATTTCATGACGCCAAATCCAAACATCAATGAAATTAGAACGAACTCGAGGAATCGACCAGCGTATATTAGTTGAATTGAATCTGTCGATACCCGTCTCATCTTCAGAGTCATCTTGATCAGCACTATCGACAGAATCGTATTCAACTTCATCGCCTTTCAGGATACCAGTGTTTTCTAAAAGAAATTTGTTTTTCGCTTGTTTAACTAGACTGTTTGATTTTTGTAAGTGTCCCCAAAAAGCGGTAATAGAGACATATAACATAATAGTATTAACAACGGGATCATTTACAACTGATTCGCACACGGCGATCGCATGAACACACATTCCGCCGGGTAAGGTATTCAAATACAATAAAAAACCATTTCCTTCGTTTCTTAGTCGAGAAAGATATCCACAACCAGGTTTCTGGAAATTCCTGCCGAATTCTCGGTGATTCGGCATCAGACGTGCCTGCTTCAGACGTTGCTTCCATTTCTGGGGCCGAAATAAAATCCGCCGCCCCATCTCTACGTATTGCTATGGGAGAGAAATCTTCAAACCATATGCGGGCTGAACGGTTCAGAGAACATTTGATTCTGATTTTGATAAATAAATCGTTTTTGTAACTCCTATGTCACTGGCGCGACAAGATCTTTGAATATGTGTAAAGCACACAAATTAATTGCTAAAACTTACATTGGTAGTATGGGTAGTGAGCATTGGTCATGGTAACTACACCAGCTTGCGTTCCTGGATATTGTCCGTAACCGTAAGACCATGGTGTCGTTGTGTCAAATCTACTTAAATCTTGGAAGATAATATCCTTTTGAAGATCGTTTCCACTCTTAAGTAAAAGAACACTTTGATCCACTCCGAGCAAGCCGACGTAAGAGTTTTCTGAAGTTGATACTTTTAACTGGATATTCTCACCTGGCTTAGCTTCTTCTGTGACATTGATCGAAATCTGAAAATATAAAATGTATTTGTAAAACATCACTGGATTGACAGGCATCTAAAAATCTTACGTTATTATCAAAATCGTTCTCGAAATAAATAGATTGCTCTGTGTATTTCAAATCGCCGTCAGCAACATAATGAATGTATATTGTTGTCCGTGGAATCATAGGGAAGGTTGTATTAATATTGAAGATATACTCCTTAGTGTTCGGGGGAAGCTAAAGATACAAAATGAAAAACGCAATTCACTATCAGCACCATATTTTCCTCGTTCAAAAACCTACAGTAACCAATTCACTCTTCAGAATATCTCCACGTCCGACAATGCAATAAATAAAGTATGGGATAGGATCACCATTCGATACTTTGATTGACACCTCATTGTGAAGTCTTGGTCTGAAAGGAACAAAAAATAAAGAAGTTATTAACATATCAATAATATCCATATTATTAAAATTGAAGGGCAAATTCCTTTTCTTCTCAGTCATTGTTTTAGTGATTTAAAAATATACACGGCACTATAAATTATGCATATTAATATTTTGATGGCCGATCATAAAGTGCCCATACTTAAACGGAGACGCACATTTTCTTACAATTACGTTTCTTTTTATTTTTTAAATAATCCCCCGTTAATTATGTAATTTGTGAATGAGATAACTGGTACGAGAGCCACTTATGCACGGTATAACTTCGCATGCCAGTACACGCTGCATGACCTCAACAACAAACCCAAACATACGTGCCGCTGGGAGACAATTATCCTGAAAACAACGTATAGGCTAACATCCACTTCCTAATTGACATCAACGCAAAGCACCCATGGTAATCCGAACATCAACAAAACCACCGGCACAGACCAGCTTTCGAAAACCGATAAATTCGAAGAAACCTAAGGTAGTGACACCAAGGATGATGGATCACCATCAGCCCATCCCGCCACCACACACCTAAGACGTCACAAATTAATTCAACCAATGCAATGGCAATCACTGTTACAGACCCTCGGAGACCTGTTTATTTTTAGCCCGACGGACACCACCACGGAAGGACCATGAACATGAAACATGAAATTCAGGTAAGGGTTTTGCTCCCAACTTACTGTCTATCTACAATATTATACAAACCTGATTTTAAAGATTCTTCCTTAAATTTTTAAGTGGCGTAGGTGCTTCGCTTGAACATCAAATTATTCGTTGACGACACTATAATTCACGTGGAATTAATTAAAATTCTCACAGGAAACCATGAAGTAGAAGACCATACCTAAACAAAATTGAACTCAGACCTCTTAGGAGTCTTATTTCTGATTTCGATCCTGACAAAGTCGTGGCTGAAATAGAATCAATATGCTCAAGCACAGTCAAGAAGGTAACGAGGTTGGGGACATTAAAATTAAAACGACTGAATATTCTCTATGATCTATTCGTAATGAGACTACTCTCCGGAAAGTTGCCTAATGCCATCCTTAAAATTAAACACATTTACCATATGCGTGTTTCTTGTGTAAGGCCACAGGCAAACTCTTGTCCAAGCCAAGGCCGCAGATGTCAATCCTTCGGATACAGCCAAAAACTGCCTCAGGCATTATAAATGCTTCAAATGCAAGCAGCCGTATGGACCGGGAGAATGCCAGCTGGTCAAAGTTGAATACAGTGTGGCCTACTGCCACAACCGCAGCCAATTAGGCCATTCTGCAAATTATTCAGGATGCCCTAAATGCAAGGAATATAACAAAAAAAAGGAGCTGAACTCACCAAACTCTCTAAAGAAACGCATCTCATCTGAAATGAACAGGCCCTAACAGCCAACGGCGCAAAAGACACACGACCTGGTATCAACTATGCAGAGCTCCTTCGCAAAGAAGAAAATAGCGCTACAGCGCCCATTGAATAGAATACGCAAACTATAAGCAGACTCATGGAAGCAATAAGTATGTCCTTGAATTTATCTAAAGAAATATTCGGCACGGACGCGTCTACATTAATAACAAAGATAACAGCTCTTACGGTGGGTAACCGACAGAGAAGTCTAATAGCTCCCAACTCCAACCTGCCGGAATTGGAACTTGTGGCGGTTGCCCGAACCGCACAAATCACCATAGGCTGAGATATCTTCATTCCACCAAGGAACATACTCACCTATAACCAAACTTCACGTGCCTACAGACACGTGTCCCCAAAGTCCACCTTTTCACCTGACCAAAGGTGAAATACATACTGGTGTCAAAACCTCACGTATCCACAGACACGTGGGCCCCAAATCCCGAACAATTTCCCTACCCCTGCACGGCGATCGAAGGACACGACCCAGCATAGACATTGTGTACCGATCTATTAGGTGGATAAACACAAGGGGTTGGCACAGCTGCGCCAGATGTCGACAAACATCAAATCACCGGCGATAAGCCAGTTGCCGTAAATTAATCCGTCGGCAAAACCGTGGTCCCTGTCGCAATGCACTTTGCCTAAACAAAGGCCATTGCGGAGAAACAGCATCAAACGAAAACGCTATTCTCATAGGGCAAAGCAAATACGATGATTACCACGATCCGAACCATATAATGATATAATGGCAATGCCCCTTAGACAGAAAAAAAGAAAAAAGAGTTAAAGAGATTGTTCCATTAGTAGTGTAATAAAACTTCGCAGAGTGCTAGGAATCTCTTAGAGCAGATAGCGTTACTAAAACTCATAATTTTATGTTGTGTTTTTTGACCTTAACCATTAAATTAAATCGTAAAATGAAGTTAAATTAGTTTTAAAACGTGTGTTTCACGTCTGCCCAGTGCGGCAGTAGGTTTTAATGTGGCCATGGCGACACATTTTTGGACATTTTGCTGTCACGTCGAGGAATCCTTCTCGACGCTAAACATTGATGTAGGTTGGAGATTTGCTGGGCAACAACGCCACAACGATTTTTGCTGTCACGTCGAGGAATCCTTCTCGACGCTGAACATTGATGTACATTGGAGATTTGCTGGGCAACAACGCCACAAAGATTTCTGCTGTCACGTCGAGGAAACTATCTCCACGCTGAACATTTTAGGAACTAAGTGGCCCACTTCCAACTAGTTACGAGGACAATAAGTATATTTTAACCTTTCAAGACGACTAAACAAAGTTCACTGAGGCGATGCCACTACCTAATGCGGAAGCCTCCACCATAGCTCGTAGTTTTGTGGAGAAAATAATATGTCGTTTCGGAACACCCGACGTGGTATTAACACACCACCGCACTAACTTCTTGAGCAACCTCTTTAAGGAGATATGTAAGCTTCTAAAAATCAGAAACAACTCCATACCACCCCCAAACGAACGGAGCTTTAGAACGCAGTCATCGAAAACTAGCCGAATATCTCAAGGACTACGTTAACAATGATTAGCTTTCATGGCTCACTTGGCTACCATACTCAATATTTACTACACCCCATAGTAGTACTGCGTTTCGTCCATTTGATTTGCTTTGTCCGTTTACAGCATGGTTATAAGCCCGCTAAGAACAAAAAGGAAAAAGCTAAACCGTACATGACAAAGGTGCAAACAATAAGGCATTCAACGTTGGTGACAAAGTCCTCATAAAAAATCACACCCGAAAAAACAAACTATCTTCCTTATGGGAGGGTCCTCATGAGGTGCATAAAATAATATGCGATGAGAACACTGAAATCAAAATAGAAAAGAAATCCAAGATTTTATACATTAGGTGTACAACTTTGCTTCCGCCGTTTTTTTCCGAAATTCGAGGCTTTATTGTAAAAAACTGGTTATACATTTATGATTCAAAGTATTGTCCATCGCTGGCCACTACTTTCTCCCATCTTTCGGGCAGCATACGAATCCCGCGTTGAAACAACTGGTCATCTTTTGAAACCTCCGCAAATGACGAGAATTTGGCTCGTAAGCTGACATGTTTAATCGAGAATAACTTTAGGATGCAGACACAAATCGACTAATATTTCGATGGCGTTATGTTTACAAATACCTAAGCTTATTGTATGACATCTATGATCTATTTATTACAACTACCACTTACCGCTACAGCCATCTATTGCAAAATGGCGGAAGCAAAGTTGTACACCTAATAATAATAACAAACATATTTTCTGAGTAAATAGAACCAAATATACTCTCAATACAACTAATCAGATAGCATTTAAAAAATATCCTAGCTAAAATGGGCTTAAACTAAAATCAAAGCAAACACATAACCTAAGAACCGAAGAAAACATTCTACTTGTACCAATCAGGTCTCATGTTATACATCACTATACGGTAATTTACATCCTACTGGTGTTTATTTTAGTCTTCTGTTTCTGCAGCCTAGGTAGATATTTAAAAGAAACGAATACTCAAACCCGCAACCGGAATAATCTATTCCGGAACCATCTAAAGTATCTCCAAAGAACGAACCAATTCCATCCTCAGGCCACAAATCACTATTGGCTTATGGTGTTAACCAAACCCTCTTCCTAAAATGCCTTTCCAGACAAAAAAAAAAAACCAATTGTAAAATAAGTATCTAATATAATAATAGTAATATATAACAACTTAATAATAAATGTTATTAAATGAAATCTGCAAATAACAAAACAAAATAATTTAAAAAAAAAACCAAATGTACATAACAAAATAATATTATATAATAATATAATAACTACTAATAACACTATAGTTCAACTATATATATCATCAGAAAAATATGGAATACAATCTTTAAAACAACACAACATTAATTAAAATTAAGATACATGAAAAAAAAATTAAAATAATGTTATCTAGTACAAGAAACCTGATCACATGTAAAGAAATTCCCCTTAAAATATGCCACCGTCAATTAATGTCTCCAAGATTAATATCCTTTCGGGAAGTAGGGTGGGAAGTAGTGCTCACCAAGCCCTACCATTTCCCCACCATGGACATACATATCCCATCCATCATCCTCATTTTAAACATCCCATAACTCTAAACGATACCCGAATCGTTATCATGCAAACATTGCAGCTGGAATAGCGGCTGCCCAATATAGCGATTCTAAAATCAAATCTAGCTGCAATAGCAGCTGCTCAAAGTAAAGATTCCGAAATCAAAACGAGCAACCATTAACGAGCCAAAGATCATGGCCGCTGATTGAATACCATCAGCAAAATCAATATGATTGGCCAAACAAACTTTCATGTGTTTCAGGGTTCAGGTATAAAAAGGAAAACGATCACGTTTTCAGTGGACTCCCATATGGTCCTGCATATCTTCGGCCCAAATGGAAAGACTTCGAGTTTTCGAAAGAAAATCCCTCAGAAGATGCATCAACCACTTTAGAAGGCCTGACGGTCGCCATTACCCGAACTCTCACATGTACGAAGGTGCCTCGATTGTCCCTATCGTCGAGTACTTGCTACAATTAGCATATAAGCACCTCGAAAGTATTCAGAACAACGAGAACCCACTTGTACGGGAGTCTTGCGTTCTTGACCCTTCTCTCTTTCGATCTCTTCGGATCAGACCACCACAATTTCTTCTTCAGTACAAACTGTACAAAACTGAAGAAATCACCCTTCCCATTCTCCTTTATAATAGAGGATTCCTGGACCCATCCCATATGGTCTACTGCTGATACACTACAAACCCGCACGCACAGTACAAGACAGCACAAACACACACACGTACACAGCGACCAAAGCGCAAATTATCAGACGCTAAGGACGTGATCTGCGATTACTACCGCACTCAAGACCTACCGGTCTTTTACGATTTCTATCCCACCATCCCCCCATCCAAGTAGTTAGAGAACAATTGAACTAACCCTGTCCACACTATCCTTAGATACCTCCTTCCCCTTTCTTTTCAGATATCTTGAGACCGAGCCCAACATCTTCACGGATAAAGATTTCAGTGTGCGGATGTAGAGTCCAGATCCTATCGATAGAATCAGACACAGCATCAAATTCGTTAAATAATGCCTTTCTATCCAAATTTGGGGTTCTGTAGAGAAAGCAGTAATGTACGAATTCCTTATCATCATCTCGGAAGTCGGCCTATCAGTTCCGCCCGCGAAATCAGAATGGTAACTCTTCGCTTTATCCAAGGAGATCATTAGTAGTTATTTAAAAGAGTGGAAGAATAAACAAAGATCATTTAGCCATTTGCAGTTTTATAGTGTATTTTTCAATACACTAAGCGCAACAAGCAATTATAGGTCAGGTAATGATGGATTAAAGGAAGTAAAAGCAATTTACCTAATATGCGTCAGCCGTTACGTCGGATTTACAGAAGACGTTTGCCAATTGGTGAAAACGACGTTTAGACAATCATAAATCAATATTAAAATAGAAAATAGTTTCTACTTACTTGTCGGTCATTATTGTGATTTTGAGACTGGTATCAGCAGGAGTTTCGCTTGGTTGGGATTGCGACAAAGATGTGATGTACCCAGATGAATCCAGATAGTAAGCTGTTGCGGTGTAGTAACCGCTACCTTCATCGGGTAGAACAACTTCAAATTCGGCCATTCCGTTTTTATCTAGATTAGCGGATAATGTAATAGTGTTAGGACGGGGAGAGGGTACAGGTGTTGTAGTTGCTATTGCTGTTGATGGGGTTGATGCATTATCGATAGCTAATGGAACGGGGCCTGGCATAGGAGGTGGATACCAATAATTTGGAGGACTTATTGTAAGATTCACTTGATTTACAGAATCTTGTACAGGTGATCCATCAAGATTTTGCACAAGGACCTTTGAATAAATTTTGTCAATTGGATTATCGCTTTCATCATGCGTAGAAACGACTCACCGTGATATTTACAGGTTTTCCAGGCTGGTATGTGTACGGTGGATTGACACCAGAAATTTGATATTTGTATTGATGAAGATTCACTGTTGCTGTATCATTTTGCTCCAAACCAGTTAAACTCTCTTCAACCACAACCGTGATTTGCCATGGTGGACTGTACTGACCTTTTTCCACCTTCAATTCGTTTTGAATGTCAAACTCAACATTGGCCTTGCCATCAATCGGTACAGTCTTTTCAACAGTCGATGGGTTATGTCCTCCGTTGGAATAATAGTAGTAATATAAGGGCTGAATTGAGAACTTGGCTGTTCCTTTTACTGGTTCACCATAAGTATATCTGTAGGTATTATTCAAATAGTTTAGAATAGATGCAAAGTTTTTATGCAAAAAACAGTTTACTTTGCTATAGCAGTGACCTTGATTATTCCATCAGAAATCGCCACATCCGGGGCTGTTTTGATTTCAACTTGAAATTTAGGCAATACATATTTATCAACATCAAAGCTCTTTGACACTGAGTTGCCATTAACATCGACGTCAATACTCCATGCACCAAGGGCTGGGAATTCTGACAATTGAAGTTCTCCACGATAAACACCCTTAACAAGTGTAACTGCGAGCCACTGTTTGATTCTGTTACCAGCTGCGTCCTGTGAAAAACAAATTTTGTTAACTTATGAGCTTGATATTCATTTCATAATTGTCAAAAATTTATCGGATTATTCCGTAAATGATATGAATTTCAAATACGGCAAGAATGTATTTCTGAATCATAATGTCACTTGATTTTAGCAGGGGATAAATCAAACTAGTAAATAAAGGTTTGGAATTTTACACACGCGTCTGTAAGCTCGGCTGAATGTTGTTAATTTTGTGTTAATTTTTTTTTGAGATCAGCGATAATATGCGAATTGTTATGGTCCACTTAAAAAAAAAAAACGCCACTCCGAAAATGGAAGTTTACCTTTCGTAATATCTGCAACGTCGTTTCCCAAAATTCTTTGTGTTAAAAAAAGGCATTTTCGTTGAGTTCTTGTACGAATTTAATCGTCTGTACTGCTGCAATCAAACCTTGACAACTTCTCGACTTGGTGTAACAAAAACTGCTTTGTACTTAAAATCCCCAAATGCTAATCTATGACCATTTCCCGTAACCCTATTCACTCATCCCCACGTCCCTATTCCCTTCATAACCAACCCTTAACTATTGTTCAATATATTCGAAACCTCGGGATCCTTTACAACAGGGAGCTTAACTTCCTCTCTCACATTGGCGAGACGATCCGGAAAGTCAACTCTCGCACCTCTACGTATCTCGACTACTTTACCTTACTTTCGTCCCACCACTACTGTAATATGCTAGTCAGAGATGCTCCCCTTATCACAAGACCCATATCCGTAGAATCGAAAGTATTCAACGTCGTTTCCTTCGGTTACCTCTCCGAGGGCTAGGATGGAAAAACCCTTAATCTTACTCCCGTACATTAACCGCCTCAAATTAATCAACCCTTGAGGAGCGTAGTGCCCTGGCTGACATAGTATTCATTCATGGGGTCGTCTCCGGCCCGGTCGACTGCGTCTACCTCCTTAACTTAATTCCTTTGAACACTAACCCTCGAAATGTGCGTAATCCCGTCTTTTCTACATTCCCCTTACCGCACCTCTTATGGTACCGCTTTCGCGGATGCTGTGAAATATTAACTTCAACTCCACCTTGTTCAATCTAAAAAACCCCTAGAATTCGTGATACCCTTCCCTGTTTACGGAGAGGCCAACTGCGAAACTCCAAACGCCCCTCTTGAAAAGTTAAATTGATTGTAATAAAAAATGTTTGCGGCATAAACAATTTTGCACTCTCCCACTGATAGTAGAAATGTCTGTTCATTTGTGAAAAACATCAAAAACTCTAACTTTGCGTCCACTGCTTCGCTTTTAGTTCATAATGTTTCGTTTGCGAACTGTTATAAACTGGTCTGAAAATAGATATCAAAGACTCAAAATGACCCACCCTGCGCAAGAAGTGACCAAATGAAAGAGAACGAAGCCGAATCGATAGAAATATTAGTAATACAGCATAAAAAACTGGGAATTAATAATAACAATGGTGATGGTAGTGGTGCTGGTGGTGGTATTTTAGTATATACGACGACATCTTTTGAACTCAGACCTGTGAGGCTGGAATCGGGCACATCTGCATCAGATCTACTAGTACTCTTGGAATATTATACACCCTATAAGACAAAGAGAAAACTTTTCAAAAGCATGGTATAGCATTTGAAATAATAGTGAAGAAGATCGTGTGATTCGAACTGACGCTATGACAGCTCGAATCACGAAAAAAATTTTACCTAAGCGTTACACACCAGGCTACTGACCGTGTTTTGAATTTGATTTCCAAACTCGAGTATATTCCACTGGTGTGAATTATTTTTTTTATTTATCGCTCGGTATACGGTTCTGATGTATTTTTCTTATTCGATTTTTTTCGTTCGGTGTTCTTCACTATTTTTGCTTGTGAATTGTGTGTATCTGTTAGAATCGCTACACACTCCCGCCGCAGTAACTTCGTTACGATCAGATTCGTATGCGGACGACGGACGAACGAGAAGGAACGAGAAAACGTCGGAGGCTGGGCTCTATGCGGAAGTCGTGACCATGTGTGAAGTTCTGCTTTACTATGGGAAGTGTATGCTGTGCGTACAAGATCACGTCGTAGTCACCAATTATAGCGTTTGAAATAATAGTGAAGAAGATCGTGTGATTCGAACTGACGCTATGACAGCTCGAATCACGAAAAAATGTTTACCTAAGCGTTACACACCGGCTACTGACCGTGTTTTGAATTTGATTTCCAAACTCGAGTATATTCCACTGGTGTGAATTATTTTTTTTTATTTATCGCTTGGTATACGGTTCTGATGTATTTTTCTTATTCGATTTTTTTCGTTCGGTGTTCTTCACTATTTTTGCTTGTGAATTGTGTGTATCTGTTAGAATCGCTACACATTCCCGCCGCAGTAACTTCGTTACGATCAGATTCGTATGCGGACGACGGACGAACGAGAGAGAACGAGAAAACGTCCGAGGCTGGGCTCTATGCGGAAGTCGTGACCGTGTGTGAAGTTCTGCTTTACTATGGGAAGTGTATGCTGTGCGTACAAGATCACGTCGTAGTCACCAATTATAGCGTTTGAAATAATAGTGAAGAAGATCGTGTGATTCGAACTGACGCTATGACAGCTCGAATCACGAAAAAATTTTTACCTAAGCGTTACACACCAGGCTACTGACCGTGCTTTGAATTTGATTTCCAAACTCGAGTATATTCCACAGGTGTGAATTATTTTTTTTATTTATCGCTTGGTATACGGTTCTGATGTATTTTTCTTATTCGATTTTTTCGTTCGGTGTTCTTCACTATTTTTGCTTGTGAATTGTGTGTATCTGTTAGAATCGCTACAATGGTACTTGCTAACTGGATCAACAGATTTGTAAATGTTTAGCCCGGTCTGTTTCTTGCTCTTAAGGAGCAACTACTGTAATACTGGACCCATATACAACGCAATATAGATAGCCAATCTACTTACTATACACTTTGCAGGCAACTCAAGACTGACCGATACCACGTTATCATAATTCGCGTTTGAACTCCTACTGAGACTCGAGCACTCGAAGAGATGAACATTAATAAATACGCTGGTCCGGATGACATTCATCCAATTCTACCACCAGATACGGGTAGCACCAAAGCACATTCGAAAGACGACATTAACAACACCTCTTGAACTATTCAAGTTCAAAGCCATTACCTTCGGTTTCAGAAAACCAGCGCTACATCCACTCGGCACTCGTAGACTAGATTACTAGTATGTGTAGCCCGAGGAAATACTCATAGCATCGAAGAACTCAACCAAACATCTCTCCCGCCTAAGACAAATGTTGCAATGCCTCCGGGAATTCAGCTTGGTAATTAATGCAGACAAATGCCACATTGGGGAAGTACAAATCAAGTACCAAGGCTACTGCATCAATGGACAAGGTGTTTACTTCCTACTAGACAGGGGTGACGCATTGATACGATTTCCTCGTCCCATCGATATGTGAGAACTCAGACGTTTCTTGGGCATGTTATTGTCCTAAGCTTTGAAACGCCGTGCAAATGCACCGATTATCTAATCTAGGCTAAGAGCAAAGACGTGAACTGAGTCAGCTGACAGAGGAATATCTAATGCTACATTATTCGTTCATCTTATCGATAGAGTCCCATTGTCCGAATAATGATACAATGGGGGCCACGCTCGAGCAAGAGTGCGACGGAAAAGGAAAAACCTCTGGGTTTCCACAAAGGAATTGGACCTAACCAAGCGATCTTGTAACGCCTATAACCGGAAATTACCAGATATACAGCGATCGGAAAAATTATAGACTCCAATGTAAATTTGCAGTCTTCTTGGAATGAGCAATAAACTTTTCTAATGAGGATAAAATCGTAATCCAAATGAAAACATCGAACCATTTAGGACGAAGAAGCTCCTGTTTTGGACATTTGACGTAGAGCGGTCCGTTTTACCGTCGGCAAAAATGTTGTTGGTCTCCCAGATCGCCCTGCCACCTTTTTCCCCCATTCCTAATCCAAATCCCAGCAATAATACGCTAAAACCTAAAATCCTATCAAAACCCCCAAAAACCCTAACATGACCCAAAATTCGCAATAAACGAATCAAACATTCGTTTATAGCTTAACATTTGCCGCCACGGCATAATTTAATCCAAAACCCAAATTAAAATCAAATTCACAATAAACGAATCTAATATTCGTTTATTGTTCTACATTTGCTCCACGGCATCATGAAAATTCAAAGCCCAGAGATATATTTATCTCAATCTGGGAAAATTCCATCAAACAGAACAAACAAACCCGAATCCCTTTCTACACATCCACATCTGCGCAATAGTTTCGTAAGAATTCAAGAAATTGAATTTTTATCTAAAGTAAACACTCAGGATACTAAAATCGGGATTTTTGTACGAAATTGTACACTTTTGAGATACAAATCTCGATTTCTTTTCCTTTATAAAGGAAATGGGTCAGTGATCTCCGGGTCGCAGTTAAACATAATTAATAGTCCCGATAGGACATACATTTGAAGTAGAGCCTGAAGGAAGAGACCAGGAGAACTATTTTAATTGAAAGTAAAACATATTATATACCGAAAGAACAACGAGCCTTTCAATTTTTTAACAACTGATTCGGAGTATCACCTGGCCACCACGGAAGACCAGTGAAATCTAGGACGTTGCTCTTCCCTCAGGATCAGGGGAAGCACGGTGACGACTCCTTTGTAGGACGAGTTTCAGGAGCGATCTATTTTAAGAGATCATACGCCCTTTTCAGGACAAGTAGACGCGCTTCCTGAGTAACCAAACCCATACAAGAACAGAACAATTTTGGTGGCAGCGGTAGAATGGAACAATTTTAGTGGCAGCGGTCGTGGATTATCCAACAATCCCCTACCAAGAGCACAGGAAAACTGCTGAAGCGTCGAGTAACGAGGTGATTCAGGAGGATACGACGATCCAGAACTCTACGACTCGTATCCCGAAGTTAAAAGAGGATACCGACGACTGTTGGAAGATATTCATAAAAGCGGCAAAGTGAAATTTTTTAAGCGTATTCCGGGGCTTAGACACCGGATATTGAAATTTAAAGGCGTAGCCTGGGGCTTGGACACCGGCAAAGTAAAAAACAATAACAAAGTGCTACGTAAACTGCCACGAGTCCCGTGGAAAAGAGGAAACATCTTTTTCCTTGTAAAACACCAGGAGCACAACACAATCAACAGGAAATTTGCTGCTAGATTCTGATAATAGTGATCGGGACCAGAAAAAAAATAATACATCCAGTGGAGCGAACCTCAGTCAGCAGCCAAACCGACTCCTGTCGCAGCTACAACAACCACAGGTACATATTTTTTGTTTATATATAAAAAGTGAAACAGAAAAGTGAACTCAATTCGATAGTTAATGTAAAGAAAAATTCATTTTTGCCATTTTTGCTTTAGTAATTGGCCCCCAAAAACAAATAAATTTTTTAAATTTTCGAAATTGCTAACTAAAAGGGGACGCCAAGAATAAATTGAATGCTCAAATATTTATTCTAAAATTGTTCTTTTACACGGGGATAAAGCTGAATAAATTTTTTTGTTCATGTACATTTAAATTTAATTTTTCCAATATACATATATCCACATAAGTGTCCAAAGTGACAAACATAACTAATAAAAGAAAATTTTTACACACATGCATACACACTTGTACGAGTAGTACGCACTTATTTTCCTAAACTATTTCGGCTTGTAGAAAACAATTTTTAAACAAATTTTTCCTTAATAAACATAGATTTTTTAAACGCATATTTTTAACAATTTTTTAAAAATTTTACACATATATATGTACATAGAGATAGTAGGTAGATTTTTTTTATTGTTTCTGAGTGATAGCTGAAGGAAAACGGAAAGTTAAAGTCCTTGGCACTTAACTTTGGCGTTGTTTCGGACTCTTTGTGTGTTGATTTTCTTTTTACGTTCCTGCGGAAAAACCTATTTCAGAGTCCTTTTCTCTTTTTGCCCGTGACACTTTAGGCCGTGCTCCCCTCGAACGAAAGGAAAACTGTTTCTCTCACCATTAGGAGTAAAATACACTTTACCCAATAGGATCTAACTAACTAAGTTTGAGGATATATTATTCTAGTTGTTTTCGTCTTTTCTCTTGGTTATCGTATCACGATAAAATGAAAATTACATCTCTTTGTTCTCTACCCCTTTTCACCATTATTTGGGATGGTCTGTTTCACAAATACGTCGTGAGCGACAAAAATAAACCGGGAACGCGTTCGCAGACACCTGAGCCCGAGCTCATACAAAATCGCGAGGACGAAACATCGGAAATTTTACGTACGGAAATACGCGGACAGAGTTCCAGAATGAACTCACCTATCAGATTAAGCGACGTACTAGGATTCGTACCGGTATTCAACGGCGACCCAAACGAACTTGAGGGTTTCGTCTCTTGTGGAGACATTTTGTTCTCACAAGCACAAGATGACAATTAGAAATCCTTTATTCTAAGGGTAGTAAAGACCAGATTACAGGGACCGGCGCGAGACTGCATCAAACATAAAATTATTTCTACATGGGAAGATTTGGTATCCGAATTGGAGGGAGAATTTAAAGTTCTCATCTCTAGGTCTGCTGCTCAAAATAACCTAGCGGCAACAAAACAGGATAGCAAGGAGGGTGTGAAAGAATTTTCAAATAGACTCACACACCACCTGCATGAATTGGACAGCGCCACATACTCAAGTTCACCTGATCCTGCAGTCAGAACTTATCTTCTGGCTGAAATTCAGAAACTCGCGTTGAATACGTTTGTGGATGGGATAAGAAATTCCAGCCTCAGAATCTTAATAAAAGCGCATAATGCTTCGAACCTTAAAGCAGCCATCAGTTACGCTTTGGAACAATCTCAAAGATTGAACAGCGACCACACAATGGCAGCCTCCACCAACAATTTTAGGGGAAACCAACCAATTGTTTGCCAAACATGCACCAAAAGGGGACATACTTCTGCGACTTGTTATCGCAACACAAATTTTCCTAATTTCGTCCCCCAACGCATTAAGACTGAGGCTGAACGTTTCCAATGCACATACTGTCGTAGGTATAATCACACTCAGGCAGAGTGCAGAACCAGGTTAGCTCATATGCGAAACCAGGACCAACCTTCAACGAGTCGAAATCCTTTAGAACTCAGCCGACCCAATCTCAAAATAGGATATCAACAAACTAGCCCCGCATTGAAAATCGAAATACGCGACAAAATCAAAATATTAACAGTGTATCCAATTCACAACAGGGAAACGAACTCACTCGGGCAGCGAGCAACGGCAATCCTTCTCGAGTGCAGACAATCGCCGATATACACCCCATCCCGATGAAAGTTTTCAAATGCGCGTATTTTTCTGCCCTGAATTTAAGGAGCCAGTAATACGTGTAAAATTTAAACCATCGGATAGACTATACTCCACTTTCCTTATTGACATAGGTGCAGACATCAGCCTGATAAAATTAGATAATCAATACATTGAACGATCTGTAGAAAATTCAGACCCAGTGACTATATCCACCATTGCTGGAAAAACGGTCAGCACATGTGGAAAGGTATTGGGGAAATTCGAGTTTAGAACAGACAGGCACTCCATACCCTTTAAACATACCCTTTTTGTGATAGGCAAAAATGTAAAATTTCAACACGATGGCATACTGGGAAGCGATTTCCTTGCGAAGCACCAGTGCCACATTAACTTTAAAAAGGGATTCCTTAAATTCGCTGTAAAGAAGAGAACCATGGTAGAACTCGAGCAGTTTTTAGGAAACAATAACGAGGTTAAGGAAAGTATTCAGAATGCCACACCTTACGAGGCGTCTTCCACGGAAAATACAGGCATTCTTGAAAATTTGGATAACACCGTTCGTGCGTCAACATCCGAATCCGTTTGTCTACGGGCCGGATCTGATTCTGTGGCAAACACAACGAAACCAACCACCCTTGAATCTTCCTCTCCCCATTTAAATAAAGTTTGTGCTAACGGAAAAGTTAAGGAAACTGAAAAACTGAGTTCAGGAAAATATGAACCTGAATATCCTCAGTAAATATAGAACAGAACGCCACGGTTGACTGCATAAAGTTACAATCGCGATCCCAACAAATAATGGAGATTCCATTTAAAGGAAAACTCAGTCAAGAACTGATAATCAAAAATTCTGAGATCATGCCAGGGATATATCTGGGTAATACTTTAACGACACCACAGGACAACAAAATAAAGGTACTATTAATGAACACATTAGACACGGATCAGGAAGTAAACACCAGAGACATAGAAGTCGGATGGGAAGATCCGGATGACTACAATGTGTTACAGGCGGACGAAACCCAAAATCTTCTAAAAAATATGCTTGAACGGCGAGAATCACTCCTAGAGTTTCGTCATTGTAACCAGGAGGAAAGGAAATCTATCCTGAATATCTGTCGCACTTATAATAACCTATTTCTTCTCGAGGGCGAGTACCTCACATATACTGACGCCATAGAGCACCAGTTCATCACGGAAGAAGGTAAGCCACCTCTCTACATAAAACCGTATCGCCTACCAGATAGCTCCAAGCAAGAAATTCACAAACAGGACGAAGTAGTACAACAAAGTTTCAGTCCTTGGAATTCCCCTCTCTTACTAATACCCAAGAAGGCAGGACCTGATGGGACAAAACGATGGAGAGTGGTTGTCGACTTTAGAGCTCTCAATAAAATAACAGTCGGAGATGCATATCCATTGCCCAATATTACAGATATTTTGGACCAGCTAGGAAAGGCAAAATATTTTAGCACTTTAAATGTAGCAAATGGTTTCCACCAAATACGCATGGACAATAGAGACAAGGCAAAAACAGCGTTTAGCACACCCTTCGGACATTACGAATATAATCGAATGCCCTTCGGACTTAAAAACGCACCCGCCACATTCCAGGGGCTTATGAGCAATGCACTCATGGGTCTCCAAGGAATAGAATGTTTCGTCTATGTAGATGATATCGTAATTTACGGATACGATCTGAACGATCACAATTCCCGACTCACCAGAATTTTCGACCGATTACAAAGACACAATCTGAAAATACAACCAGAAAAGTGTCACTTCATAAGGAAGGAGCTCACCTACTTAGGGCACGTTATTTCAAAGGAAGGTATAAAACTAGATCCAGAGAAAAACTAAAGCGGTAAAAAGTTTTCCAACGCCCAAGAAACAAAAAGACGTAAAATCTTTTCTCGCTTTTGTAGGCTACTACAGAAAATTTATCCCTAATTTCGCCGAACTAGCAAAACCTTTAAGCAGATTGCTCAGGAAGAATATTCCATTTCATTGGGATGCCTTTTGTGATGAGGCTTTCACAACTTTAAAAAGAAAGGTTATAACCTCACCAAAATTGGCATACCCAAATTTCAACATGGAATTCATAATAACCACAGACGCTAGCAATGTTGCGTTAGGAGCAGTGCTATCTCAAGGTACAATAGGCCAAGATAAACCTATTGCTTTCGCTAGCCGAACCTTAAACGACGCCGAAACACGGTATACAACGTATGAAAAGGAATTACTGGCAATCGTTTTTGCACTGGCCGAGTTCCGACCATATGTTTACGGACGGAAATTTACAATAGTCACTGACCATAGCTCTCTACAGTGGCTTATAGGACGAAAAGATCCTACATCCAGACTTATGCGATGGAGAGTTCTCCTCGAAGAGTATGAGTACACAATCGTCCATAAAAAGGAAAGCAAAATGCAAATGCTGATGCTCTCAGCCGTATAACAACGACTACCCCAGTCGATCCCAATAAAAATAATATCCTCGTCGCCACACGAAGTAAAGCCAAACTCGAAGAAGATGTGGCTGCACAATCATACAAAGATACTACCAATCTTGTATGGCAAGAACAAACAGGGTCCATATATACCAAGAAAAAACTTGGACTACGTATTATAATCCTCCCATTGATAGACTCTGCTGAGGAAGAAAACCTGGCAGGAAGAATCCCAAACTTCACCAAGCCAGAGTAGGTAAAACTACGTTTCACGATCAAGACGGCTTATGCGCCATCGCATCGCCATTACCTTTCAGAAACCTAAGCGACCAGAAAACCACTAAGAGTTCCCTTATTGATCTGAAGAAGATTTGCGAAGACCGGAATTTCAATTCCATTGGAATTTTAATGCCCTTGATAGAAAACGAATCAAAAGTAGCACTCAATAACTTGTTAAAGGAAACTTTTGTTTTCGTCTTCTCCAATAAAAAGAAGCTTCTAACAGTTCCTAACGAAATACAAAAGTTACTCGCGGAATACCATAACTCACCTTTCGGAGGACACCAAGGAACCACCCGAACAAACAAAAGATTGAAACAAAAATATTACTGGCGCACAATGACCGCTGACGTTGCGGCGTATATTCGAAAATGTGCTTCCTGCCAGATAAACAAAAGTGGAAGAAATCCTAGAATTCCTATGAGGATAACCACAACAAGCTCAAAACCTTTCGAAAGAGTTGCTTTAGATATAGTAGGACCATTACCAGTCAGTTATAATGGAAATAGATACCTACTAACGTTTCAAGACGATTTGACTAAATTCTCGGGAGCTTACCAACTGGCCAGCGCCGAAACCAAGGACGTGGCCAGGACTTTCCTTGAAAACATCGTTTGCCAGCACGGCATACCATCTTCTCTATTAACCGACCGAGGCGCAAATTTTCTCAGCGCACTTTTTAAGGACATTTGTTCCTTACTTAAAATGAGAAAACTCAATACAGCACCCTATCATCCACAGACAAATGGAGCACTAGAATGGAGCCAAAGAACTCTGGTGGAATACCTCCGCCACTATGTAAACAAGGATCCTCTCACCTGGGACACCTGGATACCTTACGCAATGTTTGTGTATAATACTACACCCCACAGTAATACAGGCTACACCCCGCATGAATTACTATATGGTTTCCCTGCCGAAATACCCAGTTCTCTCAGACAAAACCCCGAAAGCACTTATAACTACGACCATTACGCAAATGAATTAAAAATGCGATTACAACATGGTTATCGTACAGCAAAGGGAATGCTGATAGAGAAAAAACAAAAATCTAAAGCATACTACGATCAAAAAGTAGGCCGAAAGAAATTTAAAGTTGGCGACAAGGTCTTATTAAAGAATCACTCAAGACCTAACAAACTAACCTCCCTGTGGAAAGGCCCCTACGAAATTGTAAAGATCCTATCCGAAGAAAATACAATCCTCAAAATAGGAAAAGGAACCCGAATAGTGGACAACAATAATATAAAACCATTTGCGGGTTAGGCAATCACGAATGAGAAACTCCAAAGAAAAAAAAAATAATAAAAGTTGAAGGAAAATAAATGTATATACGTATAGTAAAACCTTAGAAAAATCATAAAGTAACAATGTACCAAAATACTACGATAATGTATTTAAAATTTGCCTCCAAACTTTTCTTTTCAAATAATTGTATACTAATAAAATAATTTTGTAAATATTACAGAATATCTTAAATAACCAAAATAAACAAACAAAACACAAAAAATATATATATATGAAGACAAACATTAACGCACTTAATAAAATAAGTTTATAAATATTATACAAATATGTTAATCAACTAACCCTGACTTAAATAAATAAACGCAAACAATTTGTACTTATAAATAATCTTAAGTTATAAAAGAAAAAACACATTATATATATATATGAAGAAGGTAAGAAAATTTTTGTATAACTCAAAACAAAAAAAAAAGAAAAAAAAGTTATAGAATTTAATTGTACATTCAAATATATGAAAAAATTATATAATAAATAAGGACAATGAAAAGTCCTCAAAAAAAAAAAAAAAAAAACAGAAATAATATATGTAAATAACGAAATTTTATTGTAATACACAAATTGTAAGAATAAACCGTAAAAACCTTACTTATCTAAATATATTTTTACAAATAATAATAGTACTAAACAAAAAAAAAAGAGAAAAAAACCCAAAGTTACAATACGAAATAATGTTAATATAATAAATTCAAATACCTATGTAATTATAAAGCAGTCTTCAATTAACCTTATACTCAGAAAATAAGAAAATATTTACTTTAAATCAAAACGAAAATTTTTAGAATTAAACATTTCCTTCTAATACAATGTTTAACCAACATGGAAAAAAAACACAAATTATATGAAATTTTAAACCAAATGTCTATTGAACATACAACCAAAACCAAACTAAACGAATATACCCTTAACTCAAAATAAAATACTTTATGTAAGAAAACTTTATTTTTGGATAACCAACAACTACTATTATACACATTTATACTAAGAAAATTCAAACCTTAAAAACCAAATTGTATTTGTACAAAATTTCAAAAGAAAATATTCAAATTTTATTATATAAATAACCATCGTGGAAACTTCGATATACGACCATAAATACGAATAAATTAATATTAAGAAAGAAACAAACTACAAAAATTACACATTTATAATAATATTATATACCTAAAGCTACTATGTTAAAAAAAGATCAGGCCTATGTAACGGAATCACGATACTATCATCCTTTATTCCCAACCACACCATTTTCCAGAAAATTAATCTCATAAAAAGCTCCAAAAAGCCTTACCACCTTTTTCCCCCATTCCTAATCCAAATCCCAGCAATAATACGCTAAAACCTAAAATCCTATCAAAACCCCCAAAAACCCTAACATGACCCAAAATTCGCAATAAACCAATCAAACATTCGTTTATCGCTTAACATTTGCCGCCACGTCATAATTTAATCCAAAACCCAAATTAAAATCAAATTCACAATAAACGAATCTAATATTCGTTTATTGTTCTACATTTGCTCCACGGCATCATGAAAATTCAAAGCCCAGAGATATATTTATCTCAATCTGGGAAAATTCCATCAAACAGAACAAACAAACACGAATCCCATTCTACAAATCCACATCTGCGCAATAGTTTCGTAAGAATTCAAGAAATTGAATTCTTATCTAAAGTAAACACTCAGGATACTAAAATCGGGATTTTTGTACGAAATTGTACACTTTTGATATACAAATCTCGATTTCTTTTCATTTATAAAGGAAATGGGTAAGTGATCTCCGGGCCGTAGTTAAACATAATTAATAGCCCCGATAGGATATACATTTGAAGTAGAGCCTGAAGGAAGAGACCAGGAGAACTATTTTAATTGAAAATATAACATATTGTAGCGAGCGTAGGGTTCGCTGGATTAATTATTTCTAGCAAATAGGAGCCGTTAAACCGGTTTTTAATTAATATAACACTTTATTAATTAGTTAATAACAACCGTACTTCCGATTTTCGTCCTTATCGCTTGCTTCGCTTTTTCTTTCCTCTCTTGTCTGTCACCATCAGCTGTCTCGACGTCTTTTTATCGTTTCTCACATTCTCATTTCGTTTCCGTCCGTTCCATAATCTTGGATGTTCTAGTCTCCAGTTTTCCAGTACTTTATAGAATATTCCAGTGCTTGTTTTGGACTTTCCCGCATATTGCAGTACTGACTGTCATATGCGTCACAATATTATATACCGAAAAAACAACGAACCTTTCAATTTTTTAACAACTGATTCGGAGTATCACCTGGCCACCACGGAAGACCAGTGAAATCTAGGACATTGCTCTTCCCTCTGGATCAGAGGAAGCACGGTGACGACCCCTTTGTAGGGTGAGTTTCAGGAGCGGTCTATTTTAAGAGATCATACGTCCTTTTCAGGAGAAGAAGACGCGCTTCCTGAGGAACCAAACCCCTACAAGAACAGAACAATCGCTTATTTCTTCCGTAATTGTTTGTAGAAAATTCTTCACTACACCTTGAGAACGTTTTTGTTTTTGCGTCATTCCACTATTTTATAAAACGACTAATCTTTGTTTCTCAATGTCTGTTCAATGTTTCCCACGTCACATATTTATAACTTTAAAAAAATTCACTGCGTAAAACAAAAATCTGTTTATCATCACTCCAGAATGTCTGCACAGTTTTTTTAGGAACATTTATTACACCAAGCTATGCCTTACAACTAAGCCTGAGATCGAAAAAAGGCCTGAGTTTATAATTTTTCGCAGGCGAAATTTAGGCTTTTTCAGAAAATTAGTTACCATTCCTGGTAAAAAAGCAAATAAACCACTAAAGGTTTTTCTTTGAGTTGGTGTCGGTTGATAATACTTTGTCATAAAACTAGTCATAAAAGTTTATTACTCATTTCAAGAAAACTAAAAATTTAAGTTCGGGTCTATAATTTTTCGGATTACTGCATACTGCGCAGTTAAGTGCTTCCGGCACTTGAATGAAGGCCAAAATATCACAATCAAAACAGACCACAAGCTATTGGTCTGCGCCTTCCAGAAGTAGACACCAAACGCATATCCCGGGCAAGATTTCATCGCGTAATTTTGTATCCTGGACTAGTACGCCTCGCAAGCTAGCATGTAATTGCTGACAATTTCTCACGAGTCGATGCGATTGGAGTTCGTGCCGCCATAAACAATGCAAACTTGCACAGAGACAAACAGAGACGCTCTAGTTATGCGTAAACTCATTTTCAATGACTGCTAAGAAGAAATGATGGTGCGACGTCTCAACGGGGATCGCTCGTCCCTATATCTCAGAAATTGTTCGAAGGAGAGTTTTACAGACGTATCACAACGCAATCCAGGTGGGCCCATGACCATCAGATACTTAACCAGATTGGCCCGATTTTGGCTGCAGTGTCGAGTCTACAAAGTGGACCAACACAACGTGCTGTGACCAGCACAATTTAAGCACCCGGAAACACTTTTCCCACATTTCTCATTGAATCGTGGGACAGATAGCACCATCGAGAGGATGGACGTACCTCATCGATGATCGTTTTACATGGTGACCAGAAGAGTCACAGATATAAACAGTGACTGCAGAGCGTCTCAGAAAAGCAGTTTTTAAGGTCTGTGTTACTTGTTTCGGCGCCCCCGCCCCAATCGAAGACGGCAATTGGAGACAACAAGCAGGCGACCAATAAATTCGGTTGCCGTACGAGTTGCATGATCGTGTACCACCTTGCATGTAACAGGATGATAAAACAATGGCACCGATGGCACCACTGATATCCGGCAATGCCAGCCAACGGTTCGGCACCTTACCCACAGTCCTCTTGGATCAACGAACAAGCATCAAGGAGGATCTTATCACAACCAAGGCAGATTTGAATACGGAATCAATTTCCGTCTCTCAGGAGATGATGAACCACCACACGAACAGAGCTTTATTTACAAATATGTTCGATATCGACGGAAAACCAAAAAAACAGCGCTACATCCACTTGGCACTCGTAGACTGGAGTTCTTATATGCGTACCCCGACGAGATACTCATATCATCGAAGAATTCAACCAAACACCTGTGGCAATGCTTCTAGCAACAGAGGCAGCACCCAAATAGAAAGCTTCCTGAGGAAGTAGTTGTTTTTTTCGGAGAGTTCTGAGTAGCGATAAATCTACTTCCCATCGAAATGCTTGTACTGACTACTAAACTTTAATGCTTTGTACGGTAGTTAAAACCTCGGTGTGTGGGGTTTTTTTTTTTTAATAAGTAAAAAAAAGCGATGTTTCTTTTGTGATATACTTCTCTCAGGAGAAGCGCACCTATAGCCCCGACACGGCGCCCCGAGAATCACAACATCACAACTGTTCCAGATCTTCTTGAATAGTTGTAACGTTCCGGAACCACTCGCGCGTCGAGAGAGTTCTACAGCTTTCCCGCTCTGTAACGGAACGAGTTCTGATGCAGGGATGTTCGTGCCATCGAGAGATGAACCGCAAATTGGTGCGGTTCCTTGCAATGTTTTGTGGAGCGCATATAAACCGAATGGCGCGGAACAATACCATGAATCCTCAAAGAACAGTACCCGCGGTATTTTTGATACTATAAAGCTATTTTTCGCTCATTTTAAATCTCCGCAATTTATTCTAATTACTTTTGAATATGATATCGCGGAAATGGCACCCACCAGATTGAATGACGCCATCCATTCGTTTTTTGTTGTTGTTGTTTTATTCTGCATCACTTTTCGAATTGTTTCGACAAGTTGTTCATGACGTTATCACCCCAAGGATCAGTACCAAATTGACCACCATCCGGTGTAGACGTGTCGACAAACGATAGTTGATGGACCATCCATCGGGACGGCCTAAAAACTGAAGTGTATGTAAAACTGTTATCAAATTATGAGTTTTAAATTAAACCGCGTCGCACCCCATAAGTGAGTACGGGTTCGCTTGGGACTTCTCTGCACCCAAAATATTTAAAAAACAATTAGTGCCGATACGCGACATACGAAGTGTTCATGTTTGTGTATGTGCACAGTATAAAAAAATAAACTCTTGAACGTGATTTTCTACCTGTCACTCGGGCAATAAAGAAAAAACAATTAAAAAACAAAAAGTGAGAACACGTTGTCCATAATATGGACGTAAATCAAATGGATGCCAAAATGGTACTTCGGAGGAGGCAAAATACAGACCTAAATCTAAAGGCTAAACGCCATAAAACCAATAAAAACAAGGATATAGACACGTTGAGTGTCAACAGCGACGAGGACGACAACACCCATGGTGTCTAGTACTCAGGGGCTGGAAACCAATTCCAAGAACTATCTGTCAGCGAAGCAAATGCAGACGCCGGCAATCAGATCGAGGTCCTCAACAGACTCATCTATGAGATTAATCTTAAAAAACAAGAATTGGATAAATAAATGGAGGAGGTTGTTAAACTAAAAAACAACCTGAGCCAGAACGAGCGAAAAACGAAAATGGCACAACAACAACAGCAAGAACAAAGACAACAGCACCCCACGAAGACAAAGAAAACACGACAAGATAAGGAAACTCAACAGCAGAAATCACATCAACAACAACAGCAGGAACCACACCAACAGCAGGAAACATCTCAGCAGGAAACAACTCAGCAGATGCCAGTCAAAAAAAGGGAGAAAGTACGTCCTATCTACATCAGCTACATAAAGACAAACGATCTCATAAAATTGGGTGAGTTGACATGCAAAACAAAACGGATAAATAATTTTAAGATAAGTTTAACATGCGATGATTTAGAAGGTTATCGAAAAATTAAATCGGCATTGGGGAAATCGAAAAGCGAGTACTACACGTACACCCCTACATTGAAGAAAACTGTCTCCATGCTCATCAAAGGAGTTGATCCCTCCGTTACTCCCGAAAAGGTGGTCGAAGAACTCAAAAGCTTCGAAAACGATACCTTGAAATTTACAGGTGTGAAACCATTTCCTACTGCAAATTCTAGAAATCGCAACCATAAGTTAACTTTCTTCATTGTGTCGCTAAGCCCCAATAGTAAAATTGATGGACTCACACATATTAAATACATTAATCACCAAACGATAGGTTGGGAGAGAATAAAGAAGTCCGACCGCCTTTCGCAGTGTATGCGAGCTCAACGCCTCGGCCATGTGGCAGCAAATTGCAATATGCATTTCAGATGGGTCAAATGCCTCCATAAGCATATCATTCGAGAATGCCCATTGGGCAAAGAACAGCTCCCGGATAGAAGTAAACTATCCTGTGTCTTCTGTAACAACTCAGGTCATCCTGCTAACTTTAGAGGTTGCCCTAAATACCAACAACTAAAATCAAAGTTGGAAGGCAGAGAGAAGCAAGTTGAAGACGAAAAACGGATGAAAACCCGCTCTTACAACAACTTCGTGGCACCATGTGTGTCATGCGCCCAAATAGCAGGTGGAGTAAAAAGTGCACCAATCTTAGAACAATCATGCAATATTGTGGCGGTTCTTTAAAGCTTTCCCCAAGAACCATCCATTTCTTTAAATCAACCTGCTTTTCCCACGCCCGCAAGACACCATACCTACCTGCAATTTTGGGCAGCGTAACCTACCTTTCATTCTCTTTCACCTGAAAGTAAAGCCCCAGCAAGCATGCACATCAAACAAATTATTTCATTCATATTACTTGAACTGTGCCAGACCAATCGACCCGGCTTCTTGCTATGGTTCATGAGTGAATATTGCTCCAATCCCAAGGTTCGCTACAGTTGCGACCAATTTCCTTTATCGGGTATCTACCGATGATGGAATTTGGGCACGAATATGGTTGACGTTAGACAATCATACCCATGATCATGTCTAATGATTCGTTGTCTAAACAAGGACCAGCTATTGGCTATTCTAAACGAAATGCTTCTGTGTACTCTACGTAAACAGAAGAAATTATTTTTGCCTGCATGCCAGCAGTCCTGTGCATAACCCAATGCCTAAAATAAACATGCACCCAAATCTAGTGGCCTTTGCAGTCGCAGCGAAGCTATGTTGACTTAACGTCCATCAAAAACCGATCCCCTATCGTACGGTGGCGATACAGCCAGCTCGTACACAGATCATCATATTTGACCAGCTACATGTTTGTTTTTCCTTTCCTGCGCCCAGCGAGTGCTTCGTGTGTTTTTCTTGCAGAGGACACTCACCCTATCTGGAAAGATTGTTTTCCCCCGCGATGATATGCGTGGAAACTCATCGCAATCACCAGAGGCTGGGTCAACGTCGCCCAGCTCGGGGAGTCAGATTCCTATTACCGCAGCGGACAGTCGCACCCGCTTAGAGTTCCCCTTTTTACCAGCCCGCTACTAAGTAGACAGTTTCGTTTTCCACTGTTAAAATACTCAAGTTGGAATGCCGTTTTTCCTTCCGGTCAACTACTCAAGAACTCCGTTGTTCTTTTTAAGTGAACTTTGCATACAATCTTTCAACGATCCTGAGGGACTGCAGGCGTCATCGCAAAGGATTAAGTGATTGTGAACTCCTAGTCTTAAGCGCATGTGCCGATGCCATATTAAAGATAAAAATAAAGAACACCCATCAACTAAGTAACTTGCGTGCATTTTTATTTTTCTGCTTGCTTGAAGTGCGTTTTATTTGTGGCAAAATTACAGTGAAACCAATGGTAAGTGTTTCGGTGTCTTAGTTAAAAATGGATTATTGAATTGTACGCTACAAGTACGCCGTCATATCCAAGAGGAAATTCCTTCTTGGATTTACTGTTGCTGGACGAGCGAATACAATTATTAGATATGGATTTAACTACTCAAAAGTGTCTTTGTACAATTGAGTACGATAACGATCATTACGGACTTGGTGCTGTAATACATGTCCCAAACGAACACTCACTACTTGAGCAGTATAAACAGATACATTCTTTTAATTTCCGAAAGCACACTGGTCGCGCTTTGATAGTATAATAAAAACGGAATTACGCTCCAATGGCATAGATCCTCCGACTGACCGAAACTTTCGTAATGACGAAATTGATCATTATCTTTCGACGATGAACAACATTGTTACTAATACAATGAATCGTTCTATCCCAAAAGTGTCTCACATGGAGACCCATACAAATCGATACAGAAACGCATCGATCGAGGAACTGTATAGGCAGAAGAGTCTTCTGCTCTCTAAATTAAAACTGCTCTACAGACAGTTCAGCGATGTAAATAACCAGGAAATAAAAACAATTAAGTCACTAATTAAAAATTTTCAAAAACTGATCCGTGACAACTATAGATCAGCAACTAATGAAGACTAGAGCAACAGAATTCAAGCAATTAAAGATAGTGGACCGAATATGTTCCCTCAATTAAATAAAGTCAATGACATCCCATGTCTGCGAGTTCCGCGGACTTCCGAGAATTGTCAAACTCTGCTGAACGCAGGACTTACCCTGGATCACATCAACTCTAACGAAGAGTTCATAATAGTCGAGGATCCGCAAAAAAAGGCGAACTCAATTGGTGCTTGTTTCGAAGCAGTGTATAGATTGAACGAATCGGCTCATTCTAACCTTGACCTGGAAAATAGGGCTCTCCAAAAACATATTTCGCTACGCAATGAACTTAACAATTGGCGTCTCTTTCAAATCTCGTCGCGTCGAAGTTTCAATATCTTTAGTGAAAATAATAGATCGGATTCTGCGCTTAGAAATCTAAACACTAGCATATTTGTACACAAGGATGAACTGACGGACATTCTTAGATCGATTAAGAACAAAAAATCTTCTCGAATAGATAGTATTCCAACCATCGTTCAAAGCATTTACCTCTTGAAGTAGTGCAGGCTTACACTATTTTGTTCAATAACGCTCTAAATAATTCCTATTATCCAACCTAATGGAAATCTGCAGTAGTCGATCCCATCCCCAAAAAGGGCAAGGAAAGGAGCAATCCAGCCAAACTTCGCTCAATTAGTTTGCTTCCCAACATCAGCAAGGTGTAGTATTCCAGAATACTACTGTCCTTATAACTATTAAGTTTAATACTGAGTTTCATTATTTATCTAACACATCCTTAAAACATTCTCCTTACATATCTAACATTCTCATTTAATACATATCATAAATAAACATCCACAATATTCTATATCAAGTCAGTTCCAGTACATTTCATAACATGCCCCTTTTTCCATTTGAAACATGTCTCTTTGATTTTCGTTCAAAGTTTATTCAAAATTTAAAAGTCACAGTAGAGTAAGTGATACTTTGATAAAATTACAAATTGTTGATAAAATAAAACTGTAAAACAGTAAATTAGAACTCAAAGTTCTATAAGAAGAGGGAATATTTTATTGTAAAGTCAGTTTGAGAAATACACAGTTTGAGTTTAGATGAGATTAGAGATTGAGAAAAGAGAAGATTAAGATAAGATTCGAAGTATAAAAGAAGAAAACAAATAAACAACAACAAACGAAAACATTGAAACAAGTAAATAAATAAAAGACTTTGCAATCTTCAAACAAATAATAAAAGTACACATATATATATATATATATATATATATATATATATATATATATATATATATATATATATATATATATATATATATATATATACATAGAAATAGATATATATTTAATAATAAATTATAATAGTGGTTCTCATTATGATAACAAGTGAATAAACATTTCTCATCGTGACTAAACTACTTAAATAAAAAGATTTTAAATTAGAATAATCCATATTCTAAAACATAATATCAATAAAAATAAAAGGTCCACGCTCTTCCCTCGGTTTTCGATCGCAACATGACACAGTTCATGCTGCGACAAAACTTGTTTCCGACCTACAGTGGAACAAGGGGAAACGACACGGCACAGGGGCCTGTTTGGTTGACTTTGAAAAGGCTTTCGACACCGTATGGTTAGAAGGAATGGTATATAAGTTATCAAATCTAGTTATGCCCGAATATTTATTATTCATTACCTACGATATCATAATGAGTAAACAAGTTGTGGTGAAATGTGCAGATATAATCTCTAACAAGACCTTCCACATCAAAAACGGCCTACAACAGGGAGCCGTGAATTCCCCCATTTTATTTAACATTTACACTAGTGATCTAGTGGCTTCTCTCAACCATGCAATTGCGTATGCTGACGACATTGTGGTATATATATCTGGAGAATAGATTGTGTTATCAACAGATTTCTGTAATCCTTTTCAGAACGCCCCTGTCCAGTGCATCAAGGGATACAAAACGGAATTGGAAAACATTTTCCATTGCAGGAAGTAATAATCTTCTACAAGTAAAAACTGTAATCAGATGCCTTGGTATCCGGCTTGATCAGTATCTTTACTTTGATAACCATACAGTAGCTGGTCTTACAGCAACTAAAAACGCATATGCAGTGACACGAAGTCTCTTCCGTAGTAGTCTTCTGGACCCCAAGGTGAAAATAATTTCATACTCGGCATTCATCCGACCAATATTAGTGTATGACTACCCGGTATGGTATAATATATCCCCATTCTAGATGGAAAAGTTTCGGGTGTTCGAGAGGCAGTGTCTCCGTTCTTGCCTCGGAATGTACAGAACTCCAGAAATACAAGAAATACTATCCCAATAAAGTCCTGTATGACAAACCAGGACTAACCAGAATAGATAACTTCATTATCAAGATTATTCGTGGTCATACAACTAGGGCAATGGGCAGTGAAAATGATCTCATAAAAGGAGTATTCTATCCCAATGATATGTGTATAGAGAGTACTCTCCAGAATGGATTCATTCCCCCAGAAGCGTTCCCTTTCTTGGATAAAAAAGGACTTACCCAAGACAAACGTGGACTCCCTATTATTTACCACGCTTTCCGTGCTTCCATGGATAAACGAATTGTCCAAGATGACGATATCTCTAATTTTGCAGATCGCCTGCGTTTTAGTATGGTGATCGGTGATATAGATAAATCAATAAAAGGTCGATTCCATCCCAACTAGTGGTGGATCAGTGATGAAGAAAGTACTATCATCATCATCATCGGCACTACAACCGGGAGCCGGTCTTGGCCTTATTTAGCAAGTCCTGAGGCTTGTCAAATTGTCCATAATGATTTGTTTTTTCCGGGCAAGGTCATTAGTCTTGCGCCAGAGGCTCCCCGACGGGGAATCGAACCCCGGTCTCCCGCGTGACCGGCGGGTATACTAACCACTATACTATGGAGGAGCCAAGAAAGTACTATACGTCCCCAAATATACTATGCCTCTCACGCGCACCGCCTTCTTTACCCCTACCCCACTTTCCCAATTGTATTATTTTTGTTTTAGATTTAATTTTAATTTCTTTTTTATTTTCATTTGTATTACTTGTTTGTTTGTCCGTTTTGTTTCGTTTTAATTTTTTTTTATTTTTCGTGTCAACCTCCTATATATGTTCTTAAAAAAAAAAATTATAAATAATACATGACATAGAAGAAATAGAATACATTTTAAAAAGAAAACATTAATTATTGTGACAAGTTATAAAAACACTAGTTATTGTACGCCGAAAGGCATAAGAAAAATGATAATGTATAATTTAGAATTCTTGCGAAGAGTTAATGTAAGAATGATATTTGTAAAATATAAGTTAACATTTAGTCTTAAGTAAAATATGTAATTGAATTGTTAAATAAATGTGGATATACAACAAACAAACAAAAAAACGGCCCATGGATGGTTTCTAAATGTGTAGCTGGTCAATAAGTTCGCCGTGAACTTATTGAGGATTGTCTGAAGATGATTTCCATTTGCGCGTTGGGTTTTACAATTGAGAACATTTTAGGATATAAGGCTGGATAGTGGGGCGTTGTTTTAGCCTATAATCTTCGTGACAAAAATTCGCTAGGACTAACGCTTTGAATGCGGGCTGCCACAAATCGGCGTGAAAATAGAGGTTAAAACTACAGGATTTCCAGATGCTAAAACACTAAATGGTACACCCTAAATCGAAATACATATGGATTTTTTTTTTTATTCTGAAAAATGAATGATGTTTATCCCCTATACAAAATTCTGCGACTATTTGAATATAACTGACCAACCTCCTCAAACTTTGAAAAATCAATGTTGGTTGATTTTGCCGAATTCTGAGTTCAATGATTTGACTCATGTATTTCACTTAAGCACATAAAACACATTTTCGGAGAAAGGTCCTTTTTCAACATAAGCATTAAATAAGTGCGATGGAACATATAAAGTAAATCTTTTGACAACAGCTGAATTGTGTTATTGGAATGATGAATATATATCACCTCTTTTAAATATCGCAGTGGTATAGTTGAGATATTCACTGGAAAGTCAAATTACCAATTGGGCGTGATTGAATAGGATGGATAATAAATTCAATACTTATGTGGCAAGGTGCAAAACACATTAATTTCTGGAAATTGTATCCTGTAGGGCTTAAAACCCCAACATTTATTTAACATACAATAAAAAAAGTAAATGATTAACCCACGTTTACTATTGAATGACTATTAATGCCTAGAATATAAAATATTGAATACTTACGGTGATGACGATATCAATCGTTCCATTAATCTTAGCCGGCTTGGTGTTTTTATCTACCACAATGACACGGAACCGAACTAGATCATTTGGCTTATAGGTTGCCTTGTCCGTTTGAATGTACACAGATGTCTCTTCATTAGCATAATTCAATTGTGTTGTGTTATAGAAGCAGTATCCGTCTATACCTTCGACTGTTAGATTGTAGTTGCCTTCAGAAATTGACGGAATCTGGGATGAAACGATTACCGAGTGACTACAATAAATATAATCTCAAGAATTCCAACACCTACCTCGAACTGAACTTCTTTAGATGTTAAAGGTGCAACTACAACCGTTTTTGTTGCATTATAACTTGGTCCGGTGATTCCAACATTAATAGTAGCTGGCGATGGAGATTCATGTAGAGATACAGTTACGTGGTAATCAGAGTTGGACCTCAATGTTCCAGGACCGATCACAGAATAGTATCTGTAACGAAAAGTCAAAAGAAATTAACACAGAGCTCGTAGGAAATTGTTGTTGATGTTTTAAAAGTACGTCATGAGAGTGACGAATGAGAAATGACTGTAGAATGTGATATATATTCAAATGATCCCCATTACACCCAAAATTACACTTTTATAAACGATGCTCCAACTAAGACGATATGTTTTTAAAATTAAAATAAACACAAAATATTTGAGGTAAAAGCAAAACTTTTTCTTAATCTTAAAGTAAGGCTTAGGAGAATTATATTTTAATAACACATCATTCAAATGTCCACCAAATATTGGTTTGCCAGATCGGATTCAATGAACCGAATTTTTGCTGGCTTTTTCCAATAAATCGGGTGTAATTTAGATGTTCAACAGTTTTTGAGTTTAACAGTTTGTGGGGGTTTTAGGGCCCGAAGACCCTCGCATCATCTTAACCCCCATAAAAATCCTATAAACTCCTTAGCTGCCCTTAATTCGAATCCTTAGCAAAATTACACAACCTCGCCACAGCATTTATCACCACCCTAAGATCCTGAAAACAATTCGACATAAATATTCCGTAATAGCTCAGGAGCTTTTCCCTAGATTCGACAGGATGTGTTTGCCTTTTTGGCCATAGATCCATCGGCCGATCTTTCTATTTTCTAATGCAGCGTAGCCATCGTAGGTTTCCTGCAAATGACCTTGTGTTATTTTAAACAACACACATGTCACCACATCCACCGATAGGATGTTCTAATGATCAGAACAATGTGTATCCAAACACCGTCCCAATGTCCATTATCTTCCAAAACACTGGCTGGGCTATTGACCGGCTTGCACATCTGCAAATCAGATGTCTAATAGCCCTGTAATAGGACATAATGAGTGGGATAATAAAAGATCAGTCTCGATGGCGGGCGATCTTCTGCCGATTTAACATCACGGAAGAATCTAACACCGTCGCATTTATTATCCCTTACACACCACCCATAAAACGTTTCTGTCTAGTTAATGTAGACAGAAGACATGATTTTCGTCTGGGCGGCAATTTCTACCCAAATTATGTGGCCGAAGAGATAAACACACAATAGAGTACTCTTGAGTATCTGTTAACAACATAGGAAACTATTTCTATGATTTATGACCGCCATTACTGCCAGCCGCAACACTCGTACCTCTAGTCGACCAGATGTGCATTAGTATTTTCCGTGTGCATCTGTAATTATTGGCATCGTCACCACTTCCAGCGTGTGGGCGTGTCTTCCTAACCGGTACGGTTTCTATAGGAATTTTTCAGTCGGAATTTCCCAGGGCAATCGCCATTGTTATCCCTAATTCAACGATCGGATTGGTTCCTCGACGGCATACCATCTCATCCTCGATACTACAAGGAATGTTGAGGACGATTTCACCAGGAGTCCGTTTTTATCCAGTCGAGTGATAACACCAGGAGTGTGGTCGTGTCACCATTATTAACTATTTTTGTGTAACTACTGCAAATTAAGTTGATTCAGTTCGGTGTGACAAATACCTCAAATAAATTTAGCCCCCTTCCTATAAGTGAGTTGACATTCATAAGTGTTCATTAGATAGGTTCCACAGTGAACCATAAATATATGTAATCCATATACAGTACATGAATTGACGATAAGTACGTACATAAGTGTCCTATTATGAAAGGTAGCAGCTAACAATAAATAAATTTTAAATCGCAACCACGGTGTTTTAATTCATCCTCTGTGTGTGGAAGATCCTTGAAGCTATTGGTGTTCTTGTTCTAAACTGTGGTGTTGTGCTCTATGCGACCCTAGGATTAACATATCCGTTCGTGGTGTATTGGGTGATTCCTCCTCTCCTAAATCAACGTGGACATCGGAGTTTGTGAACAATTTCCAGATAACATCGGTGGAGTTTTTATCAACCTCGCCTCCTTGCCGATGCCAACGTAAAGACTTCCTACAAGTTTGTTAGCCCAAAGTAAATATTCTAAAATCAAGGGTGTTTAATCCCAATTAACAGCTCTATATCTGGAGATGACAGACTCACCAATGATATCTTCTAATAACTTCACAATCCCATTATCGAAGTATGGTATTACATCATTTTGTTCGAAAACCATGGTTTGAAAAATACCCCTTCAGCAAGGAAGGAGTTTGTATGCGATTGCGGTCTATGCACCTCAGGAGCACCAATATAACCTCTTTTTAGCAGAGCTCGAGACACTCGTTCGATGCTTGCAATTGCACTTGGACAAAAACTATTTTATCCCAGGTGGAGATATGAACGCCACGCATAAAGAATGGGGCAATTATATATCTAATACCAGAGGAAATAAGTTAGCTGGTGGGTTAGATCAGTATCATATAGAATATAGAACTGACCTACTAGCTACGGAATATCCATAGTTTCCCAGCGGTAGATCGTTCTTAGATATCTTGCTTATTGACTCACGACTGAGACTACTTAACACCAACAGACGAAACAGAAACTGTTGGCGACGTAACATACGAAGCAGCACACGGCAGACTGAGGATCGGCATTTATACCAGTCGCTCTTTTGTTCCTGTGACAACATGCGAACGCGAGAACGGGGACAAAAGAGAGAATAAAAGCAGCGGCAGTTGGGGAGTACAACCAGTACAACGCAAGCACCGGGCAAGACTTCAGCGCCCGTCACCCAGAGCAGAGTCCGGCCTGGAGGTGCGATAATTAAATAAAGAGATCGTGTTACAGATGAAATAATATTATACATAGGATAAAATAAAGTAAACCTACAAATACAGTCCATTCAGAGGAAGTATTTGATGGGACCTCATCATTTGATGGTAAGATTCACCTCGGGGATCTCAATGCGTAAATTGGGAAGGAAAATATCTTCCAACCAACTATAGCTAAAGAAAGCCTACACGACGTTTCAAATGATAATGAAATTCGAATTATTACGTTCGCAACGTCAAAAGATCTGGTAGTGAAAAGCGCGATGTTCAAGCACAAGCAAATCGATAAAGCCGCATAGATATCACCCGGCGGCGTAACGCGTAACCAAATAGACCACTTCCTCATAGACAAAAGACACCACCCGAACAGCCTTGACGTAAGATCATATAGAGAAGCAGACTGCGACTCCGTCCATATCCTAGTGATGGGCAAAATTAGATCTCGACTCGCAGCAAACCCACATGGGCTGTCATGGGTGACGAGCAAAGCGTTCGACATTGATAAACTAAAAAACCTGCGCAAAAGGGCTGAATATCAAGACGAACTAACGAATAGATTTAGCATTCTGGAGAATGGCAGTAGTGAGGACGAGGAAGCCAATAGTTTGGACACTAAATGAACATCGATCAGAGACACAATCAAACAAACAGCCCAAAAGTCCAAATCTTGGTTTGACGATGAGTGCAAGGTGAAGACCGAACAACGTTAATGCCTCAGAGTGATCCAGTTAGAAAGATATGAGGAAGTCAACGCAGAAAGCTACGCGACGAATCGGAAAGAGATAATGAGACCCTTCAAACGCAAAAACGCGAATGGGAGAAGACTCGGATCGATAAAATCCTAGAAAATGCCAGATCAAAGAACATCAGAGGTATGTATGCCGACATAAATTCAACTAGAAATGGCTACCGAGGCAAAGCCAAAATAATTCGAGGCACAAACGGCTGTCTGGTCACAGAAACAACCAATATCGTGACAAGATGGAAGCAGTAGTTTGAAAACCTGCTCAATGTGCGCACCCATCAACCACAAATGAACGCACCAGACGTACATACAGCCGAGCCTCAGATCCCAGAGCCCACTTTCGACGAAGTTGTCGATTGAAAAACAACAAGGCTACCGGAGTCGACTACATACCGAAAGAGCATATGAAGCATGGAGGAGAGGCAACCGCTCGAAAGATCCACCAACTGATTAAAACAATATGGGATAAGGAAGTCACTCCGGAAGAATAGAAAACCTCAATATTCGTTCCCATTTTCAAAAAAGGCGACAGATCTGACTGCGAAAACTACAGAGGAATATCATTGCTCCCAACCACATACAAAATACTAACAAACGTCATACTGGAGTGAATCACACCGTACGCAGAAGAAATACTGGGCGACTACCAATGGAACAAGCGACCAAATGTTCACAATAAGGCAACTGCTGGAAAAGCAGTGGGAATACGGAGAGACGGTTCACACAGAAGTACAACGAATGAAGAAAGGATAACTGCAAATACTTGTGATTATAAGAAATGAATAATAAACGAAAGAATTTAAGGAAAAGTGGGTTTCTTAAACAAAATAATACAGTTGTCTAACAGCACGCCGTGAATACTATGTTAAAATGGATCCCCAATTCGCAAGTGTCGTTACCGAATGTACTGTGCTCCTGCCTGTTTAAGCTTCCATCGATTCTGATTTTCTGCCATTATTAACACCAATACCACCACCATCAGCATTCAGTAATCATGTAAACGACGATCCCTCAAAAGTGCTAAAAGGTGGTGTTACATTCAGTAGAAGTTAAATAGAATAATATTATAGTAAAGCTCTGTTTTATTTACACTAACGCGCGCACAAAAGGGGATTTTGAAGTACCCTTAAATGTCAGAGCACAGTGCGAGCGGATGGAGAGGAAGTGGATAAGGAAAGGAAGTGTCGATGTATATCGGTCTTGAATGCCTCGACGTCACAGCTGCCAGGAAACACATGATCAGGTAGAACATTCCACATTCGTGTGGTTCGGCTAAAGAATGACTCTCTATGTTTATTTGTACGCCTAACGTCCATTTTCAACGTGAACTGATGCGCATTCACAGATTGACGGGTATCGCGGGAAAATGTCTGAAGGGGCGGAACGCATTCAGTAAGTTCAGTTGAGCAACGACCGTGGTAATACCTATAGAAAAGAGATAGGCATGATACGTTGCGCCTGTGTTGTAACGATGGAACTGATCGACTTACGGCTGGGTCTCCTATAAGTTTCACTGCTCGTTTTTGTATCCTGGCGAGCACGTGTACTGCAGTTTTGGATGCGCCTGACCAAATATGGGAGTTGAACTCCATTTTTGGACGAATATACGCCTTGTAAATAGTGGCCAGGTTGAATAGAGTGAAGTATCTTTTGCATCTCTTAAGGAACCGCACATATTTGGCTGCACTTTTTCCAGCTTCAAATATGTGGCCATTCCAGTTAAGAGTCGAATTAATTCGAGTGCCGAGGGTTGACAATTCCTTGGCTTCGTCTATGCAAGTGCCGTTCATCGACAGTATATTTACTTTGGCGCTCACCTTTGACGACAAGAGGCAGCACTGAGTTTTTAGAGCATTGAATTCTACTCGGTTAGATAATCTCCACTGATATATCTTGTTGAGGTCTGAATGCAATGTATCAAGCATAAGTTGCTGGTTGGTAGTGACGTTCGAAGACTTTGGACGGGAGTGTTCGTATGAGTATGAGAAACTCAACGTGGTATTGTGGCGATTCTTGCAAACGCCACTACTTACCTGCTCATCTACCACCAGGTAACCATTTTCACGCGCGTCCTATTCTATAAAAAGCATGTACTTACCTGTCCTTTATTTGCGAAAACCTTCGCCTAAAAAATCTAAATGTATCGTTTTCGCTGAGGTAAAATCCATCAGCACCAAACGGATATTTTCCTAAAGACACTGTTCCCGGGCGCGCCATTTACATAGGGCCAATTCAGTTGCAACACGAAGCAACTGACACGACCACCACGGTGCACATAGCACCCATTGAAATTGCAGCACACAAGCAAGAGATACTCTCGCTTGGCTTCAATGCTGCAATCACATCGGTCGCTAAATCGAGCCACGCGAAATGGTAACTCACACTTGGCCGCAAAAAGGCATCGAGAACTCCTCAGTGTAGATACACGACTGTTCGACCCTGTTGACGCCAACAACAACATGCACACGATCAGCATCATGCTACTCGTAGTCACTGATCGTGTAAACATTTCAAGACTTTTTTGCGTTGAGTTACTCGCACCTGTTGCGAATATTTAAATGGGATGTACGCTGTGTCTGCATACTAGCGGATACACACGACGATCAGCAAAAGCAATCGTCGTGTGTGAGTTTCAGCCCCTTTTGTGTTGAACAAAACGCAAAAGGGTAAATTACCAAATATGGTCATCGAAGCGATGATGGAATATGTGGTATTCTGTCGCTTCGATGAGCTTATATAATCGCGAATTGGATTCCGTGAGGGTAGGTTGTGCCCTCACGTTAATACACATCTCTCGTGGGACGTCCCAAGGGATAGGGATCTTCGGTGAACATAGTCTCGAGCAAATTCGAAAAGCGATCGGTCGGTGTCCGCAGGTGTAAAATTTCCATACGTAGATTGTATAGCCAAAAATATTTACCCACTTTAGTTTTGTTAATCGGGACGACGAACATTAATAACAAGCAAAGTATAGTTAATATTTACTCAACGTAATTTTGTCAATCGTCAAAACGAACATTAGTGATAAGTGAATTCTGCTAAATATTTACTCACCGTAATTTTGCCAATCATACAAACGAACATTAATAATAAAAGTCAATTAAACGTACAAAGAGAGGTGTGTATGTTCATTTTTGCTGGACGGGATCGCCGTTTCGTGAAGCGATCGGAACCATTTCGACAGCAGCGGTTACCCATCACCACAGTATCGTCAGCAAACGAGTGAATTGGGTTGTAGGTAATGGACAAGAGATCATTTATAAAGATGAGGAAGAGAGTGGGGGAGAGTACCGAACCCTGGGGAACACGTGCATTTATTTGATGGGAGACAGATTTGACACCATCAAGATCCACTTGGATTGACCGGCCAGAAAGATAGTCTCTTATCCATTGGATCAGGGAATTGTCCACTCCATATGAATGCAATTTTGAAAAAAGGGTTGGGTGCCAAATTCTGTCGAAGGCTTTTGAAATATCCAATGCGACCACCTTGCTTTCACCGAGGTAGTGGAGATGTTTTTTTTTAAGCAAAGATCTCCTGTGGACCTGTTGCTACGAAAGCCATATCGGCGGGGATTGAGGAGGTAATTTGATTCCAGATATTTTGAAAGTTGACGGCTGGTAAGTGATTCCATTGCCTTGGAGAGAATAGAAGTTAGTGCTATGGGTCGATAAGAAGAAAGGGATGATTTGTCACCCTTTTTGGGAATTGGCTGAATGTTCGCCGACTTCCATCTATCTCCCATCTATCTTCCATCTGAGATACAATTACGTTAAACGTTTGATAAGGAGGTTTTAATTCATTCTTGCGCAGAAACACTCAATTCAGAATAATAGACCGCCGAATCTCAGCAATCTTACAAGTTGTTCGCCAAATCATTTAACCAAAAAAAGATATGAACAGGAGCCGAAATAACTTTTCGGAATATCTACAGAGCGCCTACTTGAACCAAATCGTAAGACAAGCTTCACCTTTCTCTACCCTGACAAGGAAATTGGAGACGACCAAATCACCCTTTTGATTGCCGATTATGAAAGTGCAAATTTTCATCCCGATGGCGGGGGCTTGCCTAATTTTGTCATTCTGACAGAGGTAGAGGTCAACTAGTCGGCTATTTGTGGAGTAATATAGCACGGTGAGACTTTTTCCAACAACGAATTAGACCGCGAAGGTGACAACTCAACAGAGTTCCTTAAGAGCAACAGGGACTGTGTCTCATCATATAAACAATAATTACCACTGACCATAATAAAATAACTCGCATAACCCATCAAATAACTTACGTGGAGAGCGATCCACCACTCCTAAGAATTTTTCTTTCTGTTCCGAAAATCTTAATGTTCATACGCTTGCCGACAGATTTCTAGCTCCAGTGACAAAATCGAAAGAAGAAAAAACATCCGAAGAAAAATCAATGAGTCCTTCGAAAAGGTCGTGAATACTGTGCCGGCCTGGTGCACTACCCTCTCATCAACACCCAGCATAACGCAGCTCAACATTGAAGTCGAAGGTCGCCATTCGTCGAGCAAGGCCCGCTCCAAATCAATTAGTTAATTGCGTTGGTGAATCTATCTAATACCCCACTGACTTCAGCCATCTCTTCAGCGATTTGTGTTACATCAAAAAACAAAACTAAAAATGCGAAACCCAGCAAATCTGATTCACTGCTCAGTTCTAGGTCCTGTCAAGTATTGCCGATGCCGCAATTTCCAATATGTGGTGGTTTTAATTAACCTTCTTTTAGGATTGAAAGTTCGGAAAATTAGCTTCTTATCTGAGAATGAATGTAATGGTTTTGTACCTCATGAAATGTCCGATTTTATAGTAAAAATTTAAAAGCCAATATTATTTTTGCGTAAATTATTATTCAATCAAAATAGGAGCCGTTGGCATCTATGACGTTCTTCCAACGTGATACAAGATCAATTATCCCTTTTTCGTAGAAGTGCTGACTTTTTGAGGCAATGAAATCTTCACAAGCTTTTATGACCTCTGCTCGGTTCGGGAACAACTTCTGCAGACAAAATGAATCTAGATTGCGGGAAATATGGTATTCCCTTGGGGAAATGTCAGGAGAGTACCGCGGATCCGGAAGAATTTCAACTTCCACCAGCAAGAGTTTTTTGCACCGTTACTTGTGAGGTATGGGGTCTAGCATTGTCATACATAGGATCGGGCCGTGCCTATTGACCAACGCAGGTTGCTTTTCAGCCGATTTGGCATGCAATATGTCGGTGTGTTGTGGTTTTTCAGCTGCATCCAATCACTGCCCAGGTCTTTTACAGTTATCATGCAGAATCCACTTTTCATCACAGGTGACTGTCCGGTGCAAAAACGGTTCAGTTTGGTTTCTAAATCTAACGATGCGCAGATTTCCAGGCGCCGTCGTGTTTAGGACTGATTCAATTCATGGGGCACCCACTTATCGAGTTTCCTTACCTTACCTATGAGAGAAAGGTGTCGACTTATTGTCATTGGGGGAACTCCCATGCTTTGTGCAATCTCTCGTACCGATTTCACTGGATCCGCATCCACCATTGCTCTTAAAAGAGCCTCATTAACTAACATTTCTGGCTTCCCACGTGGTTCATTTTCGAGGTTGAAATTTCCCTAATGAAACTTCCAAATCAACGTCGTATAGTGCGTTCATTTATCGCTACATCCTCAAATGCGTCATTAATGTTTTTCATTGCTAATAAAACATTATGTCATCATCATCATCATCGGCCCTACAACCGGGAACCGTTCTTGGCCTTATTTAGCAAGTTCTGAGGCTTGTTAAATTTTCCATAATGGTTTGTTTTTTCCGGGCAAGGAAACTAGTCTTGCGCCAGAGGCTCCCCGGTATTAAAGCATTATGTCCCATTTTAAACTCATAAAAGAAGAGGGTTCGAATTTCAACTGCCGGCCGCATGGTAAACAATTCCTAGAAAAAAAAAATGTACTTGTAACGAACCCTAAAATTCTCACACGTCAAGCACACGTACCACTTTACTTTAAAAAAAAGAAAATTTTACATTCTGGCACAGATGTTCACTCGAGAACTTCTTATCTCCGACTGAGCCACCACCGGTGAGTTACACACAATATTTTTTAGTTTATTTTTGAAGAATTCATGTCTAAACGACATTTCTATGATGTGGATTTAGTGCTTCTGGGTTTCCAAATATAAACTTCGAATCAGTTGAACCGATCTGCTCAAATTGTGGAAACGGGTAAAGTTGCTAGTGGCATCGGAATCCATCAAGGATAAACGAAATGAAATTCAGGATATAATTTCAACAATCTTACTGAAGAATATAAAAAATGTATTTCCTAGCCATCACAATAATAAAGGTTCATACACTTTTATATTCCAGTAACACGGTTTAGTGTGATAAAAATATAAAATTTGGTATTATAATAAATTTCACTCTAACAAGTGAAAGGACTACATGAAGCATTTGCTAGAATAATAAAAACGTATAATTCAAGTCCAATAATATTGCACGACCGAGCACCCAAAGGGCTGAACATAAATAAATTCGCTCGTCCGGACGGCCTTTCCCACCCCTTTTCTGAAAAGATATTTTTCCTCACTGGCGAAATTGCTGGAATAGTCTTGTGGGGCTTTTCAGGGCCCCAGGAGCCACGCATCGCTTGATCCCCACCTTTACCAGCAATACAACTTACCTTAAAGTTGAAATTTCGGAAAGATTGTACAATCTTGCTAGGGCAATAACCGCCACCCAATTAGCTGGAATCATTTCGCTTATCCCTACGGATAACCGACATAAATATATATTAGGCAGCTTACCTTTTTTGGGGGGTTTTCCAAGCCTCTTCTCCACGGTCATTCCTGAAAGCATAATTCATGGCAAGATTATCAACTTGCCATGACATCAATTCAGCATCACCACGAGCTTCCGCGACCGAAAAATGGATGTCACTACCCACCCCCCTGGCACCACCGGTTGCCCCCAGTGTCGTTAACCGACCCCAACCTGTTCGCTCTGATGCACTCCCGACCTCCTCTAACGCCCCTAGTGCCGGCCAATTGGTGGATTCTGGCATTATAATGCCCACATCTCGTGCCGGCACCTCACAACAAGCCCATAGACCATCAGAGTCCCAAGAATTCCACGATGCTCCCATCCTCGGGAATAGGACTCATCCTACTAATATTGGGCTTCCCCCTTCTGATGAGGAGGATCCGGACCTTTGGTTTGCAGTAGCGGACCGTATCTTCCTGGCCTCTGACATGCACGACGAACAACTTCGTGCAGTCGAGCTGTTGAAAGTGCTTGACCGCACTCAGCGACCGCATGTTGCCCACATCATTAGGTCGGCCGACCGCAACGCGTATAGCAACATGCGTGAAGCTCTGCTGGACGCTTTGGACGAGCCAGGAAGTTTGCGGCAACAGCGCTTAGCTGCCGTAACCAACCTTTCAGGGATGAGACCGTCTCTTTTCCTGACCCATTTACCTTCTATAGCGGGGGCCAGGATCGGGGCGGCCTTTTAAGGCCTCACTTTTTGAGATGTCTCCCCCAACATGCCCGTTCGGCACTTATAGCTCAACCCAACGAGAGTTTGGGCTATTTATCCAAAATTGCGGACGCAATTATGGAAAGCTCAGATCAGTATTCTGAGTCTCCTGCGTACCAGGTAGCGGCGGTTTCTCAGCCTACACGGCACCCTCGTCTGCTTTTTACAGCCCCTCATTTGGCTCCAGAGCGGCATCCTCCTCAAACCCAGTTACCTCACAGAAGGCCCACCTCAACCAATTTCCCACAGAGGAATCCAGAAGCAAGGCCCAACGTATTTAATCAAAGAAGTTCGCCACCTCAATTAACTCCTGCTGACCTTCGGGCGCTCCAAACCTCACTCCTCCGCGAGATAAGTCAGTTTCGCGCGGAGGTGAGAAACAATCCTCGAAGCGCCCAGAATCGTGCCATGCCGAGCCATCCTCTCAATCGGCAAAATTCCTTCCAAACTGCCCCTCAGAGGGCCAATTCCTCTTAAAATGGCCCTCACCGGACCAATTCTCAGCGAGCACCGACTCGGCCTCCCCGTAACGGCAATACCAATAGGCAGAATATATCTGATAATGTCGTTACTCTCCCTTGGTGCGCCAATCACCAACGATATGATGATCGCGCATTTAATTTCAAGGCGCCTTGTGGTTGGACACAACCAGCCACCACCCAAAGGCGCCCTTTAAACTAATTTTGCCGACCGACTCCCTCGCGCAATCGGCCGGCACCCATACAATAAGTCGCCTAACCATCCGGGATTCTAAACTGAATATTGCTTTTACTGTCGATACCGGCGCCGATATTTCAGTCCTCACGCGATCGTTTGCTCCGTGTAACCGCGTGCCCGCCGCACTGAAATTGTCAGCTGCAAATAATACGCCGATACTTACGTACGGACGGAAAAAGCTGACACCACAACTGGGTCTTAGACGTCCGATCACTTGGCGTTTCGTCATTGCGGACGTAAATGAACCCCTGATAGGTTCCGACCTATTAGGCGCACATAATCTGTTGGTCGATTCGACCCATAACAGACTAGTGGCTCCAACCGCACCCCCCTTGCCCATGTCGGCATCTCCAGCGGCAACTTCAAGGGCCACAGAGTGCACTGACCCGATTCAAGCCATGGTACAGGAATTTGTTAGTACAACAATTCCTCTACCTAACCAGCGTCGACACAAAGCCACGGTGTTTCATCATATAGAAACACGTGGCCCCCCGGTGAGCCAGCGTCCACGGCGACTGGCTCCCGAAAAATTACGTGCGGCGCGCGCGGAATTCGAGCACATGATCGAACTTGGTATCTGCCAACCGTCGGACAGTCCCTGGGCAAGCCCACTCCACTTAGTGAAGAAACGTTCTGGTGAGTGGCGCCCATGCGGCGATTATAGACAGCTGAACGCTGCAACTGTCCCTGACAGATACCCTATTGCACACCTCTACGATTTTTCGTACAAGTTACGGGGGTGCAATGTCCTCACTACCCTGTATCTCACCAGGGTATACCGCCAAATTTCGGTGGCACCAGAAGGCATCCCCAAGACCGCAGTCATCACACCTTTCGGACTCTTCGAGTTCAAAGTGATGACTTTCGGCCTCAGGAATGTCGCACAGACATTCCAACGTTATATCGACACGGCTTTACGTGGTCTAAATTGCTGCCATGTATATCTTGATGACATTCTCATCGCCTCCAAAGACCACGCCGAACATAAACGCCACTTACGTCAGGTCTTAGAGCGCCTCCGTGAATTCGGTCTTGTCATCAACCCAGATAAGTGTCAATAGTACGTTACAGCGCCTACTACCTTGAATTACTCGCGATCTACAGCGCTGTTAAATACTTCCGTCATATGATAGAAGGACGTTCGCTCTCTATTTTAACAGACCACAAACCATTGGTCTATGCGTTCCGGAAGAAGTTGGGAAATGCCTCCCCCCGACAAGAGCGTCAGTTAGATCCCATTGGGCAATATACTACAGAGATCAAGCATATCTCCGGTAAACAGAACGTCACGGCGGACGCCCTTTCTCGAATCGATACGATTCACTTACGTACCGCCTTGAATAACACTGACCTTGCCCTAGCTCAAGTGGAGGACGAACAGCTCAAGTCCCTCCTAACTGCCGATACGGCACTAGAGCTTAAGAAAAATAACTCTTCGCGATCCTTTGGGCGAAATCTGGTGTGATGTTTCCACTGGAACCGCTAGACCTTACATTCCCGAGAAACTTCGTAAGGGTGTGTTCCAGGTTTACCACAACCCAGCCCACCCCAGCGGCCGAGCAACAGCCGCTGCTGTCCGTCGCAAATTCATTTGGCCCCGGATGAACAAAGATCTCACCGGTTGGGCCCGTGCTTGTCTCCAGTGCCAACGCTGCAAGGTAGCGCGATATAATGTACTGGAGCCAGCACAATTCAAGCTTCCCACGGCACGCTTCGCCCATGTCCACATAGACATAGTGGGACCGCTTACTCCATCAAGAGGATTTTCTTATATCCTCACTATGATGGATCGCTGCACGCGATGGCCAGAGGCGACACCTCTCCGGGCTGTTAGTGCCGAAGCAGTCGCCAAGGTCTTTTACTCAACTTGGGTCACACGCTTCGGTGTACCAACCACCTTGGACCGAGGTCCACAATTTGAGGCGACAATTTTCAGGCAGCTAACAAATCTTCTCGGCTGCCAAAGAAGTCGTACCACCGCCTACCACCCGCAATCAAATGGGATGATAGAGCGCTGGCACAGATCTCTAAAATCCTCACACATGTGTCATAATGACACACAATGGTTTGACGCCCTTCCCACCGTCCTCCTTGGCCTGAGGACAAGTATTAAGGAGGACCTGGGTGCTTCAGCAGCAGAGCTTACCTACGGTACCAACCTCCTTCTTCCAGGAGAACTTTTCCTGGACGGCGAAACACCGTGTGACCAACTTCGCGAATTGGGACATCTCCGTGACCTGCTACGTTAGGTTAGGGCAACTCCTGTAACCAGGCACGGCTTCAAAAAACTTTTCGTCCACCCTGAACTGCACAGCTGCACGCACGTCTTTGTCAGGGTGGATAAGGTCAAAAAACCCCTCGACCCACCTTACGATGGCCCATTCAAAGTCTTCCGCCGCATCAGTGACCGCGTCTTCGAGATCGACATTAGAGGCAAGCGATCCACGGTCACCGTCGAAAGGCTTAAGCCCTGCTTTCTGGAAGCTTCCACTCCAGAACCACCCACATCTACTGACGCCACTCCTACTCCACCGGCACAACCTCCCCGTACTCGCACCCAGGCGCGCGCCCATACCCAACTAACCTCCTCCTAATCTGCCTTACCTGTTTCCTGACTACGTCACTGGGGAGGGAGTGGGGCTTTTCAGGGCCCGAGGAGCCACGCATCGCTTGATCCCCACCTTTACCAGCAATACAACTTACCTTAAAGTTGAAATTTCGGCAAGATTGTACAATCTTGCTAGGGCAATAACCGCCACCCAATTAGCTGGAATCATTTCGGTTATCCCTACGGATAACCGACATAAATATATATTAGGCAGCTTACCTTTTTTGGGGGCTTTTCCAAGCCTCTTCTCCACAGTCATTCCGGAAAGCATAATTCATGGCAAGATTATCATCTTGCCATGACATCAATTCAGCATCACCACGAGCTTCCGCGACCGAACAATGGATGGCACATATCTACCAACACACGCTGATCTTTCCGTGTGTTATCTTTGTACCCATTCATTGACCTAGCATCATTTCGGGTTGCTTGCACATCTGCAAGCCAGATTTTCAACGGCATGTCTATGATCCATCTTTCCTACCAGTAAAGAAGATCAAATTAAACATTGGCCTTTCAGGCGCGCATATTTACTTGTATCTCAGCATGACCGATTTTATGATCCGTTGCCGTTTCTCGGAACGATCACCAGCATCGGTCATGACCACCAATTTTAGTTTACACAAAGTAAACACTCAAGCGGATACTTTAGCCTGACAGTCCCTTCAACGGGATTAACATATCCCTAAGACAACATACATCACCGAAATATATTTATTTTAAATGACCTGGCAACGGCCATACCCAATGCTTGATTCATTATTCCAAGATAGATTCCTGCCTTCGGCAGGGGTTTTACTGACTCACGTCAGTCAAAGAATCTATCCCTTGCGGATGGCGGCAGTTTATCTTGCCCAAACATGTAGCAGCAGATTCGATCTGCTACATGAGTTTTTCACTGTTTCCTTTTGTCTTTGACCTCCGCCATTGGCCGCCCTTCGTCGGCGAATCCCTTAGGTTCGTTTTCGTTGGATGTCTGTAAAGAGACATCCAACAGTCAGTCAGAGTCCTTCTTTCGGAGCGTGCGGAAGTAACAGAGCGTGTCACCACGGTGGTAGAGTGTTGTTTGTCTGTCGTCGTGCGACTACATTAACTCGATCCAAAGTAATCATCATCTATTTTTCCACCTAAAAGGCTTAACGTGGGTTGTGTTTGACCCCAGCGCGAAACAATGGTTTTTCAGTTAGAGTTATTACGGCATTCGAATTAATCTTAATAACCAAAATATTCGTTAGTGGCAGATTTTTCTTGAGCGTTGATATGGAAGCAGAATATGAACAAATTAAATTAATCGTTCCGACTCCCATTAAAAACTAACCGACAATTTTGCGAGACTGCTATATATTTGATTGCATACAGTGTAATTGTGTGAAAAATTGTTTTACATGTGGAACTATGTTATATTTACGTTACGTGCCTTAATTGATGTATTTATTTTGGAATTGTGTATGAACATGTATTTAACTTGAAACTCCATAAATATAAACGTTCATTTAATAAAGATTATAATGAGAATAATAACTAAAAACCTCACCAGTGCCTTTTATTCGTTTGGAGAACTACTTTGGAGGAATCATCTGCCGTGAATTCGTCGTTGGTGTGTGTGATTCGTTTTTTTTTTTTTTGTCGGTGTTTTGTTTTATGCAACCTGCATCCCTGCTGATGCCATCATAAATACAACACCACAGTCTTTCATCATCCAAATACATGGAAATCCGCGAATGTCCAATTACTTCCAACAGCGAACCCCTTCTGCCTATCGACCCATAGCGCTAACTTTTATCCTGATTAATCGATTTGCAATATGTCTTTGCGCGAATTACCTTCTCATTGAGTTTAAATATGTGTTTCGTATGGCGGTTTGAATGACATACATTTCCAAAAGGTGAAGTAACTCTATGCACTTTTGGCAATATTTACGTGTACTGCCGACACAAATTTAAAAATGTCACAATATTCAATTTTGTCGCAGTGTATTACAATAATCTGCATCACAAAAACTAAAATACAGAGGACTACAATAATTCATTCATCATTCGAATTTATCTAATTATAATTATTTAAATTAACTAGAACATCAACAAATAATTAATTTTTCAACCGTCCTTCCTTCTAACTGCGGGAATATCATCTTACCATTTCTGATCGGTTTTTTCAACCGAACTAACTCAACGAAAACCTTTTCTTACCGAGTAAAACCTGACAACAAAAGGAAAGAGAAAGGAAAAATATTAAGAAACTTAAGGGAGTTGCTCAATTAAATTATTGGCAATTACAAATTTTGTCTTGACGCAAAATTCGACTGCCACATACATACTACTGACGTCAAATCAGTATAATGGCTCTGAATAATTGAAAAGCTTTCGATAGAATTTAGCAACCAGTATTGTCGAAGTTGCTTTTCTACCAAAGATACACTCAATGACAATTCAATACCAACTAACATTTTTCCTTCCTATGCTCGAGGAATTCTCTACCTTTTCTTTCCCATTGCATCCTACCCCCATTCGCTGGTAGCACGCGCACGTATCCCAGGCACACAGCCTCTATCATCGCAGCATGCATGGACAAAGATGTGATATGAATCATCTTGGATTTTCGCACTTTTACAATGTTCCTTTTTGTAACACATTCGCGCTATATTGTGATCCTTGAATACCGTAGCGGTCCAGTCACATTGTAACCTTCGTCATCGTCAGACGTCCTTTAAAGGAGCCACTTTTGAAACGCGTTAAAATATTAAATAAAATATTGAAGAGTTTGAATCGCGATTGAGCTCGTAGCCAAAGACAGATATGTTGTGCAGTGTGCGCGTAAAATAGATAATTAAGATTAATCAAACTTAAAAAGAGGATGTGTGGCGGTTCTACGAACCATACAACCCACTATAGGATGAGACATCGTCGTTCCACCAAGGAACATACTCACCTATATCCATTACACGTGCCCACAGACACGTTCCCCAAAGTCTTTCATTCCACCCGAAACAAAGGTAACATACCAAATACTCCAACATTGAATTCAATAGTAAAAATCCATCGAAGTTAACGTTCAAATTTCCTAATATTGAATTCAACGCATCCATTCGATTCATCCATTAAACGCATTTTTCTGAAAACAAACAGAATAATCTCCTCATGTAGCTAATAGCAATTAGCACCATAAATTCCTCGCAAGATACCAAACCGACAAGCGCACGTGCGCAAACAAAGGCTCAGCGATTCGCCCACCGACCAACAATACTTGCAATCATAAACATCGTAACGCCTATCCCACGCTAGATGTTTATGACTGGGAAATGCGATCTACAAACCAACTCCCACGGTTCCTTTGTTGCCCATCTGAAGCACACAAAAACTCTTGTTGTCGTGAGCCAGATGGGTAACGCAAACAAAACCCATGATAGGATCGAGAAAGGAGTGGCGGTGCGCTTTATCCTTCGAAACAAGATTCCGATAAGAAGTTGTAATTGAAAACCAAAATGTAAATTTTCTCTTGAAGATAAGATACAGATAGGATGGATAGGAAAATTAAGATAGAACAGTCGAAATCGAGAACGAGACGAAGAAGATTAATTGCGCGTACGGTGGTGTCAAGACCGAGCCCCGAAAAGTATCCATAGTGTCGTTGGATTTTTATTTTTGGTGTCGTTTCAAAGTGTAACGTCGAGTGTCGAACAAATTGTTTTCGGCGAAGGGATCTGAAAGAGTTTAATTCTGTTTCCTTTTGTTTCACAAGTAATTGACAGAGAAAAACATTGTAGACTAACGACAGATGTTTTAGGGCATTCAATCCCCAGTTGTGTAACGAACTAAATGTCACAATAAAATAAAATAAAAATAAATCGAAATATCTCTGCGTTTCATTTGTGTGCTGAAATTCTTTGGTGTTTTGTTGGTGTTCGGCGGAACACTTCTTGCGACGTAAAGACACGAAAACCCGCCAAAGATGTGACTGGGAATGAGATGACAATGTGCCAAGTGCCTGTTTAAACAAAAGTGTGTGCTGACGTGTCTAGCGCTGTGTATATACCGAACGATTAATAAAAAACTGTGTGTTTGTTAATGTGTATGCGTGTGTCTCGGCATGTTGCTTCACAAATAAAACAATAGAACTAACGGTGGCAATTAATAATGGAAAAAGGAAAAACAGTGTTAAAAGTGATGTCAAAGAGGACGCCCAAAGCCCAAGCAAACCTCCTCGCCAAACGGCATAAAGCCAACCCTAAGGAAAAAACTCACAGAGAAGGAATGACCACTCCTGATAAGCCGCATTATTCCGGAGAAGGGACTAAATTCAAAGAACTGGCAACAGAAGACCACAAAACCAGCAGTACAGAAATGAGTGACATGGATGTGTGTGAAGAACGAATTGGAGCGACAAATTAAAGAAGCCCTATCGGAGAGCAACACTCAACAGCAAGAGCAGATACAACAACAACAGCAGAAGCACAGCAACAACAACAACTGCTGTGAAAACAACATACAGCAGCCAATAAGGAGGAAAAAATGCGTCCTATCATAGTCAGTTTTATGGAAGCTAAGGAACTAATTAAATTGGGTAAGTTAATATGCAGAAATTTTAAAACGTAAAAATTTAAATAATAATAAAATAAGTTTCTTATGTGATTGTTTAGATGACTATCACAAAATTAAATCTGCTTTAAGAGTACTTCCCGTACCCACCTAAATCGGAAAAAACTATCTCCATGTTACTTAAAGGAGTTGATCCTTCCTTTTCCTTCGAAGAACTCCTCTCGGAACTACAAATTGTCGAAACTGACAGTTTAAAATTTACTTTTGTGAAACCAATATCTACTTCTCTCTCCCGAAGTCGCAACCGCAAGTTGCCGTTCTTCATTGTCTCCCTAAGTCCCAACAGCAAAGTCGATGGACTTAGGAACATTAAAGTTATTTTCCACCAAAAAATAATTCGAGAAAAAATAAGGAAAGTTGACTGTGTGTTGCAGTGCATGCGGTGTCAAAGATTCGGCCATGTTGCATCTAACTGCTGCATGGAATTTAGATGTGTAAAGTGGCAAAACAATCATACCGTAGGAGAGTGCCCCTTAGGTAAAGAACAGATTCAAGATAGGAGCAAACTATCTTGCGTCCTGTGCAAAAATACAGGTCACCCGGCCAACTTTAGAGGTTGTCATCATGGCCTAGAAACAAATGAAGACCAAACAAAATACATGATTACGGCGAGAGCAGGTGGACCTCGGGGAACACATATAAACGTCAGAGGCACGATGTTTGAAAAAATTAAAGAATTTAAATATCTGGGAACAATACTGACGGCCAGTAACGAAATACCGAAGGAAATTAACAAAAATCTGCATTCCGACAACGATAGTTGGCACGCAGTCAGTAAACTGCTGAAATCCAAAATGCCATCACGTAATACATGTATAAAGCTCCGTGCCAATAGAACCATAATTATACCGATTCTATACGGATGCGAAACATGGGCTCTCACAAAACGAGAAGAAAACAAATTCCGCGTATTCGAGAATAAAGTTTTAGGAGGCCTCTTTGACGGTAGATATGACGAGGAGGCAGGACAATGGAGGAAACTGCACAACCACGAATTAGAACACCTATACGGCAACAATAGTGAGAGTAATCAGGTCGCGAATATTAAGATGGGCCGGATATGTAGCGCGAATGGGCAACTATAGGACCGTGCTTAGAATTCTTGACTGTAGATCAACGGGAAAGAGACCAGTAGGGTGGCCGCGATGGAGATGGGCGGTCAATGTTAGGTTTGACCTTGAGGAGATCAGATCGGATGGTCAAGCCTGGAAAAAGGGTGCACAGTACAGGGAACGATGGCGAAGTCGACTCGACAAGGTCATAAACTTCTGGGTCCCTACAGGCCAATAAATAGTAGTAATAGTAATAATATGTAGGTGATTAACCAAATATAGCAAAAACTAAATAGAATACTATTGAAGTCCGGAGGATTAAGCCACCGCGCAATACCCTAATTACTTGGTTTTGTATTGTAGAAGCTTATATTACCAATAATTCAGCAGGTAAGGAAGATCAGGCGCTGATATTTTAGTCTCAATTTGCGAGAAAGCAAAGGTGTACGCAGATTAAAACGCAATCACACTCAAAAGCAATTAGTGTTAATTAAGGGTTATTGAAAGCTTTTCTGTTTTTGACATTTTTTTTTCATATTCGCAATTGTAATTTGTGAATACACATTGTGTACACACGGAAATACTAACGATATCACCAAACTTCTCTAATCAAGTCTGTAAGCAACTGTGACTCACTGGCAATCAAGTTGGTAATTTTATTTAGACATATGTGTCAATACAGAAGTGTTTTATCAGTTATAACCTTGAAGAAACAACGGCGTATCTGGTACAATAATGTAATTAGAGAAGAAAAGAACAAATACCAAGATTCAAAAGAACTGACATATATAAAACCACATTTTACGATCGTAAGCTACAAATTGAAATAATATGATGCAAATTGAATTTCCTTCATATAATATTTTTAGTGTGGACAAAGCATTACTTAATGGTACGATGTGTTATATGACGCAGGTAAGAAAACTGAAGCGTTGTAGAATAAATGTGGCGTTTCCAACAGTGTGGTGATTTGAAATCCACATATAACTACATTTTTTCATCTGACAATTTTATAACATCGACGAGTTTTGCCACAACAAATTCCTGTTGTGAATTAAGTTCATTAACGAATTGTATCATTCAAAAACATCGGTTTAATAGCGAATGTCAGTCCGTAGGTTCAATTGACGAAACTATGGTATTGAGATACATTCCCCGTTTATTTACGTAAAAGTTTGGCAATTTATACAACCTAATATTATTTTCAGGAATTTTAAGATATTATATTACATACACTTATCGTGATAAGATTATTATATTAGTTTACTATAATATTCTATAGAAATGAAATGACATGATTATCATTATCGAAACCTTTCATTGAACGTAGAAATTCAACGCAAGAGTGTAACCGGAAGGAGAGGATAGTTAAATAAAAAATTCCATGCTTCTGTTAAAAAATTACAGAGCTAGTCTCTATATTTATCAATCCATTTAAATTAATGTATGCCGGGCAAATAAATTATTTGAATGATCGTCTTCGCGGATATATACACGAGAAGGAGGAATAAATCTGTCGAATTCAATTAAGCAAAGTTTAAAGAACAAGAATAGGTTGGTTAACATCCTGCCCATGTCCCAATATAAATAATAATTATTTTTGGAGGGTTGGAATGCATGCACAATTGAGCGAAAACTGGCAGGATATTTTGTACCTTTATTCCAGTAATAATATTTGAAGTGATTTTTATGTATACCAACTTAAATTTAATTTCTTCTTAAGCAATAAAATCAAACAATGAGTGGCATGAATATTAGTATAACTCAAATGGGTGCGATCCATTTCATAATAGCTTAGAACGACTTGCGTTTGCGTAGTGTTCTCGAATCCCTACATTTACCCCATGAGGTCCTACTTTATTTGCTACCTCCCCAAGCCGATCTTATGCGTCATTCTGAAATCCAAATTGATTTACCCCTATCTTCATAACCACCAAAAACAATGTCATTAACGTGTCTGCAATAAAAAGTGCAACATTGGCATTTCCTTAACACTTTCATAATAAACAATGAGTTCATTAAAACTGCTTGTCAGCATAATTACACCAAAACCCAAAGACGTGAAGAGCTCTTGCGCTTCAGTAGGGCGATCTCCCAAACAGACCGGTATGATAATGTTGGACAGCGCCAACAATGCTGGTGGTTCAAGGGAAGTAGTAGAATCACAGCATTATCAGCCAGCTGACACAGACTTAGCTTTCCTAGAATTAGGGTAGTATAAGATTTAAGTTAAGTTCTTTTAAGTAAATAACATTTTTTTATAAATGGAATTAACTTAGATTTTAAGTAAAAATAGAAAAAAAAAATTTGACACAAGGTTTTTCGAATTTTTCTTTGTTAGACACATAATCACAACTAAAGCAGCAAATAAAGTCCTGTCGCCGAAAGAAAAATTGCACAATAGTCTTATTATATTTAGCTTAGAGCGTCTGCGTAGGACCAGTAAGTTATAATATAAGATAATTAAGCTAGAATTTAAACATTTTTTTGTCTAGCTTATAAATTAGAAACTAAGAATATAAAACGAAATAAAAAATGTTGTAAAAATGAATGACCTAAAGACGTGCATCGCCGGCGTCTTGGTTTATATTTCCGACGCACAGCACCCTTGTTTCCAAATTCTAAACAAAAGGATACTGAGGTAACAAACCAATTAAGACTCGAGAAACATCTTACCTTAATTGCTTTACAATAAGACTAAAAAACCCAGATGACTATCTACGGATTTTCGCATCTGGGAAATATTTCAATAGACTTTGGCAGGGGCTATATTTCATTACAGATACTCTTTTCCCTAATATCTTTTTAATCACCGAAATGGGTCATCTTTATTGATTGGATAGGTTAAAAGATTATAGCTAGCGTTTTAAGATCAGTTTTGTGAAGACCGTCCCGAAGTAAGGACGAAAGTCAATAAAGTGAAAATTATTTTAAAAATACTTTTTCTTCGTAAACTCTGCGTTCAACGCTCTTCTTTCAGTAGCGAGGAAGCACGACGTTTTGCGCGTTATATAGTACACCTGGATCACCGACGAATTTCAACGCTTGGTAGTTCGTCCAAAGCAACATTTGATATTCCTGACCAAATGTATTTATTCTTTCTTTAAAGAATACAGAAACAAACCCTTGAGATGTTGTTGATATCGTTACAGATCAGCTGCAAATCACATTGTTTTGGAAACATTCGCACTCGACGGGAATTCCACAATTCTCCAATTTGTAATAAAACGTGACATTGAGAAACGAATTGGAAATTGCTGGAATCTATCAAATTATTTTGTGGGCCGCAAATAAACCCAGCTCCTCAGAATTGCGTAATCCGCAATGAAATATTTATAAAGTGGATAAAATTTGCCAAAAGTCTTCGATATGACTATGACTGGGTGATAGTGCTTTTAAGCATATTGCTCGTTTCTAAATGTAATTGAGGTTCAGAGCATGTTTAGGAGCAAAACACCAATCATATTAGAAGTATTCGCAAGCGGGTCTAATTATGGATTTGTAGAGGAGTAGAAATTGTCCCGAAGTAAAACATCTGTTAGATTTGAAAAGTTTGTTTGGGCTGAACTTTTCAATATTCCACACTTTGCAGAGCTCATAGGTCAATGAGGAAGGGAAGATATTTCAAAACTCTGCGCACAGTTTACCATTGATCGTTTTAGAGATCTCTCTCAAGGAACATTTTTGAATATCGATATAAAAAACTGTTTATGTGTTTAGAAAACTATATTAATATTTCAGATCGGTATCTTGAACTGATTTCGAGGTATTCACCTATATACAAATGTATACATAGCGTTGTAAGAGAAACGATTTTTACGTTTAGTAGATTTAGTTAAGGATCTGGAATTCGATATCCATTTTTCAGACCAAAATGTTAAAGCGATTCCGGAATATTAATTAATCGTCTTGACATATAGATGTCAGTGGTTAATAAAATATAATGACTGTAATAGATAGTACCAATCTTAGAAACATTAAGTTTCAAGTTTGGAGTTGTTTATTCCTATTACTTGTTTGGCAGCCATGAATAGTGAAAGCTGTCAGTGAATTTGTAAACATGGAAAAAGTCAAAACCAAAATTGTTTGTTGACTCAAATCATTTTAGCACAAAAGCGCTAGAGAATCTTCCCACGAAAACCACACAATTAAAACCACCAACGCAAATATTGTGGCCATCGTTGGGATACAGCACCTTGCTTGCAAATAAGTTCCACAAAGGTAAATAAAATCGCAACGCTTGATTTTCTCACAGAAAAACATAGACAAGGTGCCAGCGAATTGTTGAGCGACGCCTGTATTCTTGGCAGAAATCAGACAGTGTGTTTTATCTAGGATCATTAATGACGCATCCGGATTTCTCTCAAAAGAAACATTATGTGAAATTCCGAAATGATCTTCATATGATATAAGTTAAAAAAATCAGAAAGTTTAGTGAGGTTCACAGTTCCTTTATCACAACGCTTGATCTTTTCACAGAAAAACATAGATCAGGTGCCAGCGAAAGATAAACCAACAAACACGACACGCCGCATGAATACGTAATTATAGTAAAGAAAATAGCACTAAAAGAATCGAAGAAACCACTTGTCAGAACTGTGTACCATTATGATCAACATAACAATCCCACCGTTTAAAGAGTAACGAATGTTTCATAGTCTACTCGGTAATGTAATTATGTATGGATGAATGAATTCAGTTCAGGATCCTTATTTATTACACTCAGTACAAGTGGTAATGTAATGAGGCTATCTTAGCTAAAGGCTATAAAGCGTCACAAACAGTGAGACTAACTAGACGAAAAGTGCTGCTGTGTGTTTATTATAAAGATATATACTCCTGTCATGGCACTGTCAGAATAACGTTTGTTCAGATCTCTGCGACATTAGTTTGCTGATATAAAATTGATAACAAACGAGGACTGTACGGTACGGATGGTCGAAAAAACTTGACAATATTTGAATGAATAAAACTATTTCTGAATAAATGAAATGATGTGTATATAATAGAGTAACTTCGGGTATTGTGATATGGTTGGGAAATGTGATATACTATCATATTTTCCGAAATAATCAATTCTCGACAAGAATTTTCTTGTCAACATGACGGCAATGGAAAAGAACACGTGCTGCAGTTTTAGGCGCGCTCGCGCTCATTGCGTTGTATGTCAGTGCATTGAAATTGTTTAAGGTGTACAGTCGACAGTTTTTTTGTGTGAGCTTTATGTTATATTTCAGCAAAAATTGGAGCAAAATTAAAAACTGAAGTAATACATTTTGTTTGTGTGTGAATAGAGCTGACAGTATATTGGGTGAGTTTTTAATTCAGTGAAGTGCATTTTAAAAAAAAATCTCTTGATTGTTTTAAAAGCCAAATGCGGCTAATGTGATATAGTTGAAATTGGGTAAAGTGATATACCATATCACATAACCCACCAAATTATCAATCACTAAATATTATTATAATTTATTTCAGATCATGCCAAAAAAAGGGGAGATTCGTAAATGGGATGCGGAAGGAATGAGAAAGGCTATTCTAGCAGTCCGAGGAGGAGAAATGAGTATACTTTTGGCGTCGAAGACATTTGGAGTTCCATTTGCAACACTACAAAGATCCGCTCGCAGTGATAAATCTATTAGCGATATTTTAGCCACGCCTTTGGGACGTAAGCCTGTTTTTAGCCTGGAAATGGAATTGGAGCTGGTAAGATACATCCGAGAAATGGAATCACGCTTTTGGGGTCTAACTCGCGGTGACATTCGATCACTAGCATTCCAAGTGGCAAAAAGAAACAACATAGCTTGCCCATTTTTAGTAATGAAAGAATGCGCAGGAAAAGATTGGTTGTATGCATTTCTTAAAAGGCACAAATCAGAGATTAGTATCAGGACTCCAACCGGAACCTCAATCGATAGGGCAAAAGGCTTTAATGCTGAAAATGTGAGCACATTTTATAGCTTACTCGAGTAAGAGTACGAAAAACTTAAATTTTCCCCAACTGGTATTTGGAACGTAGATGAGACAGGAGTGTCCATTGCACAAAGTAGGCAACCCAAAATTTTAGCAGCGAAAGGAAAAAGGCAAATAGGTTGTATGACGTCTGCAGAGAGAGGCTCTCTTATAACGGTTGTCAGCTGCATGAGCGCAGGCGGTTCAATTGTTCCGCCGTACTTTATTTTTCCCAGAAAGAACCATTCTCCGGTTTTAATGAAACATGCTCCTCCTGGCTCGGATTCTGCCTGCCACATTTCGGGTTGGATACAAATCCCGATATTTACGAAGTGGTTTGACCATTTCTTGCGGTTCACAAACCCTTCAAAGGGGAACCCGTCGCTACTCATTTTAGACGGTCATTACAGTCATACCCGAAATATTGAGGTTCTGGAAAAGGCTCGCAAAAATGTTTGCCACCGCACTTTACTCACAAAATGCAACCGCTCGATAGAACATTTATGGGACCTCTGAAGACGTATTATAACGATGAAATTAGGCGATTTATGTGAGACCAGGGCCGAAAAATAACACAGTTTGATGTTATTGACCTTTTTTCGAAGGCCTACCTTAAAGTCCAAACAGCACAAATCGCAATAAATGGATTCAAATGCACTGGCATTTATCCATTCGACAAAAATATGTTTCAGGAGGTTGATTTTATCGCTCAAACATTTGAAAATCATCCGGATGAAGAATCTGCTCTTTCAGGACGAGAAGTAGAAGAACCAGTTGCCCGCACAAGTAGTGCAGCTGAAGAACCGGTTGCTAGTACTAGCAGGGCAGCTTTGGAAAAGATCGTAACTCCTTGGGATATCTCACCACCGCCCAAACTTAAACGGGTTATCATCTCTAGAGGTAAAAGATCAGTTGCAACTGTACTAACAACATCACCGTACAAAACATCTTTGGAAGAGAGCATTAAGAACATTGAAAGACGCAAGAATAAGCCGAAAAGACCTATGGTAGTAAAAAGCAAACGGGCAAAGAAAACAAAAGAAAGTTCTTCGAGCGATTCAGATGAAAGTTTGCATTTACCGAGCTCAGACGAAGATCCTTGGGCCGAAACTCCACCTAACAAGGACAGTGTCTGTGTCTTTTGTAACACATCTTTCCAAATGGATAATAAGGCAAAGATATGGGTACCATGCTTGCAGAGCGATTTATTTTGGGCTCACAATGAATGTCTTCCAACGCGGCACGCAGTTTTTGTATGTGAGTCATGTAAATCGCTTTAAATAGAACGTAGAGAAAGTACTATTTTTCTGCTAAATATTGGAGTTGTTAATTTAATTTTAATTCTAATTTAAGTTTTCTCTTGTTTTTCTTATGTACTATGTAGTGGCTAATGTTCCTACTTTTGTTAAATTAATAAATGAATTCATAATCTATCGGCTTACAAGTATTTTTATTTGGTTGGAAACTATTCGGGAAAAGTGATATGGTATATCACATTATCCGCCAATTTTAATAAGGGGGGTTACAGAGATTTTTTTATTTTGTTGTAAATAGCTGCAGATTGGCTTACGCTGCAGGGTTCTGAAAACGAAATATAATTCGCAATGTATCAAAGAGCTATAATGAATAGTGCGGCAAAAGCTATGTAATAAAAATTACGAATAATTGTTAGAAAACAAATACCTATATCACATTACCCGAAGTTACTCTACGAGTACTAAGATTTTTTTCAGCTCTTATAAGTGGGTTTTTTTTTTTAGCATGAACAAAGAATGGAATGATAAACTTCCATCTCCCCCAGTGAATCTCTTTTTATCTCATAAATGTTGTCAAAACATCACCCGTTCGTGGCATGGTTACTATTTGTTCCTACCACACGTTTTATGACTAAAGCATACAAAAAAATATCTGCGGTTCGTCTGATCATGATTCTAAGGTCGTGCAATAGTACTGTGGAGGTTCTCTATATCACACGGAGAACCAACCCTCAATTCCTACCTAATTTCGACGGCCAGCAGCGCGTCGCCATAGCCCAACTCCCCATTCAACTTGCAAAGAATACACTTCCCAATCTGCCACAACATCCATTCCCAAATCTGCAATAGCATACATTCCCAAACACGCAAGGAATTCATTTCCCAATCTGCAAGAGCATATATACCCCAAATCCTGCAACAGAATACATTTTAAATCATCTCCCTCATCAACATCAAACACCATGAATTTTTCCCAAAAACTACTCCGGTTAATTTCCTACTTAAACTATATTTCTCGCTTGCAACCAAGCAGCATCAGTTTCCCTGAAAACCATTTCAGCTCCCATCCTACCTAAACCATCTGAAATAATACCAATTCTCCTTACTGGCAAGTCACCAGCGCGATGCGTTGCATTTCCACGAAACAACCATCGCAACGACCAAGACCCATGTTCCTTTGTCTAACCGACAACCCATGTCCATACTTGGTCATGCCTCCGAGAGCGATTTCCCCATATACACAGCAACAGTGGAAGCCAGAACCACGCGAGGTGCCCCCCTCTTAGTCAGCCGATTGTCAACCGCCGAGGAGTGCGCACACATTGGGGTCGGGTCCTTTACACCAGAGTGTGCATCAGTTTGCATCGAGTTCGAATAACGTCAACCGTTGCGAGTGCTGTATCTTTCCGACTCAGAGAAGTTTGGTTATTTTCTTCCACGTAAATCTAGCCGTAAACCCTACGAAATAGGACGAGTTTAAGCGTCCTAAACTGACAGTATTCAAACACACTGGGTGGTACCCAACAACCATAGGCAATAGTCCCTTTTATGGAAAATAACATTAAGTACGTACAAGATGTCCAATCGTTTTTGTAACAAGACCAATAACAATAAACCAATAAGCAATGTAGTGTATATACCCATGTTAAATAGAGAGAACAAGAGATAAATTCAAACTTCGTGACACCAGTGCGTTTTATTTGACCCTGTTCTTGCACATGTGTTCGGTGGAACTTTTGATCGATGGGGATAGATGTGAACCAGTACCGTACGCGGGCACAATACCCCTTCCCCACATTACTTATGCCATTTTTATAGTAAAATTTAACTCAGTTTTTAAACAAACAAAAAGTCAAAAGGTTTATAATCCTTTTGACAGCTGACAACTAACTAAGCATCCTATATGTCTAACCAATGCAACAAATGGTTTCCAGAGATGTTTGCCAACATAACAATGAAAAATTCGCACGTATTTATTTAAATCTTTGCACTGGCCGCCATTTCGAAGATTACCTACCAGCAACTAGACAACCTCTTTGTGAAAACGTGCACCACGGAATCTTGATACATATGAATTTAGTACAACTTTAGAACAAATTTAGAACAAAGGAAGGCACTGACATGAAATTTAGTTTATATCAATCTGTGAGCATTGAGGAACACATTTACAAAATATCCAATTTTTTTTCTACTGTATGGTAAATTGTAAAGTATGTTACATAATTAGCAACCCCCACTCCACACACAAAATCTTTGAGCTGATTCGGGTCCCTTTTATTAAAAAAATTATGATTCCCTAAATCCCCCATCCCGATTTCTCTACATGACATCAGAAAAAGATACCGCTGTTTAACAACACCAAAACATGAGTAAACGACGATGTTTCTACATGGCGAAACAGTTTAGGCCATTTTCTAATCCTTTGTGCACATTCCAATGAAAAAGTAGATCCCAAGCCACAGTTCCCCCTTAAGAATTAAATTTACAGGCAATCCGCTTGGGAATAGTCCGGTGAAAAGTATGCATGAGTATACTTTTCAATTCTCTCCATTTCCCCTTCTCGGAATGCGCTTCGTAATTCTCCACGCCGAGAATTAGCCAAGCCTAAAAGCGAGGTCTTGCGGTTCTTCTTTTGGTTTCGATTTTCGTTGCAAGCAAAACCAAATCAGCCCCTAACCAGGCTGCTCTCCTTTGCAATTTTCTCATCCTCTCTCGGTTCATTGAGTGCTGAGTAAATTCGCGAGAGCTTATTCAAAAAAGCGAAAGAAGTCGATTGGTATGGTTCGCTGTGATTTTTCTGTTATAATCAGGGTGTGAAATTAAAAATAACCGTTGTACGACGCCTTGTCTTGCGTGTACAAAAAAAAAAAAAAAGAAAAGAAAAACTATTATATAGAAATAATAACATCTAACGTGTTTAGAAAAACTAAACTAAATGTCAAATGGTTTATAATAGCGAAATGAAAAAATATTCTAAAGAAAAACCATTATATAGAAATAATAATATCTAACGTGTTTAGAAAAACTAAAGTAAAAGTGAAAAAATGTGAATAAGGACAAGAAAACCTCGAACAACCAAAGTAGTTCAACTGTTCAACTGTTTTGCAGAAGTGGCACTCATCCAGCCGATAAACTGCAGACCACCGATAAACTGTGAGTACAACTTTCGAATTAGATTTATTTTGTTCTTAAAAAATAAATGCAACAAGCATAGTAGGTTGATTTTTGCATGGTTCATAACAATATCTTGTTCAACGCGGTATTTTCTGTCAGAACAAACAATACGGTTCCGTTTTCTTTCACCCATATTTGGAATATGTAGCTTATTATTCAATCCATTGTCCGAGAAAGATGTGGACAGTCGTATTCGAATTTCTCAAATATCCCTTCTCAACTTCATTGTTCATTCATGATTCCCAAAACTTTTTACAAACTTGTGGCGAGTCATTGGTTTTTTTTTTGTGCAGCATTTTCTTATTAAACTGCAGGACAACATATGTGTCCTAAATTAGTTGGAATGAGCTCATTCCCTGTGATAGCTAAAAAACGCACATGTGCCCTCAGAGGAGGCAACCAAGTGGTATCCTACGTTATCCCTTAAGAAGGGACTTCCATGTGTAAACTATCACTACTCGGGAGATTATAAAATGTTGCTATTTTTTTAACACAAATCGTATTTATACAAAAATAGAGACCTTCATAATGTGAATGTCTCGTTCTTCTTACACGCCTCCTACACTTAGCCCAAACCCTTTTTTGGGTACAATTAAAGAAAATGTTTGCCGTGGGGTTATGTTAATTCTTTCGCTTAATGTCGGATTAATCGTATGTGATTGGTTATATGGACAGACACACCAATAATGTTACTTCCTAAGTCGCAGATATTGGAAACTCTTGTGCTATTACAACGGCTCGAGGTAAAGAATTCTGCTTCGGGCTTATCATAGTATTGAAGATAAATTCTATGTTAGCAAAGTCTGAGGTAAAAAAAAACAGATAACCTAAGGAAGGGTAAAACTTCCTGAATTTTAATACCGGTGCTGAAAATGGTCACGATTTTATAAAAAGACGTAAGAAGAGACACAAAGTTTTAAGTACAATCGAGTATATCCTGAATACTAAAAGAATTTATCAACGGGGGCAGTTTTACCGAAGCATTGTTTAAATTAAATCCTGAGAAAATTTGGCGTAAGGCCAATATCCTTGCCCGTAAAAACAAATTATTATGAAAGTGTTTTCAAGCCCCTGATATAGACCGAAAAACGATTTGAGAATTTTCTCATGGAACGTCCGGTCACTATACAGAGCTTGAGCTGCACAGCAGCTAGCCGATGCCTGACATAACAGCATTAAAAGAAATAAGATGGACAGGGAGTGGTGTTATTCAAAGAAACGAGTATGACATTTATTATAGCTGTCATGCAAAACACCCCGACGGTAGGCTTTCTAGTGATCCAAAAACAGAAACCTGCCAATATAGGCTTTAATGCAAGAAACGAAAGGCTATGCACTCTTCGCGTGCGAGCCCAGTTTAAGAACATACGCCTCATAAACATTCATGGACCTATAGAGGAGTCCTCTGACGACGACAAGGAAGAATACTATGAGAACGTCGAACGGGCCCTCAATGCCTGCCCAAGACACGATGTGAAAATCGTTGTTGGTGATTTGAATGCAAAAATAGGTCGGGAGCAGGTTTTCAGGCACTACGCAGGTTCCCATAGTTTGCATGAGAACACTAATGACACTGGACAACGAGTCATCGAACTGGCAGGATAAAAAAAACTTGGTCATTGCCCTCGAAGAGGGCGATGGAGGGAGAGTAAGTCCTGGGGCCGGAATGCCGGGCGTAGAAGAGAAATGAACACGCCTTAAGAATATTGTCAATAGTACTGCCAACTCCATCTTAGGCAGTAGTCGTAGGGATCGGAGCGACTGGTTTGATGATGAATGCAAACTAGCGACTGAACGTAAGAATTCTGCATACCGGGCAATGCAGTAGTAGTTTCATAGAATGCGGGTACGCGAGGACAAATACAAAGAGAAGATCTGAAAAAAGACTTCACAGACAAAAGAAAAGCGCCTGGGAAAAAAATCTTGTCTGTGAAACAAAGCAAAGCAGTGAGCGAGGTCCGCACCAGGCGCGAAAGTTCTACCAAATAATCCGCAGTATGACACGGTACACACCACGGTGCACATACTGCAAGGATAAAGAGGGTAATCTGATCACCGAACCTGAAGGCATTCTGGAGCGATGGAAAGTGCACTTCAATGAATTCCTAAATGGTTAGCTCACCAAGGATTGAGGAAACGTTAAAAGCCATAAGACAGATCAAATTAGATGCCGGAAGATTGGCCTCATACATAAGAAGGGAAATATCACACTGTACAGCAACTATGGGGGTATAAAACTGCTGTGTACCGCCTATAAGAAACTTTCCACTATCCTACAAGATCGGATACCCTACCCTCATACGTTAAAGTCATAATTGGTCAATATCAGTGTGGCTTCATCCCGGGCAAATCAACGATTGATCAGATATTCACCCTTAGGCAGGCGATGGAAAAATTTCTGGAATTTAAGATTCCATTATATCATCTATTCATAGACTTTAAGGCCGCCTACGACAGCACAGCCAGGGTAGAACTATATCATGCCATGAGAGAGTTCGGCATTCCAAACAAATTGATACGACTTTGTAGGTTGACCATGACCAACGTAACTAGTCAAGTACAAATAGCGGAATTGCTGTCCAAACCAATAAACATCTTTAATGGACTCCGACAAGGGGACGGTCTGGCCTGCCTTCTCTTCAAGCTGGCGTTGGAGAAAGCAATCTGTGACTCTGGCGTCACAAATAGAGGGACTATTGTCACGAAGTCCAGCCAGATACCTGTCTACGCAGATGACATCGACATCATCGGTAGATCCGATTCGGCTGTACAGGGCTGCTTCACCCAGATCGAGCAGGCGGCACAAAAACTGGGTCTGTACATTAATGAGGGGAAAACTAAGTACATGATGGCAACTTCTGCGAGGAGAAGACATAACAAACTATCAGGGTAGTGGAGCATGAATTTGAAGTATTGCAATTCTTTAACTAACTTGATGTCAATAGTATCAGCCGATAACAATATGGAAGAAGAAATACGCGATCTATTAAGGCTGTTTAAATCCCGAGATTTATCCAGAACATTAAGCTGCTACTGCACAAAACCATGGTCTTACTAGTACTGATCATCAATCCGAGACCTGGGTGTTCAATAAAAGGCACTCTGCACTCTTAGTCGCGTTCGAGAGGAAGGTGTTACGGAAAATTGTTGGCCCCGTATGTGAGGGAGGACGATTCCAGAGACGCTACAACCATAAGTTGTACGTGATCTACCTTGAACCTAATGTTGTAAGAAAAATCAAGCTCGGTAGACTCCGGTGGGCGGGACACCTAGCTCGAATGAGTGAAGAGGAGCCTGCCCGGAAAGTCCTTTGTGGCAGGATGTATGGAAGGAGACAGCGCGGCAGACCTTGTTTGTGATGAAGGGACGGCATAGATCAAGATGCCCAGAGCCTGGGAGTGCCAAACTGGATGACATCGGCTCGAAATCGGTGGAGAGATTTGTTAAATAAGGCCAAGACCGGATCCCGGTTGTAGTGCCGATGATTATGATGATTGTTTAAATAAAGCAGTATACAAATTCATGTAAGAGATTACGAGGTCACAAAGAGACGCTCAGCTCATGAATTATAGATATAATTGTCATTTCAAGATTTTAAGGAACTTGGTATTGGAGCAGTTTATATAAAAATGAGCATCCGAACAATATCAACAGCAAACTGCTAACAAAACATCTATTCTTCTTGTTCGATTTGTCTCGCAATGTCCTTTTAATTGAATTTGGCAGGAAACATATTCAAAGAAATGCCTCAAAAACAACTTCAGCTATACTACGAGCGACTTTGCACGCCTCTCAAGTGAATAAACTACATTTTCGATTAGTGTGAATCATGTTTACATGAAAGGTGCAATATCTATATTAGTAATTTGTTAATCTCATAATAAACGTGTTTAAAGAAAACGCTTAATCCTATCAGACTCATCCACAATGTTTGCAATTGATCGCAATTAAAGTAATTAGTTAATTTATACACAGAGGCACTTTTAATCAGTTCCCTTGGGACGTTGTACAAGCAAGTTATTTTGGTAACCGTTTTGCAATTCAGAATCGCAACACCGAAGGTATTTGTTTCAAATTTAATGGTGGAATTGATGCTAATAGATGAGAATTGAAACAAAACATTCATTCTTCCAATTTACTGTAATGTCAAACGATATTAGTAGAACCAGTGTATTCCAATTCGATTGGTAATCATTTACCTTCAACTTTGTCTTCGAATTTATTTCGAACTAAAAAACATGTAGTCAACCTGCACTCACAGCGCATCGCTGTAGTGTTTTTCTAGAGAACAATTACAAGCCGTCAAAGATAACAAACCAGCAAAGGTTGTCTATTAATGTCACGAACATAGATAAAGAAAAATTCATCGTTACCAAGAAATAAACTTATGAGAACAACCCCAAGAACCTTTCCCTGATGTCTTTTAGAACTATGAAATGTTACTCTCCAGTTCCCCACAGAGTCAAAGAACAATTCCAAGGCAAATAGCAAGCTTGGCAAAGTAGGAATTAATGAGTACTTACGTATCTGATGGATCCGCGAGAATTGATGCTTGGAAGGCAAAAGCCACGACAAGTAAGAACCACAACCGCATCTTGACGGATTTAACTGAACAGTTAGTTCGAGCCTATAGTTTGATTAACTAAACACTTCTCTATACAAGAGTTAAACCCACTTTGAGGTTCGCCATGAATTTACGGGTGCTTACATACTAATTTGCAAACGATCAAATTGTCTTGAAACGATGGATTTTATTATCAATCAGCTGCGACTTTATACGTGAGAGTTAATTGAATATTTGTAATGATTGTTTTAATACACCTCAGCAAGTGTGTATATATTTGGTTCTATAGAAACAAATATTATCACAACTCCCACATAATCGATGTGTCTAATCATTCAGATTTGTTTTATTGACATTGTTACCCCAGAATTCAAGAAATAGGTGCGATGATTGACGTTTACGGTCCCCAACGTTAAACCAATGAAAAGTTACTTCAGGAGGTTTTGTGTTGTTTTAGTTCCACTTAGCAACCTCGTTCAATTATGAAGGTTAAGATTTTGTTCAATCCCAATTACGCACGGTTGTCTTTTGATTCCCATGACGCAGAATCTTAGAAATATATTCGTCTGTTAATTAGGTGCATCTGCTAATTATTGAATTGTGTGTCGGAAACGGTAACAGTTACAATTAATATCTCTCATGATTCACGAAAAGTCATTAAAACGAGTATTTGGAAATGTCTGTTAATTAGGCACTTCTACCAAATATTGAATTGTGTGTCGGACACAATACATTCACAATTAATATGTCTTATGATTCACGGCCGCTTTTGAATCTATTGCGTACCAATCACCAATTGCGAACGTTTTTTTTTTTTTTTTTTAGTTTAGTTTTTCCAAACACTTTAGATGTTATTATTTCTATACAATAGTTTTTTCTTTAGAACAGTTTTTCCTTTCTTTATTTTAAATTATTTCACATTGAGTTTAATTTTACCAAACACGTTAAATGTTTTTATTTCTATATAATAGTTTTTCTTTTATTTATTTTAAGGTTGGACACACACCCCGTCGTACCACGGTTATTTTTAATTTCACACCCTGATCGTAACAGACATATTACAGGAAACCACACCATCGAACTCTTTCGTTTTTTCCAGACGAACAACATGTTATCTGCCCAATCGCGCCAGTTAACGTATGAATCACCCAACCACTATGCATCCTTATGTTCACCTTGAAATAAGAAATTCATCTAACAACAACTAGCGTCTGTATTTTTACAATCTTCTAGGAATGTGTTTCCTATTCAATTCTTAAAATATTTAACATTAAAATTGTGTCTAGACATCATTAACCTAGATCTAAAAAAACCCAAAATAAAATGCTAAGAAGCAAAACATATGTATCTATTACGTTGGGTCATTAAAAACACATTAAGAGATTCCTGGGTTAAGATAGAATTTAAGTATAAATAGCATAAAACTGTAAAGAGCATTCATAGTGACCTGTAATTTTACGAATAAAATAAAGAGGCATAGCCTCCGAAAAAAAAATATTTTTTCTTCATACAAAATATAACAACAATAACTCGCCCTTTTAAGATGATCGCCCATTTCCGATCGCAGACTCATCCTTATTTTTCCATTTCCCCGCCCACCAAATGCGAATAAACTCTTACAAATTTACGCAGCAGTCAATAAACCAGGGAGAATGGGGAAATTGCAAAGGTGAGCAACCTGGTTAGGGGTGGATTTGGTTTCGTATGCAACGAAAAGCGAAACCAAAAGAATAACCGCGCTTTGAGGCTTGGGCAATTCTCGGAATGCGGAATTAGGAAATGTAGAGGATTGAAAAGTATACTTCACCGGGTGAAAACTATTGCCAAGCGGATTGTCTGTTCTTTTCCATTCCTAAGGGGGAACTTTGGCTTGGGTTCTACTTTTCATTGGCATGTACAAAAGGAATTTGAAGCTGGACTAACCTGTTTCGGTATGTAGAAGCAGCGTCGTATACCCACGTTTAGCTGTTGTTAATGCTTTAGAATTTACCATACTGTAGAAATAAATTTATTAAAATATCAATTTCGTAAATATGTATTCCTCAATGCTCACAGATTCATATAAACTAAATATCATTACAGTGCCTTACTCAGTTCTAACGTTGTTCCTAAAGTTGTACTAGATTCATATGCATTACGATTCCGTGGTGCACGTTTTCACAAAAAGGTTTGTCGAGTTGCTGGTAGGCAATACTCGAAATGGCAGCCAGTTCAAAGGGTAAATTGGTGCGTGTTTTGCATTGTTATGTTAGCAAACATCTCTGAAAACCATTTGTGCACTGATTCGACATATAGGATGCTCGGTTAATTGTCAACCGTCAAAAGGACCTGTAAGCCTTCTAGTATAATCGGCGATTTTTCATTTGTTTAAAAACTGAGTTAAAGGTTACTATAAAAATGGCATAAGTACTATTGAACGAACCCAGAATCATGATCAGACGAATCGCTGATTTTGTTTTTGTGCTTTAGGCATGAAACGTGTGGTAGCAACATTTGTTCCAAAATTGTTGAATTTTCAACAAAAACAGCATCAGCCTTCATAGTTTGCTCTTGAATCTCTGTTCAAAATCAAAATTGTAGCCGTGCTTCCTCCTAATGGTTCCGTGTGAATTTTTTTTCAAAAATAAAGTGAACCACAAAAGGGAGATGTTTTGACAACATTGATGAGATAAAAAGAGACTCGGCAGATAGAAGTCATGCTAAAAAATAACCTGCTTATAAGACTTGAAAAAAAATCGGAGTGAATGTATCATATACATTTTATTTATTTAGAAATAGTTTTATTTATTCAAATATTGTAAATTTTTTTTTCGACCGTCATCTGTCGTACAGTCCTCGTTTTGGTCCCTAAGGTTAAGTCAATGAAAAGTTGCTTTAGGGGGTTTTGTCTTGTTTCCGTTCCACTTAGCAATCTCGTTCAATTATACAGGTTAAGTTGTTGTTCAATCGCAATGAAGCACGGTTGTCTTTTGATTGATCTCAGAAAGATTACTTAATTAGTTTTTTAAAAGCCGTTAAATATATTTGTCTGTTAATTAGGTGCATCTGCTAAATAATGAATTGTGTGTCGGGAACCGTAACACTTACAATTAATATGTCTTGTGATTCACGAGTAGTCCTTAAATCGAGTATGTTGTATTTAGTGTCGGACATAATACATTCACAATTAATATGTCTCATAATTCATGGCCGCTTTTGAATCTATTGCCTACCAATCACCAATTGGTACGCAAAGGAACTTCGGTTGCGGTTTTAGAAAATGTCGATATTTAATTGATCATATAGAATTAAATATAATCTGAATCTTCTGCACTTTAATTAGTAAATGAAATATAAATTATATTAATTGCGTTCAATGAAGAAAATACTCAATTCCCCCCACCACGTGATTTCCTTGCACATAGTCTAGAGCAAAACTTAAAATAGAAAAAATAAATCTTAACAGGTCAATTCAAAAGCCCCCGGGCTGACACATAGATGGCGGCACTAGAATTAAATCCATATGATTTTTAGTTAGCCCTATAGTTGCCCACGTGTATAAATTTGACAGATGTCGGATCATTAGTTTGTGAATTATAGTATTTTGAGTGAAGCAACTTCTGTTATTGTGAAAAACTGGATGAAAAGGAATTTCGCGTGTTGATAAAATATTGCTTTTTGAAGGGAAAAAATACGGTTGAAGCAAAAACTTGGCTTGATGACGAGTTTCCAGACACCGCCCCAGGAAAATCAACCATCAAGGATTGTTATGCTAAGTTTAGACGTGGTGAAATGAGCAGCGAAGACGGTGAACGCAGTGGACGCCCAAAAGAGGTTGTTACCGACGAAAACATTAGAAAAATCCACAAAATGATTTTGAATGACCGTAAATTGAAATTGAATGAAATAGCAGGCACTCTAAAGATATCAACTGAACGTGTACATCATATCATTCACGAATATTTGGGTATGAGAAAGCTCTGTGCAAAGTGGGTGCCGCGAGTTAAGGGAGTTAATGGTAATTTAGGGTTAAAACCATTGTAATCACTTTAATCTATTATTATAATAAACATATTAAATAATCATGGCCAGCAAAACCAGCAATCATCATAAGTCAACATAATAAGACGAAAATAACCATTGTTATCAAACTAAGATAAAAAAACCATTGCAATTACTTTAAGCTAATATTCATATCAAGCAAAACCCAACAATCATCATAAGCCAACAAAGATACACACGACCCGAGTACCCAACAAGCATCATAAGTCAACACAACAAGACAAAGATGCACACGACCCGAGTACCCAACAAGCATCATAAGTCAACACAACAAGACAAAGATTCACACGACCTAAAGACCCAACAATCATCATATGAGCTAAGATGATAAGACGTCCGAAGCAAAGACTATAAATGCTACATGATGACCAGACGAAGGGGGGATTCTGATTTGGACACCAGCCGGCATAGCCGAGAACTAAGTAAAACTTGTAACAAAGATTAATAGCAATTAGAATTTGTAAATAAAATTAATATAAGTGAAATTCACAAATAAAGTTTTTAAAAAGTTAAATTCCGTGAATTGTGACTTAATTGGCGATCCTGCCAGGAGTGTTTTGGATTATAACTCCATCACAACCTGTGGACCATACCCGGACGAGACGAGGACCATATCTGGACCTAACTAGGACCATAGCTGTACCTGACAAGGACCATATCCAGACCTGACCAGGAACTCATCCGGACATTACTAGGCGAAAAACACACTGGAAACCACACTAAGAGTTGCATAGGACCCACCGAGGAAAAACCGTGAGTAAAAATTAAATTTTCTTAAAGTGTCAGTGATACCCTAGCAATAAAGGACAACATCCGCATAAGTACGGACACAACAAGTTTTGACTGCATAGCAGATAAAAAAGGAAAGTGAGAAAAAAACACACTCACGATAAAACCCCGGGATTAGACCCACATCTCCTTTATGAAAATTCCTAAAATACGGAATAAGTCGTCGAGACCATTCGAGAGACCATCCGCCCCAACCGAATCAGAAAGTGAAAGTGAAGAAATGGCCTCAGCAGCAGAACTACAAGCGCAGATCGCTCACCTAACAAGTACCCTATCGGCATTAATAACCGAGAATAAGGAAACCAGGGAAGCCGTCATACGGATACAACAGCAAGGATTAAACAAGGAAATAGTTACGATAGAAAAGCTAACCCCCGTAACTTGGAAGCTAGAAGATCCTAGCCAAATCGACACCAGTATATTTAAAAACATACCTGTTTTCAACGGCAAACCAGAGGAGTATAGAGCATGGCGGAGTCTGATCTGGAACCTAATGGAGGAAATAAAAAGATTCCAACAGACAAATGAATATTTTAAATGCCTACAAATCCTCAGAACAAAAATACAAGGCGACGCAGCGGACATATTGGTGAACCACAATACCATACTTAATTTCTACGCTATAATCAATAGGTTAGATTATACTTACGCCGACCAAAGGCCACTTTATGTGTTACAAGAAAACTTATTGAAAATTAAACAGGAAAAATTAGAAGTTACGGAGTATTTCAATAACATCAATAAAGCCTTAAATCTAGTACTAACTAAAATCGAGATGCAAGGTACGAATAAAAGTGAAGCCTCATACACCAACGCTATGGAATCAGGCGTTAGAGCCTTTGCTCAAGGATTAAATTGTGAATACACAAGAGGAGTACTTTTTTCCCAAAATCCGAAAACTCTGGAAGAAGCGTATGCAATCGCTAGAACTATCTTACACAACAAAGAAGCATACGGATTAAGCGAAAGGTATCACTATAGACCTCGGAACTCATATGATCAGAGACACCAGAAGAGATACGAAAAATACGAAAGGAAAGTCGAACCACCACAAGGCTACAAGGAGCAACGTTATTACAAACCCAACGTGCAAACATATGTGAAGCCGAAGCCTGAACCAATGGAAGTGGATGAATCTATCCGAGACAGGAGATCACACAATAACCAACAACAGAGACAGTGGAATAACCCCTTCAGAACAACTTCAACACAATACCATAGAAATGGGCCCCAAGAAATGAACAAAATACATCATAACGATAACATTTCTAACAGCCCACAGATAGGTAGCGAAGACAATGACCATGAAGCTAAGACGACTTTTTTAGCCGAATAAATGGTCTTCCGTGTTTGACCCTAAGAACCAAGGATAAAGGAAGACCCGAGCTCCGAGTGACTATTCTTATAGATACTGGAGCCACCAATAATTACGTTTCCTCAAACTACCCCTATGGAGCACCCATACCAATAGAACCCATTGAAGTTAATACAATGCATGGTACGACATTAACTCATGCAAAAAAACAAGTCAATATGTTTAATACGAATCTAATATTTTATGTCATACCTACTCTAAGAAATTTTACAATGATACTAGGAGAAGCAGGCTTAGTTCAATTAAACGCCAAGATAGACTTAGAAACTTATTCAATTACTTACAAAACCCCCAAAATGCAAATAAATTATTCTCTTGATGACGAATACTATTCTAAGGAGGTAGATGCAATTATGGAACAAAACAATAAATTCATTCCCACCCTCCCCTTCATTACCCAAGTAGAAGCCTCAATACGTACTAAACATGAAGATCCTATTTACTCGCGACAATACCCTTACCCCATGTCCGACAACAAGTTTGTAAATGAGGAAATCGCTCGACTACTGAAGGAAGGAATAATCCAAAAGAGTTTTAGCCCATACAACTCACCTGTATGGGTTGTACCGAAGAAAGGATACAACGAAGATGGAACCCCTAAGAGACGTATGGTAATAGACTACCAGAAACTCAATGCAGAAACAATTACGGATCGATACCCTATCCCTGACGTAAATTTAACAATACAAAATCTAGGGAAAGCCAATATATTTTCAACATTGGACTTAGAATCAGGTTTCCACCAAATAAAAATAAAAAAAGAGGATCAACAGAAAACTGCCTTCTCTATTAATGGAGCGAAATATGAATTCGCACGAATGCCGTTTGGACTCAGGAACGCGCCCAGTATATTCCAAAGAGCAGTTGACGATATACTTCGACCATACATCGGGAAATTCGCCTACGTCTATATCGACGACGTGTTAATATACTCTCATAGCAAAGAGGAACACTCAGAACACGTAAAAATAATTACAGATACATTAAGAAGAGCCAACATGAAAATTTCAAACGAAAAATCGCACTTCTTTAAGGAATCAATAAAATACCTGGGACATATAATAAAACACAACACAATTACCGTCGATCCGGAGAAGATTGAAACAATAAAAAATTACCCAGAACCGACTAACCTGAAAGAATTAAGGTCATTTTTAGGACTAGCTGGATACTACCGACGATTCATACAAAATTATGCGAACATCACAAAACCAATGTCCATATTCTTACAAACAGAAGAACAAGTGTCTAAGAATAAAAGTAAAAAGGTTGAAATCCAATTCGACGAACGAGCCAGAAAAGCATTTGAAATGATCAAAGAGGAATACGGAGCAGAAATCAGGTATAAACCCGGTAAAGATAATGTAGTCGCAGATGCATTGTCAAGACAACAGGTAAACACCTCCACTTGCTCTGAACATTCCGCAATAAGCTCTCCACGAACACAAATCTCACGAGTAAGCCAACCTCTCAATAATTATAAAAATCAAATAACGATTAACGAATCAAACAAAAACCAACCTATAAAAACAAAAAATGTTTTTAATAACTTCAGGCATGACGTATGCATCATAAATGAAGAAGATTTAAAGAAAAAACTAAAGAAAATACTTAACCCCAACGTCATTAATGCAATAAAAATACCAGAAGAACTATTACATAAACATGAAAGAACAATTAAAGAAACATTCAAACATTATAAACTAATTATAACTCAAACACTACTAAAAGATATAGAAGACAGAAATGAACAAATAAAAATAACAGAAGAAGTGCATAATAGGGCACACAGAGGATATCGAAATAATACCAAGGAAATCCTATTACAATACTACTGGCCGAAAATAGCTAACGCATGTAAAAATTACGCTACAAAGAGCAAAACATGCCTCAAAGCCAAATACGACAGGAAACCCAATAAGCACCCCATAGGAGAAACACCAGTACCAACCAAAATCGGACAATACCTACAAATGGATGCCTTCCACTTAAACGACCAAATGTACATCAGCACAATCGACCGTTACTCAAAGTACCTACACCTAAGGCACATACCAAACAAACTAAACATACCGACGGTTATAAACGAAATACTTTCGCAAATATTCAAGTACAACGATCAACAGTACGTAATGACTGACAATGAATCAATTTTTACAAGTCATCAGGCAGAATCAATGTTCAACCGACACAAAACAATACACGTAAAAACACCTATTGATCACTCAACATCTAACAGCCAGGTCGAAAGAGCACACTCGACCATTCTTGAAATAGTACGAGCTCTTGCAAAACAAAACAGCACAGATTGCGAAGAGGAAATTTTTGAAGCTGTGAAACAATATAACGCCACTATACACTCCGTCACTAATTTTAAACCCGAAGACATATTTTTTAATCGAGAACAAACACCACCACTCGAAAATGTTCTGAAACTCAACCAACAAAAAATATTAAACCACTTTAATAAAAATCGAGAAGCGAAAACATACAACCCTAATGACATAATATTTCACAGATCAAAGCGACGGAACAAGAATACAGACCGTTTCATTGAGACAAAAGTAAAAGAGGATAAAGGGAATTATATAATCACAACTCAAGGCAAGAAAATCCATAAAGACAACATTAGGAACACAAAATGTACATCATAATTGCTCTCCTACTAATACCTCAAGCGAAAACTCTTGAAATAAAAGACCTAACTGGCCAAAAATACATATCCATCGAAACCGCACCAGTTCACCTGTACAACGAGACCGAATACCTCCTTCATATTTTTAACTTAACGAAGATACTCGCACCCATACACATGGCAAAAGAAACAGCGGGACATGAAGAAACATCATTACAGATGAAAGCAATTCTCCATCGTATAGATTCGCTAATGGCGCAAATCACTCCGCATGAAGTCAGGCCAAGGAGACAAATAAACCTTTTAGGGTCAGTATTAAAACTGATAACGGGTACACCAGACCACAACGACATAGTCGAAATTGAAACCCGCTTGAATACGCTAGTAAAAAACAACAACGAACAAAAAGCGATTAACTCGAGATTCGAGAAACTACTAGAGAAAGTAGATAATAAAGAGCACAGCTCAGAAACCATCCTACAAGAAGTTTATTACGAACTCGAAACAATTACAACCACCATAAATTTAGCAAAAAATGGGAACTTTTACTCCAAAGCTATTGATACGTATGACGTAGAAGAAATAATCAAACATGAAAATACTGGTATCCCTATCATACATGTTCTAGAGTACTCTAAACAATTTATCTGTTATTATAAAGATTCTATTGTAATTACATACAAATATCCAGTAATAATCAAACAATGTCATTTGTACAAACTATATTCCCTATCCAGTAGAATTGGCAAACTAAAATTAAAAGAAAAAATAAGTCTATGTAATCAAAATTATGTAAATGTTAATGATTGTAAAAATTATATTGGGGACTACATTTGTAAAATAGATTACAGCAAAGATAGTTGCACCATACCCCTACTAAAAAACGAACCAGTACATTGTAAGTCTATAAAGGAAAACAATAAAGATATAAAAGAGTTAGAAGATGGGTACATATTTTTTAATCAAGAACAAATAGTGAATAATGTAACAATGACAGGCCCGAAACTCATTCATTTTGAAAATACTGTAACAATAAATAATAAAACATATACGAACAGAAAAAGGTTGATGAAAAAATTAATTGTACAAAACCATAATAATGATGTAACAATACTAGAGTATATGACCTCCAACAAAGAAACTAAATTTACAAACTTACAAGAATTATCCACGATACTCATACCAATCGAAGAACATCCTATACTTACACTTTTTGTAACACTTATAATAATTGTAATAATTAGCATGAGCATATGTGTAATAAAAACCATTGTAAAAATTATTAATATTAAGAAAAAACACAAATACATAGTACAATACACCAATGCTCTGGAAAAACTCAAAAGCGAGGACGCTTTATCTTAACAGAGGGGGGAGTTAAGGGAGTTAATGGTAATTTAGGGTTAAAACCATTGTAATCACTTTAATCTATTATTATAATAAACATATTAAATAATCATGGCCAGCAAAACCAGCAATCATCATAAGTCAACATAATAAGACGAAAATAACCATTGTTATCAAACTAAGATAAAAAAACCATTGCAATTACTTTAAGCTAATATTCATATCAAGCAAAACCCAACAATCATCATAAGCCAACAAAGATACACACGACCCGAGTACCCAACAAGCATCATAAGTCAACACAACAAGACAAAGATGCACACGACCCGAGTACCCAACAAGCATCATAAGTCAACACAACAAGACAAAGATTCACACGACCTAAAGACCCAACAATCATCATATGAGCTAAGATGATAAGACGTCCGAAGCAAAGACTATAAATGCTACATGATGACCAGACGAAGGGGGGATTCTGATTTGGACACCAGCCGGCATAGCCGAGAACTAAGTAAAACTTGTAACAAAGATTAATAGCAATTAGAATTTGTAAATAAAATTAATATAAGTGAAATTCACAAATAAAGTTTTTAAAAAGTTAAATTCCGTGAATTGTGACTTAATTCGCGCGAGCTCACTTTTGACCAAAAACAACGACGAGTTGATGATTCGGAGCAGTGTTTGGAGATGATCAAGCGTAATAAACCGAGTTTTTGCGTCGATATGTGACAATGGATGAAACGTGGCTCCATCATTTCACTCAGAAGTCCAATCGACAGTCATCCGAGTGGACTGCACACGATGAACCCGCCCCAAAGCGTGGAAAAGCGCAACAGTCGGCTGGCAAGGTTATGGCGCCTGTATTTCGGGATGCGCGCGGAATAATTTTCATTGACTATCTTGAAAAAGGAAAGACCATCAACAGCGACTATTACACAGCGTTATTGGGCCGTTTGAAGGCCGAAATCGCCGAAAAACGACCGCATTTGAAGAAAAAGAAAGTGCTGCTTCACCAAGACAATGCACCGTGTCACAAGTCAGTGAGAACGATGGCAAAAACCAATGAATTGGGCTTCGAATTGCTTCCGCATCCACCGTATTCTCCAGATCTGGCCCCCAGCGACTATTTCCTGTTCTCAGATCTCAAAAGAATGCTCGCTGGGAGGAAATTTTCGTCGAATGAAGAGGTGATCGCCGAAACTGAGGCCTATTTTGAAGCAAAGGACAAATCGTACTACAAAAAAGGTATCGAAAAGTTGAAGTGTATCACCCTCGAAGGAAATTATGTTGAAAAAAAAACGAATTTTGCCAAAAAAATGTGTTTTATTATGGAAAGCCGGGGACTTTTCAATTGACCTGTTATATAATAAAATCCAACCCCCAGTAATTCGCTTCAAACAGGACGCGAATGTATATCAGTTGTTTCCAGCCTACCAAATAAATATACGTACACGTTCCCCGGATCAATGGCTCAGTTGCTAAGATGATATCGTTTGTTTGATTGTGCACTTGGGTTCAACTAAAAAGTCGAGTGTATGCAAACCAACCGCAAAAAAATTAACGATCTAAAGGAGAACATTCAAGTTCCTATTGATGAAATAACTAGCAACACGTCGAAAGGTCATCGAGTAGTAGTAGTGTTGTAGTACTACAACGGTTCGCTTCCGTGCTTCTCATATTACCGAGGAAGAGAATTGAACGATGGGATCCTGTATGGATGCCTCATGATTGTTGGCCCCACTGTAGATAAGTGGATACACAGCCGCGTCCTTCGTTCGTCGGGAGATTCGCCACTCAGGAATACGCCGTCTAATTGACACTGGAAGCGTCCGCTATTCGCGCAAAATGTTTTAACACACTCGAAAACTACAACGAAACAACTCCGCAGCGCCATTGAAGAAAAAATACTATTTCACTTTTTGAACTCAACATTATTTAATCTTTAGTTTCTCTCTGGTGCGACTTTCCTCGTCGATCTTCTCTAAGTGACTCTTCCCAAGCGACTGCTCTCAAGTGACTCCTCTAAGGTGTTCACCTTCTCTCACTTCAAAATTCTAACCCTTATATCTTCATCTTCTTTCGAAGAACCAGACGCATCGCCACTTATCACTTGATCTTTTCTTGGGGTTTTTTGTTTGTGTTATCCATCTGGCTTATAAAAACAAGAGTTTGCGTGAGTTAATACCAAAAACCCTTCTTATCTATAATGACTCAATCCACAATCTACATATTTCAGACAATGAAGCATTACATCCAGTTCGATGACTCATTAGCATCTCTTATACACAGAATATTTCCTACTAGCTCTTATCTACACTAGCATCCTTATCTACATAACTCCAAACGTACATAAACGAAATGTTCCTAACTGTAAAGAATTACTCTTAGTCACGACCATAGGTTCGGACGTTGTGATCATTAAGTCCTATTGTACATTAGTCATTTAAGTGAAGGAAAAAATAAAGACACCGTCAAGCAAGAAATAAATCTCTACTTGACCAAGTAACGAAAAATATTTTTTTTCCTTTCCGTGGCGGCAATAACAATAACTGGCCATCCTGCCCATCGTGTCGGAAGATCCAGATAAAAAAGGAAATACAGTGAAAGGCTCCAAAATTGTCGCAGCAATATCCAAAGGAGGACTGGAAACCAATAAGGATCTCCCACACAGTCGGACCAAACAAATCAAGACGAACCTCAGGAGCAGCAAAAACCAAGCAACGATATATCTAGGTGAGTTAGAGTAGTCTCAGTAAAAATATCATATAGTGGTGAAAGTAACTGAACTACACAAGCAACGAGCTTTATAGAAACTCCATAACAACCGGCGCATGAACGACCGGAAGGACAGAAAACATCGTTGGAACCCGATAAAACATATAAACAAAAAAAAAAAAAAAAACAGAAACCAGTGAAAGTAACAATTATAGTGAAATTCCAACAACTAAAGACATGGCACAACTCGCAGAATTACAAGCCCAGATGACAGTAATCCTGAACAACCAAAAAGCGTTAGATGAACAGAACAAAATCCTGGAATCCCAAAATAAAGAACTATGAGAAGAAGTGATAACGCTAAAATCAGGAATCCCAACACCCATCATAACAAAAAAATTGGAACCCATCAAACTGTCAATAACGAGACCAGAACAAATAGACATCAAGGTGTTCGAAGGCCTACCCATATTCCAAGGCAAAAATGAAGAATATAGAGCCTGGAGGAGCATCGTATGGCGATAACCCAGTATTATACATGCCTCTCACTTCTTAGAAGAAAAATCCAGGGAACCAAATCGACTAGTAACATACAATACAATGTTTAATTTCTATTCGATAATAAACAGACTAGATTACGCCTACACGGGTAAGAGACCATTATACGTCCTACAAGAACAACAAAAATGAATTAGACAAGGGAGAATGAGTTTGTCGGACTAATACAACGAAATAACCAAAACTTTGAACCTAGTTTTGACGAAAATAGAGATGGACCGAGGACAAAATACCAAACCGTTAATCCAGAACTCAATGGAAGAAGGAGTAAGGACCTTTATTCAAGGATTAAAATGCGAATTCACTCGAGGAACCCTCTATGCACACCGCCCTGAAGACTTAGAAAACGCTTACTCTATAGCAAGTACGATAATCAACGACAACGGAGGCTACCGAATTGGTTACCAACATTGCAAATATAACGATTGGAACACCTACCAAAGGAAATGGCCACCAAATCAAACGGAATACGATAACAGGAACCCTCAACAAAACCAACATAAGAGGAACTATACCACACCAAGATACCATGAACAAAGTGGAAACTTCAGAAACTTCAACAACCCCATATATCAACCCAATACTCAAGTACAATACTGGCAACAACAGAGTGGAAATTTCAAAAATATCCCCAGATACCAAACAAATGGTCATGTACAACAAATGCAACCACATCCAAAAACGAAACCAGATCCAGAACCAATGGACATAGGTGCCTCAACAACTTCCAGACAAAGAGTGAACCCCTTCATAGAACCTCTTGGAAACCATCAATTCAACAACCTAGCTGAACAAGACAATGAAACCATGGAAAATAATGTAAGTGAAATTGAAAATACTGTATCAGAAGATTTTTTAGTATAGAGAGTTGGTTGCCTATAATTTTAATTTTACTAAAAAACTTAAGAAATAATAAAGAACATACAATTTTATTAGACACTGGAGCAACTCACAATTACTGTAAAAAAGATTTGATTTAAGCGCAAGAATACCTTTAAACAAAAAATAACAAATACCATTTCATGTTTAATAAGGAACTAGAATTTTTTGAATTGAAAGAATTCAAAGATTATGACCTCATACTGACCATACAGGGGGTCAAAACAGTATCCTTATCGTATCGCTGACCATGAGTTTGTAAATTCAGAAATTGGAAACCTGCTGGATAAGGGAATAATACGACCCTCCCAGTCGCCCTATTGCAGCCCAATTTGGATAGTAGCAAGAAAAGGCGTAGACGAAAATGGAAAACCAAAACGACGGTTAGTCATAGATTTTAGGAAATCAAACAATAATACAATTCCAGATAGATATCCAATGCCAAATATTCAACACACAATTCAGAATTTAGGGGAAGCGAAATTTTTTCCGACGATAGACTTAGAATCCGGATTTCATCAAATTTTAATGAACGAAAAAGATAGGGAAAAAACAGCATTCACTGTTAAAGGTGCTCTGTATGAATTTAATAGAAAGCCATTTGGATTAAAAAATGCTCCCGCGATCTTCCAACGCTGTGTGGATGATATACCACGTCCCTACATAACCAAATTTGCATACGTCTATATAGACGACGTGATTGTGTTTCCAAAACAGAAGATGAACATACCGCCCACCTAAAAATTATAATGAAAGCATTAACAGAAGCTAGATTAACAATTTCAGAAGAAAAATCCCATTTTTTTACAACATCTGTTAGGTTTTTAGGACACACAATCAGTCATAAAACAGTAAAGACAGACCCTGACAAAGTAGAAATTATAAAAAAAAATACCCAGAACCTAGTGTTACAGCCACAACCACCCATCCCATAATACCTACCCCTTTGGAGCCAGTCTCCACAACTAATTGCGATACACGCCAAAAACATCCACTTAAAGGATGAGACACTACCCAAGTTAGAGCAGTACCCCATACATCAAATCGTCCCACATCAATTGATACCAAACAAATCGAACTAAACGTTCAATTTGCGCTATCAATTCAATTCCAAACAAATTGAACTAAACGTTCAATTTACTGACATTGAAAACTTAGACAGGATAATCGAACCACAGGTTCGCCACAAAAATCCACTAAGATCTAAATGTGCGGACCAGATGTCTCTCTTCAAACAAAATCGTTGAGAATCATAAAATGCGCGTCAGCAATTTTATGATCTCCTAGAAAAATGGTTACCTAAAACCATTAACACAATCAGCGTCGGTTTCCGTTTTAACCAAACCAAGTTAAAGCAAACAACAGGCGCCATAAAATGAACTGCACGTTCGCCTAAGCGCTTAACAACATAGAGAATCATCAATGTGCATTAGCACGATTCACTATTGATTTTCCCTTTATGTTTCCTATCGATTTCCCACAGAAGAGTTTGTGGCGGTTCCGCCAGATCCCACGGCTCGCCTTCCTGAAAAAAACCCCCATAACCATAACCCGGGTCTGCACCAGCTTTCGCTAATGCAATTCGCATTAGCATCTTAGATGCTTCACGCATCAAACAGACCCAATTATTATAACCCTAAAATCCCTATAGAGAAAACTTACCTTCATGCATCCCTTCGCATACAATTTTTCATAAGATTTCTTTGTTTTCTTATTTGGTATTCTGAACCAATTCGGTACCAGACAAATTCCTGTAAACAACATAATTCGGATTGCAATCAATGTAACCGTCATGACAGGGACCATAAATATCGCGCCGTCTATTTTCCCAGCCGCGTCATATACCTTTACATACACATTGCCTGGCAACCTTTTTTGTTTGTCTTACCAACAAACAACCCAAGCAGCTGCATATAATTAGCGCAATAGACGCTGAAACCAAATTCTCCAGCATTTCCTAATGCAAATATGAACCCGGTTTCTATTGCAGCCAGAGATGCCATAAACATCCAATTTGCTTTTAGCACCTTTTTCTCCAAACGTCGAAAATAGCGACGAGGCATCGTGTAAACAATGACCCGCATTACCAACGGCGCATTTGGTCGCCTTTTCTTTTGTCCTTGCCGCCTGCCTGTTTCGCTGTTCCACTGCACGTGTGAATAGCATTGATCTCAACGATCCCACACATACCACCATGACCGGTATTACAAGATCTGGTTTCCTATACCACCAAGAGAGACTTTACGTTTCCCTGGTGGTAGGTAAAAAACGATATCCTTATTGGAGAGGATATCGTTGGAGTCTTATCCCAACCACTAAACAGAGTGGTCGAGCGGTTCATCATCCCTTGTAGGGTGTGCTCGTAATGCACACCCTAGCGAGTTTTTTTTTCCGATACCAGTCGTGCGTGTTATACAGTTCCGCGAATTTTCAATCCTTAAAGTTAAACATACCGTGAAACGAACAATTAATAACCAAAAGGTATACGGTGTCGGTGGAGTGTCAGATGTGAAACAATCTAATTAAACAAACAATTCGCAACGAATCACTTCACCCGTGAAGACAAAAATCATCCTAATTTATCAACGGTTCTTAAATGTAATTTCAGTTTAAGTACTTGTTACTAACAATAATTTCCTCATCAAGCCGCTCCTCACAAATTGTAAATCTCCACGTGAAAATAAAATACATTAGCAATAAGTGTTTCCTTTTACTTGCTTCTTGTGGACGGTGTGTTGCAGAGTTTAGTTTTGTTTTGTTTTTCTTGAACAAATTTCTTCTCTCGGAGTTGGCGGCGAAATGCCTGAGTTGTGAGGACGAAGTACAACCCTGCGCCCATGCCGGTACCAATGACACCAGTTCCCCACAAGTTCCTTGCCCTTTCGGCTAAAATAAACAACAGGCACAATAAAACGAACTACATGTTCACCTAAGCGCTTGAGAACATAGAAAATCATAAATGTGCATTTGCACGATTCGCTATTGATTTTTCTTTTGTGTTTTCTCTATCGATCCCAATTTGGGAAACATAAAGAAAGGGTCAGGCAGGAAAAAGGAGATATCCCTTTATCTGCAGGAGGAAAGAAAAGATTTGCATCCGATGAAAAAATAAAAAAGAAAAAACTAGAGACGCGTGGATTGGAGATAGTTGGCCGAGACGGTCAGATAGTTGAGTTGGTTTTTAAGAGTTGACCGGAACGGTAGCTGGTTGCGACACTGGCCGAGACTGGCCGAACCGGTCAGGGTGTTTTTGAGTAAAGTGGTGCAGTGTGTTCTCTTGTTGAAATCAAAAAGTTACTAGAATATTTTTCATGTAAATTAAAATAAATATTAAAGAAGGAATTGGTGAAGTGAGTGAAGTGAATAAGTGTTAAGTGCATACTCGTAATACTGTGGAAAACAATAAGAACCAATAAATTCATGTAATTAAACGTAAATTAAGTGTCCAATAATTAACATCAAATAAAGCACAAACAGTAAATGGTGTATTGTATCTGTTTGGACTCTGTGGATTCTTTTCTCGGCTTGAAAGAAAAAATATTGGTTAGAAGATTTGGACGTGGCAGAACTTAGAGAAGTCGGCGTTCCCCATACCAAAGAACAAAGTGTGTTGTTATTAATAAATAAGTGTGTGTAATGTGCAAGGTGTGTGGTGAAACAAAAATTCATAATAGTAGTAACTTAAAAGAATTACGCGCATTTCTCAGATTAGCGGGCTTTTATAGAAAATTTGTCAAAAGTTATGCAACTTTGGCTCGACCTCTCACAGAAATGCTAAGAACAGAAGAACTAGTAACAAAACGAAATAGTGAGAAATACAAGATAACGCTAAATAAAGAACAGAAAGGGAGTTTTGAAATACTAAAAAGAACTTTAGAAGAATGCATGGAATTAACACAACCAGACTACAGTAAACCCTTTGAATTAACAACCGACGCTTCAAACATAGCAATTGGTGCAGTTTTGCCACAAGAAAATGACCCCATTACCTTCGTCTCACGAAGTTTAACATCTACAGAACAAAATTACGCAACGAATGAAAGGGAATTACTCGCGATTATATTGGCACTACAGAAACTTAGATTGTATATCCAAGGAGTCTCTGAATTAACGATTTATACAGATCATCAGTCATTGATTTACGCACTATCAAAAAAAAAAAAAAAACACAAATAGTAAAATTCAAAGATGGAAAAACGTCGTAGAAGAGTATGGGGCACAAATTAAATATAAACCTGGCAAACAAAAAATGGTCGCCGACACACTTAGTCGTCAGAAATTCTAGCTTAGAAAGTGCACACTCGATTAGTAGTTCCCCAGAAGACGAAATAAAAAGAGTAGCTAAAGGAGTCAATTGGTACAAAAATCAAATCTACATAGAATTCACAACCGAAACAAATTTGAACACAGAACTAATTTTTCCTAACTATAAAAAAAGAAATTATTATCCCAAAAACCTTAAATGCCATTGTAGGGGTATTTGGCGGTTTAGAATGTTGTTGTAGTGTTCCGCCGAACACTGCTTACCGTAGAGGAAAAATATACCAGCGGAGCGAACACAGTCAATAAATGGTACACAACACCTTTTAGTTCTATTACTTGTTTATTGTTTATTAATAAGCACACAGTTCACACCAATTGATCAATGCGCGTTTTTTTTCGAGATGCTTTTTATTTTGCATTCGCTGCGACAACCGACACACGTTCGACTCACTTTCTCTTTTTAAATTTTATTAAACTAAGTCGCGGTTACTATGGTGACAGAATCTCGACTCCCGTTCGACCTCTTCAAACTTCTCGTCCCGGTGACGATCAAAATCTCTCTTCGTTGCTCGAAATATACCATCCGATATGGCTATCGAAATCAGACTGTCTATCTGCCCTCAACAATATCCTGCTCACACAGATACCCAGATTCAAAAAGGTATCTGTATCTATCCGGAAAATATTCCCTATTTGCTCTGCTAACAGAACTTCCGAATTTCTGTTAGCAGCATGTTATCACATCCCCCGGGATATTTTGTAGTTTCCTGAAAGGGGAAAGTCATCTTTGCAAACATCATTATTATCGCTGATAGAATTTCATTTCCACGGCCTTCTGTTTGCACAGAACATCTGGCGCCCAGACCAGAGATATTCGGCGATTGTTTTGACGTGCAGTCGTGGGACTTATTTGAACTTGGTACCCGGAATCGAAATCCATTAGATCTTTATAATGGTGCGAAATTCTAGCGTGGCCGTGGGACCGGAGTATTGCCTTTGTTGGCTTAACTCCTCATAAATTATCGGATGTCTCGTTGAGATATATTCGATTGCGATAGGTCGTGGCTGCCTTCTGTTGTTCAACGGATTTGGGTGGTCCTTGCGTTAGATTACCCGCACGTGCATCCGTTGATCGGCTCATTCTTTGATGATAGCAATTCTTTTGTATTGAATTTCGGAATTGCCGGTTCGATGAGATGTTCCTGGGCGCAGGCAGCATGTATGGCATTTTGGGAATTGTTTTTTTTTAGGAATATAACGCATGGATGTTTATACCTTTGTTTCAGGCATGAAGAGTTATAATTGTTGAGCTTGACCTAAAAAGCTTTGGGGACGTTCAGTTCCTTGCTTTTTGGTGTCGGTCTCAACGTTGGCTGCGAGTTGCAGGCCCTATCGTGGGACTTTGGGGGCACGCGTCTGTGGGCGCGTGCAACGCTCTCAGGTAAGTAAGTTCTTTGAAGGTGGAACCTTACCTGCGCAGAATTGTGCGTCCGTAGAACGCTACAGGTACGTGGTCGGGGCGCCTGCATGGACGCTGGGTTCTACCACGTCCCCACAAATTGTTCACTAGATGCACCACAGAGAAGACGGTAAGGCGGATGATCAACAAGCGAAGCGGACCCAGCACAAGAATAAAATACACTGATATGGTTATTTATGTGACTTTATTGTTTGTGAATTTAGTTTAAACGACGTTATTTATTTTATCCCGATTCGGTAGAATTGACGATAAACTACACCGTTGAATTTGTCGTACCGAATGTTCTTTAATTTCAAATTGTTCTATTTTAAATAAAATTTTTTTTAAGTAGTCTAAAACACTCCACCAACTTTCACTTACACTATTATTCGCGTCACCCTGCGCACCGGTGAGCGGGAGCGGCATGACCGTGGTGGTCAGCGGGTGGAATTTGACTCCACGATATTCAATCGTTGTCGAAAGAAATTCAGCCAGTGAAACTGGCTCTCTTAAATTAAGGATGCATTTCCTGTTCCAAGAGAGACGTAAAATCTCTCTTTGGAGTAACCAAACACATCTCATACAGAAGATCGCCACAGTACACATGTATGTGTATACATTGCTTCTTTTATGGATCAAAGCCATGGGAAAGAATCTAAACAAAGAAAAGGGCATAGAGTGTATTCATGGGATGCGAGTTCGGTAAAGCAAACAAACCGAATCTCCTTGGACGATAATTGGTTTTCTATTTGCTCTTGCCGCTGGTCATGAGAAGCAGATCCCGAAATATGAAAAGACAAAGGGAACGTTTGGGTCTTTGTCTGAGATGTGCATTGCGGCTAAATAAATAGGCGGAAATGCGATGTGGAAATGTGCTAATGGGTTTTAGCTAGATTACCGGGAAATGGTATTTATTGCATCGCTGCCAAGGGTAAGTATACCATACCTATTTGCATTTGCTTATGCCTGTCAAGTTTTTTAGGAATTGAGTCAATGTATGATGAATTAACTTTTGGTTAAATTCGTTGTACATGTGACTCAATATGGGATTTGAATATGAAGCAATGGAAAATTTGGGATTTGGGTTTATTATGTGGAATTGAATCAATGTGCGACAAATTGACTTTTGGTTTAATCTATCACTCATTGATTCAATATGAAATTGGTATTTGCGTTATGGGATTGTTCGATGATATTGGGGATTTAGATAGGGGTAGCGTTTTAGGATCGCTACATGCCGTAGGATTTAACTGCTGCCAAGAGACGCGATATGCATATATTTGGTTTGGTCGCTTGAGTGTAGGTCGCCAGCCAATGTGTATGTATGGTGATTTATGATACACTTGGTGAGGACAGGAAATAAGCGACGCAATGATCATTATCCCTGGTTGGGATGGTTACATGATATGTGAACCGATAAGTTCTCTTTTCAGGGATATGCTGTTTGGAACAGAATTTTTAAGAGGGATTTTGAATTCGAATAAATGAATGCAGGTAAGAATTCTCTTCCAGGAGCTTTTAGGTAAATACATTTGGTGAATTTTGTTGCGTGAAGCCTTTACAGGCGCTTAATGCGATTGCATCAGTCACCCGCGAACTCTCTTACAGAGAACACCAGTTTAACAGTGCGCCAGTTAAAAAGTGAAGTGACTACATATTTAAAAAGTAAAAGTATGTCAAAAGCAATTTTTGACAACAAATACAATTCCTAAGAATTCACAAACAAAAGACAACAAGGACACACCAGTAAACTAAATATTAATGTAACAAGCGCGACAAACAATAAATATACTCGAGTTCACGCCAAAAGTTTAAATTCAATAGACATGTGGTGACCAAAATTAAAACAGTGAAGATAGTCAAAACAATGAAATTCAGAAACCAAACAAATAATAAACGTAAAAACTTAATTGTAAATACTAAGTGAATTAAAAACACATAAATTAAAATAAAACCTAAAAGCAAATGTGCATATTGCAGTGAAGTGCGAAAAATAAAATAATAATCAACGATAAGAAACCTAATATATCACCTCGGTCGCAAGCGCAAAAAACAAAAATTAAAATAGATTGCTCGTTAAGCAATCGGTATTTACCAGGTGTACCGGTATAAATGCATTAAATAAAATCAAAATAAGTGCATATAAAAACAGTTGAGTGAGGTGCAAAAGTGTTCGCGACAATAAAAACAAAAACAATAAAAAGATAACACTGCGGTCGCAAACGCGAAAATTAAAACAAACAATATATTGCTTGTTAAGAAAACAATTTTTAAATCATCGTTTGGCGCGAGTGCAAGCTTACTGACTCTTAGCAGGCGGTAGGCGAGTTCAACTCAGCTTGCAGGAGAAATCAAGTCGCCGTGGTTCAAAAGGTCGCCTTTGTTTTTTTTTTTAATGAAAACAAACTGGAAAGAACCAGAATGAATACGGAGGACGATAAGAACACGACAACGCACAAACGAAAAGGCGTCCCGAAAAACTCCATTTTGACGCGAAGCAAAACCGCGAAATTGACGATGGATAAAGGAGATCAACAATTGGCGGACGACAGTGAGCTCCCCTTCCCCTCCAATTTTAACATATATGGGGCAAATAATTCATTCGCTTCTCTTGCATCCTCAGAGTCTGAGGATGAAGAGGAAGAGATAAGTGAATTGGAGGCGAAACTGGCGATGGCAAGAGCCCGATTACAAGAGAGACGCCGAAAGAAAAAAATAGCGGCGCTCGAACAAGAACAAAACCAGCAACAACTACATAAGCTCGGCCAACAGCAACAATTTCACCATCAACAGCAACATCAACTTCAACATCAGCACCATCAACAGCAACAATCAACACAAAAGCGATCAACGAACCAGCAAGCAACACAGCAGCAGCAAAGCAACAATAACAGCGGAAAAATAAAGATGCCACCAATCAACACCATAGATGTTGACTGTAAGGAATTGGTAAGTCTTTGTAAGCTAGCCATAGGTAACAATTTTGCAGTTAAAAGACTGACGGGTAACAGGCACGCCATTCAAACATATACGGTCGCAGACCACGACAAAATTAAAGAGGTCTTAAAAAGAGCCACCGCGGAATTTTACTCGTTCACGCCGAAACAAACGAAGAGCGTAACGGTTCTATTAAAGGGTGTCGACCCTGAAATGGAACCGGAGGCTCTGCTCGAAATGCTTCAAAACCTGAAGCACGAAGATCTCGAGTTTACCGCGGTAAAACCATTCACCACACCCAAGGCAAGAAGGGAAAACCGCAAGCTACCCTTCTTTTTGGTGCAATTAACACCCAGCAGTAGGATTGGTGGCCTAAGAAAAATTACAGTCTTGGATCATCAAATGGTCACATGGGACAAATTAAAAAAGGCAGAGACATCCTGCAATGTGTCCGTTGCCAAAGGTTTGGTCACGCGGCGGCTAACTGTGAAATGCAGCGCCGTTGCGTAAAATGCGGAAAGGACCATAAGGCAGAAGAATGCCCTCTGGGAAAAGAAAGGGTAGAAGACAAAGCCCTTCTAAAGTGCGCAGTGTGTCGGAATGAGGGACACCCCGCTAACTATCGAGGATGTCCTAAATTCCGAGAAATAATGGCAAGAAGTGTGACCCGGCAAAAAAAACACAGAGCCAGCTCGCACTACAACAATGCCCGTAACATCGAAGCGGTCGTACGCACAAGTTGCTTCGGGTGGGGGAACACCAAATCTGGCTACATCACAGGTAGCCACAAATACTCCCACACGGACGGAAACAACACCGCAAGCAGACGTGGTCACGGTTCTGCTTAATCTGCAGAGACAGATGACACAGCTGCAAAATCAAATAAACGAGATCTACTCGTACTTGCCCAATCTAAACAAAAAGTCAATATAAACCCTCTAACCACAACATCAATAAAAGCTCTTGTCGTGAATGTAAATTCACTAATAAGAACTGAGAGAAGAGCCAATCTTTTTAACCTGTTGCAAGAGGAACAACCTGATGTACTTCTGGCGGGGGAAACAAAGTTAAACCAGAGACATAAGATAGGACATAAAAACTACGATATTATACGAAGAGATCGACCTAACTCCTCTCAAGGGGGGGGTGTCGCAATCTTTATTAGAAAAGGGATCAATCATAAAGTAATATATAGTGGAGAAGTGCGCAGGTTCCGGGTGCTGGAAGCCTGTATCGTCCGCATACCCCTTCAGCAAGGAAGGGGTTTGTATGCGATTGCGGTCTACGCACCTGAGGAGCACCAACAAAACCTATTTATAGCGGAGCTCGAGACACTCTTTCGATGCTTACAATTGCACCTGGACAAAAATTACTTTATCCTAGGGGGAGATATGAACGCCAAGCATAGAAATTGGGGAAATTATATATCTAATGCCAGAGGAAATCAGTTGGCTGGTTGGTTAGATCAGTATCATATTGAATATAGAACTGACCTGCTAGCTACGAAATATCCATCGTTCCCCAGAGGTAGATCGTTCTTAGATATCTTGCTAATCGACTCACGACTGAGATTACTTAACACCAACAGACGAAACACAAACTGTTTACGGACAATTGAATACGACAGTGACCACTGTGCATTCACGGCAGTAATAGAGCTTCCGAACGAGCTCGCAGATCTGGAGGAATTCGTGACCCCGCAACCCTATAACTACGGGGCAATGCGATGGCCGCGGTTCACCAGATCATTAACAAGAGAACTTCGTTCGAATGACTTTAATCTGCCAGTAAACAGAAACCTGACTAATGACGAAATCGACAAATACATTCAACAAATGGACGAAGCCGTAAAACAAACAATGGACAAAACAATTCCCAAAACAACAGTTACAGATCACATTAACATGTACAGAAACGCAACAATAAACGCACTCCACAAGAAAAAGAGCAGACTGCTATCGAAATTAAAACAATTACACAGACAGTTTACAGACAGACAAGACCAGGAGTTAATATCACTGAAATCCCGATTAAAAAACCTCCAACAATTACTTAAAGCTAATTATAGATTAGCAACAAATTTGTATTGGAACAACAGAATTCGAGCTATAAAAACTAATAACCCGAATATGTTCCCACAAATAAATAAAATATTCAGGAGAAATAATCAAAACGAGATTCAGTGTCTCCAAATTCCACGTACCGAGGTAAACAAGCAGCTGCTAACCAACATTGGCATAGATACAGAGAACGCTATCCTCAATAGTGAGCTCTTCGTGATCGAAGATCCTTTGGAGAGGGCGAACGCTGTGGGAGCTGTCTTTCAGGAAATGTACAAGGTGAATGAAAGCATTCGCCGAAACAATGACCTGGAGGACAGAATTCGACTGAATCACCTGCACCTCCGGAATGAAATTTCACATTGGCAATCGGAGAATCCTGGTTTTACGGAATTCAGTGACGATAATCTGTCAATCGACATTAATGCCAATGGTGGGGCTAATAGCCTTTTAATCACAAGGGAAGGAATCCAGAGTATCTTCGACTCATTAAGAAGCAAAAAGTCAGTGGGAATAGATGGAGTACCTAACATCGTACTCAAGAACCTGCCCCCAAAGGCAATAGATATATACACGGTCCTGTTTAACAACGCGTTGAATAATGCATATTATCCCGCGCGTTGGAAAACGGCTATCATTCAGCCCATCCCAAAAAAGGACAAAGACTGTACAAACCCAATGAACATGCGTTCGATAAGTTTACTCCCAAGCATCAGTAAAGTATTTGAAAAAATCATTAACAAAGCTCTGCTAAAATGGGTAGACGACAATAGCATTATTCCAAACAACCAGTTTGGCTTTAGGGCGGGTCATGAAACCACACATGCCGCAGCTAAACTGGTCTCCGATATACAATGGAATAAATGTAGGAACCAATGCACAGGTGCCTGTCTGATCGACCTGGAAAAAGCCTTTGATACCGTCTGGATCGAAGGGTTGTATTACAAACTGGTCAGATATGGCATACATAAGCCTTTACTATATGTACTTTACGATATGTCAAAGGACAGGAGGTTCGTGGTCAAAAGTGGTAATGTGACCTCTAATAAAACGTATAATATCAAGAATGGCTTGCAACAGGGCGCGGTACTCTCTCCGATTCTTTTTAACATTTACATTAGCGACTTATTAGATGCACTTCCGCAGGCTATTGCGTACGCAGACGATCTCATAATTTACAGAACAGCTCCGAAAGTTGCGATCATAAATAGGTTAATACAGCGAGACTTCAACAAAGTGCAGCGCTATTGCGATGACTGGAAACTTAAGATCAACTTCCAGAAATGTGAAGCCATCCTATTTAGAACTCCATTATATAAAGCCACGTACGACACAAGGAAAAACTGGCGAAAGCTAGTTATCGTGGGACCGCATGGAGATAAACTGGAAACCAAGAGTTTAGTTAAATACCTGGGCATCTGGCTAGACCAATATCTATATTTCAACAGACATGTAGAGGCTGCTTTGCTCAAAGCGAGGAAAACTTTTGCTATGACAAGGAGGCTATTTCATAGTAGCCAACTTGACAGCAGGGTAAAAGTCATATGCTACATGACGCTAATCAGGCCAATGCTCATATATGGTTGCCCAGTATGGTTCAACATAGGTCCAAATTTGATAGAAAAGATTCGGGTGTTCGAAAGAAAGTGTCTCAGAAGTTGTCTCAGATTATATCGGACACCGGAATCGGACTATAAAAAGTATTACTCAAATGAGACTTTATATAATGAAGCGTACATAAATAGGGTGGATAATTTTATGATTAAATTAATCAGAGGACATATTGCGAGAGCAATAAGCTCGTCCAATGACCTAATTTTCGGGGCTTATTATCCAAACACCTTATACTATGAGAGCGTGCGTCGCAACGGCTTTGTTCCACCAGAGGCGTTCCTTGACTTGGATATGAAAGGGCTTATACAGGATAGATCCGGAATTCCGCTGATCTATCATGTAAGTAGATCATCTGTAGACGGGCGATTGTGCTATGACCGGGAAGTAGCGCGCACCGAAGAAGAGCTCCTGCGCTTCAGTAGGGCTATCTCCCGCAGAGACCGGGACGATAGTATTAGACAGCGTCAACAGTTCTGGTGGTTGAATGGCATATAAAGACCTGGATACCAAAGTCGGTATAGAATCACACTATCATCAGCTAGCTTACGTAGACTTAGCTTTTCTAGAATTAGGGTAGTATAAGATTTAAGTTAAGTTAGGCTAAATGATTTTACATAAAAAAAAAAAAAAAAAAAAAAAAAGTAGATAAATTTAGGTAAGTTAAGTAAGTTAAATTTTAAGAAAAAAAAAAAAAAAAAAAAATTTACAAAGTTTTTCAAATTTTTCTTTGTCTTTCAAATAATTATAAGTTATGCCACAAAGTTCTGTCGCCGAAAGGCAAATTATACAAATATTAAGTAATGTTTAGCTTAGAGCGCCTGCGAAGGACCAGTAAGTTATTATCTAAGATATTTAAGCTAGAATTTAAGCATTTTTTGTCTAGCCTTTAATTTAGAAAATAAGAATATAAAAAGAAAATAAAAAAAAATGTTAAAAAAAAAAAAAAAAAAAAAAAAAAAAAAAAAATGCGATTGCATTAGCAGAAAATTGATACAGACTGGGTTGTAGGGATGGGGGTTCTTTAGGTAAGTAGTCAGTGGGGTTTGAAAGAACCACCACACCATACATTGTGACGAGATCACACTCTACAATATTAGACAAACATTCCAATGCGAAAAGATAATCCATACTCCAAGCTCTGTAGAAGATATACAAGATAAAGAAAAACAATTAGAAATAAAAGAAAAAACCCATCAAAGAGCACATCAATTTTGGAAAAACCATTTTAAAGAAATAGCAGAGAACTACTTTTGGCCAAAAATGGAAAAGGAGATAAAGAAAATAGCTCTGAAATGTTAAAACTGCCTAACGAACAAATATGAAAGACACCCCAAAGAACAAATCATTGAGCCACACAATCGACCGAGTGTACCCGGGAAAGAAATTCAAACGTATGCATTTTATTGTGAAAAAAGAAAGTATATTACAGCAGTTGATACGTACAGCAAATATTTATACATACGAGAAGTAACTAATGAAACCCAATGGTACAGAATCATAGACGAAATCTTATCACTAATATTCCCATTCGCAGAAATATTACTCACTGATAACGATAGTATATTTACAAGTACCCACACGGAATACATATTAAGCTCTCGAAATATAAAACATATCTTAACACCAACCCAACACTCGACTACAAACGGAAGCGTGGAAAGAACACATTCAACTTTATTACAAATCAGTCGAACTTTAGCAAGTGATCACTCAAGTACTATACCCGAAGAAATATTTAAAGCCGCGAAAGAATACATACGACATCATATTTACGAGAAACGACAGACGAGGAAAGAAACCCCAAGGTACATCAAACATATCGTAAAAGAATATAACGGCAACAACAATGACAGCAATAACAAAGAGCACTCAGGTGATAACACCACTAAATAATAAAAGAATAGTAACATTCCGGACATCCGATAGCTACGCCTTTAATTCTACAGATATACTGATTGGAGATACCAATACAAACTATGATTCAACATAAAATCGAAAATCTGTATTCACAATTAGAAGAAAGGTATTATAGAAACAAAAGAGGAATAACATTTTTTAGGAAAAATTATCAAATTCTTTACCGAAATACCAAACAATGACGATTTAGTACTCGTACTAATACAGGAAAAATTAAATCAATTAACGGAAAATAATAGTAAGCAAATCATTATAAACGAAAATATGTATAAGACCCTAGAAAACATAGAACTTGAAAAAAACCACAAACCATTCATTTTAGAAGAAACCGCTCATATGTTAGAAATTATAGACACTATTGCAGCAAGTAAATTAGGAACCTTTCACACAGGAGCTTTGAATTTAAACGAAGTTAAAGAAATTATATCACATGAAAGAATAGACATGCCATCATAAGTATTTTAACCAAATCGAAGATACAAATTTGTAGAAATAAAGAAAACATTTTCATAATCTATCAATGCCACATAATCATTCATAAATGTGAAACCTACGAAAATATAGCACTGGACAACAAAAATGGACTAATACAAATAGAAACAAAGGTCTTAAAAACTAACGAAACAAACTATAATACAAAAGAATGCTCCGCAATATTAAATGTAAATATCTGTAAAATAACTCAAATCGATAATTGTACAAAAAATTTACTTGAAAATAAGAAAGCACTTTGCAATACAACAATAGAGAAAAACCCACCCCTTATGAGAATTTCCGATTACATAATTATAATATCAGGCGAACATAAAGTAAATAACGAAAAAGTAAATGGAACCAATTTATAAAAATAAAATATGTAAATTAAGACATTACAAAATATAAAAACATGGGAAAATTAATATTAGAATACATAATCCATAAGAAAGAAGAAGAATTAGAAATAAACGAAATATTATACGAGTATAAAAATAAAGAACTTAAGAACATAGACTTCATTAATAAATATGTACTCCCAATAAAATATCAAACAATTAAATATGGTACCATAATTGGAGCTCCCCCGCTTGGTAGAAACCTTGACGTGGTGTGGGAGCTTAAACTACAATGAATCACTCAGGCTATGCTGACGGAAGCATATGTTTCCAGTAGGGCCACCCATTGCAGAGAGGCTAGCGAGGAGTAACCCACAAAGATCTGTGGAGAGGAACTATGTACCAGCATGGGTACTTGATTCACTTCCTCCTCCATCATTCACTCCGCTGTCCAACAAGTTTCTGATGTAACTTACGATTGTTCCGCGGCCTACAAATGAACGATCACCAGGGGAACAACAATAGGAAAAAAATTTTTGTCCGATTTGTGTATTTACGATATTTGTTAGAAACGCCACAACATCACTGTATTTACTAGAAAAATTACTAGTTCAATTTGAGACACGTTTAACAGAGTTCTTAAATGTAATTAATGTCTATTGACCTATTTCACGTCAACGAAATTAATGTTACTTCGGATTAGGTACGCGTGCACACGATACAGCGGAGTTTAAAGTAATCACGAAACTCGACCGACTTCTTTAGAGGTTGTAATAAGACTTTTGTTATTATCGCTCCCGTCCGCGGAACGGGAGCGGAAGTCCGCACGACTGTTGCCGTCGGGAGATGGAAAGGGACGGCGATACAAATTCGCTGACTACGGAATTCGGTCAGTGAAGCTGGCTCTCTTAAATTAAGGATGTATTTCCTGTTCAAAAAGAGACGTAAAGTCTCTCTTTGGGGTAACCAACAGATCCCATACGGAAGATCGCCACAGTACCCATATATGTGTGTAAACTGGTTCTTTTATGGATCAAAACCATGGGAAGGAATATAAACAAAGAAAGGAAGAGGTGCATTCATGGGATGCGAGTCTGGTAAAACAAACAAAACCGAAACTCGTCGGATGCTAGTTGCATCTTTGTTTGAGATGTGCGTCGCGGCTAAATAAATAGACACGGCGCAATGAAGAAATGGTATTAATAGGTTTTGGCTAGATTACCAGGAAATGGTGTTTATGGCATCACTGGTAAGGGTAAGTATTGAATTCCTATTTGCATTTGCTTATGCTGTAGGATTTAATTGGTGCCAAGAGATGTGTGTATTTGTTTTAGTCCCTTGGGTGTAGGTCGCCAGCCAATGTGTTTGTCTGGTGATTTATGATGCACATGATGAAGCTGGGATAAACCAACTCAAGGGTATAGTTTCCTGATTATGCGGTTGTATTATATATGAACCGATGAATTTCCTTTCAGGTAATTTAGGATAGGATAAAGAACTCTTATAGGGGGTTTTACATGCGAAGGTATGCTTGCAAGTAAGAATTCTTTTGCAGAAGCTTGAAAATAAATATATTCGGTAAGCTAATAAAGAAATCTTAAGGAGCAATGGTATGCGAAGAGAATGCATGAAGGTAAGTTTTCTTTACAGGGACTTAAAGATCATAGATTTGATCTCTTAAATGCGTGCAGCATTTTTAGGTGCCGAATGCGAATGCATTGGCGAGGACTTAAGCGTCTTGGGTGATGATTATGCGGGTTTTTCAGGAAGGTAAACCGTGGGATTTGGCGGAATCCCCACAGATCTACCACCCCTAATCCAGGGTGTTACGCGTCACCTTGCCCATTGGATGGTTTGCAGCCAGGGGTATACCGGCTGTATTATAACGGCGCCTCTCTGACACCAGGTCGAATCAGAGCAGTAAGCAGACCTTACCATATCAAATCGCGACTCTGATGTGGCGGACTATTTGAAACCCCAAGACTCAAGGGATCAAAAATGAATAATCAATATACAAAAAACAATCCCACGAAAATCCCGGTAGGCGTAGGCGTGATGAGCCGACACTACCATAAGGGACCAAATCATCAAGAAAACACCGACTCGGCAAAAAGATGACGTAGGGAAAAACGGAAAAAGCGGAATATACGCGTCGGCACGTGGAATGGTCGAACGTTATATAAACCAGGCGCGATACAGACGTGCGTAGAAAACGCGAAACAATATAAAATGGACATCGTCGCGCTTCAGGAAGTTCGACTCCCACATTAAGTAATCGAAATCAACGGGTTTGCACTGGCGTGTGCAGGTACCGATACACATAACCTCGGATCCGGCTTCATCATAAGCAAGAAGATTGCGCCCCATGTAAAAGATGTGAAATTTATTAATGACCGAAGGTCGGTGCTAAAAATACAGGGCCCATGGTACAATTATGTATTTATAAACGTACACGCCTCAACAGAATCTACCAACGAAGAAACAAAGGACACATACTACGAGACCCTAGAGGAAGTATTTGATGGGATCTCATCAACCGATGTTAAAATCCTCCTCGGCGACCTCAATGCAAAAATTGGAAAGGAAGATATATTCAAACCAACAATAGGTAAAGAAAGCCTACATGACGTTTCAAATGATAATGATATTCGAATTATCACGTTCGCACCGTCAAAAGATCTGGTAGTGAAAAGCACGATGTTCAAGCACAAGCAAATCCATAAAGCCACATGGATATCACCCGACGGCGTAACGCGTAATCAAATAGACCACTTCCTCATAGACAAAAGACACCACTCTAATATCCTTAACGTAAGATCATATAGAGAAGCAGATTGGGACTCCGATCACCTTCTAGTTATGAGCAAAATTAGAAGTCGGCTCGCAGAAAACCCACATGGACAGTCACGGGAGACGAGCAAAAAGTTCGAGATTGATAAACTAAAAGACCTACGTAAAAAGGCGGAATATCAAGACGAACTAACGAATAGATTTAGCATCCTAGAGAATGACAGTACTGAGGAAGAGGAAGTCAATAGTGTGGACACTAAATGGACATCGACCAGAGACACAATCAAACAAACAGCCCAAGAGGTATTAGGATTTAAGAAAACAACTAAGTCCAAACCTTGGTTTGACGATGAGTGCGGGGCGAAGATCGAACAACGTAAACGCCTCAGAATGATCCACTTAGAAGCATATGATGAAGTCAACGCAGTAAGATACGCGACAATTCGGAAAAAGACAACGAAAATTTTTGAAACGCAAAAAACGCGAATGGGAGAAGACTAGGATCGAAAAAATCATAGAAAATTCCAGAGCAAAAAACATCAGAGGTATGTTTGCCGGCATAAATTCAATTAGAAATAGTTACCTAGGGGGAGCCAAAATAATCCGATACACAAACGGCTGTCTGGTGACAGAAACAAAAAATATCGTGACAAGATGGAAGCAGTAGTTTGAAAACCTGCTCAATGTGCGCACCCATCAACCACAAATAAACGCACCAGACGTACATACAGCCGAGCCTCGGATCCCAGAGCCCTCTTTCGACGAAGTTGTAGACGCGATAAATCGACTGAAAAACACCAAGGCTCCTGGAGTCGATTGCATACCGGCAGAGCTTGTGAAGCATGGAGGAGAGGTAACCGCTCGAAAGATCCACCAACTGGTCAAAACAATATGGGACAAGGAAGTCATTCCGGAAGAATGGAAAACCCCAATAGTCATCCTCGTTTTCAAAAAAGGCGACAGCTCTGACTGCGAAAATTACGGAGGAATATCATTGCTCCCAACCACATACAAAATATTAACAAATGTCATACTGGCAAGAATCACACCGTACGCAGAAGAAATATTGGGAGACTACCATTGCGGATTCCGTCGAAACCAGTCAACAAGCGACCAGATCTTCACAATAAGGCAACTGCTGGAAAAGAAGTGGGAATACAGAGAGAGCCCTCGTACGAATTTGCATGAACGAAAAGAAAGGGCGAGTTAGAATAGAAAACCACCTCTCAGAAACATTTGAAATCCGGGACGGACTACAACAGGGGGGTGGCCTCTCACCATGTCTTTTTAACCTTGTCCTCGAGTATGTTATCAGAGGGGTACAAGACGACAACTTGGCCGGATCATCCCTGAACGGGATCACACAAGGGCTCGCGTATGCGGATGACATCGCCGTTCTGGGCGATAATCTCGAAACTGTAAGTAAAAACTGTGAAATCATCATGCAAGCAGCAGAAGAAGTGGGCCTAGAAATAAATGAAGACAAAACAAAAGACGCGATTACGGCGAGAGCAGGTGGACCTCAGAGAACACATATAAACATTAGGGGCAAGATATTTGAAAATGAAAAAGAATTTAAATATCTGGGAACGATAGTGACGACCAGAAACGAAACGTCAAACGAAAAGACTACACTCCGGCAACGCTAGTTGGCATGCAGCCAGTAAACTGTTGAAATCCAAACTGCTATCACGTAACATAAAGCTCCATGTCTATAGAACCATAATCATGCCGATTGCTCTATACGGATGGGAAACATGGGCTCTCACAAAACGGGAAGAAAACAAATTCCGTGCATTCGAGAATAAAGTTTTAAGGGGTATATTTGGCGGTAAATATGACGAGGAGTTAGGACAATGGAGGAAACTCCACAACCACGAATTGGAAGAGCTATACCACAAACCTACAATAGTGAGAGTGATCAAGTCGCGAAGATTAAGATGGGCCGGACACGTGGCGCGAATGGGCGATGATAGGACCGTGCATAGAATTATTGACGGTAAACTAACGGGAAAGAGACCGACAGGACGGCCGCGACGGAGATGGGAGGACAGTGTTTGATTGGACCTCGAGGAGATCGGATCGGATGGTCGAACGTGGAAGCAGAACGTACGGGACAGGGACAATGGCGGAGCCGAGTCGGTGAGGTCATGAACTTCCGGGTTCCTACAGGCCAATAAATAATAAATAATAATAGGTAACTACCTTAATCTTACGGATGTATATACTTAGAATTATATATAAACATAAAAAATACGACAAATCATATCAAATTAAACTATTAGAATTAAAAGAACTAGGTCTTTTGGTAGGAACCAAACATTTAACGGAGGGCGGAGTTAATACCCAAAACCCTTTTTATCTATAATGACTCAATCAACAATCTACATATTTCAGACAATGAAGCATTACATCCAGTTCGATGACTCATTAGCATCTCTTATCCACAGAATATTTCCTACCAGCTCTTATCTACACTAGCATCCTTATCTACATAACACAAAACGTATATACACGAAATGTTCCCAATGGTATAGAATTACTCTAAGTCATGACAATAGGTTCGGACATTGTGATCATTAAGTCCTATTGTAAATTAGTCATTTAAGTGAAGGAAAAAATAAAGACACCATCTAGTAAGAAATAAATCTCTACCTGACAAAGTAACGAAAAACATTTTTTTTCCTTTCCGTGGCGGCAATAAGAATAACTCGTGCACTTCAGATGGGTAACACAAGATCCGTGGAAATTAGGTGTTAGTTTTTGAATTGGTGCATTTGCAAGTCATAAAACATCTGGCATGTTTAGAGGTGTTGTAGCGTCCTACGAACGCACAATTCCGCCCAGGTAAGGTTCCAAACCTTCAAGGAACTTACTTACCTTATCCATTACACGTGCACACAGACACGTGTCCCCAAAGCTCTTAATCAGACCTGTAACAAGGGCATAGGAAGCTGAAACAATGTTGAACCCGACATAAAAAAAAACAAGGAACTTAACGTTCAAAAACTTTCAGTATCGAGTCAACGCATCCATTCATCGTATGCAAAAACAATTCCAGATTACAGGCCATAAATCTTCCATCCAAAACATCTGCACGATGTTTCCAAGGAATTATATCTTCGGTAAATTAACCGAACCAGGGATGCATACTCGGGTAGCTAAAAGCAATTAGCACCTCTAATTCTGTGCAAGATCCCAAAAATCCAACAGCTAAAGCATCGCATACAGATCTCCCATCTTAAACATCTGCACGATGTTTACCAGGAATTACCATTTTCGGTGGATAGATAACAACGGATACATACGCTGGCAGCTAAACGCAAGAAAGCATATCGCCTATCCGCTGCCAAAATTGTAAACAACCGTAATTATCGCAACAAGATAATTCGGAAGATTTACAAGTCCAACGGCAACAAAGGAAATACTCCGGTCCCACGATTCCTTTGTAAAAATTTCACACCCATTAGAGGGATCTAATGGATTTCGGTTGTGTTTGCAAAAGGCAAGCAACCACGGGCTGTACGCCCGAACAATCATCTCCGTCCTGCGCGCCAGATGTTCTGTGCAAACAGAAGGCTGTAGCGATCCTAAATCGCTACTCCTATCCAAATCCCCAATATTATCAATTCCTAAATTCCCTAATTTCATATTGAATCATATGAGCAATAAATTAACCCAAAGTTAATTTATCACTCATTGATTCAAATTCCACATAAAAAACCCAAATCCCAAATTTTCCATTGCTTCATTTCAAATCCCAGATTGAGTCACATGTACAACGAATTTAACCAAAAGTTAATTCATCGTACATTGACTCAATTCCTAAAAAATCATGAAATGCTAAATTCAAAACGCACTTCATGATTTCCCTTCCTAGAACCCATCCAACTAAAGCCTCTAACAAATTCCCAGAACACAACTCAAATTGAAACACAAACTCTTATGTGTGTTTCTGGGAATTTTGACCATAAAATAGTTGACAATTCTCAACTAAAAATTCTATAAAAGGGGAGTGAATTTCAATTTCGTGATCAGTTGGATTTCAGAGGCCGAACCTATGGCCGACAAAGTATAAATACATCAGTTGAAGTTCCGAGGTCGGACCCCTGGCCGCATACCATCCTGGTCCGAAAATAAAATGTTCAAAAGAAATTTAAATAAAGAAAAGATTACAATCCCAAGTAAAAACCGGCCGTTTGATTTACACAAGATATACGACGGGAAGCTTGCGCGCGTGTTTTAATTATTCTGAACATCCCGCAGCCGATTATCAGGGGACTCCCTGTAAAGAGACGAAACACGCTAACAACGCCACCGCCCCAGGACCCAACAACTAGTCCTAGGGAAGCACGTCAACGACGAAGCCGCACCCAAAAAAGAAACCCAACAACTGGCGCAGCCGGTAGGATTTAGGTAAAGCCATAGAACGGACGGTTCTAATAAGAGCTACTAAACCCTAAATCCCACAAACCTACAAAAAACACCACAAGAAAAACCATGGATAAATAAGCATAACCAACCTACTGGCATACAAGGATTTTCACCTGACATCAGCAGCACAGATATTGCGGCAAAGGATATTTTCTCAGCACTTAAGGACATCAAATCAATCATCGCTTTAAAAAACCGTAAGACAAATAGCGTCGACTCCTTAATTCAGCAGAAGTTATATTTACTACCTAAAATATCGTACAAACATAATTCGCCATCGAATGTCTCAAGTGTACTTCCAAAACAACGATATAATAGCAGCAGGATTCATATCTTAGCTAACAAGGAGAAAGTTAGATTCAGCATTCCAGAAGGAGGAAAAAGAAGAAAAAAAAAACTAGCGACAAAACGAACGTTCGCTTTAATGATCTTAATTCATTAAGTAAAATTACATATAAAACATATATATATATACAATAAACGAGAAAATCCAGGAAAATAAACAAAAAAAAAAACAATAACCTTGAACGAACGTACTGGGCAAGACACCCTTCCCCTTCCATCCGAGGCTGAGTCTGGCCCTGGAAGTACGATTCATAAACCAACAAAAAGGAAACTCCCACACACAAAAAAAACAACAAACAACAACCGCTACGCAGCAGCCCCACCGAGTAGCAGCCCCAACAGCACCGGACCAAGACGAGCAGCAGTAAACAATTAAATCTAAGTAAGCATTCTTTCTTTCTAACCATATTTCCCATAAAGATATTATTTTCTACTCTTACAAAAAAACAACATATAATCCTAACTTGCTTTACCCCAAAAACAAAAATTATAACAAAACAAAACCAACTTCTAAGACTGGGAGAAGACTAGGATCGAAAAAATCATAGAAAATTCCAGAGCAAAAAACATCAGAGGTATGTTTGCCGGCATAAATTCAATTAGAAATAGTTACCTAGGGGGAGCCAAAATAATCCGATACACAAACGGCTGTCTGGTGACAGAAACAAAAAATATCGTGACAAGATGGAAGCAGTAGTTTGAAAACCTGCTCAATGTGCGCACCCATCAACCACAAATAAACGCACCAGACGTACATACAGCCGAGCCTCGGATCCCAGAGCCCTCTTTCGACGAAGTTGTAGGCGCGATAAATCGACTGAAAAACACCAAGGCTCCTGGAGTCGATTGCATACCGGCAGAGCTTGTGAAGCATGGAGGAGAGGTAACCGCTCGAAAGATCCACCAACTGGTCAAAACAATATGGGACAAGGAAGTCATTCCGGAAGAATGGAAAACCCCAATAGTCATCCTCGTTTTCAAAAAAGGCGACAGCTCTGACTGCGAAAATTACGGAGGAATATCATTGCTCCCAACCACATACAAAATATTAACAAATGTCATACTGGCAAGAATCACACCGTACGCAGAAGAAATATTGGGAGACTACCATTGCGGATTCCGTCGAAACCAGTCAACAAGCGACCAGATCTTCACAATAAGGCAACTGCTGGAAAAGAAGTGGGAATACAGAGAGAGCCCTCGTACGAATTTGCATGAACGAAAAGAAAGGGCGAGTTAGAATAGAAAACCACCTCTCAGAAACATTTGAAATCCGGGACGGACTACAACAGGGGGGTGGCCTCTCACCATGTCTTTTTAACCTTGTCCTCGAGTATGTTATCAGAGGGGTACAAGACGACAACTTGGCCGGATCATCCCTGAACGGGATCACACAAGGGCTCGCGTATGCGGATGACATCGCCGTTCTGGGCGATAATCTCGAAACTGTAAGTAAAAACTGTGAAATCATCATGCAAGCAGCAGAAGAAGTGGGCCTAGAAATAAATGAAGACAAAACAAAAGACGCGATTACGGCGAGAGCAGGTGGACCTCAGAGAACACATATAAACATTAGGGGCAAGATATTTGAAAATGAAAAAGAATTTAAATATCTGGGAACGATAGTGACGACCAGAAACGAAACGTCAAACGAAAAGACTACACTCCGGCAACGCTAGTTGGCATGCAGCCAGTAAACTGTTGAAATCCAAACTGCTATCACGTAACATAAAGCTCCATGTCTATAGAACCATAATCATGCCGATTGCTCTATACGGATGGGAAACATGGGCTCTCACAAAACGGGAAGAAAACAAATTCCGTGCATTCGAGAATAAAGTTTTAAGGGGTATATTTGGCGGTAAATATGACGAGGAGTTAGGACAATGGAGGAAACTCCACAACCACGAATTGGAAGAGCTATACCACAAACCTACAATAGTGAGAGTGATCAAGTCGCGAAGATTAAGATGGGCCGGACACGTGGCGCGAATGGGCGATGATAGGACCGTGCATAGAATTATTGACGGTAAACTAACGGGAAAGAGACCGACAGGACGGCCGCGACGGAGATGGGAGGACAGTGTTTGATTGGACCTCGAGGAGATCGGATCGGATGGTCGAACGTGGAAGCAGAACGTACGGGACAGGGACAATGGCGGAGCCGAGTCGGTGAGGTCATGAACTTCCGGGTTCCTACAGGCCAATAAATAATAAATAATAATAGGTAACTACCTTAATCTTACGGATGTATATACTTAGAATTATATATAAACATAAAAAATACGACAAATCATATCAAATTAAACTATTAGAATTAAAAGAACTAGGTCTTTTGGTAGGAACCAAACATTTAACGGAGGGCGGAGTTAATACCCAAAACCCTTTTTATCTATAATGACTCAATCAACAATCTACATATTTCAGACAATGAAGCATTACATCCAGTTCGATGACTCATTAGCATCTCTTATCCACAGAATATTTCCTACCAGCTCTTATCTACACTAGCATCCTTATCTACATAACACAAAACGTATATACACGAAATGTTCCCAATGGTATAGAATTACTCTAAGTCATGACAATAGGTTCGGACATTGTGATCATTAAGTCCTATTGTAAATTAGTCATTTAAGTGAAGGAAAAAATAAAGACACCATCTAGTAAGAAATAAATCTCTACCTGACAAAGTAACGAAAAACATTTTTTTTCCTTTCCGTGGCGGCAATAAGAATAACTCGTGCACTTCAGATGGGTAACACAAGATCCGTGGAAATTAGGTGTTAGTTTTTGAATTGGTGCATTTGCAAGTCATAAAACATCTGGCATGTTTAGAGGTGTTGTAGCGTCCTACGAACGCACAATTCCGCCCAGGTAAGGTTCCAAACCTTCAAGGAACTTACTTACCTTATCCATTACACGTGCACACAGACACGTGTCCCCAAAGCTCTTAATCAGACCTGTAACAAGGGCATAGGAAGCTGAAACAATGTTGAACCCGACATAAAAAAAAACAAGGAACTTAACGTTCAAAAACTTTCAGTATCGAGTCAACGCATCCATTCATCGTATGCAAAAACAATTCCAGATTACAGGCCATAAATCTTCCATCCAAAACATCTGCACGATGTTTCCAAGGAATTATATCTTCGGTAAATTAACCGAACCAGGGATGCATACTCGGGTAGCTAAAAGCAATTAGCACCTCTAATTCTGTGCAAGATCCCAAAAATCCAACAGCTAAAGCATCGCATACAGATCTCCCATCTTAAACATCTGCACGATGTTTACCAGGAATTACCATTTTCGGTGGATAGATAACAACGGATACATACGCTGGCAGCTAAACGCAAGAAAGCATATCGCCTATCCGCTGCCAAAATTGTAAACAACCGTAATTATCGCAACAAGATAATTCGGAAGATTTACAAGTCCAACGGCAACAAAGGAAATACTCCGGTCCCACGATTCCTTTGTAAAAATTTCACACCCATTAGAGGGATCTAATGGATTTCGGTTGTGTTTGCAAAAGGCAAGCAACCACGGGCTGTACGCCCGAACAATCATCTCCGTCCTGCGCGCCAGATGTTCTGTGCAAACAGAAGGCTGTAGCGATCCTAAATCGCTACTCCTATCCAAATCCCCAATATTATCAATTCCTAAATTCCCTAATTTCATATTGAATCATATGAGCAATAAATTAACCCAAAGTTAATTTATCACTCATTGATTCAAATTCCACATAAAAAACCCAAATCCCAAATTTTCCATTGCTTCATTTCAAATCCCAGATTGAGTCACATGTACAACGAATTTAACCAAAAGTTAATTCATCGTACATTGACTCAATTCCTAAAAAATCATGAAATGCTAAATTCAAAACGCACTTCATGATTTCCCTTCCTAGAACCCATCCAACTAAAGCCTCTAACAAATTCCCAGAACACAACTCAAATTGAAACACAAACTCTTATGTGTGTTTCTGGGAATTTTGACCATAAAATAGTTGACAATTCTCAACTAAAAATTCTATAAAAGGGGAGTGAATTTCAATTTCGTGATCAGTTGGATTTCAGAGGCCGAACCTATGGCCGACAAAGTATAAATACATCAGTTGAAGTTCCGAGGTCGGACCCCTGGCCGCATACCATCCTGGTCCGAAAATAAAGTGTTCAAAAGAAATTTAAATAAAGAAAAGATTACAATCCCAAGTAAAAACCGGCCGTTTGATTTACACAAGATATACGACGGGAAGCTTGCGCGCGTGTTTTAATTATTCTGAACATCCCGCAGCCGATTATCAGGGGACTCCCTGTAAAGAGACGAAACACGCTAACAACGCCACCGCCCCAGGACCCAACAACTAGTCCTAGGGAAGCACGTCAACGACGAAGCCGCACCCAAAAAAGAAACCCAACAACTGGCGCAGCCGGTAGGATTTAGGTAAAGCCATAGAACGGACGGTTCTAATAAGAGCTACTAAACCCTAAATCCCACAAACCTACAAAAAACACCACAAGAAAAACCATGGATAAATAAGCATAACCAACCTACTGGCATACAAGGATTTTCACCTGACATCAGCAGCACAGATATTGCGGCAAAGGATATTTTCTCAGCACTTAAGGACATCAAATCAATCATCGCTTTAAAAAACCGTAAGACAAATAGCGTCGACTCCTTAATTCAGCAGAAGTTATATTTACTACCTAAAATATCGTACAAACATAATTCGCCATCGAATGTCTCAAGTGTACTTCCAAAACAACGATATAATAGCAGCAGGATTCATATCTTAGCTAACAAGGAGAAAGTTAGATTCAGCATTCCAGAAGGAGGAAAAAGAAGAAAAAAAAAACTAGCGACAAAACGAACGTTCGCTTTAATGATCTTAATTCATTAAGTAAAATTACATATAAAACATATATATATATACAATAAACGAGAAAATCCAGGAAAATAAACAAAAAAAAAAACAATAACCTTGAACGAACGTACTGGGCAAGACACCCTTCCCCTTCCATCCGAGGCTGAGTCTGGCCCTGGAAGTACGATTCATAAACCAACAAAAAGGAAACTCCCACACACAAAAAAAACAACAAACAACAACCGCTACGCAGCAGCCCCACCGAGTAGCAGCCCCAACAGCACCGGACCAAGACGAGCAGCAGTAAACAATTAAATCTAAGTAAGCATTCTTTCTTTCTAACCATATTTCCCATAAAGATATTATTTTCTACTCTTACAAAAAAACAACATATAATCCTAACTTGCTTTACCCCAAAAACAAAAATTATAACAAAACAAAACCAACTTCTAAGACTCGGTCGCCCCCATCTCCGTCTATATTGTGCACATACCTACAATTTATATTTTATACTCATATATTTAAATTGCCAAACAAATTAATTATATCGACACTCGCCCTTGGGATAGAAGACACCTAAAACATACATACCCGTAGCCCCTCTCCTCCATTTACACTGACACTACCATTTTACCCCCTCCTGATCTATGGAATTAGGAACCACCCCAAACACTACTACGCCCCACGACACTTTGAATCCTTCACCCAAAAAACTCCGTAGCGGAACTATCATCGAAATAACCCCTCCGATAAAAACTCGCGACCTTAGCCCAAACCTACCAGAAATTTCAGCTCCTCAGCACCAAACGGATCTCGTAACCTTTGAAACAATGGCTATTGATTATACAAAGGTTGCGAAGCTGTCAGCACAGCTAATCCCCATCTTCTCCGGGGAATTAAATCCGCATATAGGTACAGAGCTGGAAACATTCTTGGATTGCTGCAAGAGGGTCTTAAACTGCCTCAGGACCGAAGAACACGAGGCTTCTCTACAGATATTCCCCACTAGACTGAGGGGAGAAGCTTCTGCCCTCTTCGCGTCCACTCCGTTCGCAACCTTTCAGGAAGCCGAGGACGTGTTGAGAAAAGTTTATTTACCGGTAGAAAATTACCAAGACCTGGTAAATAAACTTTTAGCCATTCGACAAAACCCAGCAGAAGCTATTATTCTCTTCCAACTACGACTGAAAAAATTATTAATGGAATGCAAAAAAGCCGCGGAGCTAAAATATGGTCCCATACTGTCCGAGGCAGTAAAAACACAACTAGATGACTTCGCTAAAAGCATCTACATGAAGGGATTAATAAACCCATACCATCAACAATTTTTACTACTAATGGGAGATGCAACGCTGGACTCTCTAATGAAAAAAACCTTGGAGTTGGAACAAATCCAACAACCTCAGCTGCCGTTAACTTTTGCGCAAATTCCACTTAATTCTCCTTCACCTTATTCACCAATAGCACCTCCAACTCCCTATAAACCGATTCTAGATACCCAAATGGATCAGCCGATGGCACAAATAAGGCCCAATACCCCAGATGTGGAAATAATACCGCACATACAACCTATTGCACAGGGAATTCCACACCTAGAGGCGCAAATACCGCCAGCTGGCCAACCAAACAGGGAAACCGAAGGAATAATGGAAGCAGACCCCCTCAGCATACCCCTGACACATGCAGACCCTCTCAGCAGAATAACCTGCAGTTACTGTAACAAAAGGGGGCATGCCTATGAGGATTGTGTGAAAAGGAAGAACACACCCTTTTGCACACACTGCCAGCAATTAAATCACGATATCCGTGATTGCCGGCAATTAGGGGAAGTAAAAAGAGTTCTGCACGTAAGGCAGACTTGCGACTTCTGTGGCCAACAAGGACACAATCTAGGATCCTGTCAGCAAAAGCTGAAATGGGAGTCGCGAGTTCAATGTCAACCTGCAAAGAACTCCTCTACTTCAAAACCAAAACAAAAAAGGTCAAAACCCTCGGTGGCAAAAGGCAGCTACCACATCAGGACCCCACGCGCGCCGTTAACCAGCGCCCCAACTGTCCAACTACCTATAGATGTAGGTGTTAACAAGAACACAACGCTAGTAGTGGACACCGGCGCTGAAATCAGTCTGATCAACCAACATTGCCTTAGCAAAACAAACTGCAAAATAAATCGGCAAGAAGCCTGCACCATAGAGACGCCATTTGGAAGCATTAGGACCTTGGGAACCTGCAAGGTCAACTTCCAATTAAAAGGTAAGCCCAAACTCCCATGCACATTCCAAGTAGTGAGCAATATGCCCACCTTCCAGAAGACGGTCTACTGGGAAATGGCTTCCTGTCAAGGAACTGCAATGTGGAGGGCCCCAAACAACGCGTCACTTTTCCTCGCACGAAAAGAAACCCTACCGTATTTAGCGTGCCAATAAAATTCTCACACCTCGAGAAAAAGGCGCCTGAAAACAAATACGCCAAAGGAAAACAGGAGCAAGCCCAAGGTAAGCGCAAAATCCTCAGGTTAAAAAGGAACCCCAAGGAGCTAAGTGATGATATCAAGAGTAGTAATCAAATAATAAACACTTCATCAACAAATTTAACAAACTCGTGCCCCAGCTCCTCTCAGAATACAAACCTATTACAAATGCCCACAACGCCTGAAAAAATAATAAACCTCAATGAGATCGCGGAAATACTCAGGGTTTATCATAATTCCACTTCCGGTGAACATCTGAGCATCACCAAGTCGTATAATAAAATACGACAAAGATACTGATGGCCGTCCATGCCCTCCGACATTCGGAAATATAGAAACCAATGCGAAGAATGCCGTTCTTCAAAGGCAACCGCATGCCCCGGAATTAAAACAAAACCGCGATTGTTTCAAGTGGGAAAGATGGTATTGGTAAGGCACAAAACCCACAAGGGCAAAGAAACACCCATCTGGAAGGGCCCTTTCCTCATTACAGGAGTAACTGGGCCGAACAACACGACAATCGAAATTGGCCAAAAATCAGTAAAGATAAACAATAGGAAACTGAAACCATATTCCAAGACCAATTAGTTCTGATTCTTCACCCTAGTTCCAAATCCCCTCCCACTACTAACCCTAGACGTATGCTATCCCCAAGGTGTATCACAGTCCATCACTTAAAAACATTCCTAAATACACAATGTGGACAGAAATAACAGACGACATAAAAATTGTCAAAAAATATATAAAAACTAATAAATATTATACAAAAGAATATTAAAACAAATGTAACATATAAACAAAACAAAAGACACATTAACCCTCAATGAGGAAGACAATTTATAAATAACAAACAAAATTGCAATTACTTCAAAAATATATGTAAACCCTAATTAAAACCTAACTTAAAAATACGAAAAATATGAATATTAAGAAAAAACCAAAGAACAAACAAAACAAACATTAACCCTCAATGAGGAAGACAGTTTATAAACTAAATTGTAAAAAGAAGAAAGTAGCTGAACAAAATTATTGGCAAATCCAAAATAATTTAGCCCATTATTGTTACCAACTTTTATATTAACACTAATTATTAATCTTAACTATTTAACATTAACAAACCTTACAATTATATGCACCTACTTTTAAACTCACAAAAAAAATAATAAAACACAAAAGGTGCATATCAGATAAATAATATCCCTTACCATTATAAAATATGCTCTATATCCACCACTAGAATAAGACCTTATTAAAAATAAATACACATTTACCTATTAAGTTATTAATCTAGCGTTACGCCCAAATCAAAAAATTATAAATATCAACATTTTATACCCTTAAGCCTATGTTAAAAAAAACTACATTGTAAAACACAAATTAAACCAAAACCTTTACTAATTTAAAATCCATCTACTTACCTTTATAACACATATGCCCATACTTAAAATATACCTAAACCATGTTGATAAATACAACCAAGTAACGCAAGAAATGTAAAATTAAATTTAAACAAATGTAAACTATCGCGAAGTTGAAAACCCACCACCCTTTGCTTTTCACCCATTCTAGAAAATTAACCTCTTCTAGATTAATTTTCTTTTCTAAAGGGGGGAGGGATGTAGCGATCCTAAATCGCTACTCCTATCCAAATCCCCAATATTATCAATTCCTAAATTTCCTAATTTCATATTGAATCATATGAGCAATAAATTAACCCAAAGTTAATTTATCACTCATTGATTCAAATTCCACATAAAAAACCCAAATCCCAAATTTTCCATTGCTTCATTTCAAATCCCAGATTGAGTCACATGTACAACGAATTTAACCAAAAGTTAATTCATCGTACATTGACTCAATTCCTAAAAAATCATGAAATGCTAAATTCAAAACGCACTTCATGATTTCCCTTCCTAGAACCCATCCAACTAAAGCCTCTAACAAATTCCCAGAACACAACTCAAATTGAAACACAAACTCTTATGTGTGTTTCTGGGAATTTTGACCATAAAATAGTTGACAATTCTCAACTAAAAATTCTATAAAAGGGGAGTGAATTTCAATTTCGTGATCAGTTGGATTTCAGAGGCCGAACCTATGGCCGACAAAGTATAAATACATCAGTTGAAGTTCCGAGGTCGGACCCCTGGCCGCATACCATCCTGGTCCGAAAATAAAATGTTCAAAAGAAATTTAAATAAAGAAAAGATTACAATCCCAAGTAAAAACCGGCCGTTTGATTTACACAAGATATACGACGGGAAGCTTGCGCGCGTGTTTTAATTATTCTGAACATCCCGCAGCCGATTATCAGGGGACTCCCTGTAAAGAGACGAAACACGCTAACAACGCCACCGCCCCAGGACCCAACAACTAGTCCTAGGGAAGCACGTCAACGACGAAGCCGCACCCAAAAAAGAAACCCAACAAGGCCGTGGAAGAGGAAATGCTATCACCAACGAATAATGTATGCAAGATGACTTTCCCTTTCTCAGGAATCTACGAAATATCCCCGGGGATGCGATAACATGCTGCTAACAGAAATTCGGAAATTCTGTTAGCAGGGGGAATAAGAAAATTTTTCGATACAGATACAGATACGATCTGTATCAGGGTATTTTTCAGGAGAATAGCGAGTCAGGCTGATTTTGATAGCCCTCGGGACGAGAAGTCTCTTTCGAAGGACCAGGAGAGTCTATATCGAAGATTCGCATCGCTTAGTCGAGCAGCAGGACAGTGAACCCCGCCGACGAGATCGAACCGCGAGACGAATACACTAGTAGAAGTAACCGCGACTTAAAAGTTAAAAATAAAGAGAAAGGCGAGTTAACGTGTGTCCAAAGTTCGTAAGTTAACTTACAGTAAAAGCGCCAGGAGTACTTAATACGGATAGTGACTTGATGTAAACTCGGAATTAAAAACAATGTTAATAAACAAAAGTGTACACTAAAAATAGTTCGTGTTTTATTTATGTAAAATAAACAGACCTGGTTCACCTAAAGGTAGTTCGTCGCTTCCTTTGCCACCGTGTTTTGCTCCGCTTGTGTATTTTCCTCTGCGGTTAACAGTGTTCGGCGGAACACTGCATCATCAAACATTTTAAAACGACACACAAATCCGCCAAAGTGTTAATTGCGTATAGCATACATAAGAATATATGCATTATGCTGTTTGATTTTAGGGAATTGAATTGAATTGGATGAAATTGAGTAAATGAATTGAAGTGAATAAATGAATTGAATTCAATGTTAGAGAATTTGAACGTTTAGTTCGATTGGGTTTGACATTGAATTCAATGTTGTGTTGGGGATATGAAATGGATTATGTTATAGGTGGGATTTGTGTATATGTGGGAGGAAATTGGTAGGGCTTCCTGGAGCACTACAACACTGCGGCATCGTGGATCATAAATTCGTATTTTCTTTAGGACATTATTCGGTCGGAACAAATATCTCTCAAAATTTGATTTGTAGCAGAAACTTCATGTGGCGTGATAACGTTTTATTGAAACCAAATGGTCTGTAGACCTAATTGATTGAAAAAATAGAAAGTATGCACAAGGTAGTCGACCTGGGGGTGTTTAAAATTTTTGGAAAGTTGACATAGCCTTGGCCTGTACGAAATCTTCTCCGGCAGTTAGCATAGGAATACTAATGACAATGGCCACCAAGTTTACCAACCCACTGAAATTAGTGGGTTATTCACTTTTTTCCTGGATTCAAATGGATTCAAATTTTATCCTGGATAGTGATAAAGATGAATTATGTAACTTTGTCGAACAGGAGCTCATTATCTCCCATGAGTACTACATAAAAATCGCCCTAGGGATTTGGAATTTAAGATGGGCCGACATATTTATTGTAAAACTTGAATGTATTTTGTCATATAAAAAATAAAAACAACAACAAGGACTGCTACTATTACGTCGCAAACAGTAATTCGGCCCCCACAGCTCTCATGAGAATGTGGGGGGTGTAAGTATGTGTGTCACAGGGACACAAGTTCACTACGGCTCCCCCAACTTTCCTAGTAATGGATCACGGGCACAGGAACTAAGAACACTGTGGTCGGTCCCCACACGTCGCAATTAGATTAAACAAACGACTCCAATTCTTTTTTAGATTTTATTCAGGATACGGTGGTTACACGTAATAAAGTTCACGACTTAAGAAAAAGGTCCAAATTCATTTATATTTAGTCAACAGCTTTGCTATAGTTCACACAGAGAATATATTGTCTGCTTAAAGTAGTTCGCAACTTATATTTAATTAAAGTAGTTTAAAACTTAAGCACAGTATTCAAATTTATTGACATTCAGTTAATACTTTGTAATTATTCACACAGAGGTTACATTGTTTGCTTAAAGTAGTTCGCAACTCTATTTAATTAAAGTAGTTTAAGACTTAAGCGCAGTATTCAAATTTATTTACATTCGGTTAATAACTTTGTAATTGTTCACACAGAGATTATATTTAATTACATTAGTTTAGAACTTAAGCACTGTATTCAAAATAGTCAAAGGACATTAGTTAAGATGGTCCAAGGCATTGGTTCGGAATAATAATTTAAAGAACTCAATATAATTTATCACCGTATACAAGAATGGCAACACGAATGATTACTTCGACTGATGTAGCTCCGGCCACGTTCGCGCACCCTGACAGTTTACAGAAGACTCATTCAGACCGCCACCGAAGCAACAGAACCACAAAACATTCCTTTATTGCTCCGATGACCATATATGGTAATTTTCATCTTTTGAATTCTGTTTGAAAACGACAGATACTAAATTCTATCGCTTCCACACCAATAGGGGATGATTCCCCCATCGGTCGCAGGAAATATGCGCACACACACACGGTGATCGCTTTGTATGCTCATGCTGTGTGTGCGTGGTCAAACGAAACGTGGATTAAGGAAATCCACTGGGGAAACATGAGTTGGCATGTCTGCAGCTGGTGCAGCACACACCGTTGAAACATATTTTGATGTTCGTACGATCAGCGACTGCCTATAGCAATTTTGCTGATCGTGTACACATTGGCGGCACTTCCAGCAATCGGAATCTTGCTGGGGAAATTTCCATTTACAGAACCCGAACGCTTGGGTTGACCGCCGTATGCTACGATGTATCTGCCGTTCATGTGACCAACCGTTGTCGCATGGTTTAGAAACTAACGTACGAAATATCTCCTGCGGCATTGTAGCCGCCTTCTTTAGGAGACATTTCGTTGGTAGAAACCAATGTAATGTTGGTTGCTAGATGTGCGACCAATTTGCCTTTCCTATAGAAACACTTGTGTTGCTGATGGCGTTTTACCTCAGCGCGTTTAAGCATTTCAGGGTAGGTTGGTCGTTATGCGCAGGTAAGTTATGCTTTTTAAGCTTCCACATGGCCAGGTGGGAGTTTTTAAATGGGGCAATGGGAAGATGATAGGTGGCGTTCAAAGGAACCGCCACAAGAATACCAAAAATCGGGGGCAAGGAGGGGAAAAAGTTTACAGACCTACGGAAAGTCACCAAAGAAGTCTCAATGCTTACCCCAGGTACAATATAAAGGATTTTCTGGGTAAATTAATGGTTAAGATACCTCGGGCTACCATAAGCAGACTATAAAGCAGTTCCCATACCTTGCATGAAAACATCAATGGCAAAAATCAATGAGCGATAAGAATTACAAACCTAATTAAGAGCCCCAAGATATTGATTTCTTTTTGTTACACGAACTATCGACTTTTGAGGAGGCCTTAAATGACGAACGCACAAGATGGGCAAACGGATGGCGAAGGAATAAAGGAAAAAGATATCGAAGTCTTTTATGTACACAACGGTCTCAGGAAAGTGGATTTTGAGGAATTGTTGCAACTAAAACAAATTACACACACGCAACCGTATTGAAGAAGACAGTGCACAAGAGAATCGAAATTCATCAGTGCGGCACATCAGAGCACTCATAAAGCTTAGCTTAAATAGGGAGTTGAGACACCCCCGCGCACACGCGGCAGTGGTTTGATATATCGTGGTTTGGTTTTAACCTTTTTATAATGTTAGTTCACATCGCGTTCTTCACAACTTCGCAAAATGCTGTAGTACCCTTATATGTCAATGTGTTAATGCATATTGCGAACGGAAAGAAACTACCGATAAAGATGTTATAATAAGAATATGATCAGAAAGAACATTCCACATTCGTGTGGTTTGGTTGAAGAATGATTGTTATACACTGTTGCAAACTTAAAGGGCTTGTCAAAATGTTCTTGGTCTCTAAATTGGTACCACTGTCTTCTATCTGGACGTGAAGTTTGAGCGCGATCTGTCACCTAGTTTGTTTGGCGTACTCAATTTTATCAGTTCATCTCAAGTGTGTTTTACGATTTTTTCTGAGTTCTGTTGAAAAGAACTTAATCGCATAAAGATGTTAGAACGAGTCACGAGACGTAGGTCTACGCATTTGATATCTAAACCAGTCAACAAGCATCGGAATGTCGCCTTTCAACTGCGCCGAAACCGAAAAAACGTCGATCAAAAATTAAAGTACTCTTGACCGTTTTCGGTTACTAAGCAGTGTTGTGTGGTTAGAATTCTTGCCAGGACGTCTGACGATAAATAAAGAATATTATCTGGGAATTATGCAGCGATTGAGAGAGAAAATTTGTCTGAAAGGGTCTGGTTTGTGAAGAGAAAACTCATTGATTTTGCACCACGATCATGCACCATTCTACAAGGCTATCATTATGAACGAATTTCTGGCCAAAAACATAACAAACAAGATGGAATGACCACTGTGTTCTCCGGATATGGCTCGGGCTGACGTTTTTATCTATTCAGAACTCAAATTACCACTTCGAGACACCTGTGTCCATTCGATAGAAGACATAAAAGAAAATCCGGGGCGAGAACTGAAGTCGTTTACAGAAAATGCGCACTGTAAACAATCTAACTAACAGACCGCGCTCAAATTTCACGTCAGGGTATAAGACAGCTATTCTAACTTAGTTACAAAACACTTTTGACAAACACTTTCAATGAGCTTTTTAATTGATCAATACCCGATACTTTATTGACAGTAAAACATATCGGATACGAATCTTTATGATACCTTGTGTTCCACGTTATAAGCAGTAATGGTTAGGATGCTCTTTGTCACAACATGTTTTAAATAACTCTCCACCCTCTACACTCGAGGTGTTATCTTGGGTCCAGCATTGTCATGCAAGGGATCGGGCCGTGCCTATTGACCAACGCAGGTTGCTTTTCAGCCAATTTGGCATGCAATATGTCGATTTTCTCACAATATTTGAAACCGTTTCTCCCGCTTGAAGAAATGGAAAGTGTATTGGTCCTTTCGATGTCCACCAAATTGTCACCATAACCTTTTTTGGGTGAAGATCGGACTTGGGAGTGTGTTCTGGCTTTTCAGCTGCATCCAACCACTGCCCAGTTCTTTTACGGTTATCATACAGAATCCACTTTTCATCACAGGTGACTGTCCGGTGCAAAAACGGTTCAGTATGGTTTCTAAATCTAACGATGCGCAGATTTCCAGGCGCCGTCGTTTTCAGGACTGATTCAATTCATGGGGCACCCACTTATCTAGTTTCCTTACCTTACCTATGAGAGAAAGGTGTCGACTTATGGTCATTGGGGGAATTCCCATGGTTTGTGCAATCTCTCGTACCGATTTCACTGGATCCGCATCCACCATTGCTCTTAAAACAGCCTCATTAACTAACATTTCTGGCTTTCCACGTGGTTCATTTTCGAGGTTGAAATCTCCCTAATGAAACTTCCAAATCAACGTCGTATAGTGCGTTCGTTAATCGCTACATCCTCAAATACGTCATTAATGTTTTTCATTGCCAATAAAGCATTATGTCATCATCGTCATCATCGGCCCTACAACCGGGAACTGTTCTTGGTCTTATTTAGCAAGTCCTGAGGCTTAATAAGTTTTCCATAATCGTTTGTTTTTTCCGGGCAAGGAAACTAGTCTTGCGCCAGAGGCTCTCCGGTATTAAAGCATTATGTCCCATTTTAAATTCATAAAAGAAGAGGGTTCGAATTTCAACTGCCGGCCGCATGGTAAACAATTCCTAGAAAAAAAAAGTACTTGTAACGAACCCTAAAATTCTCACACTTCAAGCACACGTACCACTTTACTTTATAAGAAAATTTAAAATTCTGGCACAGATGTTCACTCGAGAACTTCTTATCTCCGACTGAGCCACCATCGGACATTTCATGTAGTACATCACAATATGGTAAACACCGTAAATATGGAATTTAGGTAATGGATTTGAAAGTCAAAATCTGCCGCATCTCCTTGAGATAACTTATGCAACAGTGCTGCTGTCGCTGGGGCAGTATACTACATAGATTCACTTTTCCGCTGTCATCAGACTTCCCGTTGATTTATTACTTCAAAAGCTGTATTGTTGGTCACTGAGGAACTCGATTGTTCCAAGATAAGTAGAGAGCGGGTACACGGATTGTATTTCTGACCTCATTGCTTAGAAGAGAACGCCAGGTAATGGACAAATAGTGTTAACGATGTCGACGTTACGAATACAAGTTCTTTTCTAAAGAGGTATCCAAAAAGCGATCTACACAACTTCCACGCACATGCACCTTCTATATTCTATATTGTGCTATATTTTAGAACATTTACATGCCTCTTTTGCATGACATTGAAAAGAATATGTTGTGCCACTAGTTTCTTGCTGATATGATGCTACGAATTGTATTTGCTTAAAAAAAAAGCGGCAAGGATGACCTTCACCACTTCACCCTTCTTACCGACTCTTTTCACTTTAAAACAGTTTAAAAAGTAATTCCCTCGCCTCTCGCGCTGCAACGAGTTACACACAATATTTTTTAGTTTATTTTTGAAGAATTCATGTCAAAACGACATTTCTATGATGTGGATTAAGTGCTTCTGGGTTTCCAAATATAAACTTCGAATCAGTTGAAACGATCTGCTCAAATTGTGGAGGCGGGTAAAGTTGCTAGTGGCATCGGAATCCATCAAGGATAAACGAAATGAAATTCAGGATATAATTTCAACAATCTTAAAAATGTCACAATATTCGATTTTGTCGCAGTGTATTACAATAATCTGCATCACAAAAACTAAAATACAGAGGACTACAATAATTCATTCATCATTCGAATTTATCTAATTATAATTATTTAAATTTACTAGAACATCAACAAATAATTAATTTTTCAACCGTCCTTCCTTCTAACTGCGGGAACATCATCTTACCATTTCTGATCGGTTTTTTCAACCGAACTAACTCAACGAAAACCTTTTCTTACCGAGTAAAACCTGACAACAAAAGGAAAGAGAAAGGAAAAATATTAAGAAACTTAAGGGAGTTGCTCAATTAAATTATTGGCAATTACAAATTTTGTCTTGACGCAAAATTCGACTGCCACATACATACTACTGACGTCAAATCAGTATTATGGCTCTGACTAATTAAAAAGCCTTCGATAGAATTTAGCAATCAGTATTGTCGAAGTTGCTTTTCTACCAAAGATACACTCAATGACATTTCAATACCAACTAACATTTTTCCTTCCTATGCTCGAGGAATTCTCTACCTTTTCTTTCCCATTGCATCCTACCCCCATCTGCTGGTAGCACGCGCACGTATCCCAGGCACACAGCCTCTATCATCGCAGCATGCATGGACAAAGATGTGATATGAATCATCTTGGATTTTCGCACTTTTACAATGTTCCTTTTTGTAACACATTCGCGCTATATGAATTGTGATCCTTGAATACCGTAGCGGTCCAGTCACATTGTAACCTTCGTCATCGTCAGACGTTCTTTAAAGAAGCCACTTTTGAAACGCGTTAAAATATTAAATAAAATATTGAAGAGTTTGAATCGCGATTGAGCTCGTAGCCAAAGACAGATATGTTGTGCAGTGTGCGCGTAAAATAGATAATTAAGATTAATCAAACTTAAAAAGAGGATGTGTGGCGGTTCTACGAACCATACAACCCACTATAGGATGAGATATCGTCGTTCCACCAAGGAACATACTCACCTATATCCATTACACGTGCCCACAGACACGTTCCTCAAAGTCTTTCATTCCGCCCGAAACAAAGGTAACATACCAAATACTCCAACATTGAATTCAATAGTAAAAATCCATCGAAGTTAACGTTCAAATTTCCTAATATTGAATTCAACGCATCCATCCAATGCATCCATTCGATTCATCCATTAAACGCATTTTTCTGAAAACAAACAGAATAATCTCCTCATGCAGCTAATAGCAATTAGCACCATAAATTCCTCGCAAGATACCAAACCGACAAGCGCACGTGCGTAAACCAGGCTCAGCGATTCGCCCACCGACCAACAATACTTGCAATCATAAACATCGTAACGCCTATCCCACGCTAGATGTTTATGACTGGGAAATGCGATCTACAAACCAAATCCCACGGTTCCTTTGTTGCCCATCTGAAGCACACAAAAACTCTTGTTGTCGTGAGCCAGATGGGTAACGCAAACAAAACCCATGATAGAATCGAGAAAGGAGTGGCGGTGCGCTTTATCCTTCGAAACAAGATTCCGATAAGAAGTTGGAATTGAAAACCAAAATGGAAATTTTCTCTTGAAGATAAGATACAGATAGGATGGATAGGAAAATTAAGATAGAACAGTCGAAATCGAGAACGAGACGAAGAAGATTAATTGCGCGTACGGTGGTGTCAAGACCGAGCCCCGAAAAGTATCCATAGTGTCGTTGGATTTTTATTTTTGGTGTCGTTTCTAAGACTAACGTCGAGTGTCGAACAAATTGTTTTCGGACGAAGGGATCTGAAAGAGTTTAATTCTGTTTCCTTTTGTTTCACAAGTAATTGACAGAGAAAAACATTGTAGACTAACGACAGATGTTTTAGGGTATTCAATCCCCAGTTGTGTAACGAACTAAATGTGACAATAAATTAAAATAAAAATAAATCGAAATATCTCTGCGTTTCATTTGTGTGCTGAAATTCTTTGGTGTTTTGTTGGTGTTAAGTATTGGACAGTGTTCAGCGGAACACTTCTTGCGACGTAAAGACACGAAAACCCGCCAAAGATGTGACTGGGAATGAGATGACAATGTGCCAAGTGCCTGTTTAAACAAAAGTGTGTGCTGACGTGTCTAGCGCTGTGTATATACCGAACGATTAATAAAAAACTGTGTGTTTGTTAATGTGTATGCGTGTGTCTCGGCATGTTGCTTCACAAATAAAACAATAGAACTAACGGTGGCAATTAATAATGGAAAAAAGAAAAGCAGTGTTAAAAGTGATGTCAAAGAGGACGCCCAAAGCCCAAGCAAACCTCCTAGCCAAACGGCATAAAGCCAACCCTAAGGAAAAAACTCACAGAGAAGGAATGACCACTCCTGATAAGCCGCTTTATTCCGGAGAAGGGACTAAATTCAAAGAACTGGCAACAGAAGACCACAAAACCAGCAGTACAGAAATGAGTGACATAGATGTGTGTGAAGAACGAATTGGAGCGACAAATTAAAGAAGCCCTATCGGAGAGCAACACTCAACAGCAAGAGCAGATACAACAACAACAGCAGAAGCACAGCAACAACAACAACTGCTGTGAAAACAACAAGCAGCAGCCAATAAGAAGGCGAAACTGCTTCCCATCATAGTCAGTTTTATGGAAGCTAAGGACCTAATTAAATTGGGTAAGTTAATATGCAGAAATTTTAAAACGTAAAAATTTAAATAATAATAAAATAAGTTTCTTGTGTGATAGTTTAGATGACTATCACAAAATTAAATCTGCTTTAAGGGAAGCAAGTAGTGAGTACTTCCCGTACCCACCTAAATCGGAAAAAACTATCTCCATGTTACTTAAAGGAGTTGATCCTTCCTTTTCCTTCGAAGAACTCCTCTCGGAACTACAAATTGTCGAAACTGGCAGTTTAAAATTTACTATTGTGAAACCAATATCCACTTCTCTCTCCCGAAGTCGCAACCGCAAGTTACCGTTCTTCATCGTCTCCCTAAGTCCCAACAGCAAAGTCGATGGACTTAGGAACATTAAAGTTATTTTCCACCAAAAAATAATTCGAGAAAAAATAGGGAAAGTTGACTGTGTGTTGCAGTGCATGCGGTGTCAAAGATTCGGCCATGTTGCATCTAACTGCTGCATGGAATTTAGATGTGTAAAGTGGCAAAACAATCATACCGTAGGAGAGTGCCCCTTAGGTAAAGAACAGATTCAAGATAGGAGCAAACTATCTTGCGTCCTGTGCAAAAATACAGGTCACCCGGCCAACTTTAGAGGTTGTCATCATGGCCTAGAAACAAATGAAGACAAAACAAAATACATGATTACGGCGAGAGCAGGTGGACCTCAGGGAACACATATAAACGCCAGAGTTGAAAAAGTTAAAGAATTTAAATATCTGGGAACAATACTGACGGCCAGTAACGAAATAGCGAAGGAAATTAACAAAAGTCTGCATTCCGACAACGATAGTTGGCACGCAGTCAGTAAACTGTTGAAATCCAAAATGCCATCACGTAATACATGTATAAAGCTCCGTGCCAATAGAACCATAATCATACCGATTCTACACGGATGCGAAACATGGGCTCTCACAAAACGAGAAGAAAACAAATTCCGCGTATTCGAGAATAAAGTTTTAGGAGGCCTCTTTGACGGTAAATATGACGAGGAGGCAGGACAATGGAGGAAACTCCACAACCACGAATTAGAACAGCTATACGGCAACAATAGTGAGAGTAATCAGGTCGCGAATATTAAGATGGGCCGGATATGTAGCGCGAATGGGCAACTATAAGACCGTGCTTAGAATTCTTGACTGTAGATCAACGGGAAAGAGACCAGTAGGGTGGCCGCGATGGAGATGGGAGGTCAATGTTAGGTTTGACCTTGAGCAGATCAGATCGGATGGTCAAGCCTGGAAGGAAGGTGCACAGTACAGGGAACGATGGCGAAGTCGAGTCGACAAGGTCATAAATTTCTGGGCCCCTACAGGCCAATAAATAGTAGTAATAGTAATAGTATATAGGTGATTAAACAAATATAGCAACAACTAAATAGAATACTATTGAAGTCTGGAGGATTAAGCCACCGCGCAATATCCTAATTACTTGTTTTTGTATTGTAGAAGCTTATATTACCAATAATTCAGCAGGTAAGGAAGATCAGGCGCTGATATTTTAGTCTCAATTTGGGAGAAAGCAAAGGTGTACGCAGATTAAAACGCAATCACACTCAAAAGCAATTAGTGTTAATTAAGGGTTATTAAAAGCTTTTCTGTTTTTGAATTTTTTTTTTCATATTCGCAATTGTAATTTGTGAATACACATTGTGTACACACGGAAATACTAACGATATCACCAAACTTCTCTAATCAAGTGTGTAAGCAACTGTGACTCACTGGCAATCAAATGATAATTTTATTTAGACACATGTGTCAATACAGAAGTGTTTTATCAATTATAATCTTGAAGAAATAACGGCGTATCTGGTACAATAATGTAATTAGAGAAGAAAAGAACAAATACCAAGATTCAAAAGTACTGACATATATAAAACCACATTTTACGATCGTAAGCTACAAATTGAAATAATATGATGCAAATTGAATTTCCTTCATATAATATTTTTAGTGTGGGCAAACCATTACTTAATGGTACGATGTGTTATATGACGTAGGTAAGAAAACTGAAGCGTTGTAGAATAAATGTGGCGTTTCCAACAGTGTGGTGATTTGAAATCCACATATAACTACATTTTTTCATCTGACAATTTTATAACATCGACGAGTTTTGCCACAACAAATTCCTGTTGTGAATTAAGTTCATTAACGAATTGTATCATTCAAAAACATCGGTTTAATAGCGAATGTCAGTCCGTAGGTTCAATTGACGAAACTATGGTATTGAGATACATTCCCCGTTTATTTACGTAAAAGTTTGGCAATTTATACAACCTAATATTATTTTCAGGAATTTTAAGATATTATATTACATACACTTATCGTGATAAGATTATTATATTAGTTTACTATAATATTCTATAGAAATGAAATGACATGATTATCATTATCGAACCCTTTCATTGAACGTAGAAATTCAACGCAAGAGTGTAACCGGAAGGAGAGGATAGTTAAATAAAACATTCCATGCTTCTGTTAAAAAATTACAGAGCTAGTCTCAATATTTATCAATCCATTTAAATTAATGTATGCCGGGCAAATAAATTATTTGAATGATCGTCTTTGCGGATATATACATGAGAAGGAGGGATAAATCTGTCGAATTCAATTAAGCAAAGTTTAAAGAACAAGAATAGGTTGGTTACCATCCTGCCTATGTCCCAATATAAATAATAATTATTTTTGGAAGGTTGGAATGCATGCACAATTGAGCGAAGACTGCTACCTCCTCAAGCCGATCTAATGCGTCATTCTGAAATCCAAAGTGAATTAACCCTATCTTTATAACAACCAAAAAGAATGTCATTAACATGTCTGCAATAAAAAGTACAACAATGGCATTTCTTTCACAGTTTTATAATAAACAATGAGTTCATTAAAACTGCTTGTCAGCAAACAAAACCAACCAACCCAAAGACGTGAAGAGCTCTTGCGCATCAGTAGGGCTATCTCCCAAAGAGACCGGGACGATGATTTTGGCCAGCGCCAACAGTTCTGATGGTTCAATGGCAATTAAAGACCAGATTACCAATGTCAGTAGAATCACAGCATTATCAGCCAGCTGACAGAGACTTAGCTTTCCTAGAATTAGGGTAGTATAAGATTTAAGTTAAGTTCTTTTAAGTCAATAAAATAAAAAGAAAAAAAAATAGAATTAACTTAAATTTTAAGTAATAACAGAAAAAAAAAATTGGCACAAAGTTTTTCAAATTTTTCTTTGTTAGACACAAAATCATAACTAATGCCGCAAATAAAGTCCTGTCGACGAAAGGAAAATTGCTATCTAACGAGGAAGCACGGCGTCGCGGACCTACAACATTGGTGGCAGCGGTGGGATCCAACCGAAGGATCCCATAGATAAATAAAACCAAAAAAAAAAAAAAGACCTTATAATCAACTTATAGGGCGTGAAGTCTGCCTGGCGGTAATAAAAGAAAAGGAGAAAGAAATAAAAAGCAAAACGCAACAAGACTTCTATCAACAAAAAAAAAAGTGAGCAAAACTCAAAGACGATAAGTGTGGAAAGACAATCAAGACTTCTATCAACATCACGACTTCTATCACCATTTAGTAGAGTAAGAATTTTTTTCGAAATAGCGACTTTTCTCTCTTCTTTTTTTTGGAATATTCTCGACTTGGAAATTTTTCTTTTACAAAAAAAAAAATTTTTTTTTCTCGATAGACAATTTTTCTTTGAAAGTTCTCTTTTCAGTTTTTCCGACGACATTTCCTTTTTTTTGCTTTCTCTTCGAAAATTTTCTTTCTTTGCAGCTTTTGGGACAGCAATTTTCAATTTATCTTTTCCACGCCATATATATTGAATAATAAAATAAAGGCCTTTTATCATAACCAATATTATTAAGAAGTGATAGTAAATTTTCTGCCATACATTCTTCTCAAATTTTCACAATTTCGAGTCCTTATTACATGAGACAGGCGGCTAGGCAGGGGGAAGAACATATCCACTCTCAACCGATACAAAATAACCCCCTTGAAATGGCTCTCTCTGTCGGTATTTCTGATGTTTTCAGAATCGTCCCTACCTTTGATGGGAAACCCTGCGACCTAAACAAATTTATTTCCGGGGGAGAAGTTTTGTTTAGATCCATAAAAAAGGCAGACCCTGATATATATAACACTTTTTTAGAGCTAGTCAAAAATAGACTAGAGGGTCCTGCATATGATCTAATTAGGTATAGCAAAATCGCTAAGTGGGAAGATATAACGGAAAATCTGGAATCGGAATATAAAGAAGAGCAATCTCGGTCGACGGCACACAATGAGTTGATTTCGCTGAAACAACTCTTCAGAGAAACCGTTCGGGAATATGGAGATAGAGTTGCAAGAGCTCTGAGGACTTTGAACTTTGCCACTTGCGAAATAACAGCAGACGAGGTAGTTAGAGATTTCTTGATTGAGGAAAACATTAAATTGGCAGTACAAATATTCGAGGATGGATTAAAGAACGAACAACTAAAGATAATAGCTAAAGTCCATGGGGGAAACAATTTAAAGCAGTAGATTGCCCATGTAGTAATGCATGCTGCTCGAATGGATAACTCTCCCAGGTCGTACCATTATAATGAAAATCCCCATAGATTTAATCGAATAGTCTGCCAAACCGTGGTAAGCCAGGGCATTGACAGGACACACGTTGTCGGAAGGGCTATCTCCCACAGAGACCGGGACGATAGTATTAGACAGCGTCAACAGTTCTGGTGGTTGAATGGCATATAAAGACCTGGATACCAAAGTCGGTATAGAATCACACTATCATCAGCTAGCTTACATAGACTTAGCTTTTCTAGAATTAGGGTAGTATAAGATTTAAGTTAAGTTAGGTTAAGTGCGTTTACATAAAATAAAAAATTAAAAAAAAAAGATAGGTAAATTAAGTAAGTTACAAAAGAACAAAACAAAAAAACAAAAAAAAATTGACAAAGTTTTTCAAATGTTTCTTTGTCTCTCAAATAATTATAAGTACTGCCACAAACTCTGTCGCCGAAAGGCAAATTATACAAATGTTTAGTAATGTTTAGCTTAGAGCGTCTGCGAAGGACCAGTAAGTTATTATATAAGATAACTAAGCTAGAATTTAAGCATTTTTTGTCTAGCCTTTAATTTAGAAATTAAGAATATAAAAACAAAAATAAAAAATTTTTAAAAATGAAAATGGAAATGCAGTCCAACACTTTTCCGAATAGACAACCCATAAAAAGGTAATACAACATTACATGCAATTTCTGTGGACAGAATAATCACACAGATAACGAGTGTAGATACAGGTTATCTAGGAATGGATCGTCATTACCAAATTACCATCAAGGTACAACGCGTAACCCATTCCGAAATAATCCTGCAAACACCGAAAATCGTTTCAGTGAAATTTCTAGGACCACAAATAGACAAAATGATAGGCACAATGTTCACTTTTCTCGGGTACAAGAGTCGGAAAACGAGGCCTGACGCCAACCAAATTTTATGGAAGACTAACAAAATTTTTCTATTTATAGCATTAGATCTTTGGCAATAGATAACGACAATTATAATGAAGCTCCTAGCCAAATTTACCTTGAGCCAGCATATGATTATCCTAACCATATGACTAATTCCAATAAAGCTGTACATATAAACGAAGATAAACCAACACTAATATAATAACTCCGATTCAGACTACAATTCTGGAAAATAAATCAGCAACAAAGACTGAAAATTCAAAAGTTTCAGCAGTAATACAAACAGAAATCCCTAATATTTCGGCTATCCCAATTGACAACCCAGACACTTCAGCAACCAAGACTGAAAACTCAGCAGGATTAAAGACTGAAAATCCAAAAGTTTCAGCAATTAAAATCGAAATCCAAGTCAGTTCAGCAACTAACACTGAAGAACAAATATTTTCAGCAGCAAAGACTGAAGGACTGAATGTTTCTACAGCAGATAAAACTGAAGAAATAGTTCATACAGCTAATAAGACTGGGAACCAAGATGTTCTAACAGCTAATAAGTCTGAAGAACTATGCGAAACAGTAAATAAGACTGAGAAACTGAATGGTCCAACAGCAGTGGATAAGACTGTAAAATGTAAACGTTCTGACAGCAGTTAAGGCTATGGAAAAGAAAGACATTAAGCCAAAAACACTAAATATTTTAAATAACGATAACAAACACAAACACTTACTCAAACACGAAACAATAAAAAATGAAAATAATAATTCAACTAAAATAAGTATTGAAAAGAAAAACCATATAAATACATTACAAATTTTTTTAACAACAATAAAAATTTATTCAAAACAAAATACGAAAAAATAAAAAGTTACACCGTCATTTAAGATATTTGAGATCATTTTTCAAGAAGATTTTTGGTAATATTCATTTTTATTCAATCATCGTAGTAATAGGCCCCAAACGGTTTTGGAAGATTTTCCATAAATTTAAAGAAAAGGTACACACCTAACAAATGGCCTTTGTTTTTTTAATCAATATATATGGAAAAATCAAACAATTGTAGGGAATGGACAAAACAAAAAAAAAAAAAAAAAGTTAAAGAGGGGGAAGAAAGAGAATTTTTAAAGAGTTTATTGAAATTTTTAACGAGTTATATATATTTGAAATTTGAAATATATATTCGAATGAAAAAGAGAATTTTGAAACATAACTTTTTTAAAGTATTAACATTTTTTGGATAAGAAAAGAAAAGGTTCCAAGGAGAAATATTTAAATTTAGTTAACATATAATGTAAATAGACGATTTTTCTAGTGTTAAGAACTTTTTGAAATTTAATTATTGTAACCTTTGATGGAAGATTAATTTTGAAAACCAATTGTAATTGAACGAAAACCCAAGTCCTTAATTAAGCTATAGTTACAAAGAAAATTATTCTCTTCAAGGATAATTTTATTTCTCGAAGAAGGGTGGGATGTAGTATTCCAGAATACTACTGTCCTTATTAGCTTTAACACTGAATCTCATTACTTATCTAACACATCCTTAAAACTTTCTCTTAACATATCTAACATTCTCACTTAATATATATCCTTAATAAACATCCACAATATTCTATATCAAGTCAGTTCCAGTACACTTCATACATGCCCCTTTTTTCATAACATGCCCCTTTTTTCATTCGAAACATAGCTCTTTGATTTTCGTTCAAAGTTTGTTCAAAATTAAAAGTCACAGTAGATTAAGTAATACTTTGATAAAATTGTTTTTGTTCATATTATAATTTACAGTAGATTAGAACAATAAGTTGCATAAGAAGAGAGAAAAATTTATTGTAAAGACAGTTGAGAAATACAGTCGAGGAAGTTAAGTTGAGAAGTAAAGTTGAGTTAGTTAGTCGAAAAATAGAGTTGAATTGAAGGAGTTGAATTAGTTCAGAGTTGAGAAGTTAAATAAAGCTATTATAAATATAGAATAGAATATAGAATAATATAAAAGAGTGAATAAAGAGAATAAATAAAAAGAAGAAGAAATTTAATATTATTCGAAATATCGGACTGGAGTCCGAGATAGATAATTTATATAAAAGGTCCACGCTCTTCCCTCTAACGAGGAAGTACGGCGTCCCGTACCTACAACAAGAGCTAACTCCATCCTGGATTTAGTTATGACAGATGATCGAATTCAGTTACCAGATACCGAGGTAACTACTCGAAATTGTCTTCGCACAATTGAGTACGATAGCGATCGTTACGGATTTGGAGCCGTAATACACGTGCCAAAAGAGCACCATCTACTTTAGCAGTACGACCAGGTACACTCTTTCGATTTCCGAAAAGCACATTGGTCGCGTTTCGATCGCATAGTAAAAAGACAAATACGCAACATTGGCATAGACCCACCAACTAATAGAAACCTCCGTAATGATGAAATCGATCATTACCTCCTAACTATGAACGATATTATTACTAATACAATGAACCGTTCCATTCCCAAAGTAGCTCATATAGATGGCTATACCCACCGATACAGAAATGCAATATCGATGCTTTGTATAGGCAAAAGAGCACCCTGCTCTCAAAGCTGAAATTGTGCTATAGGCAGTTCAGTGACCCAAATAGCAACGAAATCAAAACAATCAAGTCCATGATTAAAAATCTTCAAAAACTGATCCGGGGAATTACCGAGCCGTAATAAATGAGGAGTGGAGCAACAGAATTCGAGCTGTTCAAGCAAACGGACCTAACATATTTTCACAAATCAAGACAATATGTCGAAGAAAAGATCACAATCACATTCCCTGTCTTCGAATTCCGCGGACTCCCGAGAATTGTCAGATAATGCTGAACGCGGGACTCACCTTAGAGCACATCAACTCCAATGATGAAGTAATAGTAGTCGAAGATCCGCAAAAGAAAGCGAATCCAATTGGACCCTGTTTCGAAGCAGTGTACAGAGTTAACGAATCAGTTCATGCTAACACTGAAATTGAAAGCAATGCCCGCCAAAGACATTGCTCGCTGCGCAATCAACTTCACAACTGGCGATCCGAAAACCGTAGTTTCATCACATTCAGCGAAAATAATAGGGCGGATTCTCCCGTCAGAAATGAAAATACAAATATGTTTGTGCGCAAGAATGAACTTAGAAACATACTTAGCTCAATAAAAAATAAGAAATCATCTGGAATAGATAGCATTCCAAATGTGGTTCTAAGGCACTTGCCTCGCGAAGCAGTGAACAAATACACTACTTTGTTTAACAACGCTCTAAACAATGCACACTATCCAACCCATTGGAAGACTGCAGTAGTCCACCCTATCCCCAAAAAGGGTAAGGATAAGAGCAATCCAGCTCATCTGCGCTCGATCAGCCTGCTTCCCAACATCAGCAAGGTATTCGAAAAAATTATAAACAAAGCACTGATAGGTTGGTGTGATGAAAACGATATCATCCCCAACAACCAGTTCGGCTTTCGAGCGCGACATGATACAGTCCATGCAGCGACGAAACTTGTTTCCGATATACAGTGGAACAAGGCAAAGCGACAATGTACAGGCGACTGCTTGGTTGACTTTGAAAAGGCTTTCGATACCGTATGGTTAGAAGGACTTGTCTATAAGTTAACAGACCTGGGTATGCCGCAATATCTGTTATACATCATTTATGATATGATAATAGACAATCATTTTGTGGTGAAATGCGGGGACATACTCTCCAACAAAACCTTCCAAACTAAAAATGGCTTACAGCAGGGAGCTGTGAATCCTCCCATTCTCGAAAAAGCCATTGCGTACGCCGATGACATAGTGGTGTACAGAACAGGAGGAAAAATAGACGACATCAATAGGCACCTTCAAGATGACTTCAACAAAATAAAACAATTTTGCGACGACTGGAAATTAAAGATTAATTTCCAGAAGAAGAAGACTATCCTTTTCAGAGCGCCGCTATCCAGGGCCTCGGCGGATACAAAATACAACTGGAAACACTTTTATATTGTAGGTAACAATAACCTTCCACTGCAAGTGAAAACTGTAGTTAGATACCTTGGTATCTGGCTAGACCAGTATTTATATTTTGACAAGCACGTAGCAGCGTCCCTCTCCGCAGCTAAAAGCGCATATTCTATGACAAGAAGTCCATTCCGGAGTAGTCTTCTTGACCCCAGAGTCAAAATAATTTCGTACTCGGCATTCATCCGACCAGTTTTGATTTATGGCTGTCCAGTATGGTATAATATATCTCCACTTTATATAGAGAAGTTTCGTGTGTTCGAACGGCAGTGTTTGTGTTCCTGCCTCGGACTTTATAGAACACCAGAGTCGCAATACAAAAAATTCTATCCCAACAAAATCCTGTATAACAAATCAGGGTTAAATAGGATAGACAATTTCATAATTAAAATTATTCGTGGTCACACAGCAAGGGCAGTGTGCAGTGACAATAATCTTATCTCGGGATCATTCTATCCCAATGATATGTATCTGGAGAATACCCTCCAGAATGGGTTTATTCCCCCAGAAGCGTTCCCTTTCTTGGATCAAAAAGGCCTTATCCAAGAAGTGCATGGAGTCCCGATTATTTACCACGCTCTCCGTGGCGCCAGGGACAAACGAATTCTCTATGATAGTGATATCTCCAATGCCCCAGACCGCATGCGTTTTAGCACGGCGATCAATGAAAGAGGTAAATCAGCCAAAGATCGAACATCTCCTCCCAAATGGTGGTGGCTTCTCAACGAGGAGAGGACTTCACTTCCTCAGATATAGTATGCCTCTCAAGAGCAACGCTCTCCTTCCTCTTGCCCCCCCCCCCCCCCCCCCCCCCCCCCCCGTCATCCCTTCCCCTATACTTTTGTGTAGCTATTCTATTTCATTTTTTATTTCTTATTTTATGTTTTATTCCTTTCGTTTTGAAGTTTTTGTTTGTTATAATAAAAAAATAAAAAAAAATAAAAAAAATGGTAATAATAATATATACATACAGATATAGATATATGTATGTATATATATATATATATAGATATAGATATATGTATGTATATATATATATAAGAAACAAAAAAAAAGATGTACGCCGAAAGGCATATATAAAAATCAAGTTGTAATGTGTAATATAGAGAGCTCGCATAGAGCCAGTAAGTTAATTTAAGGACTGTGATTGTAGAAAAGGGTTTAGCATTTACCCCTAATATTATACATTTAAAAAGAAATAGGAAAATAAATGTGGTTTAAAAACTAAAAAAAAAAAAAAAAACTGGTTTTGGGGAATAAGCGAACCAGTGTTACGACGAAACCAATTAAATTATTTCCCCACAGACCAGTCGAAATCCAGAAGGCGATCAGTAAATCTCGAGGACCAAACTACGGCCAAAGAGATAAAGGAAGAATAAAGGCATTTAAAATAAAACTCAAGTAAAACATAAGCGTTTCCTTTAATCATCCATCTGTGGCGAGTGGCCTCACCACATCAACGGTGAGAACTGTGATTCGGCCAACCTCAATGATCAAGGCTCTTAACACCATGGGCCAAAAGAGCCGGACGCCATCCCACGGAGAAGCTATAAGACAGCTTGGCTATTAAGGACCCACAGGACCCACGCGACCAGGAAAGACTCAGGATTTTATACTGTCAATAACTTTATTTCAGTTTCTTATTAATGGTCTGATAGTATCAACGAGTAATAATACTTATTTCTACATTTTTGAACGATCAACCAGTAGGCAGACTCAAATCAGGGAATCTCCCCGTGAAAACCATACAATTAAAACCACGAACGCAAATATTGGGGCCCTCGTTGGGTTACAGCACCTTGCTTGCAAATAAGTTCCATAAAGGTAAATAGAATCGCAACGCTTGATCTTCTCACAGAAAAACATAGACCAGGTACCAGCGAACTGTTGAGCGAGGCTTATATTCTTGACAGAAATCAGATAATGTGTTTTATCTAGAATCATTAATGACGCAACTAGATTTCTTTCAAAAGAAACATTATGTGAAGTTTCGAAGTGATCTTTATATGATATAAGTCAAAAAAAAATACAGAGTTTAGTAAGGTACATAGTTCCTTTATCGCAACGCTTGAACTTTACATAGAAAAAGATAAACCAGGTGCCAGCGAATTGTTGAGCGACGCTTGTATTCTTGGCAGAAATGAGACAATGAGTTTTATCTCGGATCATAAATTACACAACCGGATTTCGTTCCCTAAAGAAACATTATGTGGAATTCCAAAATGATCTTCATATGATATGAGTGAAAAAGATCACCGATTATATTAAGGTACACGTTTCGAAAACGGCGTAGTTTCTTCGGTCTAGGCTCATTGGTTGCACATCTTTTAGTGGCCTAATAAGACAAAGGAGGTATCAATGTAAATTGGTCTTGAAAACGGTTCGAATAAAAAATGAATGTATTAAATCAGGTGGGAACTTAGAAATTATCGTGAATAAACAACTAATCGCATTTCGCAAGGCCGCCATCTAGCCGAATACAATAAAAATTAGAAAGAAAAATAAATAAATAATCTCTAAAAAAGTGTCTTTTAATAGATCAAACCAGAGGTGTCACATAATAAAACTCACCGGAAATGTGTTCCATTGTAATCAATAACGATCACTTTCGTTCTGGAAGTTTAGATGTAAAAGATGCTCTCCGTTCAGGTCAGCCTATCACCGACAAATTTGATGAAATTATTGATAATGTTACAGAAAATTGACAGAGACCAGCTACACGGCCAAGAAACTGAAAGTCTACCAGGAAACCCATTTAGCTACAAAAACAGACTTCAGTTCAAATGAACGAGAACTTAATGGTCCAAATTTCCGTTTCCAAATCGAGTCGTTTTTAAAGTGTATGATAACAAGTCATACAAAAGAGTTAGGTAAAAAAAGAGGAACCAACAAACATGACACGCCGCATGAATACGTAATTATTGTAAACAAGGTAGTACTTAAAGATTCGAAGAAACGACTTGTCAGAACTGTATACTATTATGATCAACATAACAATCCCACCGTTTAAAGAGTAACGAATGTTTCATAGTCTACTCGCCGCTGTAGTCTGATGTATGAATGAATGAAGTGAGGCCAGGACCCTCATTTACTACACTTAGGACAAGTGGTATCGTAATTATGTATGAATGAATGAATGAATGAATTTAGTTCAGGAACCTTATTTATTACACCTAGTACAAGTGGTAATGTAATGGCTATAAAGCGTCACAAACAGTGAGACTAACTAGACGAAAAGTGCTGCTGTGTGTTTATTATAAAGATATATACTCCTGTCATGGCACTGTCAGAATATCGTTTGTTCAGATCTCTGGGGCATTAGTTTGCTGACATAAAACTGATTACAAACGGGGACTGAACGGTACGGATGGTGCAAAATTTTGACAATATTTGAATGAATAAAACTATTTCTGAATAAACGAAATGATGTGTATATAATACGAGTACTCAGATTTTTTTCAGGTCTTATAAGTGGTTTTTTTTTTAGCATGAACAAAGAATGGAATGATAAACTTCCATCTCCCCCAGTGAAGCTCTTTTTATCTCATCAATGTTGTCAAAACATCACCCGTTCGTGGTTCACTTTGTTTTTGGAAAAAAAAATCACACGGAACCATTAGGAGGAGCCATGGTTACAATTTTGATTTTGAAAAGGAATTCAACAATTTTAGTACAAATGACTAAAGCATAAAAAAAAATCTGCGGTTCGTCTGATCATGATTCTGGGGTCGTTCAATAGTACCGTGGGGGTTCTTTATATCACACAGAGAAACAACCCACAATTCCTACCCAATTTCGAACGCCAACAGCGCGTCACCATAGCTAACGCCCCATTCAACTTGCAAGAATACATTTCCCAATCTGCAACAGCATCCATTCCCAAATCTGCAATAGCATACATTCCCAAACTTCCAAAGAATACACTTCGCAATCTGCAACAGCATCCATTCGCAAATCTGCAATAGCATACATTCCCAAACTTGCAAAGAATACACTTCCCAATCTGCAACAGAATCCATTCCCAAATCTGCAATAGCATACATTCCCAAACAAGCAAAAAATTCATTTCGGAATCTGCAATAGCATATATCGTCCAAATCCTGCAACAGAATACATTTTAAATCATCTCCCTCATCAACAAACCGCATACATTTTTCCGAAAAACCACTCCGGTTAATTTCCTACTTAAACTATATTTCTCGCTTGCAACCAAGCAGCATCAGTTTCCCCGAAAACCATTTCAGCTCCCATCCTACCTAAACCATCTGAAATAATACCAATTCTCCTTACTGGCAAGTCACCAGCACGATGCGTTGCATTTCCACGAAACAACCATCGCAACGACCAAGACCCATGTTCCTTTGTCTAACCGACAACCCATGCCCATACTTGGTCTTGCCTCCGAGACCGACTTCCCCATATAAACAACAACAGAGGAAGCTAATCCAACCTGTATGGCAGAAATTCTCCGAAACAAAATTTTCTATGTACGCACATTACCCTTCTTCGCGTTCCTAGTAAGCGGCAGTGAGTTCATTTAGCGATGGCTCCACTGCCACGACACCCTGAATAGATTCTTGCATTCATTCTCACAGTCATATCACAACCTCCAAAACGTGCACACACGCCCCAGTGTCGTCCCACCGCCGCCGCGGTCGGCCAGTCGCGTTGCACCACGCGAGGTGCCCCCCTCTTAGTCAGCCGATTGTCAACCGCTGAGAAGTGCGCACGCATTGGGGTCGCGTCCTTTACACCAGAGTGCGCACACATTGGGGTCGCATCCTTTACACCAGAGTGTGCATCAGTTTGCATCGAGTTCGAGTAACGTCAAGCGCGTTGCGAGTGCTGTATCTTTCCGACTCGGAGAAGTTTGGGTGTTTTCTTCCGCGGAAATATAGCCGTAAACCCTACGAAATAGGACGAGTTTAAGCGTCCTAAACTGACAGTATCCAAACACACAGCGCGGTGCCCAACAACCATAGGCAATGTCCCTTTGATGGAAAATAACATTAAGTACGTACGAAGGAGTCCAATAATTTTTTGTAACAAAAACAAATTAATCCTACAATATAGTAAAAGACAAACAGTGCACAGTAGACGAATTTCAAAAACACAAAAAGGTGCGCAATCGTTTTTTGTAAAAAGACCAAATTAAACCTACAATATAGTAAAAGACAAACAGTGCACAGTAGACGAATTTCAAAAACACAAAAAGGTGCCCAATCGTTTTTTGTAAAAAGACCAAATTAATCCTACAATATAGTAAAAGACAAACAGTGCACAGTAGACGAATTTCAAAAACACAAAAAGGTGCCCAATCGTTTTTTGTAAAAAGACCAAATTAATCCTACAATATAGTAAAAGACAAACAGTGAACAATAAACGAATTTCAAAAACAACATATTGCTAGTGTTTCATTTTTGCGTTTGGTGAACAGTGTTCGGCGGAACATTTGCCAGACTCTAGTGGGTTGGTAGTAGAACCGGTGCCCGTGCTGGCACGCCGACTACGCATCCCCACGAATTCGAGTCCTTTTATTAAAAAAATATGATTCCCTAAATACCCCATCCCGATTTCTCTACATGAAATCAGAAATATATCCCGCTATTTAACAACACCAAAACATGGGTAGACGACGATGTTTTTAGATGGAGAAACAGTTTAGCCCATTTTCAAATCCTTTGAGCACATTCCAATGAAAAAGTAGATCCCAAGCCACAGTTCCCCCTTAAGAATTAAAATTACAGGCTATCCGCTTGGGAATAGTCCGGTGAAAAGTATGCATGAGTATACTTTTCAATTCTCTCCATTTCCCCTTCCCGGAATGCGCTTCGTAATTCTCCACGCCGAGAATTAGCCAAGCCTAAAAGCGAGGTCTTGCGGTTCTTTTTTTGGTTTCGATTTTCGTTGCAAGCAAAACCAAATCAGCCCCTAACTAGGCTGCTCTCCTTTGCAATTTTCTCATCCTCTCTCGGTTCATTGAGTGCTGAGTAAATTCGCGAGAGCTTATTCAAAAAAGCGAAAGAAGTCGATTGGTATGGTTCGCTGTGATTTTTCTGTTATAATCAGGGTGTGAAATTAAAAATAACCGTTGTACGACGTCTTGTCTTGCGTGTGTCCAAAAAAAAAAAGAAAAGAAAAACTATTATATAGAAATAATAACATCTAACGTGTTTAGAAAAACTAAACTAAATGTCAAATGGTTTATAATAGCGAAAGGAAAAAATATTCTAAAGAAAAACCATTATATAGAAATAATAATATCTAACGTGTTTAGAAAAACTAAAGTAAAAGTGAAAAAATGTGAATAAGGACAAGAAAACCTCGAACAACCAAAATAGTTCAACTGTTCAACTGTTTTGCAGAAGTGGCACTCATCCAGCCGATAAACTGCAGACCACCGATAAACTGTGAGTACAACTTTCGAATTAGATTTATTTTGTTCTTAAAAAATAAATGCAACAAGCATAGTAGGTTGATTTTTGCATGGTTCATAACAATATCTTGTTCAACGCGGTATTTTCTGTCAAAACAAACAATACGGTTCCGTTTTCTTTCACCCATATTTGGAATATGTAGCTTATTATTCAATCCATTGTCCGAGAAAGATGTGGACAGTCGTATTCGAATTTTTCAAATATTCCTTCTCAACTTCATTGTTCATTCATGATTCCCAAAACTCTTTACAAACTTGTGGCGAGTCATTGGTTTTTTTTTTTTTTTTGCAGCATTTTCTTATTAAACTGCAGGACAACATATGTGTCCTAAATTAGTTGGAATGAGCTCATTCCCTGTGATAGCTAAAAAACGTGCATGTGCCCTCAGAGGAGGCAACCAAGTGGTATCCTACGTTATCCCTTAAGAAGGGACCTCCATGTGTAAACTATCACTACTCGGAAGATTACAAAATGTTGCCATTTTTTTAACACAAATCGTGTTTATACAAAAATAGAGACCTTCATAATGTGAATGTCTCGTTCTTCTTACACGCCTCCTACACTTACCCCAAACACTTTTTTGGGTACAATTAAAGAAAATGTTTGCCGTGGGGTTATGTTAATTCTTTCGCTTAATGTCGGATTAATCGTATGTGATTGGTTATATGGACAGACACACCAATAATGTTGCTTCCTAAGTCGCAGATATTGGAAACTCTTGTGCTATTACAACGGCTCGAGGTAAAGAATTCCGCTTCGGGCTTATCATAGTATTGAAGATAAATTCTATGTTAGCAAAGTCTGAGGTAAAAAAACAGATAACCTAAGGAAGGGTAAAACTTCCTGAATTTTAATACCGGTGCAGAAAATGTTCACGATTTTATAAAAAGACGTAAGAAGAGACACAAAGTTTTAAGTACAATCGAGTATATCTTGAATACTAAAAGAATTTATCAACGGGGGCAGTTTTACCGACACCTTACATAGTGTCCACACAAGTCAAGTTTACACGTTCGTTGTGGCCAAATCACAAAAACTCAACATTTACTCTACGCCTAGAACGTACTTGTAAAAGGAAGCATTGTTTAAATTAAATCCTGAGAAAGTTTGGCGTAAGGCCAATATCCTTGCCCGTAAAAACAAATTATTATGAAAATGTTTTCAAGCCCCTGATATAGACCGAAAAACGATTTGAGAATTTTCTCATGGAACGTCCGGTCACTATACAGAGCTTGAGCTGCACAGCAGCTAGCCGATGCCTGACATAACAGCATTAAAAGAAATAAGATGGACAGGGAGTGGTGTTATTCAAAGAAACGAGTATGACATTTATTATAGCTGTCATGCAAAACACCCCGACGGTAGGATTTCTAGTCATCCAAAAACAGAAACCTGCCAATATAGGCTTTAATGCAAGAAACGAAAGGCTATGCACTCTTCGCGTGCGAGCCAAGTTTAAGAACATACGCCTCATAAACATTCACGGACCTATAGAGGAATCCTCTGACGTCGAAAAGGAAGAATACTATGAGAACGTCGAACGAGCCCTCAATGCATGCCCATGAAACGATGTGAAAATCGTTCTTGGTGATTTGAATGCAAAAATAGGTCGGGACCCGGTTTTCAGGCACTACGCAGGTTCCCATAGTTTGCATGAGAACACTAATGACAATGGACTATGAGTCATCGAATTGGCAGCATAAAAAAACTTGGTCGTTGCAAGTACCAGGTTTTCGCGTAAAGATCTCGACAAAGCCATCTGGGTATCACCTGATGGAGCCACTCGCAACTAAATTGACCAGGTGATGATAGATCGCCACCACTCCTCGAGCCTGATGACGGTACGAACGTACCGAGGTGCCAACATCGATTTGGATCACTATCTTGTTGGTACAGTTTTCCGAGCGTGGATTGCCTTACGGAGACGTATTGCATCCGCGGATCAGGTTCGAATCAACACGGCTGCCTTACGCAATGAGAATACCAGTAACAGCTTCAGCCATGCGTTAAGACTCGCCCTCGAAGAGCGCGTTGGAGGGAGAGTAAGTCCTGGGGCCAGAATGCCGGACGTAGAAGAGAAATGGTCACGCCTTAAGAATGCTGTCATTAGTACTGCCAACTCCTTCTTAGGCAGTAGTCGTAGGGATCGGAGCGACTGGTTAGATGATGAATGCATACTAGCGACTGAACGTAAGAATTCTACATGCCGCGCGATGCAGTACTCTCATAGGACGCGGGTGCGCGAGGATAAATACAAAGAGAATATCTGAAAAAAGACTTCACAGACAAAAGAAAAGTGCCTTGGGAAAAAAACCTTGTCTGTGAAATAAAGAAAAGCAGAGAGCGAGGTCCGCACCAGGCGAGAAAGTTCTACCAAATAATCCGCAATACGACGCGGTACACACGACGGTACACTTACTGCAACGATAAAGAGGGTAATCTGATCACAGATCCTGAAGGCATTCTGGAGCGATGGGAAGTGCACTTCAATGAATTGCTAAATGGTCAGCTCACAGAAGAATTGAAGGCCCCACCAATGCAAGATCAAGACCAAATTGTAGTGTAACAACATGTCCATGAAATGACCATGAATAATAATATCAAATGAATCAACTGCCCTTGTCACAATTAGCAAGTGTCACGTAACCAGCATTCGTTGTCGACAATAATTCAAGGTCGATTCTTTTCATTGAGTAAAAGAAACGAATTGCTCCAATTACGATTTGAAAGAATCATATGACACCAGCTTACGAGCTTGCCACTAGCGAGTGATTAACAAATTAATTGGGTCAAATCGTGTCATTGTTCTTACACTATGCGCCAAGCTGGTGATAGAAAATAGAATACCATGATAAGCAAATTGTATTGAGTGAAGTATGAATTAAGAATGAAATGGCTTGTTAAGCAAAATTGTATGAGTAGATTAAGAAATTTGTGAATAATTGAGTGGTTGATTCGGTGTATAAATACCCCAGTCAAAAACCTATTGTGGAATTTGATTCATGAACTGCGGCGATATCGCCATCCAATTTCCGCCGGCTGCGCTTAAACAGCAAACCATTAGGGAAGCTTTATCGTAGACCATCACACATTACGAAGATTTTATCTTCCCAGCCAATTACCCTTAAAGGCGATAATGTACATATTATTACATGGCAACTTCGTACGATAATTAAACGAAGTCTTACCATTTCTTATCGACGAAAACCCCCTAATATTGCAAAATGCTGCCAAAATGGAACGACTGGTTTGATGATGAGCGCAAACTAGCGACTGAACATAAGAATGCTGCATATCGGGCAATGCAGCAGTCTCATAGGACGCGGGTACTGAGGAGAAATACAAAGATATCAGAAGATCTGAAAAAAGACTTCACAGACAAAAGAAAAGTGCCTGGGAAAAAAACCTTGTCTGTGAAATAAAGAAAAGTATAGAGCGAGCTCCGCACCAGGCGCGGATGTTCTACCAAATAATCCGCAATATGACGCGGTACACACCACACTGCACTTACTGCAAGGATAAAGAGGGTAATCTGATCACCGATCCTAAAGGCATTCTGGAGCGAAGGGAAGTGCACTTCAATGAATTGCTAAATGGCCAGCTCACAGAAAAATTGGAGGCTCCACCAATGCAAGACCAAGACCAAATGCTCCCGCCACCAAGCATTGAGGAAACATTAAAAGCCATTAGACAGTTCAAATCAAATAAAGCCCCGGAGCTGATGACATCTGAGCTGATCAAACAAGGAAGGAAGGAGACCGTTACATCACGCAATTCATGAGATCGTGGTGCACGTGTGGGGGCAAGAGGAGATGCCGGAAGATTGCCGTCGCGGTATAATTTGCCCCATACATAAAAAGGGAGATATCTCACTGTGCAGCAACTATAGGGGTATAACATTGCTGAGTACCGCCTATAAGATACTCTCGTCTATCCTACAATATCGGATAGCCCCACACGCTAAAGCCATCATTGGTCAATATTAGTGTGGCATCATCCCAGGCAAATCATCGATTGATCAGATATTCACCCTTAGGCAGGCGATGGAAAACTGTCAGCAGTTTAAGATTCCATTATAGCATCGATTTATAGTCTTTAAGGCCGCCTACGAAAGCATAGCCATGATAGAACTATGTAATGCCATGAAAGAGTTCGGCATTCCAAACAAATTGATACGACTTTGTAAGTTGACCATGACCAACGTTACTAGTCAATAGTGGGATTGCTGTCCAAGCCAATAAACATCTTTAATGGACTCCGACAAGGGGACGGTCTGGCCTGTCTCCTCTTCAACCTGGCGTTGGAGAAAACAATCCGCGACTCTGGCGTCACAACTAGAGAGACTATTGTCACCAAACCCAGCCAGATACTGGCAACTTCTGCGAAGAGAAGACCTAACGTTGATCAAACTATCAGGGTAGTGGAGCACGAATTTGAAGTAGTGCAATCCTTTAACTACCTTGGGTCAATACTATCAGCCGATAACAATATGGAAGAAGAAATACACGAACGGCTGATCGAATCTAACCTAGCCTATTATGGTCTATCAACCCTCTTTAAATCCCGAAATTAACTTAAACTACTACTGTACAAGACCATGGTCTTACCAGTACTCATGTATGTATCCGAGACGTGGGTGCTCGATAAAAGGCACTATGAACTCTTAGTCGCGTTCGAGAGGAAGGTCTTAAGGAGAATTATTGGCCCCGTATGGGAGGGAGGACGATTCCGGAGACGCTACAACCGTGAGTTGTACGCAATCGACCTTGAAGCTAATGTTGTAAGAAATATCAAGCTCGGTAGACACAGGTGGGCGGGACACCTAGCTCGAATGAGCGAAGAGGAGCCCGCCCGAAAAGTCTCTCCCTGATGTCTTTTAGAACTATGAAATGTTACTCTCCAGTTCTCCACATAGTCAAAGAACAATTCCAAGGCAAATAGGAAGCTTAGCAAAGTAGGAATTAATGGGTACTTACGTAGGATGTTTCCGAAATATATGTGGTCGACATTTCTTCCTCTTTGCGAGAGTTGAGGCTTGCAAAGCAAAAGCCACGACAATTAAGACCCACAACTTCATCTTGAAGGATTTAACTGAACAGTGAGATCAACTAAACACTTCTCTATACAAGAGTTAAACCCACTTTGAGGTTCGCCATGAGCTTACGGGTGCTTACGTACCAATTTGCAAACGACCAAACTGTCTTGAAATGGTGGATTTTATTATCAACCTCCTGCCACTCTATACGTGAGAGTTAATTAAATATTTGATTGTTTTAATACACCTCAGGAGGTGTGTATATATTTGGTTTTATAGAAACAAATGTTATCACCACTCCCACGTAATCGTTGTGTCTAATCAGTCAGATTTGTTTTGTTGACATTGTTACCCCAGAATTCAAGAAATAGGTGCGATGATTGACGTTTATGGTCCCCAACGTTAAGCTAATGAAAAGCTGCTTCAGGTGGCTTTGACTTGTTTTAATTCCACTTAGCAACCTCGTTCAATTATGAAGGTTAAGTTGTTGTTCAATCGCAATTAAGCACGGTTGCCTTTTGATTCCCATGACGCAGAATATTAGGAAGGTTAATTAACTAGTTTTTCAAAAGCCATTAAATCGATTTGTCTGTTAATTAGATGCATCTGCTAAATATTGAATTGTGTGTTGGCAACGGTAATAACGGTACAAATAGTAATTAAATCGAGTATTTGGAAATGTCTGTTAATTAGGCACATCTGCTAAATAGTGAATTTAGTGTCGAACACAATAGATTCACAATTAATATGTCTCATGATTCACGACCGCTTTTGAATCTATTGCGTACCAATTACCAATTGCGTTAGTTTTGTTTTTTTTTCTCTATTTTAACCTATTTCACATTGAGTATCGTTTTTCGAAACACTTTAGATGTTATTATTTCTATACAATAGGTTTTCTTTAGAACAGTTTTTCGTTTCCTTATTTTAAATTATTTCACATTTAGTTTAATTTTACCAAACACGTTAAATGTTTTTATTTCTATATAATAGTTTTTCTTTTATTTATTTTAAGGTTGGACACACAAGCCGTCGTACCACGGTTATTTTTAATTTTACACCCTGATTATAACAGACATATTACAGGGAACCACACCATCGAACTCTTTCGTTTTGTCCAGACGAACAACAGGTTGCCCAATCGCGCCCTTTTAAGCTGATCGCCCATTTCCGATCGCAGACTCATCCTTATTTTTCCATTTCCCCGCCCACCAAATGCGAATAAACTCTTACAAATTTACTCAGCAGACAATTAAGCCAGGGAGATTGGGAAAATTGCAAAGGTGAGCAACCTGGTTAGGGGTGGATTTGGTTTCGTATGCAACGAAAAGCGAAACCAAAAGAATAACCGCGCTTTGAGGCTTGAGCAATTCTTGGAATGCGGAATTAGGAAATGTAGAGGATTGAAAAATATACTCATGCATACTTTTCACCGGGTGAAAACTATTGCCAAGCGGATTGTCTGTTCTTTTCCATTCCTAAGGGGGAACTTTGGCTCGGGTTCTACTTTTTCATTGGCATGTACAAAAGGAATTTGAAGCTGGACTAACCTGTTTCGCTATGTAGAAGCAGCGTCGTATACCCACGTTTAGCTGTTGTTAATGCTTTAGAATTTACCATACTGTAGAAATAAATTTATTAAAATATCAATTTTGTAAATATGTATTCCTCAATGCTCACAGATTCATATAAACTTAATTTCATTACAGTGCCTTACTCGGTTCTAACGTTGTTCTAAAGTTGTACTAGATTCATATGCATTACGATTCCGTGGTGCACGTTTTCACAAAAAGGTTTGTCGAGTTGCTGGTAGGCAATATTCGAAATGGCAGCCAGTTCAAAGGGCAAATTGGTGCGTGTTTTGCATTGTTATGTTGGCAAACATCTCTGAAAATCATTTGTGCATTGATTAGACATATAGGATGCTCAGTTAATTGTCAACCGTCAAAAGGACTGTAAGCCTTTTAGTATAATCGGCGATTTTTCATTTGTTTAAAAACTGAGTTAAATGTTACTATAAAAATGGCATAAGTACTATTGAACGAACCCAGAATCATGATCAGACGAATCGCTGATGTTGTTTTTGTGCTATAGTCATGAAACGTGTGGCAGCAACATTTGTACTAAAATTGTTGAATTTTCAACAAAAACAGCGTCAGCCTTCATAGCTTGCTCTTGAATTCCTGGTGAAAATCAAAATTGTAACCGTGCTTCCTCCTAAAGGTTCCCTGTGAATTTTTTTTCAAAAATAAAGTGAACCACAAAAAGGGGATGTTTTGACAACATTGATGAGATAAAAAGAGACTCACCGCGGCAGATGGAAGTCATGCTAAAAAATAACCTGCTTATAAGACTTCACAAAAATCTGAGTGAATGTATCATATACACATCATTTCATTAATTCAGAGATAATAATACAGTCCTCGTTTTGGTCGCTAAGGTTAAGTCAATGAAATGTTGTTTTAGGGGGTTTTGTCTTGTTTCCGCTCCACTTGGCAATCTCGTTCAATTATGCAGGTTAAGTTTCTGTTCAATCGCAATTAAGCACGGTTGTCTTTTGATTGCTCTCAGAAAGATTGCTTAATTAGTTTTTCAAAAGCCATTAAGTCTATTTGTCTGTTAATTAGGTGTATCTACTAAATATTGAATTGTGTGTCGGGAACGGTAACACTTACAATTAATATGTCTTGTGATTCACGAGTAGTCATTAAATCGAGTATTTGAAAATGTCTGTTAATTAGGCACATCTGCTAAATAGTGAATTTAGTGTCGAACACAATAGATTCACAATTAATATGTCTCATGATTCACGACGGCTTTTGAATCTATTGCGTACCAATCACCAATTGCGTTAGTTTTGTTTTTTTTTTTCTCTATTTTAACCTATTTCACATTGAGTATCGTTTTTCGAAACACTTTAGATGTTATAATTTCTATACAATAGGTTTTCTTTAGAACAGTTTTTCCTTTCCTTATTTTAAATTATTTCACATTTAGTTTAATTTTACCAAACACGTTAAATATTTTTATTTCTATATAATAGTTTTTGTTTTATTTATTTTCAGGTTGGACACACACACCGTCGTACCACGGTTATTTTTAATTTTACATCCTGATTATAACAGGCATATTAGAGGGAACCACACCATCGAACTCTTTCGTTTTGTCCAGACGAACAACAGGTTGCCCAATCGCGCTCTTTTAAGCTGATCGCCCATTTCCGATCGCAGACTCATCCTTATTTTTCCATTTCCCCACCCACCAAATGCGAATAAACTCTTACAAATTTACTCAGCAATCAATTAAGCCAGGGAGAATGGGAAAATTGCAATGGTGAGCAACCTGGTTAGGGGTGGATTTGGTTTCGTATGCAATTCGTATGCAGCCATGTGTTGTGTTTAGTGTCGGACACAATACATTCACAATTAATCATCATCATCATCATCGGCACTACAACTGGGATCCGGTCTTGACCTTATTTAACAAATCTCTCCACCGATCCCGATTTCGAGCCGATGTCAACCAGCTGGGCACTCCCAAGCTCTGGGCGCCCTTGTCTACGCCATCCCTCCATCGCAGACAAGGTCTGCCGCGCTGTCTCCTTCCATACATCCTACCAGAAAGGATTTTCCGGGCAGGGTCCTCTTCGCTCATTCGAGCTAGGTGTCCCGCCCACCGGAGTCTACCGAGCTTGATTTTTCTTACAATATTAGCTTCAAGGTAGATTGCGTACAACTCATGGTTGTAGCGTCTCCAGAATCGTCCTCCCTCACATACGGGGCCAACAATTCTCCTTAAAACCTTTCTCTCGAAGGCAGCCAAGAGTTCAGAGTGCCTGCGACGTCGCGCCGAACCCTACCGAGTGATCCCACACCTCAGAACTACTTCACCTGAAAAATAGGAATTTACCAAAAGAAGAGCCGCATAACATGTACGTATGACATTTTAACGGTCGCCTAGTACAGTCCCTTGCAAGTAATTGCAATTCTATGTTAGGTGATAAACTCACCAATCACATAACATGTAGGCGACATACTTAAAATATCAAAAACCATGACATCAATGTCAAGCAGCAACATAGTTGCAAACGTATGAAACCCCATACCATAAGCAAGCGCGGGACACCTGCACATAGATCGAGTAAAAACAACAGGCAGCGATCTGACACAGCAGAATCGCCAACGAACATATCATTCGGTTGCACAAGCCTGCGACAATTCCAAGAATTACCAAGCAGGCGCGCAAACACGAGAACTACGAGGGTAACCTTTTATATTTCGGGATTAGAGAACAAAAACAAATATTGATCATCGAAAATCACTTTATTGTTTTTCAAAATATTCCCCATGAAGATCTATACACTTTCGCATGCGTTTGAACCAATTGTCGAAGCACTTTTGCCACTCTGATTGAGGTATCTCCAACACATACATTCTGAATGCAGCAACCGCTTCTTCAGGTGTCGAAAAACGTTGACCTCTCAGTTTGTTTTTTACGTACGGGAATAAAAAGAAGTCATTCGGTGCCAAGTCAGGACTATACGGCGGATGACCCATCAAATCGATGTTTTGGGTGCTCAAAAATGCAGTTGTCGCAGCCGATGTGTGAGAGCTCGCATTGTCGTGGTGAAGAGCGATCCGTCTTCGGCGGTTGGTTTTCCTGATTTCTTGGAAGACAACTGGCAAACAAATGGTTATGTACCACTCAGAATTGACTGTTCTGCGTTGTTCTAGTGGTACGGTTGCGACATGCCCAGTTTTTCCGAAAAAACAGGCGACCATTTGCTTGGAAGTGCTTCGTGCGCGAACAACTTTTGTTGGATTTGGCTCATCTTGAAACACCCAGCCAGTCGACTGCTGTTTACTTTCGGGCTCATACGCGTAAATTCACGATTCATCACCTGTCACGATGTCATAGACGTGTTTCGAAGCACCGCGACCGTATTTTTTGAGCATTTCTTTCGACCAATTGACACGAGCCTTTTTTTGGGAGATTGACAAATTGTGTGGGATCCAACACGAACAAATTTTTTTGACAGTCAAATGTTTATGCAATATTGAATGTATGCTGGTCCCACTAACGCCTAAGGTTGTCTCAATCTCACGATAGGTCACATGACGATCTTCCAATATCAGTTCGCGCACAGAATCAATGGTTTTCGGAACAACAACTGATTTTGGACGACCTTCACGAAATTCATCTTGGAGTGAACTACGACCACGATTGAATTCACCATACCATCGATAAACACTGGTCCTTGAAGGAGCTTCATCGCCAAAAATTGAATTAAGTTCATCCATGCACTGTTGCTGAGTTAATCCACGCCGAAAGTTGTAAAAAATAATCGCACGAAAATGTTGACGATTTAATTCCATTTGTGGGCCGAGATGAATCTTTTAAGTTACTGTAAACAACACAAATAGCGCTCGTATGTCAAAACGTTCTGAGTGCGTATAACCTCAAAAATGTCCAACTTTACGACAGAGCTGTCAATTGCCGGATTGCAACACTAGGGTTGCCAAATCCCGAAACATGAGAGGCAACCTTCGTACAACGCATGCCCTCAAAAGGACACATCTCCCAAATAACACAAAAACGAGAGATATAACGCATGCCCGTGTAAAGACACATCAAGTCGCACGTATGAGCAATACGGGCGACCCTTGATATGAATACGCACCAATGATCGAACCACACACAATAGCGCCCACCACTGTGCACATAACGAATAATGTACACACAGGCAGGGGTACGGTGTGGCGACCAAAATGGATGCCGGCTCTTGCGATGACTTGCACAGCAGAGGGCAATGGTGTGATCACTTCCTTGGCTGTGTGAGATACACCACACTAATCGGTACGAAGAGAAATGGCTGCTGCTGTGTTGGTGTGCGATAAAGCACAGCCAGCGGATTCAGTTAGCTAGCGACCAGAGATCAAGTAGAGTTTTGCACAGTGGCATTGGTACAGCGCCAAATACGAAAAATTAAAATACGCGTCGGCGAAATAAGTTACTATAGTGTAAAATCAAAATTATTGTGTATTATTAATATAAAGCTATTGTTCATTTGAGATGACAACATTAATCTAATGTCTAACTTGAAATAAGTTACTATAGTGTACAAGCAAAGTTATTTTGTATTATTAATATTAAGCTAATGTTCATTTGAGATGACGATATTAATCTAGTGTACTAACATTAAGTAAGTTCTTATAGTAAAAATAAATGTTAACAACAGACTTGAGTGAGTTTAGTTATTAGGTATAAGTTAAAGGTGAGATAAAGACACCAAGCGAGGAGGAAGATAGTTTTCCTAAACACCAAGACAGCGGCAAACGAGCACCAGAAGGACGAGGTAGAGTTTGGGGACGTCTTGGTGAACCTGTGTCGGGCCGGCACCCTACCGAGACGTTTAAAGAACCCATATGCCTTTTATTAAGCACCCAGGTCTCGGATCCATACATAAGTACTGGTAAGACCATGGTCTTGTACAGTAGTAGCTTGGATGTTCTAGATAAATTTCGGGATTTAAAGAGCCTTAGAGCCTTAAGAGCCTAGACCATAGTAGGCTTTGTTGGATTTAATCAGCCGTTCGCGTATTTCTTCTTCCATATTGTTATCGGTTGATACTATTGACCCAAGGTAGTTAAAGGATTGCACTACTTCAAATTCGTGCTCCACTACCCTAATAGTTTGACCAACGTTAGGTCTTCTGTTCGCAGAAGGTGGCACCATGTACTTAGTTTTTCCCTCATTAGTGTGCAGTCCCAGTTTTCGTGCCGCCTGATCGATTTGGGTGAAGGATTCCTGTACCACCGGTTCGGTTCCACCGATGATGTCGATGTCATCTGAGTAGGCAAGTATCTGGCTGGACTTGGTGACAATAGTCCCTCTTGTTGTAACGCCAGAGTCACGGAAGGCTTTCTCCAACGCCATGTTGAAGAGGAGGCAGGCCAGACCGTCCCCTTGTCGGAGTCCATTATAGATATTTATTGGTTTGGACAGCAATCCCGCTACTTTTACTTGACTAGTTACCTTGGTTATGGTCAACCTACAAAGTCGTATCAATTTGTTTGGAATGAAATTATATAGTTCTACCCTGGCTATGCTGTCGTAGGCGGCCTTGAAGCCTATAAACAGATGATATAATGGAATCTTACATTCCAGACATTTTTCCATCGCCTGCCTAAGGGTGAATATCTGATCAATCGCTGATTTGCCTGGGATGAAGCCCCACTCATATTGACCAATGATGGCTTTAGCGTATGGGGCTATCCGATCTTGTAGGATACTGGAGAGTATCTTATAGGCGGTACTCAGCAATGTTATACCCCTATAGTTGCTGCACAGTGTGATATCTCCTTTCTTATGTATGGGGCAAATTATACCACGACGCCAATCTTGCTTCCATACGTGCACCACGATCTCGTGAATTGCGTGATGTAACGCTGCCCCTCCTTGTTTGATCAGCTCAGCTGGTATGCCATCAGCTCCAGGGGCTTTATTTGATTTTAGCTGTCTAATGGCTTTTAATGTTTCCTCAATGCTTGGTGGCGGGAGCATTTGGTCTTGGTCTTGCATTGGTGGAGCCTCCAATTTTTCTGTGAGCTGGCCATTTAGCAATTCATTGAAGTGCACTTCCCTTCGCTCCAGAATGCCTTTAGGATCGGTGATCAGATTACCCTCTTTATCCTTGCAGTAAGTGCAGTGTGGTGTGTACCGCGTCATATTGCGGATTATTTGGTAGAACATCCGCGCCTGGTGCGGAGCTCGCTCTATACTTTTCTTTATTTCACAGACAAGGTTTTTTTCCCAGGCACTTTTCTTTTGTCTGTGAAGTCTTTTTTCAGATCTTCTGATATCTTTGTATTTCTCCTCAGTACCCGCGTCCTATGAGACTGCTGCATTGCCCGATATGCAGCATTCTTATGTTCAGTCGCTAGTTTGCGCTCATCATCAAACCAGTCGTTCCGATCTCTACGACTACTGCCTAAGATGGAGTTGGCAGTACTAATGACAGTATTCTTAAGGCGTGTCAATTTCTCTTCTACGCCCGGCATTCTGGCCCCAGGACTTACTCTCCGTCCGTCGAGCTCTTCGAGGGCGAGTCTTAACGCATGACCAAACGTGTTGCTGGTATTCTCATTGCGTAAGGTAGCCGTGTTGATTCGAACCTGATCCGCGGATGCAATACGTGTCCGTAAGGCAATCAGCGCTCGGAAAACTGAACCAGCAAGATAGTGATCCGAGTCGACGTTGGCACCTCGGTACGTTCGTACCGTCATCAGGCTCGAGGAGTGGTGGCGATCTATCAACACGTGGTCAATTTGGTTGCGAGTGGCTGCATCAGGTGATACCCAGGTGGCTTTGTGGATATCTTTACGCGGAAACCTGGTACTCGCAACGACCAAGTTTTTCGATGCTGCCAATTCAATGACTCGTAGTCCATTGTCATTAGTGTTCTCATGCAAACTATGGGAACCTGTGTAGTGCCTGAAAGCCGGCTCCCGACCTATTTTTGCATTCAAATCCCCAAGAACGATTTTCACATCGTATCTTGGGCAGGCATTGGGCCCTCAATTCGATGTTCTCATAGTATTTTTCTTTTTCGTCGTCAGGGGACTCCTCTGTAGGTCCGTGAACGTTTATGAGGCGTATGTTCTTAAACTTGGCTCGCACGCGAAGAGTGCATAGCCTTTCGTTTATTGCATTAACGCCTATAACGGCAGGTTTCTGTTTTTAGCTGTCTAGAAAGCCTACGCCGACCACATGGTGTTTTCCATGACAGCTATAATAAATGTGATACTCGTTTCTTTGAATAACACCACTCGCCGTCCATCTTTTTTCTTGTAATGCTGTTATGTCAGCCTTATATTCGGAAAGGGCATCGGCTAGGTGCTGCGCAGCTCAAGCTCTGTATGGTGAGCGTATGTTCCATGAAAAAATCCTTAAATCATTTAGCCATTTTCGTTTCCGTGGTCGTCGTCGTGTATCCGGTCTATATCCGAGGCTTGTTAAATTTGAGACTTTGCCCTGTATGTTCGCACCCATCCCCCCATTCACAATTAATATGTCTCGTGATTCACGGCCGCTTTTGAATCTATTGCCTACCAATCGCCAATTGGTAAGCAAAAGAACTTCGGTTGCGGTTTTAGAAAATGTCGATATTTCATTTATCATATAGAATTAAATATAATCTGAATCTTCTGCACTTTAATTAGTAAATGAAATCTAAATTATATTTAATTGCGTTCAATGAAGAAAATACTCAATTTCCCTCACCATGTGATTTCCTTGGACATAGTCTAGAGCAAAACCGGCGTTGACCAGATTTTTAAAACAGAAAAAATAAATCTTATATAATAAAATCCAACCCCCAGTAATTCGCTTCAAACAGGGCGCGAATGTATATCAATTGTTTCCAACCTACCAAATAAATATACGTACACGTTCACCGGATCAATGGCTCAGTTGGTAAAATTATTGTATCGTTTGTTTGATTGTGCACTTGGGTTCAACTAAAAAGTCGAGTGTATACAAACCAACTGCAAAAAATTAACGATCTAAAGAAGAAAAATCAAGTTGCTATTGATGAAATAACTAGTAACACGTCGAAAGGTCATCGAGTACTAGTAGTATTGTAGTGCTCGACGAAGTCTACCATTTCCCGCCCACACACATATTTCATTTTAACAATATCCCCATACACATCCACCGACTCTATCATGCATCCATATCCCCAAACTAACATTCAATCCAATGTTAGACAAATTGAATTGTTCAATTCCCAGAAAGTCCTAAAAACTAAACACCACAATGCATATCTTCATATCCAAACAAACCCATGTTAAAAAATATCCATTTGGTTCCCATACAGACAATTTTTAAATTCCTTTTCTCCATCAGGATTGTAGTCAGATGTGTACATTCTAAAAATATTTATCCCATTCCTTATCTCCAGTTTCTCACATACAAATCTCAATGCAGATTTGTATAAAAGGGCGACAAATTTTCGATTCGAGGATCAGTCTCGATTGGGTCCAATGGTTATGGACGCCAATAAACTATATTTATATAGAAATAAATTAATAGATTTAAATTTGATACTTGCATTCTTATCGTGCTTGGCCGACTCCCAGGCCCATATTCAACAATCGGTCATTACTCTTTCTTCAGGTCTGAGAAAGCATGGTGGCGACCGCAACAAGCCTTCCCAGGATCGGTTTTGAGAGATCCCTCGTCCTTTTAAGGATAAGGAGACACGCTCCTTGAGTGCAAGGTTACTACAAAAAATGGTGGCAGCGGTGGGATGCCCATAATCCCCTACCGAACCAACAAAGAAACAACGTCAACAGCAGCTATAGGATAAAATCGGGCGTCGAAAAATGTTTGCAGCTATCAGGCATAACAACACATCTACGCTAAATATCTGCTAAATAATCATTAGTCTACTCTACACATTCACCAGCCAGCGCCGAGTGGCAGTGCAACAACAGCAAATTAAATAACAGTGGCATCGACTACAGTTGTTGAAAGGAAAACATATTTTCTGTTCTTTTGTCGAGTAGAGGTTGACTTCTACCTTGACGGTAGTTTATTTATCTTTTCGGTTACATGACTATTTACAGGATGAATTTTTGTTACTACAATGTTCGAACCTTATGGTCGTAACTTAGAGTAATGCACCGACAGTTATGAACATTTTCGTTTATATACATTTTGTATTGTGTAGATAAGGATGCTAGTGAATACTGTGTAGATAAAAGATGCTAGTGAGTATCAACCAAAAGGGGATACCGCAGAACAAATTTAAAAATGTTTTCACATTATATATACATATATATTTAAGAATTTTTATCTCATGGTTTTGAATAATTACTCGGGGATAATTTTCCATATTCTCGGGCAAAGACTGCACAATTTTCATGCCCTTACGCTTATCTGCCTGCTGGTTTTTTCATGTCATCTCTTTAGAATGATTTCCCTTAGGATCTCTGCCCCTTATCTGTCTATCAGGATTTTTCGATATTAGGATTGTTCTTCTCGAGGTCTCTTCTTCCACCCTTGGTATTTTCGAAATTTCCTCTATATATATCTATATATTTGGGTTTGAAGGGATTTCTTCTCTTTTCTCTTTAGTATAGCTTCAGTTGAGTTCGAAAAATTCTTGTCTTACTGTTCGCCCTTGTTACACTTGTAATTGAGAAGATGAATTTACGGAGGGAATATTTACCCAAAATAATACGCGACTAGAATATTAAAACGCGCGAAGTCGAATGTTTAATAACGCGAATACAAATATGAACGTCACAATCGGGTTGCAGGATATCTTACATTTCGTACCGGTGTTCAATGGTAACCCGGATGAATCGGATGATTTTATTTCTTGCGGGGATATTGCTTTCTCACAGGCACGGGATGAGAGTCAGCATGCTTTCTTCTTAAGCGTGATGAAAACCAGAACACAGGGGCCAGTATACGATCACATCGGATACAAGCTCATTTCAACCTGGAATGATATTGCTTCGGAATTGAAGGGAGAATTTAAAATTATCACCTCTAGGTCAGCGGCACAAAACAATCTGGTGACAACCAAGCAAGATAGCAAGGAAGATGTGAAGGAGTTTGGAAACAGACTCCCACATCTCTTGAATCCACGTTTAAAAGCACTGTCAAACCTGCGCTGCAGATGTATCTCCGGGAGGAAAATAAAAAGCTCGCGTTGCATACATTTGAGGTCGGTCTTAGGAATCCTAGTTTGAAATTATTGGTTAAAGCACGGAACATCCCAAACCTCAGAGCAGCAATCAATTATGCTCTCGAGCAAGCTCCAAGGTTAGGTGATGAGAATACTCTAAAATTTCTCACTAATTCAAATTACAGCCAGCCACAAGTTTGCCAATCATGCAATAGGTGTGGGCATACTTTTGCGATATGTCGCGACACTACTCTTTTAAATCGATCCCCCCAAAATAAAAACAGACGTTGAACGCCTCCAATCTATACACTGCAAATAACCTAACTATTCTGATGATCACTGTAGAGAGAGACAGATCCATCATAATCATCTTAAAAACTCTTCACTAAACACCAGCGTTTCTAGAACTCAGCCCACTTCTACCGCAAGCGTTTGGAGAAGTGGAGTATTAAACAAAACGAACAGGGAAGAATTAATAAAAATTGATACAAGGAAATCAAATACAGGAAAATTCGAGCAAACAACACTAGAAGCTAAGGATATAAACGGGAAGGTAGAGAATGCGGTGCCGTACAAGGTGTCGTTTTTTTAAATTTTTTTTTCTTACTCTTATTATTATTTACTTACTCGCTTGACAAAAAGGATTAAACTCTAGCTTATGTTAACTTTCAGAAAACCAGGAATTTGTTTTATCAACTTTACTTAATCTAAACGTAATCCTAATTATATAAATAACTTAACCTAATTTAGTCTGATTACAGTTTGATTTTCCTAAAGCCATAAACAATGTTTTATAATTAATGGGATATATGAAATAAAGAATGTGGAGTGAGGTCAGTTATGGGTTTGAGGAATAGTATTTCTTTCCGGTTGTTCGTTGGAGAAACATAGGATGTTGGAAAATGTTTGGACGTTACAGTATTTGAACTGGTTAGGGGTAACTTCGCTGTTGTGGTATATGATCTCGTTTGAATCATTTACCAGTCTGCCTGAGGCGAAGATAGCTCTGGTGTGGATACAGTTGGGATAGTTAGTTCTGATATCTAGAGGGTTCTGTAAGAGCGAGGTTATTATGGGATTGGGATTATTTTGTAGGTTTTCGATAAATTTGATAGACAGCTCGAGGAATCGGCTATCGAGGCGCTCAATACCAGCGGTATTGTAGAGTTCGACGTTACTATAATACTTATAGGAGTTAGGACGACGATGTAACCCAGAGACATACCTAAAGCATTTTCTTTCGAATACTCGCAACATCTCCGTTTGGGAGGGAGTGATATGGTACCACAATGGGCACGCGTACGTGAGTGTGGGTCTGATAATTTGTTTGTAAATGAGCAGTTTGACTTTGTGAGAGAGACTATTAGGTTTCCACATTACTCTTCTACAGAAATTAAGCTGAACTGTGGCTTTATGAAGGGAATTTTTAATGTGGGAGGAAAAAGACCAGGTATTAGAAAAAGTGATTCCCAGATATTTTAGTGTTTTGGAGGGGTTTATTAGAGTGTTGTTTAGGTTAAGTTTAATTTTGTTGTGGCAGCGTCTAGTGTTGTTTGTACAGTGCTCATGTTTGCCCTTGAACACTGTGAGCTGCGTTTTATTTGGGTTAAGGTGAATTTTCCACTTATTAAAGTATGTTGATAGGTCAGGGTGGAAGTTGTTAATGCGGTTTCTTGCAGCCTTAACAAATTTACTGCTAGTAGTAGTAAATTAATGTATCATCAGCATAATTCAGCATCACAACATTAGGAGATACGGGTTGAGGAATATCCGCGGTATATAACAGATATAAAATTGGCCCTAAAATAGCGGCTTGGGGAACACCCGCGGTTATGTTGCGAGTTTCTGAGACGGAAGAATTTATTCTCACAACGAATTTTTTGTCAGAAAGATAAGAGGCTAAGAGCTTTGTTGTGTGAGAGTTTAGACTAAATATGGAGTGCAGTTTATACAGAAGCCCTGAGATCCAGACGCAATCAAACGCCTTAGAAATATCGAGACATATACACACAGTAGGGCTTTGGTTTTGGAGACCAGTTGTAACATCGTGTGTAAGTTTTAGTAGAGCATGACATGTGGATTGTCGCTTACCGCATCCGAACTGAGAGTTAGGGATGAGGGCATTCATTTCATTTTCATTTTTAAAACATATTTTTATTTTTCTTTTTATATTCTTAATTTCTGAATTAAAGGCTAGACAACAAATGCTTAAATTCTAGCTTAATTATCTTATATAATAACTTACTGGTCCTTCGCAGACGCTCTAAGCTAAACATTACTTAACATTTGTATACTTTGCCTTTCGGCGACAGAACTTTGTGGCAGGACTGATAATTAGTTGAAATACAAAGAAAAATTTAAAAAACTTTGTCAATTTTTTTTGTTTTTTTTTCTTAAAATTTAACTTACTTAACTTACCAATTTTTTTTTTTTCTTTTTTTTTTTTTAATGTAAAAGCACATAACCTAACTAAACTTAAATCTTATACTACCCTAATTCTAGAAAAGCTTAGTCTATGTAAGCTAGCTGATGATAGTATGATTCTATACCGACTATGGTCTCCAGGTCTTTATATGCCATTCAACAACCGGAACTGTTGACGCTGTTTAATACTATCGTCCCGGTCTCTTTGGGAGATAGCCCTACTGAAGCGCAGGAGCTCTTCTTCAGTGCTCGTTTCTTCCTGGTCGTAGCACAATCGCCCGTCTACAGATGATCTACTTACATGATAGATCAGCGGAATTCCTGTATAAGCCCTTTCATATCCAAGTCAAGGAACGCCTCTGATGGAACAAAGCCGTTGCGACACACACTCTCATAGTACAAGGTGTTTGGATAATAGGCCCCGAAAATTAGGTCATTGGACGAGCTTATTGCTCTCGCAATATGTCCTCTGATTAATTTAATCATAAAATTATCCACCCTATTTATGTACGCTTCATTATATAAAGTCTCATTTGAGTAATACTTTTTATAGTCCGATTCCGGTGTCCGATATAATCCGAGACAACTTCTGAGACACTTTCTTTCGAACACCTTAATCTTTTCCATCAAATTTGGACCTATGTTGAACCATACTGGGCAACCATATATGAGCATTGGCCTTATTAGCGTCATGTAGCATATGACTTTTACTCTGCTGTCAAGTTGGCTACTGTGAAATAGCCTCCTTGTCATAGCAAACGTTTTCCTCGCTTTGAGCAAAGCAGCCTCTACATGTCTGTTGAAATACAGATATTGGTCTAGCCAGATGCCCAGGTATTTAACTAAACACTTGGTTTCCAGTTTATCTCCGAGCGGTCCCACAATAACTAGCTTTCGCCAGTTTTTCCTTGTGTCGTACGTGGCTTTATATAATGGAGTTCTAAATAGGATGGCTTCACATTTTTGGAAGTTGATCTTAAGTTTCCAGTCATTGCAATAGCGCTGCACTTTGTTGAAGTCTCGCTGTATTAACCTATTTATGATCGCAACTTTCGGAGCTGTTCTGTAAATTATGAGATCGTCTGCGTACGCAATAGCTTGCGGAAGTGCATCTAATAAGTCGCTAATGTAAATGGTAAAAAGGATCGGAGAGAGTACCGCGCCCTGTTGCAAGCCATTCTTGATATTATACGTTTTATTAGAGGTCACATTACCACTTTTGACCACAAACCTCCTGTCCTTTAACATATCGTAAAGTACATATAGTAAAGGTGTTGTACTTCTGGTTTCGGGGAGTGTGTGTCTTAATCCTTAAAAGGACTAAGAGATCTCTTCTAAAAGTTCCCGAAAACCTGTCGCACAACAGGGTTCGTTTGCCGTGCTTCCTTTGAGTCCAAAGGGAAGAGCAACGTCCTTAGTTATGGGTCGAATGTCCTCTTCTTTGGGTCTTCCAGGCCAGGTGAAATGAAAAACCGGGTTTTTTAGTTTTCAGATTTTATTTCTCCCACTGGGGTATCTCCTCCAGGGACAAGATACGAATTTAAACTGCGGCCCGGAGATCACGAAACCATTCCTTTATAAAGGAAAAGGAATCGAAAATTGTATCTCAAAGATACACATTTTCGTGCAACAATCTCGATCTTTTGGATATTTCGAGCGAGATGTTGTGTTTACACAAGATAAGAAATCAATTTCTTGAATTCTTACGAAACCATTACGCAGATGTGTGAATGTATCTGCTTTTGAGTTTTTGTTTGTTCAACTCAATGGAATTTTTAGGATAGAGATAACAATCTCTGAATTTTGGATTTGGGTGATGCTGTGGAGCAAATATAGAACAATAAACGAATATTGGATTCGTTTATTGTGAATTTTAATTTTAATTTTGATTCTGGATTTAATTATGCCGTGGGGGCAAATGTTATGCGATAAACGAATGTTTGATTCGTTTATTGCGAATTTTGGATAATGTTTGGGTTTTTTCAGGTTTTGATAGGATTTTGGATTAGGAATGGGAGAAAAAGATGGTAGGGCTTTTTGGAGCACTACATCCTCCCCTCCTTGAAAAAAAGAAAATTGATCTTTATGAGATTAATTTTCTGGAAAATGGTGTGATTGGGAATAAGGACGATGGTATCGTGATTCCGTTACATGTGCCTGATATTTTCTAACATAGTAGCTTTATGTATACAATATTTATTATAAGTGTGTAATTTTTGTTCTTTGTTTTTTTTTCTTAATATTTATGTATTCATATTTATGGTCGTGTATCCAAGTTTCCACAATGGTTATTTATATAATAAAAATATTTTCTTTTGAAATTTTGTACAAATATAATTTTGTTTTTAAGTTTTGAATTTTCTTAGTATAGGTGTGTTTAACAGTAATTGTTGGTTATCCAAAATAAAGTTTTCTTTTATAAATTATTTTATTTTGGGTTAAGGGTATATTCATTTAGTTTGGTTTTGGTTATACGTACAATAGACATTTGGTTTTAAAATTTCATATAATTTGTTTTTTTTTTTCATGTTGGTTAAACATTGTATTAGAAGGAAACATTTGATTCTAAAAATTTTCGTTTTGATTTAAAGTAAATATTTTCTTATTTTCTGCGTGTAAGGTTAATTGTAGAATGCTTTATAATTACATAAGTATTTGAATTCATTATATTAAATTTAACTTTGGGTGATTTTTTTGTTTTTATTTTTATAAAGTACTATTTGTAAAAAGATACATAGATAAGTAAGGTTTTTATGGTTTATTCTTACAATTTGTATATTACATAGAATTTTCATTGTTTATATACTCGTATAAATTTTCATTATTTACATATATTATTTTTGTTCTTTTTTTTTCATTGTCCTTATTAGTCGGGCGTTTATTTATTTATATAATTTTTCCATGTATTTGGACGTACAATTTTATTCTATAACTTTTCCTTTTTTTTTTGTTATATAAAAATTTTCTTACTTTCTTAGTATTTTCTTAGTTGAAAACTGTTTTGAATTTATATAAATATTAGAAGTTCTTATTTTAATACTGTTTTGTAAGTTTTGTTTTTGTATTTTCGTTTTTTCATATATATATAATGTGTTTTTTCTTATAACCTAAGAGTATTTATTATTATTACAAAATTTTGTTGTTGTTGTTTATTTATTTAAGTTAGTGGTGGTTATTTAAAACATGATATAAACTTATTTTATTAAGTGCGTTAAGTTAAGTGCGTTGTTTTTATCTATATATTTATTTTTTTTGTGTTTTGTTTGTTTTTTTTTTCTTTTTTTTTTTGGTATTAAAAGTGTTGTATACTATTTACAAAATTATTTTATTCGTATACAATTATTTGAATAGAAAATTTTTTTTTTCGCAAATTTTAAATACATTATCGTGGTATTTTGGTACAGTGTTAGTTTATAATTTTTTTTTTTTTTTTGTTTACTATACGTGTATGCATTTATTTATTTCTCTTTTTTCTTTTTTAAGGTTATCTATACATATATACATTTTTTTTCAACTTTTATTTTTCTTTGGAGTTTCTTATTCGTGATTGCCTAGTCCACAAATAGTTTTATATTATTGTTGTGGACTATTCGAGTTCCTTTTCCTATTTTGAGGATTGAATTTTCTTCGGATAGGATCTTTACAATTTCATAGGGGCCTTTCCACAGGGAGGTTAGTTTGTTAGGTCTTGAGTGATTCTTTAATAGAACCTTGTCGCCAACATTAAATTTCTTACGGCCTACTTTTTGGTCGTAGTATGCCTTAGATTTTTGTTTTTTCTCTATCAGTATTCCCTTGGCTGTACGATAACCATGTTGTAATCGCATTTTTAATTCGTTTGCGTAATGGTCGTAGTTATAAGTGCTTTCGGGGTTTTGTCTGAGAGAACTGGGTATTTCGGCTGGGAAACCATATAGTAATTCATGCGGCGTGTAGCCTGTATTACTGTGGGGTGTAGTATTGTACACAAACATTGCGTAAGGTATCCAGGTGTCCCAAGTGAGAGGATCCTGGTTTACATAGTGGCGGAGGTATTCCACCAGAGTTCTATGGCTCCGTTCTAGTGCTCCATTCGTTTGTGGATGGTAGGGTGCTGTATTGAGTTTTCTCATTTTAAGTAAGGAACAAATGTCCTTAAAAAGTGCGCTGAGAAAATTAGCACCTCGGTCAGTTAATAGAGAAGATGGTATGCCGTGCTGGCAGACGATATTTTCAACGAAAATTCTGGCCACGTCCTTGGTTTCGGCGCTGGCCAGTGCGTAAGCTCCTGAAAATTTAGTCAAATCGTCTTGAAACGTTAGTAGGTATTTATTTCCATTATAGCTGACTGGTAATGGTCCTACTATATCTAAAGCAATTCTTTCGAAAGGTTTTGAGCTTGTTGTGGTTATCTTCATAGGAATTCTAGGATTCCTTCCACTTTTGTTTATCTGGCAGGAGGCACATTTTCTAATATACGCTGCAACGTCAGCGGTCATTGTGCGCCAGTAATATTTTTGTTTCAATCTTTTGATTGTTCGGGTGGCTCCTTGGTGTCCTCCGAAAGGTGAGTTGTGGTATTCCGCGAGTAACTTTTGTATTTCGTTAGGATCTGTTAGAAGCTTCTTTTTATTGGAGAAAACGTACATTGTCACGTTGAGGTGAGCAAAAGTTTCTTTTAGCAAGTTATTGAGTGTTACTTTTGATTCGTTTTCTATGAAGGGGACTAAAATTCCAATGGAATTGAAATTCCGGTCTTCGCAAATCTTCTTCAGATCAATAAGGGAACTCTTAGCGGTTTCCTGGTCGCTTAGGTTTCTGAAAGGCAATGGCAATGTGATGGCGCATAACCCATCTTGCTCATGAAACGTAATTTTACCTACGTCTGGCTTGGTGAAGTTTGGAATTCTTCCTGCCAGGTTTTCTTCCTCAGCAGAGTCTATCAATGGGAGGATTATGATACGTAGTCCAAGTTTTTTCTTGGTATAGATGGACCCTGTTTGTTCTTGCCATACAAGATTGGTAGTATCTTTGTATGATTGTGCAGCCACATCTTCTTCGAGTTTGGCTTTACTTCGTGTGGTGACGAGAATATTATTTTTGATGGAATCGACTGGGGTAGTCATTGTTATACGGCTGAGAGCATCAGCATTTGCATTTTGCTTTCCTTTTCTATGGACGATTGTGTACTCATACTCTTCGAGTAGAATTCTCCATCGCATAAGTCTGGATGTAGGATCCTTTCGTCCTATAAGCCACTGTAGAGAACTATGGTCAGTGACTATAGTAAATTTTCGTCCGTAAACGTATGGTCGGAACTGGGCTAGTGCAAAAACGATTGCCAATAATTCCTTTTCGGATGTTGTATATCGAGTTTCTGCGTCGTTTAAAGTTCGGCTAGCGAAAGCAATAGGTTTATCTTGTCCTATTGTACCTTGAGATAGCACTGCTCCTAACGCAACATTGCTAGCATCCGTAGTTATTATAAACTCCCGGTTAAAGTCTGGATAAGCCAGTATTGGTGGGGTAATAACCTTTCTTTTTAAAGCTGTGAATGCCTCATCACAAAAAGCATCCCAATAAAATGGAACATTCTTCCTGAGCAATCTGCTTAAAGGTTTTGCCAGTTCGGCGAAATTTGGGATAAATTTTCTATAGTAGCCTACAAAACCGAGAAAAGATTTTACGTCTTTTTGTTTCTTGGGCGTTGGAAACGTTTTTACCGCTTTAGTTTTTTCTGGATCTGGTTTTATACCTTCCTTTGAAATAACATGCCCTAAGTAGGTGAGCTCCTTCCTTATGAAGTGACACTTTTCTGGTTGTATTTTCAGATTGTGCCTTTGTAATCGCTCGAAAATTCTGGTAAGTCGGGAATTGTGATCGTTCAGATCGTATCCGTAAATTACAATATCATCTACATAGACGAAACATTCTATTCCTTGGAGACCCATGAGTACATTATTCATAAGCCTTTGGAATGTGGCGGGTGCGTTTTTAAGTCCGAAGGGCATTCGATTATATTCGTAATGTCCGAAGGGTGTGCTAAACGCTGTTTTTGCCTTGTCTCTATTGTCCATGCATATTTGGTGGAAACCATTTGCTAGATCTAAAGTGCTAAAATATTTAGCTTTTCCTAGCTGGTCCAAAATATCTGTAATATTGGGCAATGGATATGCATCTCCGACTGTTATTTTATTTAAGGCTCTAAAGTCGACAACCACTCTCCACCGTTTTGTCCCATCAGGTCCTGCCTTCTTGGGTACTAGTAAGAGAGGGGAATTCCAAGGACTGAAACTTGGTTGTACCACGCCATCCTGAAGCATTTCATTCACTTGTTTGTGGATTTCTTGCTTCGAGCTATCTGGGAGGCGATATGGTCTTATGTAAAGTGGGGGCTTTCCTTCTTCCGAGATGATCTGATGCTCTATGGCGTCAGTGTGTGTGAGATGGTCGCCCTCTAAGTAAAAGAGATCGTTAAATCTGCGGCAGATGTCTAGGATAGATATCCTTTCCTCCTGGTTACAATGACGCAACTCTAGGAGTGATTCTAGCCGTTCAAGCCTATTTTTTAGAAAGTTCTTAGTTTCATCCGCCTGTAACACAATGTAGTCATCCAGATCTTCCCATTCGACTTCTATGTCGTTGGTGCTTACTTCTTGATCGGTGTCTAATGTGTTCATTAATAATACCTTTATTTTGTTGTCCTGTGGTGTTGTCAAACTATTACCCAGATATATCCCTGGCATGATCTCGGATTTTTTAATAATCAGTTCTTGACTGGATTTTTCTTTAAAGGGAATCTCCATTATTTGTTGAGATCGTGAATGCAATTTTATGTAGTCGACCGTGGTGTTTCGTTTTAAATTTACTGACGGTATTAGAGTTTCAGGTTCATGTTTTCCTGAACTTAGTTTTTCAGCAGTTTCCTTAACTTTTCTGTTACCACAAACTTTACTTAAATGGGGAGAGGCAGATTCAAGGGTGGTTGGTTTCGTTGTGTTTGTCACAGCATCAGATCCGGCCCGTAGACAAACGGATTCGGATGTTGACTCACGAACGGTGTTATCCAATTTTTCAAGAATGCCTGTATTATCCGTGGAAGATACCTCGTAAGGCGTGGCCCTCTGAATATTTTCCTTGACCTCATTTTTGTTCCCTAAAGGCTGCTCGAGTTCTACCATAGTTCTCTTCTTTACAGCGAATTTAAGGAATCCCTTTTCAAAGTTAATGTGGCACTGGTGCTTCGTGAGGAAATCGCTTCCCAGTATGCCATCGTGTTGGAAGTCTACGTTGCTTCCCACTACAAATAGATTATGCTTAAAGGGTATGGAGTGCCTATCAGTTCTGAATTCGAACTCCCCCAATACCTTTCCGCATGTGCTGACCGTTTTCCCAGCAATGGTGGATATAGTCACTGGGTCTGAATTGTCTACAGATTGTTCAATACAAGGATTATCTAATTTGATCAGGCTGATGTCGGCGCCTGTATCGATGAGGAAAGTCGAGTGTTGTTTATCCGATGGATTAAATTTTACACGTATTACTGGCTCCTTAAATTCAGGGCAGAAAAATACGCGCATTTGAAAATTTACATCGGGATGGGGTATATATCGGCGATTGTCTGCACTCGAGAAGGATTGCCGTTGCTCGCTGCCCGAGTGAATTCGTTTCCCTGTTGTGAATTGGATACCCTGTTAATATTTTGATTTTGTCGGGTATTTCGATTTTTAAAGCGGGGCGAGTTTGTTATTGTCCTATTTTGAGATTGATTGGGCTGAGTTCTGAAAGGATTTCTACTCGTTGAAGGTTGGTCCTGGTTTCGCATATGAGCTAACCTGGTTCTGCACTCTGCCTGAGTGTGATTATACTTTCGACAGTATGTGCATTGGAGACGTTCAGCCTCAGTCTTAATGCGTTGGGAGACGAAATTAAGAAAATTAGTGTTGCGATAGCAAGTCGCAGAAGTATGTCCCCTCTTGTTGCATGTTTGACAAACAATTGGTTGGTTATTTCTCCTAAAATTGTTGGTGGAAGTTACCATTGTGTTATCGCTGTTCAATCTTTGAGATTGTTCCAAAGCGTAGCTAATGGCCGCTTTTAGATTTGAAGCCCTATGTGCTTTTACTAAGATTTTGAGGCTGGAATTTCGTATCCCATCCTCAAACGTATTTAAAGCGAGTCTTTGATTTTCAGCCAGAAGATAAGTTCTGACTGCAGGATCAGATGAACTAGCGTATGTGGCGCTGTCCAATTCATGCAGGTGGTGTGTGAGTCTAGTTGAAAATTCTTTCACACCCTCCTTGCTATCCTGTTTTGTTGCCACTAAGTTATTTTGGGCAGCAGACCTAGAGATGAGAGGTTTAAATTCTCCCTCTAATTCTGAAACAAGATCTTCCCAAGTAGAAATAATTTTATGTCTGATAGAATCACGCGCCGGTCCCTGCAATCTGGTTTTGACCACCCTTAGAATAAAGGACTTCTGGTTGTCATCTTGTGCTTGTGAGAACAAAATGTCTCCACAAGAGACGAAACCCTCTAATTCGTCAGGATTACCGTTAAATATCGGCACGAGTCCCAGTATGTCGCTTAATCCGAATCCGTAGTTCATTCTAGAACTTTGTTCGCGTATTTCCGTTCGTAACGTTTCCGAAGTTTCGTCCTCGCGATTTTGTATGAGCTCGGGCTCAGGTCTCTGCGAACGCGTACCCGGTTTATTTTTGTCGCTCACTACATATTTGTGAAACAGACCTTCCCAAATGATGGTGAAAAGGGGTAGAGAACCAAGAGATGAGATCTTCATTATTGTTGGGTAAGATGGCCAAGAGAAAAGACAAGACCAACGACAAGAGAAGTGTCTTCAAACTCAGTTAGTTTTGATTCTATTAGAAAGCCTTTGTTCTACTTAAGGTGAGAGAATCCACCCTTCCGCCCTACGGAAAAAGTGTCTAAACCTAAAATGGATTTTCGAAGAGCCACAGATGAGTCAAAGGAAAAGATTCAACCCAAAGAAAATTTTCCAAACAAGACGCTAAGGACAAGGACCAAGAATTTTGATTTGTTCGTTATTGTTTTAGCTTGTCACGTAAGAAAAATCTTCCCAAAAGAAAATGTATGTATATATGTTTATGTGTATAATTAATTAAAATATATATCAAAAAATAAATAATAAAACCAAATTTGTAGTTAATTTTTGTGTGGGGTCTTTTATATTGTCCCTTTTGAAGAATAAAATGTTGATATTTTGGGAAAAAGTTTTTGGAAAAAATGTGTATATGTATATATTCGTGAAGAAAGTTTTGAAAATTGTCAAAAATATGTGTTTTTTTAAAAATGCGTTTAAGAAAGATACGTTTATTAAGAAAAATGTATTTAAAATGTTTGCCTCTACTAGCCGAAAAGTAAGTGCGTACTTGTATATTGTATATGCTTGTGTGAGAGAAAAATTTCTTTTATTAATTATATTTATCACTTTGGGCTTTTTTATGCGTATACTCTTCTTGGAAAAATGAGAACAACTTTGCTTATTATTCTTAGAAAAACAAGTTAAATTTAAATGCACTTGCACAAATTATTAATAAGCTTTATCCCAGTGTAAAAGAACAATTAAAATAAATATTCAATTTATTCTTGGCGTCCCCTTTTAGTTAACAATTCAAACATTTAAAAATTTACTTATTTGGGAGCCAATTTCCAAGACAAAATGACAAAAATGACAAAACTGAATTTAATTTTAGTTCACCTTTTGTTTCAACTAAGTTACCTTTATATCACTTTTCACTTAACAAATAAATAAAAATTTAATACCTGTGTTTTCTGGATCTACTGCAGATTTGTAGGGTGTCCTGTCGTCACTGGATCTAGCTGCTTGGTCCTGGTGTTGTGCTCCTAGTTGTTTGTAGTCACTGTTGTACAAGGAAAAGACTTTTCCTCTTTTCCACTGGATTGTCGACGGGACTCGTGGCCGTCATACACTTAACACTTTGATTTTCTCTACAGCCGGTATCTAAGCCCCAGGCAACGCTTGTAAGTTTTACTTTGTTTAAAAAAAAAGATTTTAAATGTCACTATGCATTCCGGTGTTCTAAGCCCCGGAAATACGCTTTAAAAAATCTCACTTTGCCGGTGTTCAGCAGTCTTCGGTATCCTCCTGAATCGCCTCGTTGCTTTAGCAGTTTTCCTCTTCTGCGGTAGGGGATTGTTGGATAATCCACGAGTCTTCTTCTTCTGTGGTAGATTGTTCAATTCCACTGCTGCCACCAAAATTTTTTGTTGTACTTCTGGTTTCGGGGAGTGTGTGTCTTAATCCTTAAAAGGACTAAGAGATCTCTTCTAAAAGTTCCCGAAAACCTGTCGCACAACAGGGTTCGTTTGCCGTGCTTCCTTTGAGTCCAAAGGGAAGAGCAACGTCCTTAGTTATGGGTCGAATGTCCTCTTCTTTGGGTCTTCCAGGCCAGGTGAAATGAAAAACCGGGTTTTTTAGTTTTCAGATTTTATTTCTCCCACTGGGGTATCTCCTCCAGGGACAAGATACGAATTTAAACTGCGGCCCGGAGATCACGAAACCATTCCTTTATAAAGGAAAAGGAATCGAAAATTGTATCTCAAAGATACACATTTTCGTGCAACAATCTCGATCTTTTGGATATTTCGAGCGAGATGTTGTGTTTACACAAGATAAGAAATCAATTTCTTGAATTCTTACGAAACCATTACGCAGATGTGTGAATGTATCTGCTTTTGAGTTTTTGTTTGTTCAACTCAATGGAATTTTTAGGATAGAGATAACAATCTCTGAATTTTGGATTTGGGTGATGCTGTGGAGCAAATATAGAACAATAAACGAATATTGGATTCGTTTATTGTGAATTTTAATTTTAATTTTGATTCTGGATTTAATTATGCCGTGGGGGCAAATGTTATGCGATAAACGAATGTTTGATTCGTTTATTGCGAATTTTGGATAATGTTTGGGTTTTTTCAGGTTTTGATAGGATTTTGGATTAGGAATGGGAGAAAAAGATGGTAGGGCTTTTTGGAGCACTACAAAGGCTTATGTATGCCATGTCTGATCAGTTTGTAATACAACCCTTCGATCCAAACGGTACCAAAGGCTTACTCCAAGTCGATTAGACAGGCACCTGTGCATTGGTTCCTACATTTATTCCATTGTATGTCGGAGACCAGTTTAGCTGCGGCATGTGTGGTTATCTGGGATAATGCTGTTGTCGTCTACCCATTTTACCAGAGCTTTGTTAATGGTTTTTTCAAATACTTTACTGATGCTTGGGAGTAAACTTATCGACGCATGTTCATTGGGTTTGTGCAGTCTTTGCCCTTTTTTGCGATGGGCTGAATGATAGCCGTTTTCCAACGCGCGGGATAATGTGCATTATTCATCGCGTTGTTAAACAGGACCGTGTATATATCTATTGCCTTTGGGGGCTGGTTCTTGAGTACGATGTTAGGTACTCCATCTATTCCCACTGACTTTTTGCTTCTTAATGAGTCGAAGATACTCTGGGTTCCTTCCCTTGTTATTAGAAGGCTATTAGCCACTACACCATTGGCATTAATGTCAATTCACAGATCATCTTCACTGAATTCGGTAAAACCCGGATTCTCCGATTGCCAAAGTGAAATTTCATTCCGGAGGTGCAGGTGATTGAGTAGAACTCTGTCCTCCAGGTCGTGATTTCGGCGAATGCTTTCATTCACCTTGTACCATTCCTGAAAGACAGCTCCCACAGCGTTCACCTTTTCCAAAGGATCTTCGATCACGAAAAGCTCACTATTGAGGATAGCGTTCTCCGCATCTATGCCAATGTAGGTTAGCAGCTGCTTGTTTACCTGAGTACGTGGGATTTGGAGACACTGAATCTCGTTTTGATTATTTCTCCTGAATATTTTATTTATTTGTGGGAACATATTCGGGTTATTAGTTTTTATAGCTCGAATTCTGTTGTTCCAATACAAATTTGTTGCTAATCTATAATTAGCTTTAAGTAATTGTAGGAGATTTTTTAATCGGGATTTCAGTGATATTATCTCCTGGTCTTGTCTGTCTGTAAGCTGTCTGTGTAATTGTTTTAGTTTCGATAGCAGCCTGCTCTTTTTCTTGTGGAGTGCGTTTATTGTTGCGTTTCTGTACATGTTAGTGTGATCTGTAACTGTTGTTTTGGGAATTGTTTTGTCCATTGTTCGTTTTACGGTTTCGTCCATTTGTTGAATGTATTTGTCGATTTCGACATTATTCAGGTTTCTGTTTACTGGCAGATTAAATTCATTCGAACGCAGTTCTCTTGTTAATAATCTGGTGCGATAGCAAACGTCTGTAATCCGAAATCGCGAATCGTGAATTGAATGCCAAACTTTAAAAAATGTTTCCCCTTCAGAACAAAAAAGAAGTAGGCCAAAACACTCGGTGGTAAAAAAGAGCTACCACATCAGGACCCCATGCTCGCCAATAACTAGCGTCCCAGCTGTCCAGCTACCGATAGATTAGATGAATAACACAACTCTAGTAGTGGACACCGGCACTGAGATAAGTCTGATTAGCAAAGGTAGCCTCAATGAATCAAACGGCAAGATTAATCGGCGAGAGGCTTGCACCTTACAGACGTCGTTTGGAAATATCCGAACCTGGGAGCTGCAAGTTGAATCTCCAACTGAAAGGTAGAACTCAACTCCCATGCAAGTTCCAAGTAGTGAGCAGTATGCCCGATCTACGAGAAGACGGACTACTTGGGAACGACTTTCTGTCGAAGAATTTCAATGTGGAAGGCACCAAACAGTGCGTCACATTTCCTAGCAAGGAAGTAATCCCAACAGCATTTGTTATATAACAGATCAGTTGAAAAGTCCCCGGCCTTCCATAGTAAAACATTTTTTTGGCAAAATTCGTTTTTTTCATTCAACATAATTCCCTTCGAGGGTGATACACTGATTATGGATACCCTCCAACTTTTCGATACCTTTTTTGTAGTACGATTTGTACTTTGCTTCAAAATATGCCTCAGTTTCGGCGATCACCTCTTCATTCGACGAAAATTTCCTCCCGGCGAGCATTCTTTTGAATACGGTGGATGCGGAAGCAATTCGAAGCCCAATTCATGGATTTTTGCCATCGTTTTCACTGACTTGTGACACGGTGCATTGTCTTGGTGAAGCAGCACTTTCTTTTTCTTTAAATGCGGTCGTTTTTCGGCGATTTCGTCCTTCAAACGGCCCAATAACGCTGTGTAATAGTCGCTGTTGATGGTCCTTCCTTTTTCAAGATAGTCAATGACAATTATTCCGCACGCATCCCAAAATACAGACGCCATAACCTTGCCAGCCGACTGTTGCGTTTTTCCACGCTTTGGGGCGGGTTCGTAGTGTGCAGTCCACTCGGATGACTGTCGATTGGACTTCGGAGTGAAATGATGGAGCCATGTTTCATCCATTGTCACATATCGACGCAAAAACTCGGGTTTATTACGCTTGATCCTCTCCAAACACTGCTCCGAATCATCAACTCGTCGTTGTTTTTGGTCAAAAGTGAGCTCGCGCGGCACCCACTTTGCACAGAGCTTTCTCATACCCAAATATTCGTGAATGATATGATGTACACGTTCAGTTGATATCTTTAGAGTGCCTGCTTTTTCATTCAATTTCAATTTACAGTCATTCAAAATCATTTTGTGGATTTTTCTAATGTTTTCGTCGGTAACAACCTCTTTTGGGCGTCCACTGCGTTCACCGTCTTCGGTGCTCATTTCACCACGTCTAAACTTAGCATACCAATCCTTGATGGTTGATTTTCCTGGGGCGGTGTCTGGAAACTCGTCATCAAGCCAAGTTTTTGCTTCAACCGTATTTTTTCCCTTCAAAAAGCAATATTTTATCAACACGCGAAATTCCTTTTTATGATTTTTTTCACAATAACAGAAGTTGCTTCACTCAAAATACTATAATTCACAAACTAATGATCCGACAACTTTCAAATTTATACACGCGTCTTTTGAAGGTTAGGGCTAACTAAAAATATGGACTTAATTCTGGTGCCGCCATCTATGTGTCAGGCCGGGGACTTTGACCTGTTATATGATAACAATTTCAATATTTTTGTAATTAAAATTTATATACTGGCTGGGTTCGTGGAGTTGGTGTCTTCTCTGCTTCGTGGGCGACGTCAATCGTTTAAATTTGTTGCTTGTTGGTGGAGATGCCAGGGTTGGTGTGTTTATTTTATCAGCGCTCACATTTGACTCGTTTTTGGATTAAAGAAAAACAACCGTGTTACACTTTCTGTCTTTTATTTTTTTTTTTTTTTTTAAATATAAATTTACTGAATTTAAATTTTGTATTCTATTATTTTGGACATATTGTTGGACATCAAATGTTCTACATTAGTGTACATCCGATGCGCACACCGGCGACAACGAAATTGGTTGAACTTGACGAACATCCACCATTTTGCATTTCGTCAAGTTGCAAAGGCTTCCTGATGATGTACGTGCACATCATCACTCTCTTTCATCAACTAGCCGCCACAAATATCAACTTTTGGGTCTATGAATTAATTCTCAACTAATTAACCGAATTTAAATTTGGTATTCTATTATTTAGGAAATATAAACTTTTTTGCCTATGAATTAATTTGTCAACTCAATTTAATTTGTTCTATGGATTAATTCTTCTTTGGGAAATATAAACTTTTTAAACCGCCGCGCTTCACAATTCAATTACGACTCAATTGGTTGACGATTGTTTTTCAACTCGCTTCGTCATCGACCCTCCCCGTGGACATTCGTCATTCGAGCTTTTTTTTCTTTTTCTTTAACCCCAGACGCGAAAACCGACTACCTGTTTCGCTCACGTGGAATCGACCCTTATTTTGATTCTCACCAATCCGTAATCCTTTTTGGGTTTCCTTCGTCTCAAATTTACCACTTGGCCATTCCTCTGCACTCAACCTTCGTAACAAAAGCAAGAACTGCAAAATTTCGTCTCTATTGCCAAAAGTTTCTAGGTATAGAAGAAGTTTATTATTTGTCTGTGAAGCAATTGTGTATTGAAATTATAGAGTGATCGTAGAATTAAAAATACTAACGAAATAAAAGTAAAAGTGTTTTCCTGTGGAACAATTCTTGTGTAAGGAGTAACAGTGCTAGTGGGGAAGAAGTGAATCCTGTGCCATACGCTGGCAACTACTTCTTACCCCCCACAAACTCAACCAAGCTACCCCCGGGATTGGAAGTGATTAAGAAAGAACAAAAAGTGTTTTATTGCAAGTGGTGTGACGAGTGTGTGTGGTGTTTCAAGCAAGTGGTAAAAGTCTTATAGTAACAATGGCGCAGCAGGTAGGATTCGAGGAAGCCTGAGTATTGTAAACTCGTAAGCACTTGAAAAGCCCGAATCGGAAAAGAACTTGCAAATAATAAACACATAAAGCCAGTATCACAACAAAAAAAAATAATAATAATAAATAAATAAATAAAAGTGACAAAACAAAAAGTCCAGTTATATCTAAAATATGGCTGTAGACTATACAAAGGTAGCGAAGTTGTCAACACAACTAATCCCCATCTTCTCAGGGGAACGTAATCCACATTTAGGTGCACTCCATACATTTTTGGATTGTAGTAGGAGGGTTTTGAATTGTCTCCCAGTGGAAGAGCACAATGTTTTCCTGCAAATATTCCCTACTAGGTTGCGAGGAGAAGCATCTGCATTGTTCGCGTCCACTCCGTTTTCATCTTTTGAAGAAGCAGAGGATCTACTGAAGAAAGTTTACCAGCCAGTAGAAAGCTACCAAGATTTGGTCAATAAACTACTGACTACCAAACAGAACCCAGCGGAAGCAGTCATCTTGTTCCAAATACGTTTGAAGCAAACGTTGGAAAGATGCTCACTGGCAGCGGAGAAGAGATATGGCTCCGCGTCCGCCGAGGGTATACAAATACAACTAGACGACTTTGCCAGGAGTGTGTATAGAAGTGGACTTTTAAATCCATACTACCGTCAATTTCTATTATTAATGGACGGAGAACCACTTGACACTCTAATGCAGAGGACGTTAGAATTGGAAGATCTCGAAAGAGCTCAGTTGAACTCACTCCCGTCTTCACAATATTCACCGATATACCGTTCTTATCTCTTCGCAGCAACCCCAACCCCACAGATATTTAACTCAAGTACACATACAGAACTGGGTCTGTGGGGCTCTTCAGGGCCCGAAGAACCTCGCATCATTTTTAACCCCATAAAAATCCTTTAAACCCCATATCTACCCTTAAGTCGAATCACTGGCAAGATCACACAACCTTGCCATAGTATTCATCACTGTCCTAAAATGGCTGAAAACAATTCGGTTATCCACTTGGATAGCCGTCATAAATATCCCATCATAGCCGAGGAGCTTTTCCTCTACACCCGGCATGGCATTTTTACTCTTCATTTACAGACCCATCGGCCGATCGTCCTATCGACGATATATAGCGTAGCCATCGTTGGCTACCTGCAAGCGATCGAGCGTTATTTAAAATAACACACACTCGATTCATCGACCGACGAAATGATACATTCTTGGCAGAATCAAAGTGTACACAAACACTGTCGCCATGCCCATTTAGCGTCCAGAAATACATGCCGGGCTATTTGCTGGCTTGCACATCTGCAAGCCAGATTTCTAATACCCCTGCGATAGGACATAATGAGCGGGATAAACCAGATCAATAAACCTTGTTTCTAGTTGCTACGGCGAGCGATCTTCTGTGAATTTTACATCACAGAAGACCCAATTGCCGCCGCCAGCATTGTTCCATTATGCTACCCGAAAAACTTCTGTCTATCCGATTTAGACAAAAGAAAACATTTTCGTACAGGCGGCAATTTCCTACACAAATAATGTAGTCGAGAAGATTCATGTTCTCAGGCAGCCTTGGGTTTTTGCCGATATTTCATCACCATCATGGGAAAACCATTCTCATGATTTATGGCTGCATTTTCTGCCAGTTTCAATACCCGTTCCTTTATTTTCCAGATGTGTATTGGAATTTCCCTGGTACGCCAGATGTATCCGATACTACAAGGAATGTTGAGGACGATTTCCAGGAGGAGTCTGAAAACAACCTTTACGGAGTACACAATACACGAGGAGTCAGTTCTTAACCACCGCCACGTGCACATATACCCGAGGCCGATTTTGGCTACACAGCCCAATTTATCATAGGAAGTAGAAGCAACTACTTTTGAGTTGTATTATCATCGCACGCTGTTCTTTTTGTCTTCCGCGACGAATGTTCATTCGCAACCGATAGTTTGTCTTATTAAACACTCGTTAATTTCGGGCAAAATATCACTTAAGTATCTAATTAAGAGTGAGTGTAATGTGTCATAATTAATGTTTAATGAACCCTAAAGATTCAACCATCCGTGTAACAACTTATGATCTCGGGACAAAAATAAAGTAACATTAAAATTAACTCTGTCGTTTTATTTATTGTGTTCATGGTGCTTGCGTTGTTTTGATAAATAATTTTGGTGAGTTGATGTTTGGTCGGTGGAGTTTCAGCGAACAATCTGTGGTGTTTTTGCAAAAATCGCATCCTTGCTGATGCCAATATAATCAACACCTACAGGTCCTCAAGTCATAGAGATTATTCCTAATCCCCCTGAACCCAAAGTAGTTCCCTACACACAACCCATTACACAGGATGCCCCTATCATCAAAATAACTTGCAGTTACTGCCACCAAAGCGGGCATACCTACGAGGATTGTGTGAAAAGCAAAAACACACCCTTTTGTACACAATGTCAGCGAATAAATCACGATATCCGTGATTGCTGGCGATTAAAGGGGGGAAAAAGGATTCTGCACATAAGGCAGATTTGCGACTTCTGTGGCAAACACGGCCACAACCTAGGATCCTGTCAGCAATAGCTGAAATGGGAATCGCGAATTCAATGCCAATTTTTTAAAAATTCTCCCCCTTCAGAACAAGAAAGAAGTAGGCCAAAGCACTCCGTGGCAAAAAGGAGCTACCACATTAGAACTCCATGCTCGCCAATAACCAGCGTCCCAACTGTCCAGCTACCAATGGATGTAGGTGTTAAGAAAAACACAACTCTAGTAGTGGACACTGGCGCTGAGATAAGTCTGATCACCAAAAGTAGCCTCAACGAATCAGACGTTAAGATTAATCGGCGAGAAGCTTGCACCTTACAGATGCAGTTTGGAAGTATCCGAACCTTGGGAAGCTGCAACTGAATGATAAGTCTAAACTCCCATGCAAGTTTCAAGTAGTGAGCAGTATACCCGATCTACCGGAAGACGGACTACTTGGAAACGACTTTCTGTCGAAGAATTTCAAGGTGGAAGGCCCCAAACAGTGCATCACATTTCCTCGAACGGAAATGAATCCAACGGCATTTAGTGTGCCGATCAAATTCTCAACGGTTGAGAAAAGGGCACCTGAAAATAAATACTATAAAGGAAAACAAGAGCAAGCCCAAGATAAGTGGAAATCTTTCATGTTAAATTGTAACTATAAAAAGAGGAACCCCAACGAGTCAAATGGTCATGATACAGGTATTGATCGGGAAACGGATACTCTATCAGCAAATCCATCAAACTCGCTCCCCCGCTCGCAAAATAAGCAAAACAAGAAGTTATTGCAGAAGCCCGAAACACCCGAAAAAATTACGAACCCCAATGGATTGCAACTTTGCTCTGGGTTTATCACAATTCCCCTTCCGGTGGACATCAGAGCATCACCAAATCGTATAATAAAATATGATAAAGGTACTGGTGGCCAGCCATGCTATCCGATATTAGGAGACATAAAAAGCAGTGTGAGGAATGTTGTTCATTAAAGGCGACTGTGGCGAACGTACAAATTCCCCACAGGAAAATTCCAGACCAACTTGAGGTAACGCACTTACCTGGACAACATCACGTCCACAGACGCGGTCCCAAGCCCAGCGGGGGCCGCCAGTAACCCAACGTTGAGTCGACACCAGAAGGCAAGGAACTTAACGTCCCCAAAGCCTCTAATACCGAGCTAAACGCTCCATACCTAAAACCTACGACCTGAAACAAGGAGAAACATCCATGCATCCTTCGACGTGTGCAATCGCAAGCTAAGTGAATGCCAGCACCACAAGTCGGCAACCCTGAACATCTGCACGAGATGCAGGGAATTACAATCAAAACAATTAACCGACCAACGGACGTGGTGCGGTTGATCTAAACATTAGATCACCCAAATATTCACCGCAAACAAAGGAGCGAATTCCTTAGCCTCGTAAACACCCAGATGGCGCGAAAAACCAAGCACCACGTAACTCCAAACAATACTTTGTTTGGAGTTTTACGAAGGCCAGCTGCAATAAATAAATACGGCACAGCATTGCGCCGTTGCCACTGTCCGCCAAGCAGAAATGCATCAGCGGAATGTTTGTTTTTCACACCATGTGAAAAACTCTCTTGGATTTCAAATCCAATAGATACCAGCGGACTAGACGTCCAGGCGATCGTCAACACCAGATGGTCGACCTCACCAAGCAGCGTGGGAATAGAATCCACCGTCAACAACGACGGTGAAGCTTCCATATGTATGTGTGAGAATTTTCTCCTTACAGGAAATTGTGTCTGCACAACTGCAGATACAAAACACACAAATACTGGAAAAACAGTATCCGATAGGTTGGAGGAGAGTGAGTTTTGACATCGAACAGAGGAGACGACAGGGCTACTTCGAGCAACAGTCAGAGAACTCCGACGAGGAGCTACCCGCGTAACGAATTTAAATAACTCAATAAAAGAAACCGCCGGCCCGAAGTCTCGTGATGTTTAACTACGCGAATTAAGGATAGTCGAAATCGAGAACCAGACGAAGAAGATTGGTGGTGTCAAGACCGAGTCCCGAAAAATATCGATAGTGTGTCGTTTTACTGTGGTGTCGTTCCTAAGAGTAGCGTCGAGTATCGAACAACTTGTTTTCGGTCGAAGGGATCTGAAAGACGTAACTGTGTTTCCTTTTGTTTCACAAGTAATCGACAGAGTAAAACTTTGTAGACTAACGACGGATGTTTTAAGGTATTCAATCCCCAGTTGTGTAACTAAATGTGACAATAAAATTGAATTAAAATAAATCGAAATATCTCTGCGTTTAGACTAACGACGGATGTTTTAGGGTATTCAATCCCCAGTTGTGTAACTAAATGTGACAATAAAATTAAATTAATACAAATCGAAATATCTCTGCGTTTCATTGGAACTAAAACCGCCAAACGACCACCTGCTCCGGAAGTGAAACGAAACCACAATCGTTTCATGTGGGAAACAAGGTGTTGATGAAAAACGAAAATCGTAAAGGAAAAATGACATCTATTTGGAAGGGACCCTTCCCAGTCATAGCTATAAAAGGCCCAGGCAATACGGCCATCAAAATGGGCCGAAGATCCGTTATGGTTAACAACAATAGGCTAAAGCCCTATTTCTAGACCCCACCCTCAACCTAGCCCCAACCTTTTCCCCACTACCAACCCGAAACAATTGCTATTCCCAGGGTGTATTGCAAATTGAAGATTTCTTTGTTTACCTAGCCGAAATTAAAATGAATAACGATATGGACAAAAATAGATGACAGAAGTAAATGTCAAGAAGTATTAATATTATAAGTGAAATTCAAAATACAAAAAGGAGCATAAAAACAATTGTAAATTAAATAGAATAAAAGAAAATGAAATCACATACAAATACACGAAATAAACATTGACCCTCAATGGGGACTACTAACTCGAAATATCAAACAAACTACTTAAAACAAAAAACAAAAAAGTTATTAAGGATGACAAATATAAAACAAAAACGAAAAACAGAAGGCTTAGGAATATGGTTGGTGTTGTCCAAAAAGTGGTTATAAACTAAATAACGTTGGAAATGAAAAGATACCAGCTTTGCATGTCAATTAAAACGATTGTTATAGTTAAGAAAATTAAGAAAACGATTTTTAAAATACGCGATTATTGTTTTGCAAATTTGCACAAAGGAGAAGATAAAAAGAAGCTATAAAGTTTTAATCAAAAGCTTTTTTTATAACAAAGAAAGAACAAATAAACAATGCCTATTTTAGGATTAAGACGAAAAAATTATAATAAGTGTATACGAAACAAGAAAATTAATATTAATATCAAGATCCACGCGATCAACTCATCAAACTTAGAATCTGTAAACGAATAAATTAAAGAAAAAATAATGAAACATGTAATTTATATGTCCAAGTTACGGGAAATATTATAAGAGACTGTTGTGTTTAGTAGGGGTTTGTTTCAGGACGCGAGTCTCCTGATCCTTAAAAGAACAAGGCGATCTCTTAAAACAGACCGCTCCTGAAAACTTGTCCTACAAGGGGTCGTTAACCGTGCTTCCTCTGATCCAGAGGGAAGAGCAACGTCCTTTTGGTTTGGCCTCAGTCTTCGCAAGTCCGCTGGTTTCCGTGGGAGCCAGGTGATACTCCAGATCTTCAGAAATATTCTCTTTGAGGGAGTACCTATGCTTTACTCACCAGAAAAATGATAATAAGGCTCGTTTTTCCTTTTAGTATTTTTATTTATTTCCAATTTTAACTTCGCCCTTCTCCAGGATATTTTCCTTCAGGGACAACGGACGATATTCAACTGCTGCCCGGAGATAATTTTTTTTTTTTTTTTCAAAACTGTATTTATTTGACCCAAAATGAATAGTTACAATAAGTAATACAGCTAACTTATAATAGATTTGTTACATATTACGTGTTTACATGCTATTTGTTAACATTTTTCAAACAATTCTTTTTAGATATGCTTAAGAGTTAATGTGATTTATATATATTGATAATATTGTTTTTCCTGAAAAATGTCAAAAAAAAACTAGGAACTCTGTTTATTTTAACTTAGCCTACTTAAAATTACTTAACATAACTTAATCTAACTTAATCTAATCTTATATATAATTTACAATATTTGATATTGCAATGATAGTGACAATTCGAATTTGACTTAAAAATAATATTTACAATTTTTAGTTATGGATGTGGGATTTCTCGTTGGGATTGAGGATACTAAGGGATAGGATCAGGTAAGTTCTTGAAGGAGGGGAGAGCCATTCGGTTCTGTGTTAAAGGTAAAGATCTTGGAGAATGGTTGGATGTTGCTGTATTTGAAATGATTGGGTGCCAGTTCGGTGTTGTGGTACACTATCTCGTTTAGATCGTTAACCAGTCTGCCTGCGGCAAAGAGGGCCCTGATTTGGAGACAATTACGGTAGTGAGCTCCCGTATTGGAGAAGGGTGATGGTAGGTCCGTTATTATCGAGTTGGGATTGTTAGGAAGGTTTTCTATGAAATTTATCGACAGTTCTAGGATCCGTCTATCCAGTCGTTCGATGCCTGCGGTGTTGTAAAGGTCGTTGTTACAATGGTATCTATATGAGTTGGTTTTGCGGTGTAAGCCAGTGATAAACCGGAAACATTTTCGTTCAAACACTCGTAATTTCTCCATTTGGGAGGGTGAGATGTGGTACCATAATGGGCAGGCGTATGTAAGAGTAGGTCTGATTATCTGTTTGTAGATGAGCTGTTTGACCTTAAGAGAGAGGCCTTTAGGTTTCCATAACACTCGTCTGCACAGGTTAAGCTGTATTGAGGCTTTTTGAAGAGAATTTTTGATGTGGGTTGAGAATGACCAGTTGTTGGAAAGGGTTACTCCCAAATATTTTAGTGTTTTGGAAGGTTTTATGAGGGTGTTATTAAGATTTAGTTTAATTTTGTTGTGGCAACGTTTAGTGTTGTTTGTGCAGTGAGCGTTATTGCCCTTAAACACTGTTAGCTGGGTTTTGGTTGGGTTGAGGCGAATTTTCCATTTGTTAAAGTATGCTGAGATGAGCGGGAGGAAGTTGTTAACGCGGTTTCTTGCCGCTTTGACAAATCTACTGCTAGAGTAGATTTAAGTATCATCAGCATAATTTAGCATTACAACACTAGGTGGAGGTTGGGGGATATCGGATGTGTATAGAAGATATAAAAGTGATCCAAGAATGGATCCTTGGGGAACTCCTGCGGTCATGTTGTGAGTTTGTGAGAGGGAAGAATTTATTCTGACCATGAATTTCCTCCCAGAAAGATAAGATGCTAGGAGCTTTGTGATATTGGAATTCAGACCAAATAAGCAGTGCAGCTTATAAAGAAGTACTGAGATCCAGACACAATCAAACGCTTTGGAGATATCGAGAGATATGCATACAGTAGGGCATTGGTTTTCTAACATATACCAGTTGTGACATCGTGTGTAAGTTTTAGTAGCGCATGGCAAGTGGAGTGTCGCTCACGAAAGTCAAACTGAGAATTAGGGATAAGAGCGTTATCACTGGCAAACGAGAGAAGGTTTTGGTAGATCTTACATTCCAATATTTTGCTTAGGGTATTCAATAAAGATATCGGACGATAGTTGGAGGTGTTATTGGAACTGCCGGACTTTATAACGGGAATTACCACCGCAATTTTCCAGTTCTCCGGGAAATGCGAAGCATTTATGATATGGTTAAGAAGGACGAGAATGGGAAGTAGATTTGTCGGGTGAAGTCTTTTAAATAGAAGGTGTGGTATTCCATCTATACCGGTAGATTTTTTGTTGGGTCGTGATTTTATGAACTTGATGAGTTCATCTGTGGTTAGAAATGTGCTGGTGTCTGAAGGATGTGACGCCTTGTTTGTGTCGTTAAATTCTCCGATTAAAGGAGTATAAGATGCGGGTAACCTGTGTGAACTATATACGTTGACAGTATTTCGAAAATTAGGGACTGAGAGGGAATCATTTTGTTGATGGATTTTTGAGAAGTGATCAGCCAGGCGATTGGCTATGTCCGTGTCAGATTGGATAAGATTATTGTTGAATGGGTTGATGAGGTGATCGATTCGCGGTTTAAACTTTCCACCAGTTAGTCGGTTGATACTTTTGAAGAGATCACGATTGGGTTTAATATTGTTAAGTGTAGAGGTATAAGTCTGATCCGCGAACTTTTTTAAATGTTCATTTACTAGGGTGGTCAGGAGTTGGATCTGACTTTTAATAAAAGGACAGAATCTTATATGAAGTTTTCGGCGGAGTTGTTTTGAGACGCGGCAATTTAGTTAAGATGCTGGGTAATGGTTTTCCTAAATGATTATGGGGGATGGTGGTGGGTGTATTGCTGGTGATGGCATCCTTGAGGGTCTGCTCAATTGTTAGGGCTGCTCGATCGATATCAGCAGGGATTAGGTTAGAAGATTCGGGGATTTGCAAGTTAGAAAACCTTGCGGCGACGTCTCTATTGACCTTTTTCCAGTTAGTCTTGGAGAAGTTCGGGACAGGGCTGTGTGAGTAGAGCAGTTCGAAGGAGGGAACTTTGATCGAGGTGTGAACGGAACCATGGTCAGAGGGAAAGAGGAAGGATACAGTGGGGGAGCCCGTTGAGTATACATCAGCCGACTTGAGAAAGAAATCAATTGTTGACCGCGTCGAGTTGGTGACACGAGTTGGCTGCAGTGGACTGTCGATATACGTATATGGGTGAGATGAGAGGAGGTCCAAAAGTTGGCACCCGTATTTGTTATTCTGTATGTCGTTGAATGCTGTATGTCAAGCGTTCCAGTCTCCACCGATTATGAATGGTGCGGGGAGAGACGGTCTGATTATTTGAGATATGTCAGAGTCAGGAAAGTCTGGTTCTCGTGCTGGGTGGATGTAAACGGATGTTACTATGATTACTTTTCTGTTTTCACAAAAAAGCTTAACTGCCGTGTATTCAATATTGAAAACATTGGCGAACCTGATTTCGGTGAATTGTAATTTATTATTTATTAGGATGCCGGTACCTCCATGGGATCCAGTAGTTCTGGGGTTGGAAATAAATGTATAATTGGGGATGTATACTCGGGAGTTGGACTTAAGCCACGTTTCTGAGAGGAGAAGGATGTCTGGGGAGAAGGTTTTAACAAACAACCGCAAGTGTTGCTTACGGAAGTTGGAGTTTATAGACTCTGCGTTGAGGGCAACTATAGTTAATTCAGACATTGAGGGAAAGAATATGGGAGGTTATAAGTGAGAGAATCTGACCTTTTTTTTCGATATCCGACATATGCTTCAATGTACGAAGCATAGTTTGTAGACTCTTGATGTAGCTCATGATGTCCAGGTTGAGGCCAATGGAGTTGGGGTTGTTTGACGTCGGCGTGTTTTGATTGTTCTTGGTGACATCCGCATATGATGTTACTGGTCTTGTAGGTTGTGGTAATGTGTTCTGCGATGTGGATTTGGTTGGTGCGGATTTGTTGGTTGTTGCTGGTTTTGTTCTTCTTTGGAGAATTCTCAATTTATGCGGACACTGGGAGAAATTGGCTGGATGTGGGCCTCCGCAGTTACAGCACGTTACAGCGATTTCCTTAGTGGTAATGGATCCATCGGGGTTTGTGGTTTGGATTTTTTCTGGTTCCATACCATGTGGATTGACCTTACATTCTCCTGCTTGATGTTCTTCGGCACATCTGCCGCATCGTATATTTAGGTGGCAAGCCACCGCCAAGTGTCCCGAGCCTTGGCATTGAAGGATACTTTGTTTATGAGGCTCATCGATGCTGATTTTGTGCGTAAACAAGTACTTAATTTGTTTGAGCTTGTTGGTGTCTTCATTTGGAGCGATTTGGATAATCCGTAGGTTCCTTAAGTTATTTTCCCGCATGTACGGAGTTTGAAAATAGTCCAGCCTGTGGATTTTCAGCTCTGGGAAATCCTGATGATCTCCGACGCTAGTTCTTCGTTGGTCCAAGTTGAGTCAATGTGCCTAATGATGAAAGTTGTTGGTTTGAGCTGATGGTGTTGGAACGTAAAAAATTGGTGTTGTAGTTCCGCAAGTTTGCAATGGAGACAGAGGAGCCTTTAGTGTTTGTGGTGAAGTTGCATTGTCCTAGGGCATTTTCTACTATTAGAATTATTCCCTTTATACTGGTCACATTTTTTATGTAGATTGGTGGTGGTCTAACATTTTTGAGCTGGGCAGGCAGGGGACTCGCAGCTGGCTTAGTTTGGTTGGTGAATTCATTATGGGCGGATGATAGTTGTTTGGGTGGAGATGTTTTTTGATTTAAGCTGGGAGAAGGCGTCATCTCCATACTGGCATCGTCGCTGTTTTGGCTGGGTTGCTTTAGAGAGTGAATTTCCTCCCGGAGTTGTTTCACCTCTGTTGTAAGCTGTTGGATGTATTCCACGGCTTCGTGGAATTTTTGTTGGTAGTCAATCTGTTTTCCTGGATTTTCCATTTTTGTGGTCTTCTTTGATGTGTTTTGAAGAGTTTCAATGGCTCTTCTCTTCCGCTCCAATAAATATTCCCGGGTAGCGCTCGGATCGTTGTCTGGCATCTGTGAAGACAGATTTCGACTACGGCATTCAGCGAAAATTACACGTGTTTGCGAGTGTTATATGAGTCGCAATTTATCACACAAGATTCGGTGTGAACGCGATCGATCGTCGACGACTTAACGTCTACGGAATCAATTTTTCTTTTTTCTTTCAATTTTATTCGTCAACGAGCACACGATGAATACGTCTGTCCGCATGAACCATCGGCGAGTGAGTGTGAACAGTTCTCAGTAACGACATAAATGTGTCTATACCTTGTCCCCGTTCGTTCGTTCGCAGATGTGCCATTCAATTTACTTAAAGGAAAAGGAATCGAAAATTGTATCCCAAAGATACACATTTTCGGGTAACAATCTCGATTTTCAATACATTTCGTGCGATGCTCAATGTTTATTTTAGATAAGATTCAGTTTTCTGAATCTTCATCAATCTATTTGTATATGAGGATTTGAAATGGTATTTGGGTATTGTTTGCTTGTGGCAAATTCGAACATCTGGTGTGATTTGCCATGGATTTGGTTTGTTTAATTTTCTAGGGAAATTACCAGATTGAAATGTATTTCTGGATTTTGAATTGAGATTATGCCGTGGGGCAAATGCAAAGCGATAAACGAATATTTTGATTCGTTTATTGCGAGTTTTGGATTTAGTTTTGGTTTTTCAGGATTTTGATAGGATTTAATGTTTTGGTGTAGGATTTCTGGGATTAGGATGTATGGATGGAGAAAAAGGTGGTAGGGCTTTTTAGAGCACTACATCCTCCCCTCCTTGAAAAAAAGAAAATTGATCTGTATGAGATTAATTTTCTGGAAAATGGTGTGGTTGAGGATAAAGGATAATAGTATCGTGATTCCGTTGCATAGGCCTGATATTTTCTAACATAGTAGCTTTATGTATACAATATTTATTATAAATGTGTAATTTTTGTAGTTTGTTTCTTTCTTATTATGAATGTATTCGTGTATCGAAGTTTCCACGATGGTTATTATATAATTAGAATATTTTCTTTTGAAATTTTGTACAAATATAATTTGGTTTTTTAGGTTTGAATTTTCTTAGTATAAATGTGCTTAATAGTAGTTGTTGGTTATCCAAAAATAAAGTTTTTATTTGATTTTATTTTATTTTGAGTTAAGGGTATATTCGTTTAGTTCGGTTTTGGTTGTATGTACAATAGACATTTGGTTTAAAATTTCGTATAAGTTGTTTTTTTTTTTCATGTTGGTTAAATATTGTATTAGAAGGAAACATTTGATTCTAAAAATTTTCGTTTTGATTTAAAGTAAATATTTTCTTATTTTCTGAGTATACGTTTTAATTGTATACTGTTTTATAATTATATAAGTATTTAAATTCATTATTTTAACATTATTTCGTATTGTAACTTTCGGGTTTTTTTTCTTGTTTTGGTGTATTACAATAAATTTTTATTATTTACATATTTTATCTCTTTTTTTTTTGTTTTTTTTTTTTTTTAGGACTTTTCATTGTCCTTATTTGTTGTGCGTTTATTTATATATATATTTTTTTTCATGTATTTGAACGTACAATTAAATTCTACAACTTTTTTCTTTTCTTTGTTTTGAGTTATACAAACATGTTCTTACTTTCTTAGTATATCTTAGTTGAAAACTGTTTTGTACTTATATAAATATTAGAAATTCTTATTTTAACATTGTTTCGTAAGTTTCGTTTTTGTATTTTCGTTTTTTTTTCTTCGTATATATATATTGCGTTTTTCCTTTTATAACTTAAGATTATTTATTATTACAAAAATTTTTTCAATTAAGTCAGTCTTATTGTCTGATATTTATAAACTTATTTTATTAAGTGGGTTATTATTTGTCTTCATATATAAACTTTTTTGGGTTTTGTTTGTTTATTTTGGTTATTTAAAATGTTTGTACAATATTTACAAAGTTATTTGTTATTTGTTTACAAGTATTTGAAAAAGAAAATGTTGAGGCAAATTTTAAATTCATTATCGTGGTATTTTTGTAGTGTTACTTTATGATTTTTTTTTTTCTTTTAGGTTTACTACACGTGTATGCATTTATTTATTTCCTTTATTTTTGTAAGGTTGTCTATACATATATACATTTTTTTTCCCCTCGACTTTTATTTTTTCCTTTTTGGAGTTTCTCATTCGTGATTGCCTAATCCACAAATGGTTTTATATTGTTGTTGTGGACTATTCGGGTACCTTTCCCTATTTTGAGGATTGAATTTTCTTCGGATAGGATCTTGACAATTTCGTAGGGGCCTTTCCACAGGGAGGTTAGTTTGTTAGGTCTTGAGTGATTCTTTAATAGAACCTTGTCGCCAACATTAAATTTCTTACGGCCTACTTTTTGGTCGTAGTATGCCTTAGATTTTTGTTTTTTCTCTATCAGTATTCCCTTTGCTGTACGATAACCATGTTGTAATCGCATTTTTAATTCATTTGCGTAATGGTCGTAGTTATAAGAGCTTTCGGGGTTTTGTCTGAGAGAACTGGGTATTTCGGCAGGGAAACCATATAGTAATTCATGCGGCGTGTAGCCTGTATTACTGTGGGGTGTAGTATTATACACAAACATTGCGTACGGTATCCAGGTGTCCCAAGTGAGAGGTCCTGGTTTACATAGTGGCGGAGGTATTCCACCAGAGTTCTATGGCTCCGTTCTAGTGCTCAATTCGTTTGTGGATGGTAGGGTGCTGTGTTTAGTTTTTTCATTTTAAGTAAGGAACAAATGTCCTTAAAAAGTGCGCTGAGAAAATTTGCACCTCGGTCAGTTAATAGAGAAGATGGTACGCCGTGCTGGCAGACGATATTTTCAACGAAAATTCTGGCCACGTCCTTGGTTTCGGCGCTGGCCAGTGCGTAAGCTCCTGAAAATTTAGTCAAATCGTCTTGAAACGTTAGTAGGTATTTATTTCCATTATAGCTGACTGGTAATGGTCCTACTATATCTAAAGCAACTCTTTCAAAAGGTTTGGAGCTTGTTGTGGTTATCTTCATAGGAATTCTAGGATTCCTTCCACTTTTGTTTATCTGGCAGGAGGCACATTTTCGAATATACGCTGCAACGTCAGCGGTCATTGTGCGCCAGTAATATTTTTGTTTCAATCTTTTGATTGTTCGGGTGGCTCCTTGGTGTCCTCCGAAAGGTGAGTTATGGTATTCCGCGAGTAACTTTTGTATTTCGTTAGGATCTGTTAGAAGCTTCTTTTTATTGGAGAAAACGTACATTGTCACGTTGAGGTGAGCAAAAGTTTCTTTTGGCAAGTTATTGAGTGCTACTTTTGATTCGTTTTCTATCAAGGGCACTAAAATTCCAATGGAATTGAAATTCCGGTCTTCGCAAATCTTCTTCAGATCAATTAGGGAACTCTTAGCGGTTTCCTGGTCGCTTAGGTTTCTGAAAGGTAATGGCAATGTGATGGCGCATAACCCATCTTGCTCGTGAAACGTTATTTTACCTACATCTGGCTTGGTGAAGTTTGGGATTCTTCCTGCCAGGTTTTCTTCCTCAGCAGAGTCTATCAATGGGAGGATTATAATACGTAGTCCAAGTTTTTTCCTGGTATATATGGACCCTGTTTGTTCTTGCCATACAAGATTGGTAGAATCTTTGTATGATTGTGCAGCCACATCTTCTTCGAGTTTGGTTTTACTTCGTGTGGTGACGAGGATGTTATTTTTGATGGGTACGACTGGGGTAGTCGGTGTTATACGGCTGAGAGCATCAGCATTTGCATTTTGCTTTCCTCTTCTATGGACGATTGTGTACTCATACTCTTCGAGGAGAATTCTCCATCGCATAAGTCTGGATGTTGGATTCCACTGTAGAGAGCTATGGTCAGTTACTATAGTATATTTTCGTCCGTAAACATATGGTCGGAACTGGGCTAGTGCGAAAACGATTGCCAGTAATTTATTTTCAGACGTTGTATACCGTGTTTCGGCGTCGTTTAAGGTTCGGTTAGCGAGAGCAATGGGTTTATCTTGGCCTATTGTTCCTTGAGATGGCACTGCTCCTAACGCAACATTGCTAGCGTCAGTGGTTATTATGAATTCCATGTTGAAATCTGGGTATGCCAATATTGGTGGGGTAATAACCTTTCTTTTTAAAGCTGTGAATGCCTCATCACAAAAAGCATCCAAATGAAATGGAATATTCTTCCTGAGCAATCTGCTTAAAGGTTTTGCCACTTCGGCGAAATTAGGAATAAATTTTCTGTAGTAGCCTACAAAAACGAGAAAAGATTTTACGTCTTTTTGTTTCTTGGGCGTTGGAAAAGTTTTTACCGCTTTCGTTTTTTCTGGATCTGGTCTTATACCTCCCTTTGAAATAACATGCCCCAAGTAGGTGAGCTCCTTCCTTATGAAGTGACACGTTTCTGGGTGGATTTTCAGATTGTGTCTTTGTAATCGCTCGAAAATTCTGGTGAGTCGGGAATTGTGATCGTTCAGATCGTATCCGTAAAGTACGATATCATCTACATAGACGAAACATTCTATTCCTTGGAGACACATGAGTACATTATTCATAAGCCTCTGGAATGTGGCAGGTGCGTTTTTAAGTCCGAGGGGCATTCGATTTTATTCGTAATGTCCGAAAGGGGTGCTGAACGCTGTTTTTGCCTTGTCTCTATTGTCCATGCGTATTTGGTGGAAACCATTTGCTAAGTCTAAAGTGCTAAAATATTTAGCTTTTCCTAGCTGGTCCAAGATATCAGTAATATTGGGCAATGGATATGCATCTCCGACTGTTATTTTATTGAGTGCTCTAAAGTCGACAACCACTCTCCACCGTTTTGTCCCATCAGGTCCTGCCTTCTTGGGTACTAGTAAGAGAGGGGAATTCCAAGGACTGAAACTTTGTTGTACTACTTCGTCCTGAAGCATTTCATTCACCTGTTTGTGAATTTCTTGCTTGGAGCTATCTGGTAGGCGATACGGTTTTATGTAGAGAGGTGGCTTACCTTCTTCCGTGATGATCTGGTGCTCTATGGCGTCAGTATATGTGAGGTAGTCGCCCTCGAGAAGAAATAGGTTATTATATGTGCGACAGATATTCAGGATAGATTTCCTTTCCTCCTGGTTACAATGACGCAACTCTAGGAGTGATTCTAGCCGTTCAAGCCTATTTTTTAGATGGTTATTGGTTTCGTCCGCCTGTAACACATTTTAGTCATCCAGATCTTCCCATCCGACTTGTATGTCGTTGGTGCTTACTTCATGATCGGTGTCTAATATGTTCATTAATAGTACCTTTATTTTGTTGTCCTGTGATGTCGTTAAAGTATTACCCAGATATATACCTGGCACGATCTCGGATTTTTTTATTATCAGTTCTTGGCTGAGTTTTCCGTTTACGCCGTTGGGGGCAAATGCAAAGCGATAAACGAATATTTTGATTCGTTTATTGCGAATTTTGGATTTAGTTTTGGGTTTTCAGGATTTTGATAGGATTTAATGTTTTGGTGTAGGATTTCTGGGATTAGGATGTATGGATGGGGAAAAAGGTGGTAGGGCTTTTTAGAGCACTACAAGACTCTACCTTTTAAATGAGAAGATGAAAAGGTTTAGAAATCTAGATACACATGAACTGGATACTAATGGCAATATTTATATACTCATCAATGTAAACAATTTAACTATGCAAATATTAAAACAAGATGAATCAATGTATTCTCTATTATACGGCAAATTATAATGAAACTCAACCATTATGAATACTACAATAAAATAGAAGACCAGAAACCAAAAACTCGAAAAATATAAACTAACATACGAAACACATATGTTTAGGAACTACAAAATACATTTAATTAAACGGAAACAGTAAAAATAAACCTCTTTATGAACTTGTGAAACAATAAGTCCATTTTTTGATTTATGTTGTATTTAGAATTTTCTACGGAAAAGTAATAAAAAAAAAAAAAAATTCAAGATTACCACTAATCTAAAACAAATACTAGTATATACCTAAACAAAAATGTGCTGAATCTTATAATACAATAATAATAATCTACAAATAAGTAAACCACACTGAAAAATAGTCCAAACTCAATTTAACAAAATGAAATACATTAAATGCACAGATAAATAAAATTTTGTAACCGCCACACTACACCACTCACGTTTCTATAGGCGCCCAAGGAGTATTATTTCCTCTACAAAGAATAATACTCATTTTATATATTATATATTGTTACGGCCACAACCACCCATCCCATAATACTTACCCCTTCGGAGCTAATCTCCACCACTAATTGCGATACACGACAATAACATCCACTTAAAGGATGAGACACTCCCCAAGCCATAGAATTACCGCATGCATCAAATGGTCCCACATTAATGCAATACCAAACAAATTTAACTAAACGTTGAATTTGCTCTAATCAATTCAATTTCAAACAAATTGAACTAAACGTTCAATTTGCTCACGTTGAAAACTTAGATAGGATACTCGAACCAGAGGTTCACCACAAAAATCCCCTAGGATCCAAATGTGCGGACCAGATGTCTTTCTCCAAACAAAATCATTGATAATCATAAAATGCGCGCCAGCAATTTTATGATCATCTAGAAATATGGTTACCCAAAACCATTAACACAATCAGCGTCGTTTTCCGTTTCAACCAAACCAAGTTAAAACAAACAACTCGCGCCATAAAACGAACTACATGTACGTTGATCGCCGACCGACACAAAGGATCGTAAATGCTCTTCGCGCAAGATCTTTTGTTGATTGTTCTTTTGTGTTTCCTCTTTCGGTCCCAAATTTGGGAAAGACAAAGAAAGGAAAATCCTTTATCTGCAGGGTAAGAAAAGCTTTCGTCCGCTGAAAAACGAAAATTGATGGAGTCGGTTAAAAATCTTGAGCGGAGTTGGTGCGGGATTTTGACCAAGGCGGTCAAATATGTTGTTTGGCGATTATAAAAGAAACTTCCCGGTTCTAAAGATAGTGAAAAGGATAGTGCTTGTCTAAATACTCTGAAGTCTAAAAGGTTTTAAGTTAGTTTAATACAATTAAAAAAAAACAACGAGTATGTTTTATATATGTGTGATAATCTATGTAATGACAAATGTGTAATACGAGTGTGGTGTTTAACATATAACGTTAACATATATGTTATGTCCATTAAAAATGAAATGAAGCCTAGACTCACTCCTAGGAACGACGGGCGGCTTTTAAGTTAAGTCATATATAATATTTTACAATAACGAAAATATATCGAGTTAAATTAAAATACCCGACGCTGTTTTATTTTGAATAAACCGAGAAAAGGCGCATGAAGCTCAACCAAGCTACCCCCGGGATTGGAAGGGATTAAGAAAGAACAAAAAGTGTTTTATTGCAAGTGGTGTGACGAGTATGTGTGGTGTTTCAAGAAAGTGGTAAAAGTTTTATAGTAACAGTACCATTGGAGGATTGATTATCGACTGATAGAATTGGGGATGAAGATGGGATTTTTTTTTTTTGGATTTGCATCGCAATCAACCAATCAAGATCATCTTTGCATTTGCGCTCTCTCACATTCCCGCGCCCATTGAGGTAGATAAATGCTTCGGTTAATTCTGTAGTCGACGGACAAGGAGGAATGAGAGAACTGAAACACAATGTGCAATGATCCCGGGGTGGATTTGGTTTTTTGTGTACGGTATCAATGCAGCTCTGCGAATGACCTACTGCCCTAGTGCGATGACTGTGGGAATGTGGTATTTTATATGTAATGTGGTGCTTGATTTAGGGAAAGGATACGGACTGGTAAGAATTTCAGGTGCGTTTTATGGGCGATGATAATTAACTGCCGTTAATTATATAACATATTTAGCGTGCCAATCAAGTTCTCAAACGTTGAAAAAAAGGCACCTGAAAATAAATACAACAGAGGAAAACAGGAGCAAGCCCATGACAAGCGAACAATTTTCCGGTTAAACCTTAACAGGCAAAGACGGAATCCCTAGGAATTAAGTGGTAATAACAAATCTGTTAATCAAGGAACTGGCATGTTTTCAACAAGGCCATAATACTCGCTTGCAACCTGCTCGCAAAGTGACCAAAACCAAAACCTTATGAAAAAGCCCATGACACCGGAACTCAAGGTACATCAAACATATCGTAAAAGAAGACAACGGCACCAACGTTACAACAAATAAAAATGCCAAAATTCACAAAGGCAGAAGAGTAACATTCCGCACATCTGATACCTGCGCCTTTAACTCTACAGATATACTGATACACGAATTGAACATCACAAGGATTATGGAACCTTACAGGAAAATTAAAAGGTAAATGTCACAACAAAACAAATTATGGTTCAGCTTAAAATTGAAAATCTGTATTCACAATTAGAAGAAAGGCATTATAGAAACAAAAGAGGATTAACTATTTAGGAAAAATTATCAAATTCATTACCGAAATACCAGACAATGACGATATAGTACTAATACAGGAAAAATTAAACCAATTAACGAAAAATAATAATAAGCAAATCAATATAAACGAAAATATGTATAAGACCCTAGAAAACATAGAACTTGAAAAAAACCACAAAACATTCATTTTAGAAGAAACCGCTCATATGTTAGAAATTGTTATAGACACTATTGCAGCAAGTAAATTAGGAACATTTCACACAGGAGCTTTAAATTTAAACGAAGTTAATGACAGAATAGACATACCTATCATAAGTATTTGAACCAAATCGAAGATCTATATTTGTAGAAATAGAGAAAGCATTTTCATAATCTATTTATAACCCATAATCATTCATAAATGTGAAACCTACGAAAATATAACACTGGACACCGAAAATGGACTAGTACAAATAGAAAGAAAAGTTTTAAAGTGTAACGAAACAAACTATAATGCAAAAGAATGCTCCGCAATTTAAACGTAAATATCTGTAAAATAACTCAAATCGATAATTGTACAAAAAAATTTACTTGAAAATAAGAAAGCGCTTTGCAATACAACAATAGAGAAAAATCCACCCATTATGAGAATTTCTGATGATATAATTATAATATCAGGCGAACATAAAGTAAATAACGAAAAAGTAAATGGAACCGATTTATAAAAATAAAATATGTAAATTAAGACATTACAAAATATATAAACATGGGAAAATTAATATTAGAATACATAATCCATAAGAAAGAAGAAGAATTAGAAATAAAGGAAATATTATATAAAAATAAAGAACTTAAGAACATAGACTTCATTAATAAATATGTACTCCCAATAAAATATCAAACTATTAAATATGGTACCATAATTGGAGCTAGTGTAACTGCCTTAATCTTAGTGATGTATATACTTAAATTATATATAAACATAAAAAATACGACAAATCACATCAAATTAAACTATTAGAATTAAAAGAACTAGGTTTTTTGGTAGGAACCAACAATTTAACAGGGGGGGGAGTTAACACCCAAAACCCTTCTTATCTACAATGACTCATAATCCACAATCTACATAATGCGGACAAGGAAACATCACGTCCAGTTCGATGACTCACTAGCATCTACTTGCCCGGTTAATTGAAAAGTCCCCGGCCTGATACATAGATGGCGGCACTAGAATTAAATCCATATGATTAGACCTAACTTTCAAAAGACGCGTGTATAAATTTGACAGATGTCGGATCATTAGTTTGTGAATTATAGTATTTTGAGTGAAGCAACTTCTGTTATTGTGAAAAAATGGATAAAAAGGAATTTCGCGTGTTGATAAAATATTGCTTTTTGAAGGGAAAAATACAGTTGAAGCAAAACTTGGCTTGTAGACGAGTTTCCAGACACCGCCCCAGGAAAATCAACCATCAAGGATTGGTATGCTAAGTTTAGACGTGGTGAAATGAGCACCGAAGACGGTGAACGCAGTGGACGCCCAAAAGAGGTTGTTACCGACGAAAACATTAGAAAAATCCACAAAATGATTTTGAATGGCTGTAAATTGAAATTGAATGAAATAGCAGGCACTCTAAAGACGTTTGCTTTTACTTTTATAAACATTTTTATTTTATCCTTAAAAAGTTATTTCTTAGTGGCTAGACAAAAATGTTTAAATACTAGTTTAATGGTAATATATTAGATCTAACTTACTGGTCCCAAGCAGACTCTCTAAGCTAATCTGTTTTTTTGGTTCTTTAGAAAAATAGCCTTTCGGGATGGCATGATTAGATATTAAAGAAACTATCGGACAGTAGCACAAAGAAAAATTTTGATTAGCACAAAAAACGTTGTCTCTTTTTTAATTTTTCCTTAATCTAATCTAATTTTATCTACTGTTTAACTTCTTATCTAACTTAATTCTAAACTAAAACACCTTAATTCTAAACTAACCTATGAATAAGAAATTCTGTGCAAACTAGCCGCTGGTCACTTTTGCATTTGAATTGCATTGGATCTTTACAATACAGGTGTTTAGCTGCCATTCAACCACCAAAACCGCTCGCGTTGTTTTTTGAAATCTTTCCCGTCCCTCCAAGATATTACCCCACTGTGCCGCAGGCACTCTGGATTTACCTGTGTGACATTCCGATTGTAGCTTAAGCGTTTATCTGCGACCAAACGGTGAACGTGGAAAATCAACGGAACGCCAGATTCGTCCTGTATGAGGCCGTCCATATCCAAACCGATGAAAGCCTCTGGTGGGATAAAGCCATTGCTACGCACTCTCTCCGAATACATAGTATTTGGGTAATAAGCCCCGAAAATAAGATCGTTTGGCGAGTTCATTGATCTGGCGGCGTGTCCTCGGATCAATTTGATCATGAAGTTATCTACTCTGTTTATATTGCCTCCATTGTACAGAGCTTCATTGGGATAGTACTTTCTGTAGTCAGATTCGGGTTTTCGATACGAACCAAGACAAGTTCTAAGACATTGTCTCTCGAAGCCCCGAATATTTTCCATTCGATTTGGGCCTACGTTGAACCAGACCGGGCATCCATAGGTGATCATTGGCGTAATGAGGGCCATGTAGCAAATAACTTTTACTCTTTTATCTAGCTGGCTGTTGTGAAATAGCCTTCTTGTAATGGCAAAAGTTCTTTTTGATTTGGCTAGTGCAGCATCTACGTGCTTATTGAAGTATAAGTAGTGATCTAGCCAAATGCAGGCACTCTAAAGACATCAACTGAACGTGTACATCATATCATTCACGAATATTTGGGTATGAGAAAGCTCTGTGCAAAGTGGGTGCCGCGCGAGCTTACTTGTGACCAAAAACAACGACGAGTTGATGATTCGGAGCAGTGTTTGGAGATGATCAAGCGTAATAAACCCGAGTTTTTGCGTCGATATGTGACAATGGATGAAACATGGCTCCATCATTTCACTCCGAAGTCCAATCGACAGTCATCCGAGTGGACTGCACACTACGAACCCGCCCCAAAGCGTGGAAAAACGCAACAGTCGGCTGGCAAGGTTATGGCGTCTGTATTTTGGGATGCGCGCGGAATAATTTTCATTGACTATCTTGAAAAAGGAAGGACCATCAACAGCGACTATTACACAGCGTTATTGGGCCGTTTGAAGGACGAAATCGCAGAAAAACGACCGCATTTGAAGAAAAAGAAAGTGCTGCTTCACCAAGACAATGCACCGTGTCACAAGTCAGTGAGAACGATGGCAAAATTCCATGAATTGGGCTTCGAATTGCTTCCGCATCCACCGTATTCTCCAGATCTGGCCCCCAGTGACTATTTCCTGTTTTCAGATCTCAAAAGAATGCTCGCTGGGAGGAAATTTTCGTCGAATGAGGAGGTGATCGCCGAAACTGAGGCATATTTTGAAGCAAAGGACAAATCGTACTACAAAAAAAGGTATCGAAAAGTTGGAGGGTCGCTATAATCAGTGTATCACCCTCGAAGGGAATTATGTTGAATAAAAAAAAACGAATTTTGCCAAAAAAATGTGTTTTACTATGGGAGGCCGGACTTTTCAATTGACCTGTTACTACTACTACTACAAAAAACTCACTAGCATCTTTTATCTACAAAATATTCACTAGCATCCTTATCTACACTATACAAAGTGTATATAAACGAAAATCTTCATAACTGTCGGAGCATTACTCTAAGTTACGACCATAAGGTTCGAACAATGTAGTAACAAAAATTCATTCTGTAAATAGTCATTTAACTGAAAAAATAAATAAACTACCGTCAAGGTAGAAGTCAACCTCTACTCGACAAAAGAACAGAAAATATGTTTTCCTTTCCTTGTCGGCGAGAGGAATAACTCAGGCGGGGTGATGTTGTAATAATGGGAATATTTATACGATGTTGCATAAGACCAGCTGCATCAACATTTGTTGACGTATTGTATTATTGTACAGCACATTTTGGACTAGGTAAACAACTGTAGTTGATGCCCCTGTCATTTGAGGGGGGAACCTCACGTAAAAGAAGTTTTTTAGCCATTTTTCGTTTTTGTCTAAATTGATAGGAAATTTCCTCAAAAATACGAGAGTGATCCAAGACCTCCTTGTACTTTAGTAAAAAACGGCTCAATTAGAACAGTTTGAAGAAGAGGAAGGTCTACTCTGTGGCCCTGGAATCGCAGATTAACAAAAAACTGCGGTAAGTTAGAACGAATTACGATTTTTTTCACGATTTTTCTATTACTCAAACTTTAAACGCGTTTTTCTCGAAACGCAAAATTTCGCACCCTATGCAACGTAGCTCAAAAACTAATCATTCGATCTTTATGAGGTTTGTTATAGAAATTCTCTAGATATTTGGCCTCAGCTCCGATTTTTTATTTTCTTATTTAAAATATTGTTATTAACAATTGTTTATAAAAGATAATCCTTTTTTTTTAAATTTCGCCATTTCTCCAAATTTGCAAATATTAATAAAACGGGAACGTCATGCTGAGCGTTTTTGCATAAACTAAAGAACCCATTTTGTATTTTTTGTTTCAGATCATTTTTGTGACCTGTATGCTGCACGGCCAATTTTCAAGACGCTGTTTTCATGCCGCCATTGCACCGTTCTATTATTAATGATTAGTTTTAAACAAATATTTTCTTTAAATATTATAACGTAAATAAATTGTGCCTTAAATTGCAAATTAATCTACGCATTACATTTTTCAAAAAAAAAAAATCCTGAAAAACAGGCTATTTACATGAGGTTCCCCCTTAATTTGCTGTTGTTGCTCTGCCACTCGGCGCTGGCTGGTGAATGTGTAGAGTAGACGAATGATTATTTAGCAGATATTTAGCATATATGCGTTGTTATGCCTGATAGCTGCAAACATTTTTCGACGCCCGATTTTATCCTATAGCTGCTGTTGACGTTGTTTCTTTGTTGGTTCGGTAGGGGTTGGTTCTTATGGGGATTCCACCGCTGCCACCATTTTTTGCAGTAACCTTTCACTCGGGGAGCGTGTCTCCTTATCCTTAAAAGGACGAAGGATCTCTCAAGACCGATCCTGATATGGCTTGTTGCTGTCGCCACCATGCTTCCTCAGACCTGAAGAAAGAGTGACGACCGATTATTGAATATGGGCCTGGTAGTCGGCCAAGCACGATAAAAATGCAAGTATCAAATTTAAATTTATTAATTTATTTCTATATAAATATAGTTTTTTGGCGTCCATAACCATTGGACCCAATCGAGACTGATCCTCGAATCGAAAATTTGTCGCCCTTTTATACAAATCTGCATTGAGATTTGTATGTGAGAAACTGGAGAAAAGGAATGGGATATCTATTTTTAGAATGTACACATCTGGCTACAATCCAGATGGAGAAAAGGAATTTCGAAATTGGCTGTATCGGAACCAAATGGATATTTTTTAACATGGGTTTGTTATGATATGAAGATATGCATTGTGTTGTTTAGTTTTTGTGACTTTCTAGGAAGTGAACATTGGATTGAATGTTAGTTTGGGGATATGGATATGTCTGCATGTAATAGTGGGTGGATGTGTATGGGGATATTAATAATATGAAATATGTGTGTGGGCGGCAAATGGTAGGACTTCGTGGAGCACTACAATACTACTACTACTCGATGACCTTTCGACGTGCTACTAGTCATTTCATCAATAGCAACTTGAATGTTCTTCTTTAGATCGTTAATTTTTTGCGGTTAGTTTGCATACACTCAACTTTTTAGTTGAACCCAACTGCACATTCAAACAAACGATACAATAATGTTACCAACTGAACCATTGATCCAGTGAACGTGTACGTATATTTATTTGGTAGGTTGGAAACAATTGATATACATTCGCGCCCTGTTTGAAGCGAATTACTGGGGGTTGGATTTTATTATATAAGATTTATTTTTTCTGTTTTAAAAATCTGGTCACCGCCGGTTTTGCTCTAGACTATGTGCAAGGAAATCACATGGTGAGGGGAATTGAGTATTTTCTTCATTGAACGCAATTAAATATAATTTAGATTTCATTTACTAATTAAAGTGCAGAAGATTCAGATTATATTTAATTCTATATGATAAATAAAATATCGACATTTTCTAAAACCGCAATCGAAGTTCTTTTGCTTACCAATTGGTGATTGGTAGGCAATAGATTCAAAGCGACACTAAATACAACACATGGCGGATGTGCCTAATTAACAGATATTTCCACATAAACGATTTAATGATTACTCGTGAATCACAAGACATATTAATTGTGAGTGTTACCGTTTCCGACACACAATTCAATATTTAGCAGATGCACCTAATTAACAGACAAATAGATTTAACGGCTTTTGAAAAACTAATTAAGTAATCTTTCTGAGACCAATCAAAAGACAACTGTGCTTAATTGCGATTGAACAACAACTTAACCTGCATAATTGAACGAGATTGCCAAGTGGAACGGAAACAAGACAAAACCCCCTAAAACAACATTTCATTGACTTAACCTTGGCGACCAAAACTAGGACTGTATTACTATTTCTGAATAAATGAAATGGTGTGTATATGATACATTCACTCAGATTTTTGTGAAGTCGTATAAGCAGGTTATTTTTTAGCATGACTTCCATCTGCCGCAGTGAGTCCCTTTTTATCTCAACAATGTTGTCAAAACATATCCCTTTTGTGGATCACTTTATTTTTGAAAAAAAAAATTCACACGGAACCATTAGGAGGAAGCACGGTTACAATTTTGATTTTGAACAGGAATTCAAGAGGAAGATATGAAGGCTGACGCATGTTTTTGTTGAAAATTCAACAATTTTAGTACAAATGTTGCTGCCACACGTTTCATGCCTAAAGCACAAAAACAAAATCAGCGATTCTTCTGATCATGATTCTGGGTTTGTTCAACAGTACTTATGTCATTTTAATGGTAACATTTAACTCAGTTTTTAAACAAATGAAAAATCGCCGATCATACTAAAAGGCTTACAATCCTTTTGACGGTTGACAATTAACCGAGCATCCTATATGTCTAATCTATGCACAAATGGTTTTCAGAGATGTTAGCCAACATAACAATGAAAAACACGCACGAATTTAACCCTTTGAACTGGCTGCCATTTCGAAGATTGCCTACCAGCAACTCGACAAACCTTTTTGTGAAAACGTGCCCCACGGAATCGTAATGCATATGAATCTAGTACAATTTTAGGAACAACGTTAGAACCGAGTAAAGCACTGTAATGAAATTTAGTTTATATGAATCTGTGAGCATTGAGGAATACATATTTACAAAATTGATATTTTAATAAATTTATTTCTACAGTATGGTAAATTCGAAAGCATTAACAACAGCTAAACATGGGTAGACTACGCGGTTTCTACATATCGAAACAGTTTAGTCCACACTCAAATTCCTTTTGTACATTCCAATGAAAAAGTAGATCTCGAGCCAAAGTTCCCCTTTAGGAATGGAAAAGAACAGACAATCCGCTTGGGAATAGTTTTCACCCGGTGAAAAGTATGCATGAGTATACTTTTCATTCATCTACATTTACTAATTCCGCATTCCGAGAATTACCCAAGCCTCAAACCACGGTTATTCTTTTGGTTTCGCTTTTCGTTGCATACGAAACCAAATCCACCCCTAATCAGGCTTAATTGACTGCTGAGTGAATTTGTAAGTGTTGTAAGAGCGTTCGACTGGTGTGGTTTCCTGTAATATGTCTGTTATAATCAGGGTGTGAAATTAAAAATAACCGTGGTACGACGGTGTGTGTGTCCAACCTGAAAATAAATAAAAGAAAAACTATTATATACAAATAAAAATATTTAACGTGTTTGGTAAAATTAAACTAAATGTGAAATAATTTAAAATAAAGAAAGGAAAAACTGTTCTAAAGAAAAGCTATTATGTAGAAATAATAATATCTAAAGTGTCTGGAAAAACTAAACTCAATGTGAAATAGGTTGAAATAGAGAAAAGAAAAACGATCGCAATTGGTGATTGGTACGCAATAGATTCAAAAGCGGCCGTGAATCATGAGACATATTAATTGTGAATGTATTGTGCACGACACTAAATACAACACATGGCGGATGTGCCTAATTAACAGAAATTTTCAAATACTCGATTTAATGATTACTCGTGAATCACGAGACATATTAATTGTAACTGTTACCGTTCCCGACACACAATTCAATATTTAGCAGATGCACCTAATTAACAGACAAATAGATTTAACGGCTTTTGAAAAACTAATTAAGTAATCTTTCTGAGATCAATCAAAAGACAACCGTGCTTAACTGCGATTGAACAAAAACTTAACCTGCATAATTGAACGAGATTGCCAAGTGGAACGGAAACAGGACGAAATCCCCTAAAACAACATTTCATTGACTTAACCTTAGCGACCAAAACGAAGACTGTATTATTATTTCTGAATAAATGAAATGATGTGTGTATGATACAGTCACTCAGATTTTTGTGAAGTCTTATAAGCAAGTTATTTTTTTTATGACTTCCATCTGCCGCAGTGAGTCTCTTTTTATCTCATCAATGTTGTCAAAACATCCCCCTTTTGTGGTTCACTTTATTTTTGAAAAAAAAAATTCACAGGGAACCATTAGGAGGGAGCACGGTTACAATTTTGATTTTGAACAGGATTTTTTTTTTTAACATACTGTGTTTATTTGACCAATAATCAATGTTTACATTAAGTACTACAGCTAACTTATAATTCTAGTGATACGATTGTTTACATGCATACATTACACACTTTTTCAAACATAACAATGTGTGAATAACTATTCGAGTATTATAGGTTTTAATATTAGCAGTTTTCCTGGAAAAGGTCAGAAAACCAGGATTTTTATTTTTTAATTCATTCAAATCTAATACTTAACTTAACTCTAACTTATTCTAGCTTAACCTAATTTATTTTATAATAAGTTAAATATGTAATGTGAATTGGGGAATATAGGGATTGATGGTTAAGGAAGTAGGTTGGCCTGGGATATGGTCAGTCAGTGTTCTCGGGTGCGGTAACACTTTCCGGTTGTTCGTTAAAACGCAGAATGTTGGAGAATGGTTGTATGTTACAGTATTTGAACTGATTGGGTGCCAGCTCGGTGTTATGGTACACTACCTCGTTGGATTCATTAACCAATCTTCCAGAGGTGAAGAGACTTCTGGTGTGGAGATATGGGGTTGGTTTATTAATTGTCTCTAGTAAGTGCCGTGTCGACACAGGTTCAATAAGACGACCCCACTGGTTTGCCGGTGATAAAAACTTCGGTTACGGCGGCGATTGTCTTTATTGTGAAACTTAATCTAGTTTACATAGACTTTTAGAACCTTCTGAGTAACTTTGTACACCGTATGTTAATTGATAATTTTGTGTAACTTAAAATGGTAACTCCGTATAACTTATCTGCTAGAAAACATATACAAATGTTTAATTGATAATTTTGTGTAACATAAAAATTTGGACCACTTATGTAACTTATCTACTAGAAAACGTATAATCTTACAACTTATTTTCTGTTTAACTTTGTACACTGAATGTTAATTGATAATTTTGTGCAACATAAAATTAGAAACACTTATAGCACTTCTCCTTAAATAAGTACAGGATTGTGGATGGAACTTGGGAGGTATCCCGGAAGGGGTTTCAGTTAGCCACTCTAAAAACTTCGGGAGAGTGACGCAGCGGTAGGTACACGAACTGCCTCGAAATGTAATGGACCACCTTCTGTGTTTGTGGTGGTAATTTCTTGGAACAAATCAAGCCGAGATGTTTATCCGTGCAAGGTCTTCGTATCCGCGATTAATGAGTCGAGGTATTTTACTGCCGAATTTTAAAATTACTAAAAGTGGTCATCTATCGCTAGGGACATGCCACGAGAGATTTTCAGTTATTATTGAGACGCGACGTGCCTTATCGGTATCCAAAACTCAATTGAATTACTGCCACCGAAGCGACAGAATACCAACATTCTATCCATCGCCTCGATAACCATATTTGGCAATTTTACTGGTCGAGTTGGTGTGCCACCACAGAAGGGTTGAAACGCACACACACGATGACCCATTTGGTTGCTCATCGCGTGTGTCGCCCAGCATGCGAACCATGTACATGGTATTAAACAAAATAAACAACTTTCGCAGCTGGGGCAAGTCCTCCTGAGAAGGGTTAAAATGTGTACACGATCAGTGACTGTGTATAGCATTATTTCTGATCGTGTACATCACATTTCCATAATAGGATATGTTTATTCGACCAGCACTGTGTGGTACATTCATGCTGATCGGGGCGCGCGTTGCTGGCGTCCTGTTATATGAATCGCCATGCACGTGTATGGGAAAAATTCTTTCCTCTTGTGTGCTTGGACAACGCTTGGTGATTTTCGTCGGTTACGTAATATGTACCGAGTTGTATTTTAGGGGCATTTCACTGGTACTTTTGGGCAGTGTTGATTGCGGCGTTTGCAACCGGATTTGCCATTTGTGGTAGATGGTGCCATTCGCACTATTATGCCTGGTGTAGGCAATGTCTGTTGTTGCTGATGTATTTTTCGTATCAGCAGACATTGTGCTCCACAGATTTTAGATGGTTATTGGTATAACCAATGCAGGTAAGTACCTGCTCTATTGAAACAGGATGCTTATGCAAAGGGAGTTACCTGGTGTATATGGACAGGTGAGTAGTGGCGTTCGCAAGAACCGCCACAGAGACAATTCAGATAGTGAGCCCTGTTATCTAGAGGAGTTGGTAGTAGTTATGTTATTATGGGGTTGGGATTATTTGGGAGGTTTTCAATAAACTTAATAGACAGCTCTAGAAAGCGTCTATCGAGACGGTCAATACTGGAGGCATTGTATAGCAAGCTGTTATTGTAATACTTGTAAGAATTGGGTTGTCGATTGAGGCCAGTGACCAGCCTGAAGCATTATTCTGCTGTTGTGGGCGTTGTTCCTCAGGAGGCGCGTTTTCTTGTCCTGAAAAGGACGTTAGATCTCTTTGTCGATAGCTCCTGACACAACACCCTCCAGGAAGGAGTCGTTGCCGTGCTTCCTCTGACCCAGAGGGAAGAGCAACGTCCTGATTGTTCGTAGGACGTAACTTAGGGGATAGCATCCTTATACTCTGCAACCTTAGAACCGGTTCCTGTACCAATTTTTGGAGTCGTCCTCGTACACAAAAGAAGAATCGTCCAACGTTAGTGACAACACACAATTTCCAAAATATTAAAAGAAGTTTTAATTTTTGTTTAAGTTTTATTGTGGGTTTAATATTTGAGTATTACTGCAGATGTAAAACCAGAATTAGAAAAGTAACTGCTCTGTGGCAGGAGGATTTAGATACTGCGGCCCGGATATCGTTTTACTATTCCTTTATAAAGGAAAGCAAATCGAAAATTATATCCCAAAGATACACATTTTCGTACAACAATCTCGATTTTTGGATATTTCGAGCGAGATGTTGTATTTACATAAGATAAGAATTCAATTTCTTGAATTCTTACGAAACTATTGCGCAGATGTGGGAATGTATCTGCTTTTGGTTCTTTGTTCGTTTTCCTGAATGGAACATTTTCAGATAGAGATAATGATCTCTGAATTTTTGAATTTCGGTGATGCTGTGGGGCAAATGTGAAACGTAAACGAATATTAGATTCCTTTATTGTGACTTTTAATTTTAATTCGGATTTTGGGTTAATAATGCCGTGTGGGCAAATGTTAGGCTATAAACGAATGTTTGATTCGTTTATTGCGAATTTAGGATCATGTTTGGGTTTTTGTGGGTTTTGATCGGTTTTTTGGTTTTAGCGTAAGATAGCTAGGATTTGGATGTAGGAATGGGGGAAAAAGGTAGTAGGGCTTTTTGAAGCACTACAGCATTTCCTTTCGAAAGTGCGTAGCTTCTCCATTTGGACTGGTGTTATATGATACCACAGTGGACATGCATATGTGAGTGTGGGTCTGATTATTTGTTTATAGATGAGCAGTTTGACTTTGTGAAAGAGACCGTTGGGTTTCCACATCACTCTTCTACAGAGATTCAGTTGTATTGTGGCTTTACGTAAAGTATTTTTAATGTGGGTGGAGAATGAAAGGTCATTGGAAAAGGTTATTCCCAGATATTTTAAAGTTTTAGAAAGTTTTATCTGGGTATTATTTAGTTTGAGTCTAATTTTGTTGTGGGTGCGGCTTGTGTTGTTTGTGCAGTGCTCATTTTTACCCTTAAACACTATAAGTTGGGTTTTATCAGGATTTAGGCGAATTTTCCATTTATTGAAGTATGTTGATAGATTTGGGAGGAAGTTATTAATGCGGTTTCTTGCCTTTTTTACAAACTTGCTGCTGGAGTAGACTATGGTGTCATCGGCGTAATTCAACATTACGGTATTGGGTAATTGAGGCTGCGGTATGTCTGAAGTATAGAGGAGGTATAATAGTGGTCCAAGAATTGAATCCTTCGGAACCCCTGCGGTTATATTATACGATTGGGAGATAGAAGAATTTATTTTGACCATGAATTTTCTACCAGAGAGGTAGGAAGTAAGAAGTTTGTTAGTATGGGTGTTTAATCCAAATATCTAGTGCAGCTTGTAAAGCAGTCCTGAGATCCAAACACAGTCGAATGCTTTAGAAATGTCGAGAGAGATACAGACCGTCGGGCTTTGGCTTTGAAGATTAGTTGTGACATCGTGCGTTAGTTTTAACAGAGCATGACAGGTGGAGTGTTGTGAGCGAAAGCCAAACTGGGAATTTGAGATAATAGCGTTGTCATTAGCAAATGAAATGAGATTTCGAAATATCTTGCATTCCAATATCTTGCTTAATGTGTTTAATAACGATATCGGACGATAGTTGCTGGGGTTGTGGGAAGGACTGGACTTACTGATAGGGACTATAACTGGTTTTCCAGTTATCTGGGAAATGTGATCCGTTAATTATGTGGTTGAGAAGAACGAGAATATGGACTAGATTTGACGGGAGAAGTCTTTTGTAAAGAAGGTTTGGAATTCCATCTAAGGCTGTCGACTTCTTGTTATTGCGTGATGTTATAAATTCAGATAATTCGCCTGCTGTTAGGAAAGTCGCATTATCCAGACGATGATACGCTTTGTTTGTTTCGTTGAATTCCGCGAAGAAAGGGGTGAAGGATGGGATAATTGTGCGTGAGATGTAGTCGTTTACAGTATCTTGAAAATTGAAGACTGAGAGGGAGTCGTCTTGTTGATGGATTTTATAAAAGTGATTAGCTAGACAGTTTGCTATGTCAATATATGATTGGACTGGGTGATTGTTAGTAGGGTTGATAATATAATCGATTCGAGGTTTTTATTTTCGACCCGTTAGTCTGTTGATATTTTTGAATAAATCACGATTGGGTTTAATATTTTTAAGTATAGACGTGTAAGCCTGGTCGGCAAATTGTTTTAGTTGTCCATTTATCAGGGTAGTCAAGAGTTGGATTTAATTTTTAATAAAAGGATTTTGTAAGGATGTTGGGTAAAGGTTTTCCTAGGTGATTATGAGGAATGGATGTAGGTGTGTGGCTGAAGAGGGCATTTTTTAGTAATTGCTCTATTCTTAAGGCTGCTTGATCAATTTTAGCAGGGAGTAGATTTGAAATCTCTAGCAAACTATAGTCTGTAAAACTGCCAGCAATGTCCCTATTGACTCTTTTCCAGTTTGTCCTGGAGAAATTCGGGATCGGATTGAATTAGTAACATGGTTCGAGAGCTGGGATTTGGACAGTGGTGTGGACGGACCCATGATCGGTAGGAAATTCGAAGGATACTGTAGGGAGGTTAGGTGAGTAGACGTCTACGGATTTTAGGAAAAAATCGATTGTTGATTTAGTAGTATTGAAGATACATGTTGGCTGTAATGGACAGTCCGCATAGATATATGGATGGAGTCGAAGGAATGCTAGAAGTTGGCAACCGTATTTATTGCACTTAGTGTCGTTAAAAGAAGTATGCCGAGCATTCCAGTCTGAGACTGGCAGTCTCCTCCTATTATGAAAGGTGCAGGTAGAGACTGTTGGATTATCTCAGTGATGTTGGAACTACTAAGCACTTTGTTGCTTTTGCAAAAGATTTTAATTGCCGTGTACTCAACATTATTTATATTGGTGAACCTAATTTCGAAAAATTGGAATTTGTTGTGTATTAGAATTCCAGTACCTCCACGAGGTCCAGTGGTTCGTGGATTAGAAACAAGTGTATAATTCGGGATAGATACTCGGGAGTTTGGTTTAAGCCACGTTTCTGAGAGGAGAAGGATTTCTGGAGAAAACTTGTCAACGAACAATCGGAGGTGATGTCTGCGAATATTGGAATATAGGGACTATGCTTTGACGGAAATTATGGTTAAATTAGCCATTAGGGGAGAGGATATGTGAAGTTATAAGAGATATTCTGAACAGGAATTCAAGAGCAAGCTATGAAGGCTGACGCTGGTTTTGTTGAAAATTCAACAATTTTAGTACAAATGTTGCTGCCACACGTTTCATGCCTAAAGCACAAAAACAAAATCAGCGATTCGTCTGAACATGATTCTGGGTTCGTTCAATAGTACTTATGTCATTTTAATAGTAACATTTAACCCAGTTTTTAAACAAATAAAAAATCGCCGATTATACTAAAAGGCTTACAATCCTTTTGACGGTTGACAATTAACCACGGAATCGTAATGCATATGAATCTAGTACAATTTTAAGAACAACGTTAGAACCGAGCAAAGCACTGTAATGAAATTTAGTTTATATGAATCTGTGAGCATTGAGGAATACATATTTACAAAATTGATATTTTAATAAATTTATTTCTACAGTATGGTAAATTCGAAAGCATTAACAACAGCTAAACATGGGCAGACTACGCGGTTTCTACATATCGAAACAGTTTAGTCCACACTCAAATTCCTATTGTACATCCCAATGAAAAAGTAGATCCCGAGCCAAAGTTCCCCTTTAGGAATGGAAAAGAACAGACAATCCGCTTGGGAATAGTTTTCACCCGGTGAAAAGTATGCATGCGTATACTTTTCATTCATCTACATTTACTAATTCCGCATTCCGAGAATTACCCAAGCCTCAAAGCGCGGTTATTCTTTTGGTTTCGCTTTTCGTTGCATACGAAACCAAATCCACCCCTAACCAGGCTTAATTGACTGCTGAGTGAATTTGTAAGTGTTGTAAGAGCGTTCGACTGGTGTGGTTTCCTGTAATATGTCTGTTATAATCAGGGTGTGAAATTAAAAATAACCGTGGTACGACGGTGTGTGTGTCCAACCTGAAAATAAATAAAAGAAAAACTATTATATACAAATAAAAATATTTAACGTGTTTGGTAAAATTAAACTAAATGTGAAATAATTTAAAATAAAAAAAGGAAAAACTGTTCTAAAGAAAAGCTATTATGTAGAAATAATAATATCTAAAGTGTCTGGAAAAACTAAACTCAATGTGAAATAGGTTGAAATAGAGAAAAGAAAACTATCGCAATTGGTGATTGGTACGCAATAGATTCAAAAGCGGCCGTGAATCATGAGACATATTAATTGTGAATCTATTGTGTCCGACACTAAATTCACTATTTGGCAGATGAGCCTAATTAACAGACATTTCCAAATACGAGATTTAATTACTATTCGTGAATCATGAGACATATTAATTGTAACTGTTACCGTTTCCGACACACAATGCAACATTTAGCAGATGCACCTAATTAAAAGACAAATCGATTTAATGGCTTTTGAAAAAACGAATTAAGTAATCTCTCTAAGATTCAACGTCACGCGAATCTAAAGACACTACTTAATTGCGATTGAACAAAAACTTAATCTTCATAATTGAACGAGGTTGCTAAGTGGAACTAAATCAAGTCAAAGCCACCTGAAGCAACTTTTCATTGGCTTAACGTTCGGGACCGTACACGTCAATGATCTTACCTATTTCTTAAATTCGGCGGTAACAATGTCAACAAAACAAATCTGAATCAATAGACACGTCGATTACGTGGGAGTTGTGATAATATTTGTTTCAATAAAACAAAGTATACACCCGCTGAGGTGTATTAAATGGATCATACCAAATTTTTAATTAGTTCTCACGTATAGAGTCGCAGCTGATTGATAGTAAAATCCATAATTTCAAGACAATTTGATCGTTTGCAAATTGGTATGTAAGCACCCGTAAATTCATGGCGAACCTCAAAGTGGGTTTAACTCTTGTATAGAGAAGTGTTTAGTTAATCAAACTATAAGCTCGAACTAACTGTTCAGTTAAATCCGTCAAGATGCGGTTGTGGTTCTTACTTGTCGTGGCTTTTGCTTTCCAAGCATCAATTCTCGCGGATCCATCAGATACGTAAGTACTCATTAATTCCTACTTTGCCAAGCTTGCTATTTGCCTTGGAATTGTTCTTTGACTCTGTGGGGAGCTGGAGAGTAACATTTCATAGTTCTAAAAGACATCAGGGAGAGGTTCTTGGGGTTGTTCTCATAAGTTTATTTCTTGGTAACGATGAATTTTTCTTTATCTATATTCGTGACCTTTCCTGGTTTGTTATCTTTGACGGTTTGTAATATTTCTCAGCGATGCGTTGTGAGTGCAGGTTGAGGATATGTTTTTTAGTTCGAATTAAATTCGATGACAAAGTTGAAGGTAAATGATTATCAATCGTATTGGGATACACTGGTTCTACTAATATCGTTTGACATTACATTAAATTTGAAGGACGAATGTAGTTAATTTTTTAGAATTGTTTCAATTCAACATCTATTAGCATCAATTCCACCATTAAATTTAAAACAAATACCTTCGGTGTTGTGATTCTGAATTGCAAAACAGTTACCAAAATAACTTACTTGTACAACGTTCCCAAGGGAACTGATTAAAAGTGCCTCTGTGTATAAATTAACTAATTACTTTAATTGCGATCAATTGCAAACATTGTGGATGAGTCTGATAGGATTAAGCGTTTTCTTTAAACACGTTTATTATGAGATTAACAAATTATTAATATAGATATTGCACCTAATCGAAAATGTAGTTTATTCACTTGAGAGGCGTGCAAAGTCGCTCGTAGTATAGCTCAAGTCGTTTTTGAGACATTTCTTCGAACATTTTTCCTGCCAAATTCAATTAAAAGGACATTGCGATACAAATCGAACAAGAAGTACAGATGTTTTGTTAGCGGTTGCCTGTTGATATTGTTCGGATGCTCATTTTTATATAAACTGCTCAAATACCAAGTTCCTTAAAATCTTGAATTGACAATTATATCTATAATTCATGAGGTGAGAGTCTCTTTGTAACCCCGTAACCTCTTACATGAATTTGTATACTGCTTAATTTAAACAATCATCATCATTATCGGCACCACAACTGGGATGTGGTTTTGGACTTATTTAACAAATCTCTCCACCGATCCCGATTTCGAGCCGATGCCATCCAGTTTGGCACTCCCAGGCTCTGGCCGCCCTGGTCTATGGCATTCCTCCCTCGCAGACAAGGTCTGCCGCGCTGTCTCCTTCCATACATCCTGCCACGAAGGACTTTCCGACGATTCTCGTTAAGACCTTCCTCTCGAACATGGCCAAGAGTTCAGAGTGCCTTTTATTGAGCTCCCAGGTTTCAGATCCATACATGAGTACTAGTAAGATCATGGTATTGTACAGTAGTAGCCAGGAACTTCTGGATAAATTTCCGGATTTAAAAAGCCGTAATAGACTATAGTACCCTTCTTTGGATTTGATCAGCCGTTCGTGTAAGTAGTAGGAAGAATCGGCCAACCCCAATAAAATGGTTTTTATTTTATTTTAAATTTATTTTATTAATTTATTTTGTTTTTATGGCGTCCTTACACCTCGGACGCCAAATGAGACTGATCCTCGAATAAAAAATAAAATAAAAATTGTGGCGAGAAGGCCGAATTTAGCGAGACAGGACATATGTGTCCTTCATCTTGTCTCTGACTTCTGGTCATCTTGCGATAACCAGAATCACCCACATCCGTGAGGATGTTGGGCTCGGTCTCGCGGCATCTGAAAAGAGAAGAAAAAACGGGGGTATCCAAAGATAGTGTGGACAGTGTTAGTCCAAGTGTTCTCTAATTACTTTTATAGAGGGATGGTGGTGTGGAGGTTATATTTTTATTAATTGTTTTTCTTACCTCGGTGGTTTAGCTTTTGGGGTCTTTTGGTCTTTCGTCCAAGATCAAAGAGTATTTTCGTTTTATTTATTTAATTTATTTGATTTATTTATTTAATTTTTATTTAATTTTCGGCCGTCGCCTCGACCTCTGGATCCCAACTGATCTCGAATCCAAAATGCACTCCCCTTTTATACTCTGTGGCAGCAGAGATTTCTTAAAAATATTATTTAAAAATTCCAAGAAGCCTAAACGAAATTGTGTGTGCTTCAATTGGAATAGGGTTCCCGGAAGTGTATACGAATTTTACTTGAACAAATTCCCGGAAGAAGAAGTCATGAAATGCATTTAGTATTACGCATTTCATGATGTTAGGATTATTAGGAATTGAATCAATGTACGACAAATGGATTTTGGTTTAATTTTGTCGTGCATATGATTCAATTGGATTATGGGTGAGGTAATTAGGAATTTGAATCAATGTGCGGCAAACTAACTTTTGGTTTAACTTGTCGCTCATATGATTCACTTGGATTAGGATTATAGGTAAGTGGGTGAGAGTAGTGATTTAGGATCACTACATTCCTCCCCCCTTTAGAAAAGAAAATTAATCTGGAAGAGGTTAATTTTCTAGAATGAGTGAAAAGCAAGGGGCGGTGGCATTTTGAATTCGCGATAGTTTACATTTTTTGTTTTAGTTTAACATTTAATGCATTAATTCGTTATGTTTAATATGTGTGCTACATGTTGTATTTTCTCTTTTGCGGTAATGCTTCTTAAGTTTGTTTGTATAAAGAATGGTATGGTATTTATCAAATAATTGTGGCTGGTGTCATGTTTACATTTATCATTTAAGTATATTAATGAAAGTGAATTTTAAAAATAGACATATGTATTATAAGAATAAGTAAATAAATTTCTTAAATTAGTAATTGTTTTCATTTTGGTTCGTATTTTACTATGTTATTTTTCTAATCTATACTTAAGCCATTAATATTTATTTTGTTGTTGTTGTTCATTTAATGCTAGATTAATAGAGATACATGTGTATTTATTCTTTAAAAAGAGCCTTACACTAGTAAATATAAAGTAAATTTTATAATATTATTTAGAATTCTTTATAGTTTCATTCTTTGTTTGTATTTTGATTTACTCATTTGATTACATGGCAATTTTAGCTTAGGTCTGGTTTCGTATATCTGTATTGGTTTTATTTACGTATATATTTTTTCAAATAGTTATTTACAATTTATAAATTGTCTTCCACATTGGGGTCAATGTTTGTTTTGTTTTATTTGTATGTGATTTCTTTTTTGTATTTCATTCCATTTATTTTAATATTACCACTGTTTTTTGTGGTTGCCCTTTTTGTCTATATCGTAAATCGATTAGTATTTTTAAGTGATAAAGTATTGAACTACAATCCACCCTGGGGATAGTATATGTCTGGGGTTGATAGTGGAAAGGAATGTGAAACTAGGGTGAAGATCAACTAATCAACCTAGGAATATTGTTTTAATCTCCTATTGTTTATCTATATTGATTTTTGGCCGATTTGAATGGTTGTATTATTTGGCTCGGTTATTCCTGTAATGAGGAAAGGGCCCTTCCAAATGGGTGTTTGTTTGCCCTTGCGGTTTTTATACCTTACTAACACCATGTTTCCCTCATGAAACGTTTCTGACTGTGTTTCCTTACCCGAGAAGGTGGTTACCTTTAACGAATGGCATTCATTACACTGCTTTCCATATTTCCGAATGGCGGAGAGCATGGACGGCCACCAGTATCTTTGTCGTATTTTATTATACGACTTGGTGATGCTCAGATGTTCACCGGAAGGGGAATTGTGATAAACCCTGAGTATCGTCGCGATCTCATCGAGGTTTATTATTTTTTCGGGTGTGTTGGGCTTTTGCAAAAAGTTTGTAGTTTGAGAGGAGCTGGGGCACGAGTTTTTTGGATTAGCTGACGAAGTCTCAGTTATTTGATTAATACTTTTGATGTTACCACTTGGTTCCTTGGGGTTCCTTTTTTTATGGTTAAGATTTAACCCGAAGATTTTGCGCTTACCTTGGGCTTGCTCCTGTTTCCCTTTAGCGTATTTATTTTCAGGTGCCTTTTTCTCAACGTGTGAGAACTTCATTGGCACAATAAATACTTTGGGGTTTATTTCCGTGCGAGGAAAAGTGACGCGCTGTTTGGGGCCTTCCACATTGCAATATTTTGACAAAAAGTCATTTCCAAGCAGACCGTCTTCTGGTAGACCGGGCATACTGCTCACTACTTGGAACTTGCATGGGAGTTTAGACCTACCTTTTAACTGAAGTTGACCTTGCAGCTTCCCAAGGTCCTAATGCTTCCGAATGGCGTCTCTAAGGTGCAAACCTCTTGCTGATTTATTTCGGCGTCTGATTTTCTAAGGCAATTTTTGTTAATCAGGCTTACTTCTCCACCTGTGTCCACTACTAGTGTTGTGTTTTTGTTAACACCTACATCTATGGGTAGTCGGACGGTGGGGATGCTGGTTAAGGGCGAGAGTGTGGTCCTTACATGGTAGGTCCTTTTTGCCACCGAGGGTTTTGACCTTCTTCGTTTTGGGCTCGAAGTGAGGGAATTCTTTGCAGGTTGGCATTGAACTCCCGACTCCCATTTCAGCTTTTGCTGACAGGATCCTAGATTGTGACCTTGTTGGCCACAGAAGTCGCAAATCTGCCTTATGTGCAGAACTCTTTTTACCTCCCTTAATCGCCGGCAATCACTGATATCGTGATTTAATTGCGTGCGTGCAAAAGGGTGTGTTTTTCCTTTTGACACAACCCTCATAGACATGCCCCCTTTTATTGCAATAACTGCAGGTTATTCTGCTGAGGGGGGCATCGTGTGTCAATGATATGTTGGGAGGATTTAATTCCATTACTCCTTCGGTTCCCCTGTATGTTTGGTCGGCTGGCGGTATTTGCGCCTGAAGTTGCGGAATCCCCTGTGTAATTGGTTGTCTGTATGAAAACTCTTCTATAGTTGGGGTATTTGGCATTAAAGTTTGACCCAATTCGATACCTAAAATTGCTTTATAAGTTTCTGGAGGTGCTATTGGCGTATACAGCGAGGGTTAAACGAAACCTGCGAAGAGATTAATGGCAGCTGAGGTTGTTGGATTTGTTCCAATTCCAATGTTCTTTCCATTAGAGAGTCCAGCGTTGCGTCTCCCATTAGTAATAAAAATTGTCGATGGTACGGATTTAACAACCCCTTTTTGTAGATGCTTTTTGCAAAGTCATCTAATTGTGTCTTTACGGCCTCAGACGATATGGGTCCGTATTTTAGTTCCGCGGCTTTCTTACATTCCCTTAACGACTTCTTTAGTCGTAATTGGAATAGGATAATTGCTTCTGCTGGATTTTGCCGAGTAGCTAATAGCTTATTTACCAGGTCCTGATAGTTTTCTACTGGTAAATAAACCTTCCTTAGCACATCCTCGGGTTCCTGAAAAGATGCGAACGGAGTGGACACGAATAAGGCAGAAGCTTCACCCCGTAGCCTAGTAGGGAATATTTGTAAGAAAGCCCCGTGTTCTTCAGTCCTGAGGCAGTTTAAAACCCTCTTGCAGCAATCCAAAAAGGTTTCCAATTCTGCACCTATATGCGGATTTGGTTCCCCAGAGAAGATGGGGATTAGCTGTGCTGACAGCTTCGCAACCTTTGTGTTATCAATGGCCATTGTTTCAAAGGTTGCGAGATCCGTTTGGTGCTGAAGAACTGGAATTTCCGATAAGGATGGGCTGGGGTCGCGAGTTTTGATCGGAGGGTTTGCTTCGATTATGGTTCCGCTGCGAAGTTTTTTCGGTGAAGGGGGTACTTGGTCGTGGGATGTTCTAGAGCTTGAGGTGGTTTCTTGTTCCATAGACTGACAGTTTTAATAGTGATAAGGGGTGCTGATACAAGGAGGAGAAATGGTAGTAATAAATATATATGTAGGGTGAGGTTTTTAATGTTTAAGACACTTCCTATCCCGTAAGTGTTTTTGTTCCTTGTGTTAATTTCATATTTGTCATTTTTATATTTAGGGGTAGAAATTCTTTCCTAGGTTTAATGGCTGCACAATACAGACAAATATAGACCCAACAGAATTGAGGAAGAGACTATGGTTGTAGCTTATGTTGAAACGGTGGAAATATTCATAAAAATAAAAGGAACGCAAAAAAAATTGCTTACTTATATCTGGCTGTTGTTTTCGATGCTGCTTCTGTCCGTTGGTACTGCTACTTGGTATGGTCCCTGTTGTCCATTTTGCTGCCGGTAACTGCTGCTGTTTTGTTGACGTTGTTATGAGGTGGTTGGTACTCTGCCATCGTTCTTATTTCGTTTGTTGTTGGGGCTGTTATTGCCCGTGAGCCTCGATGTGGTTTTTTTTTCTTTGTTTTTGACACTGGTGTTTAAGCCCCAGGTACGCTTTGAATTATTTTTTTTTTTTTTTTTTATAGTACTGTTCCTGGTGTTTAAGCCCCAGGTACGCTTTGAATTATTATTATTTTTTAGATTGTTAATTAATTTTTTTATTTTTTGTTTAAGGTTTTAATTACCAAGTCGTACCTCCGAAGCCAGACTCAGCTCCGGACGCAGGGCTGAAGGTGTCTTGTGCCCAGTACGCTTGGATATATATTATTGTAGTGATCAAGGGTTTTCAAGCACTTACAAGTGTTTAACTTTGGCTTCCTTGATCCTACCGGCTGCGCCAGTTGTGGAGGTTATATTTTTATTAATTGTTTTTCTTACCTCGGTGGTTTAGCTTCCGGGTCTTTTGGTCTTTCGTCCAAGATCAAAGAGTATTTTCGTTTTATTTATTTAATTTATTTGATTTATTTATTTAATTTTTATTTAATTTTCGGCCGTTGCCTCGACCTCTGGATCTCAACTGATCTCGAATCCAAAATGCACTCCCCTTTTATACTCTGTGCCAACAGAGATTTGTTAAAAATATTATTTAAAAATTCCAAGAAGCCTAAACGAAATTGTGTTTGCTTCAATTGGAATAGGGTTCCCGGAAGTGTATACGAATTTTACTTGAACAAATTCCCGGAAGAAGAAGTCATGAAATGCATTTAGTATTACGCATTTCATGATGTTAGGATTATTAGGAATTGAATCAATGTGCGGCAAACTAACTTTTGGTTTAACTTGTCGCTCATATGATTCACTTGGATTAGGATTATAGGTAAGTGGGTGAGAGTAGTGATTTAGGATCACTACAGTGGGAAAGAAATCATACAAGACCGGTGGGTCTTGGGTGCGGTACTAAACGCAGATCACGTCTTTGGCGTCTGATGATCTGCTCTTTGGTCGGCGTGTATGTTTGTGTTTGTGCCGTCTTGTACTGTGCGTCCGTGTGTTTGGTTTGTTAATAGTAGACCCTATGGGATGAGTCCAGGAATCCTCTATTATAGAAGGGAATGTTGTTGGGAAGGGTGCTTTCTTCAGTTTTGTACTGAAGAAGAAATTGTGGGGGTTTGATCCGAAGAGATCGAGAGAGAGAAGGGTCAAGAACGCAAGAGTCCCGTACAAGTAGTTTCTCGCTGTTCTGAATGTTTTCGAGGTACTTATATGCTAATTGAAGCAAGGGGTAATGGAGGCGCGTTCGTATAGGTGAGAGTTGGGGTAATGACGACCGTCAGGCCTTCTACAATGTTTGGTGCATCTTCTGAGGAGTTTCCTTTCGAAAACCCGAAGTCTTTCCATTTGAGCCGAAGATATGCAGGACCATATGGGAAAGGCGTACGATATTCCAGATCGGATTAGCTGCTTATAGCAGAGAAGCTTAACTTTGGTGTCAACTTTGTTCCTCCACTTCAAGATGTTGTGCAGTTGCTTAGACCGACCGAGGCCCCTTTGGAGAATGTGGGTCACATGTTTGATGAAATTCATTTTTGGGGTATAAGTGACCCTGATATATTTCATCTTGTCCTGTGGTCTAATCGTAGTATCTTCCATTTTTATTCGAATATTATGTGAATATCGAGAAGCAGGTTGGGAGTGTTTACTACTCAGAATTATGGCTACTGCTTTGGATGGATTAAGTCGTATTTTCCATCGACTGTAATACTGATACAGTTCGTCCAAGTGACGGTTGAGTCGATTTGTTGCGAGGTTAGGGCCTTTGGTTGACGTGTACACCAGGACGCCATCCGCATAGCATATTTGGTTTACTCTCCCGTCCACAGGGCGGGGAATATCGGAGGTGTAAATATTGAATAAGATGGGGCCTAGAATGGAGCCCTGTGGTGCGCCTGCAGCAGCGTGAAAAGGTTCTGTTTCGAACGAACTGGTAGATGATGCTACATAGCGTTCTACTGAGGCCAGTATTCAGTAGTTTAAAAGCGAGACCTTCGATCCAAGTCGTATCAAAAGCTTTTTCAATGTCTAGGCTTACCGCAACGGTGGGTTCCTTATTAAAGAGCCGCACGCAGACGTGGTTTTGAAATAAATTGAGAGCCATAGTGGTGCTGTGCGCTCTTAGAAATCCGAATTGGAAATCAGGTATTAGGTGCCTGGCACTGACAAAGTTATTTAGCTTCTCGTATATGAATTTTTCATATATTTTGCTGATGCAAGTGAGAAGCGAGATAGGGCGAAAGCTTGAGGGGTGATACGTTGGTTTCCCAACTTTTGGTATTGGACAAATAATAGCGTGCTTCCAAGCTTGGGGAAAGTACCCCATGTTGTAAGCATGGTTGAACAGAATGGAGAGCTTTATAAAGAATAAGGCAGAAAGCCTTCGCAACGAGTGGTATGACATGTTGTCGATACCAGGTGACTTCTTAGGGTGTCGAGATTTAACCAGACTATGTAGGGTATTTGGTGTGATGAAACCGTGACCATTATCACGTGTGTCATCGAAGTATGCACTGTTAGTTGGGTTAAAGACAACAATTGGCTCGTTGAAGTCGTCCAACTTACTGTGGACCTCTGAACTAACGATTGCATTAGTTTCCGGGTCGCCATCTTGGAGAGTGAGTTTGTGATTGTTTTCGAAGGTCTCTCCGATGATATTTGCTTTATTGGTGTCGTTATTGACAACAACACCATTGTGCTTAATTGGCCCAGTGATGCGGGAGGCGCCACATATCTTTTTAACATTTTTATAAACGTTCTGGTCCATCTGAATACCCTTCAGTTTGTCTTCCAATTGTCGGGTACGATTGTTTTGGATTCTCTGTTTTATCAGTGTACCAATATTGTGAATAATGGATCGCAATAATGGCTCGCTTTGCGTAAAGCGGTGACGATATCTCATTCTGCAGAGCTTTTTACGCTCCCGGATGAGACGAAGAGTGATGTCGTCATGGGGAATCTGATAGGTCTTTTCAAGTTTATACTTCGGGACATGAGTCTCCGAAGTTTCAACTAGAATTTCGTGAAGTCGTTTTGGAACGTTGTTTATCTCAACCGTCATTAGGTTCCTGTCAGTGGGAAGAGAGAAATGGTGGAGTTTATCGTTCAATGTAATATTGAAGTTGTCCCAATTTGTCCGCCCATAATCGGGTATGTATCTGATATGAGCCCGGGATGCTCGATAGCCGCGAATGAATGTGGTCACAGCGTTGTGGTCAGATACACCCGCTGAAACTTGAGGAGGAGTGATTTGTGGAAGTAAGTCTTTGGACACAATAAATATGTCCAGAATTGTGTTTCCTCGAGTACCAACCGTAGGTGCGATTATTTCGAGGTTGAGGGCATACATGTTTGCGGTGTACCATTGGTACAGTTTTGTGCCATTTGGGCAAGAGACAGAGTTGTTCCAGTGGGGATGTCTGGAGTTAAAATCGCCGCCTATGATGTAGGGTGTATGCCCCGAGGTCCTTATTAGTTTGCCGATATCTTCGGGATTAATGGGGCCATTATTGGTTTTATGCGAGTGGTATACGGAGTATATATTCACTCTAGCATTACTAGCCAGATGCAGTTCAACCCCAGATACCTCTATGGACTCTAGGTGTGGGAGGTCAATAGCTTCATGGCGAAGTCCGCTATTAACCAGTATACAAGTTGCACCTCCGTTGATGGTGGGACCGCCAGTGAGGGTTCGATCTCTTCGAATCATGGAGAAGTTTGGGAATATGGGACGGTGACATGGATGCAACCTAGTTTCGGTTACAAGTACCACGTCCGCCCGGTTTTCCTTTATGAAGTCAGAGACTATCATACGCTTGGAATGCGAAACAAGGGAGTTGACATTTAAGAGGATAACTTTAATTTTGGAATCCATTGTGGAGGGTATGTCTTGCATATGCAGTGAAAAGGAGGGCCTCCCTCTCTGCCTCGGTTGATATTTTCTCATATCGGGGTCGGATATCCTCAATTAAGCGGGAGAAACTAAGTAGTTTCTCGAGCATTGAAGATTGCCCCCTCGGAGGCTTTTGCACCCCCGCTTGAATTTGAGGCGTCGTGTTGGCCTTTACCGGGTTTCGCTTAGGGACTTGAATATGTTTTTGAGGGGGAGGAGTTGAAAGAGTTTTTGTATTCCTTGCCTGCTGACCCCTAAGCATGTCGGCAAATGTGAATCCATTTTGGATGAGGTTTTGTGTGGCCTGTTTTCCGAAGTCTGACTTGGCTGTTTGCTTAGCTCGAGTCTCCTTGGATCTTTGTTTAATTTCCTTATATTTAGGACAATTTCTATAACTAGCCGGATGCCCTTTGTTGCCGCAGTTGCAGCAAGTTGGCAGTGTTATTTCATCCTGCACATTTGTTGCGGGATCGTATTTCGCTAGCGGTAGTTCGCACTTGCCAATATCGTGGGGTTTTCCGCAACGAACGCAACGGCGACTCATGTTGCAGTTTCGGGAGACATGCCCGAAACGTTGGCAACGTCCGCATTGAGTTATTTCTCTGTTATGAAATACCTCGAAGACAACTTGCTGATGCAAAGTTGGAAGCGACTTTGTCCGTATTATGGAATCTATGTCGGTTCCTGGGGCAAGGAAAAGCTGCCATATGTTCAGCTTGGTGTATCTTTGCGGTCTGATGTTAACAAACCGCTGTGAGGGAGAGCATTTTTTGACGTCAATGAATTTGACGTTAGGAAATGTTGCCTCAAGAGCAGTTACGATGTCGTTCCTTTCCCAAGAGGCAGCGACTCGTTTTAAGAGGATTGTCCTCGACTTTTCGTCGGCCGGAGTGAAGGTGTAATAATTCACCTCCTTGGCCTTGAGGTTGTCGTTAAACGTGCGATAGGTTTCCCTATCGTAGGCTATGATTTTATTTAGGGATGGACTTAAGGTCTTTGCCTTGAAGTTAGAAATCCCTAGCCGGTTCATGTCACCGACGAAATTTTTTAAATTGAGGTCTCGTGCAAAGACCTCGGGTTGCTGTTTCTTCTTAGAAACAGGTGGGCGTTCCCCGACCTCTGGCTGAACAGTGTTGGGAACACAAGCAGCCTTTGGTTTTGGGTTAATTATTGGAGTTGGCCGTGGTGGGAATACAAATTTCATCACCCTTATATACAAAATCTTATCGGGATTTTGTATCGCGGATGCATCGAAATGCAAGCAGAATTTCGAAATGTACTTCGACTGGAGTCGAGTACTGGAGAAAAGGAATGTGATATTTATTTTGAGAATAATACACATCTGGCAAGAATGGAGATAAAGATAAGGATTTGTAGGAACATGAGTTTGTTTTCATACGAAGATACGAATTGTGGTGTTTTGTTTTTAGGAAGTTATGGAAATATGAGTATGGATGATAAACGAATATTTTATTCGTTTATCGGGATTTTGTATTGGATCGGGGCAATGGATTTTGTAAATATGAGTTTGGGTATAGGGATTTGGATATGAGTGGGGAAAGGAGATGGTGGGGCTTTTCAGAGCACTACAGCGGCCTTAAAGACTATAAATAGATGATATAATGGAATCTTAAATTCCTGACATTTTTCCATCGCCAGCCTAAGGATGAATATCTGATCAATCGCTGATTTGCCTGGGATGAAGCCACACTGATATTAACCAATGATGGCTTTAGCGTATGGGGCTATCCGGTCTTGTAGGATAGTAGAGAGTATCTTATAGGCAGTATTCAGCAATGTTATACCCCTATAGTTGTTGCACAGTGTGCTATTTCCCTTCTTATGTATGGGGAAAATTATACCACGACGCCAATCTTCTGGCATCGCCTCTTGCTCCCATATTTGCACCACGACCTCATGACTTGCGTGATGTAACGCTGTTCCTCCTCGTTTGATCAGCTCGGCTGGTATGCCATCAGCTCCAGGGGCTTTATTTGATTGGAGCTGTCTAATGGGTTTTAATGTTTCCTCAATGATTGGTGGCGGCCGCATTTGGTCTTGATATTGCACTGGTGGAGCCTCCAATTCTTCTATGAGCTGACCATTTAGCAATTCATTAAAGTGCACTTCCCATCGCTCCAGAATGCCTTCATGATCGGTGATCAGAATACCCTCTTTATCCTTGCAGTAAGTGCAGAGTAGTATGTACCGCGTCATACTGCGGATTATTTGGTAGAACTTCCACGCCTGGTGCGGACCTCGCTCTCTACTTTTCTTTATTTCACAGACAAGGTTTTTTTTCCAGGCACTTATCCTTTGTCTGTGAAGTCTTTTTTCAGATCTTCTGAGCTCTTTGTATTTCTCGTCGCGCACCCGCGTCCTATGAGACTGCTGCATTGCCCGGTATGCAGCATTCTTATGTTCAGTCGCTAGTTTGCACTCACCATCGAACCAGTCGTTCCAATCTCTACGACTACTGCCGAAGATGGAGTAGGCAGTACTAATGACAGTATTCTTAAGGCGTGTCCATTTCTCTTCTACGCCCGGCATTCTGGCCCCAGGACTTACTCTCCCCCCGTCGTGCTCTTCGAGAGCAAGTCTTCACGCATGACCAAAGGTGTTACTGGTATTCTCATTGCGTAAAGCAGCCGTGTTGATTCGAACCTGATACGTGGATGCAATACGTATCCCTAAGGCAATCCCCAGTCGGAATACTGAACCAGCAAGATAGTGATCCGAGTCGACGTTGGCACCTCGGTACGTTCGTACCGTCATCAGGATCGAGGAGTGGCGGCGATCTATCAACACGTGGTCAATGTTGTTGCGAGTGGCTCCAGCAGGTGATATCCAGGTGGCTTTATGAATATCTTTACGCGGAAACCTGGTACTTGCAACGACCAAGTTTTACGATGCTGCCAGTTCGATGACTCGTAGTCCATTGTCATAAGTGTTCTCATGCAAGCTATGGGAACCTGCGGAGTGCCTGAAAACCGGATCCCGACCTATTTTTGCATTTATTTACCAAGAACGACTTTCACATCGTACCTTGAGCAGGCATTAAGGGCCCGTTCGACGTTCTCATAGTATTCTTCCTTTCGTCGTCAACAAAGCATTTCTAATAACTCGCTTAAGATGATGCTTCACGGACTTGATTCCTGCCTCCCACAAGCCACCAATATGGGGGTGCTGCCAGAGGAATGAACTTCCAAGTCACCCCGTTGGCGGCCAACTCCGCCACGATCCCGTCCCGGGTAGTTCTCCGGTTTATATGCTTGTAAACTTCTCGCAGTTCTCGATATGCTCCAACGAAATTAGTGTCATTATCACTCCATAGGGTATGACAAAAACCCCTACCCCCGAGGAATCTCTTCGCTGCTGCCAGAAAAGCCTCGTTGGACAGCTCACTAACCGCTTCGAGATGTATTCCCTGGGTTGCCAAGCATACGAAGAGACAGATGTAGCATTTGACCCGCCTTGCGCGGCGTCGTTTCCATGTCCGAAAAGTTATAGGACCTCCGTAATCAACGTTGGTGTTACTAAATGATCTGTCATCTAGATATAAAGCTGTTAATCGGAAGAGGCCGGCTTTAACATCTTAATTTTTTTCTTTTTTCGAGAATATTTAATTTGGGCTAACACACTGTTAAACTAAAAAAAAAATTATATATATACTTTTTTATTTTATTATTCCTCTTAGTTTTTTAACTCATTTGGTAGACAAAAAATGCTTAAACTCTAGTTTATCTATATTAAATATTAACCTATTGGCCCCAAAACATTAGCACATTCAAATTCTCCCTGAATGCAATAAATGATGGGGGGAGGATCCAAGAATAAATTTTCGGGGTTATTCGATTTTTCGTGTAACAATACCTCGAACAAGAGATGCTCTGAAATTGATCATCAAACGCTGCAGTAATAAAATTACAACCGATTTATTGGAAAAGGCCAGCGAAAATTCAGTTTATTGAATCCGATCCGGCAAACGAAAACTTGGTGGACATTTGAATCATGTGTTGTTTAAGATTAACAGAAAGTTTTGCTTTTACCTCAAATATTTTGTGTTTATATTCATTTTAAAAACATATCGTCTTAGTTGGAGCATACTTTTAAAAAGTGCATTTTTAGGTGTAAAGGGGTTCATTTGAATATACATCACATTCTACAGTCATTTCTCATTCGTTACTTTCATGACGTACTTTTAAAACATCCACAACAATTTCCTACGAGCTCTGTATTGATTTCTTTTCACTTTTCGTTACAGATACTATTCTGTGATCGGTCCTGGAACATTGAGGTCCAACTCTGATTACCATGTAACTGTATCTCTACTCGAATCTCCATCGCCATCTACTTTTAAGGTTGGAATCACTGGACCAAGTTACAATGCAACAAAAACGGTTGTAGTTGCACCTTTAACATCTAAAGACATTTTGTTCGAGGTAGGTGTTGGGATTCTTGATATTCTATTTATTGTAGTAACTCGCTAATCGTCATCCCAGATTCCGTCAATTTCTGAAGGCAACTACAATCTAACAGTCGAAGGTATAAAAGGATACTGCTTCTATAACACAACACAATTGAATTATGCTAATGAAGAGACATCTGTGTACATTCAAACGGACAAGGCAACCTATAAGCCAAATGATCTAGTTCGGTTCCGTGTCATTGTGGTAGATAAAAACACCAAGCCGGCTAAGATTAATGGAACGATTGATATCGTCATCACCGTAAGTATTGAATATTTTATATTTGTAGGCATTAATACTCATTCAAAAGTAAACGTGGGTTAATCATTTACTTTTTTATTGTATGTTAAATAAATGTTGGGGTTTTAAGCCCTACAGGATATAATTTCCAGAAATTAATGTCTGGTTTTGCAGCTTGCCATATAAGTATTGAATTTATTACCCATCCTATTCAGTCACGCCCAATTGGTGATTTGACTTTCCAGTGAATGTTGTCAAAAGTTTTACTTAATATGTTCCATCGCACTTATTTAATGCTTATCTCGAAAAAGGTTCTTTCTCCGAAAATGTGTTTTATGTGCTTAAGTGAAATACATGAGGCAATGCATCGAACTCGACTTCGGCAAAGTCAACCAACATTGATTTTTCAAACTTTGAGGAGCTTGGTCAGTTATATTCAAAGAGTCGCAGAATTTTGTATAGGGGATAAACATCATTCATTTTTCAGATTAAAAAAAACATATGTACTTGGATTTACGGTGACCCATTTAGTGTTTTGGCATCTGGAAATCCTGTAGGTTTTACCCCTATTTTCACACCGATTTGTGGCAGCCCGCATTAAAAGCGTTAGTCCTAGCGAATTTTGGTCACGAAGAGTATACGCTAAAACAACGCCCGATTATTCAGCCTTATATACTAAAACTGTTCTCAATTGTAAAAACCAACGCGCAAATAGTTCAAAATACCGAGTAAAAAAAGCATCTTCAGACAATCCTCAATTAGTTGACGAGGAACTTATTGACGAGCAACACATTTAAAAACCATCCTTGGGCCTTTTTTTTTGTTTGTTTGTTTTATATCCACATCTATTTAACAATTCAATTACATACTTTACTTAAGACTAAATGTTAACTTCTATTTTACAAATATCATTCTTACATAAATTTACTGCCTCTTCGCAAGAACTCTAAATTATACATCATGCCTTTCGGCGTACAATGACTAGTGTTTTTATAACTTGTCACAATAATTGATATGTTTTCTTTTTAAAATTTATTCTATTTCTTCTATATCATGTATTATTTATAATATTTTTTTTTTTTTTTTTTTTTGTAATAACATATATAGAAGGTTGACAAGCAAAATAAAAAAAAATTGCAAATGAAACAAAACCGACAGACAAAGAAGTAATACAAATGAAAATAAAATAAAAAAAATTAAAATTAAATTAAAAATAAAAATAATACAATTGGTAAATGGGGTTAGGGGGAAAGAAAGCGGTGCGCCTGAGAGGCATACTATGTTTGGGGACGTATAGTCCTTTCTTCATCACTGATCCACCACCAGTTGGGATGAGATCGATCTTTTATTGATTTATCTCTTTCACCGATCACCATACTAAAACGCAGGCGATCTGGAAAATTAGAGATATCGTTATCGTGGACAATTCGTTTATCCCTGGAACCACAGAAAGCGTGGTAAATAATAGGGACTCCACGTTTGTCTTGGATAAGTCCTTTTTTATCCAAGAAAGGGAACGCTTTGGAAGAATGAACCCATTCTGGAGAGTACTCTCCATATACATATCATTGGGATAGAATGCTCCCGATATGAGATCATTTTCACTGCACATTCCCCTAGTTGTTATCTATTCTTTTACTTTATTGGGATAGCATTTCTTGTATTGCGACTCTGGCGTTCTGTACATTCCGAGGCAGGAACGGAGACACTGTCTATCAAACACCTGAAACTTTTCCATGTAAAATGGGGATATGTTATACCATACCGGGCAGCCATACACTAATAATGGTCGGATGAATGCCGAGTATAAAATTATTTTCACATTGCTACTACGGAAGAGACCCCGTGTCATTGCATATGCGTTTTTAGCTGCTGTAAGAGCAGCTGCTGTATGCTTATCAAAGTAAAGATACTGATCAAGCCCGATACCAAGGTATCTGACCACAGTTTTTACTTGTAGTGGAAGGTTATTACTTCCTGCAATGGAAAATGTTTTCCAATTCCGTTTTGTATCACTGGGCAGGGGCGTTCTGAAAAGGATAGTTTCTGTTTTTTGGAAATTTATTTTTAATTTCCAGTCGTCGCAAAAACGTTTGATTTTGTTGAAATCATTTTTCAGAAGTCTGTTGATGACAATGTCGTCAGCATACGCAATTGGATGGTTGAGAGAACCCACTAGATCACTAGTGCAAATGTTAAATAAAATGGGAGAATTCACTGTCTTGTTAGAGATTATATCTCCACATTTCAGTACAAATTGTTTACCCATTATCATATCGTAGGTAATGTATAATAAATATTCGGGCATAACTAGATTTGATTACTAATATACCAGCCCTTCTAACCATATGGCGTCGAAAGCCTTTTCAAAGTCAACCAAACAGGCCCCTGTGCTTTGTCTCTTCGCCTTGTTCCCCTGTATGTTGGAAACAAGTTTTGTCGCAGCATGAGCTGTGTCATATTGCGATCGAAAACCCAACTGGTTGTTCGGAATAATACCATTTTCATCACACCAGTTAGTCAATGATTTATTTATAATTTTCTCGAATACCTTGCTGATGTTCGAAAGCAAACTAATCGAGCGAAGATTAGCTGGATTGCTCCTGTCCTCGCCCTTTTTGGGGATGGGTTGGATTACTGTTTGCATGAGAACACTAATGGCAATGGACTACGAGTCATCGAACTGGCAGCATCGAAGAACTTGGTCGTTTCCACGTAAAGATATCCACAAAGTCACCTGGGTATCACCTGATGCAGCCACTCGCAACCACATTGACCACGTGCTGATAGATCGCCGCCACTCTTCGAGCCTGATGACGGTACGAACGTACCGAGGTGCCAACGTCGACTCGGATCACTATCTTGCTGGTACAGTTTTCCGAGCGCGGATTGCCTTAGGAATACGTCTTGCATCCACGCATCAGTTTCGAATCAACAAGGCTGCTTTACGCAATGAGAATGCCAGTAACACCGGTGGTCATGCGTTAAGACTCACCCTCGAAGAGCACAACGGAGGGAGAGTAAGTCCTGGGGCCAGAATGCCGGGCGTAGAAGAGAAATGGACTCGCCTTAAGAATACTGTCATTAGTGCAGCCAACTCTATCTTAGGCAGTAGTCGTAGAGATCAGAACGACTGTTTTGATGATGAATGCAAACTAGCGACTGAACGTAAGAATGCAGCATACCGGGCAATGCAGCAGTCTCATAGGACGCGGGTGCGCGAGGAAAATACAAAGAGCTCAGAAGAGCTGAAAAAAGACTTCACAGACAAAAGAAAAGTGCGTGCGAAAAAAACCTTCTCTGTGAAATAAAGAAAAGTAGAGAGCGAGGTCCGCACCTGGCGTGGAAGTTCTACCAAATACTCTCCTCTATCCTACAAGATCGGATATCCCCATACGCTAAAGCCATCATTGGTCAATATCAGTGTGGCTTCATCCCAGGCAAATCAGCAATTGATCAGATATTCACCCTTAGGCAGGCGATGGAAAAATGTCAGGAATTTAAGATTCCATTATATCATCTCTTTATAGACTTCAAGGCCGCCTACGACAGCATAGCCAGGGTAGAGCTATATAATGCCATGAGAGAATTCGGCATTCCAAACAAATGGATACGACTTTGTAGGTTGGCCATGACCAACGGAACTAGTCAAGTAAAAATAGCGGGATTGCTGTGCAAGCCAATAAACACCTTAAATGGACTTCGACAACGGGTCTGGCCTGCCTCCTCTTCAACCTGGCGGTGGAAAAAACAATCCCCGAATCTGGCGTTACAACAAGAGGGACTATTATCACCAAGTCCAGCCAGATACTTGCCTACGCAGATGACATCTACATCATCGGTAGAACCGAATCGGCGGTACAGGAATCCATCACCCAAATCAAGCAGGCGGCACAAAAACTGGGACTGCACGTTAATGGGGGAAAAACTAAGTGCATGGTGGCACCTTCTGCGAAGAGAAGACCTAACATTGGTCAAACTATCAGGGTAGTGGAGCACGAATTTGACGTAGTGCAATCCTTTAACTACCTTGGGTCAATAGTATCAGCCGATAACAATATGGAAGAAGAAATACGCGAACGGCTGATTAAATCCAACAAAGCCTACTATGGTTTATCAAGGCTCTTTAAATCCCGAAATTTATCCAGAACATCCAAGCTACTACTGTACAAGACCATGGTCTTAGCAGTACTCATGTATTGATCCAAGACCTGGGTGCTTCATAAAAGGCACTCTGAACTCTTAGCCGCGTTCGAGAGCAAGGTCTTAAGGAGAATCGTTGTCCCCGTATGTGAGGGAGAACGATTCCGGAGACGCTACAACCATGAGTTGTACGCAATCTAACTTGAAGCTAATGTTGTAACAAAAATCAAGCTCGGTAGACTCCGGTGGGCGGGATACCTAGCTCGAATGAGCGAAGAGGAGCCTGCCCGGAAAGTCCTTTGTGGCAAGATGTATGGAAGAAGACAGCGCGGCAGACCTGGTCTGCGATGGAGAGATGGCGTAGACCAGGACGCCCGGAGCCTGGGAGTGCCAAGCTGGATGACATCGGCTCGAAATCGGGACCGGTGGACAGATTTGTTAAATAAGCCCAAGACCGGATACCAGTTGTAGTGCCGATGATGATCATGATGGACTACTGCAGATTCCCATTGGGTTGGATAATATGCATTATTGAACAAAATAGTGTAGACCTTCACTACTTCAAGAAGTAAATGCTTTAGAACAATGTTTGGAATACTATCTATTCCAGAAGACTTTTTGTTCTTAATCGATTGAGGAAGGTCCGTCAGTTCATCCTTGTGTACAAATATGCTAGTGTTTAGATTTCTAAGTGGGGAATCCGCTCTATTATTTTCACTAAAGATAGTGAAACTTCGACTTAAGAGACGCCAATTGTTAAGTTCATTGCGTAGCGAAATATGTTTTTGGAGAGCCCTATTTTCCAGGTCAAGGTTAGAATGAGGCGATCCGTTCAGTCTATACACTGCTTCGAAACAAGCACCAATTGAGTTCGCCTTTTTTTTGGAGGATCCTCAACTATTATGAACTCTTCGTTAGAGTTGATGTGTTCCGGGATAAGTCCTGCGTTCAGCAGCGGTTGACAATTCTCGGGAGTCCGCGGAACTTACAGACATGGGTTGTCATTGTAATCTTTCCTTCGAAAGACTTTATTTATTTAAGGGAACGTATTTGGCCCAATAGCTTTAATGGCTTGAATTCTCTTGTTCCGGTCTTCATTAATTACTGGTCTATAGTTGTCACGGATCTGTTTTTGAAGATTTTTAAGTAGTGACTTAATTGTATTTATTTCCTGGCTATTTGGATGGCTGAACTGTCTGTAGAGCAGTTTTAACTTGGAGAGCGGAATACTCTTTTGCCTATACAGCTCGTCGATCGTTGCGTTTCTGTATCGGTTTGTATCGGTCTCCATGTGAGACACTTTTGGGATAGAACGATTCATTGTATTAGTAACAATGTTGTTCATCGTCGAAAGACAATGATCAATTTCGTCATTATGAAAATTTCTGTCAGTTGGTGGATCTATGCCATTGAAGCGTAATTCTTTTTTTATTATCAGATCAAAGCGCGACCAGTGTGCTTTTTCTAAATTAAAAGAATGTATCTGTTTATACTGCTCAAGTAGTGAGTGTTCGTTTGGGTCATGTGTTACAGCACCAAGTCCATAATGATCGCTAGCGTACTCGATTGTACGAAGACAATCCGTATCTAATAATTGTATTCGCTCGTCCAGCAGTAGTAAATCCAAGAAGGAAGTTCCTCTTGGATATGACGGCGTACTTGTAGCGTACAATTCTAGTTTATGTTCGATAGCGTTTGTTTGCCACCAGTCGAACAACACATTGCCTCTTGTGTTTGTGATAAGGTTACCCCAAGCACTGTGCTTGGAATGAGATGTCCCGCCATAAAGAAATAATTATTTTCCGAGTCTAACTTGAGTCTTTGAAAAAGAGTATCAAGTTCATTAATAAACTATATACATTGTGGCGCTTCGGAGCATAGGCAGAGATCACGTACAGATCCTTTTGACTTTTCAAAGGGATATCAATAACACAGGCTTCTTATACATCTCTACTGTAGACGACTGTGTTGTAGACCATTTTTGACAAAGACAGCGACACCGCGCCCCCTGAGTGGAATTTGGACGATCTCGTCTAATTACTTTATAATTTGGTCAGCCCAACTTGTGCCTTTGGTTTAACTTAGTTTCGCTAGCGAAAAGCACATCTGGCGTTCAGCTCCCAACAGATTGCTGAGATTATCCCTTCTTTCCATGCGGATTAGAGAATTAACTTTCACAGCAATAATTTTTAGGGTTAATTCAGTCGCGGTGAACGTTATGCTTGGAGTGTGGGGTCGTTATTGTTTGGTGATTAATGTATTTAATATGTCCGAGTCCATCAATTTTACTATTGGGGCTTAGCCACTCAATGAAGAAACGCAACTTACGGTTGCGATTTCTAGAATTTGCTGTAGAAAATGGTTTCACACCTGTAAATTTCAAGGTATCGTTTTCGAAGCTTTTTAATTCTTCGAGCACCTCCTCGGGAGTGAAGGAAGGATCAACTCCTTTGAGGAACATGGAGACAGTTTTCTCCGATTTAGGGGTGTACGTGTAGTACTCGCTTTTCGATTTCCCCAATCCCGATTTAATTTTGCGATAGCCTTCTAAATCATCGCATGTTAAACTTATCTTAAAATTATTTATCCGTTTCGTTTTAAAAGTTTTGTATGTCAACTCAGCCAATTTTATGAGATCCTTTGTCTCCATGTAACTGATGTAGATAGAAGGTAGTTTCTCCTTTTTTTTACTGGCACCTGCTCAGATGATTCCTGCTGTTGAGTTTCTTTATCTTGTCGTGTTTTCTTTGTCTTCGTGGGTTGCTGTTGTCTTTGTTCTTGCTGTTGTTGTTGTACCATTTTCGTTTTTTGCTCATTCCGGCTCAGATAGTTTTTTAGTTTAACAACTTCCTCCATTTGTTGTTTTTTAAGACTAATCACATGATGAGTCTGTTGAGGACCTCGATCTGATTGCCGCCGTCTGCATTTGTTTCGCTGACAGATAGTTCTTGGAATTGGTTTCCAGCCCCTGAGTACTGGGCACCATGGGGGTTGTCATCGTCGACTCTGTGGACACTCAACGTGTCTGTATCCTTGTGTTCATTGGTTTTGAGGCGTTTAACCTTTAGATTTAGGTCTGTATTTGGCCTTCTCCGAAGCACCATTTTGGCACCCATTTGATTTACGTTTATATTATGGACCACGTGTTCTCACTTTTTTTTTAATTGTTTATTGCCCGAGTGACAGGTAGAAAGTCAGGTTCAAGAGTTTATTTTTTATACTGTGCACATACACAAACAGGAACACTTCGTATGCCGCGTATGGGCACTAAGTGTTTTTTAATTATTTTTGGCGCAGAGAAGTCTCAAGCGAACCCGTACTTACTTATGATGTGCAACGCGCTTTAATTTAAAAGTAATAATTGAATAATATTATCTGTTTGTCTCTGTGCAAGTTTGCATTGTTTATGGCGGTACGAACTCCAATCGCATCGATCCGTGAGAAATTGTCAGCAGTTACATGCTAGCTTGCATGGCGTACTAGTCCAGGATACAAAATTACGCGATGAAATCGAGATCGCTTTCTTGCCCGGGAGATGCGTTTCGTGTCTACTTCTGGAAGGCGTAGACCAATAGCTTGTGGTCTGTTTTAATTGTGATGTTTGGACCTTCATTCAAGTGCCGGAAGCACTTAACTGCGCAGTTTGCAGTAATCCGAAAAATTATAGACTCAAACGTAAATTTTCAGTTTTCTTGAAATGAGTAATAAACTTTTTTGACTTTTTTGTGACAAAATATTATCAACCGACACCAACTCGGGGAAAAACCTTTAATAAGATATTTGATTTTTTACCAGGAATGGTAATTAATTTTCTGAAAAAGCCTAAATTTTGCCTACGAATAAGTATAAACTCAAGCCTTTTTTTCGATCTCAGGCTTAGTTGTAACGCATAGCTTGGTATAATAAATGTTCCTAAAAAAACTGTCCAGACATTCTGGAGTGATGATAAACAGATTTTTGTTTTACGCAGTGAATTTTTTTTGAAGTTCTGAATATGCCACGTGGGAAACATTGAACGGACATTGAGAAACAAAGATTAGTCGATTTACCAAATACTGGAATGACGTAAAACCAAAAACGTTCTCATGGTGTAGTGAAGAATTGTCGACAAACCGGTATTGAAAACTGCGGAAGAAATGAGCGATCTGGGAGACCAACAACATTTTTTTTCTGACGGTAAAACGGGCCGCTCTACGTGAAATGTCCAAAACAGGAGCTTCTTCGTCCCAAATGGTTCGGTGTTTTAATTTGGAGTGCGATTACCCTCATTAGAAAAGTTTATTACTCATTCCAAGAAGACTGCAAATTTACGTTTGAGTCTATAATTTTTGCGATCACTGTATTTCTGATAATTTCCGGTTGTAGGCGTTGCAACATCGCTTGGTTGGGTCCAATTCCATTGTGAAGAAACCCAGAGGTTTCCGTTTTCCGTCGCACTCTGCTCAAGTCTACGCCCCATTGCAGCATTATTTAGGCAATGGGATAAACGAATAATGTAGCATTAGCCAGATGTTCCTTTGTCAGCTGACTCAGTTTACGTCTTTGCTCTTAGCTCAGCTCAGTTTTTCGCTGCATTTGCACGGCGCTTCGAAGCTTTGGACGATAACATGTTCAAGAAACGTATGAGGTCTAACATATTGATGGGACGAGGAAATCGGATCAATACGTCGACCTTGTTTATAGCCTTTGTACTTGATTTGTACTTCTCCATTTGTCTGCATTAATTGCCAAGCTGAATTCCCGGGGGCGTTGCATCATTTGTCTTAGGCGGGAGAGATGTTTGGTTGAGTTCTTCGAGGCTATGAGTATTTCGTTGGGGTACACACACCAGTAATCTAGTCTACGAGTGCCGAGTCGATGTAGCGCTGGTTTTCTGAGACAGAAGGCTATTGCTTTGAACTTGAATATTTCAAGAGGTGTTGTTAATGTCGTCTTGCGAATGCGTTTTGGTGCTACCCGTATCTGGTGGTAGAATTGGATGAATGTCATCCAGACCAGCGTATTCATTAATGTTCATCTCTTCGAGTGCTCGAGCCTCAGTACGAGTTTAAAAACTAATTCTGCTAACGTGGTATCGGTCAGTCTTGAGTTGCCTGCAAAATGTGTAGTAAGTAGATTGGGTTTCTATATTGCGCTGAGGTTGGGTATAATATCGTCGCTGTTCCTTAAGAGCAGGAAACAGGCCGGCGCTAAAAATTTACAAATCTGTTGATCCAGTTGGCAATTACTACGCCTTTGAAAAGATTTCTCTTTGTTGCTGCAATGAAAAGAAACCAGCAAACGGCGCTTCGCTAGCGCTGCCTCAGTCTCTCTTCGAGTGGACTGTATTTCCGGCACTGGCCGGCCAACGATGTTTTCTCCTTAAATTTGAGGGATTGTACCTCCAGAGCCGGACTATTCTCTGGATTGGCGGGCGTTTGAGTCTTGCCCAGTACAAATCCTTGATCTACCAAAAGTGGAAACGACCGACGAAAGAAGACAAGCCAGAAAACAATGCGATGACAATATAAAAATCGCGCCAATACGGTCAGAAACGAGAATCTTCCCAACTCTTTATTTGCCTTGTATAATCTATTATTTTCTTTGATCTCTTTATTCTGGTCTTGAGCAAGACCGATTGGGTGGGAGTTCCTTCGACGACTCCTGCTGCTCCATCGAAAGTGCCCGCCTTATATAGGCCCGCAGTCGTCGGATCTGCTTTTCTTAGTGGCTTCCCGGAATCGGTGCGCCGCTGATCGTCATTTCCCTGGAAGTGATATGTTAGCACTTGCCTTGCCTTTCCTGGGAATTCGTGATCCATCGCCAACACTCTTTGTCTTAAAAAGTGTGTAATATTCCAAGAGTGCTAGTAGATCTGAGACAGCTGTGCCCGACTCCAGCTTCACAGGTCTGAGTTCAAAAGATGTCGCCGTATATACTAAAATACCACCGCCGCCAACACTACCATCACCATTGTTATTATTAATTCTCAGAAATAATTAGTTTTCTATGCTGTATTACTAATATTGCTATTGATTCGGCTTCGTTTTCTTTCATTTGGTCACTTCTTGCGCAGGGTGGGCCATTTTGAGTCTTTGATATCTATTTTCAGACCAGTTTATAACAGTTCGGAATCGAAACATTATGAACTATAACTGAAACAGTGGATGCAAAGTTAGAGTTTTTGATGTTTTTCACAAATGAACCGAGAGAAATCCTCGACGGTGTTTCGGATATGTGGCTGATGGCCCGGACTGACACGGGGATAAGTAATGATGGTGCCTTCTGATATAAATAATTCCGGAGGTAAACTAGTCTCCCATTCGGATCTCCGGGGGGGACTATGTCAGGGGGAACATCATGCAGATATCATGATAAATAATGGAACTTTGAGAGGTTCGTCATCGTGTAACCGGGCTCGCTCTCGAGGCTCTGCCCACGCTCGACTGGTGACGGCATTTTGTAATATCAGTGGCATCGGTCTCACCAATACCAATGTAAACGCCGTCCACCAATATTTGCAAACAACGAAAGATGATATCCTTGCCCTAACTGAGACCCAGGTCGAATCGTCAACTGATTCGATATATTTTCGTTGCTCAGTATACGACTTACATTCGAGATTCCGTTTTAAAGCGGAGTCTGCGTCTTCGCGCATTCTACGTGAACTGGGTTGTAGGAAGGCAACCGGCCCGGACGAAATACCAGCAATAGTCCTTAAGAACTGTGCTCCAGAACTATCGCCGGTTCTTGGCAGACTCTCCCGCTTATCTTATGCACGGAGGACCTTTTCTGCCTGCTGGAAAATCGCTCGAGTTCAGCCAATCCCAAAGACGGGAAAAAAGTGTCTCCCACAAAATTACCGTCCGATAGCATTACTGTCTATTTTATCTAAGGTGATGGAAAAAGTCATCAATACAGATTTGGTTAAGTATTTGGGGTGCAACGCACTTCTGAATGATCGTCAATACGGATTCCGTGGCAGGCGGTCCACAGGAGACCTTTTGACAGTTATAACCGATATATGGACATCTGCGATTAAACGGCATGGTGAGTCAAGGGCGGTTGTTGGACGGCTAGTGTTCGGATCTGTATCCTGTTAATTAGGGAGTGCCGCAAGGTTCTATTTTGGCTCCAACCTTGTTCTTGCTCCACATAAATGATTTATTGGAGACAACAGATAACAATGTGTTAAGTTTTGCGGATGATAGTACGCTTGTTTCCTCCTGTTCGAGTGATCGGCCGATTGGTGCATCAACGTCGCACCAGCTGAGATGTAGACAGATTGACTCTCTGAATCAGGATCTAGATAAAGTCCTGCAGTGGGGAAAGGCCAATCTTGTCGAGTTCAACGCAACGAAGACCCAGTATACAACATTCACAAAGGAAACTGGATCATCGGTTCCACAGCTGATGATGACTGACCGGGTCCTCGAGGCTGGGGAAAGAATGAAATTGCTCGGCGTCACGGTCTGTGGGAATGTAACATATCATGGCACAAACACGTGTCGAGTATCGCCAGATCAGCCTCAGGAAAACTGAGTTATCTTTTTAGAGCCAAGAGGTATTTTACTCCGGCCCAACTTCTTCTCCTATATAAATCCTAAATTAGACCCGCGCTCGAATATTGCTCTCATGTTTGGAGCTCGGCTCCTAAACATACCCTCGACCTACTTGAGAGCGTACAGAGACGAGCGATCCGCCTGATCGGGGACTCGGCGCTGACGTCGGGACTACAGTCGCTATCACATCGAAGGCACGTAGCCGACCACTGTTCTTCGGAGATTCTTGGCATTGTTCCACGCAGTTCGGTTTATATGCGCCCCACAAGACAATCCGATGGATCGCACCCGTTTGTGGTTCATCTCCCGACGGCGCGAACATCCTTGTATCAGAACTCGTTCCGTTACAGAGAGGGAAGCTGTGGAACTGCCTTCCCACGCGAGGGTTCCCGGAGCGTTACAACCTGCAACTGTTCAAAAAGAACAGCAACAGTTATTTGATGGCATCTCGGGACGCCCACTCGACGCTATAAGTTCGCCTCTTCCGAGAAAAGTCTAATAAAAAAATAAAAAAATAATAAGAGAAGACATTCCCACTATCGGTGGGAGAGTGCAAAATTATTTATGCCGCAAACATTTTTTATTACAATCAATTTAACTTTTCAAGAAGGGCGTTTAGAGTTTCGCAGTTGGCCGCTCCGTAAGCAGGGGAGGGTGTGGGGGTACGATGTTTATGCGCCAGCGTATGGCACTAGTTCACTACCATCCCCAACCGTCGGGTCCTTCACCACGAACAGACAAAAACGAAACGCACTGGCTCTGATGTAGTTAGTCTTTATTTCTTTTATTTATTGAAAGAGAATATCACTTGAAGGTGGTTGGTATTAACATTTTTTGGGTGGTAAGTCTTTCTGTTCATGGGTTAACTAGTAGGCACTGCGCTAGTATTTAAATTACGCTAACAGATTAAGTTCTTACACTAAGGGTTTGCTAAAGTGTTCAACAGCGGTAGCAGCACTACGCTTATTTGTTAGTTTCGGGGTATATACACGATGCGGCTTATGTGTTATTATTAAACACAAAATAACACGCGATGACCAGAGAATCCGTGTGAAAAATAAATGCATGGCTAAAGGGGCAGAACTTTGGCACTCGCGAAGTGGTGAAATGGCCAGTGTGAGCACTCTCGCATCCAACATAAAATTATTTCCACCTGAGGAGATTTGGTATCCGAATTGGAAGGAGAATTTAAAACTCTCATCTCTAGGTCTGCTGCCCAAAATAACTTAGTGGCAACAAAACAGGATAGCAAGGAGGGTGTGAAAGAATTTTCAACTAGACTCACACACCACCTGCATGAATTGGACAGTGCCACATACGCTAGTTCACCTGATCCTGCAGTCAGAACTTATCTTCTGGCTGAGAATCAGAGACTCGCGTTGAATACGTTTGAGGATGGGATAAGAAATTCCAGCCTCAAAATCTTAGTAAAAGCGCATAGGGCTTCAAATCTCAAAACAGCCATTAGCTACGCTTTAGAACAATCTCAAAGATTAGGTAACGATAACTCAATGCTAACTTCCACTAACAATTTTAGAAATAACCAACAAATTGTTTGCCAAACATGCAACAAGAGGGGACATACTTCTGCGACTTGCTATCGCAACACTAATTTTCCTAATTTCGTCCCCCAACGCATTAGGACAGAGGTTGAACGTCTCCAATGCACATACTGTCGAAAGTATAATCACACTCAGGCAGAGTGCAGAACCAGGTTAGCTCATATGCGAAACCAGGACCAACCTTCAACGAGTAGAAATCCTTTCAGAACTCAGCCCAATCAATCTCAAAATAGGAGAATGACAAACTCGCCTCGGATTGAAAATCGAAATACCCGACAAAATCAAAATATTAACAGGGTATCCAATCAACAACGGGGAAACGAACTCACTCGGGCAGCGAGCAACGGCAATCCTTCTCGAGTTCAGACAATCGCCGATATACACCCCATCCCGATGTAAATTTTCAAATGCGGGTATTTTTCTGCCCTGAATTTAAGGAGCCAGTAATACGTGTAAAATTTAACCCATCGGATAAACAATACTCGACTTTCCTCATCGATACAGGCGCCGACATCAGCCTGATCAAATTAGATAATCCTTATATTGAACAATCTGTAGACAATTCAGACCCAGTGACTATATCCACCATTGCTGGGAAAACGGTCAGCACATGCGGAAAGGTATTGGGGGAGTTCGAATTCAGAACTGATAGGCACTCCATACCCTTTAAGCACAATCTATTTGTAGTGGGAAGCAACGTAGACTTCCAACACGATGGCATACTGGGAAGCGATTTCCTTACGAAGCACCAGTGCCACATTAACTTTGAAAAGGGATTCCTTAAATTCGCTGTAAAGAAGAGAACTATGGTAGAACTCGAGCAGCCTTTAGGGAACAAAAATGAGGTCAAGGAAAATATTCAGAATGCCACGCCTTACGAGGTGTCTTCCACGGATAATACAGGCATTCTTGAAAAATTGGATAACACCGTTCGTGAGTCAACATCCGAATCCGTTTGTCTACGGGCCAGATCTGATGCTGTGACAAACACAACGAAACCAACCACCCTTGAATCTCCCTCTCCCCATTTAAATAAAGTTTGTGATAACAGAAAAGGTAAGGAAACTGCCGAAAAACTGAGTTCAGGAAAACATGAACCTGAAACTTCAATATCCCCAGTAAATTTAAAACGAAACACCACGGTCGACTACATAAAATTGCATTCACGATCTCAACAAATAATGGAGATTCCATTTAAAGGAAAACTTAGTCAAGAACTGATAATAACAAAATCCGAGATCGTGCCAGGGATATATCTGGGTAATACTTTAGCGACATCACAGGACAACAAAATAAAGGTACTATTAATGAACACATTAGACACCGATCAGGAAGTACGCACCAACGACATAGAAGTCGGATGGGAAGATCTGGATGACTACAATGTGTTAAGGGCGGACGAAACCCAAAATCTTCTAAAAAATAGGCTTGAACGGCTAGAATCACTCCTAGAGTTGCGTCATTGTAACCAGGAGGAAAGGAAATCTATCCTGAATATCTGTCGCACTTATAATAACCTATTTCTTCTCGAGGGTGACTACCTCACATATACTGACGCCATAGTGCATCAGATCATCACTGAGGACGGAAAGCCCCCACTTTATATAAAACCGTATCGCATACCAGATAGCTCCAAGCAAGAAATTCACAAACAGGTGAATGAAATGCTTCAGGACGAAGTAGTACAACAAAGTTTCAGTCCTTGGAATTCCCCTCTCTTACTAGTACCCAAGAAGGCAGGACCTGATGGGACAAAACGGTGGAGAGTGGTTCTCGACTTTAGAGCCTTAAATAAAATAACAGTCGGAGATGCATATCCATTGCCCAATATTACTGATATCTTGGACCAGCTAGGAAAAGCTAAATATTTTAGCACTTTAGACTTAGCAAATGGTTTCCACCAAATACGCATTGACAATAGAGACAAGGCAAAAAGAGCGTTTAGCACACCCTTCGGACATTACGAATATAATCGAATGCCCTTCGGACTTAAAAACGCACCCGCCACATTCCAAAGGCTTATGAATAATGTACCCATGGGTCTCCAAGGAATAGAATGTTTCGTCTATGTAGATGATATTTTAATTTACGGATACGATCTGAACGATTACAATTCCCGACTTACCAGAGTTTTCGAGCGATTACAAAGACACAATCTGAAAGTACAACCAGAAAAGTGTCACTTCATAAGGAAAGAGCTCACCTACTTGGGGCATGTTATTTCAAAGGGAGGTATAAAACCAGATCCAGAAAAAACTAAAGCGGTAAAAACGTTTCCAACGCCCAAGAAACAAAAAGACGTAAAATCTTTTCTCGGTTTTGTAGGCTACTATAGAAAATTTATCCCTAATTTCGCCGAACTGGCAAAACCCTTAAGCAAATTACTCACGAAGAATGTTCCATTTCATTGGGATGCTTTTTGTGATGAGGCATTCACAGCTTTAAAAAGAAAAGTTATTATCCCACCAATACTGGCTTATCCAGACTTTAACCGGGAGTTTATAATAACCACGGATGCTAGCAATGTTGCGTTAGGAGCAGTCCTATCTCAAGGTACAATAGGACAAGATAAACCTATTGCTTTCACTAGCCGAACCCTAAACGACGCCGAAACACGGTATACAACGTCTGAAAAGGAATTACTGGCAATCGTTTTTGCATTAGCCCAGTTCCGACCATATGTCTACGGACGAAAGTTCACACTAGTAACTGACCATAGCTCTCTACAATGGCTTATAGGACGAAAGGATCCTACATCCAGACTTATGCGATCGAGAATTCTACTCGAAGAGTATGAGTATACTATCGTCCATACAAAAGGAAAGCAAAATGCAAATGCTGATGCTCTCAGCCGTATAACAATGACTACCCCAGTCGATCCCATCAAAAATAATATCCTCGTCACCACACGAAGTAAAGCCAAACTCGAAGAAGATGTGGCTGCACAATCATACAAAGATACTACCAATCTTGTATGGCAAGAACAAACAGGGTCCATCTATACCAAGAAGAAACTTGGACTACGTATTATAATCCTCCCATTGATAGACTCTGCTGAGGTAGAAAACCTGGCAGGAAGAATCCCAAACTTCACCAAGCCAGACGTAGGTAAAATTACGTTTCATGAGCAAGATGGGTTATGCGCCATCACATTGCCATTGCCTTCCAGAAACCTAAGCGACCAGGAAACCGCTAAGAGTTCCCTTATTGATCTAAAGAAGATTTGCAAAGACCGGAATTTCAATTCCATTGGAATTTTAGTGCCCTTGATAGAAAACGAATCAAAAGTAACACTCAATAACTTGCTAAAAGAAACTTTTGCTCACCTCAACGTGACAATGTACGTTTTCTCCAATAAAAAGAAGCTTCTAACAGATCCTAACGAAATACAAAAGTTACTCGCGGAATACCATAATTCACCTTTCGGAGGACACCAAGGAGCCACCCGAACAATCAATAGATTGAAGCAAAAATATTACTGGCGCACAATGACCGCTGACGTCGCGGCGTATATTTGAAAATGTGCTTCCTGCCAGATAAACAAAAGTGGAAGAATTCCTAGAATTCCTATGAAGATAACCACAACAAGCTCCAAACCTTTTGAAAGAATTGCTTTAGATATAGTAGGACCATTACCAGTCAGCTATAATGGAAATAAATACATACTAACGTTTCAAGACGATCTGACTAAATTCTCAGGAGCTTACGCACTGGCCAGCGCCGAAACCAAGGACGTGGCCAGGATTTTCGTTGAAAATATTGTCTGCCAGCACGGCATACCATCTTCTCTATTAACTGACCGAGGTGCTAATTTTCTCAGCGCACTTTTTAAGGACATTTGTTCCTTACTTAAAATGAGAAAACTAAATACAGCACCCTACCATCCACAAACGAATGGAGCACTAGAACGGAGCCATAGAACTCTGGTGGAATACCTCCGCCACTATGTAAACCAGGATCCTCTCACTTGGGACACCTGGATACCTTACGCAATGTTTGTGTATAATACTACACCCCACAGTAATACAGGCTACACGCCGCATGAATTACTATATGGTTTCCCAGCCGAAATACCCAGTTCTCTCAGACAAAACCCCGAAAGGTCTTATAACTACGACCATTACGCAAATGAGTAGGCAGAAAGAAATTTAATGTTGGCGACAAGGTTCTGTTAAAGAACCACTCAAGACCTAACAAACTAACCTCCCTGTGGAAAGGCCCCTACAAAATTGTAAAGATCCTATCCGAAGAAAATTCAATCCTCAGAATAGGAAAAGGAACCCGAATAGTCCACAACAATAATATAAAACCATTTGTGGATTAGGCAATCACAAATAAGAGACCCAAAATAAATAAAATAAAGGTTGAAGGAAAGTAAATGTAAAGATGTATAGTTAACCGTACAAAAACAAAAAAAGAAAAATAAATGTATATACGTATAAAAAAAAAAACCTTAGAAAAATCATACAGTAACACTGTACGAAAATACCACGATAATGTATTTAAAATTTGCCCGCAAAAATTTTTCTTTTCAAATATCGTTACACGAATAAATAATCTTGTAAATATTATACAATATTTTAAATAACCGAAATAAACAAACAAAACAAAAAATATATCTATAAAGAAAAATATATATACAACTAATAATGTTAAATTCACCTCTTAACAAATTATTATTCAAAAACGAAATAGATAGATAGAATAAACACGGAAAATGTATAAATTCAGGAGATAATAAATAAAATATAACAAGAAATAAAATCTCCACATAACTCATATGTTTCAAAAATAGAAGTTTCAAAACTATACTTTAAACAAATATTGACTATCGAAAAATGTATTATATAAATATTTTAATCAACCATCACTAACTTAAATAAATAAACAAACAATTTTTGTAATAATAAATAAAACAAAACTTACAAAACGAAATAATGTTAGAATAAAAATTTATATAAGCACAAAACATTTTGCAATGAATAAATTCTAATAAAATTTTAGTATAACTCAAAACAAATTTAAAAAATGTCTAGAATTTAATTTTACGTACAAACTACATGAAAAATTATATAAATAAATAAGGACAATGAAAAGTCCTCAAACAAAATGCTCTGTAAATAATATGTAATACACAAATTGTAATAGTAAGCCTTAATAATCTTACGCAACACTTACATATATATTGTACCACAAATTGGAAAATCTATAATAGTACTTTATAAACAAAAACAAAAAAAAAACCTCTTATATAAAAAGAAGAAAAAACATATGTATATATTACTCACAATTGTTACTAAACGTAATGAAAAAAAAATATAACATAAACACTGTAAATAACACTTTTAATATATGTAATTACAACTTAATCATTGATCACTTTAAATATCAAAACAAACAAAATTGTACTGTAAGCTAAGAAAAATAAATATTGCATACATAAAACTAAAATGAAAAAAAAAATCAGGCCTATGTAACGATATCGCGATACCATCATCCTTTATTCCCAATCACACCATTTTCCAGAAAATTAATCTCATAAAGATCAATTTTCTTTTTTTCAAGGGGGGGAGGATGTAGTGCTCCAAAAAGCCCTACTACCTTTTTCCCCCATTCCTACATCCAAATCCTAGCTATTTTAAGCTAAAACCAAAAAACCCATCAGAACCCACAAAAACCCAAACATAGTCCAAAATTCGCAATACACGAATCAAACATTCGTTTATCGCATAACATTTGCCCCCACGGCAAAGTTTAATCCATAATCCGAATTAAAATTAAAATTCACAATAAACGAATCCAATATTCGTTTATTGTTCTATATTGAGTTATATTCCATTGAGTTAAACAAACAAAAACTCAAAAGCAGATACATTCACACATCTGCGTAATAGTTTCGTAAGAATTCAAGAAATTGATTTCTTATCTTGTGTAAACACAACATCTCGCTCGAAATATCGAAAAGATCGAGATTGTTGCACGAAAATGTGTATCTTTGGGATACAATTTTCGATTCATTTTCCTTTATAAAGGAATGGTTTAGTGATCTCCGGGCAGCAGTCTAAGTTCGTCTATTGTCCCTGGAGGAAGTACCCCAGGAAAATCTTTGAATAATCTTGAGTAAAGGAATAAACACATATCAAAGAAAACAAAAACGAACTTTTAATTTTATCCAACACGTGCCCCCCACTGAAGACTAAGGACGAAGGCCAAATCCAAGGACGTTGCTCTTCCCTTTGGACTCAGAGGAAGCACGGCAACGAACCCTGTTGTGCGACAGGTTTTCAGAAGCTAATTAATTCAGAGATCACTTAGTCCTTTTAAGGCTTAAGAAACACGCTTCCTGAAAGAAAGAGCATAACAATATATTACGAAAGGTAAACTTCCATTTTCGGAGTGGGGATTTTTTTTTTTTTTTTTAAGTGGACCATAACAATTCGCGTATTACCACTGATCTCAAAAAAAAAATTAACACAAAATTAACAACATTCAGCCGAGCTTACACCCGCGTGTGTAAAATTCCAAACCTTTATTTTCTAGTTTGATTTATCCTCTGCTAATTTTCAAGCGACATTATGATTCAGAAATACATTCTTGCCTTATTGGAAATTCATTTCATTTACGGATTAATGCGATAAATTTGTGACAATTGTGAAATGAATATCAAGCTCATAAGTTAATAAAATTTGTTTTTTACAGGACGCATCTGGCAACAGAATCAAACAGTGGCTCGCAGTTACACTTGTTAAAGGTGTTTATCGTGGAGAACTTCAATTGTCAGAATTCCCAGCCCTTGGTGCATGGAGTATTGGCGTCGATATTAATGGCAACTCTGTGTCAAAGACCTTCGATGTAGATAAGTATGTACTGCCTAAATTTCAAGTTGAGGTCCAAACAGCCCCGGATGTGGCGATTTCTGATGGAACAATCAAGGTCACTGCTATAGCAAAGTAAACTGTTTTTTGCATAAAAACTTTGCATCTATTCTAAACTATTTGAATAATACCTACAGATATACTTATGGTGAACCAGTGAAAGGAACAGCCAAGTTCTCAATTCAGCCCTTATATTACTACTACGATTATTTCAACGGAGGAAATAACGCATCGACTGTTGAAAAGACTGTACCGATTGATGGCAAGGCCAATGTTGAGTTTGACATTCAAAAAGAATTGAAAGTGGAAAAAGGTCAGTACAGTCCACCATGGCAAATCACGGTTGTGGTTGAAGAGAGTTTAACTGGTTTGGAGCAAAATGGTACAGCAACAGTGAATCTCCATCAATACAAATATCAAATTTCTGGTGTCAATCCACCGTACACATACCAGCCTGGAAAACCTGTAAATATCACGGTGAGTCGTTTCTACGCATGATGAAAGCGATAATCCAATTGACAACATTTATTCAAAGGTCCTTGTGCAAAATCTTGATGGATCACCTGTACAAGATTCTGTAAATCAAGTGAATCTAACAATAAGTCCTCCAGATTATTGGTATCCAACTCCTATGCCAGGCCCCGTTCCATTAGCTATTGATAATGCATCAACCCCATCAACAGCAATAGCAAGTAAAAAACCTGTACCATCTACCCGTCCTAAGACTATTACTTTATTCGCTAATCTAAATAAAAACGGAATGGCCGAATTTGAAGTTGTTCTACCCGATCAAGGTAACGCTTATTACACCGCAACAGCTTACTACCTGGATTCATCAGGGTACATTACATCTTTGTCGCAATCCCAACCAAGCGAAACACCTGCTGATACCAGTCTCACGATCACAATTATGAACGACAAGTAAGTAGAAACTGTGTTCTATTTTAATATTGATTTATGATTGTCTAAACGTCGTTTTCACCAATTGGCAAACGTCTTCTGTAAATCCGACGTAACGGCTGACGCATATTAGGTAAATTGCTTTTACTTCCCTTAATCCATCATCACCTGACCTATAACTGCTTGTTGCGTTTAGTGTATTGAAAAAAACACTATAAAACTGCAAATGACTAAATCATCATCAACGGCACTATAGCCAGGAGCCGGTCTTGGCCTTATTTAGCAAGGCCTGAGGCTTCTAAATTTTTCCATAATGATTTGTTTTTCCTGGCAAGGTCATTAGTCTTGCGCCAGAGGCTCCTCGACGCGGAATCGAACCCCGGTCTCCCGCGTGACAGGCGGGTATACTAACCACTATACTATCGAGGAGCCCAAATGACTAAATGATCTTTGTATATTCTTCCACTCTTTTAAATAACTACTAACGATCTCCTTGGATAAAGCGAAGAGTTACCATCCTGAGTTCGCAGGCGGAAGTGATAGGGCGACTTCTGAGATGATGATAAGTATTTTGCCGTCTCTGTCTTTTGTCTGGCTTGCAATGTGTAGCGGGATAAATCCCTCTCCCCTTTCCATTCCCTGTGTCTGTTTTCCTATTCGGCACATCTCTGTTTACTTTCCTCAGGTTTTGTGACTCTCGATTGATTTTTAATCTGTGGAGAGTTTTTGGTGTATGAGTGGCATCAATTTCGTCATGGAAGATATGTGACCTGGATTTCGGTACGGATAAAGTGAGGCACCTACTACAACACCTATAGTGGTTGCTTTCGCGTATTTATCGCCGGTCCTGACATGCATCCTTTCCCGAGGCTGTATTGGTTTTCTATGTAGGGCGATTTCAATCAAACGGAAATTTCGCGTCGATCTTTGTAACATTCGCTGCCATAAGATGCAATTTCTTCTATGTGCCCACATTTCTAACCAGAACCCAACAATCCTTGCACTTATCGAAACCCAGGTAATAACTAAGACAGATATTTCCGATTTGAATCTATAACTGGATATAACTTAGTGCCCCTGTGTGGTCTAGCCACATACATACGAAATCATATTGATTTTCAGCTTCTGGCACAATATGGATTCTGCTTCAATCCAGCATTTAATATCTCGTGGCTAAAACTTCACGTTCGTAAGCATATCGTACATTACTGGTTTGTTTACGGAAGCCCAAATTTTGATAGAAAATCATCATTTAACGAATTTGATGCTGTGTATGATTCTATCGATAGGATCTGGACTCTATATCCACACACTGAAATCCTTATTGCGAGTGATTTCAATGGGCATAATTTTCAGTGGCTTCGCCACTCCGGACACAACACACTTGAAGAATATGTGAATATGAATATGACTCAAATAGTTTAACTCGACTCGTCAATGAGGCGACACGGATACCAGACATAGATGATCATTCCGCCAACACACTGGACCTGTTTCTCACCTCCCACCCGAACAAATACACAACTGAAGTTTCTTCGCCGTTAGGCCCTTCAGAACACTGTGTCGTATAAGCTAAAGTTCCTCTAACTAATAGCAACGTTAACGAGAAAACTCCCAAAAGATCAGAAAGGTTCTACGAGAAAGACAACTGGGAAGGTCTAAACTACCTCGTTTCGAGGTTAAATTGGTCGTTATTTTTCCTCAATAACGATGTTGAGTTTATAGCAGACACATCGGCAGACACGACTCTACTTGGCATGCGAATCTTTATTATACACAAGGTAAAGAGTACCAAACCCAAGAGAAATATGTGTTTTGATTCCGGGTGCAGAGAAGCCATTAAGGCTAAAGAGTTTAACTTCCGTTTGATCGGGGACACAGGCCTAACTTCGGGACTACAGGCGCTGTCATATTGAAGGCGAGTGGCTGACCTTTGCCTGTTTTACAGATATTATCACGCGAGTTATGTTTATTCTTAATTGCACTTAAGTACAAAAATAAAAAAACGTTTTTTAAATAAAAATTTATATTTTTATTTTAACTTTGATCAGACTAAAAAAACCGTCTGCTCTTCAGAGCCGCTTCTTAAACTAAATAAATTTATTTTTACATCAAATCTTATCCTTAGGCTTATCTTTCTACATAAAGATATATTATATTGCAATTTGCTTAATTACCTTTTTCGCGATGCCACGAAGTCTTGTTAATTACCTTTTAATTAGTTCTTAATAGGTTGTAATTCCATCTAGAGAAATTAGGTATTGTCGTAACATATGTTGCAATAGACGTTACATTGCAATTTGCTTATTTTATATTTAAATGTTTCTATTTAGAGGAAATGTGTAATTAGGTTACACATTTCAATAGATGGGTTTTTTGGTGTCGTCGAAGGATTCTTTGACGTAGCACCTCTCCCTTTTAATTCGAAACTCTTCTGAGTTTTGTTTTTAATTCAATTTAATAAATAATTATAGTTGTCTAATTATGTTGTCTAATTATGTTTTATTAAATTTTTTGGTTATTCTATTGTTTCTATATTTTCTATTTGCTTAATTACAAGTTCAACGAATAGTGTGGTATTATATTTATATATTTGATTAAAATTAGTCTCTATTACAATATTCTGTACAAATTCTTCTTCTTTATCGTAATCTTTTTTTTTTTTATTGAACATAAGTTGTTTAAAATTTTCATTGGTTTAATTATAATTGAATGTTTAGCTCTTATCATGTCTTTTGGGATTATTATTTATAATTACTTTTGTGTCTATTCCTAATGGTTCTTTAATCGTATTGAAAGTTCTGATGAAATGACTATTAATATCTATGTTTTATTAAGGTTGGTGATTATGTTATGGTTATTTCCGTCAATTGTTCCTAAATGTTCCTGTCGTTGTGTGGGTCAGTGTTGTTACTGTCATTATTGTAAGTGTTAGCGTCTAGTTGATCTAAAAATTTCGTTGGTCGTTTTATATTTGTCGGATGTATATTTTCTGGTTGAAGTTTACTATATTTAGGTTGGTCTTTGTGCCTTAGTGCTTTATAGTTTTTTTACGTAGCCTTCATCTTGGTTTGGTCTACAGGTTTCTCGTTTTTCATTGCGTTTGTTAATGGTTTTTTCTTTGTAATCTTTTAAAAGTTTTTCTATTTGTTTTCTATCGACTTTTCCCTCTATTACGTCTATTGGCTTTGCTTTTATGACGGAGTGAATAGACTTGTTGTACCATTCTACACATTTAAAAAGTCTTTCTTGAATCGATAATTCGGATTTTTCGGTTTCCAACACTCTAAGTTTTCTCCTAATGTATTATGAAATCTTTCAATATCTGAATTACCTGTATGACTATTTGGTTTTGTGAAGTGCGTTTCTACTTCTTCTAACCTTAAAAATTCCTTGATATTAATTGAATTGAATTGGTTGTCTAAAATGATTAATTTCGGTTTGCCTCTAATGGAAAAGTATTATGAAATCTTTCAATATCCGAATTGCCTGTATGACCATTTGGTTTTGTGAAGTGTGTTTCTACTTCTTCTACGAGGGTAGCCTTTTATATTTCGGGATTAGAGAACAAAAACAAATATTGATCATCGAAAATCACTTTATTGTTTTTCAAAATATTCCCCATGAAGATCTATACACTTTTGCATGCGTTTGAACCAATTGTCGAAGCACTTTTGCCACTCTGATTGAGGTATCTCCAACACATGCATTCTGAATGCAGCAACCGCTTCTTCAGGTGTCGAAAAACGTTGACCTCTCAGTTTGTTTTTTACGTGCGGGAATAAAAAGAAGTCATTCGGTGGCAAGTCAGGACTATACGGCGGATGACCCATCAAATCGATGTTTTGGGTGCTCAAAAATGCAGTTGTCGCAGCCGATGTGTGAGAGCTCGCATTGTCGCGGTGAAGAGTGATCCGTCTTCGGCGGTTGGTTTTCCTGATTTCTTGGAAGACAACTGGCAAACAAATGGTTGTGTACCACACAGAATTGACTGTTCTACGTTGTTCTAGTGGTACGGTTGGGACAGGTCCAGTTTTTCCGAAAAAACAGGCGACCATTTGCTTGGAAGTGCTTCGTGCGCGAACAACTTTTGTTGGATTTGGCTCATCTTGAAACACCCAGACAGTCGACTGCTGTTTACTTTCGGGCTCATACGCGTAAATCCACGATTCATCACCTGTCACGATGTCATAGACGTGTTTCGAAGCACCGCGACCGCATTTTTTGAGCATTTATTTCGGCCAATTGACACGAGCCTTTTTTTGGGCGATTGACAAATTGTGTGGGATCCAACGCGAACAACTTTTTTTGACAGTCAAATGTTTATGCAATATTGAATGTATGCTGGTCCCACTAACGCCTAAGGTTGTCTCAATCTCACGATAGGTCACATGACGATCTTCCAATATCAGTTCGCGCACAGCATCAATGGTTTTCGGAACAACAACTGATTTTGGACGACCTTCACGAAATTCATCTTGGAGTGGACTACGACCACGATTGAATTCACCATACCATCGATAAACACTGGTCCTTGATGGAGCTTCATCGCCAAAAACTGAATTAAGTTCATCCATGCACTGTTGCTGAGTTAATCCACGCCGAAAGTTGTAAAAAATAATCGCACGAAAATGTTGACGATTTAATTCCATTTTTGGGCCGAGATGAATCTTTTAAGTTACTGTAAACAACACAAATAGCGCTCGTATGTCAAAACGTTCTGAGTGCGTATAACCTCAAAAATGTCCAACTTTACGACAGAGCTGTTAATTGCCGGATTGCAACCCTAGGGTTCCCAAATCCCGAAACATAAGAGGCAACCCTCGTAAATAGGGTAAAGAAATTTGTTCAAAGAAAATCGAACAACCAGCAGCTGCAGATACAACAGTCGCAGAGATGAACCATCCCCATGAATTTCATTTATTGTTTATGTTGTGACCTCATTGTTGTTTATTTTGCAATCCTCACGAATTTTCATTTTTTCATTCATTTTTCGTAATCCCTTGAAAGGGAATCTATGCTATAGTCATTTGTTTACAATAAAGAATATTGATTCACTACGTTTAGATTTTGTCCATTCCCGTATCAGGTCAAACAGATGGCATCGTAGAAAATCGCAAAATCTTTCGACAACGGGGAGTATGTTTATACTTGCCGTTCCCGGGTCTACTGTGTAGTTCCCGCCTTATCTCCACACAAACCATTTGCGGTTCGAAGAACGCAATTTTCTGCTCCACACACCACATCATTGGTTCTGTAAAGTGAGTCGCATAGGGGTTCAGATACAGGATAAGATTGACAACAACATTAAATAAAAAACGAAAGCAACAGGGCAGCGACACTGAGATGGTTGGCAGTAAGTTTCAGTTTCTAATCTCAATTCAATAGTGAATGATCAAAAAATGATCTCGGATATATTCTGAATTTAGTTCATACATGTTGTCTGCTCACGGTTTAGGTATTGAAGTGATTTATATCGAGTCAGCACCTGGCTGGCAGTCGTCATAGGTCCTCCGCCAGTGTTTTTTACGTACCCTGAAAATTCTATAGAAAGTTATTCCTTGAATTCAGAGGATTTTATTTAAAGTTATACAGACGTGACAAGTGTTTTAAAAAGGTTGGTGATGTGATCACATTTCCGGTGATGTGATCCCGAAGGACCTTCATGGATATTTGGTTTACAGCTCAGTTCTTCTTCTTGCTGTTCCTTGATCACCATAAAGCCGTTAATTATTTTACTTTGGGAATTATTAAATAATGGAATGAAATAATGGAACTAACTGGATTCGGTTTTAACACACTATTGAAGCGTATGTCAACAATAAGAGTAAATTACATCAGCTTAAGACCAATTGGTGTAACGGATGCTGCTTGGTAGTGTAGTACTCACGAAGCACATTATGAATACATTATGAATACAACCGTATGCCATTTGGTCTACGAAATGCACCCCCAACCTTTCAACGTTTAGTTAACAACATTTTGATTGGTTTACAGGGATTTTACTGCTTTGTATATGTTGATGACATAGTCCTTTATATGATATGATATGACCTACAACCATAGCTCTAAGCTCAAAAGAATATTCAACTGTTTACGCCAAAATAACCTGAAGCTTCAACCAGATAAATGCAATTTTCTGAAGAGAGAACTAAGGTATCTTGGTCATATAATCTCCGAACACGCTCTTAAGCCGGATCCCGAAAAGATAAAAGTAGCAAAGACGTACCCCACGCCCAAAAACGAAAAGGGAATAAAATCATTTCTCAGATTCATAGGGTACTACCGACGGTTTATGGACAATTTCTCAACCATAGCAAAGCCGCTAATGAAGTTATTGAAAAAGAACGAGGTATTTAAATGGGACCCTTCCATACACTTAAAGGTAAACTTATAGAACTTCCCATCTTGGCATATACCGAAATAATAGTGAAGAAGAACCTGTGATTCGAACCGACGCTATGACACCAAAAATTTAACTTAAGCGTTACCCATCAGGCTACTGGCCGATTTTTGAATTAGATTTTTAAACTCGACTATACTCCACTGATGTGAATTGTTATGTTATCGCTATGGTATACGGCTCTGATATATGTTCTTATTCGATTTTCGTTCGGTGTTCTTCACTATTTTGCCAGTGAGTTGTGTGTGTATCTGTTAAAGACGCCACACGGACTTCAATAAAGACTTTATTGTAAGTACAGATGCCAGTGACATTGGACTAGACGCTGTTTTATCGCAAGGAGAAATTGATCAGGTTAAACCAATCTGTTATGCTAGTCGCACTCTGAATGACGCCAAAACTCGGTACAGCACTACACAAAAGGAATTGTTGGCAATTACCTACGCCGTTAAACAATCCCGCCCCCATATCTACAGACGGAAGTTCTCGATATGCACAGGCCATAAGCCACTACAATGACTCATGAACCTAAAGAACCCGACATCAAGACTAGCTCGTTGGAGAATACTGTTGGACGAATATGATTTTCAAATTATTTATAAAGCTGGGAAATACAACTCCAACACAGATGCACCTAGTCGCATCCCTATTAACTTCCAAGATACAAAAAAGGAAGGCAAAATACAAGTCACCACTACAAGCAAATAAGAGGTCAAAGCACCGATGAAACATTAGTAGCAGCAAGTGAAGAAATCACGCCTTGACCTATAGAATGTAACATAGTTGAAATTCCTAAGGCAATTGAGTATGCTAAAAACTGTTCACCTATTCAGACCTTTATACTACCCTATGAAAAATGCCGAGACGAAAAACCATTTAAAAACATCTCTAACTATACTCGTCCGAATCCTAATGAAATAAATATATACCCAAACACAACAAAATCCACCACATATATTATCACCACTCTACCACTAGACGTAGTAGATGCACCCATTCCTGAACAAATACTTGTCAGTGAGCGAGGGCTTTTATGCCTTCGCATTCCAAGAGGATGTGTTTGGATGACAATGTGGAGTTAGATCTGCAGATGTGACATGTGGGTGGGTTGGTTTTATTGATGAGATACTGGTTGGTTATACGTGTATGTCCAAGGTGCAGGCGGAGAAAGCATTTGATCTGTTGCACGGGCGATGTTGTCGGGTAGGTGACGGGTTGTCTATTAGGGTTTATTGCTACATATGTATGGTTGTAATTTAACCATTTCAATTGTTCTATCTTTCGTAGTTCTCTTACAAAGTACTTGTTTATGTCCTTATTGTTGTACACGTAGAAAGTTGTTAATGGCTCCTTTATAGCCAATTTGGCTGTGATATCAGCTGCTTCGTTTCCCCTTATACCACTTTGACCAGGAACCCAGAGCAGTTTTACTTTGGATTGCTTCCGGATTAAGTTGTCCGGAATCATGTGGATTATTTAATTTTTGTTTTTCGGGTTCTGTATTGCTTGTATGGCGGACAGGCTGTCGGTGCAAATTAGTGTTTTATTTTTCTCAACTAATTTGATTGCTTCTAGCACTGCTGTTGCTTCGGTTGAAAAGATGGAGCAGAATTCGGGTAAAAGTCCTTTTCTGATGACTGTATCTGTTCTGTTTACTACGGCGAATGCTGTACCTTCTTTTGTTTTGGAACCGTCGGTAAAGAGTAGGTCCCATTCCCGGTGTTTGTTTCGTAATAATTGGAAGTGTTGTTGGTATACTTCTTGGTTAGTCGTGCTTTTGGGGAGCTGTGATAGGTCTTCTATTACACAATCTGTTGGTATTAGCCACGGGGGAAAATGTGCTCGTTGTCTTTGTGGTGTAGGTGTGGCGAGCAGTTCTTTTGCCAGTTCTATTGAGTGTCCTAAGGACGAAGTATATTTTTGAGGGCGTTTTCTCTTAAGTAGTCGTTTAATGTCCTCTAAAATGGGTGTTGAGGCCATTGCGGGAAACTTTGCGGCTAGTTTGGACGACAGAGTTTTTATCCTATTTTCTATGGCCGGGAGTCCACAGTCTGTTAGGATGTTCGTAATTGGGGTGGTCCGAAAAGCCCCTGTACTTATGCGGGCTGCTGCGTGTGGTAGGGAGATTTAATTGTCTGTAACGTTGTTTTGCTGCAATTACCGTATATTAGTAGGCCATAGTCTATTTTTGACAGTAGGAGAGCTTGTGGGGAGGAAGTAAGTGCACCGGCGTACGGCGCTGATTAACTTCCTCCTCCATCATTCACTAATTAAGTTTGGCCGAATATCGCTGCAGGTACAGGAAACACGCTTTAGCAATGAAATGCGTCTAGTTTTGAATTTAATTTACTTTTAAATTTTGAAAATCAAACAGTTAATGAAATTTATGACTTGTTTATTGTTTGTCTTTTACATTTTTGTATAATTTATACGTTTTCACAAAAGCTATTGAACACTTCGTATAAACTTATGGATATTGTTTTATCAAAGAGACTATTGTATACCGATTTTTTTTGCCGCACTATATGTTTTCAATAATAAACAATTTGGGATCAATAAATTTACGTTATTTCATAGATTCACGGATAAATTTACGTGGAAAAATAAACTAAAACTTCCTAGCGTTGCAAAATAAAACACACACGACTCCGGGATATATTCGAGTGTTACTGTTTAGGCTTCTCCGCTGGAGGCGCGGAGAGCGGGAGTGACCCGTGCGACCAGCGTGGTCGACGGATGGAATCAGACTCAAACGATCGTCATCTCATGCAGAGATGATTTCGCTAAGGAAGAAAAAGGAAGAGAGAGTAAAACGTTTCTCTTAAGGGTGTAACTAGTGGCGCAGTGGTATATGTGCGCGATCGAACAGATTCAATGTTGTTGCATGTGTTCGAAAACAAGGACAATAGGGAAAAATGACCACATGCGCCGCTGGTAATGCGGGTCATTGTTTACACGATGCCTCGTCGCTATTTTCGACGTTAGGAGAAAAGGGTGCTAAAAGCAAATTGAATGTTTATGGCATCTCTGGCTGCAATAGAAACCGGGTTCATATTTGCATTAGGAAATGCTGGAGAATTTGGTTTCAGCGTCTATTGCGCTAATTATATGCAGCTGCTTGGGTTGTTTGTTGCTAAGACAAACAAAAAAGGTTGCCAGGCAATGTATATGAAAAGGTATATGGCGCGTCTGGGAAAATAGACGGCGCGATATTTATGGTATTTGTCTGGTACCGAATTGGTTCATAATACCAAATAAGCAAACAAAGAAATCTTATGAAAAATTGTATGCGAAGGGATGCATGAAGGTAAGTTTTCTTTATAGGGATTTTAGGGTTATAATAATTGGGTCTGTTTGATGCGTGAAGCATCTAAGATGCTAATGCGAATTGCATTAGCGAAAGCTGGTGCAGACCCGGGTTATGGTTATGAGGGTTTTTTCAGGAAGGCGAGCCGTGGGATCTGGCGGAATCGCCACAAGCTCTAGTAATGTTTATTAGTGTGATAGTATGGGCTGAGCCGTTTTTAGACGACAAATATTTCAGTATGTTTAACCTTAACACTAGATTTTTCTTAATGGCTAGACAATGATTCTTAATATTATATTTACAATCGAATTGTAGGCCGAGAATTTTTAGTGTATCTACATTCCTAATGTAAGTGTTTTCAAAATTTACTAATAAAGATTTGTTACAATGTTTCTTTTTGCATATATGTAATATTTTAGATTTCACGCTCGAAATTTTTGAGCCTGAATAGTTACACCATTTTGGTATGTCTGATAGGATATTTTCGAAAGTTTTGCTAGCTACTTCTAGGTCGTTTACATTTGTGAATAATATAAGATGGTCGGCGTAGAGGCAATGTTTTAAATTTTTATGTTTAGAGATGATGCTATTTAACTCTTCAAACGCTATCTTAAATAATACTACTGATAACGGTGATCCTTGGGGGATTCCAGTATTTATATTATGGACGCCAGAGAACACGCCGTTACATTTGATCCTGAATTTTCTATTATTCAGAAAGGATCTAACAAAGTTATACATATGATGTCCTATTTTCCATTTTTGTAATTTATGGAGGATGACCTGTGGATGTATGTTTCTTGCAGGAAAGGGCACCAACAATATGGTTATCTATATGAAGAAGCGCATCCATTGTTCCCATGCTTTGTTTGAAACCGACTTGTTTGGTACTTATCAGATTATATTTTTCTAGGTACCAGTTTAGTCTCTTAGCGACAATTTTTTCCAATACTTTTCCTAAACAACGCAGTAAGGAAATGGGGCGGTAACCGTGGATTGTATCAGTTTTGTTATTATGCTTTGGTAGAGGGATAATTGTGGATACTTTGCACATTTGAGGAATGGTGCCAGTTGTATATATGGCATTAAACAGATTTAGAAGGCGTTGTTTCAAAATCGTTGGCCCGTTTTTTACCATTTGGTAGTCAATTCTATCAAAGCCTGGTGTCTTACCTTTTGCGGTATGAAGACCAGATTCTAGTTCTATCTGTGTTATGGGAAGTTCGATAACGCTATTATAGGAATTACTTGGGTTGCTTGGGGGCGTTGGATGCGCCTCTATTTGGTTTTTGGCAGTATGGAAATCTGGATGGAACTTGAAGTTGGAGGACGTATTTGCCCAAGTCTCGGCGAAGTATTTGGCTATTTTGTCCGGACATGTGAGGGCGTCGGATCCTGTATGTATTAAATTGATAGTAGATGGGTTATAGTTGCCTGTTAGCGTTTTTATGTTGGCCCATATCTTTTTGGGGGTGTATGTTGGGTTTAGTTTTTCCGTGAAGGACTGAAAGGATTTTGCTTTTTCGATTTTGGCTGTTCTTCGGAACATGGCGTTAAGACTTTTGTACCTTAAGAGATGTTGGTCTTAAAAATTGTCCATGCCAATTGCTTTTCTGCCCGTAGCTTTGCCAGATCTGGATTCCACCATGGTACGGCGGTTTTGTGATACCTTTTCGTTGTCTGTGGAATGGAGCCATTGGCGGCTGTTCGAATAGCTTTTGTGATAACGGCAGCTTCTTGATTTATGTTGTATTTTGTGTTATGTAGATTAAGGAATTGTGTGGTGATAGTTTGAAATTTGTTCCAATTTGCTCGGTCAGATTTGAATTTAGGTAGGAGTTTGATTTTTCCCTTTTTATTGTTGCCGGTTGAAATACAGATTTTTATTGGAAAGTGACCACTTCCATGTAGATTATCTAGTATTTCCCAGTTTGTATTAGGGGACAGTTGGGATGATACGAGGGAAAGGTCTACATTTGTAAACGTCTTGTGTGTGGAAAAATGAGTGTGATTGCCGTTATTCAATATTACCAATTGTGATTGTAGTAAAAATTGTTCCACGGTTTTCCCTCTTTTATTTGTTGTTTGTGATCCCCATATTGTACTCCAAGCGTTGAAGTCTCCCATTAGACGAATGGGGGTGTGTATGTGTTGAATTATATTATTCAAGTCAGACAGGGTATATGGTTGAGTAGGAGGAATGTAGATTGAGATCACGGTTAGCTTTAGTTTGCCCGTTAGTTCGACTGCCGTGGCCGAGAAAGGGGTATTAAGACTGATATGCTTATGGGTTAGTGCCCGATGTATTAATATCCCGGACCCTTGTTTACAGGAGTTATTTTCTTTAAGATTGTTAAAGTATGCTATGTATTCCCGAGGCACTTTCGCATTTGAAGAGTGGGGTAAGTGCGTTTCTTGCAGTGCTATGATGGACGGTTTGAGTTCTTTTATAAGGAGCTGTAACTCGTGATAATTGTTATGAAACCCATTCAGGTTCCATTGAAGTATTAAGCAGTCAAAACATCGATTTGATGGGTCATCCGCCGTATAGTCCTGACTTGGCACCGAATGACTTCTTTTTATTCCCGTACGTAAAAAATAAACTGAGAGGTCAACGTTTTTCGACACCTGAAGAAGCGGTTGCTGCATTCTCAATGCAAGTGTTGGAGATACCTCAATCAGAGTGGCTTCGACAATTGGTTCAAACACATGCAAAAGTGTATAGATCTTCATGGGGAATATTTTGAAAAACAATAAAGTGATTTTCGATGATCAATATTTGTTTTTGTTCTCTAATCCCGAAATATAAAAGGCAACCCTCGTATAATCTTCTGCTGAACCATTGAATGTGGGTAGAGATTTAAATATATCTTTATCTATTTTTCATTATTATTAGAGTTAGAAGTATTATCAGATTAGCATTCTGGAGATTTGTGGTTTCGGGTTTTAATTCCCTAACAGTGAAGGTCCTAAGTTTTCTAAAATTTCTAATTTTTGTTTTAAGAGATTATTATCAACATTTACCTTCTGGAACTCGGTGATTACCTGGTCGAGTTTAGTTTCCAGGATTGCGATGTTTGATGTGGTTGTCATATCTGCAGATGCTGTCAGTGCACTGTGTTTAAAAACTGGTTCTTCTTCGGATCCGCTTTCGCTGTTGTCCTCCTTTGGGTACGGGTTCTGTATTCTGGTTCTCTTCTTGTCTATTACACTAGAATATTTTTATCCTCGCTTGCATTGCCAGACGAACTCTCGAACAGTAAGGACGCAAATTTTAACCGTATTGTGCAGTGAAAGAATTGTGAACACAAAACCGCGTGTGAATATTTTATTACGGTACTGTGCGTGTTGTAAGTGTATTGCTTTTGTTAGTGTACTTTAAATTAACCGGTTCCAAAGTAAAGCAAAAGAAAAGAGAAATAAATAAAAAATGGCCTTAGGGCCAAAGCAGCACACCGGCAACAGATTCGGTATGTTGCAGGAAACGTCCTTGGGTGACGTCCCCGTCAATAAAAAAAAAACGGCAGGCATTTAGTCCTATTGAATCGAACTTCCCGGAATTACCAACAAAGACAAGTGAAAAAAACCCGAAATTTATACAAATTGTTCCTAATGACGCGACAAAACCTCTGACCGGAGTGAACGTATTCGTGTTAAAAAGAGCTATAGACTCAATTAGTACACAATATGAAAAAGTGTCCATGCTAAGAGACGGTTCAATTCTCTTACTAGTGAAAGATGAACAAACAGCTCTACGTTTTGTAAATACCAAACGGTTCGATCAACTATGTCCGGTAACAATAAAGTTGCATCCGAAATTAAACCTCTCGAAAGGTATTGTTTACGCACCATACCTAATTAATGTTCCGGAAGAAGACATCGTCCAAGAAATGAAACATCAAGGAGTGGTAAGTGTCCATAAATTTAAAAAATCGCAAAATGGCGAAATCAGGGCCTCCGGACTAATGTTGTTTTCATTTGACCGCTTCAATCCACCGAGTAACATAGAAATCGGATGGCACAAAGCCAAAGTAAATGAGTATATCCCAAGACCAATGCGCTGCCGCCAATGCCAACTACTCGGACATACAGCCAAATGGTGCAAGCGAAACCCAGTGTGCAACAACTGCAACCTTCTTCCACACCCCGACTTAGAATGCGCCCGAACCCACTGTGTCAACTGTCAAGGCCCTCACCCTGCTTCATCACCATTATGCCCCCAATATATAGAAAACCAGTCCATTCTTGAAATACAAACGAGAAATAAAATTTCTCTATCCGACGCGAAACGGATATATAGGGAACGAAATCCCACGCCATCAAACAAACCAAAGGAATCCTATGCCGCACTTCTCAAAACAACAGCCACACATATAACACCACCAATAAAAGAAACTACAAAACAAAACCCAACAAAAACTACACTCCAACCAACATCGACAAACACTTCATTCATTTCAAACTGCGCTTCTACATCTGCAGAATACCGTAAAGCTATACAAAACCAATCACCTCTAATCATAAAACCCACAACAACCAACCGTAACAACGAACCTATACCTATTAAAAAAAACACTAACATAAAAATAAATGAACCCACCATTCAAGAATTATTAAACTCCCCACTCCCTCACAATAACCACATATAACCCTAACACTCCCAACGAAAGCACAGTCTCTGTGTGTCGAGAAAATCCCAACTCGGGCCGAAGCAGACAGGGCTTCGGCTTGAATGGTTCAACACTCGACACACGGAGACTGAACCCTTACAACAACAAAATCCCCAACAGCAGCAGGTTTAATATACACAATAGCATTCATGTCCATAAACTCACGATACTACAATGGAATCTGAACGGACTCAAAAACAATATGCATGAGCTCCAAATACTCATCAAAGATCTGAAACCATCCATCATAGCTCTACAAGAAACGCACATCCGCCACGACTCTCGGGCCACAGGACCCAAAGAATACGCGCCATTCTTTCACAACCTTACGGAAAATGTTGCTTCTAAACATGGTACAGGTATACTTATACATAGATCAATCCCACATAAACTTATAGTAGTAAACTCTGCAATCTCGGTCGTAGCAGTAGAAATAAATATCGGCAGAAACCTCACGATAATATCAGCATACACCCCCACATCCCAACCAATAACGATACACGATCTTACCACTATCACAGATAGCATCCAAACACCGATACTTCTCCTCGGAGATTTTAATGCGTGGAGTCCCATCTGGGGATCTTCGTCCACTAATAAAAGGGGAAAAACCGTAGAGAAATACATACTGACCGCAAATCTAGCACTACTCAATAACGGTAGCCATACACATTTTTCCACTCACAAATCCTTCACACATGTAGACTTATCACTAGCCTCACCTCAATTGGCCCCAATGTGCACTTGGAATACTTTACCCAACCTGCACGGGAGCGACCACTTTCCAATAATAATAAACATTAACACTAGCATGTGTCCCAAACCCTCCAAACTTCTTCCTAAATTCCAAACCGAACTTGCTAATTGGAGTAAATTTCAAAATATAACTACCCAGGCACTAAGTCAACATGTAGAGAGTCAAAATATTAATCAAGAAACAGCCATAATCACTAAAGCAATCCGAATAGGAGCAAATGCCTCGATACCACAAACAAGTCGAAAACTCCATAAGGCGGTAGTTCCCTGGTGGAATCCAGTATTGGACAACCTAAGGAAGAAAAAACAAGAAGCCTGGAGAATTTTCAAAAGATTCCCCTCCGATTTTAACCTAATCAATTATAAAAAGTTAAATGCTCTTTTTCGCAAAAATGCCAAGGAAGAAAAAAGAAAAGCCTTCCAAACATTTACCGAAAAGTTAAATCCGAACTCCACTCCCAGAAAAATCTGGGCGGATATAAAAACGCTAACTGGGCAGTATCGCCCCCTCTCAATAAAATGCATGAACACCGACTCAGGCACTCTCACATCTCCCCAGCAAATTGCAGACCATCTCGGCAAAACATGGTCAAACTACGCAGAAGACGTAAACTTTCATCCGTCATTTCTCTCTGCCAAAAGAGATACAATTAGCCCGTCCCCTCACACAAGCCCATACTCTAAATTAATAGATCTCCCGATCAATAAAATTGAATTAGAGTCAACCCTACACGGCGCCACAGGTAAAGCACCAGGATATGATCGAGTCGATTACATAATGTTAAAGAACAGTCCACCACTCCTGAGACACCGAATACTCCATCTCTTCAATAACATACTCCAAACAGGTGTAATTATTATTATTATTATTATTATTATTTATTACAATGCAAGTAAATTACATGGTAACTTAAAACTAATAGCACTAGCGACTAAGGCTTTCGGCTAGAATATAAATATTAAATATTGTTTACACTAGATTTTGTAACTTAACTAAGGTTAGTAGTTTGTAGAGCTTATCGATATTAGATGATGATGGTTGGGATATGATGTTGAGGATGTCGTCGTTGTAATGTTGGCGAACGAGGTCTTTTACCCCTGCACATTCAAATAGTATGTGTTTGGAGGATAGGTTGGAGTTGGATGTACAGATGTGGCAGGTAGGTGGATTACTCCTGTTGATGAGATGTTGGTTGGTGATAAATGTGTGCCCAAGGCGCAGCCGGAGGAAGCACCTGATTTTATGTTTTGCGGCTGTTGGTGGATATGTGATGGGTTCTCTTCTGGGGTTTACTACTGCATACATATGCCTGTAGTCTGCCCAGTCCTTTTGTTCTAAGTTGTGGAGCTCACTATTTAAGTATCTATGTAAGTCCTTGCTGTTTTCAACGAAAAAGGTTATTAGGGGTTCCTTGATGGCCAGTTTTGCAGCAGCATCTGCTGCTTCGTTGCCTGCTATCCCACTATGGCTTGGCACCCAGAAAAGCTTTATTTTGTTTTGTTTATAGAACAAACTATGCTGGATCAAGTGAATGATTCGGTTTCTATTGTTTGGGTTCCTTATTGCTTGGATGGTTGATAGGCTGTCTGTACAAATAAGTGTCTTGTCCTTTTTTACTAACTTAATTGCTTCCAGTACAGCGGTTGCTCCGGACGAAAATATGGAACAGAATTCGGGTATAAGTCCCTTTCTGACTACTATTTTTGCGCTATTGACTATCGCAAATGACGTGCCGTCCTCTGTTTTGGATCCGTCGGTGAAAAGTAGGTTCCATTGGCGGTGTTGGTTTTTGATATGTTGATAATGTTGTTGGTATTCTAGGTGGTTTGTTCTAGTTTTTGGGAGTAGGCTTAAATCGGTGTTGAATATCTTAGGTGATAATAACCATGGGGGGTGAATTGTCCTTGCCTTTTGTGGTTTAATGTTTATTCGGAATTGGTGCGCAAGTAATATTGCCTGTCCTAGGGCCGACAAGTGCCTTTGGGGCCGTTTCCTCCTAAGGATGTGTTTAATATCCTTCACTATGGGTGTCTCCGGTGTGGCGGTAAGTTTGACAACTAGCTTGGCTGAATGGTACTTCATTCGATTTTCAATCGTCGGGAGTCCACTTTCTGCTAGAATGTTTGTTATTGGGGTGGTTCTGAATGCACCTGTACTTATTCGGGCTGCTGCGTGATAGGGGGATTTCACTAGTTGTAGGTTAGTTTTGCTGCATTTCCCGTATATTGGTAGGCCGTAATCTATTTTCGATAATATAATTGCTCTGGTGATGTTTGTTAGTGTATTAGTATGAACAAAACTCCTTTTTGATCCTAAGTATTTAATTATATTTAACCTTATATTTAAGTTTTTCTTAAGAGCTAGACATTGATTTTTGAAGTTATATTTACTGTCAAGTTGTAGACCTAGAATTTTTAGTGTATTAACATTGCTGATGGTGGAATTTTCAAAGTTAACTGTTAACAATTTATTACAACTGTGTTTTTTACATATGTGTAATATTTTGGTTTTCTTGTTTGAGATTTTGGCTCCGGAATAATGACCCCACATTCTAATATCTGAGAGAATATTTTCAAAAGTTTGACTGATAAGTTCTAAATTGTTGACATTACTGAATACAATGAGATCATCTGCGTACATACAATATTTTACAACTTTATATTTTGCCAGTATAATACTTAGATCTTCAAACGCTATTTTGAATAAAACTACTGAGAGTGGTGATCCTTGGGGGATACCGGTTTCTAGATTGTGTACCCCGGAACAAACGCCGTTGGATTTTACCCTGAATTTCCTATTAGACAGGAAAGATCTGATAAAATTGAACATATTACCTCCTATTTCCCATTTTTGAAGTTTGTTCAGTATGACGTGGGGGCCGATGCGGTCAAAGGCCTTTTCGAAATCTATTGTTAGAATGGATGTATGCTTTTTGCAGGAAAGTGCAGAAGTAATGTAGTTATCAAGGTGAAGGAGGGCATCCATTGTACCTCGACTTTTTTTAAATCCAACTTGCTGCATACTTATAAGGGTATATTTCTCTAAATACCAGTTGAGCCTTTGTGCGATAATTTTTTCTAACAATTTGCCTAAGCAGGGGAGGAGGGAAATAGGGCGGTAGCCATTGATTGTGTCGTTTTCCCCATCGGACTTTAAAATAGGTATGACAGTGGATGTTTTCCATGTTTGTGGTATGCCGCCTGATTTATAAATGTGGTTAAATAGATCTAGCAGACGCTGTTTCATGATCGGAGGACTGTTTTTGACCATAGCATAATCTATTCTGTCGAAGCCCGGGGTTTTTCCTTTTGCAGAATGCAGACTGGATTCAAATTCGATTCCCGTTATGGGACTTTCTATGGCATTGAGATAGGTGTTCCCTAGGGTGGTTATTCGCATTGGGTGTTCCTGCATTTGTTTTTTTGCTGCGTGGAAGTTTGGATGAAAATTAAACTTTATATTTGCCCAGGATTCGGCTAGATGTTCGGCTATTTTTTGAGGACATGTAAGTATGTTAGTGCCGGTATTTATTGCCGTAATGCCAGGGGGATTATAATTGCCTGTGAGCGTTTTTATATCAGACCATATCTTTTTTGGGGTGGAATTGGGTGTTAATTTTGCCGTGAAGGATTGAAATGATTTGGCCTTTTCAATTTTGGCAGTTCTCCGAAATTGGGCGTTAAGCCTTTTATATGTTATTAGATGCTGGTCCGTTGGATGTTTCTTGAAGATTTTCCAAGCTGCTTGTTTTTCGGTCCGTAATCTTGCCAGTTCGGTATTCCACCATGGGACAACGGTTTTATGGAACCTTCTTGTTGTCTGCGGAATGGACATGTTGGCGGCCGCTCTAGTCATTTTTGTAATAATACCTGCTTCTTGGTTAATATTTTGTTTTGCGCTATGGGAGCTAAGGAATTGTGTGGTTAAGGTTTGAAATTTATCCCAATTGGCTCGGTCAGATTGGAACTTGGGGAGGAGTTTGATCTTTTTCTTATTGCGGTTGCCAGCCGAGACAGAGATTTTAATCGGAAAGTGATCGCTTCCATGCAGATTGTCTAATATTTCCCAGTTAGTTATGGGAGAAAGTTGGGCTGATATTATGGAAAGGTCTACGTTTGTAAAGGTTTTGTGTGTGGAAAAGTGGGTTGGCTTGCCGTTATTCAGTATTGCCAAGTGGGATTGTAGCAAAAATTGTTCAACGATTTTACCTCTTTTGTTTGTTGTTCGTGATCCCCATATTGTACTCCATGCATTGAAATCCCCCACTAGGAGGATTGGTGTGTGCATGTTTTGAGTTATGTTATTCAGATCCGCTAGATTGAATGGTTGGTTGGGTGGGATGTAAATTGAGATAACAGTTAAACTGAATTTCCCTGTAAGTTCGATTGCGGTAACCGAGAAAGGAGAAGTAATGTTGAGGTGTCTATGGTTAAGGGCCCTACGTATTAGTATACCGGACCCTTGTTTAGAGGAGTTGTTTCCTGTGAGGTTGTTGAAGTAGGCTTTGTATTCCCGGGGCACTTTAGCATTTGAGGACTGGGGTAAGTGAGTTTCTTGCAATGCTATGATCACTGGTTTTAGTTCCTTTATAAGGATCTGTAGTTCGTGATAGTTATTGTGGAACCCATTCAGGTTCCACTGAAGCATTAAAAGATCGTTTGGGTTGTTGTTAGTGTTTGTTGTGGTCTTCAAAGTGGGGGAGTCAATATAACGGTGATTGGTTATCTGACTCCGCGCCACACAGCTCGTTTCACTCAGTTGTCCAATCCCCTCGGATTGGTTTGAGTGAAAGTCGCCCTGTGCCGCGGAGTCAATGTGTTGGTGACAGAGATTAGGATCATATCTTTTCATGATCAGGTAAAGGGAAATTTTCCGTTGAGTGTAAACGGGATTTTTGCATTTCTGCTGGAGTGTGTTTCGGTTTGTTTGTGTGTGTTTGAGTTTGTATGGGAGAAGCGTTTCGTGTTTTGTTTTTAATTGTGTTTTGTTGTACGATAGGGTGTTTTCTCTTTTCTATTTCCTTTAAGGCTGCATAGGAGGTGGAGGGAAGTATATGTGTTTCTTTGGTAGCAGTTTTGTTTACGGGCATTGGGACTTGTATGTGTTTTGTTGGGACTGAATTGGCACCAGTTGGTGTTTTTAATGCGGAAGCGGTTTTCTTTATTTGTTCCGAATAGAGATCATTATTTGTTGTTTGGATGGGATTTTGTTCTCTGTATATGCGTTTAGCATCGGATAGGGATGTTTTATTTTTTGTTTGTATTATTAAAATTTGTTGGTATTGCATATATTTTGGGCATGTAGAGGAAGATGCCGGGTGGGGGCTGTGACAGTTTGCACAGATTGTTCTTATGCATTCAGTTTCAGGGTGGGGTGGAAGATTGCATGTATTGCATGCCGTTGTATTTTTGCACCATTTTGCCGTGTGGCCTAGTAATTGGCATTGTCGGCAACGCATAGGCCTCGGAATGTATTCCTTGACCTTGGTGTTGTACCAGCCGATTTCAATTGTTGTTGGTGGTTGAAGACGGTCAAATGAAAATAGCATTAGGCCCGTGGGCTTCGTTTCTCCATTCGTCATTTTGGTGAATTTAAATACATCAACAATGCCTTGGGAATTCATTTCTGATAATATATCAGGTTCTGGGACGTTTATAAGACAGGGGGCGTAAACGATTCCTTTAGAGATGTTTAGTTTGGGGTGTAGTCTTATGTCGACCGGACAGATTGATTCGAATCGTTTGGATTGGAAGAATCTATCTGCTGTATCTTGGTCTTTGACTAGAATTAGTATGGAGCCATCCCTAAGCAGGGTTATTCTTTCGTACTGTGTACTAATAGAATCAATTATTCTCTTCAGCACAAAGACGTTAACAGATGTTAGTGGCCTTGAAGCATCGGTTGGGTGAATTTGAATGAACCGAGGTGTTTTTAAAATTGCTTTGTTCGGCAAAGCAGGGAAATCGAAAGACAATGGGCTGCCGGATTGTCTTTTCTTTTTTGTTGGCACGTTGGTTGCAGAGCCTGAGAGTGAGCATTCTCCCAGTTCTAGGAACCTGTTGCCGGTATGCTGGCTTGGCCCTAGGGCCATATTTTGGGTTTCTTACCTGATGTGTCTTTGTTGTGTTTTGTTTGTGAATTCTTAGGAGTTTTATCTGTTGTCAAAAATTTCTCTTGAAATACTTTTACTTTTTAAATAGGTAGTCACTTCACTTTTTAACTGGCGCACTATTCAAAACTGGTGTTCACTGTAAGAGAGTTCGCGGCTGACTGGGGGGTGTAATTCCACAAGTGTGGAAAATAGCCACAATTGTACCCATTCCAAAACCCACGGGCGAACCGACTTCGGCAAAAGGATATCGCCCAATATCGTTACTCCCATGTCTAGGAAAAACATTTGAAAAAATTGTAGCTAGACGACTCAACTGGTTCATGGAGAAAAACAATCTAATAAGCATTGAACAGGTTGGTTTCAAGCAAGGACGTGGAACGATTGATGCGCTACTCCATATCGACAACTTCATCACATCTTCTTTGTTAACCAAAAAGCATACAACAATTCTCTCCATAGATTTTGAAAAAGGGTTCGACCGGATCGGTCCTCATGTGATTTTGAATAAATTAGCGCAATGGAGAGTTGGTAACAATATGTTCTACATAATCAAGTCCTTTCTTTCCAACAGGAAGTTTAGAGTCAAAACAGGTGGTGCATTCTCACAAATATACAACATAAAAAACGGTATTCCACAGGGTTCTCCACTATCAGTCCTATTATTCGCTATAGCCTTTGACGGAATAAACGACATTCTCGTAAAATATAAAAACATAAAACACTGCCTCTACGCTGACGACCTAGTTATTCTAACAAACCTAAACGATCTCAACGAAGTACAATCTACCTATTCAGAAATACTACACGACATCACTAATTGGTGTAAAACCTCAGGCGCAAAGATCTCCCTCGAAAAAACTAAAATGTTACACATTTGTAGAAAAACCAACTGCAGCAAAAACATCACACTTCCCTTTCAGAATCACACAATCCCTACAATCCAATCCATGAAAATCCTCGGTATCCTCTTTGACAGTAAATACAATTTTAAAGAACATTGTTTAGCACTTAAGAAAAGCCTAGCTGCAAGATTAAATATTGTAAAATACTTAGCATATAAGAATGGATCTGCACATACTAACACCCTTATTAACATAACTAAAGCCATCATCCTATCTAAAATCGACTACGGACTAATGATATACGGAAAATGTAGCAAAACGACCCTGCAAACAATAAAATCTCCCTATCACGCCGCAGCTCGAGCAAGTACCAGAGCATTCCGTACTACACCAATTAAAAACATCCTCGTCGAATGCGGTCTCCCATCTATAGAAAAGAGACTAAAATATATATCAGCTACACTTGCTTACAAATTTACAATGTCTATAGCAACCCCCATAGTGCAGGACATCCGAAAAATTTATAAAAAAAAACGAAGGTCGAGATACCGCTCAGGACTGGAAAGGGCCATCGATATAGCCAAGGACTTACATATCCCTATAAATATTTCAAAACCCCACCGCACACAACACCCTCCATGGTTAATTCCGAGAAATACAATCTTAGATGACCTGTCCCATTATCCGAAACATTCAACAAATCAGATAATCTATCAAAAACTTTTCAAGGATACCATCGACAAACATCAAAACTGGAACCTGTTTTTCACAGATGGTTCCAAAAACGAATCAAATGTGTCATTTGCTATAGTCAACGATCGCAAAGAAATAATCAGAATGGGATCACTTCCCACCTTTTGTTCCATCCTATCAGCGGAAGCAACGGCAATTTTGGAAGCAACAAAACTGATCCAGAAAATCCCAACGATTATCTGTACTGATAGCCTTTCAACTCTAAAAGCAATAACCAACGTAAACTCCACAAATGCTGTCATTCGTCAAATCCAAGATAACATTATTAAGAAAGCTAATAAAAGAAAGCTACTTTGGACCCCCGGGCACTGTAACATTAGTGGAAATGAAGCGGCCGACGCGGCCGCGAAACTAGGGACAAAGTCGCCTCTCGTCTCCTTCTATTATCCTAACAAAACGGACATAAGAAGACAGGTAAAAAATACCCTTAAAAACGTGGAGGAAGAGGAATGGCACCACTACACCCACCTGTACAGCACTATTAAACAGGACACCAAACCCGTTACTTACCCAACAACAGTCTCAAACAAAAAAATAAAATGCTTCCTACGACTCCGGCTAGGACACACCAAAATCACACACCAACACATCCTTACAAAAACCAGCCCCCCACAATGCAGTAACTGCAACAACCAAGTCCCACTTACTCTACATCACATCATATTCGACTGCCCAAAAGTCCTAACCATCGCAAACCAACTATTTGGAAACGACCCCTTCTGCAACATTCTGGCAAAACCATCAGAACAGAATATCAACTACACATACGAATTACTAACACTTACTAACCTTCATAACAAAATTTAAAGTAACTCGATATTAGCCGAAAGCCCTAGCAGCTAGCGCTATTTAGAATTAAGTTATTGTGTAATTAATTACATTGTAATAAATAATAATAATAATAATAATTTATCCTCGCTTGGCTTGATGTATTTGTTACGATGTATTTATTAAGCACTGAATATGTATTGGTCGTCTCTTGGATTGATGTATCCATTAATTTGTCTTCGAAGCACTGAATGTATATTGGTCGTCTCTTGGATTGATGTATCTATTAATTTGTCCTTTTCTCCTTTCCTTCGTTAGAGGTGGTCATCTCAATCTGGATACGTTTTGACTTTACGTTCCTTTCGAATGCGGATGGTCCTTTGTCCGTTGGATTGTGTTTCCACTGTTATGTTTTAACACTTTGTGATTTCACCTTTTTGCTCCTCGATAGTATAGTGGTTAGTATACCCGCTTGTCACGCGGGAGACCGGGGTTCGATTCCCCGTCGGGGAGCCTCTGGCACAAGACTAATGACCTTGCCCGGAAAAAACAAATCATTATGGAAAATTTAACAAGCCTCAGGACTTGCTAAATAAGGCCAAGACCGGTTCCCGGTTGTAGTGCTAATGATGATGATGATGATGATTTCACCTTTGCTTCGGCTTACTTCCACTTTAAGGACTTTACACAGGGTGTAAAAACGTTAGAAGTATAATACACTCCTGCCAGGATCGCCAATTATGATTCCACGATTTAGATTTATATAAAAAAATGTATTTTTATTTTTCATAAATCTTACACACTAGTTAACAATTCAATTTTCTTAGAGTATGTTAGCCTAAGCTGCATAATCGGGAATGATGCTGCTGGTTCAGTATTCTCTATTTATATCGATATTCTTATCTCCTTATTTCGTGGGTGCTGTTGTGTCGATTTTCCCGAACGCCACCACCTAACTTCCTAATATATGACGTAAAAGCTTCCATCTAGGACATCCAATCTAAATTAAAAACGAGCATCGTGGCAGTTCGTTGAACGCCACTGCTTACCTACCAGGTGAAAAAGAGTAAACGTGTCTTAAAATACCCCAGCAAGTACTTACCTTCTGTGCTGTGCCTGCAAAAACGAAGAAAAGCCATAAAGCATGGGTTAGTAAATCGGCAACAAATGACCATGCAGCAGAACCTATTTGGTCACACTACCCGCGAAATAACATTGCCCAGTCGTCTCAGTTGCCAAACATCCGACCAAGCGAGGCACAGCACCAGCACAGCATATCTTCGGTACGTCACGTACACAAGCCACCGGTCGATCGTATCGATCGGCATTGGCACACCGGGCAGGAGGACACCATCGTAGCCGGGCAAGCGTAGCATCAACGAGATGCTGTCTGGATGTTTGATAACATGAACATCCAGCGTCCCCTCCATGCGCCGATACCGACACCACGCAGCAGTTTCGGCAGGAATTCCTGGTCGAAGCTGTGAGCTGTCTGTGCATGTTTACTGCGGAACGGCGCAGATACTGTGCCCCGCGGTGTCGATGGAGTGAACATCTCAACCCTTGTCCTTTAGGAAGATGCTCGCACCTGTTGCGAATGTATAAGGGGATCTTTGCTGTGTGCAGCTTCGCGGACGCACACGATGAGTGGCGAAAGCAACCATCGTGTGTATATTCTAACCCCTTTCGCGATGAATCTGAACGAAAAAGGAATGTTTTACCATATTTGGTCATGGAAGCGGTGATCAGATGTGCTGGATGTAATAGCGTCATAGAACGGAGGAGATTCGCAAGTTTAGTCTGATTTTGTCGTTGGAATGGTACGTGTGTTGAGCGAAAATAATATATTACGCCGCCCTTTGATTTGCAAGCTTATTTAACATTAATCGTAGAAAGACAAGAAGTGTCATCAACAGTTTAATTTGCAAGTTTAGTTAACTTTAATAGTGTAAGACATCTGTGTGTACGTTCTATGTTTAATCATCATTGATGACAATAAAGAGCAGCCTTTTAGTTGGGACCGTGTGTTACACTTTCTTTCTGTTTGTTGTTAACTACGAGAGGCGTGGTTTTGTGATCAATCGGTCGTGAACTGTAAGGTAAGGACATTCCCGTTTACCAGCGCCTTCGCCGGTACATAACCAAAGACAGTGGGAATCGAAGTGAACCCTGTGCCGTGCGCGGCACTCCTACTTTTACCCCATACTGTCCCTGGTAGTTTTCCTATGAAGCATCTGTGTGGCTTATCAGCAATGGTTTTCCTTTGTTCGGATGGATTTGTATATGATGCTACTGATGAGATCATCGGTTGATGTTCTTGGGAATTTTCCTAGGAGATTATAATATTGTTCTGCTGCGGTATTTGAATATGAGTCATAATATGATATGACAGTTATTTGAAATATGTATAGCCATGTTGGTTATGACTAATATGATTATTTACTATGATAGTTAACTATGTTGGTTATGCCTAATATGATTTGTTAGCTATGGTTCTTAACTATGACTGTTAACTCCCGTCAATTTTAAAAATATGGATATTATTGATATGTTAATAACTTCTTTATTTTTTGTTTCTTTTCAGACCAACACTTTACAATGAGGTGTCAATCAAGGTATCGAATGGTGATCCGATCCCATACTTTATTTATTGCATTGTAGGACGTGGAGATATTCTGAAAAGTGAATTGTTTAAAGTAGGTTTTTGAACGAGAAAAATATGGTGCTCATAGTGAATTGCGTTTTTCATTTTGTATCTTTAGCTTCCCCCGAATACTAAGGAGTATATCTTCAATATTATTCCAATCTTCTCTATGATTCCACGGGCAACAATATACATTCATTATGTTGCTGACGGCGATTTGAAATACACAGAGCAATCTATTTATTTCGAGAACGATTTTGATAATAACGTAAGATTTTGAGATGCCTGTCAATCCAGTGATGTTTTACAAATACATTTTATATTTTCAGATTTCGATCAATGTCACAGAAGAAGCTAAGCCAGGTGAGAATATCCAGTTAAGAGTATCAACTTCAGAAAACTCTTACGTCGGCTTGCTCGGAGTGGATCAAAGTGTTCTTTTACTTAAGAGTGGAAACGATCTTCAAAAGGATATTATCTTCCAAGATTTAAGTAGATTTGACACAACGACACCGTGGTCTTACGGTTACGGACAATATCCAGGAACGCAAGCTGGTGTAGTTACCATGACCAATGCTCACTACCCATACTACCAATGTAAGTTTTAGCATTTAATTTTTGTGCTTTACATACATCCAAAGATCTTGTCGCGCAAGTGACATAGGGGTTACAAAAACGATTTATTTATCAAAATCAGAATCAAATTTTCTCTGAACCGTTCAGCCCGCGTATGGTTTGAAGATTTCGATCCCATGGCAATACGTAGAGGTGGGGCGACCGATTTTATTTCGGCCCCAGCGCTGGAAGCAACGTCTGAAGCTGGCACGTCTGATGTCGAATCACCGAGAGTTCGGCAGGAATTTCCAGAAACCTGGTTGTGGATATCTTTCTCGACTAAGAGACGAAGGTTTGTTATTGTATTTGAATACCTTACCTGGCGGAATGTGTGTTCATGCGATCACCGTGTGCGAATCAGTTGTAAATGATCCCGTTGTTAATATTATTATGTTGTATGTCTCTATTACCGCTTTTTGGATTCACTTACAAAAATCAAACAGTCTAGTTAAACAAGCGAAAAACAAATTTCTTTTAGAAAACACTGGTATCCTGAAAGGGGATGAAGTTGAATACGATTCTGTCGATAGTCGTGATCAAGATGGGTTTGAAGATGAGACGGGTATCGACAGATCCCATTCAAATAATATACGCCGGTCGGTTCCTCCGGGTTCGTTCTAATTTCATTTAAGTTCGGATTTGGCGTCGTGAAATGCTTAGGTTTGTGGAGAGTTTTCATTTTTACCCTCTTTTTGGTAGATTGAATATTTCTAAAACACTTTTTTTTCGTTTTACTTTTTTGTTTGACTACCAAGATCCTACTACCAGCACTTGCATACAATTTATAACAAGCTTTTTTGTTTTGTATTATAATGTAAAATAAACAAATATTAAATATATGGTTGCCTCTCTAACAGTTGTTAACAAATAATCATAATTTTTGCCGTCGCCCAACATCACTGGTGTTTTTCTTTCCACGAGGAGCCACATTAGTATATCCTCCTATCACAACCACAAGAATATACACTTCAACTAGACCGGTTAACAATGTAGTTAGTCAGTCAACTGTTCAAAAAAGTTTTGTCGAAAGCTGTGTGTGGAATGATATTGACCAAATAATAAACGAGTTAGTTCTATTCTTGAGTCTATTATCTTCTTCAATAGCTTTTTGGTTATAAATTGCTCGTTTTTTTTTATTTCTTATATGATTTAGTGGGATTGATCGCAATGTAATTGCTTATTTCTTACTACAAAATATTATTTTTACAGCAATTTTTGGTTGAAATGGTTTTCTTCGGGTGAATATCTCGACTGAAGTGTGTCGAAAAGATTGACAGAGATTGGTCATCATATTAATACATAATAATTTTCTTTTACTACTTAAACAGCATTCTAAAGAGGACGATTGTTCACACAGAAATTGACCGCCACTTATTAGAAATCAACCAAAAACAAGCGAATTTCGACATATTGAAGCAGACTCCTAAAAGTCAAGAGCACAAATTATGGATGAATTTTATTTATTCTAACACATATATATATATATATATATATATATATATATATATATATATATATATATATATATATATATATGTATATATATATATTTATATATATATATTTATATATATATATATTTATGTATATATATATATATATATATATATTTATGTATATATATATATATATATATATATATATATATATATATATATATATATATAAATTGTCGTGTGCAACGCATATAAACGGAATTGCGTGGAACAATACTCAAATCTCCGAACAACAGTACCCGTGATAATATCTGTAGAACAAACAGAGGGCATCTACGCGCCTTCGATGTGATAGCGACGGTAGTTCCGAAGTCAGAGCCGCGCCGAGGATCAAGCGGGTCGCTTGTGTCTGCATGTTCTCCAGTAGGTCGAGGGTTTGCTTAGGCGCAGTGCTCCAAACATGAGAGCAATATCTGAGCGCCGGTCTAATTGGTGGTTTATACAGGAGAAGAAATTGGGCCGAGTAAAATGTTTCTTGGCTCTAAAAAGATAACTCAGTTTTCCAAAGGATGACATGGCGATGTTCGACACGTGTTTATGCGACGATACATTCCCACACACCGTGGTGCTGTAGCGTTCTACGAACGCACAAGTCTACTCAGGTAAGGTTCCTATCTTCAAAGAACGTACTTACCTGAGAGCGTTGCACGCGCCCACAGACGCGTGCCCCAAAGCCCGCGATAGGGCCTGCAACTCGCAGCCAACGTTGAGACCGACACCAAAAAAAGCAAGGAACTGAACGTTCCCAAAGCTTTTTAGGTCAAGCTCAACAATTATAACTCTTCATGCCTGAAACAAAGGCATAAACATCCATGCGTTCTAATCCTAAGAAAAAAACCAATTCCCAAAATGCCATACATGCTGCCTGCGCCCAGGAACATCTCATCGAACCGGCAATTCCGAAATTCGATACAAAAGAATTGCTACCATCAAAGAATGAGCCGATCAACGGATGCACGTGCGGGTAATCTAACGCGAGGACCACCCAAATCCGTTGAACAACAGAAGGCAGCCACGACCTATCGCAATCGAATATATCTCAACGAGATATCCGATGATTTATGAGGAGTTAAGCCAACAAAGGCAATACTCCGGTCCCACGGCCACGCTAGAATTTCGCACCATTATAAAGATCTAATGGATTTCGATTCCGGGTACAAGTTCAAATAAGACCCACCGACTGCACGTCAAAACAATCGCCGAATATCTCTGGTCTGGGCGCCAGATGTTCTGTGCAAACAGAAGGCTGTGGAAATGAAACTCTCTCAGCGATAATGATGATGTATGCAAGATGACCTTCCCCTTTCAGGAAACAAAAAATATCCCGTGGGAGGTGATAACATGCTGCTAACAGAAATTCGGAAGTTCTGTTAGCAGAGCAAATAGGGAATATTTTTTTTTTTTTGGATAGATACAGATACCAGTTTCGAATCTGGGTATCGGGTGAGCAGGACATGGTTGAGGGCGGCAGAGTGATTTCGATCGTCAACGAGACGAAAGCTAGTTTTGTTACCGAACATCCATATCGCGAGGGCGAATTTTGAGTGAGCATCCGAGGAGGTCTAGAACTATAGAAAACTTCATCGAGGAATCCAAACGGGGAGATATTCGCGTGATGAGTGTGCATCGTTAGTGCTGCGTGTCTTCGTATGATAACTCTTGTAGATACAGATGACATTTTAAAATTTATATATACGCAACTACGTGCGAAATCAACAACGAATCTCGTGTCGCGATTGTAAGACAACAAAAAGGAAAAATTGTCCATAAAAATAAAATTGCAAGAAACTATTCCTTTGTGTTTTGTGTTTTTGTGCATTCGCCCGTTGTTCCAGGTTGTTTATTTGTGTGTGTTACAGTGTTCAGGCGGAACACCAGCGTCAACGTATATCGATGATATACCGCCAAAGTGCCGAACAATTTTATGTTTTCCCCAGATTCTTCGACCTGGCCATTCGTCATTAGCTGTGGAACCGATGATCCATTTTCTTTCTGAATGTTGAATATTGCGTCTTCGGTGCATTAAGGTCGTCAAGATTGGCATTTCTCCATTCTAGGATTTTATCCAGATCTCGATCCAGATATTGGATCTGGCTACATCTCAACTATTGCAACGTTGATGCATTAATCAGCCGATCACTTAAAAATGAGAAAATAAGTGTACTATCCGTAAAACTGATTTTTTTTTATCCGTTGATCCTAGCAAATCATTAATGTGAAGCAGAAAGAAGGTTGGAGCCAAAATAGAACCCTGAGGCACACCGGAATTAACATTATACAGGCCCGAACACTTGCCGTCCACAACCCGGATCGATCGATTCTCGAAGAACCTCTTTGCCCAGTCACAAAGCTGCTGGGAAAGTCCGTCTGAACGAAGTATGTTCAGCAATGCTCCGTGCCAGAGGTGGTCAAAAGCTTTGAAGATAACCAATGCGACTGCTCTTCACTCATCATGCCCCTCTTTCGCAGATATCCATATATCGGTTAAAGGGTCAAAAGGTCTCCCGTGGACCGCCGGCCACGGAATCCGTATTGGCGATCAATCATAAGTCCATTTCATTCCAAATATTTAATTAACTCGGCATTGATGATATTTTTATCACCTTAGATAGCACAGACAGTAATGCTATCGGCTGGTAATTTAGTGCGAGACACCTTTTCCCCTTCTTTGGGATTCGCAGAACTCGACCGATTTCCCAGCAGATAGGAAATATCCTTCGCGCATAAGAATAGCGAAAGAGTTTGCCAAGAACCGGCGACAGTTCTGAAGCACAGTACTTAAAGACTATTGCTGGTATTCCATCCGGGCCGGTTCCGTTCTTACAGTCCAGTTCACATAAAATACGTTGAATAGTATGTGGGCGGAACCTTACATCCCACATCGAAAACTGTATCGGCGCAATCACAAGTGGCGCCGAAAGACCGGTATCCAAGTTTTAATTCGGGGCAAATAAATTCGAGAACACATTAGCTTCATCTTTTGAATTTGTGACTAGTGTTCCATTTTTTTTTTTTTTTTTTTTTTTTTCATTATTAGTCTTCTCTCGGGAGAGGCGAACCTATAGCGTCGAGTGGGCGCTCCGAGATGCCATCAAATAACTGTTGCAGTTCTTTTTGAACAGTTGCAGGTTGTAACTCTCCGGGAACACTTTAGTGGGAAGGCAGTTCCACAGCTTCCCCGCTCTGTAACGGAATGGGTTCTGATACAGGGATGTTCGCGCCGTCGGGAGATGAACTACAAACGGGTGCTATCCGTCTGATTGTCTTGTGCAGCGCATATAAACCGAATTGCGTGGAACAATGCCAAGAATCTCCGAAGAACAGCACCCGTGATAATATCTGTAAAACAGACAGAGGTCAGCTACGCGCCTCCGATGTGATAGCGACTGTAGTCCCGACGTCAGCGCCGAGTCCCCGATCAGGCGGATCGCTCGTCTCTGTACGCTCTCAAGTAGGTCGAGGGTATGTTTAGGAGCCGAGCTCCAAACCTGAGAGCAATATTCGAGCGAGGGTCTAATTTGGGATTTATATAGGAGAAGAAGTTGGGCCGGAGTAAAATACCTCTTGGCTCTAAAAAGAAAACTCAGTTTTCCTGAGGCTGATCTAGCGATACTCGACACGTGTTTGTGCCATGATACATTCCCACAGATCGTGACGCCGAGCAATTTCAAACTTTCCCCAGCCTCGAGGGCCCGGCCACTCATCATCAGCTGTGGAACCGATGATCCAGTTTCCTTTGTGAATGTTGTATACTGGGTCTTCGTTGCGTTGAACTCGACAAGATTGGCCTTTCCCCACTGCACGACTTTATCCAGATCCCGATTCAGAGAGTCAATCTGTCTACATCTCAGCTGGTGCGACGTTGATGCACCAATCGGCCGATCACTCGAAAAGGAGGAAACAAGCGTACTATCATTCGCAAAACTGAACACTTTGTTATCCGTTGTCTCCAACAAATCATTTATGTGGAGCAAGAACAAGGTTGGAGCCAAAATAGAACCCTGTGGCACCCCCGAATTAACAGGATACAGATCCGAACACTCGCCGTCCACAACAACCCGGATCGATCGATTCTCGAGGAAGCTCCTCGTCCAGTCGCAAAGCTGTTGGGAAAGTCCATATGAACGAAGTTTGCTCAGCAATGCCCCGTGCCAGACGTGGTCAAAAGCCTTGGAGATATCCAATGCGACCGCCCTTGACTCACCATGCCGTTCAATCGCAAATGTCCATATATCGGTTATAAGTGTCAAAAGGTCTCCTGTGGACCGCCTGCCACGGAATCCGTATTGACGATCATTCAGAAGTCCGTTGCACTCCAAATACTTAATCAACTTTGTATTGATGACTTTCTCCATTACCTTAGATAAAATAGACAATAATGCTATCGGACGGTAATTTTGTGGGAGACACTTTTTTCCCGTCTTTGGGATTGGCTGAACTCGAGCGATTTTCCAGCAGGCAGAAAAGGTCCTCCGTGCATAAGATAAGCGGAAGAGTCTGCCAAGAACCGGCGATAGTTCTGGAGCACAGTTCTTAAGGACTATTGCTGGTATTTCGTCCGGGTCGGTTGCCTTCCTACAATCCAGTTCACGTAAAATGCGTTGAATAGTGCGCGGACGAAATCTCACACCTCGCATGGAAGACTGTACCGGCGAGATCACAGGTCGCTCCAAAAGGCCGGGATCGAGGTTGGAATTCGCGGAAAATAAATTCGCGGACACATTAGCTTTATCCTTTGGATTCGTGACTAACGTCCCGCTGGCTGTCACTAACGGATGGAAAGAGGAGGATGCGAAGTTACCGCTGACAGCCTTTGCCATTGACCAGAAGGAGCGCGAAACAGTTGGGCACCGAAGGAGATTATTGATTACCCTGTCGTTGAAACGTAACACGGAATCTCGAATGCAAGTCATATCCTGAGCAAGGTAGATATGGCGAATCACTTGACGAATCGACCTGGGTCACACTTAAAGCAAGGATATCAGGTTTCGTTGTTTGCAAATATTGGTGGACGGCATTTACATTGGTATTGGTGAAACCGATGCCCCTGATGTTACAAAATGCCGTCACCAGTCGAGCGGGGGCCGAGCCTCGGTTATGCGATGACGTACCTCTTAAAGTTCCATTATTTATCATGATATCTGCATGATGTTCCACCTGACATAGTCCTGTGGGTTTTCGTATGTTAGTATGTCAGCACGGGCACTGTTTCACATACTCTCCACGATACTGTTCCTCCGAATACACTAAAAATTGTTCACAAAACTCCGTTGTTGCAAAATACGAGCGGACACAGAAACCAAACAAATAAACTTCGGAAATCGTATAATGAAATAAATCCTTTATTATTTCATTAATATAAATACACAGCGCTTAATTTAAGTCACTATCACTTGGTTGAATACGGAATTCAATAGAAGATTGTTCCCAGATTTAAATTGTTTAACTGATAAAATTTTACTTCTAATTCGAAACACTGCTGTCTTTCGATAATTAATTAAATGTTCTTTTACCGAATTCAAAACTCGTGGTTGATTAATGGTGAACTGAATGTTCGTTTATTTAACTTGAAACTTGTTACAAGAGATACTGTCGGTAGTATTTATGGCAGGGTTTATATATTTTTACGCGAAAAGTTTTTTTTTGGTCATGTGCCTCAAGGGTACGGTTTTACCAACGTTCCCCCGCTCCAATCCCCGCTCGGTTAGGTGCCTCACGGGCACGGTTTCACCAATGTTTCTACGCTTCACTTCGAAGGCCGAGGTAAGTAAGGACGAATAATGATTTCAACGCTCTACCAATTGAAACTCACTCTTTCTGGTAGCTACCGAACGTAAAAATGTCTTTATTTCAATAATTCCATAGTTCACTACACCCTAAACTTGAAGTATTTACAGATAACTTAATACTTAAGTCTACTTTTAATATTGGTTCATTAGTGAGTATATTTACTCTTATTCAATAGTTCAGTATTTGAACTCTTATTTTCTGTTTATGAGAACTAGTTACACTAGTTGTACAATTGTCAATTCACACAGGGACGCCAACACTAGTTATACCATTGAACCGCCACCGATATTTATCGACGATTATCCACATCCGAAGTACCACCGATTTCGTGTGTTTTAATATCACTCCGTTTCCCCCAAGCGCAACCTATTACTGAATGAATCCGATGGATCGCACTTTCCTTGAGGGTTGCTTTCTTAAACCGACACACTGACACCGCTTTCATGGTAGCTGTGGTTTTCTTGAGGATCTTCAAACCCTCATATGTTGCACACAGCCAAGGGTGCGAGCTCCTCGCTGCCCTGGACCGTGTGCAGTATGCATGGTAAACAACGCGCTATGCCGATGTTGATCGCACGGCGATAGCATTATGTGGCATTATATCTGGCCGTCATCCCAAATCAATGGCAGTGTGTGCTGGGCCTCGTCGTCACCTCCTCCTCCAGCACACTGCTTTCGTTCTGAAGGCTACGGCTGCCATTGGTGTATGGGTCAGGCCGTGGATACGAATTCGTATCATGGGCGGTGGCTATGTGTGTTTGAGGAGATGCCGCATGTCCGTTTTTGGACATAATTGCGCACCTTGCCAAACGATCGCTTGGCGGTTATGTGGATTGCCGCACGCTTGTGCGACAGAACATTACAACCGCTGGCGGTTATTTGCTTGGTGGTGAGCTGTATGTTGTTTTCCACATAGCGTCTTGCAGGTGTCCTGCGTCGGTTGCTTATGCTTACGACAACTTGCTGTTGGGAACTTGAAATTATGGTTCCGCTCTTTTTGTGACTTGATGTTTGGATTTTGAGTTATGGTTACTTCTATGTGTGACTTCGTTTGCATGTTATTAGGATCCTTTGTCAGGTCTGTAAGATTTGTTATCAATTGCCACGGAGTTGGTGAGGGTGCTCGTTACTGGTTATGGCGGATGATATTCTTACAGGTTACCCAGGTACCCTCTGTTTTACCTGGGTGCTATGTTTTATGCCGGGTTTATTAGGTCGAGGAGAGTTTTCCTCTGCTGAGGTGGTGGATTACTAGGTGGGGTATGTATGCATCCCCCACAATAGTCTTTCAATTTGCTCGACCGAATATGCGACACCACGCCGGTTGACCTGCGACGTGACTCCGTGAAGGTTAATACTTGACTCCTTTGGTGACTGTTCGTCAACATCCCCCAACCGCGATCGTCAAAGATTCCCCACCCGAGCGTAGCCAATCAGCGTTTGAGTCTATTGGACGGCTTCCATGGACATCGTCCAAGAGAACTGGAAGGGTCTACTCTGGAAGGCAAGGAGAAGGGAAAGGCAAAAATGAATAGAAAAACCACACATGTCGTAGGTCAAATCCGTTGATCCCCGTGTGGGCAGGGTATACTGCCGCCATCCGCTAGGGATAGATCCCTTGATTGACATAAGTCAATAAAACTCTTGCCGCAAGGAGGAATTGAGTTTGGGATTGTGTTTACAATTAGTGGCGATGAGTTTGGTTTAGCAAACGCATATAGGAAGTGGCCGTTGCAAGATGTTTAAGGTAAACACTTGACGGTCATATCCGATTCGTTGCTTGTTTGCGGCCTATGATCGGTGGTAACCGATAAGTGAAAATTAGCTGCAGTTGGACATGTTTATGAAGACAATGATCTGTTTATCCCATTGCCGACGCGTACAGCGTCATTTAACAGATCCCTGCATATAGCATGTCATCGGTCGGTGGGTCGGGTGCATGTTCACTCGAAACAACACTCGATCGAAAGTAAGTAGGTAGCTATGGCTACACTTGAATTGGTCATCTAAAGGTCGACCGATGACAAGGGTGAACAAATCATGCAGTATGTGAGGAAATGCTCGTCGACTCTGCATATTGACATGTTCCATGTTATGCCGGTTGTCTGAAGGATAACCAAATTGGGTTTCCGATCGTATCAGCAACAATAATTATGTAGGTAGAATTCCGACGTCCCCTGGCAGATTGTCGGATTTGTTGGATGCTGGTGAAAGTTTAATGTCATGGCAAGGTGGTAATCTTGTCATGAACCTACATTTCAGGGATGCCTAAATAGGTGCCGGGGCTTGGATGGGTAAAGCGATGGTTGGCTCTTCGGGCGCCATGAAGAACCCCACAGTCCCCCCAGGAGATCCGAATGGGTGACTAGTTTACCTCCGGAATTCTTTATATCAGAAGGCACCATCATGACTTATCCCCGTGTCAGTCCAGGTCATCAGCCACACATCCGAAACACCGCCGAAGATTTCTCTCGGTGATATCGCGGAATGTACAGCGTGATGGGGTGGTATCTCACCTTGGGACCGACTAACCAACCTTTTCTCGAACTGGTCCATCAGCCAAGCTCCGAAAGATGGCCAGGGATTTCTCCCGACCATTTCACGGAGCCTAAAGCTTGCTCGTCATTAACGGAGGAAGAGAGGAGGAAGCGAAGTTGATGGTAACAGTACTTGCCATTGATCAGAACGGAGGTGAACCAGTTGAATTAAGCCGCCTATCGTATTTGAATATAATTTTATTTTTCTTTAATACTCAGGAATACTCAAATTTAATAATATAGTTGCGCCTATGCCGATTGGTGGCCCCAATGAAAGAATGCGTCGTCTTCGTGGTAATTGCTGATATTTACATGTGATGGCTGGGTCATGGGTTGTGTGTAATAGATAAGCGTCCTTCGATGACTGTTGACCCATGATCATTGTATTGTGTTTGGAAGATAAGTGATGATTGTTGACCCATGATGATTGTATAATGCTTGGATCATGGTGCCGTGTGCTTTGATGACTGTTGGCCCATGATGATGGTATAATGTTTGAATTATGGTGCGGGGTGCTTTACTGAAAATGCAGCTATCCGTAACTGGATTATGGTGCAGTGTGCTTTATTGGAAATGCAACTATCCTTAACTCGCGCGTTTCTGATTGTAACAGAATTCATTTTTGTTGATCTCGCTGTAAAAGCTCGATTATGCCGTAGTAATCTGGTCCATATTAAATCAAACCAATGTTTATCAGATGAATTTCATTTGATAGAATGCAGAATGTAAATCTCCACCCCGAGAAGAAAAATTTCGGTGACCGGCTCTGCGCATGTGTTAATATCGGAGTCTCTAAAGCACACCTCTGACTACGAGAAGGATGCAAAAAAAGTCTCGTTAATCGTCCCAGTTGGCAGTCCCATACCCCCATACCAGTTGGCTGCACCATACCTCCATACATTGCGAAGGTGCTCACGTCGGTCATTCGCTTGAAAGGCATGTGATTGCGCAACTGATACCAAGCAGTTATCTGAATTTCCCAGTGCCGCAGCAACCTCCACGGCTCCGATGTCGAAAATATATCCAGGGTGTTTGCATAATCACCTCGGGTATCCGGCACTTGCATAGGTTCCTCCAGGAGTTAAGTCAAATTGCGGCTAACACCGAACATTTCCGCCAGCCTCCCAGCCTCAATGGTTCTGTTAGAATGTCACCCGGAGTTGTATACCTTAAAATCACCAAGGACAACAACTTAAGGAGCCGGGTGATTGATCTATATCCAGGCGACGGTATGTGAAGGATGTTCGAAAAATGTCACTGGTCTATCGTCATTCGAGTAACAGTAACGACAACAAAGAAATTTAACAGAATTCCCCAATACGACATTCAACCACACGATGTCCAAGGTGAGGGTATATTGCCATCTACTCGAATCATACTTGTCTGATAGAACGTTCAAAGTAACACACGAAGGAGCTCACTCTAGTTTCTATTCAATAGAAGCAGGCGTACGTAAATAAATCTGAAACGTAGACAGATGTATTGGTTAATCGGGAATCACTCTCAACTCAATCTCTATTGTAAAAGATTGATCTATCAATCTATTATCAAGCCGATCTGGATATATGGAATCCAATTATGGGGCTGTACAAAGCAATCCAATAGAGATATAATTCAACGAAGCCAGAATAAATTCCGTCGCATTATCACGAATGCCTACCGTTTTGTGACAAATCAGGAACTTCATGATGACCTAGAGATGAAATGGATTTATGAAGTTATCCAAGAATATGCTGTCAAACACGAAAGACGGCTACATAATCATACCAACGTTGAAGCTATCAGCTCTTGGATATTACCCACGAATTGAGACGGCTAAAACGGACGAAACATCATGAATTAAGATTGTGACGCATATGACAATCAGTACTAGAATATTCGAGCAAGTCCGAAATAAAGTACTAGAATATTCTATCAAGTACTGGAAAACTGGAGACTATGAACTATAGAACATTCAAGGCTATGGAACGGACGGAAACGAAACACCGAATCAGAATGTGAGAAAACGGTATAAATACGTCGCACACAGATCATGTAGTAGAAAGTAATAAGTGAGAAGTAAGTACGTCGCACACAGATCATGGAGACGAGTAAAAAGTAGAATGCGAAGCAAGCGATAAGTAGGAAGTAATAAGTGAGAAGTAAGCAGTCAAAGACGCGATAAGTATGGAAGCGATAAGTAAAGAAATCCTTAAGCGTGCGGTAAAAGTAACCGTTGTTATTAACGGACTAATAAAGTGTTAGATTAATTCAAAACCGATTTAACGGCTCTTATTTATTAAAAATAATTAATCCAGCGAACCCCAAGTTCGCTACAATTTGTGTCAGAAATTGGATTAATTATTGGTGAAATAAATAAGTCTGTGGACGTGTCAGGTCGACATTTGGAGGACCGGGACATGGATAGCAGAGGAGAGAAGCCAATTCTTCGACAACGTCTGCAAGCAGCAATAGAGGAAGAGGATATTGATGTCGGCACAGATGCTTTTACGAGTGGGCCAGACTGTCTGGATGAAGAAGAAACGGCGAGTCAAGATGGTGCCAATGTAACGGAGAAGAGTTCGCAACCGTTGGACATGTCGGAGATGTTCAGGATGATGATGGCAAAATTGGACGCGCAAGCTACTGATATTAACTCAAAATTGGAAGCGCGAGTTGCAGAGTTTAAGGCAAAATTGGATGCGCGAGCTACAGACGTTAATGCAAAACTGGACGCGCGAGCTGCAGGGTTTAAGGCAACATTGGATTCCCAAAGGCAGTGTATGAAAGAATTCTGGGACTTGGAAGCGGAAGAATCTGAGGATGAGGAGGAATTGGAGCCACATGAAAGGAAGAAACTCAGGAAGATCAAAGCTATGGCCGACAGCAGTGAGGAAGATGAGGAAGATGACGATGATGTGTTACGTGAAGAACTGAAGGATATCATCGATGATAACCTGATTGAAGAGGACGGCAGTGATGGTGAAGACCCTGATGCTTCAGGCCGTTTCCCGAAACGGATTTACAATGATGAGGACGAGTTGGACGACCGACTGGAAGACGACGACTGTGACTTTATTGAAGACAATCTTGGTTTGAAAGTCGAACGCAGAAAGCGTTCCAAGCGTCTGCGTCGTACACAGGACGAAGAAAGTGATGGAGAGGCACAGCACGTCGATGAAGTTTCAGCACGTGAGGCTATAGCCGAACACCTATACGACGACGAAGACGATGTTGAACGCCGCTCTGAACGTTGTCACAGGGAAACTGAGGCGGCACAACATTTCAATGATGATGAGGAATCGGAGTCTGATGCTGAGGATTTTATTGTAGACGACGAAGGAAGGCCAATTGCTGAGAAGAAGAAGAAAAGACGATTTCTAGTCACTGACGCGTCATTGCAAGAAGGTCAGAACAGTTTCGGTGTAGATTTCGACTATGAGGATTTCACTAAATATAACGAGGACGGATATGAACCCGAATACGAACCTAGTGTATTGGAAAGTGGTCACTTTATGGATTTGGACAATGAAATCTGTAAAACGGATATTCCTGAGCGAATGCAATTGCGCGAAGTTCCGGTTACGCCTGTTCCAGAGGGACCCAATGAACTACAAGATGAAGCTGAATGGATTTACAAACAGGCGTTTTGTAAATATACTGTTTCCGAACAAGAGAGATCGTAAGAGAACGTATGTTGGTGGTCGAGACCGCTATTGTAAGCCACCACATACGGCGGGAAGGATCAAGCAAGCCCTAGATTGTAGGCGTAATCAACAGCTAGAGGTGCCGTTCATTGCGTTCTATAGAGAAGAACACGCGAAACCAGAATTAACGTGCGACGATTTATGGAAAGTCTATTACTACGACGCACGCTGGTGTTTACTGTCAGCTCCAAAGAACAAACCGCTCCAGTTATTTGAAAAGATGCGGAACTACCAGTTGGATACGGTTATGAAATCGACAGATGCTCCAATACCAGATGATATACGTGTAATTAAAGATGAAGACCTAGATCGCTTACGTGATGTGCAAACTCCAGACGAGCTTAAGGTTGTGCGCATGCATTTTCTCTTATACTATTCGCATGGGATCACTAAAATCCAAGACGCATTCCGTCGTCAGGAAAATAAAGAATGGCGGCAGGCTAGAGCTAACGCGAAAAGGAGAGCAGTACAAAATTTGGAAGAAGGTCAAGAACTTCCACCGCCGAACACCAAGATGAAAGTGGTGCATCGCGACCGACTGGCAACTTTGGTTAGTCCAGAGGACCAGTGAACTTAGTTTGGGACGAACTAATCTAGGCGGAGGGTGTTGTACTATAATATTTACCTTCACCACACACCTTGTTCATCACACACCCTTTTTCATTAATAAGAACACACTTGGTTTATTACTATTTAAAATTGGTTTTTATTGGTAGTCACCAACACTTATCTCTTACTATTAAAATTGGTTTTTCTTAGTAGTCACTTGGCTACTCTCATGTTAAATACTTTGGCAATGTCACAAACAACACATATTTCACTTTTCCGACCGTCTCCGTTAATCGCCCAGAACCAACTCAACTCTATAACGATCGTTTGATCGGAGGAAAACCTTTTTTTCCACGTTAACTAAAAGCAACGTGTTTTTTTTTTTTGCTTTCTCGCTGACCTCACATAAAATCCTTTGTATCCGGATCTCTATTGTGAGCCAGCCATCTTTTGTTTGATCCTTCGGTAATTTTCCTAGGATCGACAATTTCCATAGGCCATTAAACATTACTTGGGTTTTTAGTAATGTTTAGGGCCAAATGTTTCGCCAGTTGAGATTCTTGGATCCAACTCTATTAGTTGGATCTGGGTCGCCAACTGGGAATAGCTAGACCAACTCCACTAGTTGGTGCTCGAACGTGCGTGTACCAGTACAGTGCAGAGGTAGGGTGGCAATAATTAATTATGTTGACTAGCTAACTATTAATTGGGTTAATTTGTTATAAAATATAATTAGTTATTGTTTCAATTCGTAGACAATTATCAGGGTTAGTGTGTGTGCGTTTGTGTGTGTGAGAAACCGAAGGCTCGATTGGCTATAGAGTGGCAACGTTGTAGGTCGAGGTAATTGAAAAATCTCCGCCATTTTGTGGAGAAGTGCCTGAACGACGATATTTGCCGCATCAGCCGCGGCAACGATTTGAATAAGCCCTTACCTTATTCAATTGGTTGAGGTCACTATTCCGGTTGATTTGATGAACATTTGTCAAGCTCCAAATTTTTCGCCAACTGCGCATGGCAAGACCAACTCCACTAGTTGGTTCTCGCAAATGGTCGCCCATTGGGCACAGCAAGACCAACTCCATTAGTTGGTTTTCATAAATGTTCGGATCCTTGACCATTTGACGTTGTAGTTGAACGACGTAGTCGTCAATATGTTGAAGTGTTGGTTCGATCGTGTGTTCATAGTTCGCTTTCTGTTGGTCTTATTTCCTGAAGGGTGTCGGCATCTTTCCTGTTCATCATCTTCTATATCCCCTACTCTTGTTACCGAAAATCCAACTTAGACACCGACTCCGTGAGAGTGATGCCCCCAGACTCGTGATTTGCGGTGCCTGGGTGGTGTTAAGAGGGTGCCCCCAAAGCGTTGCGTCCAGGCGGCGAGAAGTGATGAGCCCCAGACACGTGACAGCGGTGTGTCTAGGTGGGTTGTAACGTAGCTCCGTACGTAATGTAAAAATAGGTTGGACGTAGTCCCATGTCGGATCGTAAATCCGTGCGTAGAATAAAATATGCTGGACGTAGTCCCATGTCGGATCGTAAATCCGTACGTTGAATATAAATATGTTGTTGAATTACAAACTGGCACTCGAATAAGCCAGAGAGGTTGCGCATCCAGGTTGTTATCAGGAAGAATAATCTGCTGATCAATTGCAACCTTCGTTCCATTGTGCCGCAGGATGGAATAGTCTCCATGCCAGGTATCTTTTTTCGTTGACTGGTGGCTGGACCATGTGTTCACAATTCGTTATCCGTTGATATGATTTCTCGAAGGGTGCCGGCATCTTTGCTGTTCCTCATCTTCTATATACCCTAATCATGTTACCGAAAGCCCAGCTTAGACACCGACTTTGTTGAAGTGGTGCCCCCAGACACGTGATTCGTGGTGCCTGGGCGGTGATAAGAGGGTGCCCGCAGAGCGTTGCGTCCAGGTGGCGAGAAGTGAAGAACCCCAGACACGTGACAGCGATGTGCCCAGGTGGCGAGAAGCGACAAATCCTGATGCGTGGGCGATGAGTCCAGATAACCAGAACCGGTGTACTCCAAACTGTGACAGCCTTCCGATGACATGGTTTTTATTGGTGCCGGCATCTTTCCTGTTCATCATCTTCTATATCCTCTACTCTTTATACCGAAAGTCCAACTTAGACACCGACTCCGTGAGAGTGGTGCCCCCAGACACGTGATTCGCGGTGCCTGGGCGGTGATAAGAGGGTGCCCCCAGAGCGTTGCGTCCAGGCGGCTAGAAGCGATGAACCACAGACACGTGACAGCGATGTGCCCAGGTGGCAAAAAGCGGCAAATCCTGGACGCGTGACAGCGATGCGCCCAGGTTTCGAGAAGCGGTGCCCCAGGAACGTGGTGTAGATGAAGCGGTGAAAGTCGCAATTCCCGGGGTTCTTGGATTTATTCATCCCCAGTCCAATGTTTCCCGCTCTGGTGACGGCAAAAGCCAACTCCAATAGTTGACTTGGGAATAGCAATCAAATTAAGCGCCAACTCCAATAGTTGGGATGGGAATAGCGATTAAACTGAACACCAACTCCAATAGTTGGTTCTGGGGACAGCATGCAAAATGAACACCAACTCCAATAGTTGGTTCTGTGTACAGCAAGCAATTTGAACACCAACTCCAATAGTTGGTTCTGTGTAGAGCCAGCAATTTGAACACCAACTCCAATAGTTGGTTCTGGGTACAACAAGCAATTTGAAGACCAACTCCAATAGTTGGTTCTGGGTACAGCAAGCAATTTGAACACTAACTCCAATAGTTGGTTCTGGGGACAGCATGCAAAATGAACACCAACTCCAATAGTTGGTTCTGTGTACAGCAAGCAATTTGAACACCAACTCCAATAGTTGGTTCTGTGTAGAGCCAGCAATTTGAACACCAACTCCAATAGTTGGTTCTGGGTACAACAAGCAATTTGAAGACCAACTCCAATAGTTGGTTCTGGGTACAACAAGCAATTTGAAGACCAACTCCAATAGTTGGTTCTGGGTACAGCAGGCAATTTGAACACTAACTCCAATAGTTGGCTCTGGGTACAGCAAACAAATTAAACGCCAACTCCAATCTCCAGTTCGATTTTTGGGTTGACATTAAGTATAGGACCGGATGTGCCTTTGTTGACAAACCTTTTCTTAGTACTAACCGCTTGCTTTACTGTGAGAGCTTCTAGCTCTGTCGTTAGATCTGATTTCAAGCTTAAGCTTCATTGAACTGTCTTTTCGACTGTTCTGCCCGATGGGCATCGTCCTCTTCTTGAGGTTCTTTCATTATACGCGGGGCGTACCTAATCCTGTAGCGCGGATCGTGAACGTACCTGCAACATCGTTAAAAGAGAAGCCGAATGATGTCCTCAACCTGGTACTGGGAACGATCATCATGTTCCTTGATTTACCTGCTGTGAATTCTGCAGAAGTTAGATAAATTAAACAACTATGGATCTTAAAAAGTGGACTGTAATTTAGATTATTACTTGATTATTATTTAATTTGTTGTTTGACTTGTGCGTTAATATTGAAATGTAAGATGCTTATATTGGAGGTTGTAATATAGGAAAAAACAGGAAATGTATATATCTTTTTTATTTTATTTTCCGCCGATTACAAAAGAAAATTATTTGAATAAACGTAGAAGTTAGTTCTATTTGCAAGAGTAGTGAACTACTCAACCAGTAGGCTCAAATATATCCAGTCCGATTGAAACTCAGGAAATATATATGTGGTAAGCATCCTCCACTTGACCACGGTGTCTTCGTTTTTCAGAAGAACATCTGCCAGAGTTGCAATCATTGATTCTCATCAGCGTTTGTTGATGTACGAACCTGCATCATGATTTCCATAGTTATCAGTAGACTTCCTTACCGCGTTCTACCTGATGAGTGTTCAACCATTTGTGCTGCAGGAACTGGACAAACAAAATCTTCAAAAATATTGAATGCTGCAATATTTGTGCTGCATGAACTAATTAAACAAAATCTTCAAAAATGTTGAATGCTGAGATATTTGTATTAAGATTCGTGGTGACACATAAAGTGGTTACGACATTGGTCGAAAATCCTAATTGAGCCATCCAGAACACCTGACGTGAATGCAAGAAGTACCATTCCGCAAATTTCCGATATTTCTCATCCACGTTTTTAGGACTTCCATATCTTCTAAATGTGACCAGTCGGGAACTGGTTGTGCTGCGACTTGTCTAAATACCTCCATCCATTGTAAGAAACCATCTCCTTTGATTAAGTCGAGAGACAGCACATATATATGAGGACGTGATGAATCTTTAAACTTTGCCTTTGTACGAAGATCAATTGTTCTGAAGGGTCGTTCAGTAGATGCACCATCAAATTATAAAGCACTGCTACAAACAAATTCATGGCTTCATTTAATGATGCCGGTTCCTTGGTCTTTTAGTACTCACAAAAATCTAACCAATTGATACAGTCAACAATGCATACTGGATCTGTGATAGTTGTTCTTCGGTGTACTTTCGTTGCTCAGGAACAACAGTTATTGTGGCCCGTATCAGTTCCGTCCGTTTGTTCTGGTCCATTTTTTAATCATTATTATTTGTTTTTCCTGGTTTACCACTCGAATATTTTTAATTGTTTTTCGTATCCTACGTTAAATACAATTCCTTTTCATCGAACATTTGTCGCTACCCGCCGGTAGAGAGTGTTGACGAAAGTGACACTGTTATGCACACAAAGCAAAGCACCACACATCACTTTTCAAAGTTAAGATCCATTGGGATCGCTAGTTAATTTATTTATGAAATTATATGAATTGCCACCTACCTTGGTTTTCGGCGATAATTCCCTCGTTGAGGCCTGTTGGTGATGATGTCTTCAATGGCTTGATGGATGATATAAAACTCCACACTTCGAGCATCCGGCTCGAAGGACCAAATGCTACACAGTTGTTACGTTCTGGATGTGATTTTAATCGTTCATAAAAAATGAAGAACAGATTATTGATGTATCGTTTACCTTTCAAGGCGTTTTTAAATCGTTTCATTGTGAACATTGAAACCGTAATAAAGGTTAAATTGTAGTGTTAAAATGTGTTTAATTACTGCCCAATGCGGCAGTCATTTTCTGAGTCAACGTCATGATTTTCATTTTCCTGTCACGTCGAGGAATCTTTCTAGATGCTGAACGGTGCCAAAGATATTTTGTACATCTTAATGCTATTGTTGTCCAGCAATCCTATTCACATGCATCGCTCTTTGTTCCGTTTAGGAAACGTATCTTTACAATGGATTAAAAGACACGGTGCCGCCATTGAGTTTTGTTCTCAGATGTACTTCTGGACTCTATGGTTATATTCTCTAGCGATGTCGGTAGAGAATTTTTCTTAGCGGATTGGTACATTAATCAATCTGCAGGGGATTCACCATATGTGATCCGAAATTGATTGGGGCTTCGCCCGGTATGAATGTTTGGGTGGGTGGTTTTGGTACGTAACAGGGTAGTGTGACGCATATGACAATCAGAACTAGAATATTCTATTAAGTACTGGAAAACTGGAGACTATGAACAATAGAACATTGAAGGCTATGGAACATTCGGAAACGAAACACCGAATCAGAATGTGAGGAAACGGTATAAATACGTAGCACACAGATCATGGAGACGAGTAAGAAGTAGAATGTGAAGCAAGCGATAAGTAAATAAATCGTTAAGCGTACGGTAAAAGTAACGGTTGTTATTAACGGACTAATGAAGTGTTAGATTAATTCAAACCCGATTTAACGGCCCTTATTTATTAAAAATAATTAATCCAGCGAACCCTAAGATCGCTACAATATGTTAAAATCTAACATACTAAAATCGAGTTGGGAGCTGAACACTGGCCCAGTAAACCCTTACACGTTTTACTTAATTACACTAAATTAAGTACAATTAAAACCTAGTATTAAATTATATTTTTAAGATTGTACTATTCATCAATAAAGGATGTTATCAAAAACAAAAAAGTGCGCAATGTGACGATTCCAAGAAAAGGTACCCAATCGTTCTCCATCGTAGCGCAGTTTGCAATAGTCTGTAATCATAAAATAAGAAATTTTATAACATTTGTCGCAGTCCGAACCTGACGGACATGCAAACTTTAGCTACCGATTTTCGAATTTTTTTTGTTTTGCTCTTTAACACTGAATAAAAAATTATTTTATGAAAAAATCATCTACATTTAGGTTCAGACTCCAATAAATTTCATTTACTTTAAAATAAAAAAGTTATTGAGATATCGTGGAGAGCAATGTGAAAAATATGGTTTCGAGAAAAACGTGTTTAGAGTTTTGGTATTACATTGTCAACTACAAATAGATGCTACTTTCTAAAACCCTGAATATTCGTGTATGTAGAGGCGTTTCGCCCCACAATTACTGAGTCATACTATATTTCCGGCCTCTGGTGACAAATACATCACCTATTTTAGTATGGTCATACAAGTGAGAAATTGAAATCTGTTGACGTAATGCACACGCTAGCACGCAGATTTAATTTCCACGTAAAAAGATGGGTCGCCTTTTTAGGATCTAATTTTTTTATAACATTATTTTTGCAAACACGGTTTTGGGCACTTATTTTACACACTATAAGCTATCAAAAAATGAAAGAAATACTCGATTTCTTAAAACTTCTTGCTGAAAACCTCCCCTTATGTGAATGATAGAACGCCATATCAGGGATATACTTTAATTGTTAGTGGAACAGTAATTAATCGGTACATAATCTTCAACCGAAGCAGAACATTTGAGTTTTGCGGAGGCGGAGACGGAAGCTGTTGTATGATTGTAAATGTGTTATGGGAGTACATTTTGTAGCCATTAATTTAATGTTTCACCTAAAATATCAGTTGTTTCGGGCGACGATTATTAAACAAACATTTATCGTAGGGCTCGTACTTAAGGAAAACAGAGTGGCTGGTTTCCTGACAAACCTAGCTCCGAATTCGCATTTTCATTTCCTGCTTGTTCTGCCCAATGAATAATCTTCCCCTTCAGAACAAGACTGTAAGGTCTGTTAAAAGTCTCTTCTTTGGCAGACTCCTCTCAGTTTTTTCTAAGAATGTAAAGTAGGTATACACGTTCGCCCATATAAACCTTAAGTGTAAGCACCAGGATATGCATTTACTTGCTTATTTTGCGCCTTCTGTTTTATTATTATTAATTGTGTTATTTGTATAATATTATTGGGGGTTAAGCGGTTTTGAAGCAAAGGCTAAAACCAATACCATTTCGAAATTTTAAGTGCTCTCGAAACTGATGTATTGCCCTGGGTTAGCAATATGTGCTTGTATCCGATATTTTAAACACTTGGTAAAAATTTCCGAAGTATTCATAAAAAAAAAAACTCACTTGTGCTACAGAACATCAAATGACATACAATTCAATGCCCACTAATAAAGTCCATTTACGTCCCTCCAATGCGTGTATCTCTGAACTAAATAAGTACTAAATTAAAAGCTGAATAAAAATTCATTGACCCTAAGAGATATTGTGTAAATAGTAACTCTCTAATTTACGTACGGCTTGTTTGCATATTAAACGAAACCCACTCCGCCGACGACGTCAATACAAATACCCGACACAGAAGATGCATATCAAATTAGCATAAAATTGCACAAATCAAAAATTTACTCATATAATTAATCCAATTCATAAACAAGAACGAAGCCACGAAATAGAAAAACAGTGACGTGACGTGTGTGACAATTAAAACAAAGTGCAACAACAACAAACAAACAAAACAAATGCTAAAAGAGAAAAAAAAACGTGCTCACAAAATCACTTCAGTGAGGTGAAAACCAACGTCAGACAATTAAATTATATCACCTCAGTCGTAAAAGTGAAAATTAAAATACACAATATATTGCTAGTTAAGCAAACAGTTTTCAAAGCATCATTTGGCGCGAGTGCAAGATTACTGAATATTAGCCGACGATACCCGAGTTCGAGTCGGCGTACGGAAGAAAACGACTTCGTGGTTCGTATTGCGGTCGCTTTTGTTTTTTTTTAAATGAAAACAAACTGGAAAGAACCAGCATGAACACGGAGGAAGATAAAAACGCGACAAACAAACGAAAAGGTACACAGAAAATCTCCATTGTGACGCGAAGTAAAGCCGCGAAATTAACAATGGAAAAAAAAATGTCAGCAAATGGACGAGGACAGAGAGCGCCCCTCCCCCTACAATTTTAATACGTATGGGGCAAACAATTCGTTCGCTTCTCTTGCATCCTCAGAGTCTGAGGATGAAGAAGGGGAAATAACTGAATTGTAGGCGAAACTTACGAGGGCAAGAGCCCGTCTAGAAGAGAGACGCCGAAAGAAAAAAATAGCGGCACTCGAAAAAGAAAAAGACACCGAACAACAACAAAAGCCGAAGCCAAAAGTCGGCCAACAGCAACAGCAACAGCAACATCAATATCAACAGCAACAATCAACACAAAATCGACCACAGCAAGCAACACAACAGCGGCAAAGCAACAATAACAACCAAAAAATAAAGATGCCACCAATCAACACCATAGATATTGAGTGTAAGGAATTGGTAAGTCTTTGTTAGCTAGCTATAGGAAACAATTTTGTAGTTAAAAGACTGGCTGGTAATAGGCATGCCATTCAAACCTATGCGGTGGCAGACCACGAAAAAATTAAAGAGGTCTTAAAAAGGGCCACCGCCGAATTCTACTCGTTCACGCCGAAGCAAACAAAGAGGGTAACGGTTCTATTAAAGGGTGTCGACCCTGAGATGGAACCTCAAAAGTTGAGGCACGACGATCTCGAGTTTATCTCCGTAAAACCGTTCACCACAACCAAGACAAGAAGGGAAAACCGCAAGCTACCCTTCTTTTTGGTTCAACTAAAGCCCAGCAGCAGAATTGGTGGTCTAAGAAAGATTACGGTCTTGGATCATCAAAGTGTCACATGGGACAAGTTAAAAAAAGGCAGAGACATCCTGCAATGTATCCGCTGCCAAAGGTTTGGTCACGCAGCGGCGAACTGTGAAATGCAGTACCGTTGCGTAAAATGCGGAAAAGACCATAAGACAGAAGAATGCCCTCTGGGAAAAAAAGGGTAGAAGACAAAGCCCTTCTAAAGTCTGCAGTGTACCGGAATGAGGGACACCCCGCTAATTATCGAGGATGTCCTAAATTCCGAGAAATAATGGCAAGAAGTGTGACCCTGCAAAAAAACACAGAGCCAGCTCGTACTACAACAATGCCCGTAACATCGCAGCGGTCGTACGCACAAGTTGCGTCGGGTGGGAGACCATCAAACCAGGCTACAACATTGGTAGCCACAAATACTCTCACACAGACTGAAACAACATCGCAAGCAGACGTGGTCACGGTTCTGCTTAATCTGCAGAGACAGATGACACAGCTGCAAAACCAAATAAACGAGATCTACTCGTACTTGCCCAATCTAAACAAAAAGTCAATATAAACCCTCTAACCACAACATCAATAAAAGCTCTTGTCGTGAATGTAAATTCACTAATAAGAACTGAGAGAAGAGCCACTCTTTTCAACCTGTTGCAAGTTGAACAGCCTGATGTACTTCTGGCGGGGAAACAAAGTTAAACCAGAGACACAAGATATGGCATAAAAACTACGATATTATACGAAGAGACCGACCTATCTCCTCTCAGTGGGGGGGGGGGGGGGGGGGGGTGTCGCAATCTTTATTAGAAAAGGGATCCCTCATAAAGTTATATATAGTGGAGAAGCGCGCAGGTTCCGGGTGCTGAAAGCCTGTATCGTACGCATACCCCTTCAGCAAGGAAGGGGTTTGTATGCGATTGCGGTCTACGCACCTGAGAAGCACCAACATAATCTATTTATAGCAGAGCTCGAGACTCTCTTCCGATGCTTACAATTGCACCTGGGCAAAAATTACTTTATCCTGGGGGGAGATATGAACGCCAAGCATAGAAATTGGGGAAATTATATATCTAATGCCAGAGGAAATCAGTTGGCTGGCTGGTTAGATCAGTTTCATACTGAATATAGAACTGACCTGCTAGCTACGGAATATCCATCGTTCCCTAGAGGTAGATCGTTCTGAGATATCTTGCCAATCGACTCACGACTGAGATTAATTAGCACCAACAGACGAAACACAAACTGTTTACGGACAATTGAATACGACAGTGACCACTGTGCATTCACGGCAGTAATAGAGCTTCCGAACGAGCTCGCAGATCTGGAGGAATTCGTGATCCCGCAACAACAACAGCCTGATGTACTTCTGGAACAACAGAATTCGAGCTATAAAAACTAATAACCCGAATATGTTCCCACAAATAAATAAAATATTCAGGAGAAATAATCAAAATGAGATTCAGTGTCTCCAAATCCCACGTACTCAGGTAAACAAGCAGCTGCTAACCAACATTGGCATAGATGCAGAGAACGCTATCCTCAATAGTGAGCTCTTCGTGATCGAAGATCCTTTGGAAAAGGTGTACGCTGTGGGAGCTGTCTTTCAGGAAATGTACAAGGTGAATGAAAGCATTCACCGAAATCACGACCTGGAAGACAGAGTTCTACTCAATCACCTGGACCTCCGGAATGAAATTTCACTTTGGCAATCGGAGAATCCGGGTTTTACCGAATTCAGTGAAGATAATCTGTCAATTGACATTAATGCCAATGGTGTAGTGGCTAATGGCCTTCTAATAACAAGGGAAGGAATCCAGAGTATCTTTGACCCATTAAGAAGCAAAAAGTCAGTGGGAATAGATGGAGTAGCTAACATCGTACTCAAGAACCTGCCCCCAATGGCAATAGATATATACACGGTCCTGTTTAACAACGCGTTGAATAAGCATATTATCTCTCTAGTACTCTCTCCGATTCTTTTTAACATTTACATTAGCGACTTATTAGATGCACTTGTGGGGGTATAAGTTGATGAATGTGCCGACGTACGGCACGGATTTCTTATATTCCCAACGATCTTGCTCCGATGAGGATAGTCCACCCAGGAAGACAGGAACAATAGCAAACACACTGAGGTTGATTGATTGTAAAAATGTTTTTGTTTTATTTGATTTTGTTGTGCCATCGCGGCTGAGTTTTTAATTAACATTTTGATAAGTAGAACGTTCTTGGGCACTCGAGGTGCGTCAGCCTGTTACACGAACAACAGCTAAAGACACATTTTTATCGCAATATAAATACAATTTAAATCACTATAACTTTACACTTCTTCTGTTTCGTTAGAGGGTCTCCGATTTCCGACTGTTCATTTAGTTATATTAGGGAATCTTCGCGGACGAGCGTGTGCATAAGTATGCACACGCGGCGATGGTTAGCGTAACGACCTCCTCCTGTGAATCTTCTTAATCGACTGCTTTGAAAAGGGAAGAAATTGGATACAACCAAAAGATAACATACTTCTGCTCTCTCATTGCCACGTCCTTCGATGTGTGGTAGGTTACATCGGTAATCTGATGATCGAAGAGAGCGGGACAATAAGAGAACAGAAACATGCTGTACGATTACCTTGGGGTGGATTTGGTTGTATGTGCATGAATCAATGTAGTTCTGAGCGGAACCCGTTGACCTGATTCGGTAGTATGGTGAGTTCAGTGTACATTGATCCATACGAAGGCAGAACTGAGAAAGAGAGGGGAATTGAGCTGATGATATTCACCTGCAAAAAGAGAACATTGATCCCCAGCGAATGAAGTGTCTGGAGAAAAACCGAAGTAACGCTAGGGAAATATTATCACGTGATTCAATCGAATGTGCTGATAAATTTCCCAAGCGGATCTGCAATGATACGACAACTTTGTCTGGCTGGATTTGGTTGTCGCCAATCTACATGGACACGAGTTGCCGTATGGCAAAAAAGGTAAGTTAAACTCATTTATGCATTGTCTGTGTGGTACAATGAGTTTAGCTATGTGTCCTTGGTGGAAACATGCTTTGCAGGTGAACAGGTAAGTAGGGGGAAATGGGGTTGATTTGACGCGCTGAAAGGCGGTCGAAATTAGGTAGGAAATGTTCGTTGGAATTGTGGGTTGTTTCTCATGTAGAATAGAGAAACCCCCCACAGTACTCCCCCGCCAGTGACGTAGTCACGAAATAATGGTAGGGCGGAAGGAGTAGTTTGATGGGTGTCGAAAGGAAGTGAGGTTGGTGATGGATTGAAAGGATGGCTAGACGCTTGAACGATAAGGTAGGTCTTCTCGCTTCGAAAGGCGCGGTGGTGAGGTATTGTAACTGTCCTGAGTGACGAGTTCTTTGCTCGGTGGGCCTGGGTCGATACAAGGAGTGGACACGTTGTTACCGCGTTGATGCCACATGGGCAAGGGGTATGCGGCGTGGTCCACTGACCTGTTATGGGTCATTTGGACCAACAGGTTTGTCGTCCGAATAGGTCAGGGCCTATCGGGGTGAAAGAGGTTCGAGCCAGGGTTGATCGCATCCGCGGGAGTCCCTAGAAAGAAGAATTGTTGCGTGGGAGTAATGGTGGTAGAGGCGGGCGTCCTGACTATTGTTTCCTACTCGGAGTAGCGGGTGGATAGCAAGGAGCTGGCCTGGGGAGTCGGGTATCCTACTGGTTGTTTGCTACACGTAGTAGCTATGGTTCAGTGAGGAGCCGAAGTTGTGAAAGGGCGTGAAGCCGAAAGGATTGAATGGGGGCGTCGTGTGCCAGTATGCCACTACGGGCCAGTAGGTCGAACTATGTCGAATGGTTTGGTCGGTGTCGAACGATGTCGACAGGGTTGCGTAGGGTTGAGGGACGGCGAGCTGGGTTACGTGGAGTCGGCTGGTGGGCGTCGTTGTGCCGAGGTTGAGAGAGAAGTCGGTTTGAAAGAGAGGGCGGAGTCTGAGGAGTGTTGCGTGAAGTTGGGCGGAGGAGAAGGGTGTCGGGTTAATGGAGTGAGATTGAGCCGATGTCGAGGAGGTGTGTTAATGCGGTGTTGTGCGTGGGTGTGTGCCCGGAAGGGGCTTACAATGGTTTATAATATGATTATTTACAGTCAGTTATTTTCTAGGGATTATATGCTTAATTACATACAATATCTTATTTATTAATTACACTTTTTCTTAAATATAATAATAATAATGCAAAAAAAATATTTTCTTTGATTATGAAATAAAATTAAGTAATGTTCACAGATTCAATTAAAACTAAATGTGTTAAAAAGTAAAAAAACCGTCTTCATTGACGTTGTTAGTGAACAATTTATGTTGTATTGTACATCTAGTGTAAAGAGAACGTTTACTTGTATATATGGTATTCATTATTGTTTATGTGTATATAGAAACCTTAAACTTATAGATTTCACATAGATTTCCCAACGTATATGTATATTTGTTTGTTTCTTTCATTGTTGGAAATTTTTTTTGCTTATGTTGGTTTTGCTATGAAAATAATTTATATATCGTTTAAAACTAGAAACAGTTTTATATGTATGTATATACACATCATTGCTGTAGTAAGATTTCTTATGTTAAGGTTTTTATGCATTAAGTTTTATATCTGCTTCTAGAATAGCAGTTGTATCTCAATTTTTCTATCAGTTATAATTTCAGTTTCATAGATTTTAAAGCCTATTCTTAGGAATTGCTGTTTCTGATCGAAACTTCTTAAATACGAAATTTCCATAAATCAAATGTTTTACAAGAAATTCATTAAGTACTTAAATCGAATAGTAGAGATACTTATTCTTAAATTGTAAAAAGAAGATTCAATGAATTAAAAATAATAATAATGATAATAATAATAAACAAGCACTGCTTTTGGCTTTAAAATTATGCACAAGAGTTTCATGATCTTTCGTCATGCATTGTTACTTAGGTTTACACATTCTGCTTAATTCTATGCTATAATTCTAATTCCTTACTACGACAAATTTGATATAAGCAGAGGAATGATAATTAAAGATACTCCGTATTCACATACAAAAACACATTAAAGTAAAAACTTAAAGCTAAATCTAGGGAAAAAAATGTTTAAACTACTGTACTACATTATTTGCATTGGTGTTTTTTGTTTTTCATTTATTTATAATTTTTTTCAATCTGGGTCTCGATCAGGGCTATTCCCTAAAAATTTACTCGCCTGTGTCGTTGATATTGGTGATGGCGCAGATGATGAAGATGCAGATGCTGTCCCTGATGGGGTGATACTTCTCGCTTAATCCTCATCTTTGAAAATTTTCGCTTCTATGAGTCACGACGATGTATCTGTTGCTTGATTCTGCCACGCCACTTTGTATATTCTCGTTTTTTCTCTTTTAATGTCTTTTTTTACAATTATTTTCCACTTTAATTTTTTTTGAAATTGTTTTAGTTGATTTTGATTTATCCTGATTTTTGTTGAAATTTGTTCACTATGATTTTTATTGTTTTTGAAATTTAGTTTTGTTTTTGAAATGTTATTGCTTAATTTTGTTTAAATTTCTTGATTGTCTTTTTTTATAACTGATTTTGTTTAATTTTGAACGTTTATGGAATTTTGAATTTTTTGTTGATTAAATTTCTTGATTGTCTTTTTTTTTTTTTTTTTTTTAAATAACTGATTTTGTTTAATTAATTTGAACTTTTTGTTGAAGTTTTTGTTCACTGAATTTTCTATTGGGATTTTAACTGTTTTTGAATAGATTTTGTTTGTGTTTAAAAATTTTCTTATTTTAGCACTTTTTTTTATAAAATTTATGTTCGTCAGAAGGTTGCGTATCCTTTGTCGCGTCACCAATGTGGGGGTATAAGTTGATGAATGTGCCGACGTACGGCACGGATTTCTTATATTCCCAACGATCTTGCTCCGATGAGGATAGTCCACCCAGGAAGACAGGAACAATAGCAAACACACTGAGGTTGATTGATTGTAAAAATGTTTTTGTTTTATTTGATTTTGTTGTGCCATCGCGGCTGAGTTTTTAATTAACATTTTGATAAGTAGAACGTTCTTGGGCACTCGAGGTGCGTCAGCCTGTTACACGAACAACAGCTAAAGACACATTTTTATCGCAATATAAATACAATTTAAATCACTATAACTTTACACTTCTTCTGTTTCGTTAGAGGGTCTCCGATTTCCGACTGTTCATTTAGTTATATTAGGGAATCTTCGCGGACGAGCGTGTGCATAAGTATGCACACGCGGCGATGGTTAGCGTAACGACCTCCTCCTGTGAATCTTCTTAATCGACTGCTTTGAAAAGGGAAGAAATTGGATACAACCAAAAGATAACATACTTCTGCTCTCTCATTGCCACGTCCTTCGATGTGTGGTAGGTTACATCGGTAATCTGATGATCGAAGAGAGCGGGACAATAAGAGAACAGAAACATGCTGTACGATTACCTTGGGGTGGATTTGGTTGTATGTGCATGAATCAATGTAGTTCTGAGCGGAACCCGTTGACCTGATTCGGTAGTATGGTGAGTTCAGTGTACATTGATCCATACGAAGGCAGAACTGAGAAAGAGAGGGGAATTGAGCTGATGATATTCACCTGCAAAAAGAGAACATTGATCCCCAGCGAATGAAGTGTCTGGAGAAAAACCGAAGTAACGCTAGGGAAATATTATCACGTGATTCAATCGAATGTGCTGATAAATTTCCCAAGCGGATCTGCAATGATACGACAACTTTGTCTGGCTGGATTTGGTTGTCGCCAATCTACATGGACACGAGTTGCCGTATGGCAAAAAAGGTAAGTTAAACTCATTTATGCATTGTCTGTGTGGTACAATGAGTTTAGCTATGTGTCCTTGGTGGAAACATGCTTTGCAGGTGAACAGGTAAGTAGGGGGAAATGGGGTTGATTTGACGCGCTGAAAGGCGGTCGAAATTAGGTAGGAAATGTTCGTTGGAATTGTGGGTTGTTTCTCATGTAGAATAGAGAAACCCCCCACACACTTCCGCAAGCTATTGCGTACGCAGACGATCTCATAATTTACAAAACAGCTCCGAAAGTTGAGATCATAAATAGTTTAATACAGCGAGATTTCAACAACGTGCAGCCCTATTGCGACGACTGGAAACTTAAGATCAACTTCCAGAAATGTGAAGCCATCCTATTTAGAACTCCATTATATAAAGCCAAGAACGACACAAGGAAAAACTGGCGAAAGCTAGTTATCGTGGGACCGCATGGAGATAAACTGGAAACCAAGAGTTTAGTTAAATACCTGGGCATCTGGCTAGACCAATATCTGTATTTCAACAGACATGTAGAGGCTGCTTTGCTCAAAGCGAGGAAAACTTTTGCTATGACAAGGAGGCTATTTCACAGTAGCCAACTTGACAGCAGGGTAAAAGTCATATGCTACATGACGCTAATCAGGCCAATGCTCATATATGGTTGCCCAGTATGGTTCAACATAGGTCCAAATTTGATGGAAAAGATTCGGGTGTTCGAAAGAAAGTGTCTCAGAAGTTGTCTCAGATTATATCGGACACCGGAATCGGACTATAAAAAGTATTACTCAAATGAGACTTTATATAATGAAGCGTACATAAATAGGGTGGATAATTTTATGATTAAATTAATCAGAGGACATATTGCGAGAGAAATAAGCTCGTCCAATGACCTAATTTTCGGAGCCTATTATCCAAACACCTTGTACTATGAGAGCGTGCAACGGCTTTGTTCCATCAGACGCGTTCCTTGACTTGAATAAGAAAGGGCTTATACAGGAATTCCGCTGATCTATCATGTAAGTAGATCATCTGTAGACGGGTTATTGTGCTACGACCGGGAAGTAACGCGCACCGAAGAAGAGCTCCTGCGCTTCAGTAGGGCTATCTCCCACAGAGACCGGGACGATAGTATTAGACAGCGTCAACAGTTCTGGTGGTTGAATGGCATATAAAGACCTGGATACCAAAGTCGGTATAGAATCATAGTATCATCAGCTAGCTTACATAGACTTAGCTTTTCTAGAATTAGGGTAGTATAAGAGTTAAGTTAAGTTAGGTTGTGCTTTTACATAAAAAAAAAGTAGGTAAGTTAAATAAGTTAAATTTTAAGAAAAAAAAACCAAACAAAATTGACAAAGTTTTTAAAATTTTTCTTTGTATTTCAACTTGTGGGTTTTTTGTTAGCGCGTTAGCACGACGCAGATTCAACAAAAACACCACCGCGGTTGCACTAGGAGAATTCACCCGAGAAAGGGGGGAGCACAGCAGCGGCCTCGATGATCGCCAAGAAAACACCATACCAATAAAAGAAGAGAGTTTAAACAACGTAGTTTTTTTTTGTTTCTTACTATTTCTTCAATTTAATATTCTTATTTCAATTTGTGCACATATGTCTGAATTTGGTAAATTACATTAAAATATTTCTTCACTGTTTACATTCATCACTGGTGAGGACGACACTCTCCAAAGTTACACTTATCTATAAACTATTACGCGGACTGAGATTACGTCAAAGAGAAATAAAACCGCGATTGGAAATCTCCAACGGCTCGGAACTCCTTTTCCAAATGTCCGCGACCACTTCGGCGTATCAAATCTGACTGGATATTGGATGTCTCTTTACAGACATCCAACGAAAACGAACCTAAAGGATTCGCCGCCAATGGCGAAGGTCCAAACAAAAGAAAAAAGGGAAAAAACTCATGTAGCAGATCGAATCCGCTGCTACATGTTTGGGCAAGATAAACTGCCGCCATACGCAAGGGATAGATTCTTGATTGACGTGAGTCAATAAAACCCTTGCCGAAGGCAGAAATCTATTTTGGAAAAATGTATCGAACATTGGGCATGGCCGTTGTTAGATCATCTAGCATAAACAAATTTCGGTCTGGTGATTCGATGCATGTTATGTTAGGGATGTGTTAATCCCGTTGAAAAGCACTGTCAGGCGAAAGTATCCGCTTGAATGTTTACTTTGTGTAAACTAAAATTGGTGGCCATGACCGATGCTGGTGATCGTTCCCAGAAACGGCAACGGATCATAAAATCGGTCATGCTTAGATCCAAGCAAAATATGCGCGCCTGAAAGGCCAATGTTTGATTTGATCTTCTTTACTTAAGGAAAGATAGATCATAGACATGCCGTTGGAAATCTGGCTTGCAGCTGTGCAAGCAACCCGAAATAATGCTAGGTCAATGAATGGGTACGAAAATAACACACGGAAAGATCAGCGTGTGTTGGTGGATATGTGCCATCCATTGTTCGGTCGCGGAAGCTCAGTTGATGAATTGATGTCATGGCAAGATGATAATCATACGAAGTTTCTCGGGAATGTAAGGTCTAGCGGTTCCAGTGGAGACATCACACCAGATTTCGCCCAAAGGGTCGCGAAGGGTAATTTTCTTGAGCTCTAGTGCCGTATCGGCAGTTAGGAGGGACTTGAGCTGTTCGTCCTCCTCTTGAGCTAGGGCAAGATCAGCGTTATTCAAGGCGGAACGCAAGTGAATCGTATCGATCCGAGAAAGGGCGTCCGCCGTGACATTTGTTTACCGGAGATATGCTTGATCTCCGTGGTGTATTGCCCAATGAGATCTAACTGACGCTCTTGTCGGGGGGAGGCATTTCCCGACTTCTTCCGGAACGCATAGGCCAATGGCTAGTGGTCTGTTAAGATGGAGAGTGAGCGACCTTCTATCATATGACGGAAGTATTTAACAGCGCTGTAGATCGCGAGTAATTCACGGTCGTAGGCGCTGTAACGTCGCTCTGTGGGACTCAGCTTCCTTGCAAAGAAACCAAGTGGTTCCGGTCGGCCTTCAATGTCCTGTTCAAGGACGGCTCCGATTGCGGTATCCGATGCGTCGCATTGGATGGAAAGTGCCGCTCCCTCGACGGGGTATCGGTGTAAGGTGGCATTTGCCAATTGTTCTTTGGACAGTTGGAATTCTCGATCAGAGACTTCTGTCCAATTAATGGAGCGCTTATCATTGCGCTTAGCTCCTTTCAAAAATTCATTTAAGGGAGCTTGAACTTGGGCAGCGTTCTTCAGTGTTGGACGATAGAAGTTAAGCATGCCCAGAAATCGACGAAGCTCACTCAGGTTAGTAGGTCGAGGATACTTCATGAGGGCCTCCACACGGTCCAAGATGATAATCTTGCCGTGAATTATGCTTTTAGGAATGACCGTGGCGAAGAGGCTTGGAAAAGCACCCAAAAACAGGTAAGCTGCCTAATATATATTTATGTCGGTTATCCTTGGGGATAACCGAATTAATTCCAGCAACTTGGTTGGCGGTTAATGCCGTAGCAAGGTTGCGTAACCTTGCTGAAGATTCGACTTCAAGGTAAGTCGCATCGCTGGGAATGGTGGGGATCGAGCGATGCGTGGCTCTTCAGGCCCTGAAAAGCCCCACAAACTAATTATCAGTACTGCCACAAAGTTCTGTCGCCGAAAGGCAAAGTATACAAATGTTAAGTAATGTTTAGCTTAGAGCGTATGTGAAGGACCAGTAAGTTATTATATAAGATAATTAAGCTAGAATTTAAGCATTTGTTGTCTAGCCTTTAATTTCGAAATTAAGAATATAAAAAGAAAAATAAAAAAATGTTTTAAAAATGAAATGAAATGACAATTCAATGCCCTAAAAAGTCAGTGCTGCGTCATATCGTCAAAGGTGAGCCCCAAAGTAAATATTCTGTCGATGAACGGCATTTGCATCGACGAAGCCAAGGAATTATCAATCTTCGGCACTCGAATTAATTCGACTCTTAACTGGAGTGACCACATATTTGAAGCTGCGAAAAGTGCGGCCAAATGTACGGGATTCCTTAAGAGATGCAAAAGATACTTCACTCCATCCAACCTTTCCATTATTTACAAAAATGGAGTTCAACGTCCAAAAATGGAGTTCAACTCCCATATTTGGTCAGGCGCATCCAAAACTGCACTACACGTGCTCGATAGGATGCAAAAACGAGCAGTGAAACTTATTGGGGACCCAGCCGTAAGTCGATCAATTCCGCCCTTAGAACATAGGCGCAACGTATGATGCCTGTCTCTTTTCTATAGGTATTACCACGGTCGTTGCTCAACTAAACTTGCTGAATGTGTTTCGCCCCTTCAGACATTTTCACGCGACACCCGCCAATCTGCGAATGCGCATCAGTTCACGTTGAAAGTGGACTTTGGGCACACAAATAAACATAGAGTCATTCTTTAGCCCAAACACACAAATGTGCAATGTTCTGCCTGATCATGTGTTTCCTGGCCGTTGTGATGTCCAGACATTCAAGACCAATATACATCAACACCTCCTTTCCTTATCCACTTCCTCTCCAGCCGCTCGCCACTGTGCTCTGACATTAAAGGGTACTTCACAATCCCCTTTTGTGCGCGCGTTAGTGTAAAAAAAAAAACAAAATCGAAATCAAAATCTGATCATACTACTTGAATTATACGTAATTTGCAGATATCTATCGTCGGCCTATATGGTTACTTCAAGGGGAACCAATGCTAATGAGAGGGGCAATGGCACCTGAACTTGCAGATGGAGCGCCACCGTCTTCAGCACCAGCAGCACCATCACCACCATCTAGCGAGCCTGTTGTTCGCAAAGAATTCCCTGAAACATGGATATGGGATGATGACGAGAAGTAAAATAAGTGTTCTCAAGTGTCGTACATGTAAATGCCATTTCATGCTTATGAATGTGTTAATAGTTAATGGTAGACAAAAGCATCTTCACAAACTTATCTTTTCCATATGTCTGTATACGTGTGGTGTTTGTGTCACAACTTACCATTCGTGTCAGGTATCTATTCAAGTAAAGCGATTTTATTGTAACCTTTTCGAAGGTATTTTAAAACATAACACTTAACATACAACGCAAATATTTTATTAACTATACGTTATCAGTACCTTTTTTTTAAATATACTTCTGTCAGGAGAGGCCAACCTATAGCGGCCACACGGCGCCCCGAGATGGCACCAAATAATGAACGAATGAATGAATGATAACCGTTCCAATTCTTCTTGAACAGTTCTTGGTTGTAATGCTCCGGGAACACTCGCACGGGGAAGGAATTCCACGGCTATCGCATTCTGTAACGGAACGAGTTCTGATGCAAGGATGTTCGCGCCGTGGGGAGATGAACCACAACTTGGTGCGATCCATCGGATTGTCTGGTAGAGTGCATATAAACCAAATAGCGTGGAACAATACCACGAATCTCCGAAGAACAGTACCCGTGGTAATATCTCTAAAATAAACAGAGATAAGCTACGCGCCTTCGATGTGATAGCGACTGTCCCCGATCAGGCGGATCGCTCGTCTCTATATGCTCTCAAGTAGATTGAGGGTGTGCTTAGGACTAGAGCTCCAGGCATGAGAGCAATATTCGAGCGCCGATCTAATTTGGGATTTATACAGGAGAAGAAGTTGAGCCGGAATAAAATATTTCTTAGCTTTAAGAAGATAACTCAGTTTTCCTGAGGCGGAAGGGCGATGTTCGACACGTGTTTATGCCACGATACATTCCCACAGACCGTGACGCGGAGCAATTTCATGCTTTCTCCAGATTCGAGGGCCTGGCCATTCATCATCTGCAGTGGAACCAATGATCCACTTTTTTTTTGTGAATGTAGTATACTGTATCTTGGTTGCACTGAACTCGATGAGATTGGCGTTTCCCCACTGCAGGACCTTATCCAGATCCGGATTCAGAGAGCCGATCTGACCACATCTCAGCTGATGCGACGTTGGTGCGCTAATCAGCCGGTCACTCGAAACAGAGGAAACAAACGTACTATCATGCGCAAAACTGAACACTTTGTTATCCGTTGCGTCCAACAAATCATTTATGTGAAGCGAAAACCATGTTTGAAGCAAATAGAATCCCCAGGCACACCGGAATAAACAGGATACAGATCCGAACACTCGCTGTCGACAACAACCCGAATAGATCGATTTTCGAGAAAACTCTTTGTCCAAAGCAAAACTGCTGGGAAAGTCCATATGAACGATTTTTGGCAGCAATGCGCCGAGCCAGGCGCGGTCAAAAGCCTTGGAGGTATTCAATGTGACAGCCCTTGACTCACCATACCCATCAATCGCGGATGTCCATGTATCGGTTATAAGTGTCAAAAGGTCTCCCGTGGACCGCTTTCCACGGAATCCGTATTGACGATCATTCAGAAGTCCGTTGCACTCCATGTACTTAAATAACTCGACATTGAAGACCTTTTCTATCTACCTAGATAACATAGACAGTAATACTATCGGTTGGTAATTTTATGGGAGACACTTTTTTCCCCACTTTCGGATTGGCTGAACTCGAGAGATTTTCCAACAGATAGGAAATGTCCTCCGTACATAAGATAGGCGAAAGAGCCTGCCAACCACCGGCGACTATTCTGAAGCACAGTGCTTAAGGATTACTGTTGGTTTTCCGTCCGGGCCAGTTGCTTTCTTACAGTCCAGTCCACGTAGAATGCGTTGAATAGCACTTGAGCGGCACCTCACATCACGCATCGAAAGCCATACCGGCACGATCACAGTTGGCTCCAAAAGACCGGCATCGAGATTGGCATTCGTGGAAAATAAATTCATGAACCGCAGTGATCTGAGACTCCAGGGTATAAATTCTCGGTTCGGATGTCAAAAACAGTTCCAGAGTGTCCGCATAATCACCTCGGGTAGCCGGGACGCAAGGAGGTTTCTCCATAAGTTGTGTCAATTTGCGGCTAACAGTAAATATCTCCGCCAGCTTTCCAGCATCGTCGGTTCTGTGAGACTGCACTAACCAGCCGGAATTGTGTACATTAAAATCGCCAAGGATGACAATTTCAGAAGCCGGGTAGTTGATCTGTATCCAATCGACGGTACGTGAAATATGTTCGGAAAAGTCCCATGCGATCGTCATTCGGGGAGCGGTAAAGACAACAAAGAAATTTAACATAATTCCTCACCACAAAACCTAACCACAGAATGTCCATGTTATTGCCACATGATTATCCTCTGTCAAGCTAGATCGGACTGCGTGAAGACGCAGACTCCACCCTTAAAGCGGAATCGCGAATGGAAGTCGCATCCTGAGCAACGAAGATATGTCGAATCATTTGACGAATCGACCTGGGTCTCAAGTTGGGCAATTATATCAGGTTTTACCATTTGCAAATTTTAGTGCGCAGCGTTTACATTCGTATTGGTGAAACCACTGATGACTAAGGCACCACTTTTGAGCCGTATTCTAAATTTGAAATTGCTCCCCATTACCCTCAGTTAACATTTGGTGGTAAAGCTTCTCGCAAATTACATTTTGTTGATACAGCTGTAGTTGAAAAGTTATTCACACTTTAACTTTCTAAGAACGTGACACATACAAATGTGTAATGATATCGCTTTATGTGATTAAATGTCACTAATGACATTTCTTATATATCCTTTAAAACTTGCTTTTATACCTAATACATCTCTCAGAGAAGGAGATCCTGCAAATTCTGAAATGCCATTATAAAACTGCTACAGTCTTTCTCCTGGGTAGCTCATAGCTATATGAGTCACTGACCGTCTTTTGTAAGGTTTTTGTGACTTAATTAACATACTGGGCGGAACCGAAAATGAATTAAAACACCTCATATTTGTTATCTATTTTATTTATATATTTAGCCGTTTTTGATTAACGTACAGAATTTACGTAAATAATGTTTGTTCCATCGACTCAGTTAGGAATAAAATGTTACAAAAGTTACGTTTGCAAAGTTATTCCAAAGGTCACCATATCTTCTAGTCGTATTATACATTAATTTTGTTTTTATCTACAACTTTTTAATTCATTTTTATTACATTTTATATAAATGTTTTATTTTTTCCTTTCTCTTATATTTAACTTGCTCGAAAGAGAATTTTTAAATTCTAGCTTATTTATATTATATCCTAATTTATTGGTCCCCTGCGGACACTCTAAACTAAATTTGAACTAAAAATATAACTTTATTTGCAACAACTCTTACACACTATTTAACATTAGTATCTTATAAACTAGTGTCTATAGCATCGATGAGTTGGGAATGCCTCTGCTGTTTCTGCAATTCGTATTTATATATGATGTCTTATCTCGTTCTGCTGTGGATTGTGGGTACTACCCCTGGTAGTTTTCCTATGGCTGATCGGAATAGTCTGTAGGTCTTATCAGTGGTATTTTTCCTTTGTTTGAATTTTATTGTTTGGGGAGGGTATCAATTGGATTTTTCCTCTGTTTGGTTTGAATTATCAATTGATGTTCCTGGGGTTTTTCCTAAGAGATTGTATTCTTTTTCTGGAAGTATTTAATTATGATTGTTAAATCGAGTGACCAAAGATGTACGTGGCCTAGCGTTTTCGTAGTGAAAAATGACACCTTTTCGATGGACAAACTCTGGCCGTTGTTCGTTGATCGCTGTATTTAATCTGCCCAGTTGTTAACAGTACACATCCGAATTGATGGTTTAATTTCTTGGAAGCAGCTGAAAATGCAGCATACCTTTCCAATCCCACCAAATTGAGAGCAAAATCTTCTTTTGGTGGATATCAGCTTTCGAAGGAGATCGTGCTGGCTCATCAAGCCGGGACCAAGATTGTTTTCGATCGACGTTACTGTAAACAATCCATTTTTCATCACCAGTGATTATTCGTTTCGAAAAAGGATGGGATTCATTGCGTCTAAGATGCAAATCTCAAGCGCTGATGCGCTTCGTTAAATGAATTTATTTAAAATCATGTGGAACCCAAACATCAAGCTTTTTAATGAGTTTCATACGTTTTAAATGTTTCTCAATCGCTGTATGTGACACATTTAACTTTTTTGCTATCTCTCGTACAGTTACATAGCGATCCGACTCGATTATAGCTTTGATTTGAACATCATGATGCTCACCAGGTCCATCTAATCGTTGTTCATCTTTCTGTGAAAAATCTCCGGAACGAAATTTGTCAAACCAATTCCGGCAATGTCTTTCTTATAAGGCTTCTTCACCATACACATCATGTAACTTTTTAGTAGCTAGTGCTACGTTCTTTCCTTTACGGAAATAAAAAGTCGTTTTTGCACTCAATATTAAAACTGACGCCTTTAATAAAATACCTTTTCACAAAGATATGCGCAAGTTGCTTCTAAAGCAAAGTACGACTGACATCTAACAAATGTCAAAAGGGAAAAAATATGCCATTAACAGAAGCCATTAAAAAATGCGGCCAAATGCATCTATGTGTGAAATCTGCAATTACTTAGTTGCCAACCTGATATGTAGGCTCCAAGCATTCAAAAGCATTTCGGTTCATCTGAGATTGATTCAGAAATTTAGCTCTGAGGGTCAGTCAAAAAAATGTTTGTGCTACAATTGCTATTGGATATCATTTTTGGTATATTTCTACATAAAAAAAAAAAAACGCAAAAAAAAAAATACGTGTAATCTCTTAATTCAAGTTGTTCGTTTAATTTCTGCCGCAATATGATTTTCTAAACTTAGATAATCGCCTAAAAGGTTGACTTATCAATATTGCTTGTGTCCTTTAATGTGGTTTCATATACTTCTCGTTCTATTTCAAAATCTACAAGTAGTCTTTACTAATACTATTTCGATATTCCATTATTGTGTCAGATCCTAAGGAGTAGTTGACAGTTTTTGATCCCCTACAACTTCTTTCGAGTTTTTTACTCTGTCATCTATACTAAGTAGCACATAAATCTGACCACAATGTATTGACGTTTTAATAGGGACATAATATGCTTTTCTCGAGCACGTTAAATCGTCAAGAGGCTTGACCTCTTTGGTTAATTTGATTAGGCCAATATATTTATGGAAAATTCTCCACAATGTAAATTGACAGATTCCAAATTCCTCTAGCGGCGTCGAACCGAATGACTAGGACCATTTTGAATTAAAGCTACTTTCGAGGTGTTGTCTCACTGGCACAAGAGTACCCAATAGAGAATATTATGATTGAAATGTATCCACTACTACACGCACAGTCTGTCTGGTTATACGATTCTTATGGAATAAGGAGTAAGCACCCTTAACGTAGCACCACCGACCCCGAATTTCGACCGTATTTTTAATGATTTCCAAACATCGTTCGTTCATTAACTTCACTATGATAAAAATGTAAACCTTAATTGACGTTTTGACATTGACAGATATTGAAAAAGCTTGAGGATGTCTGTTCGTCATAACAAATAAAATTGTTATACACTTTGTAAGAATCCCATCAACACAGAATCATCAGTTCAACTCATAAACCCAATATCGTTATGGTATCAGCAATTCAGGTGGGATAATACTTAAATTCATTAAATTGTTATTAATACGAAGGTGGTCTGAAGAGTTTTCGTGAAGAGAGCAGCACTCGCCAATGAAAGCCAGTGAATATAGTTGTGCATTGTTTGACAGTTACTCACCAAAATTTTGGATGCGTAGTTTTTATTTGACAGTTGTTTGAGTGAGTCGATGTGAGTGTTTTTGTGAAAATGGACAAAATTGAGTATCGGCCTGTCATTAAATGTTTGTTTTTGAAAGGCAATACGACTACGGAAATCAAAGATAAGTTGGACTCTGTGTATGGGGACTCTGCACCACAATTTACCACTGACATTTTGGGCAGCTGAATATAAACGTGGCCGTGAGAGCTTGGGAGACGATGAACGTTCGGGACGTACAAAAACTGCAGCAACGGACGATAACATCGCTGAAGTTCACCAAATGGTGCTTGACGACCGCCGAAGTAAAGTGAGAGAGATAGCAGAGACTATGAAAATGTCCAAAGAACGTGTTTGTCACATATTAAATGAAGATTTAGGCATGAGAAAGCTGTCCACGCGTTGGGTACTGCGTTTTCTCACGTTAGACCAAAAACGGTGTTCGAATGAACATTTCCAACGCTATGTTGGCCCAGTTTAGGCGTAATAAATCCGAGTTTTGGCGTCGATTAATTACTGTCGATGAAACTTAGATACACCATTATACGCCCGAAACAAAAATACAGTCAAAACAGTGGACTGCAAAGGGGGAATCGGCTCCAAAAAAAACCAAAAAAAAATTTTTTTCGGCTGTATGAAGGTGATGGCGACTATTTTTTGGGGGTAGTCATGGACTTATCTTAATCGATTATCTTCAAAAAGGAAAAACATTACAGGAGCATGCTACGCGTCATTTCTTGACCAACTGAAGACAGAAATTGCGGAAAAACGGCCACACTTGCAGAAAAAGAAAATCCAGTTTCACCAAGACAACCCGCCGTTTCACACCTCAGTGGTTGGTAGTCAGAAACTTTTCAGCCCACCAATGTATATGATTCAAATCATTCATTCCGTACAATGCTACTGCGACTCTAGGGAAAAAAGTGGATTTAAGATTAATAGTACATCTCGACTTCCTTTCGACACCTCCCCTTTCTATTTGTCATTTAAGGATATCACCAAACCCGCTTGGTCTGAACGAGCTATAAAATATTAGTTCCTTATCTTAATACTTTCCACAAGAGCATAGGATCCTCAATCGAACCACAGAAATTTCGAAATAAATTGCAATGCGATCGAAAGTCTTAGCATATATACAAAAAAAAAAAATGCTCCGATTCGAATTAACTTCAACTCTATTACATTAATAATGCTTATTGAAATTGTCCCTTAAAATTGGTTTATAAAGCATTAACGTTGAAGGCAAATTCTGTATTCATACAACTGTTAAAATTATATCACTTCGCGTTACTGCGTACCTCTCTAAGACACCATTGGATCTTCTTAATGAAACCCCGTTCTTCTACATCTTATATCCGCTGAAATTCTAAATGTTATACACGGAATAAGACTTCCTAATTTTATGCGATTTTCAGATTACTATCCATTTTATGATATCGGTCCAGTAATGTTCGCTGGGCCTGTAATGGAAGATACAGCAGCATCTGGATCTGGAGCTGCACCGTCACCTAGTGAACCTGTTGTTCGTAAAGAATTTCCAGAAACTTGGATTTGGGATGATGATGAAAAGTAAAATCAGTGTTATGGATAATTGTAAATGTTATTGCCATTTCATGCTTAAGTTTCGCTGATATCTGTAGATGAATAACGGAGAAATATCTCTGCATATGCGTTGAAGCAGTGTTATGTTTTTCATCCTTCTATATAAGTGTGGTGTTCGTGTGTGACCATTTTTGTTTATTTACCAAATATTTTGTCAAAAATCCAGAAACATGGAGAGATATTTTATTGTAACACTTTTTAGGGACAAAGACATCTTTTATCTGTTTTTTTTTTTTATTTAATTGTAACTGGTTTTAAATATTCTCTTAGATTTATACATTTTTGTTATGATGTTTCTGACTTAGTTATATTTGCGTTGCTTTTAACTTAGATTCACTTTTGTATAATTAAAATCATATTTATGTTGGTGTGGTGTGGTGTGGTATGGTTATTTAAAAACTTATTATATTTATTATTTCCTGTTTTATCTCCATAAACTAGAAATTTCACTGTGATATTGGAGAATGAATGGTGATTGAGAAAGCAGTCCTGTGACAAAAGTTTAATAGATAGATAAGTTATCCAATTATATTTCTAAGCGATACTTATTTATTTAAGTATCAATAACCAAGTTCTATACTTCCGGCACATGTAAGACTATCCGGAATTGATAACTATTCTATTGTCTTACTTTTATGCTAATTCTCTACTCACGACGCCATAGGGATTACATTTATTTTCTAATTAAAAAAGAAAATGCTCACTAATAATATACGCGCTTATAGTGTACTACGGCAATTCATGAATTATATTTTTTGTTTTGTTTTAAGTCCACATTTATTTCCAATACAATTACAATTGCCGCCTCAATGGCTGAGTTGGTAAGGAGGTTGTGAAATACCACCCCACTAAACTATATGTTTTGTGAAATGGTTGGGAGAAATCCTTGAGTATCCTTCGGCGGTTGGCTGATGGTCCCCGTCGAGAAAAAATAGGAATCAGGTCACTGAGTCAACGCTATAGTTCCTGCTTTCCTGGAAGTAGTAAGATAAAAAAATCAACCTAACGCATTCCCTTCATCTATTTGACGCGAATATAGATGTAAGTAGAGTCTATTAAAGCCACAAGTTAAGATTCCGATTGTCTTAATAGGAGAATTTCATTTCTATAAGGCTAGATGTGGCTGCATAGACAACAATATAACACTGTTTCACAGGCAGTAGAAATGTTGAGATGATTATGGAAAACGTCTCCTCATCCATTTCATTACTCATAGCTAAGACCGGCTTCAAAGCAACAGAAAGGCGAGTGTTATATAATTAACTTCCATTAATGATAATTTGTTTTTCCGGGTAAAGTCATTAGTCTTGCGCTAGAGGCTCCCCAACGAGGAATCGAACCCCGGTCTCCCGCGTGACAGGCGGGTATACTAACCAGTATTCATAGGGGAGTGATCATTATTGGAACTTAATTATATAACATTCCTCCCCCCTTACAAAAATGGAGTTTCATTCTTGGAAGAGGAATGAAACTCACTTTCGGTAGTATACCGGTGTGTGCGCGGCGGTTGGCTTTACATGTTCTTTTTTATCTAATTTTTTAGATTTTAGTAATAATGCTTATTTACAATTTTCATATATATACAATCTTTTTCTTTTATTTATTTTCATAATATTTAAATATATTATTTGCAACCAATTTTTTTTTTTTTTTTTTTGGTTTACTGTATCCTTTAATAAGTTGCGCCAGAGTTGAATATTATATCTGAGGACGTGACGTCCTTTCTTCGTTTTGGAGCCACCACCAGTTGGGGTCGGCTCGGTCTTTTATTGATTTATCTCTTTTGTAGCGATCCTAGATCGCTACTCCTATCTAAATCCCCAATAACATCAAAAATCATATCCATAATCCCATAACAAAAAACCCAAATTTCATATCGAATCAATGAGCGATAAATTTAACCAAAAGTTAATTCATTATACATTGACTCAATTCCTAAAAATCCTAACATCATGAAATGCTAAATTCAAAACGCATTTCATGATTCCTCTCCCAGAATCTATTCAACAAAAACCTTTAAAAAATTCCTGGAACAAAATTCCAATCGAAGCACGCCAAGCCTTGCGTATGCTTCTTGGAATTTTGACATTAAAATATTTTACAAATGTCAACTCCAAAATCTATAAAAGGGGAGTGCATTTCAATTTCATGATCAGTAAATCACCAGAGGCCGAACCTCTGGCCAACCAAGTAATAATTCGTCATCAGTAGCATTCCAGAGGCCGAACCGCTGGCCAAATGTCCGGTCAACAATATCGAAAACTTAAATAAAAGCAATCTTTTTATATTTACAAAACGCTTCTCGGCCTTTTATTTTTACACACGTAAACCTCCGCGCTCTTCTCTCGGGTCTACCATCAAAGCACGGCGCGGAGTGTAACACTTTCACTGATCACCATACTGAATCGAAGTCGGTCTGGCCTATTAGAGATATCGCTATTGTGGACAATTCGCTTATCCTTAGCACCACGGAAAGCGTGGTATATAATAGGTATTCCACCCTCATCTTGGATAAGACCTTTTCCGTCCAAGAAGAGGAACGCCTCTAGGGGAAATGAACCCGTTCTGGAGGGTACTCTCCAGATACATATCGTTCGGATAATATGCTCCCACGATAAGATTATTTACACTGCACATTGCCCTTGCAATGTGGCCGCGAATAATTTTTATAATGAAGTTGTCTATCCTAGTTAGTACTGATTTATCATACAGGGTTTTATTAGGGTAAAATTTCTGGTATCGTGACTCTGGTGTTCTATTAAGTCCGAGGCAGGAACGCAAACACTGTCTTTCGAACACGCGAATCTTTTCCATGTGGAATGGGGATATATTGTACCATATTGGACAGCCATAGACCAACACTGGTCGGATGAATGCCGAATATGAAATTATTTTAACTTTTGGATTGAGAATGCTGCTTCGGAATAGACTTTTTGTGGCAGCAAATGCGTTTCTTTCTGCAGAGAGAGTGACTGCTATATGCTTGTCAAAGTATAAATACTGATCAAGCCAAATACCGAGATATCTGACTACAGTTTACACTTGTAGTGGGAGATTATTATTCCCTACGATAGAGAAGTTTTTCCAATTGTACTTTGTATCCTGAGAGGCCCTGGAGAGAGGTGTTCTGAAAAGTATAGTCTCGGTTTTGTGGAAATTACTTTTTAGTTTCCAGTCATTACAAAAACGTTTTATTTTATTGAAGTCGTCCTAGAGAAGTCTATTGATGACATCTATTTTCTCTCCTGTTCTGTATACCACAATGTCGTCTGCGTATGCAATGGCATTGTTAAGCGTACCCACTAGATCACTGGTGTAAATATTAAACAGAATGGGAGAATTCACCGCCCCTTGTTGTAAACCGTTTGTAATTTTGAAGGTCTTGCTTGAGAATATATGTCCGCATTTTACCACAAACTGCTTGTCCGTTATCATTTCGTAAATGTTGTACAATAGATAATGAGGCATTCTCAGGTTTTCTACCTTATGAAGAAGTCCTCCTAACCACATGGTGTTGAAAGCCTTTTCAAAGTCAACTAAGCAGGCACCTGTGCATTGGCGCTTTGTCTTGTTCCATTGTATGTCGGAAACAAGCTTTGACGCGGCATGCACCGTACTATGTCCCGCTTTAAAGCCAAACTGATTGTTGGGGATTATTTCATTTTCATCACACCAGTTCATCAGTGCTTTGTTTATGATCTTCTCGAAAACCTTGCTGATATTTGGCAGCAAGCTAATCGCGCGAAAGTTGGTTGGATTGGTCCTGTCTTTGCCCTTTTTAGGGATGGGGTGGGCTATTGCAGTTTTCCAGTGGGTTGGATAGTATGCCTTATTTAAGGCGTTGTTGAATAGCGTAGTGTAGATTTTTACTGCTTCAGGAGGCAAATGTTTTAAAACTACATTTGGGATGCTATCTATCCCAGAAGACTTTTTGCTTTTGATTGACTTTAGGATGTTCGTAAGTTCATCCTTACTCACAAACATATTCATATTCTGATTACTCCTGGGGGAGTCCGCTCTGTTATTTTCACTGAATGTGGTAAGACTACGGTTTTGGTTCCGCCAGGTACAAAGTTGGTTTCTCAGTGAGCTGTAGGTCTGGAATGCGTTGTCGAGGATCGTATTGGAGTGAGTGGATTCGTTCACTCTGTATACTGCTTCGAAACATGCCCCAATTGAGTTCACTTTGTCTTGCGGATCTTCGACTAATATTACTTCTTCGTTGGAGTTGATATGCTCCAGATTGAGTCCTGAGTTCAGCATTGCTTGACAATTCTCAGGAGTCCGTGGGACTCGCAAGTATGGAATGTCATTGTGATCTTTCTTTCGAAAAGTTTTATTGATTTGTGAGAACATATTCGATCCGCTAGCTTGAATGGCTTGTATTTTGTTCTTCCACTCTTCATTTATTTTTGAACGGTAATTGTCAAGGATCAATTTTTGGAGATTTTTGATTAGGGACTTATTTCCTGACTATTTGGGTCGCTGAACTGTCTATAAAGTCTTTTCAGCTTTGAGAGCATAATGCTCTTTTGCTTATACAAAGCGTAAATTGCTGATGTCCTGTACTTATTAGTATAACCGTCGGTATGGGGAACTTTAGGTATGGAACGATTCATTGCATTAGTAATAATATCGTCCAATGTTGTTAAGTAATGATCGATTTCGTCGTTATGGAGGTTTCTAATAGTCGGTGGGTCTATGGCACTGTTACGAAGTTCTTTTTTTATTAATCGATCAAAGCGTGACCAGTGAGCTTTTCGAAAATTGAAAGAATGGATCTGGTCGAACTGCTCTAGTGAATATTGTTCATTTGGGACTTCAATTATGGCTCCAAATCCGTAGTGATCGCTATCGTAATCGATTGTGCGAAGACAGTTTCGCGTAGTTAGATCTGTGCCTGGCAAGTTTATTCGATCCTCTATCATAAGTAAATCCAGAAATGAATTTCCTTTAGGATAAGACGGTGTACTTGTGGCGTACAGTTCTAATCTGCGCTCGATAGCATTTATTTGCCACCAATCATATAAAGCATTGCCTCTTGTGTTCGTGGTTAAGTTACCCCAGGCACTATGCTTGGCGTTGAAATCACGCGCTATTAGGAAATAGTTGTTTTCCGAGTCTAACTTCAGGTGTCGAAATAGCATATCAATTTCATTGATAAATTGCTTACACCGGGTAGTTTGAGGGGCATAAATTGAGACCACATACAGGTGCTTTTGACTTCTCAACGGAATGTCTATTATGCAGGCCTCCAGCACCTGCAATTTGTGTACTTCTGTACTATAAATTACCTTATGATAAAGACCTTTTTTAATTAAAACTGCAACCCCACCCCCTTGAGTAGAATGTGGCCTGTCACGTCTGATTACCTTATAGTTTTTATAGACAATTTTGTGCCTTTGGTTTAGCTTAGTTTCACTAGCCAAAAGTACATCAGGGGATTCGACTTCAAGCATGTTGCCTAGATTATCTCTTCTGTCTATGTGTATTAGTGAATTTACGTTCACCGGAATAATTTTTAGTTTTAGTTCAGTTAGAGGGTTGAAGATTTTGATGGAAGGAGTTATTTGAAAACACAGCCGAACAGAGCATATATTCGGGCCATTTGTTCCGCCAGTATTTTTTGAAAATTAGCAAATTCTGTTTGCATGGCCGATATCATATTTAATATCTCAGGTTGCGCATCTACTGCCGGTATTTGCCCATTGGTATGTGAGGATTCCACGGGGACTCGTTGCATAGAATTGCCCGTGATTTGTGCATATGATACACGCGGGGCAACAAAATTATTATAAGAACGAGTTTTAATTTTTTTCTCTTCTGCCACTTGATTTTGTTTTGATTCCCACTTTAACTTCATATGTTGAAATTTGGGACAACCTCTAAAATTTGCCGTGTGTCCTGTATTTTTACATAGTACACATGACAGTGTTTCCCTATCCGGAAGCTGTTCCTTTCCCAGCGGACATTCGCCCATGTAATGGTCGGCGAGGCATTTTACGCATCTGAATTTGATATTGCAGTTTGATGCAACGTGTCCAAGTCGTTGACAGCGCATACATTGCAGTACGCGCTCAGATTTTCTAATTTTTTCCCAACTTATAATTTGGTGGCTTAGACATTTTATATGTCTAAGCGCATCAACTTTACTATTAGGACTTAGAGATACAATGTAGAAAGGCAATTTGCGGTTGCACTTTCTAGAATTCGCAGTTGAAAACGGTTTTACACCTGTAAATTTTAAACTAGCTGTTTCAACCGTTTTTAATTCCTCGAGTATCTCCTCTGGGGAGAACGAAGGATCAACTCCTTTTAAGAGCATGGAAATTGATTTTTCTGATTTTGGGGTGTACGTGTAGTACTCGGTTTTTGCCCTTCCCAAAGCAGACTTTACTTTATTGTAACCTTCTAGGTCTTCGCACAAAATTCTAGTTTTTTCAGCACTAATTCTTTTTGTTTTAAAATCTTTACAAGTCAACTCACCCAACTTCATTAAATCTTTCGCTTCTATGTAACTGATGACAATTGGAGGTATTTTTTCCTTTTTTGGCTGCTGTTGTTGCTCGTCCTTGGCTGTCTTTGTCTGCTGCAGTTGTTTCTGATGCTGGTGTTGAGCGTCCATTGTTTCGCTTATTTGTAGCGAATGTTGTTGCTGCCGCTGGTGATTTGTTTTTTGCTCTCTTTTTGCTTCGGTTTCATTCCGTCTTTTGTTTCGCTCTTCCAGGGCTGCTCGTACTTGTTTGGAAAGTTCTTCGCGTTTTTTGATGAGATCAGCAATTAAGCTGTTTAGGTCATCGTCTCCTTCTGGAATGTTTGACTCCAGTATCTCCAATTCCTTAAATTTGTTCCCTGCTCCTGAGTAACAAGTTTCCTTGGCAGGTACATTTTCTTCTGTGCCGGTTTTTTTCATCACATTTGATTTTTGTCGTTGCATTGACAGGTTTGAGCGGACTTTATTTGCCACTGGGCTGTCATCTATAATTGATACTTCGTTCTTCCTTTTGATAATTTTTTTAATTGTTTTTGAATTAGCGACTACACATGAGTGTGCCATTTTTAATTCGACGCTCTTCGTCTTGCCCATTTTGGTTTCGAAACACACACACACTCGTTTGTTTTACTGCGAAAAACACAGTTTATTTACGAATTCACGCACACACGCACTCGATATTCTTTGTTTTAGAGCGGCTCACCGTCTTACAATGTTTGTCGCTTGACGAACGACGAGCGAATGATTTAGAAGTCCGTTGCATTGCAAGTATTTAGTCAACTCAATATTGATGATATTTTCTATCATCTTGGATAACCCAGACAGTAATGCTATCGACCGGTAATTTTGTGCGAGACACCTTTTCCCCTTCTTTGGGGTTGGCTAAACTCAGCGAAATTCCAGCCGGTAGGAAATCCTCGGTACATAAGATAAACGAAAGAATTTGCCAAGAGCCGGCAGAAATTTTGGAGCACCGTTTTTAACGACTATTGCTGGTATTCCATCCGAGCCGCTTGCTTTCCTACGGTCGAGCCCACTGATGCATTGAATAGTTCGGGCGCGGAACTTCACATCCGGCATTGAAAACTGTACCGGCGCGAACACAAGTGGCTGTAAAAGCTCGGCATCAAGGATTGAATTTGCGGAAAACAGATTCACAAAAACATTGCCCTTACCTTTTGAATTCGTCATTTGGGCTGTACTCTTCGTTACTAACGCAGGCAAACAGGACGACGCGAAGATATTGCTGACAGACTTCGTCATCGACTAAAAGGAACGCGAACCGGTTGGGCACTCACGCAATTTGTTGGTTGTTGTGTCGTTATGAACCTGCTTCGTGGTATCAATCGGTTGGTTACACGCATTTGTGATTCTGAAAAAATTCGTTCTGTTAACATCCGTGGGATCCGATTTAAAAGCTTTATTTTAACCGCCGTAATCTGTTCGCATTTTTTATGCAACTAACGCTTGTCAGATGAATTTCGCTTGACCTCCGACTATGGAAAGGACGTGAAGGAATCTAGCAAATCTTCCCAGTTAGTTACGTATGAAATGTAAATGAATGCACAACCGATATCAAACAGTAATCTGAGTTTCCAAATGCCGCAGTTGTTTCCATGTGATAAATGCCCGGCTAGGGTGTTCGCAAAATCACCTGGGCCATCTGGTCTTCGATACCTACTTGAGCTGAGTCAGGTTTTTTCTAACATATAATGTCTCACTTGTCGGTTCTGTTAGAATGTACCAACCAGTCGGGGTGGTGTTGTTCGACAATAATCACCAAAGACAACAATCTAGAAGCTGGGTGGTTGATTTGTTTCCAGTCGACGATACTGGAAAGATGCCCCAGAAGTGTCTTTTTTTTTTTTTTTTTGGTTTTTAAACCACATTTATTTTCCTAATTCTTTTTACATGTATAATATTAGGGGTAAATGTTAAACTCTTTTCTACAATCACAGTCCTTAAATTAATTTACTGGCTCTATGCGAGCTCTCTAAATTACACATTACAACTTGATTTTTATATATCCCTTTCGGCGTACATCTTTTTTTTTTTGTTTCTTATATATATATATATATATATATATATATATATATATATATATATATATATATATATATATATATATATATATATATATATATATATATATATATATATATATATATATATATACATATATGAAATAAGTCATATATTAGAGGGACTCCTCGTTTACATCTATATGTATACATTATTATTACAATTTTTTTTTTTTTTTTTTTCAATTATAACAAAGAAAAACTTCAAAACAAAACGAATAAAAAATAAAATAAGAAATAAAAAATAAAATAAAAATGAAAGTAATGGGGAAAGGTGGACAGGGGGAGGAGGGACAAGAGGAAGGAGACCGTTGCTCTTGAGAGGCATACTATATCTGAGGAAGTGAAGTCCTCTCCTCGTTGAGAAGCCACCACCATTTGGGAGATGTTCGATCTTTGGCTGATTTATCTCTTTCACTGATCGCCGTGCTAAAACGCATGCGGTCTGGGGCGTTGGAGATATCACTATCATGGAGAATTCGTTTCTCCCTGGCACCACGGAAAGCGTGGTAAATAATCGGGACTCCATGCACGTCTTGGATAAGGCCTTTTTGATCCAAGAAAGGGAAAGCTTCTGGGGGAATAAACCCATTCTGGAGGGTATTCTCCAGATACATATCGTTGGGATAGAATGTTCCCGAGATAAGATTATTGTCACTGCACATTGCCCTTGCTGTGTGACCACGAATCATTTTAATTATGAAATTGTCTATCCTATTTAACCCTGATTTGTTATACAGGATTTTGTTGGGATAGAATTTTTTGTATTGCGACTCTGGTGTTCTATAAAGTCCGAGGCAGGAACGCAAACACTGCCGTTCGAACACACGAAACTTCTCCATATAAAGTGGAGATATATTATACCATACTGGACAGCCATAAATCAAAACTGGTCGAATGAATGCCGAGTACGAAATTATTTTGACTCTGGGGTCAAGAAGACTACTCCGGAATAGACTTGTTGTCATAGAATATACGCTTTTAGCTGCGGAGAGGGACGCTGCTACGTGCTTGTCAAAATATAAATACTGGTCTAGCCAGATACCAAGGTATCTAACTACAGTTTTCACTTGCAGTGGAAGGTTATTGTTACCTACAATAGAAAAGTGTTTCCAGTTGTATTTTGGATCCCTCGAGGCCCTGGATAGGGGCGTTCTGAAAAGGATAGTCTCGGTTTTCTCGAAATTAATTTTTAATTTCCAGTCGTCGCAAAATTGTTTTATTTTGTTGAAGTCAGCTTGAAGGTGCCTATTGATGACGTCTATTTTTCCTCCTGTTCTGTACACCACTATGTCATCGGCGTACGCAATGGCGTTTCGAGAGAACTCACTAGATCACTAGTGTAAATATTGAATAGAATGGGAGAATTCACAGCTCCCTGCTGTAAGCCATTTTTAATTTGGAAGGTCTTGTTGGAGAGTATGTCCCCGCATTTCACCACAAAATGTTTGTCCATTATCATATCATAAATGATGTATAACAGATATTGCGGCATACCCATATTTGTTAACTTATAGACAAGTCCTTGTAACCACACGGTGTCGAAAGCCTTTTCAAAGTCAACCAAGCAGGCGCCTGTACATTGTCGCTTTGCCTTGTTCCACTGTATATCGGAAACAAGTCTCGTCGCTGCATGAACTGTATCATGTCGCGCTCGAAAGCCAAACTGGTGTTGGGGATGATATCGTTTTCATCACACCAACCTATCAGTGCTTTGTTTATAATTTTTTCGAAGACCTTGCTGATGTTGATTGCTCTTCTCCTTACCCTTTTTGGGGATAGGGTGGACTACTGCAGTCTTCCAATGGGTTGGATAGTGTGCATTGTTTAGAGCGTTGTTAAACAAAGTAGTGTATATGTTCACTGCTTCGCAAGGCAAATGCCTTAGAACCACATTTGGAATGCTATCTATTCCAGATGATTTCTTATTTTTTATTGAGCTAAGTATGTTTCTAAGTTCATCCTTGCGCACAAACATATTTGTATTTTCATTTTTGACGGGAGAATCCGCCCTATTATTTTCGCCGAATGTGATGAAACGATGGTTTTCGGATCGCCAGTTGTGAAGTTGATTGCGCAGCGAGCAATGTCTTTGACGGGCATTGCTTTCAATTTCAGTGCTAGCATGAACTGATTCGTTAACTCTGTACACTGCTTCGAAACAGGCTCCAATTGAATTCGCTTTCTTTTGCGGATCTTCGACTACTATTACTTCATCATTGGAGTTGATGTGCCCTAAGGTGAGTCCTGCGTTCAGCATTATCTGACAATTCTCGGGAGTCCGTGGAATTCGGAGACAGGGAATGTTATTGTGATCTTTTCTTCGACATATTGTCTTGATTTGTGAAAACATGTTCGGTCCGTTTGCTCGAACAGCTCGAATTCTGTTGCTCCACTCCTCACTTACCTCGGATCAGTTTTTGAAGATTTTTAATCAAGGACTTGATTGTTTTGATTTCATTGCTATTTGGGTCACTGAACTGCCTATAGCACAATTTCAGCTTTGAGAGCAGGGTGCTTTTTTGCCTATACTCGTACAAAGCATCGGTAGTTGCATTTCTGTATCGGTGGGTATAGCCATCCATATGAGCTACTTTGGAGATGGAACGATTCATTGTGTTAGTAACAATATCGTTCATAGTTAGGAGGTAATGATCGAATTCATCATTACGAAGGTTTCTATTAGTCGGTGGGTCTATGCCAATGTTGCGTATTTCTCTTTTTACTATGCGATCGAAACGCGCCCAATGTGCTTTTCGGAAATCGAAAGAGTGTACCTGGTCGTATTGCTCAAGTAGATAGTGCTCGTTTGGCACGTGTATGACGGCTCCAAGTCCGTAATGATCGCTATCGTACTCAATTGTGCGAAGACAATTTCGAGTAGTTACCTCGGTATCTGGTAACTGAATTCGATCATCTGTCATAAGTAAATCCAGGAAGGAGTTACCCCTTGGATAAGACGGCATACTTGTAGCGTACAATTCTAGTTTATGCTCGATCGCATTTGTTTGCCACCAATCAAACAAGGCATTGCCTCTGGTGTTCGAGGTCAGATTGCTTTTTGTTTTGTTTTATATCCACATTTATTCAACAATTCAATTACATATTTCACTTAAGACTAAATGTTAACATCTATTTTACAAATAACATTCTTACATTAACTTACTGGCTCTTCGCAAGCACTCTAAATTACACATTATCATATTTCATATGCCTTTCGGCGTACAATAACTGTTTTTACAACATGTCACAATAATTGATATGTTTTCTCTTTTAGAAGTTATTCTATTTTTTCTACATCCTGTATTACTTATAATTTTTTTTTTTTTTTTTTTTTTTTTTTTTTTTTTTTTTTTTTTTTTTTTTTTTTTTTTAATTACATATATAGGGGGTTGACAAGCAAAATAAATAAAACAAAACGGACAAACATAAACAAGGAATAAAGGAATACAAATAAAAATTAAAATAAAAAATAAAAAATTAAGAATTAAATTAAAAGCAAAATTAAAAGATAAAATAAAAATAATTGGGAATTGTGGATAGGGGGAAGGAAAGCGGTGCGCCTGAATGGCATACTATGTTTGGGGACGTGTAGTCCTTTCTTCATCACTGATCCACCACCAGTTGGGATGGGATCGATCTTTTATTGATTTATCTCTTTCACCGATCACCATACTAAAACGCAGGCGATGTGGAAAATTAGAGATATCGTTATCGTGGAGAATTCGTTTATCCCTGGCACCACGGAGAGCGTGGTAAATAATAGGGACTCCACGTTTGTCTTGGATAAGTCCTTTTTTATCCAAGAAAGGGAACGCTTCTGGGGGAATGAACCCATTATGGAGAGTACTCTCCATATACATATCATTGGGATAGAATGCTCCCGAAATGAGATCGTTTTCGCTGCACATTGCCCTTGTTGTGTGACCACGAATAGTCTTGATAATGAAGTTATCTATCCTGTTTAGTCCTGATTTGTCATACAGGACTTTATTCGGATAGTATTTCTTATACTGCGACTCTGGGGTTCTATACATTCCTAGGCAGGAACGCAAACACTGCCTCTCGAACACCCGAAACTTCTCCATGTAAAATGGGGATATGTTGTACCATACTGGGCAGCCATACACCAATATTGGTCGGATGAATGCTGAGTATGAAATTATTTTTACCTTGGGGTCCAGCAGACTACTACGGAAGAGTCTTCGTGTCATTGCATATGCGTTTTTAGCTGCTGTAAGAGCAGCTGCTGTATGCTTATCAAAGTAAAGATATTGATCAAGCCAGATTCCAAGGTATCTGACGACAGTTTTTACTTGTAGTGGAAGATTATTACTTCCCACAATAGAAAATGTTTTCCAATTCCGTTTTGTGTCCCTTGATGCACTGGACAGTGGCGTTCTGAAAAGGATAGTCTCTGTTTTTTGGAAATTTATTTTTAATTTCCAGTCGTCGCAAAAACGTTTGATTTTGTTGAAATCATCTTGCAGAAGTCTGTTGATGACATCAATCTTTTCTCCAGATCTATACACTACAATGTCGTCGGCATACGCAATTGCATGGTTGAGAGAACCCACTAGGTCACTAGTGTAAATGTTAAATAAAATGGGAGAATTCACTGCTCCCTGTTGTAAGCCGTTTTTGATGTGGAAGGTCTTGTTAGAGATTATATCTCCACATTTCACTACAAATTGTTTACCCATTATCATATCGTAGATAATGTATAATAAATATTCGGGCATACCCAGATTTGATAACTTATATACAAGCCCTTCTAACCATACGGTGTCGAAAGCCTTTTCAAAGTCAACCAAACAGGCCCCTGTGCATTGTCTCTTCGCCTTGTTCCACTGTATGTCGGAAACAAGTTTTGTCGCAGCATGAACTGTGTCATGTTGTGATCGAAAACCAAATTGGTTGTTCGGGATAATACCATTTTCCTTACACCAGTTAGTCAATGCTTTATTTATAATTTTCTCGAATACCTTGCTGATGTTCGGAAGCAAACTAATCGAGCGAAGATTGGCTGGATTGCTCCTGTCCTTGCCCTTTTTGGGGATGGGATGGACTACAGCAGATTTCCATTGGATTGGATAATATGCATTGTTTAGAGCGTTATTGAACAAAATAGTGTAAACCTTCACTACTTCAAGAGGTAAATGCTTTAGAACAATGTTTGGAATACTGTCTATTCCAGAAGATTTTTTGTTCTTAATCGATCTAAGAATGTCCGTCAGTTCATCCTTGTGTACAAATATACCAGTGTTTAGATCTCTAAGCGGGGAATCCGCTCTATTATTTTCACCAAAGATAGTGAAGCTTCGACTTAAGAGACGCCAATTGTTAAGTTCATTGCGTAACGAAATATGTTTTTGGAGAGCCCTATTTTCCAGGTCAAGGTTAGAATGAGCCGAATCGTTCAATCTATACACTGCTTCGAAACAAGCGCCAATTGAGTTCGCCTTTTTTTGCGGATCCTCGACTATTATGAACTCTTCGTTAGAGTTGATGTGTTCCAAGGTAAGTCCTGCGTTCAGCAGCGTTTGACAATTCTCGGGAGTCCGCGGAACTCGCAGACATGGGATGTCATTATAATCTTTCCTTCGAAAGACTTTATTTATTTGTGGGAACATATTCGGTCCACTAGCTTTAATGGCTTGAATTCTCTTGTTCCAGTCTTCATTGATTACTGATCTATAGTTGTCACGGATCAGTTTTTGAAGATTTTTAATTAATGATTTGATTGTTTTTATTTCCTGGCTATTTGGATCTCTGAATTGTCTGTAGAGCAGTTTTAACTTAGAGAGCAGAGTACTCTTTTGCCTATACAGCTCGTCGATCGTTGCGTTTCTGTACCGGTTTGTATGGCTCTCGGAGTGAGACACTTTTGGGATAGAACGATTCATTGTATTAGTAACAATGTTGTTCATCGTCGAAAGATAATGATCAATTTCGTCATTATGAAGATTTCTGTCAGTTGGTGGATCTATGCCATTGGAGCGTAATTCTTTTTTTATTATCCGATCAAAGCGCGACCAGTGTGCTTTTCCGAAATTAAAAGAATGTATCTGTTTGTACTGCTCAAGTAGTGAATGTTCGTTTGGGATATGTATTACAGCACCAAGTCCATAATGATCGCTATCGTACTCGATTGTACGAAGACAATTTCGAGTAGTTAGATCCGTATCTAATAGTTGTATTCGCTCGTCCAGCAACAGTAAATCCAAGAAGGAATTTCCTCTTGGATACGACGGGGTACTTGTAGCGTACAATTCTAGTTTATGTTCGATAGCGTTTGTTTGCCACCAGTCGAACAACGCATTGCCTCTTGTGTTTGTGATAAGGTTACCCCAAGCACTGTGCTTGGAATTGAGATCTCCCGCCATAAAGAAATAATTATTTTCTGAGTCTAACTTGAGACTTCGAAAAAGGGTATCAAGTTCATTGATAAACTGTATACACTGTGGCGCTTCGGGAGCATAAGCAGAGATAACATATAGATGCTTTTGACTTTTCAAAGGAATATCTATAACGCAGGCTTCTAGTACCTGGAACTTGTATACATCTCTACTGTAGACGACTTTGTGTTGTAGACAATTTTTAACTAAGACAGCGACTCCGCCCCCCTGAGTGGAATTTGGACGATCTCGTCTAATTACGTTATAATTTGGGTAGCCCAATTTGTGCCTTTGATTTAGCTTAGTTTCGCTAGCCAAAAGCACATCTGGGCGTTCAGCTTCCAGCAGATTGCTGAGATTATCCCTTCTTTCCATGCGGATTAGTGAATTAACATTCACAGCAATAATTTTTAAAGTTAATTCAGTCGTAGTGAACGTTATGATTAGAGTGTGGGTTCGTCTGGAAACAGGGTCGAATAGATAATATCCATTCGAACCACCTGTTCCGTCAGTTTTTTTTCGATCTTTTCGAATTTTTTATCAAACGCAGCAAACTGTCCTTGTATGGACAGTAATATTGCTGTTATATCACTTTGTGCCTCTGGAGCAGGCGTTTTAATGATATTACGTGATTGTTCTATAATTGGTGCATTTTTTACTCCACCTGCCATTTGGGCGTATGACACACTTGATGCAACGAAGTTGTTGTAAGAGCGAGTTTTCATCTTTTTCTCTTCTTCAACTTGCTTCTTTTTGGCTTCCAACTTTGATTTTAGTTGCTGGTACTTAGGGCAACCTCTAAAGTTAGCAGGATGTCCTGAGTTGTTACAGAGGACACAAGATAGTTTACTTCTATCCGGAAGCTGTTCTTTGCCCAATGGACATTCTCCAATGATATGTTTGTTTAGGCATTTGACGCATCTGAAATGCATATTGCAATTCGCTGCCACATGCCCGAAGCGTTGACAGCGCATACACTGCAATACGCGGTCGCACTTCTTTATTCTCTCCCAACTTATTGTTTGGTGATTAATGTATTTAATATATCTAAGTCCATCAATTTTACTATTGGGGCTTAGCGACACAATGAAGAAAGGCAACCTACGGTTGCGATTTCTACAATTTGCTGTAGAAAATGGTTTCACACCTGTAAACGTCAGGCTATCGTTTTCGAAGTTTTTTAGCTCTTCGAGCACCTCTTCGGGAGTAAAGGAAGGGTCAACTCCTTTGAGGAGCATGGAGACAGTTTTCTCCGATTTAGGGGTGTACGTGTAGTACTCGCTTTTCGACTTCCCTAATGCCGATTTAATTTTGTTATACCCTTCTAAATCCTCACATGTTAAACTTATCTTAAAATCATTTATTCGTTTTGTTTTAAAAGTTTTGCATGTCAACTCACCCAATTTTATGACATCCTTTGTCTCCATGTAGCTAATATAAATAGGAGGTACTTTCTCCTTTTTTTTGACTGGCACCTGCTGAGATGTTTCCTGCTGTTGGTGTGATTCGTGCTGTTGATTTGGTTCCTGCTGTTGTTGTTGATGTGATTCCTTCTGTTTAGTTTCCTTATCTAGCCGTGTTTTCTCTGCATTCGTGGGTTGCTGTTGTCTTTGTTCTTGCTGTTGTTGTTCTAGCATTTTCGTTTTTCGCTCGTTGTGGCTCAGGTTGTTTTTTAGTTTAACAACTTCCTCCATTTGTCTATCCAGTTCTTCTTTTTTACGACTAATCTCATGGATGAGTCTGTTGAGGACCTCGATTTGATTGCTAGCGTCTGCATTTGTTTCGCTGACAGCTAGTTCTTTGAATTGGTTTCCAGCCCCTGAGTACTGGGCAGCATGGCTGTTGTCTTTGTCATCGCTGGTTACAATCGACGTCTCTGTATTCTTATTTTCATTTGTTTTAACGCGTTTAGTCTTTAGGTTTAGGTCCGTATTTTGCCTTCTCCGATTTGCCATTTTGGCATCAATTTGTTTTACGTCCATATTATGGAACGCGTGTTCTATCTTTTTTTAATTTATACTTTTTTTTTTCACTTTTTTGTGACAAACAGATTGTGGCCTCGCGCACACACTCACACGTAGATACCGTTAACTGTCACAACACGTGGCTTCGTTGTCTTTTAATTAATTCTATTTATTTATATTTACTTTGTTTTGACTGTTTTTATCACTGTAATTTATTTGTCTACAAATAGTCTCTTTATAATACCTCAGCCACTCGCGACACATAAAAGCAATTTTTTTTCATTTAATTCGACCGCCGAACCGAAAACACGTCCGCACTCGTTCACTGTGTATCGTTGTATATGCGAGGTCAGATTGCCCAGGCACTGTGCTTGGCGTTAAAATCACCTGCCATTAAAAAGTAATTGTTTTCCGAATCTAACTTGAGACTTCGGAAAAGCGTATCGATTTAACAGATAAATTGGGTACCTTGAACAGATTCAGGATCGTAAGCAGCGACTATTGACTTTGACTTTTTAGAGGAATATCTATAATGCATGCCTCTAGCACCTGAAATTTGTGTACTTCCGAGCTGTAAACGACCTTACGGTGAAAACCTTTCTTAACTAAGATAGCGACCCCACCCCCTCGAGTAGAGTGTGGTCGATCTCGTCTAATTATGTTATAATTTTTGTAGCCCATTTTGTGCCTTTGGTTTAGCTTAGTTTCTTGGCATTCGGCTTGGAGCAGTTTGCCTAAATTATCCCTTCTTTCGATGTGGATTAGTGAATTTACATTCACAGCTATAATTTTTAGGTTAAGTTCAGACGGAGGGTTGAAGATTTTGATGTGGAGAGTTATTTGAGAACAGGGTTGAATAGAGAGTATCTATTCGTGCTCTTTGTTCAGTCAGTGTTCTTTGAAATTCGGCAAATTGTCCTTGCATGGTTAATAACATTGTTATTATTTCTGAATGTCCCTCCGGCGCAGGCATTCTTCCATTACTATATGTATGTTCCATGGATGCTGCTTGCTTAGGAGCACCGGTCATTTGTGTATATGACACACAAGGAGCCACGAAATTGTTGTAAGAACGAGTTTTCATTTTTTTCTCTTCTTCAACTTGTTACTTTTTGGATTCCAATTTTAATTACATTTGTTGAAATTTAGGACATCCTCTAAATTTGCAGTGTGACGTGTATTTTTACAGAGGGCACAGGACAGTGCTTTCCTATCTGGAAGTTGCTCCTTGCCCAAGGGGCATTCACCAATGATATGGTCGGAGAGACAGTTTACGCAACTGAATTGCATGTGGCAGTTTGATGCCGCGTGTCCGAAGCGTTGACAACGCATACACTGCACTACGCGATCGATTTTTCTTATTTTTTCCCAACTTATTGTTTGGTGGTTGAGGTGTTTGATGTATCGGAGAGTATCAACTTTACTGTTGGAACTCAGTGATACAATAAAGAAAGGCAATTTGCAATTGCGTTTTCTGGAGTTGGCGGTAGAGAACACTTGTAAATTTTAAATTGTCGGTTTCGACATTTTTTAATTCCTCTAATACCTCACACTTGTAAATTTTAAATTGTCGGTTTCGACATTTTTTAATTCCTCTAATACCTCCTCAGGGGAAAAACATGGATCAACGCCTTTTAGGAGCATGGAGATTATTTTCTCCGATTTCGGGGTGTACGTGTAGTACTCGCTTTTTGTCCTACCCAAAGCAGTCATTACTTTGCGATAACCCTCAATATCATCGCACATTAATTTTATTTTAGAATTATTAATTTTTTTTGTTTTGAAATGTTTGCAAGTTAACTCACCTAATTTTATAACGTCCTTTGTTTCCATGGACGTAAGTATTATAGGCGGCGCCTTTTCCTTTTTGTTGGCTACGATGTGTTGGTTTGTTTGCTGCTTCTGCATCTCCTTTGTTTGCTTCCTGATGTTGTTCCTGATTTTTCCGTTGTGCTGTTGTATTTTCTTGGCTTTGTTGTTGCTGCACCAGGTCTGTTAATTTGAGAATTGCTTGTCTTTGTTTATTGAGTTCCTCTTTTTTTGTGTCAATATCCGCAAGGAGTTTTTCTAATTCCGCCGGATCTGTTGCAGTACCTGTGATATTGTTTTCTTCCTCAGCAGGTAATTCAATTTCACTTGGGTCAAGGTCAACCAATTCGTTGAATTGGTTACCTGCGCCTGTGTATTCGTTTTTCTTTCCTTTTGATTTTTTTCGCCGTCTGAATTTGGCTTGTGCCGCTTTGTTATAATACTCGGCTGTCGCTCGAGGCGGCTTCGTGTCATCGCTTTCAGGTCTGCCTGGCCCCTTTTCATGAAAGGCGACGAGCTCTTTAGCACTTTGTTTGTTTCCATAATTTTTTATTTTTTTTTAATTTTTAAACAACCGCTCTCAGTGGCGGCCACACTGTGTAATCCATACTTGTTCACTTACACTCGCGCGACGAATTTATTTATTTATTATTTTGTTTTCCTTTCTTTTGCTTTCTCCTGTTTCAGGTATACGTCTTATCTCTTTGACGTGTTGGTAATGACTGGCCCAGAAGTGTCATTCATTCACAAACATTATCATTTTCATCCAAATGATGTCCAAGTTATTGGGCTCAAATGCTTCTGCCCTTTGTCAACTCAATTTGGCAAGTTAAAACGAAATCTCGGATATAAGTCATATCCTGGGCAGTCAACGACGAGTTGACGGGTCGACCTCACTCTCGGTTAGTATCAGGTTTCGCTGTTTGCAAATATTCATGGACGGCATTTACATTCAAATTGATGATACCGATGCCTCTGATGTTATAAAATTGCGTTACCAATTAATCGTTGAAAATATTTCGCGAGTGGACCCTATTAGGCGGGAAAAAGTTGTTTACAGGTATTTTATCAAAACATTTGCCTGATGTGCCTCTTGACGTAGTCGCCCGTGGAGATCCGAATAGGAATCTAGTTTATCTCTGGAATTCTCTATCTCAGAAGGTACCATCATGACTTACCTTAGCCAAACGTCCGGAACATAGTCGAACATTTCTTATGATGATATCGCGGAACGTACAGCGTGATGGTGAGGTATCTCCCCTTGGGATCGACTTATCAGCTAAACCAATTACGGCCCGTTCCACCAGACAAGCTCCAAAACATAAACAGGAATTTCCCTCGAGCATTTCATGGAACCTATAGCTTAATGTAGTGGTTTTTCATTGGAAGGGAAGGCGTTGCAATCCCATATACCACAAGGCGGTGGACAAGAAGCAAGATAGTTGCGTTTAAGGCTGTTCAGTTATTTGAAAAAGCCGCCAGGTCCTTAAAGGAACTACGCAAGGTGATACATTTAAATTTCGTGTGTTTATTTTGTCTAGTATTTTCAGGATGACGTGAGTTTCAATATCCATCTACCCTTTAAGCTAGTGTCCCATCTGGTTCGACATATAACTTGAAACGTTTCTCTTTCTTCCACCATTATGCGCAATTCCGTCAAGTATTTCATCCTGTTGTCACAATGTAATATATTATTTTAATAAATAAATAATATAAGTAAGGTAAGTGTATTGACTTACTTGTATTGACCGCGGAGCGGTCGCTATATCTGCGCTGTCTCTGCTGCTGACAGGTTGCAGGGGGCGTTGAGCTTTGTGCTCCCCTGTTCAGGTTGCTGCATTATTCGTGGAGGCAAGCTTAATTAGTTATTTTCGGGCGATTAGCCGATGTTGTCGTCTCGTTCTCTTCCAAGATTCTTTCAATTGCGAAATTTAAGTCTTCATTTGATGATTGCTCTTTTACTGGTTGATTAATCCGCGGCTCAGCCACAATTGTATCTGACATAGACGAATCGGGTAAAGGTCTGATACTTGGTCGACCAATTTTTCGTCGTACTGTAATCTTGGGAAGTTGTTGAATGTTTTTTACTCTCTTGTGCAATATTTTAACGACGAATGAATCTTTTTTTGTTTTCGCCGTTGAAGTTTTGTTTTTATTCGGCGCCAACGCCGTTTTCTATTATTTTTTCCTGCCAAGTAGAATTTGCATAAAGTCGTTTATGCAAATTAGCTACTTGACGATTTTTCTTCCCTTTACAGGTAGAGAGAGGAAATTTGCGAGAATTAGTGGGTGTTAGGCGAAAACATGGACGCGAGGTCAGTAAGAATCCATCGTGGGTCTTCTTTTATAAATTCAAAGCATCTCCTCTGCTAGGAGGTATATATGGGATTCACAAGCTAAACCACACAGCAACTTGGCTATCCAACTGCTTTGACAGACAAAGTGTAGGAAAAATGTCACTTTTTAAATACCAGCAGCGCCATCTCTGGCCAGGTATTTATCATGCAGCCCTCATAATAAAGCAAATTGTTTATAATTTATATAAATTTCTGAAAGTCAACATATTGACATTAAACCAAGAAGATGGGTATGATCTTACAATTAGTTTATATAGGGTACATATTATACATACGATGACTTACGTAGGTTCAACCGATAACTATGTGTGAATGTTGGAGTTGAACAATAATATTTTACTTTATTTTAAGACTACAGTCTAACGTTTATAAAGTGGTGACTAATTTGGAGGGGTTTCGTTCCAACATCGGTGGAATACTTAAAGATTTTTGGATAATTGCTTCTATTATACATAGAATATTGTTTTAGTTATACTTAAGAGAAATGTTATAAAAAGCCAACCGTTTAAAAGAAAATCAGCATATGATGATAAATGTAGTCTTCTAAGCTAAAAGATCAATTAAAGTAATATATTTGGAAAATTAGTAAAGAACACATTCACCCAACTACTCAAAATCCAAAATAGAAGTTTATTGTAATTTAAAATTATACTTTCCGCAGTCGTTAACTAAAAATTAACTTACTTGTGATGTTACTATATAGTACATTTATAACTTCAACAGAAAACTTGTGGGGGTTTCTCTATTCTATATGAGAAACAACCCACAATTCCAACCACAATTCCTACCTAATTTCGACCGCCTTACAGCGCGTCAAATCAACCCCATTTCCCCCTACTTACCTGTTCACCTGCAAAGCATGTTTCCACCAAGGACACATAGCTAAGCTCATTGTACCACGCAGACAATGCATAAATGAGTTTAGCTTACCTTTCTTGCCATACGGCAACTCGTGTCCATGTAGTGCTCTGAAGAGCCCTACCATCTCCTTCCCCCACCCTACATCCAAATCCCAGCAGTAATACACTAAAACCTAAAATTCAATCAAAACCCGAAAAAACCCAAACTAGACCCAAAATTCGCAATAAACGAATCAAATATCCGTTTATCGCTTAACATTTACCTCCACGGCATAATTTAATCTAAAAAACCAAATTAAAATCAAAATTCACAATAAACGAATCATATATTCGTTTATCGTTTTGCATTTGCCCCACGGCATCATCCAAACTCAAAATCCAGAGATCATTATCTCTATTTGGGGAAATTCTTAATAAATTGAACAAACAAAAACCCAAAACCAGATACATATCGACATCTGCACAATAGTTTCATAGGAATTCAGGAAACTGAATCCTTATCTTAAATAAACACTGAGCATCTCACTCAGGATTCCAAAATCGGGATTTTTGTAGGAAATTGTGTATTTTCGAGATACAAATTTCGATTTGTTTCTCTTTATAAGGGTGATGAATTTCAGATTCGAAGTTCAGTCTCGATTGGCGTCCGAAGTGGAAGAACGCCAATAAACTAAATAAAATTATAAAATAAATGTAATTAAATAAATAAATCGAGGTTTAAATGCTGGAAATAAAGGTGATAGATTTTTTATTGCGCTTGGCCGATTCTTCCTACTCGACGACCGGTAGCTGCTCTTCCCACGAGGTTCGAGGAAGCACGGCGGCAACCGCAACGGGTCCCCTCGGGAGCGGTCTTTAAGAGATCTTACGTCCTTTTCAGGATAAGAAGACACGCTACCTGAGAGAAGGACCACTACAAAAATGGTGGCAGCGGTGGGATACTAACATCCCCTACCAACAGAATGGTGGACTACAATTTGCCCGGTACCCTCTAATCCAGCAAAGAAGAAGAATATCCATACGAACCGGACGAGTTCTACAAAAAATAGCGGCAGCATTTTTCGAAATACTCGCTCGCCTATTCCTGATTGAAGAAACGGAGAACTACTTCGTGAACAGTGAGGACAACGAGAGCGAAGAATTGACCAACATCATGCCGGAAGTCCACTTCGAGAACCACGAAAATCTGAGGCGGCTGGAGGAATAGTGAGAAAAAAAAAATAATAGAAATTCAACAAATAACAAAAGCGTCCCCGGGGCTAAACACCGGGAACAGTGCAAAAAAGTCAAAGTAAAAAGGATGCGCATGGAATATCGTCGGTTACTGACAATTAGTGTCGGTAGCCGTTAGTACTTCAGCTCCGCAGCACAACGGCAGTAACAAAAACACCAATACAACACTAACATCAGCAATCTACTATACCAGCACGACATCAGCAACGGGAACAACGAGGTGATTACAACGCCAACTGCAGCTACAACAACCACAGGTACTCATGTATATTACTTTTTTTTTGTGTACGTATATAGTGTGCTTAATTTAAGAGAGACAAAGAGAGTCCTGCAACATAAAATTATAAAAATGTTTTTTGGTTGATTTAAGTCGTTTTCCTAAAGGCTAAAGTGAGATGAAAATTCCGTTTTTCTCTTTCTAACTAACTTTGGAAAAAAAGTAAAGTTGATAAATTTCAATATATATATATATATATATATATTAAAGGGGACAAATGATTAGGGGTTTCATAAAAAAAAAAATTCCTTTTACACTATGGGTATAAATATAGCCCCGCATAAAAAAATGTTTAGTTTTGTATATGAAGGACACCTAGAAACCTCAAATAATTAAATTCCTCCAAAATTTATTTTTAAATTCATCAAAAGGGAAAATTCTAGAATATACTTTAAGGGGATACAAACACCCAAAAACTAAAATTTTAATTGTCTATATATATATATACAATATAAATATAAATACACACATACATATATACATATAATTTGAGGTTAATAAGAAAACCTCGAAGCGTAATTCTAACACAGTACCTCTCAAATGACTGTGGGAAAATTTTCATACTCTTGGGGTAAACTAATATTTGTAGCGATTTTTTTTCAATTTTAATCTCCATGCGCTCAACTTTTAACTACTCTTGGCCTTTTTCTTTTTTATATCTTTACATTTTTCTTCTTAGCATCGATTTTCCTTGCGTTTTTCTCTTACCGGTTGATCAGAGTTTTCGACTTAATAATTAATTTACTTGGGCTCGATAAAAATGTCCTCTCTTTTTACCCTTGACTTCCTTTACAGGATCTCTTTTGCTAATCTGTCTTTCACACGATCTTTCGATATTAGGATTGTTTTACTTCGGGTCAATAAAGATCTTCTCCTTACCTTTAGTATTTTCAAAATTTCCTGTATATATATCGACATATTTGGGTTTGAAGGCATTTTTTCTCTTTTCTCTTTAGGATCGCTTCAGTTGAGTTCGAAAAATTCTCTTCTTACTCTTCGCCCTTTGTTACACTTGTATTTGGTAGGATGAATTTTCCGAAGGAATATTTCGCCCAAAATAATACCGAATCGAATATTTGAAGTGCGCGAAAAAATGAATGTCACAATCGGGTTAAAGGATATTTTGGATCTCGTACCGGTGTTTAACGGTAACGCGGACGAATTAGATGATTTTATTTCTTGCGGGGATATTATTTTTTCACAGGCACAGGACGACAGTCAGCATGCTTTTTATCTAAGCGTGGTGAAAACCAGACTGAAAGGGCCAGCATACGACCACATCCGGTACAAGGTCATTTCAACCTGGAATGATCTTGCTTCCGAATTAAAGGGAGAATTTAAAATTCTCACCTCAAGGTCAGCGGCACAAAACAGTCTGGTGAAAGCCAAGCAAGATAGCAAGGAAGATGTGAAGGAGTTTGGAAACAGACTCGCACACCTCCTTCATCTGCTGAACAAGGCCACGTTCGAAAGCTCTGTCGAACCTGCGGTGCAGAAATATCTCTCCGAGGAAAATAGGAAACTCGCCTTATACGCATTTGAAGATGGTCTTAGGGATTCCCATTTAAAACTCTTAGTTAAAGCACGAGGTACCCCAAGTCTTAAAGCAGCAGTCAATTACGCTCTCGAGCAGGCCCCACGACTAGGCGATGGAAACCCTCTTAATTTATGTAATAATTCCAAATATAGCCAGCCACAAATTTGCCAATCGTGCAATAAGACTGGACATACTTCCTGGACTTGTTATCGCAATACAAACTCTCTAAATGTTGGTCCCCAACATGTGAAGACAGAGGTTCAACGCGTTGAATGCACTTATTGTAAAAGATTTGATCATTCTCAAGCAGAATGTAGGATACAGTCTCATTTCAAAAGTCTAAACGACTCTCCATCGAATAAAAACGATTTTAGAGCTTCGCCCACTTCTACCGCAAACGTCTGGAGAAGTGGAGTAATTAACAAAACGAGTAGGGTACAGCAATCACAAATTTATATAGGAACATTAAACAGCCAAAGATCTAAACAATCGTTATTAGAAGCTAATGGTATAAACAGGAAGGTAGAAAATGCCTCACCTTACAAGGTGTCGTCTACGGATGAAATTGGCATTAGAGATAATAGGGACAAAAATCAGAAGCAGGACGATCTAGAGGCCCCCCAAATAGAGGAGGTATTGGCCAAAGATCGCATCCAACAGTCAACATTTGAATCCGTTTGTCTACGGGCCGGATCTGATGATTCGACAAAGACTCCTGACCACACTATCCTAACACCTCCATCTACTTTTATATTCTTAAATGCTCCGACTTCTAGCAACACCACGTCCAAGCTCATAGAGCACAAACAGAAAATTCCGGCAAAATGTAAGCTTGAGGAGCAAGAACTCTCAGCAGATTGTAAGCCCGAGAAACAAGAAATTTCAGCTAAGTGTACGCCTGCGGAACAAAGAGTCCCAGCAGAACTTAAGCCTGAAAAGCCGCAAGAACTCCCAGCATCCAATAAGCCTGAGGAACAAAGATTCCCAGCTAAGAGTAAGACTGTGGAACAAGAAGTCACAGCAGAATATAAGCCTGTAAAGAACAGCTGTATCAAAGCATCCCTTTTAAATAACTTGTTTGTCCGCATCGTTTCCCTCGTTTCTCTAATTTTTCAAACTTTAAAATGGGTTCTACAAATGAAACTTAAAAATAAACAAATAATCAAAACCCCGTTTACAAATAAAACAAACGTTGATCTTTCAAAATTGATTACGACTCCTCCATCCTTTAAAACGCTCTTTCTAGATGGTTTTATTGCCCAAATTTTGAACTATGTCACACAACCCAACCCTAAGAAAACATGGAAAATTTTTCACAAATTTAAAGAGAAACTTAAAGTGAAACAAATGGATTATTCCTTTTCAAATATATGTATACATGTATGAATATAAAAATAAAACACAAATTCTCAGATGTAAAAAATGAAAAAATAAAAAATAAAATAAAACTATATGTAAATTAAATAGAAAATATACGCTTAATAATTTTTAATTGCCCTCTTAACAAATTATTGTACAAAAACAAAATAGTAACATATACATATTAACACAAATAAATAAAATAAAAAAAAACCAACTTTGTTTTGGAAAATGTATGTATCTAAAAGAAAATAGTCTATAATAAACAAGAAAATCTATAAATAATACAACTGTATTAACAATTCGGGAGATAATAAGTAAAATATAACACAAATAAATCTTTAAATAGTTTATATTATGAAGAGAATCTCCCCAAATTCATATTATTAACACACAAATGATGAAACAAATATTAACTCCCTCAATAAAATAATTTTGTAAATATTATACAATATTTTAATTAATTGCCATTAACTTAAAATTTAAATAAATGAACAAAATCATTTAATTAATAAATGATCTTAATTTGTAAATAAAAAACATATATAATTCTAAGTAAAAAAAAAAATAATGTTTAACTAAACAAAACAAAATCTATGAAATAAACAATTTTAAATAGAAATATAATAATTTCAAATAACTATGTAACATTCTTCAATTAACCAAATTACACCTATCCTAAGAAAAATAAGGAACTAACATTTTTTACTTAATTCAAAACAAACTTAAAAATTTAGAATAAAATCTGTCTTTATAATACATGAAAAAAAAAACATAAATATGGTCCTCAAAATGAAACAGAAATATACTCTGGAGATAATGTAAATTCCTATATAATACACAAGTTGTAATACAATACACTTTTAAGGCTCACCTAAAATTTATCTGTAGCACAAATTGAATTTAATATTTTATTTCATATAACCTTATTTTATAAAAAATAATTCACAGTTATCATTAAATATATTGAACAAACATAAGAACTCTGTAAATAACATTATTAATATATATATAATCTTTAATTAATTCAATATCAAAACGTAAAAAATGTACTTATATACACGATAAGAAAAATTGTGAATTTAAGCCTTTAGTTTAACACATAATCTTAGACTTTATAAAAACATAACAAAACATTGAAGAACACTCTACCGTAAGCTACAGAATTAACACAAAATTTTGAATAATACTTAAAAACAAGAACAAACATTTAAAAAAGTAGCAAGCAATTGTAACTACAATGAAAATTTAAAGTAACCATTATAATTGGAAATCCAAATTATGTAACGAATCATGATGACATCGCCCTTCATCTTTTATCGCGTCACTCCTACAAAATTAATCTCTTACAGATTAATTTTTTTTGAAGGAGGGGAGGATGTAGTGCTCTGAAGAGCCCTACCGTCTCCTTCCCCCACACCTACATCCAAATCCCAGCAGTAATACACTAAAACCTAAAATTCAATCAAAACCCGAAAAAGCCCAAACTAGACCCAAAATTCGCAATAAACGAATCAAATATCCGTTTATCGCTTAACATTTACCTCCACGGCATAATTTAATCTAAAAAACCAAATTAAAATCAAAATTCACAATAAACGAATCATATATTCGTTTATCGTTTTGCATTTGCCCCACGGCATCATCCAAACTCAAAATCCAGAGATCATTATCTCTATTTGGGGAAATTCTTAATAAATTGAACAAACAAAAACCCAAAACCAGATACATATCGACATCTGCACAATAGTTTCATAGGAATTCAGGAAACTGAATCCTTATCTTAAATAAACACTGAGCATCTCACTCAGGATTCCAAAATCGGGATTTTTGTAGGAAATTGTGTATTTTCGAGATACAAATTTCGATTTGTTTCTCTTTATAAGGGTGATGAATTTCAGATTCGAAGTTCAGTCTCGATTGGCGTCCGAAGTGGAAGAACGCCAATAAACTAAATAAAATTATAAAATAAATGTAATTAAATAAATAAATCGAGGTTTAAATGCTGGAAATAAAGGTGATAGATTTTTTATTGCGCTTGGCCGATTCTTCCTACTCGACGACCGGTAGCTGCTCTTCCCACGAGGTTCGAGGAAGCACGGCGGCAACCGCAACGGGTCCCCTCGGGAGCGGTCTTTAAGAGATCTTACGTCCTTTTCAGGATAAGAAGACACGCTACCTGAGAGAAGGACCACTACAAAAATGGTGGCAGCGGTGGGATACTAACATCCCCTACCAACAGAATGGTGGACTACAATTTGCCCGGTACCCTCTAATCCAGCAAAGAAGAAGAATATCCATACGAACCGGACGAGTTCTACAAAAAATAGCGGCAGCATTTTTCGAAATACTCGCTCGCCTATTCCTGATTGAAGAAACGGAGAACTACTTCGTGAACAGTGAGGACAACGAGAGCGAAGAATTGACCAACATCATGCCGGAAGTCCACTTCGAGAACCACGAAAATCTGAGGCGGCTGGAGGAATAGTGAGAAAAAAAAAATAATAGAAATTCAACAAATAACAAAAGCGTCCCCGGGGCTAAACACCGGGAACAGTGCAAAAAAGTCAAAGTAAAAAGGATGCGCATGGAATATCGTCGGTTACTGACAATTAGTGTCGGTAGCCGTTAGTACTTCAGCTCCGCAGCACAACGGCAGTAACAAAAACACCAATACAACACTAACATCAGCAATCTACTATACCAGCACGACATCAGCAACGGGAACAACGAGGTGATTACAACGCCAACTGCAGCTACAACAACCACAGGTACTCATGTATATTACTTTTTTTTTGTGTACGTATATAGTGTGCTTAATTTAAGAGAGACAAAGAGAGTCCTGCAACATAAAATTATAAAAATGTTTTTTGGTTGATTTAAGTCGTTTTCCTAAAGGCTAAAGTGAGATGAAAATTCCGTTTTTCTCTTTCTAACTAACTTTGGAAAAAAAGTAAAGTTGATAAATTTCAATATATATATATATATATATATATTAAAGGGGACAAATGATTAGGGGTTTCATAAAAAAAAAAATTCCTTTTACACTATGGGTATAAATATAGCCCCGCATAAAAAAATGTTTAGTTTTGTATATGAAGGACACCTAGAAACCTCAAATAATTAAATTCCTCCAAAATTTATTTTTAAATTCATCAAAAGGGAAAATTCTAGAATATACTTTAAGGGGATACAAACACCCAAAAACTAAAATTTTAATTGTCTATATATATATATACAATATAAATATAAATACACACATACATATATACATATAATTTGAGGTTAATAAGAAAACCTCGAAGCGTAATTCTAACACAGTACCTCTCAAATGACTGTGGGAAAATTTTCATACTCTTGGGGTAAACTAATATTTGTAGCGATTTTTTTTCAATTTTAATCTCCATGCGCTCAACTTCTAACTACTCTTGGCCTTTTTCTTTTTTATATCTTTACATTTTTCTTCTTAGCATCGATTTTCCTTGCGTTTTTCTCTTACCGGTTGATCAGAGTTTTCGACTTAATAATTAATTTACTTGGGCTCGATAAAAATGTCCTCTCTTTTTACCCTTGACTTCCTTTACAGGATCTCTTTTGCTAATCTGTCTTTCACACGATCTTTCGATATTAGGATTGTTTTACTTCGGGTCAATAAAGATCTTCTCCTTACCTTTAGTATTTTCAAAATTTCCTGTATATATATCGACATATTTGGGTTTGAAGGCATTTTTTCTCTTTTCTCTTTAGGATCGCTTCAGTTGAGTTCGAAAAATTCTCTTCTTACTCTTCGCCCTTTGTTACACTTGTATTTGGTAGGATGAATTTTCCGAAGGAATATTTCGCCCAAAATAATACCGAATCGAATATTTGAAGTGCGCGAAAAAATGAATGTCACAATCGGGTTAAAGGATATTTTGGATCTCGTACCGGTGTTTAACGGTAACGCGGACGAATTAGATGATTTTATTTCTTGCGGGGATATTATTTTTTCACAGGCACAGGACGACAGTCAGCATGCTTTTTATCTAAGCGTGGTGAAAACCAGACTGAAAGGGCCAGCATACGACCACATCCGGTACAAGGTCATTTCAACCTGGAATGATCTTGCTTCCGAATTAAAGGGAGAATTTAAAATTCTCACCTCAAGGTCAGCGGCACAAAACAGTCTGGTGAAAGCCAAGCAAGATAGCAAGGAAGATGTGAAGGAGTTTGGAAACAGACTCGCACACCTCCTTCATCTGCTGAACAAGGCCACGTTCGAAAGCTCTGTCGAACCTGCGGTGCAGAAATATCTCTCCGAGGAAAATAGGAAACTCGCCTTATACGCATTTGAAGATGGTCTTAGGGATTCCCATTTAAAACTCTTAGTTAAAGCACGAGGTACCCCAAGTCTTAAAGCAGCAGTCAATTACGCTCTCGAGCAGGCCCCACGACTAGGCGATGGAAACCCTCTTAATTTATGTAATAATTCCAAATATAGCCAGCCACAAATTTGCCAATCGTGCAATAAGACTGGACATACTTCCTGGACTTGTTATCGCAATACAAACTCTCTAAATGTTGGTCCCCAACAAATGAAGACAGAGGTTCAACGCGTTGAATGCACTTATTGTAAAAGATTTGATCATTCTCAAGCAGAATGTAGGATACAGTCTCATTTCAAAAGTCTAAACGACTCTCCATCGAATAAAAACGATTTTAGAGCTTCGCCCACTTCTACCGCAAACGTCTGGAGAAGTGGAGTAATTAACAAAACGAGTAGGGTACAGCAATCACAAATTTATATAGGAACATTAAACAGCCAAAGATCTAAACAATCGTTATTAGAAGCTAATGGTATAAACAGGAAGGTAGAAAATGCCTCACCTTACAAGGTGTCGTCTACGGATGAAATTGGCATTAGAGATAATAGGGACAAAAATCAGAAGCAGGACGATCTAGAGGCCCCCCAAATAGAGGAGGTATTGGCCAAAGATCGCATCCAACAGTCAACATTTGAATCCGTTTGTCTACGGGCCGGATCTGATGATTCGACAAAGACTCCTGACCACACTATCCTAACACCTCCATCTACTTTTATATTCTTAAATGCTCCGACTTCTAGCAACACCACGTCCAAGCTCATAGAGCACAAACAGAAAATTCCGGCAAAATGTAAGCTTGAGGAGCAAGAACTCTCAGCAGATTGTAAGCCCGAGAAACAAGAAATTTCAGCTAAGTGTACGCCTGCGGAACAAAGAGTCCCAGCAGAACTTAAGCCTGAAAAGCCGCAAGAACTCCCAGCATCCAATAAGCCTGAGGAACAAAGATTCCCAGCTAAGAGTAAGACTGTGGAACAAGAAGTCACAGCAGAATATAAGCCTGTAAAGAACAGCTGTATCAAAGCATCCCTTTTAAATAACTTGTTTGTCCGCATCGTTTCCCTCGTTTCTCTAATTTTTCAAACTTTAAAATGGGTTCTACAAATGAAACTTAAAAATAAACAAATAATCAAAACCCCGTTTACAAATAAAACAAACGTTGATCTTTCAAAATTGATTACGACTCCTCCATCCTTTAAAACGCTCTTTCTAGATGGTTTTATTGCCCAAATTTTGAACTATGTCACACAACCCAACCCTAAGAAAACATGGAAAATTTTTCACAAATTTAAAGAGAAACTTAAAGTGAAACAAATGGATTATTCCTTTTCAAATATATGTATACATGTATGAATATAAAAATAAAACACAAATTCTCAGATGTAAAAAATGAAAAAATAAAAAATAAAATAAAACTATATGTAAATTAAATAGAAAATATACGCTTAATAATTTTTAATTGCCCTCTTAACAAATTATTGTACAAAAACAAAATAGTAACATATACATATTAACACAAATAAATAAAATAAAAAAAAACCAACTTTGTTTTGGAAAATGTATGTATCTAAAAGAAAATAGTCTATAATAAACAAGAAAATCTATAAATAATACAACTGTATTAACAATTCGGGAGATAATAAGTAAAATATAACACAAATAAATCTTTAAATAGTTTATATTATGAAGAGAATCTCCCCAAATTCATATTATTAACACACAAATGATGAAACAAATATTAACTCCCTCAATAAAATAATTTTGTAAATATTATACAATATTTTAATTAATTGCCATTAACTTAAAATTTAAATAAATGAACAAAATCATTTAATTAATAAATGATCTTAATTTGTAAATAAAAAACATATATAATTCTAAGTAAAAAAAAAAATAATGTTTAACTAAACAAAACAAAATCTATGAAATAAACAATTTTAAATAGAAATATAATAATTTCAAATAACTATGTAACATTCTTCAATTAACCAAATTACACCTATCCTAAGAAAAATAAGGAACTAACATTTTTTACTTAATTCAAAACAAACTTAAAAATTTAGAATAAAATCTGTCTTTATAATACATGAAAAAAAAAACATAAATATGGTCCTCAAAATGAAACAGAAATATACTCTGGAGATAATGTAAATTCCTATATAATACACAAGTTGTAATACAATACACTTTTAAGGCTCACCTAAAATTTATCTGTAGCACAAATTGAATTTAATATTTTATTTCATATAACCTTATTTTATAAAAAATAATTCACAGTTATCATTAAATATATTGAACAAACATAAGAACTCTGTAAATAACATTATTAATATATATATAATCTTTAATTAATTCAATATCAAAACGTAAAAAATGTACTTATATACACGATAAGAAAAATTGTGAATTTAAGCCTTTAGTTTAACACATAATCTTAGACTTTATAAAAACATAACAAAACATTGAAGAACACTCTACCGTAAGCTACAGAATTAACACAAAATTTTGAATAATACTTAAAAACAAGAACAAACATTTAAAAAAGTAGCAAGCAATTGTAACTACAATGAAAATTTAAAGTAACCATTATAATTGGAAATCCAAATTATGTAACGAATCATGATGACATCGCCCTTCATCTTTTATCGCGTCACTCCTACAAAATTAATCTCTTACAGATTAATTTTTTTTGAAGGAGGGGAGGATGTAGTGCTCTGAAGAGCCCTACCGTCTCCTTCCCCCACACCTACATCCAAATCCCAGCAGTAATACACTAAAACCTAAAATTCAATCAAAACCCGAAAAAGCCCAAACTAGACCCAAAATTCGCAATAAACGAATCAAATATCCGTTTATCGCTTAACATTTACCTCCACGGCATAATTTAATCTAAAAAACCAAATTAAAATCAAAATTCACAATAAACGAATCATATATTCGTTTATCGTTTTGCATTTGCCCCACGGCATCATCCAAACTCAAAATCCAGAGATCATTATCTCTATTTGGGGAAATTCTTAATAAATTGAACAAACAAAAACCCAAAACCAGATACATATCGACATCTGCACAATAGTTTCATAGGAATTCAGGAAACTGAATCCTTATCTTAAATAAACACTGAGCATCTCACTCAGGATTCCAAAATCGGGATTTTTGTAGGAAATTGTGTATTTTCGAGATACAAATTTCGATTTGTTTCTCTTTATAAGGGTGATGAATTTCAGATTCGAAGTTCAGTCTCGATTGGCGTCCGAAGTGGAAGAACGCCAATAAACTAAATAAAATTATAAAATAAATGTAATTAAATAAATAAATCGAGGTTTAAATGCTGGAAATAAAGGTGATAGATTTTTTATTGCGCTTGGCCGATTCTTCCTACTCGACGACCGGTAGCTGCTCTTCCCACGAGGTTCGAGGAAGCACGGCGGCAACCGCAACGGGTCCCCTCGGGAGCGGTCTTTAAGAGATCTTACGTCCTTTTCAGGATAAGAAGACACGCTACCTGAGAGAAGGACCACTACAAAAATGGTGGCAGCGGTGGGATACTAACATCCCCTACCAACAGAATGGTGGACTACAATTTGCCCGGTACCCTCTAATCCAGCAAAGAAGAAGAATATCCATACGAACCGGACGAGTTCTACAAAAAATAGCGGCAGCATTTTTCGAAATACTCGCTCGCCTATTCCTGATTGAAGAAACGGAGAACTACTTCGTGAACAGTGAGGACAACGAGAGCGAAGAATTGACCAACATCATGCCGGAAGTCCACTTCGAGAACCACGAAAATCTGAGGCGGCTGGAGGAATAGTGAGAAAAAAAAAATAATAGAAATTCAACAAATAACAAAAGCGTCCCCGGGGCTAAACACCGGGAACAGTGCAAAAAAGTCAAAGTAAAAAGGATGCGCATGGAATATCGTCGGTTACTGACAATTAGTGTCGGTAGCCGTTAGTACTTCAGCTCCGCAGCACAACGGCAGTAACAAAAACACCAATACAACACTAACATCAGCAATCTACTATACCAGCACGACATCAGCAACGGGAACAACGAGGTGATTACAACGCCAACTGCAGCTACAACAACCACAGGTACTCATGTATATTACTTTTTTTTTGTGTACGTATATAGTGTGCTTAATTTAAGAGAGACAAAGAGAGTCCTGCAACATAAAATTATAAAAATGTTTTTTGGTTGATTTAAGTCGTTTTCCTAAAGGCTAAAGTGAGATGAAAATTCCGTTTTTCTCTTTCTAACTAACTTTGGAAAAAAAGTAAAGTTGATAAATTTCAATATATATATATATATATATATATTAAAGGGGACAAATGATTAGGGGTTTCATAAAAAAAAAAATTCCTTTTACACTATGGGTATAAATATAGCCCCGCATAAAAAAATGTTTAGTTTTGTATATGAAGGACACCTAGAAACCTCAAATAATTAAATTCCTCCAAAATTTATTTTTAAATTCATCAAAAGGGAAAATTCTAGAATATACTTTAAGGGGATACAAACACCCAAAAACTAAAATTTTAATTGTCTATATATATATATACAATATAAATATAAATACACACATACATATATACATATAATTTGAGGTTAATAAGAAAACCTCGAAGCGTAATTCTAACACAGTACCTCTCAAATGACTGTGGGAAAATTTTCATACTCTTGGGGTAAACTAATATTTGTAGCGATTTTTTTTCAATTTTAATCTCCATGCGCTCAACTTCTAACTACTCTTGGCCTTTTTCTTTTTTATATCTTTACATTTTTCTTCTTAGCATCGATTTTCCTTGCGTTTTTCTCTTACCGGTTGATCAGAGTTTTCGACTTAATAATTAATTTACTTGGGCTCGATAAAAATGTCCTCTCTTTTTACCCTTGACTTCCTTTACAGGATCTCTTTTGCTAATCTGTCTTTCACACGATCTTTCGATATTAGGATTGTTTTACTTCGGGTCAATAAAGATCTTCTCCTTACCTTTAGTATTTTCAAAATTTCCTGTATATATATCGACATATTTGGGTTTGAAGGCATTTTTTCTCTTTTCTCTTTAGGATCGCTTCAGTTGAGTTCGAAAAATTCTCTTCTTACTCTTCGCCCTTTGTTACACTTGTATTTGGTAGGATGAATTTTCCGAAGGAATATTTCGCCCAAAATAATACCGAATCGAATATTTGAAGTGCGCGAAAAAATGAATGTCACAATCGGGTTAAAGGATATTTTGGATCTCGTACCGGTGTTTAACGGTAACGCGGACGAATTAGATGATTTTATTTCTTGCGGGGATATTATTTTTTCACAGGCACAGGACGACAGTCAGCATGCTTTTTATCTAAGCGTGGTGAAAACCAGACTGAAAGGGCCAGCATACGACCACATCCGGTACAAGGTCATTTCAACCTGGAATGATCTTGCTTCCGAATTAAAGGGAGAATTTAAAATTCTCACCTCAAGGTCAGCGGCACAAAACAGTCTGGTGAAAGCCAAGCAAGATAGCAAGGAAGATGTGAAGGAGTTTGGAAACAGACTCGCACACCTCCTTCATCTGCTGAACAAGGCCACGTTCGAAAGCTCTGTCGAACCTGCGGTGCAGAAATATCTCTCCGAGGAAAATAGGAAACTCGCCTTATACGCATTTGAAGATGGTCTTAGGGATTCCCATTTAAAACTCTTAGTTAAAGCACGAGGTACCCCAAGTCTTAAAGCAGCAGTCAATTACGCTCTCGAGCAGGCCCCACGACTAGGCGATGGAAACCCTCTTAATTTATGTAATAATTCCAAATATAGCCAGCCACAAATTTGCCAATCGTGCAATAAGACTGGACATACTTCCTGGACTTGTTATCGCAATACAAACTCTCTAAATGTTGGTCCCCAACAAATGAAGACAGAGGTTCAACGCGTTGAATGCACTTATTGTAAAAGATTTGATCATTCTCAAGCAGAATGTAGGATACAGTCTCATTTCAAAAGTCTAAACGACTCTCCATCGAATAAAAACGATTTTAGAGCTTCGCCCACTTCTACCGCAAACGTCTGGAGAAGTGGAGTAATTAACAAAACGAGTAGGGTACAGCAATCACAAATTTATATAGGAACATTAAACAGCCAAAGATCTAAACAATCGTTATTAGAAGCTAATGGTATAAACAGGAAGGTAGAAAATGCCTCACCTTACAAGGTGTCGTCTACGGATGAAATTGGCATTAGAGATAATAGGGACAAAAATCAGAAGCAGGACGATCTAGAGGCCCCCCAAATAGAGGAGGTATTGGCCAAAGATCGCATCCAACAGTCAACATTTGAATCCGTTTGTCTACGGGCCGGATCTGATGATTCGACAAAGACTCCTGACCACACTATCCTAACACCTCCATCTACTTTTATATTCTTAAATGCTCCGACTTCTAGCAACACCACGTCCAAGCTCATAGAGCACAAACAGAAAATTCCGGCAAAATGTAAGCTTGAGGAGCAAGAACTCTCAGCAGATTGTAAGCCCGAGAAACAAGAAATTTCAGCTAAGTGTACGCCTGCGGAACAAAGAGTCCCAGCAGAACTTAAGCCTGAAAAGCCGCAAGAACTCCCAGCATCCAATAAGCCTGAGGAACAAAGATTCCCAGCTAAGAGTAAGACTGTGGAACAAGAAGTCACAGCAGAATATAAGCCTGTAAAGAACAGCTGTATCAAAGCATCCCTTTTAAATAACTTGTTTGTCCGCATCGTTTCCCTCGTTTCTCTAATTTTTCAAACTTTAAAATGGGTTTTACAAATGAAACTTAAAAATAAACAAATAATCAAAACCCCGTTTACAAATAAAACAAACGTTGATCTTTCAAAATTGATTACGACTCCTCCATCCTTTAAAACGCTCTTTCTAGATGGTTTTATTGCCCAAATTTTGAACTATGTCACACAACCCAACCCTAAGAAAACATGGAAAATTTTTCACAAATTTAAAGAGAAACTTAAAGTGAAACAAATGGATTATTCCTTTTCAAATATATGTATACATGTATGAATATAAAAATAAAACACAAATTCTCAGATGTAAAAAATGAAAAAATAAAAAATAAAATAAAACTATATGTAAATTAAATAGAAAATATACGCTTAATAATTTTTAATTGCCCTCTTAACAAATTATTGTACAAAAACAAAATAGTAACATATACATATTAACACAAATAAATAAAATAAAAAAAAACCAACTTTGTTTTGGAAAATGTATGTATCTAAAAGAAAATAGTCTATAATAAACAAGAAAATCTATAAATAATACAACTGTATTAACAATTCGGGAGATAATAAGTAAAATATAACACAAATAAATCTTTAAATAGTTTATATTATGAAGAGAATCTCCCCAAATTCATATTATTAACACACAAATGATGAAACAAATATTAACTCCCTCAATAAAATAATTTTGTAAATATTATACAATATTTTAATTAATTGCCATTAACTTAAAATTTAAATAAATGAACAAAATCATTTAATTAATAAATGATCTTAATTTGTAAATAAAAAACATATATAATTCTAAGTAAAAAAAAAAATAATGTTAATAGAAATATAATAATTTCAAATAACTATGTAACATTCTTCAATTAACCAAATTACACCTATCCTAAGAAAAATAAGGAACTAACATTTTTTACTTAATTCAAAACAAACTTAAAAATTTAGAATAAAATCTGTCTTTATAATACATGAAAAAAAAACATAAATATGGTCCTCAAAATGAAACAGAAATATACTCTGGAGATAATGTAAATTCCTATATAATACACAAGTTGTAATACAATACACTTTTAAGGCTCACCTAAAATTTATCTGTAGCACAAATTGAATTTAATATTTTATTTCATATAACCTTATTTTATAAAAAATAATTCACAGTTATCATTAAATATATTGAACAAACATAAGAACTCTGTAAATAACATTATTAATATATATATAATCTTTAATTAATTCAATATCAAAACGTAAAAAATGTACTTATATACACGATAAGAAAAATTGTGAATTTAAGCCTTTAGTTTAACACATAATCTTAGACTTTATAAAAACATAACAAAACATTGAAGAACACTCTACCGTAAGCTACAGAATTAACACAAAATTTTGAATAATACTTAAAAACAAGAACAAACATTTAAAAAAGTAGCAAGCAATTGTAACTACAATGAAAATTTAAAGTAACCATTATAATTGGAAATCCAAATTATGTAACGAATCATGGTGACATCGCCCTTCATCTTTTATCGCGTCACTCCTACAAAATTAATCTCTTACAGATTAATTTTTTTTGAAGGAGGGGAGGATGTAGTGCTCTGAAGAGCCCTACCATCTCCTTCCCCCACACCTACATCCAAATCCCAGCAGTAATACACTAAAACCTAAAATTCAATCAAAACCCGAAAAAGCCCAAACTAGACCCAAAATTCGCAATAAACGAATCAAATATCCGTTTATCGCTTAACATTTACCTCCACGGCATAATTTAATCTAAAAAACCAAATTAAAATCAAAATTCACAATAAACGAATCATATATTCGTTTATCGTTTTGCATTTGTCCCACGACATCATCCAAACTCAAAATCCAGAGATCATTATCTCTATTTGGGAAAATTCTTAATAAATTGAACAAACAAAAACCCAAAACCAGATACATATCGACATCTGCACAATAGTTTCATAGGAATTCAGGAAACTGAATCCTTATCTTAAATAAACACTGAGCATCTCACTCAGGATTCCAAAATCGGGATTTTTGTAGGAAATTGTGTATTTTCGAGATACAAATTTCGATTTGTTTCTCTTTATAAGGGTGATGAATTTCAGATTCGAAGTTCAGTCTCGATTGGCGTCCGAAGTGGAAGAACGCCAATAAACTAAATAAAATTATAAAATAAATGTAATTAAATAAATAAATCGAGGTTTAAATGCTGGAAATAAAGGTGATAGATTTTTTATTGCGCTTGGCCGATTCTTCCTACTCGACGACCGGTAGCTGCTCTTCCCTCGAGGTTCGAGGAAGCACGGCGGCAACCGGAACGGGTCCCCTCGGGAGCGATCTTTAAGAGATCTTACGTCCTTTTCAGGATAAGAAGACACGCTACCTGAGAGAAGGACCACAGCATCCATGTCGATTAGCGACAACCAAATCAAAACATAATCGTACAGCGTGTTTCTGTTTTCTCATTGTCCCGCTCTCATTGATCATCAGTTTACCGACGTAACCTACCACACATCGAAGAACGTGGCAATGAGAGAGCAGAAGTATGTTCTCTTTTGGTTGTATCCAATTTCTTCCCTTTTGAAAGTAGTCGATTAACGTGATTGAGCTAGTGAGGTTGTGTCGCTAACCACCGCCGCGTGTGCATGCTTATGCACACGCTCGTCCGCGGACACTCAATGTTATGTTAAATAAGTAGGTTCAATTTGTGCGTTGTATGGTTGAAAGTGACGATTAATAATTATTAGAAATATTATCTGAGTTATGTGTTGAGTATCGGCATCGGAATGTTCTCACTAGTGAATATTTTCAATAAATTAAAACGCAGTACTATCTGTTATCTTTCTTATTGATTACTTTGGCGTCTTAACTCACTTATTTGAATTAGACTTCAATCGTTTATTTATCTATCCACTTGAAGGAGATGGCGTCCAATATGCTCATCGGATTCGATACAATCAGAAAGTGGACGTGTCCTCAATAAATGTGAACATAAATGTGTTGAAGAAGGTACTTCACCAGTAAAACCGATAATAACGTTTATAATCAAATCAGCGATGCCGCATTTTGAGAGACGAATGGCTATACGACAAACCTGGGGTTTCGAGCAACGTTTTTCAGACGTTATTATTCGAACAATATTCTTTCTACTGATCGATGGGAGATATAAGGAATACGCTGGCACATCGCCACTTATACCCCCACAAACTAATTTAACAAAGGGTGTTACAACTTCATTTACATAATATATCATATAGTTGGTGGAAATATTTATAATTATCTGTTAGATACAGATACTTCACGAATAATTACTGTAACGTACTGTTGGCCTTACTCTACTTTAAAGTAATTATATTAAATTACACACATTCTTAACGACAGGCACCCAGAACAGGGTGATAAAGCATCTTTCAACAACGAATAACATCTCTATCATTGTTAAAATACTGTGAACTTTTCCACTCAAATTTCATTCCCAACTAATTCGACCCATCGGCGGAATTTTACATATAAAATCATGAACGGAGAATATGAGGTGATATTCTAAGAAGAATCTAATTTAATAATTTCCGGTACGATTTCGTGTCAGCAGAGGTTCTTAACAATACTGAAGTGATTACAATTGACCGTAGAATTGATGTTCAATCAGCCCAAACTCTCCCTAAGGATTTTCGGGAAACTTGTATTTGGAAACCAATTGATACTAAAAAGTACTTTGTCATACAATTTTTTACGTTACAAAGTGACACATTTGCGTTTGCCAAAAAAAAAAGAAACCACTAAGATAATACACTACTTTAGTTACAATAGTTAAACTAACATTTATTGCTATTCTTTATGCAATCTAACTTCTCGCTTTTTAACTCTTAGGTTTGCATTTCACTAACAAACTTGTAGCATTCCTGTTTAGTAACTTGCTGACTAAATACATATTTGGTGCTAGTGGTCACAAATATTTTACTCTGCTAGTTGTAGAAAAAGCATCTAATATGTGTTTTCCTTTCCCGACTGCAGCACTAATTCAAGCATAATTACCTTAAACCACACTGTCCCGGATACGATAACGTCATGGATAATCACAGGCTTCTCGCTGAGTCCAGAGAAGGGAATTGCTTTAACCGAAGAAGCCAGTAAACTGAGAGTTTTCCAGCCGTTCTTCATATCAACTAATTTACCATACTCTGTAATACGAGGTGAGTATTTTTTCAATCATAGAAAGACGATCTTCTTCAAGAGTTCTCACTTGTATAGGTGAGGTTATATCGATTCCGGTTATCATATTTAACTACATGAACCAGAGCGTGGATGTCGATGTTGTCCTTGACAACTCCGATCATGAATTCGATTTTACTGACGTTACAAACGTGACAGAAAGTGCTAGTGAAGATGTAAACCGCACTAAATCCATAACTGTTCCCGCTAACGACGGCAAGAGTGTGTCGTTCTTGATTCGCCCGAAGGTTGTTGGAGATATTTCATTGAAAATTACAGCCACATCAACCTTGGCTGGTGATGCTATTGTGCAGAAACTTAAAGTTATACCGGAAGGTGTAACAATCTATGTCAATAAAGCATTCTTCCTTAATCTAGCGAACACCTCACAAGTAACAGAAGAAGTGAACATTACTATTCCGAAAGATGCAGTACCCGACTCTCAGTATGTGGAGATATCTGTTGTTGGAGATCTCTTAGGTCCGACTATCGAAAATTTGGATCAGCTAGTACGCATGCCTTATGGATGCGGAGAACAGAACATGATGAACTTGGTGCCAGATATTTTGGTTCTAATGTATTTAACGGTAAGAGTACAACTACCAACATCCTTGAAGATACACTTTAAAAATGCTGTCCTCCGTAGGCAATTAATCAACTGAAACCTGAAATTGAGGCAACGGCGAAGCAATACCTGGAAATTGGCTATCAACGTGAATTGTCTTACAAACATGACGATGGATCTTACAGCGCATTCGGCAAATCAGATCCTAGTGGGAGCACCTGGCTTACGGCTTACGTGGTTAAATCATTCCATCAGGCAATACCTTTCACTTACATTGATCCAAATGTACTAAAGGCCGGGCTTGAATTCTTAGCTGGTACACAAAAACCAAGTGGAGAATTCCCTGAAGTTGGCAGAGTGCTTGACAGCTCTCAAAGCGGCGGTACACCTGGATTAACCGCGTTTGTAGTTCTTGCTTTCCTTGAGAATGTTGAGTCTGCAGCTGAATATCAAACATACATCGATAAAGCATTGGATTATCTGGACCAAGAGATAGAGTCAAGTGATGACCAATATTCAATGGCAATTACAGCATTGGCTATGGCTCTCGCAGGTCGACATACAACTGCTGACAAACTTCTAGCAAAACTCGACGGTCTATCGCACAGAAACGGTAAGTTGAAGGATTCGTCGCATGAACTACTATAACCAGAGAGTACATTCTTCTTAAAGGTGATAGTCAATGGTGGTCAGAGTCAATACAACCCAAATATGAATGGTATGGACCCAGCTCTGTTGAAGTTGAATTGACAGCATACGTTGTGTTGGCAAAACTAGAACGAGGTGATGCCAGCACTGTGTTACCGAACATTAAATGGCTTGTAGCACAACGTAATAGCAACGGTGGTTTCTCCTCAACCCAAGACACAGTGGTGGGACTTCAAGCTCTTACCCAGTTTGCTGAGGAGGCCGGTTCAGGATCAGGCACAATGACTATTAACTATTCTGGTGGTCAAAATGTTTCTGGAACGATCAATGTTAATCCTACTAATGCGCTTGTTTTACAAACCCACATAGTACGTAAACTTGACGTTCATAAAGTGTCTTTAATTACTAGTGTATTTCTTATCTCTTGGATTCGTTAGCTTCCAAAAACGTTGACATTCTTACATATTGTTGCCGAGGGCACTGGCTCAGCATTAGCTCAAGTTTCGTATCGCTACAATATTGCTAACAATGATAGTAACACATACTTCACTATCAATTCGACGGTTTTGCAATCAACCAGTGGAAGGTTGCGTTTGTCTATCTGTGTTGCTTATGTAGATAATAACACCCAGTCAAATATGGCTGTCTTGGAAGTCTCGTTACCATCAGGATATACCGCTGACACTGATAGCTTTGATGCTATCATTCAAAGCTCAGGAGCGAAGGTAGGTATCAATGTCGTTGTAATAGATCATTTTGTGAAATCTTCTTCCTTTCTATTTAGCGAGTTGAAACAAAGAACGGAGGGACTGTTGTGGTGATTTACTTTGACAGTTTGAATGCTACCCAGACTTGCCTCGAAGTAAATGCTATCAGGACATTCTCTGTAGCTAAACAAAAACCAGTTCCTATCACGGTCTATGATTATTATGACAACAACAAACGTGCTACATCTTACTATCAAATCGAGTCATCTCTTTGCGATATCTGCCAGGGTTCAGATTGTGGAAATGGATGCCCCGCTAAATAAGGAATCCTTGCAATTCAATGCATTCTGAAAATAAAAAAAAGGAACGACAAAAAAAAATTATTGGACATTTTTGCATTAAAGTACTTACATGGTTTTGTTTATTTTTTCTGAACTTTCAATTCAATTATAATGGTACATAAATTTCAAGTTATTAAATACAGTATGTAAAATAATATATAATTAATACATATATAATTAATTCTCTTAATTTTGTTTTTCATTTAACTACCCATGTAGTTTCAAGTTATTGTTAATAAATTTGCGGACAGTAGAAATGCCATTGCTGTGAAAATGAGCGGGCTTGTTTTTGCTTAATAATGTGACGTCAGAATATTACAACTTAATTGTTATACCCAGTGAATGCCGCGGTACCCAAGGTGCTACGGATCAAATTTTGTAACCAAGTTGTCGCTCCTTACATGTGTGAATAAAAAAAAAACAACATAAATAACAAAACGATTTCTTTTTTTATGTCATACCACACCTGTAGTGATCCCAAATCCCTACACGAAACTTCTGTAATATTTAAATTAAAAATTAATTATTTTCCTTCTAAAAGATGTCCCATAATATAACCCTCATATCGTTATATGTTGTGCATCAAATAACACTTCCACAAACTATATTAATATAATTCAATTTCCGGAATCCTGCTTCTGAGATTTTGTATAAAAGGATGATGCATTCCAGTTCGGAAATCAAATCATCCCGGGCTCATATCAGATACATACCCGACTTTGAGCACACAAATTGCGACAACTTCAATGACATATTGAACGAAAAACTCCACCAACTCTCTCAGTGACAGCAACCTAACGACGGCTGTGACAAATAACGCTGCAGCTCGACTTCACGAGATTCTAGTTGAAACTTCGGAGGCTCATGTCCCGAAGTATAAACTTGAAGAGACTTACCAAATTCCCCATGACGACATCACTCTCCGTCGCATCCAGGAGCTTAAAAAGGTCCGCATTATTCACAACATTGGCACATTGATAAAACAGAGAATCAGTCATACCCTATAACTGGACGACATACTGAAGGGTATTCAGATGGACCGGAAAGTTTATAAAAATGTTAAAAAGATATAGACATTTTCGTATCACTGGCCCAATCATCCACACCGGGTTTGTTGTCAATAATGATACCAATAAAGCAAACATCATCGGAAAGTTCTTTGAAAATAATCACGGGCTCACTCTCGAGGATGGCGACCCGGACACTAATGTAATAATTAATTCAGAGGTTTACAACATATTAGACAACTTTAACGAGCCAATAGTAGTCTTCTTCTCAGTTAACAGTGCATACTTCGACGACACATGTGATATTGATAACTACAACATCTCGCTCCTCACTTGCATCAGCAAAATATATGAAAAATGCATGTACGAGAAGCTAAATAACTTTATCAGTGCCAGGGACCTAATAACTGATTTCCAATTTGGAATTAGAAGAGCGTACAGCACCATGATGGCTCTCGACTCAACCGTCACCTGGACGAACTGTATCAGTATTATACTCGATTGAAAATTCAACTTAACCCATCCAAAACAGTAGCTATAATTCTGAGAAGTAAGCACTCCCAATCCACTTTTCGATATTCACCGAATATTCGAATACAAACAGGAGGTACTACGATTAGACCACAGGACAAGATGAAATATCTTGGGGTCATTTATACCCCAAAAATGAATTTCATCAAACATTTGACCCACATTCTTCAAAGGGGCATCGGTCGGTCTAAGCAACTGCACAACATGTTGAAGTGGAGCAACAAAGTTGACACCAAAGTAAAACTTCTCTGCTATAAGCAGCTAATCCGATCTGGAATATCATACGCATTTCCCATATAGTCCTGCATACCTTCGGGCCAAATGGAAAGACTTCGAGTTTTCGAAAGAAAACTCCTCAGAAAATGCACCAACCTAGAAGGCCTGATGGTCGCCAATACCCCAACTCTCACCTACACGAAGGCGCCTCCATTATCTCCATCGACCGAGTACTTGCTTCAATTAGCATACAAGTACCTTGAAAACATTCAGAACAACGAGAACCTACTTGTACGGGACTCTTGCGTTCTTGACCCTTCCCTCTCTTGATCTCTTGGGATCAAACCCCCACAATTTCTTCTTCAGTACAAAACTGAAGAAAGCACCCTTCCCAACAACATTCCCCTCTATAATAGAGGATTCCTGGATCCATCCCATAGGGTCTACTGTTAACAAATAACACACACACGCACGCGCAGTACAAGACGGCTCAAACATACACACGCACCGACCAAAGCGCAGATTATCAGACGTCGAAGACGTAATCTGCGTTTACTGCCGCATTCAAGAACTACCGGTCTTGTACGATTTCTTTCCCATCATCCCTCAATTCAAGTAGTTAGAGAATATTTGAACTAACCCTGTCCACACTATCCTTAGATACCCCCCCCCCCCCCCCCCCCTCTCTGCGTTCTTTTTCAGATATCTCGTGACCAAGCCTAACAGCCTCACGGTTGTGGGCGATTCTGTTTATCGCAAGATGACCAGAAGCCAGAGACAAGATGAAGGACACATTTGTACTTGTCTGGCTTAAGTCGGCCTCTCGCCACTTCCTTTTTTTTCGCCAGCAGACAGTTCCGTTTCGCTCCGTTTCCAACATTCGTAGATGCCGTCCTTTGTTCCGTTTAGGAGACATTTCCTTAAATAGGATTAAGAGGAACAGTAAACTTCACCTTATTGATATAAATCTTTAGCCATAGGCACTTTATTATATTCAATAAAAAGTAATTGTCACTTATTGTTACAACATTTATTAGTTAGCACTTAATTATAGTCAAGTTTACTATTCACCTTTTTATTTCAACATTTATTAGTTAGCGCTTTATTATTTTCAAATTTTAGATAGCCCTACGATCGTCCCTCATAACCACTTAGGAAAACCTCCTCACAAAATTATTGCGCATAAAAAAACAACTCCGACGTAAATTGCATATTAGCTACTCACCCTTTATTAAACAACAGATACAGCTTTTGACCAGCCTGATAAATGGACAACTTAAAAATTTCACCGATCAGACCTACACGTCTACTCTAAACAGTATCAAACCAAACCGTGACCTATTCAAAAATATAAATCGACTAACTGGTCGTAAATTCAAGCCTCGAATAGACTATCTCATCCAACCATCTAACAGTAACATCGCCCAATCGGACACTGATATAGCAAACTGTCTCGCTGAACACTTCTGTAAAACTCATAAACAAAACGATTCCCTCCCAGTCACTAATTTCCACGACACCGTGAATGAATTCATCTCAGGCACACTTGAGCCATCCTTCCCACCATTCATTACTGAATTCAACGAAACCAATAAAGCGTCACATCCCATGGGAACCGACACATTCCTAAGCTTTACAGAATTATCTGAATTGATTATTTCGCGTAACAATAAAAAATCTACAGGCTTGGATAGAATCCCTAACCTTCTGTTTAAAAGGCTTCACCCGGAAAACTTACTCCCCATTCTCGTTCTTCTCAACCACATAATAAACGCTTCACATTTCCCAAAATGTTGGAAAACAGCGGTGATAGTCCCTATTAGTAAATCCGGTTCTTCCAACAACCCGGCTAACTTCCGTCCCATATCACAGCTAAATTCGCTTAGTAAGGTTTTGGAATGTAAGATATACAAAAATCTTCTCTCATTTGCTAGAGACAACTCCCTTATCCCGATTTCTCAATTTGGCTTTCGTCCACAACACTCAACTTGTCATGCTCTGCTAAAACTGACACATGATGTAACAATAAATCTCCAAAACCTATCCCCTACAATATGCGTCTCTCTCGACATAGCAAAAGCATTCGATTGAGTTTGGATTGCAGGACTGCTCTATAAGCTACATTCACTGTTCGGATTAAACACCCACACCATAAAACTTCTCGCTTCCTACCCTTCTGATAGAAAGTTCATGGTGAAAATAAATTCAACTCTTTCGACACCATACAGTATAACCGCGGGTGTTCCTCAAGGTTCCATTCTCGGACCATTATTATACCTCCTTTATACTTCAGACACCCCGCAGCCACTGTCACCTAATACAGTAATGCTGAATTATGCCGATGACACTTTAATTTATTCAAGCAACAAGTTTGTCAAGGAGGCAAGAAACTGTATTAACAGCTATCTCCCGAATCTCTCTGCATATTTTACTAAGTGGAAAATCCGACTCAACCCAGCCAAAACTCAATTCATAGTGTTTAAAGGCAGAAATGCGACATAGCAAAAGCATTCGATTGCGTTTGGATTGCAGGACTGCTCTATAAGCTACATTCAATGTTCGGATTAAACACCCACACCATAAAACTTCTCGCTTCCTACCTTTCTGATAGAAAGTTCATGGTGAAAATAAATTCAACTCTTTCGACACCATACAGTATAACCGCGGGTGTTCCTCAAGGTTCCATTCTCGGACCATTATTATACCTCCTTTATACTTCAGACACCCCGCAGCCACTGTCACCTAATACAGTAATGCTGAATTATGCCGATGACACTTTAATTTATTCAAGCAACAAGTTTGTCAAGGAGGCAAGAAACTGTATTAACAGCTATCTCCCGAATCTCTCTGCATATTTTACTAAGTGGAAAATCCGACTCAACCCAGCCAAAACTCAACTCATAGTGTTTAAAGGCAGAAATGCGAATTGTACTAACAACACCATACGCTGCCATAACAAAATCAGAATCAAGTTAATAACAATATAATTAAACCCTCCAAAACCTTAAAGTACCTGGGAATAACCTTCACCAACAATCTGTCCTACTCCGCCCACACCAAAAACTCGATTCGCAAAGCCGCAATTCAACTTAATCTCTTCAGAAAAGTGATGTACAAGCCGAATGGTCTCTCTACCAAAGTTAAATCACTTATCTACAAACAGATAATCAGACCCACTCTCACATATGCTTGCCCGATATGGTACCATATCACACCCGCCCAAATGGAGAAGCTACGCATCTTCGAAAGGAAATGCTTCAGACTGATCACTGGCCTCAACCGACATCCCAACTCCCACAAATATTATAACAGTAGTTCGCTCTACTATGCCGCTAATATTGAACGTATAGATCGACGCTTCCTCGAACTGTCCATCAAATTTATCGAAAATCTTCCCAATAATCCCAACCCGATAATAAATGCGCTCACATCGACTCCGTCAGATAACCGAACTGCCTACCCGAACTGTCTCCACATCAGAACGTTCTTCACCTCTGGCAGATTGGTTAATAACTCTAATGAGATTGTATACCACAATACAGAGCTTTCACCTCACCAATTTAAATATAGTAATATTCAACCCTTCTCCAATATTTTGCGTTTCAACGAACAAACGGAAAGTAGTTCCCCAACCCACATCCCTGACTGACAATATCCTCACTAACCCATTGATCACTATGCTACCCCCTTCCACACCACACTAACTTATTTCAATAATAATTAGGTAACTACACTAAGTTAAGATAAGTTAAGTTAAGTTAAGCAATTTAGCATAGGTTAAGTAAATAACTATATCCTGGTTTTCTGACCTTTTCCAGGAAGCTCTACCCACTAAAATCTTAATCCATAACCAATATATAACTTTTATCATATTGTTTGAAAAATGTACTAGTAAGTATATGTAAACAATTATAGCTAAGGTATCATAAGTTATCTGTATTGCTTATTGTAAAATTTATTTATGGTCAATAAATACAGAAATGTAAAAAAAAAAAAAAATTCAAATTTTAGTAATCGTCACTTATTGATACAAATTTTCAAAGAGTTATTGTCCTTTTCCTGGCCGTCTCAGCCAGTGTCTCCCAACCAGCTCTCTGTTTTCCTCCTGGATCGAAGGATACACCCTTTTGTTTACATGGCCCTTTTGCCACCCACCATTTCCTTTTTTTATCTCTTTCCCGAATTGGTGTTGTAGCGTTCTTAGGAGCATTTTATTTTTTCTTGTTTATGAACAAGATCTCTTTATGATTCCCCCCAAGTTCGCCCGTTGTGGTCGCCTCCGTGCTTCCGGAGTTAACCGGGGAGAGTAGCAACGGATCGTTCGTGGGACGACGTTCGAGCAACCCGGAAACGGCAAAGCTGAAAGGATGTTTTGTGGGTATGCCACCACTCTACTCACCAGTTGTCCGTAAGATGTCTCAGTAAGATGTTCACACCCCCTGGTCTACACCTGTGTTGGAGCAGACTTATTTTCGCTATTTAAATGATTACTTTGATCTATTCTCCCGGTGCACCACCTCCAGGGATACTGATTTTGTGATTACTCCACGAGATCACGATGCATACCATTATAAACGAAACAAAATCGAGATTTTGTATCGCAAAGGGATCGAAATGAAAGCAAAGTCTCGTAAAGATAGTTAGTAGGTATTTGTTTCCATTATGGCCAACTGGTAATGGTACGGTGGCGGTTCCGCCAAACTCCACGGTTCGCTTTCCCGAAAAACCCCCATAATTTCACTAATGCAATCTCATTAGCATCTTAAATGCTTCACATATTAATGCGATCAAATCCTTAATCTAAAAAGCCCCTGGAAAAGAAAACTTACCTTTCATGCATCCCTTTGCATACAATTCTCCGTAAGATTTCTTCCTTAACTTATCAGGCAGAACCCCCATTATTACAACCCAACTCCCATTGTTTCCTGCCAACGCATTTACATGGGCACCTGAAAACATTCCCTTCCCAAGGATAGTTAATATTTTCAATCAATTACCTGGAATTGCCTGCAAAGAAATTTTCCTACATGGGCATTCATACATTATCAATGGATGTCTGTATTAGTGACCCAAAAACCGAATTTCCAATTAGTGTAGATATTCACACTATAGTTCCATCCTGGCGTCGCCATAGAAGCCATGGATAATTGACACAGATGGTATACACAACCGTCATTGTGTACCCATCTAAATTACTTTCCGAAGACTTGCAACTATTAATTCAGCTGCAAGCACTTCTCGCGGAAATATTTCTTTGTTTGAATCTTCAAACAATCACCGACGTCGCGCTGTGCCGTCGGATTGGATTGAATAGCATAAACATATGCAAACAAAAGAATCCGATTCTCCCAGTCGGCAGAGAGACGATATACGATCTCTATTGTATAAATTATCGCAATCCCTTTTAGCATCTAATGAGTTTAACGTGTCAGAGTGCAGTTGCGTTTGTAAATCAGTTTTACCGATTAATTTCCTTTTTCGTGTGTGTGCCTTTATCAAGTCGAGAGTCAACCACCAGTGTTAAGAAATGAATTAATAAATAAAAGAACCATTTAATTAATTAACAAACCGGAGTGTTTTCGTTTAGCTGTCTTGTGCGGAGTTTCACTGCTTGTGTTGGTGAACAAACGTGGCGGCGTTTCGTTCTTTTGTTCAGCGGAACAATTAATCTTTGTGTTAATGATGAGGTGGGTTGGTAGTATAACCCGCGTCCATGCTGGCGCCACGACTACCTACCCCACAGTCCTACTATATCTAATGCAACCCGTTCAAACGGTTTGGAACTTGTGGTTATCAGTTATAGTTTTGAGCCAACGATCTTTCGTTAGAAACAAACTTTGTATAAAAGAAAACGAACGCGATCTTTCCGTTTATTTTTCTTTATTATAGAGGATCTTCCCTCTTTTGAATCTATCTTAAGACTATATTTTAGTCTGTTTTCTATAGATGGGAGACCGCATTCGACGAGAATGTTTTTAATTGGTGTAGTACGGAATGCTCTGGTACTTGCTCGAGCTGCGGCGTGATAGGAAGATTTTATTGTTTGCAGGGTCGTTTTGCTACATTTCGATTTTAGATAGGATGATGGCTTTAGTTATGTTAATAAGGGTGTTAGTATGTGCAGATCCATTCTTATATGCTAAGTATTTTACAATATTTAATCTTGCAGCTAGGCTTTTCTTAAGTGCTAAACAATGTTCTTTAAAATTGTATTTACTGTCAAAGAGGATACCGAGGATTTTCATGGATTGGATTGTAGGGATTGTGTGATTCTGAAAGGGAAGTGTGATGTTTTTGCTGCAGCTTCATCATTGCCAGACGAACTCTCGAACAGTAAGGACGCAAATTTTAACCGTATTGTGCAGTGAAAGAATTGTGAACACAAAACCGCGTGTGAATATTTTATTACGGTACTGTGCGTGTTGTAAGTGTATTGCTTTTGTTAGTGTACTTTAAATTAACCGGTTCCAAAGTAAAGCAAAAGAAAAGAGAAATAAATAAAAAATGGCCTTAGGGCCAAAGCAGCACACCGGCAACAGATTCGGTATGTTGCAGGAAACGTCCTTGGGTGACGTCCCCGTCAATAAAAAAAAACGGCAGGCATTTAGTCCTATTGAATCGAACTTCCCGGAATTACCAACAAAGACAAGTGAAAAAAACCCGAAATTTATTCAAATTGTTCCTAATGACGCGACAAAACCTCTGACCGGAGTGAACGTATTCGTGTTAAAAAGAGCTATAGACTCAATTAGTACACAATATGAAAAAGTGTCCATGCTAAGAGACGGTTCAATTCTCTTACTGGTGAAAGATGAACAAACAGCTCTACGTTTTGTAAATACCAAACGGTTCGATCAACTATGTCCGGTAACAATAAAGTTGCATCCGAAATTAAACCTCTCGAAAGGTATTGTTTACGCACCATACCTAATTAATGTTCCGGAAGAAGACATCGTCCAAGAAATGAAACCTCAAGGAGTGGTAAGTGTCCATAAATTTAAAAAATCGCAAAATGGCGAAATCAGGGCCTCCGGACTAATGTTGTTTTCATTTGACCGCTTCAATCCACCGAGTAACATAGAAATCGGATGGCACAAAGCCAAAGTAAATGAGTATATCCCAAGACCAATGCGCTGCCGCCAATGCCAACTACTCGGACATACAGCCAAATGGTGCAAACGAAACCCAGTGTGCAACAACTGCAACCTTCCTCCACACCCCGACTTAGAATGCACCCGAACCCACTGTGCCAACTGTCAAGGCCCTCACCCTGCTTCATCACCATTATGCCCCCAATACATAGAAAACCAGTCCATTCTTGAAATACAAACGAGAAATAAAATTTCTCTATCCGAAGCGAAACGGATATATAGGGAACGAAATCCCACGCCATCAAACAAACCAAAGGAATCCTATGCCGCACTCCTCAAAACAACAGCCACACATATAACACCACCAATAAAAGAAACTACAAAACAAAACCCAACAAAAACTACACTCCAACCAACATCGACAAACACTTCATTCATTTCAAACTGCGCTTCTACATCTGCAGAATACCGTAAAGCCATACAAAACCAATCACCTCTAATCATAAAACCCACAACAACCAACCGTAACAACGAACCTATACCTATTAAAAAAAACACTAACATAAAAATAAATGAATCCACCATTCAAGAATTATTAAACTCCCCACTCCCTCACAATAACCACATATAACCCTAACACTCCCAACGAAAGCACAGTCTCTGTGTCTCGAGAAAATCCCAACTCGGGCCGAAGCAGACAGGGCTTCGGCTTGAATGGATCAAAACTCGAGACACGGAGACTGAACCCTTACAACAACAAAATCCCCAACAGCAGCAGGTTTAATATACACAATAGCATTCATGTCCATAAACTCACAATACTACAGTGGAATCTGAACGGACTCAAAAACAATATGCATGAGCTCCAAATACTCATCAAAGATCTGAAACCATCCATCATAGCTCTACAAGAAACGCACATCCGCCACGACTCTCGGGCCACAGGACCCAAAGAATACGCGGCATTCTTTCATAACCTTACGGAAAATGTTGCTTCTAAACATGGTACAGGTATACTTATACATAGATCAATCCCGCATAAACTTATAGTAGTACACACTGCAATCTCGGTCGTAGCAGTAGAAATAAATATCGGCAGAAACCTCACGATAATATCAGCATACACCCCCACATCCCAACCAATAACGATACACGATCTTACCACTATCACAGATAGCATCCAAACACCGATACTTCTCCTCGGAGATTTTAATGCGTGGAGCCCCATCTGGGGATCTTCGTCCACTAATAAAAGGGGAAAAAGCGTAGAGAAATACATACTGACCGCAAATCTAGCACTACTCAATAACGGTAGCCACACACATTTTTCCACTCACAAATCCTCCACACATGTAGACTTATCACTAGCCTCACCTCAATTGGGTCCTATTTGCACTTGGAATACTTTACCCAACCTGCACGGGAGCGACCACTTCCCAATAATAATAAACATTAACACTAGCATGTGTCCCAAACCCTCCAAACTTCTTCCTAAATTTCAAACCGAATTTGCTAATTGGAGTAAATTTCAAAATATAACTACCCAGGCACTAAGTCAACATGTACAGAGTCAAAATATTAATCAAGAAACAGCCATAATCACTAAAGCAATCCGAATAGGAGCAAATGCCTCGATACCACAAACAAGTCGAAAACTCCATAAGGCAGTAGTTCCCTGGTGGAATCCAGTATTGGACAACCTAAGGAAGAAAAAACAAGAAGCCTGGAGAATTTTCAAAAGATTCCCCTCTGATTTTAACCTAATCAATTATAAAAAGTTAAATGATCTTTTTCGCAAAAATGCCAAGGAAGAAAAAAGAAAAGCCTTCCAAACATTTACCGAAAAGTTAAATCCGAACTCTACTCCCAGAAAAATCTGGGCGGATATAAAAACGCTAACTGGGCAGTATCGCCCCCTCTCAATAAAATGCATGAACACCGACTCAGGCACTTTCACATCTCCCCAGCGAATTGCAGACCATCTCGGCAAAACATGGTCAAACTACCCAGAAGACGTAAACTTTCATCCGTCATTTCTCTCTGCCAAAAGAGATACAATTAGCCCGTCCCCTCACACAAGCCCATACTCTAAATTAATAGATCTCCCGATCAATAAAATTGAATTAGAGTCAAGCCTACACGGCGCCACAGGTAAAACACCAGGATATGATCGAGTCGATTACATTATGTTAAAGAACAGTCCACCACTCCTGAGACACCGAATACTCCATCTCTTCAATAACATACTCCAAACAGGTGTAATTCCACAAGTGTGGAAAATAGCCACAATTGTACCCATTCCAAAACCCACGGGCGAACCGACTTCGGCAAAAGGATATCGCCCAATATCGTTACTCCCATGTCTAGGAAAAACATTTGAAAAAATTGTAGCTAGACGACTCAACTGGTTCATGGAGAAAAACAATCTAATAAGCATTGAACAGGTTGGTTTCAAGCAAGGACGTGGAACGATTGATGCGCTACTCCATATCGACAACTTCATCACATCTTCTTTGTCAACCAAAAAGCATACAACAATTCTCTCCATAGATTTTGAAAAAGCGTTCGACCGGATCGGTCCTCATGTGATTTTGAATAAATTAGCGCAATGGAGAGTTGGTAACAATATGTTCTACATAATCAAGTCCTTTCTTTCTAACAGGAAGTTTAGAGTCAAAACAGGTGGTGCATTCTCACAAATATACAACATAAAAAACGGTATTCCACAGGGTTCTCTACTATCAGTCCTATTATTCGCTATAGCCTTTGACGGAATAAACGACATTCTCGTAAAATATAAAAACATAAAACACTGCCTCTACGCTGACGACCTAGTTATTCTAACAAACCTAAACGATCTCAACGAAGTACAATCTACCTATTCAGAAGTACTACACGACATCACTAATTGGTGTAAAACCTCAGGCGCAAAGATCTCCCTCGAAAAAACAAAAATGTTACACATTTGTAGAAAAACCAGCTGCAGCAAAAACATCACACTTCCCTTTCAGAATCACACAATCCCTACAATCCAATCCATGAAAATCCTCGGTATCCTCTTTGACAGTAAATACAATTTTAAAGAACATTGTTTAGCACCTAAGAAAAGCCTAGCTGCAAGATTAAATATTGTAAAATACTTAGCATATAAGAATGGAACTGCACATACTAACACCCTTATTAACATAACTAAAGCCACCATCCTATCTAAAATCGACTTCGGACTAATGACATACGGAAAATGTAGCAAAACGAACCTGCAAACAATAAAATCTCCCTATCACGCCGCAACTCGAGCAAGTACCAGAGCATTCCGTACTACACCAATTAAAAACATCCTCGTCGAATGCGGTCTCCCATCTATAGAAAATAGACTAAAATATATATCAGCTACACTTGCTTACAAATTTACAATGTCTATAGCAACCCCCATAGTGCAGGACATCCGAAAAATTTATAAAAAAAAACGAAGGTCGAGATACCGCTCAGGACTGGAAAGGGCCATCGATATAGCCAAGGACTTACATATCCCTATAAATATTTCAAAACCCCACCGCACACAACACCCTCCATGGTTAATTCCGAGAAATACAATCTTAGATGACCTGTCCCATTATCCAAAACATTCAACAAATCAGATAATCTATCAAAAACTTTTCAAGGATACCATCGACAAACATCAAAACTGGAACCTGTTTTTCACAGATGGTTCCAAAAACGAATCAAATGTGTCATTTGCTATAGTCAATGATCGCAAAGAAATAATCAGAATGGGATCACTTTCCACCTTTTGTTCCATCCTATCAGCGGAAGCAACGGCAATTTTGGAAGCAACAAAACTGATCCAGAAAATCCCAACGATTATCTGTAGCCTTTCAACTCTAAAAGCAATAACCAACGTAAACTCCACAAATGCTGTCATTCGTCAAATCCAAGATAACATTATTAAGAAAGCTAATAAAATAAAGCTACTTTGGACCCCCGGGCACTGTAACATTAGTGGAAATGAAGCGGCCGACGCGGCCGCAAAACTAGGGACAAAGTCGCCTCTCGTCTCCTTCTATTATCCTAACAAAACGGACATAAGAAGACAGGTAAAAAATGCCCTTAAGAACGTGGAGGAAGAGGAATGGCACCACTACACCCACCTGTACAGCACTATTAAACAGGACACCAAACCCGTTACTTACCCAACAACAGTCTCAAACAGAAAAATAAAATGCTTCCTACGACTCCGGCTAGGACACACCAAAATCACACACCAACACATCCTTACAAAAACCAGCCCCCCACAATGCAGTAACTGCAACAACCAAGTCCCACTTACTCCACATCACATCATATTCGACTGCCCAAAAGTCCAAACCATCGCAAACCAACTATTTGGAAACGACACCTTCAGCAACATTCTGGCAAAACCATCAGAACAGAATATCAACTACACATACGAATTACTAACACTTACTAACCTTCATAACAAAATTTAAAGTAACTCGATATTAGCCGAAAGCCCTAGCAGCTAGCGCTATTTAGAATTAAGTTATTGTGTAATTAATTACATTGTAATAAATAATAATAATAATAATAAATTTTGCCGCAGCTGGTTTTTCTACAAATGTGTAACATTTTAGTTTTTTCGAGGGAGATCTTTGCGCCTGAGGTTTTACACCAATTAGTGATGTCGTGTAGTACTTCTGAATAGGTAGATTGTACTTCGTTGAGATCGTTTAGGTTTGTTAGAATAACTAGGTCGTCAGCGTAGAGGCAGTGTTTTATGTTTTTATATTTTACGAGAATGTCGTTTATTCCGTCAAAGGCTATAGCGAATAATAGGACTGATAGTAGAGAACCCTGTGGAATACCGTTTTTTATGTTGTATATTTGTGAGAATGCACCACCTGTTTTGACTCTAAACTTCCTGTTAGAAAGAAAGGACTTGATTATGTAGAACATATTGTTACCAACTCTCCATTGCGCTAATTTATTCAAAATCACATGAGGACCGATCCGGTCGAACGCTTTTTCAAAATCTATGGAGAGAATTGTTGTATGCTTTTTGGTTGACAAAGAAGATGTGATGAAGTTGTCGATATGGAGTAGCGCATCAATCGTTCCACGTCCTTGCTTGAAACCAACCTGTTCAATGCTTATTAGATTGTTTTTCTCCATGAACCAGTTGAGTCGTCTAGCTACAATTTTTTCAAATGTTTTTCCTAGACATGGGAGTAACGATATTGGGCGATATCCTTTTGCCGAAGTCGGTTCGCCCGTGGGTTTTGGAATGGGTACAATTGTGGCTATTTTCCACACTTGTGGAATTACACCTGTTTGGAGTATGTTATTGAAGAGATGGAGTATTCGGTGTCTCAGGAGTGGTGGACTGTTCTTTAACATTATGTAATCGACTCGATCATATCCTGGTGTTTTACTTGTGGCGCCGTGTAGAGTTGACTCTAATTCAATTTTATTGATCGGGAGATCTATTAATTTAGAGTATGGGCTTGTGTGAGGGGACGGGCTAATTGTATCTCTTTTGGCAGAGAGAAATGACGGATGAAAGTTTACGTCGTCTGCGTAGTTTGACCATGTTTTGCCGAGATGGTCTGCAATTTGCTGGGGAGATGTGAGAGTGCCTAAGTCGGTGTTCATGCATTTTATTGAGAGGGGGCGATACTGCCCAGTTAGCGTTTTTATATCCGCCCAGATTTTTCTAGGAGTAGAGTTCGGATTTAACTTCTCGGTAAATGTTTGGAAGGCTTTTCTTTTTTCTTCCTTGGCATTTTTGCGAAAAAGAGCATTTAACTTTTTATAATTGATTAGGTTAAAATCAGAGGGGAATCTTTTGAAAATTCTCCAGGCTTCTTGTTTTTTACTTCCTTAGGTTGTCCAATACTGGATTCCACCAGGGAACTACTGCCTTATGGAGTTTTCGACTTGTTTGTGGTATCGAGGTATTTGCTCCTACACGGGTTGCTTTAGTGATTATGGCCGTTTCTTGATTAATATTTTGACTCTGTACATGTTGACTTAGTGCCTGGGTAGTTATATTTTGAAATTTACTCCAATTAGCAAGTTCGGTTTGGAATTTAGGAAGAAGTTTGGAGGGTTTGGGACACATGCTAGTGTTAATGTTTATTGTTATTGGAAAGTGGTCGCTCCCGTGCAGGTTGGGTAAAGTATTCCAAGTGCACATTGGGGCCAATTGAGGTGAGGCTAGTGATAAGTCTACATGTGTGAAGGATTTGTGAGTGGAAAAATGTGTGTGGCTACCGTTATTGAGTAGTGCTAGATTTGCGGTCAGTATGTATTTCTCTACGGTTTCTCCCATTTTATTAGTGGACGAAGATCCCCAGATGGGGCTCCACGCATTAAAATCTCCGAGGCGAAGTATCGGTGTTTGGATGCTAGCTCTGATAGTCGTAAGATCGTGTATCGTTATTGGTTGGGATGTGGGGGTGTATGCTGATATTATCGTGAGGTTTCTGCCGATATTTATTTCTACTGCTACGACCGAGATTGCAGAGTGTACTACTATAAGTTTATGTGGGATTGATCTATGTATAAGTATACCTGTACCATGTTTAGAAGCAACATTTTCCGTAAGGCTGTGAAAGAATGCCGCGTATTCTTTGGGTCCTGTGGCCCGAGAGTCGTGGCGGATGTGCGTTTCTTGTAGAGCTATGATGGATGGTTTCAGATCATTGATGAGTATTTGGAGCTCGTGCATATTGTTTTTGAGTCCGTTCAGATTCCACTGTAGTATTGTGAGTTTATGGACATGAATGCTATTGTGTATATTAAACCTGCTGCTGTTGGGGATTTTGTTGTTGTAGGGGTTCAGTCTCCGTGTCTCCAGTGTTGATCCATTCAAGCCGAAGCCCTGTCTGCTTCGGCCCGAGTTGGGATTTTCTCGAGACACAGAGACTGTGCTTTCGTTGGTAGTGTTAGGGTTATATGTGGTTATTGTGAGGGAGTGGGGAGTTTAATAATTCTTGAATGGTGGGTTCATTTATTTTTATGTTAGTGTTTTTTTTTAATAGGTATAGGTTCGTTGTTACGGTTAGTTGTTGTGGGTTTTATGATTAGAGATGATTGGTTTTGTATGGCTTTACGGTATTCTGCAGATGTAGAAGCGCAGTTTGAAATGAATGAAGTGTTTGTCGATGTTGGTTGGAGTGTAGTTTTTGTTGGGTTTTGTTTTGTAGTTTCTTTTATTGGTGGTTTTATATGTGTGGCTGTTGTTTTGAGGAGTGCGGCATAGGATTCCTTTGGTTTGTTTGATGGCGTGGGATTTCGTTCCCTATATATCCGTTTCGCTTCGGATAGAGAAATTTTATTTCTTGTCTGTATTTCAAGAATGGCCTGGTTTTCTATATATTGGGGGCATGATGGTGATGAAGCAGGATGAGGGCCTTGACAGTTGGCACAGTTGGTTCCGGCGCATTCTAAGTCGGGGTGTGGAGGAAGGTTGCAGTTGTTGCACGATGGGTTTCGTTTGCACCATTTGGCTGTATGTCCGAGTAGTTGGCATTGGCGGCAGCGCATTGGTCTTGGGATATACTCATTTACTTTGGCTTTGTGCCATCCGATTTCTATGTTACTCGGTGGATTGAAGCGGTCAAATGAAAACAACATTAGTCCGGAGGCCCTGATTTCGCCATTTTGCGGTTTTTTTTTAATTTATGGACACTTACCACTCCTTGAGGTTTCATTTCTTGGACGATGTCTTCTTCCGGAACATTAATTAGGTATGGTGCGTAAACAATACCTTTCGAGAGGTTTAATTTCGGATGCAACTTTATTGTTACCGGACATAGTTGATCGAACCGTTTGGTATTTATAAAACGTAGAGCTGTTTGTTCATCTTTCACTAGTAAGAGAATTGAACCGTCTCTTAGAATGGACACTTTTTCATATTGTGTACTAATTGAGTCTATAGCTCTTTTTAACACGAATACGTTCACTCCGGTCAGAGGTTTTGTCGCGTCATTAGGAACAATTTGTATAAATTTCGGGTTTTTTTCACTTGTCTTTGTTGGTAATTCCGGGAAGTTCGATTCAATAGGTCTAAATGCCTGCCGTTTTTTTTTTTATTGACGGGGACGTCACCCAAGGACGTTTCCTGCAACATACCGAATCTGTTGCCGGTGTGCTGCTTTGCCCTAAGACCATTTTTTATTTATTTCTCTTTTACTTTTGCTTTACTTTGGAACCGGTTAATTTAAAGTACACTAACAAAAGCAATACACTTAAAACACGCACAGTACCGTAATAAAATATTCACACGCGGTTTTGTGTTCACAATTCTTTCACTGCGCAATACGTTTAAAATTTGCGTCCTTACTGTTCGAGAGTTCGTCTGGAAAATGTATTGCGAGTAATTCTTTCTCAATGGTACTATAGTTTATTTCATGCTCGTTCAGAGTACGGCTAGCAAAAGATAAAGGATGGCCTTCTTGGGATAATACGGCTCCCAAGGCGAATTGGCTAGCATCTGTAGTAGGTGTAAATGTTTTACTGAAATCAGGGTATGCTAATATGGGATCGTTTATTAATGATGTTTTGAGAGTTCTGAAAGCTTCTTTATAATCCTGATCAGAAATATTAATCTTTGCATCCTTTTTTAGAAATCGAGTCATTGGTTTTGCTATTTTCGAATAATCTTTAATAAATTTTCTATAGTATCCAGTGAGTCCTAAAAACTGTTTAATTTGCTTAGGTGTCCTAGGAATGGGGTAATTTTTAATACATTCAACTTTTGTGACAGATTCCGCCACAGAAAATTCAGATAGTTAAAATGAACGGGTTACCTGTTCTGTGGTTCCTCTCCAGGTTCCTCCTCTAGTTCTTCCCCAGGTTCTTCAGGGCGGCCACCGCCAAATGGTGATTTTAAAGAGAAATCGAATGTGGTTGTTCACCTCCTGCTTCCGTCGTTGACGGATTAAAACACGGGCATGTTGGGCAGATCTTTAGTTTTAATTTAATAGCCAACTTTAACTTTTATTTACTCTTAGATTCACGTTTAATTTCCAAACTTTTATTTTTACAACAATGTTTTTGTCTTTTACTTTTTACCCAAAAAAAAAAAAAACAAAAAGGAACGGGCTCTTTCAATTTTTTTCCTTTTCTGCTGACCAACTCTCCGGAAAATCGACTGTCATCAACGGAATCCAGAAAAACCGTATTTTCAAAATCATCAAAAACGGAATCGAAAATTCCTATTGTTGTTTCTCTCTCTTACTCTGCATCGACATCCACTCCGAAAACCGAATTCGAACCCGCCCACGATCCACACTCGAATCGGGGCGTGTTCGAACACCCACATGTGGATCATGCAATTCTTCCACCACCTTACCATCAAACCAAATTAAAACAAATTCGTATTAAAAACAATTAAATGATGGGGGCGGTGGAAGCCGCACGTAACACTTTCTTAGGGTTGGCTTTAATACTTTCAGGTGTTACAACGTGATCGAGAAATTCGGGTTTGTCTAGTTGTACCTTTAACTTGACGGTCTTTAACCGTTCGAATATTTTTGTTAAAGAAGTAATATCTTCCTCTAAAGATGTAGAGAAAATTATTATATCGTCCATATACACTAAACATATTTTGTTAATGTAATCATTCAATACGTCATTCATCAATCTTTGGAATGTAGCCGGTGATGTTTTTAAGCCGAAAGGCATGCGGAGAAATTCATAATGTCCATTTTCCACGTTGAAGGCAGTTTTGTGGATATCGTCCTCGTGAATTTTAATTTGGTGAAAACCTTTAGCGAGGTCGAGAGTAGTAAAATATTGAGCTCTTCCCAATTTATCTAATATTTCATCGATGTTAGGAATAGGATACTTGTCGTCAACCTCGTTCAACTTTCTATAGTCGATGACCAATCTCCATTTGGTCTTGCCACCTGCGTCTTCCTTCTTAGGAACGATCCATAGAGGAAGGAGAGCAACTATGACGTATAATTCCGTTATCCAACATCTCGCGAATTTGTTTCTCGACTTCATGTTTATGGACGTATGGGTATCTATAGCTCTTGCTATGAATAGGGGTATCATTTACCGTCCGAATTCTATGCCTAATTGCATTAGTAAAAGTAAGATTCTTATCCTCTTGGTAGAAAATCGTTTCGTATTTTTTTATCAATTTCAATAACCCAGCTCTTTCTTCGGAGTTTAGGTGATCGATCCTTACCTGATCTATTATGGATCTTTTAGGGGTGTTAGCATCATTATCTTCGTTTTGTAAATTCAACTTATTGTCATCCTGGACGTTATAGTTTCTTATTGTATTTTCGCAGATTTCGCGAGGTATTTCGTTTAGTTGAGTTTTGCGAGTATTTTGGGGAGTGAATTGGTTTCCTTGTGTCCTAGTTAAAAGTGTTTCGTCAGGGTTTTGGTAAATTAATGGTATCGTTCTTTTGTTAATTGTCAATGTGTCTTTTTCGTAGTCTACGATTGCTTTGTATTTTTTAAGGATATCGTTTCCAATTATTCCGTCATAGGAGTCATGGAATTAGCATTCTAAAAATTCGACCATGTCTTTAGTATTACCGAGTTCTGTGTATAAAGGGATTTGTACGATTTTTGAGATGGTTAGAATATTTTGAAGGGTTTTTATGGTTACTGGAGGTTTAGGGATTGCCCATTTAGGGTTGCAAACTCCGGGGTTGACAATAGAATTCGTAACCCCAGTGTCTATTATGAATCTCAGAGGGCGTACTTTGGTTTGGACTTTTGTGTGGGGTAATTGTCCTCTGAGGCTACTAGACGAAAATTTGTACCCCCAGCAGAATCGTTGACATTAGTTACCGTATTTATATCCATTGGCTTGTACTGAGAATTTAGAATAAGGATTATTCGAGGGTTGTTGGGGTCGGGGAGTTTCAGGACTATTATTATTAAATTGTCCGTAGTATGTATTATTGTTCCTATTAAAAGTGTCGTAATTTCTGGTGAAAGAGTTATTATTGTCCCTGTAGGAGTGGTTAGTGTTCCAATTAGGAGTGATGTTAGTTTTATTGACATTGTTATCACTGTTCCTATCAAAATGTTCCTATTGTTCCTGTTCCTATTGAAATTGGTCGTATTTCTATGAAAAGGGTTAATTTTTTCTCTGTAAGATGCATTTTTGTTCCAATTATGAGTGTTATTGTCTCTATTTAAATTGTTATCGTTGTTTCTATCCAAATAACCGTTATTCCTATTAATATTGTTCCGGTTTCTGTTATGATTAGTACTATTTCTATTAAGATTTTCGTGGATTTTGTCATAATTATCGTTTCTTCTATTAGGATTGCTACTATATTGTGTGTTCTGGGTGGTGTAGTCTTGATGTCTGTTAAAACGCGGGGCATTAGCCGATGCATTGAAGTATGCGTATCCTGATTCGTGAAGGATATTGATAACTTCTTCTAAGCTGTTCGGGTTCCTGCAGTGTATAAGAGAACGCATAGGTTCTGGGAGTTTATTTCGGAAAACAATTAATGCAGAATTTTTGTTCTGGTTTAGACAACCTTCGATGGCTTCTTCATTACCATACATCATCTGTTTTTGTTTGAAGTTGTCTCCTCAAAATCGATTTGATATTGTTATAAAATTCTACTGCGTTAGTTTTGAATTGTATAGAACGCAGTTCATCGAATAATTCCTCTGGTGTTTGCCGGTCACCAAAGTTATTGAATAAAATTTGTTTAATGTCCACCCAACTGGTGACATGACAATTTATATCTATGATCTCTCGAGCTCTTCCTTTCAACTTAGACTTTAGTATGTCTGAGAAGATGCTTTGTGCTAGGGAATCGTATTTTTCCATAAGGGGACGCATTTTATCAACTAAGTCGAGGAAGTTTTGTAAGTCTTGAAAGTCACCGTGAAATTCTGATAACTTCGAGAGGTACTTAATGGGGTCAATATTTAAAGACAACATTTTTGGGCAAGGTAAATTTTCTTCTGAAAAGAAATTGTTCACTATCTCCGTCAACTGTCTATTCTGGTTCTGTAAGATTTCTAATTGTTCTTCCAAAGACATAAAAAAAATTGTGCTGAGAATTTGGCTTTTATTATAAGGGGAACAAATGAAGCAAATGGAAACCTCAAATAGGTTGAGACTGAAACTGACATTAAAAGGTATGACTTAGAATTATGGTTTATTTATACTTATTACTAAATATATATATATATATATATATATATATATATATATATATATATATATATATATATATATGTAAATTTCCTATGTCTTATTTATATTAGTACATATGTTTAATAAGAAGAAGACAACATTTGTTGAACAAGAAAAAAAATAATTAAAATCTGAATATAATACATGAGTTTACAACATATAGACTGTAAAACAAAAGTTTATATTATATGTAAAAAAAAAGTTTATATTTATAAAATAATTCTTAAACTTAATCGAGTTAGTTTAGCCAACGATCTTTCGTTAGCAACAAACTTTGTATAAAAGAAAACGAACGCGATCTTTCCGTTGATTTATCTTTATTATAGAGGATCTTCCCCCTTTTGAATCTATCTTAAGACTGATTTATAATTGTATTTTTACTTAAAATCGAACATTGCAATCTTAATAGATTCTACCTCAGGTAGTTAACAGAATGTCTACCTGTTAATAGGTAATTTAGGTATTTAAAATATAATTGCATTCAAACGACATTATAGTGGTATATTCGTTTTGTTATGTTTATTTTATATTCATGTCATGTTTCTGTTATGGATATGTAACAGTTATCCTCATAGAAATGCTGGGGTTTTTCCAAATTTTGTTTATCTGGCAGGAGGCATATTTTCGAATATAAGCCGTAACGGCAGCGGTCATTGTGCGCCAGTAGTATTTTGGTCTCAGCCGATTGATTGCTCGGGTGGCCCCTTGGTGTTTTGTTTGAGGATCATAGGAAATTGAATGTATGGATGATAAACAGATATTTGAATCGTTTAGCACGAATTTTGCTGGATAGGGATAATGTGTTTGTGGATTGGTTGGATGATTATGGGGAGTTAGGTGCAAGGGCGATAAGCGAACATTTGATTCGTTTATCGTGAATTTTGAATTTAGATGATTGTTTAGTATGAATCTGGGTTTTGGTGTAGGGATTTGAATGAATGTGTGGGGGAAGGAGATGGTGGGGCTTTTCAGAGTACCACACTACTATCCGCAGAGCTGGGTATCATCATCACCAGCACTACAACCGGGATCCGGTCTTGGCTTTATTTAACGAGTCTGAGGCTTATTAAATTTTCCATGATATTATGTTTTTCCGGGCAAGGTTATTAGCCTTGCGGCACGAACTAAGTATACAGTGGTGGAAAAAATAATAGAAACAAGCTTGTTCTTCGACATTAATCGTTAAGAAAAAAATATATTTGGTGAAGAATAAGAATTAAATGTATACTAAAAGATTTGGTGCGCTGTAATAAATAAAAGAAATATTTTGATTTGCCTGGGAAAAATAATAGAAACAAATTTGTTTTTTGTTTGTTTTGTGAAGAATTAATTTAGAGTAAAAGTGTTTCATATACTTTTAATACTTAGTTGTTGCACTTTTGTTTTTAATGACTGCGTCGCATCTTCGTCCCATGAAATTGACTAGTTTAGTACAAGTCGGGGGTGGTATAGAGTACCATTCATCTTTCATTTTGGACCAAGGTTCTTGCTTATTTTTGGCTTTGCAGTCTCCGATCTTGCGCTTAAGAATGCCCCATGGGTGTCCTATTGGGTTAAGATTAGGGGACTGCGATAGCCACTCCGTAACATCGACTTTGTTTTGAAGAAACCATTCTTTACCCAATTTTGAGATGTGCTTGTGGTTATTATCCTGCATACACACCCATTTAATAGGCATGTACTCTTCAGAAACTGGTAGCATAACGGTGTTTAAGATTTCTATATAAACTTTAGCACACATTTTGTCCTTTATAAGAAAAATGGGACCAACACCAGATGCTGAAAAGCACCCCCAAATCATTAAATTGCCTCCACTATGTGTCACTGTCTTTTTCGTATATTTTGGATCGAATTCTGAGTTCATTGCTCGTCTGGCGTACATTTTTCCATCGGAAGCAAACGATTTAATCTTGGTTCCATCCGACCATTAGATGTTATTCCAATTCGCACGGTGGAGGTGTTTTTTGGCAAAAACAAGTCTCTGCTTTATATTTTTCTTGCTCAAGTATGGAAATTTTCTAGGCCTGTAGTGCTCTAAAAAGCCCTACCACCTTTTCCCCCATTCCTAAATCCAAATCCCAACTATATTACCCTAAAACCCAAAATCCTGCCAAAACCCGAAAAACCCCAAACATGATCCAAAATCGGCAATAAACGAATCAAACATTCGTTTATCGCTTAACATTTGCCCCCACGGCATAATTCAATCCAAAATCTAAAGTAAAATTAAAATTCACAATAAACGGCATCATCAAAATCCAAAATTCAGAGATCCTTATCACTATCTGAAAAATTCCACTAAGTTAAACAAATAGAAAACCAAATCCAGATACATATCCACATCTGCGCAATAGTTTCGTAAGAATTCAAGAAATTGAATTCTTATCTTCAATAAACACTGAGCAATTTTTGTATGAAATTGTGTATTTTCGAGATACAAATCTCGATTTGTTTCTCTTTATAAAGGAACAGAAAAGTGCAATCTGAGCAACAGTCGAGATCTCGTGCAGTGCGGAAGTTTACAGAAACGTGTTTACACGTGTTTATGTTTACGTGTGTTAAGTGCACTATTAAATTGTGTAGTGCAATAAAAAAATAACAAAAAAAAATTAAAATAAAAAAACATTTATAATAATAACAACAAAAAATAAAAAAAAGATATTTTAACATCAGGAAAGCAGTTACTTTCTACACAACCCCGATGACAGGAGATGACCCAGGCCAGGCACTGGAGTACATACAAGAGCGAAAAAGGAAAGCTCTAGACATCCTACGGAACGCACCGAAAAAATCTACGAACATGGAGAGATCAAGGAGCCCCGAAGATTATAAACGAAAACTCGATGAAGCCCTGGAAACGATAAACCATTTAACGCAAAGAGTGAAACAACTCCAGGAACAAATTTATAAAAGAGATTCCATCTATAACACTGATGACATTGTGGGTAGTTTTTAATATTGACATCAACAAGGATGCTAATTGATAAAAACTCCACTGACGAAAAGACGAATCACAAACACCAACGACGAATTTAACACAAAAATTGTCTTACGCAAAACAGTGAACTCATGCACCAAGAAACACAGGAACACGGGATCAATACTTCACAATCGATGAAAATGTCTCTGCTGATCCAATAAAAAAAAAAGAATGAAACACACGGAAAGTACTGGTGCTTGAAATTTTATTATTATCCAGTTTGGCGAATTGTTGAGGACTACAAACGTTCTGGTGATCACGCGTATCACGGGTTTACCATTGATTGAATTTACACTATTGACTTTGGTTAAACAAAAATGTTCCACGGATATCAACTATAGAGCTTTAATTTAGTACTGACAAGTAATCGCGACTCCAGACTGAGCTCATTGAGATAACAAAAAAAGGAAAAGTAAAGGGATTCCCTGCGCGAGCGTATCCTTCTCCGTAAGATATCTGACTGAACATTCACTGCCGACGAAAGAAAAGCGACACCGCAAAGAAAACCGCAAAAGGGGAGGAGCTGCACGATTAACTCGAGGTAGTCAATCGTGATTGGACCGGGGAATCCGGCATACATTTCGTATGTATGTGTATGCATCGCATACAATCGTCCGGTGATCGATGGCGGTTGCGAGCGTCGCAACTGCATCCTTAACGGTATAGTGTTATTCCTCGAACCTCGATGGAAGAGCAGCTACCGGTCGTCGAGTAGGAAGAATCGGCCAAGCGCAATAAAAAATCTATCACCTTTATTTCCAGCATTTAAACCTTGATTTATTTATTTAATTACATTTATTTTATAATTTTATTTAGTTTATTGGCGTTCTACCACTTCGGACGCCAATCGAGACTGAACCTCGAATCTGAAATTCATCACGCTTATAAAGAGAAACAAATCGAAATTTGTATCTCGAAAATACACAATTTCCTACAAAAATCCCGATTTTGGAATCCTGAGTGAGATGCTCAGTGTTTATTTAAGATAAGGATTCAGTTTGCTGAATTCCTATGAAACTATTGTGCAGATGTGGATATGTAAATGAATTCGGGTTTTTGTTTGTTCACTTTGATGGATTTTACCAAATTGAGATAACGTATCTCTGGTTTTTGAATTTAGATGATGCCGTGGGGCGAATATAGATCAATAAACGAATATTGGATTCGTTTATTGTGAATTTTAATTTTGGATTTTATTATGCCGTGGGGGCAAATGTTATGCGATAAACGAATGTCTGATTCGTTTATTGCGAATTTTGGATAATGTTTGGGTTTTTTCAGGTTTTGATAGGATTTTGGGTTTTAGGGTAATATTGCTGGGATTTTGGATTAGGAATGGCGGAAAAAGAAAAAGGCACTACACTCAGAGGTTTGGGATGTTCCGTGCTTTAACCAATAATTTCAAACTAGGATTCCTAAGACCGACCTCAAATGTATGCAACGCGAGCTTTTTATTTTCCTCTCGGAGATACATCTGCAGCGCAGGTTTGACAGTGCTTTTAAACGTGGATTCAAGAGATGTGGGAGTCTGTTTCCAAACTCCTTCACATCTTCCTTGCTATCTTGCTTGGCTGTCACCAGATTATTTTGTGCCGCTGACCTAGAGGTGATAATTTTAAATTCTCCCTTCAATTCCGAAGCAATATCATTCCAGGTAGAAATGAGCTTGTATCGGATGTGATCGTATGCTGGCCCCTGTGGTCTGGTTTTCATCACGCTTAGGAAGAAAGCATGCTGACTCTCATCCCGTACCTGTGAGAAAGCAATATCCCGCAAGAAATAAAATCAACCGATTCATCCGGGTTACCATTGAACACCGGTACGAAATGTAAGATATCCTGCAATCCAATTGTGACGTTCATATTTGTATTCGCGTTATTAGACATTCGTCTCCGCGCGTTTTAAATATTCTAGTCGCGTATTATTTTGGGTGAAATATTCCCTTGGTAAATTCATTTTCTCAATTACAAGTGTAACAAGGGCGAACAGTAAGAAAAGAATTTTTCTAACTCAAGTGAAGCTATCCTAAAGAAAAAGAGAAGAAATCCCTTCAAACCCAAATATATAGATATATATATACAGAAAATTTCGAAAATACCAAGGGTGGGAGAAGATTTTTATTGACCTCGGGAAGAACAATCCTAATATCGAAAGATCCTGATAGACAGACAAGGGGGAATGATCCTAAGGGAAATCATTCTAAAGAGATGAGACGAAAAAACCAGCAGGCAGATAAGCGTAAGGGCATGCAAATTGTGGTCTTTGCACGAGAATATGGAAAATTATCCCCGAGTAATTATTAAAGACCATGAGATAAAAATTCTTAAATATATATGTATATATAATGTGAAAAAATGTTTAAATTTGTTCTGCGGTGTCCCCTTTTGATTGATACTCACTAGCATCTTTTATCTACACAATATTCACTAGCATCCTTATCTACACAATATAAAATGTATATAAACGAGTGTTCATAACTGTCGGTGCATTACTCTAAGTTACGACCATAAGGTTCGAACATTGTAGTAACAAAAATTCATCCTGTAAATAGTCATTTAACTGAAAAAATAAATAAACTACCGTCAAGGTAGAAGTCAACCTCTACTTGACAAAAGAACAGAAAATATGTTTTCCTTTCCTTGTCGGCGGGAAGAATAACTCACGCGGGGTGATGTTGTAATAGTGGGAATAATTAGACGATGTTGCACAAGACCAGCTGCATCAACATTTGTTGACGTATTGTATTATTGTACAGCACATTTTGGACTAGGTAAACAACTGTAGTTGATGCCACTGTTATTTAATTTGCTGTTGTTGCTCTGCCGCTCGGCGCTGGCTGGTAAATGTGTAGAGTAGACTAATGATTATTTAGCAGATATTTAGCATAGATGTGTTGTTATGCCTGATAGCTGCAAACATTTTTCGAGGTCCGATTTTATCCTATAGCTGCTGTTGGCGTTGTTTCTTTCTTAGTTCGGTAGCGGATTATGGGCATCCCACCGCTGCCACCATTTTTTGTAGTAACTTTCCACACTATCCTTAAAAGAACGAGGGATCTGCCTAGACCGCTCCTGAGAACGCTTGTTGGGGTCGCCACCATGCTACCTCCGACCAGAAGAAAGAGTGGCGACCGATTGTTGAATATGGGCCTGGGAATCGGCCAAGCCCTATAAAAATGCGAGAATCAAATTTTAATTTATTAATTTATTTTCATATAAATATAGTTTATTGGCGTCCATAACCATTGGACCCAATCGAGACTGATCCTCGAATCCAAAATCCATCGCCCTTTTATACATATCTTCATTGAGATTTATATGTGAGAAACTGAATAAAAAGGAATAGTGTATGTTCAACAAGCGTTCAACACCCCTTCCACGAACACCGGGTTCTTATTGTGTTGTGGGCTGGCGTCCGGAACAATGAGCAGCGCCCGTAGCGATGTGTGCCGTTGGCTGAAACAATTTGTAATGATGTTAGAAAGGGAAATACCTCAAGTTGATTAAAGCCAGAAATCCCAGAAATAATTCTCCAAAAGTCACGAACAACACGGTGTGCGCTCTTTGCAATTAATAATAATTTCTACTGATTATGATTCTGTACACTGATTATAAATTCTTTGACCGATGTCAAGAACAGGTAACGAAAGAAGAGAAAACAAACATAAAAATGGTTGTCAAGTGACAACCAACAGAATTCATAAATGTCAGCTGATTGCTGACATTGTTAAAGGTGATGCCGCATCTAGTTATTGCGAATTCGCTAGTTGTTTCGAATGATGTCACAGGGGACTGTCGTTGGGCATCTTTGTCTTGGTTGGCATCGCTTACCTTAATGGGGGAGACTGGGTCGAGCGCGAACGAAGCCTCGAGCAGTCTCGGGAGTTGGGCATCTTTGCCTTGGTCGGCATCACTTGCCTTAGTGGGGGAGACTGGGTCGAGCGCGAACGAAGCTCGATCAGTCTCGTTGATTTGATATCCTTGCCTTTTTCGGCGAGTTTCTCTGCAGCAGGCTTCATTCCTTCTTGGGCTGCATCGAATTTATCTTTCTGGTCTGGGGCTGGTGCACTGGCAGCGGCTGGTGCCTTCGTGCTGAACGCAGCATTCCTTTGGATTGCAGTGTCAGCGGTGGGTGTTGCTGCAGTTTTCACTTCTTTCGCTGCCTCTGGAACCTTTTTGATGTGCTTGGCTGCGTTAGTTGCCAGGTTTGGAGCAGTTTTCTTCTCGAGGGTTCCTCCCGTGGCTGTCTTGCGTTTGGCAGCACCTGCCTTGGCTGGCTTTTCGTTGTCTGTCGTCACACCTTGTTTTCCGTAGGGGAGGTTTTCTCCGATTGCATCATTAGTGATGGCAATTTGCAAATCCCATGTGGCATGTGCATGCCTATTGTTGGCGGAGTTCCTGGCCACCAAGGTGGTTGTGACATCAATGGCAGCAACCGACTGTTGGGTGGATACAAGGTGTCCGTATCAGTCTTGTATGCGGCCGGACGTTCGGCTGTGAGGGGGCTCCTTGCCTCAACAAACTCTGTGACCTCTTCAAGCTTTTCAGCTTGATCTATGAATAGGTCCACGAAGTAGCGGTGGCCCCTGGTCAACTCTAGAGTGGCCAGGCGTTCTATCTCTTCGTATCGCTCTCTCATGTCCTCCCATTCGATCTGAAGGTTGTGCTGGCGTATGTCCACCGTGAATATTGTTGGTGACCCTCTCTGCTCGAGGTTGATGAAAGCACCGGACACCCGCTCCTGAGAGGCGAACTGGGCGCTGATGAGCCGTTTAGCCAATCTGGACTTTGTCATTATAGACTTCTCTGACATTGAGGCGCTCTCCAGCTGTTGACAACGGTGGGTCTTTGCGTCTGGACTTGGTGTCCCGCGACCTTGATGTTGGTCGGCCCTTGAGCTGGCCCCTTTGGTATGCCGCGAACTTGGCGGCGGTAGCCGATACAGATCTGGTTCCCGGGCTCCACAGCGAACTGGTGGTAGCTGATCCACATCTGGCAGTCATTGTGTCGCGAACTGGGCGCGATGTAGTGGTAGCTGCTGGAGTCAGCTTCTGTTTGCCACAAATTCGGTGGCGGTAATTTAATTGACGAATTGAAAATTGTGGTCTTACCTGAGAACGTGGGCGGTGGTAGGTATCTGCACTGGGCGAGGGCTGCATTCTGAGCAGCGGTAGTTGGTTCCACAGTCTGGTTCCAGCAGGCTGTGCCGCGAACTGGTCTCGGTGTGGTTAGTTGTTAGTTATCTGCGCTTGAGATCGTGCACCACGAATTTGGTGGGGTGGATTCGTGTGCAGCTATTTACTGGGCAGTATTATGGCTCCCAGGTGGGCAGCTCATGTTGCGCTCTGAACTGGCGGCGGTATATGGCTGCACTGGGCGCAGATTGCTGATACGCCACTAATCTGGCGCCTGTCTATAACTGCACTGGGCAGCTTGATGATGATACTAATCTCAGTTTCCAGCAGGCGGTGCCGCGAACTGGGTGGCGATGTTGGATCCACAATCAGTGTGATCCACCGATGGATCCCCGGCAGTGGCCCCGAACTGGGCGGCGGACTGCACGGCTGTTGCTTCGTAAACGTGTATGGAGACGGCGGTAGATTGTATCTACAATCTTTGCAGTAGCCGACGAGTTTGGCGGCGGTCTGCACTAATGTTGGGCTACGAGCTGGCAGCAGTGAAATGGATCCACAGACTGGATCCGGCTCGAAGGACCAAATTGTATGTTCAACAAGCGTTGAACACACCTTCCACAAGCACCGGGTTCTTATTGTGTTGTGGGCTGGCGTCAGGAACAATGAGCAGCGCTCGTAGCGATGTGTGCCGTTGGCTAAAACAATTTGTAATGATGTGAGAAAGGGAAATGAATACCTCAAGTTGATTGAACCCAGAAATCCCAGAAATAATTCTCCAAAAGTCACGAACAACACAGTGTGCGCTCTTTGCAATTAATAATTAATATTTATTTCTACTGATTATGATTCTGTACACTGATTATAAATTCTTTGACCGATGTCAACAACAGCTAACGAAAGAAGAGAAAACAAACATAAAAATGGTTGTCAAGTGACAACCAACAGAATTCATAAATGTCAGCTGATTGCTGACATTGTTAAAGGTGATGCCACATCTAGTTATTGCGAATTCGCTAGGATATCTATTTTTAGAATGTACACATCTGTCTACAATCCAGATGGAGAAAAGGATTTTAGAAATTGTGTGTATGGGAACCAAATGGATATTTTTTAACATGGGTTTGTTTGCATATGAAGATATGCATTGTGGTGTTTAGTTTTTAGGACTTCCTGGGAATTGAACAATTCAATTTGTCTAACATTGGATTGAATGTTAGTTTGGGGATATGGATGCATGATATAGTAGGTGGATGTGTATGGGGATATTAATAAAATGAAATATGTGTGTGGGCGGGAAATGGTAGGACTTCGTGGAGCACTACAATACTATTACTACTTGATGACCTGTCGACGTGTTGTTAGTTATTTCATCAATAGCAACTTGAATGTTCTTCTTTAGATCATTAATTTTTTGCGGTTGGTTTGCATACACTCGACTTTTTAGTTGAACCCAAGTGCACAATCAAACAAACGATACAATCATTTTACCAACTGAGCCATTAATGCGCTATTTTATGATGTTGTTGAAAATACAGTTGGATGTGCTATTTGGTACGCTGGAAACAACCGATATACAATCGCGTCCTGTTTGAAGCGAATTACTGGGGGTTAGATTTTATTATACAAGATTTATTTTTTCTGTTTTAAAAGACTAGTCAACGCCGGTTTTGCTCTAGACTATGTGCAAGGAAATCACATGGTGAGGGGAATTGAGTATTTTCTTCCTTGAACGCAATTAAATATAATTTAGATTTCATTTACTAATTAAATTGCAGAAGATTCAGATTCTATTTAATGCTATATGATCAATGAAATATCGACATTTTCTGAAACCGCAACCGAAGTTCTTTTGCCTACCAATCACCAATTCATTCAATAGATTCAAACATATTAGTTGTGAATGTATTGTGCCCGACACTAAATACAACACTTGGCAGATGTGCCTCATTAACAGACATTTTCAAATACTCGATTTAATGACTACTGGTGAATCACGAGACATATCAATTGTAAGTGTTACCGTTCCCGACACACAATTCAATATTTAGCTGATGCACCTAATTAACAGACAAATAGATTTAATAGCTTTTGAAAAACTAATTAAGTAATCTTTCTGAGATCAATCAAAAGACAATCGAGCTTAATTGCGAGTGAACAAAAACTTAACCTCCACAATTGAACGAGATTGCCAAGTGGAACGGAAACAAGACAAAACCCCCTAAAGCAACTTCTCATTGACTTCACCTTAGGGACCAAAACGAGGACTGTATTATTATCTCTGAATAAATGAAATGATGTGTATATGATACATTCACTCAGATTTTTTTCAAGTCTTATAAGCAGGTTATTTTTTAGCATGACTTCCATCTGCCGCTGTGAGTCTCTTTTTATCTCATCACTGTTGTCAAAACATCGCCTTTTTGTGGTTCACTTTATTTTTGAAAAAAAATTTCACACGGTAATATAAGCCGGAAGCACGGTTACAATTTTGATTTTGAACAGGAATTCAAGAGCAAGCTATTGTTGTGATCCTTCTCTCAGGGCGCGTGCCTCCTTGTCCTGAAAAGGATGAGGGATCTCTTTAAGACAGCTCCTGAGGGGTCCCGGTGCGGTTGCCGCCGTGCTTCCTCAAACCTTGAGGGAAGAGCAGCTACTGATCGTTGAATATGGGTTCTGAGAATCGGCCAAGCCCAATAAAAGTACTTTAATTTTGTTATATTATTATTTGATTTTTAACTTAATTTATTGACGTCCTACCACTTCGGACGCCAATCGAGACTGATCCTCGAACACTCTTTTTTTTCAAAACTGTATTTATTGACCATAATTAGAATTTGTACATTTAAGTAATACAATTGCTTACATGTAATTATTATAATAATATATACATTTTCCAAAGAATATTTTATGAGATACAAGATAGATGCGTGTTTATAAATTTAGTAGTATTATCTTCCTGGAAAAGGTCAGAAAAACAGGAATTTGTTTTTTCAACTTTACTTAATCTAAACTTAATCCTAATTATATAAATAACTTAACCTAATTTAGCCTGATTACAGTATGATTTTCCTAAAGCCATAAACAAAGTTTTATAATTAATGGGATATATGAATTAAAGGATGTGGAGTGAGGTCAGTTATGGGTTTGAGGAAGAGTATTTCTTTCCGGTTGTTCGTTGGAAAAACGTAGGATGTTGGAAAATGGTTGGACGTTACAGTATTTGAACTGGTTAGGGGTAACTTCGGTGTTGTGTTATGATCTCATTTGAATTATTACCAGTCTGCCTGAGGCAAAGATAGCTCTGGTGTGGAGACAGTTGGGGCAGTTAATTCTGATATCTAGAGGCTTCGCTAAGAGCGAGGTTATTATGGGATTGGGATTATTTTGTAGGTTTTCGATAAATTTGATAGACAGCTCGAGGAATCGTCTATGGAGGCGATCAATACCGGTGGTATTGTAGAGTTCGACGTTACTGTAGTACTTGTAAGAGTTAGGTCGACGATGTAAGCCAGAGACATACCTAAAGCATTTTCTTTCGAATACACTTCTCCATTTGGGAGGGAGTGATATGGTACCACGATAGGCATGCGTACGTGACTGTGGGCCTGATAATTTGTTTGTAAATGAGCAGTTTCACTTCGTGAGAGAGACTATTAGGTTTACACATTACTCTTCTATAGAGATTAAGCTGAATTGTGGCTTTATGGAGGGAATTTTTAATGTTGGAGGAAAAGACCAGTTATTAGAAAAAGTGATTCCCAGATATTTTAGGGTTTTGGTGGGTTTTATTAGACAGTTGTTTAGGTTAAGTTTAATTTTGTTGTGGCAGCGTCTAGTGTTGTTTGAACAGTGCTCGTGTTTGCCCTTGAACACTATGAGCTGCGTTTTATTTGGGTAAGGTGAATTTTCCACTTATTAAAGTATGTTGATAGGTTAGGGAAGAAGCTGTTAATGCGGTTTCTTGCGGCCTTAACAAATTTGCTGCTAGAGTAAATTAATGTATCATCAGCATATTTCAGCATCACAACATTAGGAGATACGGGTTGAGGAATATCCGCGGTATATAACAGATATAAAATTGGCCCTAAAATAGAGCCTTGGGGAACACCCGCGGTTATGTTGCGAGTTTCTGAGACAGAAGAATTTATTCTCACAACGAATTTTCTGTCAGAAAGATAAGAGGTTAAGAGCTTTGTTGTGTGAGAGTTTAGATTAAATATGGAGTTCAGTTTGTACAGAAGCCCTGAGATCCAGACGCAATCAAACGCCTTATAAATATCGAGAGATATACACACAGTAGGGCTTTGGTTTTGGAGACCAGTTGTAACATCGTGTGTAAGTTTTAGTAGAGCATGACATGTGGATTGTTGCTTACGAAATCCGAACTGACAGTTAGGGGTGAGGGCATTCTCATTGGCAAATGAGAGAAGATTTTGGTAGATCTTGCGTTCCAGTATCTTACTTAATGTACTTAATAGGGATATTGGACGATAACTGAAAGGGCTATTACTACTACCGGGCTTCTTAATAGGAATTACTACCGCAGTTTTCCAGTTCTCTGGGAAGTGCGATGCATTAATTATATGATTAAGAAGAATGAGGATGGGAAGTAGATTCTGTGGGCGTAGCCTTTTAAATAGAAGGCGTGGGATTCCATCTAATCCAGTTGACTTTTTGTTATTTCCTGATCTTACGATCTCGGATAATTCGTCTGCAGTTAGAAAATTTGTAGTGTGTAAGGGGTGTGAAGATATGTTTGTGTTGTTAAATTCACCGATGAAAGGAGTAAAAGATGGGAATAATCTGTTTGAGATGTATTCGTTTACTGTGTTCTCGAAGCCAGGAGTTGAGAGAGAATTATTTTGCTGATGAGTCTTTGCGAGTGTTCTGCGAGGCAATTTGCTATATCCGTATCGAACTGGGCAATATTATTGCTGATTGGGTTGATGAGATAATCAATTCGGGGTTTATATTTACCACCAGTTAATTGGTTGATGTTTTTGAAAAGATCCCGATTTGGGTTGATATTTTTAAGTGTGGAGATGTAGTTTTCATCTGCGAACTTTTTCAACTGCTCATTTATCAGAGTGGATAGGAGTTGGATTTGGCTTTTAATAAAGGGGCAGTATCTTGTATGAAGTTTACGACGGAGCTTCTTTTTAAGGCGCAATAATTTGGTTAGGATGCTGGGCAAAGGCTTTCCTAAATTGTTATGAGGAATGGTTCTCGGGGTGTTGTTGCTGAGAGCCTCCTTAACAATTTGCTCTACTCTTAAAGATGCTTGATCGATTTCAGTAAGGAGTAAGTTAGGTGCTTCGGGGATATATAAGTCAGAGAAACTTATCGCTATGTCCCTATTGACTTTTCTCCAATTTTTTTTTTTTTGTGAAATTTGGGACAAGGTTTGACGAGAGAGTTGGTCGAGAGAGGGGATTTGGATCGTGATGTGAACGGAACCATGATCAGAAGGAAATATAAAGGAGACGGTAGGTGGACCCGCTGAATAAACATCGTCGGAGTTGAGGACGAAGTCGATTGTTGACTTGGCTGTGCTAGAGATACGAGTTGGCTGTAATGGGGAGTCAATGTAAGTATATGGATAAGACTGGAGGAGGGCTAGCAATTGGCGACCATATTTGTTGCATTTATTATCATTGAATGCTGTATGACGAGCATTCCAGTCTCCTCCGATTATAAATGGAGCGGGAACGGACTGTTGGATAATCTGAGAAATGTCAGTATCTGGGAAATCTGGTTGTCGTGAAGGGTGAATATAAATGGATGCTAAGACGAGCACTTTATTGTTCTCACAGAAAAGTTTTACTGCTGTGTATTCAATGCTGGATACACAGGTGAATCTAATTTCACTGAATTGAAATTTTTTGTGTATTAAGATACCGGTACCTCCATGAGATCCATAAGTTCTGGGGTTAGAAACTAGAGTATAATTGGGAATGGAAACTCGGGAATTTGGTTTGAGGCAGGTCTCTGAAAGGAAGAGGATGTCTGGGGAAAACTTTTCAACAAACAACCGGAGGTGTTGCTTACGTATGTTAGAGTAAATGGATTCTGTGTTGAGGGAGATAATGGTTAGTTTAGACAGTGCTAGAAATAATATGGGAAGTTATTAGTGAAAGAATCTGACCTTTTTTTCTATTTCTGACATCTTCCTCAGCGAAGGTAGCATGGCTTGTAAGCTTTGAATGTAACTCATGATGTCCAGATTGAAGTTTTTAGTATTGTTGTTAGAGGGAGTGGTAGTGTTGAGGTTTCCTCTTGCTGCATCCGCGTAAGATATTCCGGGTCGGGTTGACTTTGTTTCCTGCAATACTGTTCGTTTCGTTGTTGTTGATTTAATTGTTGTTGCTAATTTCCGTCTTTGCAGAAGTTTTAGCTTCTGAGCGCATTGCGAAAAATTTGCCGGATGAGGGCCTCCGCAGTTACAGCATTTTACTGTGATCTTTTTTGTGGTAATGGATCTATCAGCGTTGACGGTTTATACTGTTTCAGGTTCCAAGCCTGGATTTACCTTGCATTCATCGAGCTCGTGTTCCTCTGCGCATCTGCCTCAACGTCTTTGCTGGTGGCATGAGACCGCCAAGTGTCCTGAGTCTTGGCAGCGCTTACAATAAAGAATTTCTTGTTTGTGGGGCTCTTCGATAGCGATTTTTTGGGTAAACAAATATTTAATTCATTTAAGTTGCTTGATGTCTTGATTAGGTGGGATTTGTATGATCCGGAGGTTTTTTACGTTGTTTGTCCTCGTGTACGGTGTTTGGAAGTAGTCCAGCTTATTGATGTTTATTTGTGGACATATCCTAGCGATTTCCAGTCGTAATTCTTCGTTGGTCCATTCGGGATCGATATGCCCTATAATAAATGTAGCTGGTTTGCTGTTCGGATGCTGAAAGGTGAAGAACTGATATTGTTCCTCCAACCGTTTTTGATGGAACCTCGTTTATAAATTTGTTCCTGGAGTTGTTTCACTTTTTGTGTTAACTGGTTTATTGTTTCTAGGGCTTCCTCGAGTTTTTGTTTATAGTCTTCGGGGCTCCTTGTTCTCTCCATGTTTGTAGAGTTTTTCGGTGCGTTCCGTAGGATGTCCAGAGCTTTCCTTTTTCTTTCTGTTATGAACTCCAGTGCATGGCGTGGGTCATCGTCTATCATCGGGGTTGTATAGTAACTGCCCTCCTGTTGTCAAAATTTCCTTTTTTTTATTATTATTTTTGTTTTTTTGTTTGTTTTTATATTGTACTACACAATTTAATAGTGCACTTCACACACGTAAACATAAGCACGTTTCCGTACACGTCCGCACTGGACGAGATCTGTCACGATAATGACTCGAATACGAATTTCATGGCGCTTTTATACAAGATCTTATCGGGATTTTGTATCGCGGATGCATCGAAATGCAAGCAGATATTTCGAAATGTACTTCCACTGGAGTCGAGTACTGGAGAAAAGGAATGTGATATCTATTTTTAGAATGTACACATCTGCAAAGAATGGAGATAAAGATAAGGATTTGTAGGAACATGAGTTTGTTTGCATACGAAGATATGCACTGTGGTGTTTAGTTTTTAGGAAGGATTTGGAATTATGAGTATGGTAATTGAACAATTCAATTTGTGTAATATTGGATTGAATGTTAGTTTGGGGATATGGATTAATGATAAAGTAGGCGGGTGGAAATGTATGTGGGAGGAAAATGGTAGGGCTTCTTGGAACACTACACTATGAAGGGTGACGCTATTTTTATTGAAAATTCAACAATTTTGGTATAAATGCTGTTGCCACACGTTTCATGGCTATAGCACAAAAGAAATCAACGATTCGTCTAATCATGATTCTAGAGTCGTTCAATAGTACTTATGCCATTTGTATAGTAACATTTAACTCAGTTTTTAAACAAATGAAAAATCGCCTATTAAACTAGAATACTTACAATTCTTTTGACGGTTGACAATTAACTGAGCATCCTATATGTCTAATCAATGCACAAATGGTTTTCGGAGATGTTTGCCAACATAACAATGAAAAACACGCACGAATTTAACCCTTTGAACTGGCTGTCATTTCGAAGATTGCTTACCAGCAACTCGACAAAACTTTTTGTGAAAACGTGCACCACGAAATCGTAATGCATAGAGTCTAGTACAACTTTAGAACAACGTTAGAACCGAGTAAGGCACTGTAATGAAATTTAGTTTATATGAATCTGTGAGCATTGAGAAATACATATTTACAAAATTGATATTTTAATAAATTTATTGCCACGGTACGGTTTTTTTTTTTTTTTTTTTTTTTTTGTTTTATCTCCACATTTATTTAACGATTCAATTACAGATTTTACTAAATGTTAACTTTTATTTTACAAATATCATTCTTGCATTAACTTACTGGCTCTTCGCAAGCACTCTAAATTATACATTATTATTTTTCTTATGCCTTCTTCGGCGTACAATAACTAATGTTTTTATAACATGTCACAATAATTAATGTTTTCTCTTTAAAATGTATTCTATTCTTTCTATATCATATATTATTTATTAATTTTTTTTAATTACATATATAGGGGGTTGACAAGCAAAATAAAAAAAAATTATAAAACGAAACAAAACGTACAAACATAAACAAGGAATACAAATAAAAATAAAAAAATAAAAAGTTAAAATAAAATTAAAAACAAAAATAAAATAAAAAATTTGGGAATTGGGGATACGGGGAAGGAAAGCGGTGCGCCTGAGAGGCATACTATGTTTGGGGATGTATAGTCCTTTCTTCATCACTGATACACCACCAGTTGGGATGGGATCGATCTTTTATTGATTTATTTCTTTCTCCGATCACCATACTAAAACGCAGGCGATCTGGAAAATTAGAGATATCGTTATCGTGAAGAATTCGTTTATCCCTAGCACCACGGAAAGCGTGGTAAATAATAGGGACTCCACGTTTGTATTGGATAAGTCCTTTTTTATCTTTTTTATCCGTCTGGGGGAATGAACACATTTTGGAGAGTACTCTCCATATACATATCATTAGGATAGAATGCTCCCGATATGAGATCATTTTCACTGCACATTACCCTAGTTGTGTGTCCACGAATAATCTTTATAATGAAGTTATCTATTCTGTTTAGTCCTGATTTGCCGTACAGGACTTTATTGCGATAGTATTTCTTAAATTGCGACTCTGGGGTTCTGTTCATTCCGAGGCAAGAACGCAAACACTGACTCTCGAGCACCCGAAATTTCTCCATGTAAAATGAGGATACATTATACCATATCGCGCAGCCATACACTAATATTGGTCGGATGAATGGGGCCCAGAAGACCTCTACGGAAGAGACATCGTGTTATTGCATATACGTTCTTAGCTGCTGTAAAAGCAGCTGCTGTATGCTTATCAAAGTAAACATATTGATCAAGCCGGATTCCAAGGTATCTGACTACAGTTTTGACTTGTAGGAGAGATTATTACTTCCTGTAATAGGAAATGTTTTCCAATTCCATTTTGTATCCCTTGATGCACTGGACAGGGGTGTTCTGAAAAGGATAGTCTCTGTTTTCAGGAAAATTATTTTAAATTTCCAGACGCCGCAAAAATGTTTGATTTTGTTGAAATCATTTTGCAGAAGTCTGTTGTTGACATCAATCTTTTCTTCACATCTGTTGTATATATACATTTATATACAACACATAATTTTTAGTTAGTTATATCTGTTATTAATTTACCTCCTGCTTGATGATATTTCCTAACATCTTTCTGGGGACTTGGACTTCTTCTTTGCGACTTCCTTCTTGGTTAAGGGCCAGCATTTATAAATGCAAACGCTTGTTTTTTTTTTCCTTGTACCGCGGAACCGGTAACGTAATTTATTTCGACTTTACTTTATTCATATATGCTTTTTACAAAAATGTTGTATCTTACATAAGATGCACGCCTTGTGCCTGGTTGATACTAATTGTGCCATCTAAAAACGGAACTCTTTATTTATATTTAAAACCTAAATCAAATTTCACATACCTTCCCACGATCTTAGCTGTCCTCCAGACAGCCACCTGACGCCAGTCGCAGTCGAAGGCCAAGCCCACGACGGTGAGAATCACAATTTTGCATTTCAGCAAATTCTTCAACCCAAGGCCATGAGAATATTTCGATTCACTGAGAACAACTTTTTTTTCTTATTAGTTTTGAGTTATACAAACATTTTTTTCTTATTTTCTTAGGATTTATTCGTTGCAAAAAGTTTAGTACTTATATAGGTATTTGAAATTCTTATTTTAACGTTATTTCATATATATATATATATATATATATATATATATATATATATATATATATATATATATATATAATGTTTTTTCTTTTCTTTTCAAATTAATATTACTTATTATTACAATATTTTGGTTTATATATTTAAGTTTTAAGTTAATGGTAGTTAATTAAAATATTTGTATAATACTTTTTTTTTTTGATAGTCAATATTTGTTTATAATATAGTTTTGGAACTTCTATTTTCGAAATATATGAGTTATGTGGAGATTTAATTTCTGTTATATTTTATTTATTATCTCCTGAATTGTTAATACAGTTGTATTATTTATAAATTTTCTTTGTTTATTGTGGACATATTTTTTTCTTTTTTTGTTATTATGTACATGTATCTATTTCGTTTTTGAACAATAATTTGTTGAGAGGGGAATTTAACATTATTAATTGTACATATATATTTCTTTATAGATATATTTGATTTACCTGTAGTCTTTTTTTTTCATTCGTTTAAAAATTTTCCATACATATATACATTTACTTCCCTTTGACTTTCCCTGTTTGGAGTTTCTTATTCGTGATTGCCTAATAATGGTTTTATATTGTTGTTGTGGACTATTCGGGTTCTTTTTCCTATTTTGATGATTGTATTTTCTTCGGATATGATCTTTTCAATTTCGTAGAGGCCTTTCCACAGAGAGGTTAATTTGTTAGATCTTGAGTGGTTCTTTAATAAAACCTTGTCGCCAACATTAAATTTCTTTCGGCCTACTTTTTGGTCGTAGTATGCCTTAAATGTTTGTTTTTTCTCTATCAGCATTCTCCTTGCTGTACGATAACCAGGTTGTAGTCTCATTTTTAATTCATTTGCGTAATGGTCGTAGTTATAAGTGGTTTAGGGGGTTTTGTCTGAGAGAACTGGATATTTCGGCTGGGAAACCATATAATAATTCGTGCGGCGTGTAGCCTGTATTACTGTGGGGTGTAGTGTTATGCACAAACATTACGTAAGGTATCCAGGTGTCCCAGGTGAGAGGATCCTGGTTTACATAGTGGCGGAGGTGTTCCACCAGAGTTCTATGACTCCATTCTAGTGCTCCGTTTGTTTGCGGATGATAGGGTGCTACATTGAGTCTACCTTGAGTAAGAAATAGATGTCCTTAAAGAGTGCGCTGAGAAAATTTGCACCTCGGTCGGTTATGGGGTATTATGGTCTTGGTAGGTGCCGGCCCGACACAGGTTCACCAAGACGTCCCAAACTCCGTAACCGTTCGTCGACTTGTGTTGAAGCTTGTTCACTGGTGTCCTGTCGATCAGGACAAAAAAACCATCGGGTCACCTTCGTCCAATGTCTTTATTCTTTTATTGTATTTGTAACTATCTTTACCTTTTACAAAAGGTATTGTTAATTCAAAACAAAACTTATTTTACGTCGAACATAGGTACTTTAATTATTAAACTAGATTTATTTTACGTAGAACATAGGTATTTTTTTATCCTTAATCAAAACTTATTTTATTGTAGAACATTGGTATGATCTTAATCAAAACTTATTTAATTTGGAGCAGAGGTATGTATTCTCTGTGTAGGTGGGGTAACTTTAATTTAAAACTATTTACACAAAAAAGGTTCTAAATCCAATCGTGGCTGTGGCACTGAATTAACTAATTTAATTTAATTTGAAAGAGAGGTATGTTTTCTCTGTGTAGGTGCTGTAACTCTAATTTAATACAATTGACACAAAAAAGGTTCCAAATCCAATCGTGGCTGTGGCACTGAATTAACAAATTTAATTTAATTTGAAACAGAGGTATGTATTCTCTATACACCGTGGCAATCACTCGCAGACTGACTCTCGCTTCGCTGGGTGTGCACTTGTCCCTTAAGGGTTGATTTGTGCACACACCAACACATCAACAGCCATACCTCCTCAGGCCAGTTCATGCGGAGATCATTTCTTTGGCGTACATGTCTCACACAGCCAAGGATGTGATCGCACCGTTGCCTTGGGCTGTGTAAGTCATCACACGGGGCGATACACCATGCTGCCAGTTGGTATGCCATCGCAGAGTCCGGCATCAATGTTGGTCGCCACACCGTACCCTTGCCTGTGTGTACTTTGCTCATTGTATACACAGTGGTGGGGGCTATGTGTGTGGTTCGATCATGGATACTTGTTTGATTATAAGCGATCGCCGGTATAGCCCATTCGCGCGACTTGATGTGTCCTTTTATGGGCATGCGTTTTATCTCGCATGTTTGTTCGCCTGCTTGGTAATTCCTGAGATGTGTCGCTAGCTTGTGCAACCGAACGATATGTTCGTTGACGGTTCCGAGTTTTTGGATCGCTACATGTTATTTTCCTTGGGGCGTCTTGCAGGTGTTCCACGCTTGCTTATTTATTATTTTTCACTCGTTTGCAACTACTTGCCCGTTGACTTGGTGCAGATACACTTGTATTTATTCATGTCGCCTGCTTGTTAGGGTGGTGAGTTTGCCAGCCTCGATAGAATTGCAATTGACTTGCAAGGGGACCTGGAAAAGGCGACCGTCGAGTTGTTTTGAAGTACGCACCTGTTAATGTGGCTTTTTTTACAGGTTAAACGTATGCCCCTTTTGGTTACACCTGAGTACCCCGTCAAATGTGGCTTTTGCTAAATAATTTTTTTTTTTTTTAGGTGTAGTGGTTCTGAGGTGGAGAATTAATCAGTGGGGTTCAGCCTGAACCGCCCCACGGTCAATAGAGAAGACAGTATGCCGTGCTGGCAGACGATGTTTTCAACAAAAATCCTGGCCACGTCCTTGGTTTCGGCGCTGGCCAGTGCGTAAGCTCCTGAGAACTTTGTCAAGTCGTCTTGAAACGTTAGTAGGTATTTATTTCCATTATAGCTGATTGGTAATGATCCTACTATATCTAAAGCAACTCTTTCGAAAGGTTTGGAGCTTGTTGTGGTTATCTTCATAGGAATTCTAGGATTTCTTCCACTTTTGTTTATCTGGCAGGTGGCACATTTTCGAATATACGCCGCTACGTCAGCGGTCATTGCACGCCAGTAATATTTTTGTTTCAATCTAATGATTGTTCGGGTAGCTCCTTGGTGTCCTCCGAAAGGTGAGTTATGGTATTCCGCGAGTAACTTTTGTATTTCGTTAGGATCTGTTAGAAGCTTCTTTCTATTGGAGAAAACGTATATTGTCACGTTGAGCTGAACAAAAGTTTCTTTTAGCAGGTTATTGAGTGCTACTTTTGATTCGTTTTCCATCATGGGCACTAAAATTCCAATGGAATTGAAATTCCGGTGTTCGCATATCTTCTTCAGATCGATTAGGGAACACTTAGCGGTTTCCTGGTCGCTTAGGTTTCTGAAGGGCAATGTGATGGCGCATAACTCATCTTGCTCGTGAAACGTAATTTCACCTACTTCTGGCTTGGTGAAGTTTGGGATTCTTCCCGCCAGGTTTTCTTCCTCTGCAGAGTCTATCATCAATGGGAGGATTATGATACGTAGTCCAAGTTTTTTCTTGGTATACTCGTAGAGGGACCCTGTTTGTTCCTGCCATACAAGATTGGTAGAATCTTTGTATGATTGTGCAGCCACATCTTCTTTAAGTTTGGTTTTACTTCGTGTGGTGACGAGGATGTTATTTTTGATGGGATCGACTGAGGTAGTCGTTGTTATACGGCTGAGGGCATCAGCATTGGCATTTTGTTTTCCTCTTCTATGTCGGATGTCGGATCTTTTCGTCCTATAAGCCACTGTAGAGAGCTATTGTCAGTGACTATTGTGAATTTTCGCCCGTAAACATATGGTCTGAACTGAGCTAATGCAAGAACGATTGCCAGTAATTCTTTTTCAGACGTTGTATACCGTGTTTCGGCATCGTTTAAGGTTCGGCTAGCGAAAGCAATAGGTTTGTCTTGGCCTATTGTGCCTTGAGATAGCACTGCTCATAACGCAACATTGCTAGCGTCAGTAGTTATTATGAATTCCCAGTTAAAGTCTGGATAAGCCAGTATTGGTGGGGTAATAACCTTTTTCTTAAGAGTGTTAAATGCTTCGTCACAGAAGGCATCCCAATGAAATGGAATATTCTTCCGCAGTAATTTGCTTAGAGGTTTTGCCAGTTCGGCGAAATTTGGAATACATTTTTTGTAATAGCCTACAAAAGCGAGAAAAGATTTTACGTCTTTTTGTTTCTTGGGCATTGGAAAAGTTTTCACCGCTTTCGTTTTCTCTGGATCTGGTTTTATACCCTCCTTTGAAATAACATGCCGCAAGTAGGTGAGCTGCTTCCTTATGAAGTGACACTTTTCTGGTTGGATTTGTAGTCGCTCGAAAATTCTGGTAAGCCGAGAATTGTGATCGTTCAGATCGTACCCGTAAATTACAAGATCATCTACATAGATGTAACATTCGATTCCTTGGAGACCCGTGAGTACATTGTTCATAAGCCTCTGGAATGTGGCGGGTGCGTTTTTAAGTGCGAAGGGCATTCGATTATATTCATAATGTCCGAAAGGGGTGCTAAACGCTGTTTTTGTCTTGTCTCTATTGTCCATGCGTATTTGGTGAAAACCATTTGCTAAGTCTAAAGTACTGAAATATTTAGCTTTTCCCAGCTGGTCCAAAATATCTGTAATATTGGGCAATGGATATGCATCTCCGACTGTTAGTTTATTAAGTGCTCTAAAATCGACAACCAGTCTCCATCGTTTTGTCCCATCAGCGCCTGCCTTCTTGGGTACTAGTAAAAGTGGGGAATTCCAAGGACTGAAACTTTGTTGTATTACTTCGTCCTGAAGCATTGCATTCACCTGTTTGTGAATTTCTTGCTTGGGGCTATCTGGTAGGCGATACGGTTTTGTATGGAGAGGTGACTTACCTTCTTCAGTGATGATTTGATGCTCTATGGCGTCAGTATATGTGAGGTAGTCGCCCTCGAGAAGAAAGAGGTTATTATAAGTGCGACAGATATTCAGGATAGATTTCCTTTCCTCCTGATTACAATGACGCAACTCTAGAAGTGATTCCACCCGTTCAAGCCTTTTTTTTAGAAGTTTATTAGTTTCGTCCGCCTGTAACATATTGTAGTCATCCAGATCTTCCCATCTGACTTCTATGTTGTTGGTGCTTACTTCTTGATCGGTGTCTAATATGTTCATTAGTAGTTCTTTTACTTTGTTGTCCTGTGGTGTTGTCAAAGTATTACCCAGATGTATTTCTGGCATGATCTCGGATTTTTTAATTATCAGTTCTTGACTGAGTTTTCCTTTAAAGGAAAGGATTCCATGGGCTGTAGCAAGGAATTATTTGATGCTACACTGAGAGAATTCTTTCGGTTTTGACATTAATTAATGCATGCAATATTATGGTTCTTTGCAGAATAAATGTTAGGGTTAATTTGGATGTGGGTATTGAGACTCTGCGTGTAACAGATTATAAGATGCGTATGCATCTCATGTGTATGCGAATGTTAGGGCTATTTGTTAGATTTGGATGCGGGTATTGCGATTCTGCGTGTAACACATATATACACCATAATGTCGTCGGCGTGCGCAATTGCGTGGTTGAGACAACCCACTAGATCAGTAGTGTAAATGTTGAATAAAATGGGAGAATTCACTGCTGCCGTTTTTGCTGTGGAAGGTCTTGTTAGAGATTATATCTCCACATTTCACTACAAATTGTTTATCCATTATCATATCATAGATAATGTATAATAAATATTAGGGCATACCTAGATTTGATAACTTATGTACCAGCCATTCTAACCATACGGTTTCGAAAGCCTTTTCAAAGTCAACCAAACAGGCCCCTGTGCGTTGTCGCTTCGCCTTGTTCCACTGTATGTCGGAAACAAGTTTTGTCGTAGCATGAACTGTGTCATGTTGCGATCGAAAACCAAACTGGTTGTTCGGAATAACACCATTTTCCTCGCACTAGTTAGTCAATACTTTATTTATAATTATCTCGAATACCTTGCTGAAGCAAACAATCGAGACAAGGTTGGCTGGATTGCTCCTGTCCTTGCTTTTTTTGGGGATGGGATGGGCTACTGCAGATTTCCATTGGGTTGGATAATATGCATTATTGAACAAAATTGTGTAAACCTTCACTACTTCAAGAGGTAAATGCTTTAGAACAATGTTTGGAATACTATCTACTCCAGAAGATTTTTTGTTCTTAATCGATCTAAGAATGTCCGTCAGTTCATCCTTGTGTACGAATACGCTAGTGTTTAGATTTTTAAGCGGGGAATCCGCTATATTATTTTCACTAAAGATAGTGAAATTTCAACTTAAGAGACGCCAATTGCTAAGTTCATTGCGTAGCGAAATATGTTTTTGGTGAGTCCTATTTTCCAGGTCAAGATTAGAATGATCCGATTCGTTCAATCTATACAGTGCTTCGAAACAAGCACCAATTGAATTCGCTTTTTTTTGCGGATCCTCGACTATTTTGAACTTGTGGGGATTTCGTATATCGTATTAGATCTCTTCACGAAACTGTCCCCGACTCCACGCTCACCTTCCGTAAACTGCGCAACTACGCCACTTGTGATGGACAACCAAGGGAGTGAAACTCACGATCCAAAATTAGGCAATGTCTCTTTATTGTTCTTAAATACTTAAACACACACAAATTGCTATTCTATTGCTATTATTGCTATTCTAAAACAGTGTACAATTCATGAAACTAACATGGCTTAAAATTTCACTTATTTGGATTTAATTCTAAGGCGGTGTACAATTAATATAAACCACAACGCATTAAAATGTCACTTATATGGATGTAATTATAAAACCGGGTACCAAACATTTAACGACAATTTATTAAAAAATTAATTATTTTTAATTTTGACGATAGCTTAGGCTACCATAACTAGACTCATTATTTGCTTTATTTAACGTGGAGGCCTGACTTGCCTCCACGGAATCCAGAACGCGATTAAAGATATAAATTGACACGACAGAATACCGAAACTTTCATTCATGGACACGATGACCATATAAGGGATGATCATCGAAAAGATGTGCACACACACACAGATGAGGTTGCTTCGCCCTCTTATGCTGTGCATGAGCAATCGAACCGTGGATACGAGGATTTCCTATGGGAAACATAAGCTGACATGGTTGCAGCTGGTGCCAATAGCCCTGCATAAGGATTGAAATGTTTATACGATCAGCGACTGCGTAAAGCATGATTGCTGACCGTGTACATGTTGATGGCATCTCCACGTAGTCGAATTCTCGATGGTAAATTTCCGTTTTGAGAACTCGATTTGCTTAGGCGGTCGGCCGGATGCCCTCATGTATTTGTCGGTCGGGTGACTGATTGATGTGGGCATATATGCAAGGGAAAGATAAAACATTGCCTGCATGTGTGCGGCTGGCGCGTAAGGGAATATCTCATGGATATTGTTCGGGCAATGTTGGTTGCTAGATGGTGCAACCAAATTGCGCTTACGTGTGGACGATGCGTGTCAAATGATGAAAATTGAACCGAGACATATACAATGTATTGGTTCGGGTGATGTTGGTTGCGTGATGATGCAAGCAAATTGCCCATAAGGAACATGCCTGCTTATGTGCTGATGGATTTAGCATCAGCAATTATTAAGTTTTTTAAAAGCGTTTCTAAGCTTTATGGTACAACCATGAAAAGGTAAGTACTTGTTTTCCAGGTTTCTATATGCCCTAGGTGAGAGTTTCTACATAGGTAGGGAGGATGATTGGTGCGTTCAAGGGAACCGCCACAAACTCTTTGTCAGAGTTGATGTGTTCCAGGATAAGTCCTGCGTTCAGCAGAGTTTGACAATTCTCAGGAGCCCGCTAAACTTGAAGACATGCGATGTCATTATAATCTTCCCTTCGAAAGACTTTATTTATTTTAGGGAACATATTCGGTCCACTAGCTTTGATGACTTGAATTCTCTTGTTCCAATCTTCATTAATTACTGATCTGTAGTTGTCACGGATCAGTTTTTGAAGATTTTTAATTAGTGACTTAATTGCTTTTATTTCCTGGCTATTTGGATCGCTGAACTGTCTGTAGAGCAATTTTAACTTAGAGAGCAGAATACTCTTTTGCCTCTAAAGCACGTCGATCGTTGAGTTTCTGTACAGGTTTGTATGGCTCTCCATGTGAGACACTTTTGGGATAGAACGATTCATTGTATTAGTAACAATGTTGTTCATCGTCGAAAGATAATGATCAATTTCGTCATTATCAAGATTTCTGTCACTTGATGGATCTATGCCATTGGAGCGTAATTCTTTTTTTATTATCCGACCAGTGTGCTTTTCCGAAATTAAAAGGATGTATCTGTTTGTGCTGCTCAAGTAGTGAATGTTCGTTTGGGACATGTAGTACAGCAGCAAGTCCGTAATGATCGCTATTGTACTCGATTGTACGAAGACAGTTTCGAGTATTTAGATCCGTATCTAATAATTGTATTCGCTCCTCCATCAAAAGTAAATCCAAGAAGGAATTTCCTCTTGAATATGACGGAGTGCTTGTAGCGTAGAATTCTAGTTTATGTTCGATAGCGTTTGTTTGTCACCAGTCGAACAACACATTGCCTATTGTGTTTGTGATAAGGTTACCCCAGGCACTCTAAAGTTGGCAGGATGACCTGAGTTGTTACAAAGGACACAGGATAGTTTATTTCTATTCGGGAGCTGTTCTTTGCCTGGGCATTCTCCAATGATATGATTATTTAGGCATTTGACGCATCTGAAATGCATATTGCACATTGCTGCCACATGGCCAAAGCGCATACGCTGCAATACGCGGTCGCACTTCTTTATTCTCCCCCAACTTACTGCTTGGTGATTAATGTACTTAATATATTTTAGTCAGCTCACCCTATTTGATGAGATCCTTTGTCTCCATGTAACTGATGTAGATATGAGGTACTTCCTCCCTTCTTTTTGACTGGCACCTGCTGAGATGGTTCCTGCCCATGATTTGTTCCTGCTGTTGAGTTTCCTTAGCTTGTCGTGTTTTCTTTGTCTTCGTAGGTTACAGTTGTCTTTGTTCTGGCTGTTGTTGTTGTACCTTTTTCGTTTTCCGCTCATTTTGGCTCAGATTGTATTTTAGTTTAAGAACTTCCTCCATTTGTTTATCCAGTTCTTGTTTTTTAAGACTAATCTCATGGATGAGTCTGTTGAGGACCTCGATCTGATTGTCGGCATCTGCATTTGGTTCGCTGACACCTAGGTCTTGGAATTGGTGTCCAACCCCTGAGTACTGGACACCATGGCCGTTGTCTTCGTCGTCGCTCTTGACACTCAACGTGTCTGTATCCTTGTTTTTATTGGTTTTAAGGCGTTTGGCCTTTATATTTAGGTCTGCATTTTGCCATCTCCGAAGCACCATTTTTGCATCCATTTGATTTACGTCCATATTATGGACTACATGTTCTCTTTTTTTTTATATATTGTTTTTTTTTTATTACGCGAGTGACAGATAGAGAATCACGTTGAAGAGTTTATTTATTATACTGTGCACATACACAAACAGGAACGCTTCGTATGTTGCGTATCGGCACTAATTGTTTTTTAATTATTTTGGGTGCTGAGAAGTCCCAAGCGAACACCTACTCATTTAAGATGTGCAACTAGGTTTAATTTAAAAATAATAATTTGACAATAAATTAATAATAATATTACATACACTTCACTTTTTAGGCCGTTCTGTTGAACGGTTCATCAATTATCATTTGTCGATTGTCGACACGTCTACACCGGATAGTGGTCAATTTGGTACTGTTCTACGGTATGGTAAATTCTAAAGCATTAACTAAAGCAAAACATGGCTAGACGACTCTGTTTCTATAGCGAAACAGTTTAGTCCACCTTCAAATTCCTTTTGCACATTCCAATGCAAAAATAGATCTCGAACCAAAGTTCCCCTTTAAGAATTGAAATATACAGTCGATCCGCTTGGGAATAGTTTTCATCCGGTGAGCACTATGCATAAGTACACTTTTCAACTCACTACATTTCCTCGTCTCGGAATGCACTTCGTAATTTTGCATTCCGAGAATTGCCCAAGCCTCAAAGCAAGGTCATGCGGTTATTCTTTTGGTTTTGCCCTTTGTTGCAAACGAGACCAAATGCACCCTTAACCAGGTTGCTCACCTTTGCAATTTTCCCATTCGCCCTGGGTTCATTGGCTGTTGAGTAAATTCGCGAGAGTTTATTCGCATTTACTAGGCGGGGAAATTAAAAAATAAGGATGAGTGTGCGATCGGAAATGGGCGATCAGTTTAAAAGGGCGGGATTGGGCAGAGAACCTGTTGTTCTTCTGGAAATAACGTAATAGGTCGACTAGTGTCGTTCGCTGTGATTTGTCTGATATAATCAGGGTGTGAAATTAAAAATAACCGTGGTACGACGGTGTGTGTGTCCAAGCTTAAAATAAAGAAAAGAAAAACTATTATACAGAAATAATAACATTTAACGTGTTTGGAAAAACTAAACTAAACGTGAAATAATTTAAAATAAAGAAAGGATAAACTGTTCTAAAGAAAAAGTATTGTATAGAAATAATAACATCTAAAGTGTTTAGAAAAACTAAACTAAATGTGAAATAGGTTAAAATAGAGACAAGAAAAACGATCGCAGTTGGTGATTAATGGGCAATAGATTAAAAAGCGTCCGTGAATCATGAGACATTAGTTGTGAGTGCATAGTGTCCGATACTAAATTCAATATTTGGCAGATGCGCATAATTAACAGACATTTCCAAATACTCGATTTAATGACTATTCGTGAATCATGGGACATATTAATTTGTAAGTGTTATTGTTTCCGGCACACAATTCAATATTTGGCAGATGTACCTAATTAACAGACAAATCTATTTAATGACTTTTGAAAAACGAATTAAGTAATCTTTCTGAGATTCAACGCCACGCGAATCAAAAGACAACCGTGCTTAATTGCGATTGAACAAAAACTTAACCCGCATGATTGCGCGGCTGCTAAGTGGATAAGGGGACAACTTTCCATTGGTTTAACTTTAGGGACCGTCAACGTCAATCATCGCACCTATTTCTTGAATTCTGCGGTAACAATTCCAATAAAACAAATCTGAATGATTAGACACATCGAGTACGTGGGAGTTGTGATAATATTTGTTTGAATAAAACCAAATGTATACACACCTGCTGAGGTGTATTAAAACGATCATAACTAATATTTAATTAATTCTCCCATATAGAGTCGCAGCTGCTTGATAATAAAACCCATCATTTCAAGACAATTTGATCGTTTGCAAATGGGTATGTAAGCACCCGTAAATTGATGGCGAACCTCAAAGTGGGTTTAACTCTTGTATAGAGAAGTGTTTAATTGATCTCACTATAGGCTCGAACTAACTATTCAGTTACATCCTTCAAGATGAAGTTGTGGGTCTTACTTGTCGTCGCTTTTGCTTTCCCACCCTCAGTTCTCGCGGATCCATCACCTACGTAAGTACTCATTAATTCCTACCTTCCCAAGCTTACTATTTCCATTGGAATTGTTCTTTGACTCTGTGGGGAACTGGAGAGTAACATTTCATAGTTCTAGAAGACAACAAGGATGTAGAAGTTTGTTCAGGGAGCGTGTCTCCTTGTCCCGAAAAGGATGGGGGATCTCTATGGACCGCTCCTGAAAAACGCCCTACAAAGGGGTCGTCGCCGTGCTTCGTCAGAGCCTGAGGGAAGAGCAACGTCCTTGGTTTGGTCCTGCCGCTTTTTCGTCTTTCACGGTCCTCGTCTCCGCAGTTTTTTTTTGTGGGGGTACCACAGCTTTACTCACCAGTTATCAGCTATTAAAAGTCTCACTTTTCTTCGGTGTATAAAAGGTGTTTTACTTTAGTTAAACTCTTTGCATCTATAAGGTTTTTTTCTCCCGGGGCACTTCCTCCAGGGACACTGATCGGTATCCTACTGCGGCCGCGAGATCACTCTACTGTTCCTTTATAAAGGGAAACAAATCGAGATTTGTATCTCAAAAATGCACAATTTCGTACAAAAATCCCGATTTTGGTATCCTGAGTGACATGCTCAGTGTTTACTTAAGATAAGAATTCAGTTTCCTGAATTCTTATGAAATTATTGTGCAGATGTGGATGTGTACAGGGATTCGGGTTTTTGTTTGTTCAATTTGATGGAATTTTTCCAGATTGAGATAAAGTATCTCTGGATCTTGAAATTTGATAATGCCGTGGGGCAAATGTAAAACGATAAACGGATGTTTGATTCGTTTATTGCGAATTTTGTATCTAGTTTGGGTTTTTTAGGGTTTAGATTGGATTTTAGGTTTTAGTGTATTATTGCTGGGATCTGGATGTAGGAATGGGGGAAAAGGGTGGTAAGGCTTTTTAAAGCACTACATCCTCCCCCCCTTGAAAAAAAGAAAATTGATCCTTATGAGATTAATTTTCTGGAAAATGGTGTGATTGGGAATACAGGATGACATTATTGTGATTCCGTTACATAGGCCTGAGGTTTTCTTTTAACATTGCAGCTTTAGGTATACAATATTATTATAAATGTGTATTTTGTGTAGTTTGTTTCTTTCTTAATATTAATGTATTCGTATTTATATTGTATTTATGGTCGTGGTTACTTCGATGGTTATTTATATAAATAAAATCGAAATATTTTGTTTTGCAATTTTGTACAAATACAATTTGGTTTTTAAGGTTTTACTTTTCTTAGTATAAATGTGTTTAATAGTAGTTGTTGGTTATCCAAAAATAAGGTTTTCTTAAATAAAGTTTTTTATTTTGAGTCATGGGTATATTCGTTTAGTTTGGTTTTGCTTGTGTGTACAATAGACATTTGGTTTAAAATTTCATATAATTTGTGTTTTTTTTTTTCCATGTTGGTTAAACATTGTATTAGAAGGAAACATTTAATTCTAAAAATTTTCATTTTGATTTAAAGTAAATATTTTCCTATTTTCTGAGGATAAGGTTAATTGAAGAACGTTTTATAATTACATAGGTATTTGAATTTTATTATATTAACATTATTTCGTATTGTAACTTTGTGTTCTTTTTTTGTTTTTTTTATAAAGAACTATTATTATTTGTAAAAAGATATATAGATAAGTGTTAAGTAGGATTTTTACGGCTTGCTCTTACAATTTGTGTATTACATAGAAATTTCCATTATCAGAGCATATTTCTGTTTTTTTTTTGTTTTTGTTTGAGGACTTTTCATTCTCCTTATTTGTCGTTTTTTTTTTATATAATTGTTTTTTTTTTTCATGTAGTTGTACGTAAAATAAAATTCTAAAAAAAAATTTAAATTTGTTTTGAGTTATACGAAACATTTTTAATTTCTTATTTCTTAGGATTTATTCATTGCAAAATGTTTTGTACTTATATAGGTATTTGAAATTCTTATTTTAACATTATTTCGTAACGTAAGTTTCGTTTTTGTATATTTGGTTTTTTTTTTTTTTTTTTTTGATATGTTATGTAACATTATATATTTTTTCTTTTTACAAATTTAGATTATTTATTATTACAATTTTTTTTTTGTTTATTGTAGTTAATGGTAGTTGATTAAAATATTGTCTGATATTTATAAACTTATTTTATTAAGTGAGTTAATATTTGTCTTCATTTAAACTTTTGTTTGTTTGTTTATTATGGTTATTTAAAATGTTGTATAATATTTACAAAATTATTTTACTCGTGTACAAGTATTTGAAAATAAATTTGGAGGCAAATTTTAAATACACCATCGTAGTATTTTGGTAGAGTGTTACTTTATGAATTTTTTTTTTGTAAGGGTTTTCTATACGTATATACATTTATTTTTCTTCAACTTTTATTTTTTCTTTGGAGTTTCTTATTCGTGATTGCCTAGTCCACAAATGGTTTTATATTGTTGTTGTGGACTATTCGGGTTCTTTTTCCTATTTTGACGATTGTATTTTCTTCGGATAGGATCTTTACAATTTCGTAGGGGCCTTTCCACAGGGAGGTTAATTTGTTAGGTCTTGAGTGATTCTTTAATAAGACCCTGTCGCCAACATTAAATTTCTTTCGGCCTACTTTCTGGTCGTAGTATGCCTTAGATTTTGTTTTTTCTCTATCAGTATTCCCTTTTCTGTACGATAACCATGTTGCAGTTCATTTTTAATTCATTTGCGTAATGGTCGTAGTTAAAAGTGCTTTCGGGGTTTTGTCTGCGAGAACTGGGTATTTCGGCTGGGAAACCATATAATAATTCGTGTGGCGTGTAGCCTGTATTACTGTGGGGTGTAGTGTTATACACAAACATTGCGTAAGGTTTGCAGGTGTCCCAGGTGAGAGGATCCTGGTTTACATAGTGACGGCGGTATTCCAGCAGAGTTCTATGGCTCCGTTTGTTTGTGGACGGTAGGGTGCTCTATTGAGTTTTTTGACCTAAAGTAAGGAACAAATGTCCTTAAAGAGTGGGCTGAAAAAATGTGCACATCGGTCAGTCAATAGAGAAGAGGGTATGCCGTGCTGGCAGACGATGTTTTCAACAAAAATCCTGGCCACGTCCTTGGTTTTGGCCCTGACCAGTGCGTAAGCTCCTGAGAACTTTGTCAAGTCGTCTTGAAACGTTAGTAGGTATTTATTTCCATTATAGCTGATTGGTAATGATCCTACTATATCTAAAGCAACTCTCTCGAAAGGTTTGGAGCTTGTTGTGGTTATCTTCATAGGAATTCTAGGATTTCTTCCACTTTTGTTTATCTGGCAGGTGGCACATTTTCGAATATACGCCGTAACATCAGCAGTCATTGTGCGCCAGTAATATTTTTGCTTCAATCTATTGATTGTTCGGGTAGCTCCTTGGTGTCCTCTGAAAGGTGAGTTATGGTATTCCGCCAGTAACTTTTGTATTTCGTTAGGATCTGTTAGAAGCTTCTTTCTATTGGAGAAAACGTATATTGTCGCGTTGAGCTGAACAAAAGTTTCTTTTAGCAGGTTATTGAGAGCTACTTTTGATTCATTTTCTATCAAGGGCACTAAAATTCCAATGGAATTGAAATTCCGGTTTTCGCATATCTTCTTCAGATCGATTAGGGAACACTTAGCGGTTTCCTGGTCGCTTAGGTTTCTGAAGGGCAATGTGATGGCGCATAACTCATCTTTCTCGTGAAACGTAATTTTACCTACTTCTGGCTTGGTGAAGTATGGGATTATTCCTGCCAGGTTTTCAATGTTGAAATCTGGATATGCCTATATCGGTGGGGTTATAACCTTTCTTTTTAAGGTTGTGAATGCCTCATCGGGCTCCTCGATAGTACATTGGTTAGTATAACCGCGTGTCACGCGGGAGACCGGGGTTCGATTCCCCGTCGGGGAGCCTCTGGCGCAAGACTAATGACCTTGCCCGCAAAAACAAATCATTATGGAAAATTTAACAACCCTCAGGTTTTACCAATTCGGCGAAATTAGGGATACATTTTCTGTAATAGCCTACAAAACCGAGAAAGGATTTTACGTGGTTTTGTTTCTTAGGCGTTGGAAAAGTTTCCACCGCTTTAGTTTTCTCTGGATCTGGTTTTATACCTTCCTTTGAAATAACAGGCCCCAACTAGGTGAGCTGCTTCCTTATGAAGTGACACTTTTCCGGTTGTATTTTCAGATTGTGTCTTTGTAGGCGCTCGAAAATTCTGGTGAGTCGGGAATTGTGATCGTAAAGATCGTATCCGTAAATTACGATATCATCTACATAGACGAAACATTCGATTCCTTGGAGACCCATGAGTACATTGTTTATAAGCCTCTGGAATGTGGCGGGTGCGTTTTTAAGTCCGAAGGGCATTCGATTATATTCGTAATGTCCGAAGGGGGTGCTGAAAGCTGTTTTTGCCTTGTCTCTATTGTCCATGCTTATTTGGTGGAAACCATCTGCTAGATCTAAAGTGCTGAAATATTTTGTCTTGCCCAGCTGCTCCAAAATATCTGTAATATTGGGCAATGGATATGCATCTCCGACTGTTAGTTTATTAAGTGCCCTGAAATCGGCAACTACTCTCCATCGTTTTGTTCCATCAGGTCCTGCCTTCTTGGGTACTAGTAAGAGAGGGGAATTCCAAGGACTGAAACTTTGTTGTACTACTTCGTCCTGAAGCATTTCATTCACCTGTTTGTGAATCTCTTGCTTGGAGCTATCCGGTAGGCGATACGGTTTTATATAGAGGGGTGGCTTACATTCTTCCGTGATGATTTGATGCTCTATGGCGTCAGTATATGTGAGGTTGTCGCCCCCGAGAAGAAAGAGGTTATTATAAGTGCGACAGATGTTCAGGATAGATTTCCTTTCCTCCTGGTTACAATGACGCAACTCTAATAGGGATTCCACCCGTTCAGGCCTATTTTTTAGAAGGTTATTAGTTTCGTCCGCCTGTAACATATTGTAGTAATCCAGATGGTCCCATCCGACTTCTATGTCGTTGGTGCTTATTTCCTGGTCAGTGTCCAAAGTGTTCATCGCTGTCCCTTGGTGTCGTCAAAGTATTACCCACATATATTCCTGGCATGATCTCGGATTTTTTAATTATCAGTTCTTGACTGAGTTTTCTTTTAAAGGGAATCTCCATTATTTGCTGGGATCGCGGTTGTAACTTTATGAGATCAATCGTGGCCTTTTGTGTTATCTTTACTGAGGATATTGAAGATTCAGGTTCAGGTTTGACTGAACTTAGTTTTTCGGTGGTTTTGTGGGGGTTTCTCTATTCTATATGAGAAACAACCCACAATTCTAACCACAATTCCTACCTAATTTCGACCGCCTTACAGCGCGTCAAACCAACCCCATTTCCCCCTACTTACCTGTTCACTTGCAAAGCATGTTACCACCACGGACACATAGCTAAACTCATTGTTCCACGCAGACAATGCATACGCGAGTTTAGCTTCCCTTTTTTGCCATACGGCAACTCGTGTTCATGCCAATTAGCGACAACCAAATCCAGCCGGACGAAGTTGTCGCATCATTGCACAACCGCTGGGGAAAATTATCAAAACATTCGATTGAATCACGTGATAATATTTCCCTAGCGTTACTTCGGCTTTTCTCCAGACACTTCATTCGCTGGGGATCAATGCTCTCTTTTTGCAGGTGAATATCATCAGCTTAATTTTCCTCTCTTCTGTCTTCGTACAGATCAATGTACTCTGAACTCACCATTCTACCGAATTAGATCAATGGGTTCCGCTCAGAACATACAACCAAATCCACCCCAAGTAATCATACAGCGTGTTTCTGTTCTCTCATTGTCCCACTCTCTTCGATCATCAGATGAGATTTACCGATGTAACCTACCACACATCGAAGAACGTGGCAATGAGAGAGCAGAAGTATGTTCTCTTATGGTTGTCAAGTGCGAAAAATTAATCATCCAATTTCTTCCCTTTTCGGTTCAGTCGATTAAGAAGCTTAACAGGAAGAAGTCGTTACGCTAACCACAGCCGCGTGTGCGTGCTTATGCACACGCTCGTCCGCGAAGAGTCCCTAACGTAACTAAATTACCAGTCGGAAATCGGAGACTTTTTAACGAAACAGAAGAAGTGTAAAGTTATAGTGATTTAAATTGTGTTTATATTGCGATAAAAATGTATCTTTAGCTGTTTTTCGTGTAACAGGCTAACGCACCTCGAGCGCCCCAAAAAACGTTCTACTTACCAAAATGTTAATGGCATTCTGATTATTTTGCTTGACCTCGTTATTGTTTCCTAAAGGCTGCTCGAGTTCTACCATGGTTCTCTTCTTCACAGCGAATGTAAGGAATCCCTTCTCAAAATTAACATGGCACTGGTGCTTCGTAAGGAAATCGCTTCCTAGTATGCCATCGTGTTGAAATTCTACATTTTTGCGTATCACAAAAAGGTTATGCTTAAAAGGTATAGTGTGCTTGTCAGTTCTGAATTCGAACTCCCCCAATACCTTTTCGCATGTGCTGACCATTCTTCCAACAATGGTGGATATAGTCACTCACCGTTGCTCGCTGCCCGAGTGAGTTCGTTTCCCTGTTGTTGATTGGATACCCTATTAATGTTTTGATTTTGCCGGGTGTTTCGGTTTGCAATCCGAGGCGAGTTTGTCAATGTACTATTTTGGGATTGATTGGATTGGTTTCTAAAGGGATTTCGACTCGTTGAAGGTTGGTCCTGGTTTCACATATAAGCTAACCTGGTTCTGCACTCTACCTGAGTGTGATTATACTTTTGACAGTATGTGCATTGGAGACGTTCAGCCTCTGTCTTAATGCGTTGGGGGACGAAATTTGGAAAATTTGTATTGCGATAGCAAGTCGCAGAGGTGTGCCCCCTTTTGTTGCATGTTTGGCAAACAGTTGGTTGGTTATTTCTAAAATTGTTGGTGGAGGCTGCCATTGTATGGTCGCTGTTCAATCTTTGAGATTGTTCCAAAGCGTAACTGATGGCTGCTTTTAAATTTGGGGCGCTGTGAGACTTTACCAAGATTCTGAGGCTGGTATTTCATAGCCCATCCTCGAATATGTTCAAGGCGAGTTTCTGATTTTCAGCCAGAAGATAAATTCTGACTGCATGCTCAGGTGAACTAGCGTATGTGGCGCTGTCCAATTCATGCAGGTGGTGTGCGAGTCTATTTGCAAATTTTTTCACACCTTGGTGTCAACAACCCCACGTATCCACAGATATGTGGGCCCCAAGTCTCAAACAAATTCCCAATGCCAGCACGGCGATCGAAGGACACGACCAGTATGGAAAATGTGTACCAATTCATTAGCTGGATAAACACAAGTGGTTGGCACAGCTGCGCCAGATGTGGACAAACATCAAATCGCCGGCGATAAGCACATTGCCGTAAAACAACCCATCGGATAAACCCCAAAGTCCATTGTGGAGAAACAGCAATAAACTAAAACCCTGTTCCCATAGGGCAAAAGAAGTACAATTACCACGATCCCAGGATCGCCAAGAATAGAAGGTGTGAAAATTCTGTCGATCCTAGGAAGATCTCCGGCCAAATAGGCAGCAACATCCGCGCCTGTGCTTGTGGGTGCAACCGCACATCTGGCCCGCGACGAAACAGGAAACCGCAGGACCGAAAAAAAAGCACGATCTTTCCTAGTGGCGAGATTCTCGATTAAGGGAGAATCGGAGAGGAAAACAGAACTATCGGGTGAGTCGAATCATCCCCTGAGGGAAAATTTAAGTCAGTCTACAGGGAGTGTCGATAACGAAAGGTCGCGCAGAGGGTTGTAGTAAAAAACTGCCAAGCGATGTTAACTAAACATCGCAGTTTGCGCAAAATAAAAGTGTAATCCAACTGCCAATCGGTGTTAACTAAATATCGCAGTTTGCGCAAAATAAAAGTGTAATCCAACTATTGCGTTAATCGCAGTGTGGTAATGTGGGGGTTCTTTTAAGCTTACCCGAAGAACCCCCCATAATTACAACCCAACTCCCATTGTTTCCCGCTAATGCAATTGCGTACCACATGTAAATGCTTCACGCATCAAGGTTATCTAACGCTTAACCTAAAAGTTCCTGTAAAGGAATTCTTACCTTTAATGCATCAATTCGCATTCAAAATTCCCTACAAGAATTCTTTTCATCATACAGGATCATAAATCCAAAACCTATTCGACACCTTCGGTTGCCAGGCAAATTCCAGCCGTCCCATATTTGCACCTCAATCACCAGCATTATCTAAAAATCCCTAAAAAGAATTCTCCCAACATTTACGCATTTAACGCGCTATTCAAATTCCCTGAAAGAATTCTGTAACGTACATACACATTGGCTGGCGATTGCTTTGTCCAACGACCAAAGCAACGTCGGGCAGCTTGTTTATGCAGCTGCAATAAACCGACCAGCGATTCGTTGGTTCAATCGACAAACAATTACCGCATCTCAAGCATTATCATCGAAACCGAATTCTCCAGCATTTCCTACTGCAGCCAGAGACGCCATAAACATCCAATTTGCTTTTAGCACCATTTCCCGGATGACTAGTGGTTTATTTATTCAGCTGCGATGCACATCTCATAATGCATTTTGTTCATCTTCCCTTTTTTGTCAGCTTCGTTTCTCATGACCTGCGCGCATCAGTAAAACAATGCATCTTGTTTATCCTTTGTTTCACCGCATGGATAGACAGCGTGTTTTTCACGATCAACTACACGCACACCATCACAGGACCTCACCAGCGAGATCCTTCTTCCTCGTTTTCACCACAAGAGAAAAACTTTCTCTCTCGAGGAAACTCACCCCATTAGCGAATGAATATCGCTGAGTCTTATTCCATCCACCGACCGAGTATGTCGGGTCTACTCTCGCTCCCCGTAGCACTGCGGGGAAGCGAACGCGTGTCGAGTCAGATAAAGTAAATACCTAATATATTCAGTTAATTGTAACAGTTGGAATTATAGTGCGGAGTGTTTAGATAGTTTGTGTATTGTGTACGTTTGAACGATGCAATGAGAATGCTTAAATTAAGATATTCGAAAGGTTCCAAGTGACTTTTAATTCATGTTTTTTTTTCATTTAGTTAATCAAAAAAGTAACTATCATTTACCACAATAAAGAAGCAAATAATAAACAGTCAATCCAGTGTGTTTCGATAAATTTCTCCTGTGTGTGATGTTTTCTCTTGGCGAACATTTTGCTGCGGTGTTCGGTGTGTGACCGTAGGATACTTGTTGACTATTTACAGCGGTATTATGATGGAGGAAGAAGGGAACCCGGTGCAGTACGCCTGCACACCATACTTCTTCCCAACAGTAATACGACATGGTAATCCGTGTGTCGAAATCATTATATTGAGAAGCATCAAAACTACTTGTGTGACATTATAAATAAAAGAAATTTTAAAACAAAAATCCGTGTTTCAATTTTGTGGACAGTGTTCAGCAGAACACCTCCACCGTGCTATATAAAATTCGCCAAAACACGCTCATAAAACCTTCCAAAACTCTGTAATATTTGGGAATAACCCTGTAGCGTTCTACGAACGCACAAGTCTACTCAGGTAAGGTTCCTATCTTCAAAGAACGTACTTACCTGAGAGCGTTGCACGCGCCCACAGACGCGTGCCCCAAAGCCCGCGATAGGGCCTGCAACTCGCAGCCAACGTTGAGACCGACACCTAAAAAGCAAGGAACTGAACGTTCCCAAAGCTTTTTAGGTCAAGCTCAACAATTATAACTCTTCATGCCTGAAACAAGGCATAAACATCCATGCGTTCTAATCCTAAGAAAAAAAACCAATTCCCAAAATGCCATACATGCTGCCTGCGCCCAGGAACATCTCATCGAACCGGCAATTCCGAAATTCGATACAAAAGAATTGCTACATCAAAGAATGAGCCGATCAACAGATGCACGTGCGGGTAATCTAACGCGAGGACCACCCAAATCCGTTGAACAACAGAAGGCAGCCACGACCTATCGCAATCGAATATATCTCAACGAGATATCCGATGATTTATGAGGAGTTAAGCCAACAAAGGCAATACTCCGGTCCCACGGCCACGCTAGAATTTCGCACCATTATAAAGATCTAATGGATTTCGATTCCGGGTACAAGTTCAAATAACACCCACCGACTGCACGTCAAAACAATCGCCGAATATCTCTGGTCTGGGCGCCAGATGTTCTGTGCAAACAGAAGGCTGTGGAAAGGAAACTCTCTCAGCGATAATGATGATGTATGCAAGATGACCTTCCCCTTCCAGGAAACAAAAAAATATCCCGTGGGAGGTGATAACATGCTGCTAACAGAAATTCGGAAGTTCTGTTAGCAGAGCAAATAGGGAATATTGTTTTTGGGCAGATACAAAACACCAGCGACTGGAAAAAGAGTATCCGATAGGGCAAGAGTGATTTCGATCGTCAAGGAGACGAAAGGAGTCTAGTTAGAGAACCTCGCCGAGAAGGTCGATCCGTGCAACGTAGTAGAACTCGAAGAAACGTATATATCCGACGTTCAACGCTCGGCAATTCAACGCGCGCAGGTCACTGATCCTCACTAGGACATCCGGAAAGGTGTATCGGTTAATCTCATTGTTCGCAAAAATAATTGAATGAAATGAGAACAGTAGATTCAGAGACTGGGACGACTATTCTCATCGCGACCCTTTCGTGGTACTCGTAACGTGTGCGGTTCTAATTCACCTTGTTTGTAATTGTGCTGAAAACATTAAGTGTAAGGCTAAACGTGTTAGCCAGGAAGAAATAAGAACGTTTTCAATTTAAGACGATTCGATGTGTTGTACGTGTTAGCCAGGAAGAAATAAGAACGTTTTCAATTTAAGACGATTCGATGTGTTGTAAAAATGTTGTTGTTTTCCTTTTCTGCAGCATACAATTAACAAGAATAAATGTACAAACAAGTAATTGTAACACTTAACAAACAAAGAGTAAAATAAAACAAAAATTATTAAAATATATAAAAAACATACAATACCAAAATAAAACAATCCTCACAGTGTTTCTTTTGCGGCCGATTCGCTCCGTGTCAGGTTGTGTTATTTTCTCCGGTGAGAACAATGTTCGGCGGTACATTGTATCCACACATAGCGAAAGACTAAACATACGCCAAAGTTAACCAACATCGAACCGCCAAAGTGGTGACATCCCGACGAGGGAAAGTGAACAGAACACGCCGCGAAAAACAATGTAAAGAAAAATACACACGGTAAATAAAAAAAAAACAGTGAATGCCGAAAAATAAAAAAAGACACTAAAAAAACTAGAAGCGAAAAACAGTGCCGAAACTCAAGGATGAACATAAGCACCCAGTAAAGCGAAGTGCCAGTGACAGCGACGACACCACCGAACTGCAGCCCACTTTCGCCCCACGAAGCCCAACAACGCAGGACATCTCCAAAAAAAAAAAAAGCCGCAAGTCATTTTATTCTTCCTTTATATTATAATAAAAGAGTCATTCATATTTTAAAATTGATTAAGCTCCTTCTGAGAAAAACCGAAATGTAGTAAGCTCCTTCCGAGCAAAAATTAGAATTTTAATGCACACTAAAACAATTTCCTTTTTAATCATATTCTTCTTTTTCCTTTCTTAGTCTGTAGTGCAGTAAATAAATTGTGATATATATATATATCCTACTTTAATTTCTTGTGCGAGCTCCCTCTGAGTCTCATAGTGCAGATAAAATATTTTTTTTTTTTGTGTGTGAAAAATTTATGAAGCTCCTTCAGAGCTGAAGTGAGAAATCTGTGTGAAACTCCATCCGAGCCTTAAAGTCCTTTTAAAACACGGCGCGTAGCTCCTTCTGAGACGCCGTTAAGAAAAAGATATTTACGTAAGATTAAATCATGTCAAAAAAGAATCATGGTAATACGGCCAATAGCGGCTGACTTATGTTAGGACATTATTATTTTTAGTTCCCGAGCATTAGACAGTGGCCTCCTTCGTATCCAATCGGAAGGCGAGAATTATACGCATTTCCTGTCAGCTTATTTCAAGCCATATATATAGAGATTTTTGTAAGCTCCTTCAGAGCGGAAATAAAAATATTACTAAAGAAAGCACAAATCCAAAATATTAAATAGAAATTTGGTAAGCTCCTTCAGAGCCTGAAGCACACACGAACTAACGACACACTCGGCATTACTTTCTCGTAAGAACGCGAAATAAAGCGAAATTAATCCCCCGAAATAAAATCAACGCAGACATAGCTGCGCATCCGCGAAAAACCTTGATAGTTCTTACCTCCTCGTACTGCTCGTCCTCCTCCGAACGGAAAAGTTTCTCTCTGTCCGCTGCCAGCACAGTCGAACAACACGTAGGATCCTCTGGTGTAGGCCCACCCTTTTTACTATCTTTGGAAAATAGATAGAATCCTTTTGTGCTAGGCCTTTTCCCTGTAAATCTTTGGAATCAGCAGGTCGTTTTACCGCGTTCCACTCGAAAAACTTCTCGAAAAAAGTAAACGCGAACCTCTCGTTAACAAGCGATCCGCACACCGAGCGACAGATTTTCGACGCGAAACTTTTGAAAGTAGATGCCAACCACAAGGTCGCAAGCTTCGATACAGAAAGCGAAAACGTTGAGAGGAAATATAATCACTCTCCCACAGAGAAAATTAACGCGAGACCTCCCCAAGTCGACATTAACCACCAGGTCGAAAAGCGCGGTTCAAAAAACGCAAATGGCAAACGACGCCCGACCTTCGCCAACGACATCACAGGCTCCTGCCCCCCGTCAAGAAGCCGACATCCCATTCCAGGCGGACCACCGCCCACAACTGCGTAACGCAATATTACCGGACTTCACGTCCGACGACCCAGACTACTGGTTCGGTTACGCCGAAAGGGTTTTCAGAGTGGAAGGAATCACCGACGAGGAAGTGAAATTCCTCGTGGTAACACGGGTACAAGACCCAAAATTAATCCCATATGCGAAGTGTCTAATAAAAACTCCATCTCCGCAACCGTACACGGCGTTTAAAGAGATGGTGACTAACGCCTATAGTGAAACGCCGCAAAATCGCTTGCGACGTTTATTACGGTCGACCGACACCTCTGGGATGCGACCATCCCAGCGCGCCGCCTATTTCCGTGCGCTGGCCGGCACGGACATGTCCGAGACAGCCTTAACGGCTATATTTCGAGAATCTTTACCAGAATACGTTCAGGCAATCGTCGCGCCTCTAGCCGAATCTGGTCTTGATGAGCTAGCGCGACACGCCGAGGCAGTAATGGCCACGGATAGATCCCGAACGGATCTCCAATTTCTTCCGGCAACGAACCCCGCGCAAAATCCACCTCCGCCCCAACCACGAACCTCCACGGTAACGTGCACTCATGCAACACAAACGAGCAATGAGATAGAACGCCTAGGCAGGCAGGTCCAGCAGTTGCAAGCGCAACTGAATAACCTCAGCGTGGGGAACAATTCATGGCCTGGCCGTGACAGATCACGGCGACGAGGCAGGTCGCGTGAAAACTTTAGACGCGGGCGCGGTAGATCGCGCACCCCAACCAACGAAAACACCTTGGGCAGGTGTTACTTCCACCATCGTTTCGGAGCACAGGCCAGGAATTGCAGGCAGCCCTGCAACTGGACACAAAACCCAGCATTACCGGCTAGTTCTTTAAACTAGAACTGCCGACCGACGAAAAAGCGCAAACGGCCGGCAATCCCCAAATAAGTCGCTTGTCAATTTATGACTCAAAATTAAACATGGACTTCATAATTGACACAGGTGCGGATATTTCCGTTCTTCCGCGCTCATACGCACCTGCAAATCGGTTGCCGGGTAAATTGAGATTGTTCGCCGCGAACAATAGTCCAATTAAAACCTACGGACGGAAATTAGTAACACTAAAAATAGGCCTACGTCGACCAATTCGATGGTACTTCGTAGTGGCCGATGTGACCGAACCTCTAATAGGTTCGGACCTGCTGCGACACTACAAACTAGTAGTGGACGTAGCCAGCAACAGACTGATGGACCCGTTAACGTCTCTTTCTCAGCCAGTAAACGCCAAGGCGGGAGAGGCATTGACGTTAACGTGCACTGTCGCAAACGGACCATTCAGCGATCTGTTGCGAGAATTTGCGGATATAACAGTTCCGCTTAGCAATCCCCGACGCGCAAAGGCCGGCGTTTTCCATCACATTGAAACGCGCGGCCCCCCAGTGAGCCAACGCCCGCGCCGATTGGCTCCCGAAAAATTGCGCGAGGCTCGTGCAGAATTCGAGTATATGCTCGACTTAGGAATCTGCCAGCCGTCCGACAGCCCATGGGCGAGCCCACTTCATCTCGTCAAAAAGAGTAACGGCGAGTGGCGCCCATGTGGCGATTATCGAATGCTGAACGCAGTAACGACACCCGACCGATATCCGATAGCAAACCTGCACGACTTTTCTTATAAGCTGCAGGGGTGCGAAGTTTTCTCGACCCTCGACCTCACGAGGGCGTACCACCAAATTCCGGTGGCCCCCGAAGACATCCCCAAAACCGCGGTAACTACACCTTTTGGACTATTCGAGTTCAAGGTGATGACATTCGGTCTCCGAAATGCAGCGCAAACGTTCCAGCGCTACATAGACTCAGCTCTCCGCGGACTTGACTTCTGCTACGCGTATATCGATGATATACTCATAGCATCGAAAAACATGAGCGAACATCGCTCCCATTTGAAGCAAGTGTTCGAGCGCCTCCGAGAATTCGGCCTGGTAATCAATCCAGACAAGTGCCACCTCGGAGAATCGGAAGTCAAGTACCTTGGCTATTGTATAAATGGCCAAGGCGTCCGCCCATTACAAGACAGGGTGGAAGCACTAATGCAATTTCCTCGCCCCACGAACGTGCGAGAATTAAGGCGTTATTTGGGCATGCTGAACTTCTATCGCCCAACACTCCGAAACGCCGCACAGGTCCAGGCTCCTCTCAACGAATATCTAGTAGGAGCCAAACGCAACGATAAGCGACCAATTAAGTGGACCGAGTCAGCTGATCAAGCATTTCGCTCATCAAAAGAACAGCTGGCGAATGCAACCTTACTTCGACATCCCATCGAAGGAGCCCCATTGTCCGTACAGTGTGACGCTTCCGACACTGCAATAGGGGCCGTACTCGAACAAGAGTGCGATGGTAAATGGGAACCGCTGGGCTTCTTCTCAAAAAAATTGAACCCGACCCAGCGACGATACAGTGCTTATGACAGGGAGTTACTAGCGATTTACAGCGCAATAAAGTACTTCCGGCACATGATTGAGGGACGTCAGTTGACGGTAAAAACCGACCACAAACCACTGACGTATGCCTTCCAAAAGAAAGCGGGAAGTTCAACCCCGCGACAAGAACGGCACCTGGATTTCATCGGGCAATTCACCACCCGAATCGAATATGTTCCAGGTGCAGACAACGTAATTGCAGACGCATTTTCGCGTATCGATGCAATTAAACTCCGAGCGCAAATCGATGATGCCGACTTGGCACAAGCGCAAGGAGAGGACCATCAACTCGAGTCCCTATTGAAAGCGGAGACAGCACTAGTTATGCGTAAACTTCCTTTCAACGACTCAAACGATGAAGTCTGGTGTGATGTATCGACGGGGACAGCTCGCCCCTACATCCCAGAAAAGTTTCGAAGGAATGTGTACGAAACATTCCATAACCCAGCCCACCCAAGCGGACGCGCAACCGTTGCAGCCGTCCGACGTAAATTCGTCTGGCCACATATGGCCAAAGACATAACAAATTGGGCACGCAATTGTTTGCAATGTCAGCGTTGCAAAGTCGATCGACACAACGTGCTACAGCCAGCACAGTTTAAGCTCCCCGAGGCACGATTCGCCCATGTACACATCGACATTGTGGGACCGCTTACGCCGTCGAGAGGTTACATGTACCTCCTGACGATGATCGATCGCTTCACTCGGTGGCCAGAAGCAGTGCCACTACGAACAGTGACCGCGGAGAATGTGGCCAAAGCATTCTATTCGACTTGGGTCACACGTTTCGGCGTCCCAGCCACTCTCACAGCTGATCGAGGACCACAGTTCGAGGCAGCGATTTTCAGGCAGCTGACCGATCTACTCGGCTGCCAACAAAGCCACACGACAGCTTATCACCCCCAGTCCAATGGGATGATTGAACGATGGCATCGCTCACTGAAAGCCTCACTGATGTGTCACGACGATAATCAATGGCTGGACGTACTACCGACAGTTCTTTTAGGCTTGCGCACAAGCATAAAAGAAGACCTGGGAGCCTCAGCAGCAGATCTGACTTACGGAACCAATCTGCGCCTCCCAGGAGAGTTCTTCGCCGATGGAGAACCACCGCTCGAACAGTTGCCAAATTTGGAAAACCTACGCAAACTCATGCGAAAGGTCTGGCAACACCTGTCGCCAGACACGGTTCCAAGAGGATATTTGTTCACCCAGAGATGGACAGCTGCACGCACGTCTTCATCAGGGTGGACAAAGTTAGGAAACCTCTAGAACCGCCCTACGAAGGGCCATACAGGGTGCTGGATCGGATAAACAACCGTGTTTTCTCTGTAGACATCGACGGCAAGCCGTACACCGTCAGTGTCGAAAGATTGAAACCGTGCCACCTGGAACTACCACCAGATACCGTACTGGGAGAAGTGCATCAACAACCAGCGGCGGTAGCCGAAACCTGCCCCGTACGCCACCCAGCAGACTCCCACGAAACGCCAGGCACGTCAAATGTTGAGAATCAACCGAACCCCCGCGAAATGGTCGCGCGCGGGGCGTCGGACATCCTACACGGACCGATAACGCGGCAGCGCGCCCGAGATCTGCGCGCACAAGAAGACGCTGCGAAGATTCTCAATGTACGGCAACCTGAAACCCCAACTTCTGACAAGCGAAAAAGAACGACGAACGCGATAACTTTCGCTCCTCTACCACCCAAACACCGCCCAATACGGAAGGGAGCACGCCCATAAAACTCAACTACACCCCCCAAGCAACTAACTACTTCATATCGTGACTACGTCACTAGGGGGGGAGTGATGTAGCGTTCTACGAACGCACAAGTCTACTCAGGTAAGGTTCCTATCTTCAAAGAACGTACTTACCTGAGAGCGTTGCACGCGCCCACAGACGCGTGCCCCAAAGCCCGCGATAGGGCCTGCAACTCGCAGCCAACGTTGAGACCGACACCTAAAAAGCAAGGAACTGAACGTTCCCAAAGCTTTTTAGGTCAAGCTCAACAATTATAACTCTTCATGCCTGAAACAAGGCATAAACATCCATGCGTTCTAATCCTAAGAAAAAAAACCAATTCCCAAAATGCCATACATGCTGCCTGCGCCCAGGAACATCTCATCGAACCGGCAATTCCGAAATTCGATACAAAAGAATTGCTACATCAAAGAATGAGCCGATCAACAGATGCACGTGCGGGTAATCTAACGCGAGGACCACCCAAATCCGTTGAACAACAGAAGGCAGCCACGACCTATCGCAATCGAATATATCTCAACGAGATATCCGATGATTTATGAGGAGTTAAGCCAACAAAGGCAATACTCCGGTCCCACGGCCACGCTAGAATTTCGCACCATTATAAAGATCTAATGGATTTCGATTCCGGGTACAAGTTCAAATAACACCCACCGACTGCACGTCAAAACAATCGCCGAATATCTCTGGTCTGGGCGCCAGATGTTCTGTGCAAACAGAAGGCTGTGGAAAGGAAACTCTCTCAGCGATAATGATGATGTATGCAAGATGACCTTCCCCTTCCAGGAAACAAAAAAATATCCCGTGGGAGGTGATAACATGCTGCTAACAGAAATTCGGAAGTTCTGTTAGCAGAGCAAATAGGGAATATTGTTTTTGGGCAGATACAAAACACCAGCGACTGGAAAAAGAGTATCCGATAGGGCAAGAGTGATTTCGATCGTCAAGGAGACGAAAGGAGTCTAGTTAGAGAACCTCGCCGAGAAGGTCGATCCGTGCAACGTAGTAGAACTCGAAGAAACGTATATATCCGACGTTCAACGCTCGGCAATTCAACGCGCGCAGGTCACTGATCCTCACTAGGACATCCGGAAAGGTGTATCGGTTAATCTCATTGTTCGCAAAAATAATTGAATGAAATGAGAACAGTAGATTCAGAGACTGGGACGACTATTCTCATCGCGACCCTTTCGTGGTACTCGTAACGTGTGCGGTTCTAATTCACCTTGTTTGTAATTGTGCTGAAAACATTAAGTGTAAGGCTAAACGTGTTAGCCAGGAAGAAATAAGAACGTTTTCAATTTAAGACGATTCGATGTGTTGTACGTGTTAGCCAGGAAGAAATAAGAACGTTTTCAATTTAAGACGATTCGATGTGTTGTAAAAATGTTGTTGTTTTCCTTTTCTGCAGCATACAATTAACAAGAATAAATGTACAAACAAGTAATTGTAACACTTAACAAACAAAGAGTAAAATAAAACAAAAATTATTAAAATATATAAAAAACATACAATACCAAAATAAAACAATCCTCACAGTGTTTCTTTTGCGGCCGATTCGCTCCGTGTCAGGTTGTGTTATTTTCTCCGGTGAGAACAATGTTCGGCGGTACATTGTATCCACACATAGCGAAAGACTAAACATACGCCAAAGTTAACCAACATCGAACCGCCAAAACCCTTTCCAACGACTGATCATTCTCAAGCCGCATCAAAAACTCCCTTCAGAAAGCCTCAATACAGTTCAACCTCTCCAAGGGTGTGTCGTGGAAACCTAGAGGCCTCTCTCACGAGGTCAAACACCTCATCACAAGCAAATAATCAGACCCACTCATACATATGCCTGCGCATTATGGTACCACCTCTCACCCTCCCACAAGGTGAAATTACAAGCTTTTGAAAGAAAATGTTTCCGGTATGTCATTGGCTTACATCCCAAAACCAACTCAAATAGATACCATAGTAACAATAATCTCTACAATAACGCTGGTATCGAACGACTGAATAGTCGGATTCTAGAACTATCGATAAAATGTATAGAAAATCGCCCCAACAATCCAAATCAGAACCCTTTTCACCTCAGGCAGACTGGTTAACGATCTAAACGAGGTCGTGTACCACAACACCGAACAGGCACCCAATCAATTCAAATGCAGCAACATCCAACCATTAACAAAAAAAAAAATGGGTGGCGAGAAGGCCGAATTTAGCGAGACAAGGACAGATGTGTCCTTCATCTTGTCTCTGACTTCTGGTCATCTTGCGATAACCAGAATCACCCACATCCGTGAGGATGTTGGGCTCGGGCTCGCGATATCTGAAAAGAAAAGAAAAAAGTGGGGGGAGTATCCAAGGATAGTGTGGACAGTGTTAGTCCAGGTGTTCTCTAACTACTTGTATAGAGGGATGGTGGGAAAGAAATCATACAAGACCGGTAGATCTTGGGTGCGGTAGTAAACGCAGATCACGTCTTTGGCGCCTGATAATCTGCGCTATGGTTGGTGTGTATGTTTGTGTTTGTGCCGTCTTGTACTGTGCGTTCGTGTGTGTAGTTTGTTAATAGTAGACCCTATGGGATGGGTCTAGGAATCCTCTATTATAGAGGGGAATGTTGTTGGGAAGGGTGCTTTCTTCAGTTTTGTACTGAAGAAGAAATTGTGGGAGGCATCCAACCATTCTCCAAGATTCTCACTTTTAACACACAACCGAATGACACCCCCCTACTTCAAGAACATAACCTTATCCCTAACTACCCTCAACCAAAACAAGCACTCTTGTAGCGATTCTAACAGAGACACACACAAATTCACAAGCAAAAATAGTGAAGAACACCGAACGAAAAATCGAATAAGTAAAATGCATCAGAACCGTATACCAAGCGATAAATGAAAATAATTCATACCAGTGGAATATAGTCGAGTTTGGAAATCAAATTCTAAACACGGTTAGTAGCCTGGTGTGTAAGCTTAGGTAAAATTTTTTTCGTGATTCGAGCTGTCATAGCGTCAGTTCGAATCACACGATCTTCTTCACTATTATTTCAAACGCTATAATTGGTGACCCCGACGTGATCTTGTACACACCATGCACTTCCCATAGTAAAGCAGAACTCCACACACGGTCACGACTTCCGCATAGAGCCCAGCCTCCGACGTTTTCTCGTTTCTCTCTCGTTCGTCCGTCGTCCGCATACGAATCTGATCGTAACGAAGTTACTGCGGCGGGAGTGTGTAGCGATTCTAACAGATACACACAATTCACAAGCAAGCAAAAATAGTGAAGAACACCGAACGAAAAAAATCGAATAAGAAAAATACATCAGAACCGTATACCAAGCGATAAATAAAAATAATTCACACCAGTGGAATATACTGGAGTTTGGAAATCAAATTCTAAACACGGTCAGTAGTCTGATGCTTCACTGCTTCGCTTTTTAACCGTTTCATCGTGTGTTCAATTCACCTTCTTCACTATCCTTGCTTAACGCTATACTCTCACATCCGCATACATGAAAATCGTAATCACATTGTAAATATTATTTTAAGTCATAATCATAAATAGTCACTATTATTGCAATATCAAATTTTGTAAATTGTAAATAAAATTAGATTAAGTTATGTTAAGTAATTTTAAAATTAGCTAAGTTAAAATAAACAAAGTTCCTGGTTTTTTCTGACCTTTTATAGGAAAAATAAAAATACTAATTAAAGCCATTAAAGCCTAATCACATATAAAAAAACTGTTTGGAAAATGTTAACAAATAACATGTAAACAACGCTTACAGTATAACCAATCTATTATAAGTTAACTGTATCACTTATTGTAACTTTTAATTTTCAGTTAAATATACTGCATTTATTATTATATAACAAAAAAATCCGCCACTCAGCAGTTGTGTGGTGCTCCGTCTCCAACAAATGGCATTGTGAAGTTATTAGAAGAAAACTTTGGTGAGGCTGTCATCTCCAGATACAGAGCTGTTAATTGGAAGAGGCCAGATCTAACACCTTTGATTTTTTTTCTTGTGAGAATATTTAATTTGGGCTAACAAACTGTTAAACTGAAAAAAAAATTGTTTACCTTTTGTACATAAACATTTTTTATTTTATTATTCCTCTGAATTTTTTAACCCACTTGCCAGACAAAAATCCTAAATTAAATCCTAACCTATTGGTTCCAAGGCATTAGCACATTAAAATTCTCCCTGAATGCAATAAATGATGTGGGGCAGGATCGAAGAGTAAGTTTTCGGGGTTGTTAGATTTTGTTTGTACCAATACCTCGAACAAGAGATGCTCTGAAATTGATCATCAAACGCTGCAGTAATAAAATTACACCCGATTTATTGGAAAACGCCGGCAAAAATTCGGTTAATTGAATCCGATATAACAAACGAAAACTTGGTGGACATTTGAATGATGTGTTGTTAAAATATAATTCTCCTAACCTTTGCTTTAAGATTAGCAAAAAGTTTTGCTTTTGTCTCAAATATTTTGTATTTATTTTGTTTTAAAAACATATTCTTTATAAAAGTGCAGTTTTAGATGTAATGGAGATCATTTGAATATATATCACATTCTACGGTCATTTCTCATTCGTTACTTTCTAGACGTACTTTTAAAACATCAACAACAATTTCCTACGAGCTGTGTGTTAATTTCTTTTCACTTTTCGTTACAGATACTATTCTGTGATCGGTCCTGGAACATTGAGGCCCAACTCTGATTACCATGTTACTGTATCTCTACATGAATCTCCATCGCCATCTACTATTAAGGTTGGAATCAGCGGACCAAGTTACAATACAACACAAACGGTTGAAGTTGCACCTTTCACATCCGAAGTCCTTTGGTTCGAGGTAGGTGTTGGGATTTTTAATATTTTTTTAAGGCACTCGCTAATCTTTTCATCTCAGATTTCGAACATTTCTGATGGCACCTACAATCTAACAGTTGAAGGAGACTACTTCTATAACATGACAGAATTGGATTATAATAGCAAAGAAATGTCTGTGTACATTCAAACGGACAAGGCAACCTATAAGCAAAATGATCTAGTTCGGTTCCGTGTCATTGTGGTAGATGAAAACACCAAGCCGGCTAAGATTAATGGAACGATTGATATCGTCATTAAGGTAAGTGTTAACTATTTTATATTTATAAGCCATAATACTTATTCAAAAGTAGACGTGGATTATTTATTTATTTTTTTTATTGTATATTAAATAAATGTTGGGGTTTTAAGCCCTACAGGATAAAATTTCCAGAAATTAATGTCAGGTTTTGCAGGTTGTCATATAAAATTGAATTTGTTACCAATACTATTCAATGACATCCAATTGATAATTTGACTTTCGAGTAAGATAATTAAGCTATAAACGATTTTTTCAAAAAAATTGTTGCCAAAAGTCTTACTTTATATGTTCCGTCCCAGTTATTTAATGCTTATGTCGAAAAATGGTCTTTCTCCGACAATGTGTTTTAAGGAAGGTTAAGTGAAGTACATGAGGCAAATCATTAAAGTCAGAATTCGGCAAAATCAACCAACACTGATTTTTCAAAGTTTGAGGAGCTTGGTCAGTAATGTTCAAATGGTCGGAGAATTTTGAATAGTGGGCTAAACACCATTATTTTCTCAGAAAAAGTACAACATGTATTTGGAATGTAGGGTGAGTCGTTTAAACTTTTGGCATCTGGCAATCCTGTAGTTTTTACCTCTATTTCCACATCGACTTATGGCAGCCCGCATTCAAAGCATCATCATCATCATCGACACTACAACCGGGATCCGGTCTAGGCCTTATTTAACAAATCTCTCCACCGGTCCCGATTTCGAGCCGATGTCAACCAGTTTGGCACTCCCAAGCACTGGGCGTCCTGGTTTACGCCATCCATTAAAGATGTTTATTGGCTTGGACAGCTATCCCGCTATTTTTACTTGACTAGTTATGTTGGACATGGTCAACCTGTTTGGAATGCCGAACTCCCTCATAGCATTATATAGTTCTACCCTGGCTATGCTGTCGTAGGCAGCCATAAAGTCTATAAATAGATGATATAATGGAATCTTAAATTCTAGACATTTTTCCATCGCCTGCCTAAGGGTGAATATCTGATCAATTGCTGATTTGCCTGTGATGAAGCCACACTGATATTGGCCAATGATGGCTTTAGCGTATGGGGCCATCCGATCTTGTAGGATAGTGGAGAGTACTCAGCTATGTTGTAGGTAGTTTAGTCCCGTATGTGTAGTTGTACTACGAGAGGTCTCTGTCTTGTCTCGGTAGTGTGTCAGTCCGACACTGGTTCACCGAGACGTCCCCACTGAGTGTTCGCTTAGTGTGTCTAATAAACAACGGCTGTATTCTTACGGCTAGTTTCTTTATTGAATCGAATAGCTTATATTTAAAATTCAGGTACTATAGGTATTTAATGTGTGTTTACAAAAATTGAATTCTAGTATACGGTGAACTTAATAGGTATTTAGTAAATGGGATTCCGGCACACTAGGTATGTAACAAATAATTGATTGAATTCTTAAAACACTAGTATGTAACAAATAAATTGATTGAATTCTAAAACACTAGGTATGTAATAAGTAATTGATTGAATTCTTAAAACACTAGTATGTAACAAATAATTCATTGAATTCTTAAACACTATGTATGTAATAAGTAATTGATTGAATTCTTAAAACACTAGTATGTAACAAATAATTCATTGAATTCTTAAACACTAGGTATGTAATAAGTAATTGATTGAATTCTTAAACACTAAGTATGTAACAAGTAATTGATTGAATTCCAAAACACTAGTATGTAACAAGTAAATGCTTGAATCTATAAACACCAGGTATGTAACAAGTAATTGATTGAATTCTTAAAACACTAGTATGTAACAAGTAATTGATTGAATTCTTAAACACTAGGTATGTAACAAGTAATTGATTGAATTCTTAAAACACTAGTATGTAACAAATAAATTGATTGAATTCTAAAACACTAGGTATGTAATAAGTAATTGATTGAATTCTTAAAACACTAGTATGTAACAAATAATTCATTGAATTCTTAAACACTATGTATGTAATAAGTAATTGATTGAATTCTTAAAACACTAGTATGTAACAAATAATTCATTGAATTCTTAAACACTAGGTATGTAATAAGTAATTGATTGAATTCTTAAAACACTAGTATGTAACAAATAATTTGATTGAATTCCAAAACACTAGTATGTAACAAGTAAATGCTTGAATCTATAAACACTAGGTATGTAACAAATAAATTGATTGAATTCTAAAACACTAGTATGTAACAAATAATTCATTGAATTCTTAAACACTAAGTATGTAACAAGTAATTGATTGAATTCCAAAACACTAGTATGTAACAAGTAAATGCTTGAATCTATAAACACTAGGTATGTAACAAATAATTGGATCCGCGTCCACTAAGTACTTAACAAATGTGTTTACGCATGTTTAATTGTTAATGTTGAAAACTAAAAATGCTTTGCGCAATCGCGGTGCACTGTAATACAATATGGTGATTTTCACAAATGTGTTTACGCATGTTTAATTGTCCGACGGTAAGAACAAAATATGTTTTGCTCGATCGCGGTGCACTGTAATACAATATGGTGATTTTAACAAATGTGTTTACGCATGTTTAATTGTCCGATGGTAAGAACAAAATATGTTTTGCGCGATCGCGGTGCACTGTAATACAATATGGTGATTTTAACAAATGTGTTTAACGCACGTTTAATTGACCGATGGTGAAAACTTAATATGTTTTGCGCGATCGCGGTTGCTGTGTACTTCACTGTTTCATCGCCTTTTTCACACTAATCCTTTCTCCCAAGGGTTGACTCGCGCCACACCATAGCACATCAACATCCATCGGTGTTGGTAACCACATCGTACCCCTGCCTGTGTGCACTTTATTCATTATGTGCACAGTGGTGGGCGCCATGGCGTGTGTTCGCTCGTTGTACGTCATTATGTGGAGGGTCGCCTGATGCAGCTACACGGGCATGCGTTGTAACTCTCGTAGTTGTATTAGTTGAGATGTGTCCTTTTAAGGGCATGCGTTGTAGGTTTCATCAGTTTGCGCGCCTGCTTAGTAATTCTGGGAATTAGTCGCAGGCTTGCGCAACCGCATCATGTTTGTGTGGTTGTTCTGCTATATCAGATCGTTGGTTGGTGTTTTTACCAGATCGATGTGCAGGTGTCCCATGCTTGCTTATGCCATGTAGTTTCATACCATTGCAACTACGTTGCGCTTGGTCTTCATGTCATGATTTTCAGATATTTTAAGCATTTCTAATTTTGGGAAAATGCCTGTTATTGCTGATACACTTTTGTATCAGCGGGCATTGTGGTTATTAGACATGCTAATGCAGGTAAGTACACGCTTTATTGGCGCCTAAGGCTTATACAAAAAAGGGTTACCTGGTGGTAGGTAGGCAGGTGAGTAGTGGCGTTCGCAAGAGCCGTCACAGCACCCCCCCCCCCCCCACCCCGTGACATAGTCACGATAAAAATAAAAACAATAAAGAGGTGTTACGCGTGAGGCGTGCTCTTAGGTGGTTACGCGGCTGTTCCCTTGGGGTTCTGTTATTACCATCCGGTCGGTAACGCTTGTTGCGTGCGCAGTCGTTTACGACTTCGCGTAAGAGGACCTTTATATTGATCGGGCACGCCCGTCGAGGTCGGCCGTGTTTCTTTCGGCACCTCGGCAGTGTGAGAAGTGCACCCCTGGTTACTTTCTTCTGAAAAACAAGGTTTTAGCCGTTCCACGCTGATTGTGGCTGGTTTTCCTTGCATATCCAACTCGTATACCCGTTCGCTGATCCTTTTAATCACTTTGAACGGGCCCTCATAAGGAGGGTCGAGTGGTTTCTTTACTTTGTCCACCCTAACGAACACGTGCGTAGAGTTGTGCAACGCTGGATGCACGAAAACTCTCTTAGCCCCGTGTCGGGCCACCGGTCTTGATCGTATTTTCCGCATCAAGTCACGCAGGTAGCCCACGCTCTTCGTTAGCTCCGCTGGTGCCTCGCCGTCGACGAAAAGCTCGCCGGGCAAAACGAGGGTGGTGCCGTATGTGAGCTCGGCTGCTGAGGCGCCTAGGTCCTCCTTAATGCTGGTCCTCAAACCGAGGAGGACAGTGGGCAGGGCGTCGAACCACTGTGTGTCATTATGGCACATTAAGGAGGCCTTCAATAATCTGTGCCAACGCTCTATCATTCCGTTGGCAGCAGGATGATATGCTGTCGTACGATCTCTTTGGCAACCCAGCAACTCTGTAAGCTGTCTGAAGATCGTAGCCTCAAACTGTGGTCCCCTGTCCGAGGTAAGTGTTGTGGGAACGCCGAAACGCGTTACCCACATTGAGTAGAAAGCCCGAGCCACGCTCTCCGCGGTTACCACACGTAATGGGGTAGCCTCGGGCCATCGGGTAAAGCGATCTATCATCGTGAGCAGGTACGAGAATCCTCTGGAGGGAGTTAAGGGACCGACTATGTCGATGTGAACGTGGGCGAAACGCGCCTCGGGCAGCTTGAATTGTGCCGGTTCCAGTACGTTGTGTCTGCTTATCTTACAACGTTGACACTTGAGACACGCTCGTGCCCACTTCGTGAGGTCCTTATTCATGTGTGGCCAAACGAACTTACGTCGAATCGCTGCAGCCGCTGCGCGCCCGCTGGGATGAGCTGGGTTATGAAAAGTCTCATAAATGCCCCTCCGCAACTCAGCGGGAATGTATGGCCTGACTGTACCCGTTGAGACGTCGCACCAAATAGTTTTCCCGGTGGGGTCTACCGCGAACCTTCGCAGTTCCAGTGCTGTGTCTGCTGTTACGAGAGCTTTAAGTTGGTTGTCGTTTCTTTGGGCTTGCTCCAAGTCGGCGTCGGCTAAGGCTGCGCGCAATTGAATCACGCCTATGCGAGATAGTGCATCTGCTATTACATTCTGGTCACCTGGAACGTACTTTATCTCGGTAACGTATTGGCCTATTAGGTCCAGGTGCCGCTCCTGCCGCGGCGATGCATTTCCGGACTTCTTCCGGAAAGCGTGGCTCAATGGTTTATGGTCCGCTCTGACGATCGCCTGGCGACCCTCGCCCATGTGTCGAAAGTATTTGATAGCACTGTAAATGGCTAATAACTCTCGGTCATAAGTGCTGTATTTCCGCTCTGACGTACTGAGCTTTCTAGAAAAAAAAACCCAGCGGCTCCCAGCTCCAGTCGCACTCTTGCTCCAATACCGCCCCAATTGCGGTGTCCGACGCGTCGCACTGTATCGCCAACTGTGCGCCCTCTGCTGGGTAACGCAGCAGGGTGGCGTTTGAAAGTTGCGCTTTCGACTGCCGGAATGCATTACTTGCTGCCTCCGTCCAGACGATTGGACGCTTGTCGTTCTTCTTCGCCCCCTTTAAATATTCATTTAGAGGGGCCTGGACATGCGCGGCATTTTGTAACGTCGGCCGGTAAAAATTAAGCATGCCCAGGAAACGTCGTAATTCGCGAACGTTGGCAGGACGTGGAAATTCGTTGAGAGCTTTTACTCTATCCGAGAGAGGCCGAATACCAGGATTGTTGATATGATAACCCAAATAGCTCACCTGCTCTTTGGCAATTTGGCATTTGTCTGGGTTAATCATGAGTCCATATCGGCGGAGGCGTTCTAATACCTGTTTAAGATGTTGCTGGTGCTCCGCTCGGTTATGAGACACAATCAGGATATCATCGATGTAGGCGTAGCAAAAATCCAGTCCACGCAGAGCTGAATCGATGTACCTTTGAAGAGTCTGTGCGGCGTTTCTGAGACCAAAAGTCATTACCTTGAACTCATATAGTCCAAAAGGGGTAATGACCGCGGTTTTTGGGATGTCTTCGTGGGCCACCGGTATTTGGTGGTATGCCCTGGTGAGGTCCAGGGTCGTGAAGACTGTGCATCCGCGCAACTTGTATGAGTAATCATACAGGTGTGCGATGGGGTATCGGTCAGGAATTGTGACCGCGTTCAACAGACGGTAGTCGCCGCACGGGCGCCATTCCCCACTTCGTTTCTTACCTAGGTGCAGCAGACTGGCCCACGGGCTGACTGAAGGTTGGCAGATTCCTTGCTCCAGCATGTAGTCGAATTCTTCGCGTGCTGCGCGCAATTTGTCCGGTGCTAGTCGTCGCGGGCGTTGGCTTACCGGTGGACCCCGTGTCTCGATGTGATGGTAAACCCCGAACTCTATGTGCTCCTGATTGGGAAGTGGTACTGTCGAGTGTCTATACTCTTCCAGTAGAGCCGGAATTTCATCGCATGTGATGTCGGCCTCGTGTGGCGTCCGTGGGGCCTCCCCAGGCGGATGGCCTAGTGACCGTTGTTCCACTAGTCTATTGTTCGCGGTGTCGACCAGCAAGTTGTGGCGCGATAGTAAGTCCGAACCTATTAATGGCTCGGAGACGTCGGCCACTATGAAGTGCCAACCAATAGGGTGCCGCAAACCTAGATCCAGTCGTAGGTACTTACGTCCGTAAGTAGCTATGGATGTGTTGTTCGCTGCTAGTAATTGGAGTCTGCTAGGCGTTCTATTTAGCGAAGCGTATGATTTAGGTAAAACTGATATGTCGGCGCCAGTGTCGACCGTAAAACTTATATCCAATCTCGGGTCTTTGATTGTTAAGCGGCTTACTTGGAGTGTGCCGACCGTTTGCGCTGAGGTGGCGGTCGGCCCTCCTTGTTTAAATCCGCGTTTAGCGCCGGCTTCACGGGCTTCCACCCGCAGGGTTGTGTGCACTTGCGGGCCTTTGCCCCAAACCGCCGATGATATGAACACCAGGCGGGTGTTAATGCCCTTTGAGGGTTCGCTGTCGGCTGTGGTGTGGATCTGGCGCGCGTGGTAGTGGCACCTCTCAGCGGTTCGCGTTGTCCTGCGGTGATCTGAGACTGGGGCCTCTGATATGTTGAGCGATTTTGGGCCGTGCGCGCGAAGTCTCGTAATTCGGCCCGTAATTGGGCGATTTCGCGTTGTAAACTTAACTCGTAACGCGAGGGTCCCGGTTGCCGGGAATGGAATTGTCTTGAGTCTCGTGTATGCGCTGAAGTTTGCGACGAGTCTGTGACGATTGGCTGTGACGCGTTGGTGCCCCCACTTGGGCGTGGGATGTTATGGGCTGAAGAGTAGTATCGCGAAGACGATTCATCCTGTCGATTAATGGTCGCTACCTGAAAGGCGGGGGACTCCTCTCGTTGGTCAGCGCTTTCTACGATTGCATCTGCAATCTTAGCCAGCCAACTCAGGCTTTGATTAGGCTGAGCGATTACGGTAGGACGCGCTTGTTGCGGAAGCCCCCTAATGAAGTGGGGTCTGATGACATCATCTGAGATCCCCTTTCCCGCTATAGATCACAAATGTGTGAGAAAATGCGATGGCTTCATCCCCGTGAAATTGGTCTCGTTGAACAAGCATTGGTGCCTCTTGGCAATAGACTCCTCGAGCGCGTTGAGGAGCGTTTCCCTCATATCCGTATACGGGCTGTTACCAGGAGTTCTTATTATGTGCGCCACATGTGTACGCTGGTTTCGATTTAACACCCTCATAACCTCGAGTGCACGTGGCCTCTCTTCGCTCACGCCCGCCGCCTCGAATATGAGATACGCCATAGTGAACCAGAGCTCCGATTCCTCCTCGTCGAAAGGAGGCAAGCGCAAGTCGCGCGAGGCAGCGTGTGGTGACCGCTCTGTCTGTGTCGCACTAGCGCATACCGGGGACTCCGATCTGTGCGGGCGTGTGTCGCGGGCTTTCTCTTGGTGCAAGTCCGTGGGCTATTCTACACTGAGCGCGTCCACGAATACCGGAGAATCCGGGCGCGGTACTCCTAGCTCCCGCTGTAGCTCCGCCCGATGCACCGTCCGTGATTCGGTATGCGACTCCCCCAGCGGTTCCGGTTGGGGCTCCTGTTGAGCCTTCTTTGACCTCGTAAACTGTGCCATTTTCTACAAAAGGGTGGTGGGTCGTTGGTCGAAACGCCAGAACCACGAGAAATGTAGGAAAAGGTTGATGGGGAGAAGTCACAGCTTTTGCAGTTGGCGAAAAGCTTGTAGCTTGCAGCTGTTGTGATGGGAACGAGTGAACAATGTGTACGTGTGGATTGATTACTTTACTGTGTATAGCTTTCCCGTGCCAAATCCGTATCGGTTCCGATTTTTCGATGCCCGAAAGGGGCCTACTACTCGAATTAGTTGCTGTGAACGTTTGTACCATTCAATTATTAAAAAAAAAATTTTCAATGCTCTTTCTACTTAATGCTACTCTTTAAATAAAATGGCAGAAAAAGAAAAATATTGTGTTTTAGCTGGCTCTGAAGGAGCTCGGCGGATATATAGATAAAAAAGAAAAAAGAATTTTGCGTCACCTGGAGTCCAACGTTGGGGATCTGGTTTCGTCAGGTGTCGTTACTCGCACTATGTTGAGGATAGTGCTGCGATCTGACTCCACTTGTGTGCTCACTGCGCAGAATCTTCCTTCCGCACGTTGACTTGGTCACCACTTGAAGATATATTGCTGGCTGTGTGGCCGTGTTGAGTGTTCTTCTTCACTTGGTAGGTCACCAATTGTAATATTTTCTGTGTAGTCGTATTCGATGTTCGTAACTGGTGTTGTGTCCAAATGATATCGGTGACCGTTTGATAGCTCGTTTGTCAGGTTGCGTGTTCTTCTTCACTTGGTAGGTCACCAATTGTAGGTAGATTTTTGTCCCGTGTGTGTAGTTGTACTACGAGAGGTCTCTGTCTTGTCTCGGTAGTATGTCAGTCCGACACTGGTTCACCGAGACGTCCCCACTGAGTGTTCGCTTAGTGTGTCTAATAAACAATGGCTGTATTCTTACGGCTAGTTTCTTTATTGAATCGAATAGCTTATATTTAAAATTCAGGTACTATAGGTATTTAATGTGTGTTTACAAAAATTGAATTCCAGTATACGGTGAACTTAGTAGGTATTTAGTAAATGGGATTCCGGCACACTAGGTATGTAACAAGTAATTGATTGAATTCTTAAAACACTAGTATGTAACAAATAATTTGATTGAATTCCAAAACACTAGTATGTAACAAGTAAATGCTTGAATCTATAAACACTAGGTATGTAACAAATAATTGGATCCGCGTCCACTAAGTACTTAACAAATGTGTTTACGCATGTTTAATTGTTAATGTTGAAAACTAAAAATGCTTTGCGCAATCGCGGTGCACTGTAATACAATATGGTGATTTTCACAAATGTGTTTACCCATGTTTAATTGTCCGATGGTAAGAACAAAATATGTTTTGCGCGATCGCGGTGCACTGTAATACAATATGGTGATTTTCACAAATGTGTTTACGCATGTTTAATTGTCCGACGGTAAGAACAAAATATGTTTTGCGCGATCGCGGTGCACTGTAATACAATATGGCGATTTTAACAAATGTGTTTACGCATGTTTAATTGTCCGACGGTAAGAACAAAATATGTTTTGCGCGATCGCGGTGCACTGTAATACAATATGGTGATTTTAACAAATGTGTTTAACGCACGTTTAATTGACCGATGGTGAAAACTAAATATGTTTTGCGCGATCGCGGTTGCTGTGTACTTCACTGTTTCATCGCCTTTTTCACACTAATCCTTTCTCCCAAGGGTTGACTCGCGCCACACCATAGCACATCAACATCCATCGGTGTTGGTAACCACATCGTACCCCTGCCTGTGTGCACTTTATTCATTATGTGCACAGTGGTGGGCGCCATGGCGTGTGTTCGCTCGTTGTACGTCATTATGTGGAGGGTCGCCTGATGCAGCTACACGGGCATGCGTTGTAACTCTCGTAGTTGTATTAGTTGAGATGTGTCCTTTTAAGGGCATGCGTTGTAGGTTTCATCAGTTTGCGCGCCTGCTTAGTAATTCTGGGAATTAGTCGCAGGCTTGCGCAACCGCATCATGTTTGTGTGGTTGTTCTGCTATATCAGATCGTTGGTTGGTGTTTTTACCAGATCGATGTGCAGGTGTCCCATGCTTGCTTATGCCATGTAGTTTCATACCATTGCAACTACGTTGCGCTTGGTCTTCATGTCATGATTTTCAGATATTTTAAGCATTTCTAATTTTGGGAAAATGTCTGTTATTGCTGATACACTTTTGTATCAGAAGGCATTGTGGTTATTAGACATGCTAATGCAGGTAAGTACACGCTTTATTGGCGCCTAAGGCTTATACAAAAAAGGGTTACCTGGTGGTAGGTAGGCAGGTGAGTAGTGGCGTTCGCAAGAGCCGCCACAATGTTATACCCCAATAGTTGCTACACAGTGTGATATCTCCCTTCTTATGTATGGGGCAAATTATTCGACGACGCCAATCTTCTGGTATCTCCTCTTGTTCCGATATATGCACCACGATCAATGCTTGGAGGCGGGAGCATTTGGTCTTGATCTTGCATTGGTGGAGCCTCCAATTGTTCTGTGAGCTGACCATTTAGCAATTCATTGAAGTGCACTTCCCCTCGCCCCAGAATGCCTTCAGGATCGGTGATCAGATTACCCTCTTTATCCTTGCAGTAAGTCCAGCGTGGTGTGTACCGCGTAACACTGCGGATTATTTGGTAGAACCTCGCTCTCTACTTTTCTCTAATTCACAGACAAGATTTTTTTCCAGGCACTTTTCTTTTATCTGTGAAGCCCTTTTTCAGATCTTCTGAGCTCTTTGTATTTCTCCTCGCGCACCCGTGTCCTATGAGAGTGCTGCATTGTCCGGTATGTAGCATTCTTACATTCAGTCGCTAGTTTTCACTCATCATCAAACCAGTCGTTCCGATCTCCACGACTACTGCCTCAGATGGAATGGGCAGTACTAATGAAAGTATTCTTAAGGTGTGTCCATTTCTCTTCTACGCTTGGCATTCTGGCCCCAGGACATACTCTCCCTCCGTCTAGCTCTTCGAGGACGAGTCCTAGCGCATGACCAAAGGTGTTACTGGTATTCTCATTGCGTAAGGCAGTCGTGTTGATTCGAACCTGATCCGCGGGTGCAATACGTCTCCGTAAGGCAATCCGCGCTCGGAAAACTGTACCAACAAGATAGTGATCCGAGTCGACGTTGGCACCTCGGTACGTTCGTACCCTCGTCAGGCTGGAGGAGTGGCTGCGATCTATCACCGCGCGATCAATTTGGTTGCGAGTGGCTCCATCAGATGATACCCAGGTGGCTTTGTGGATATCTTTACGCGGAAACCTGGTACTTGCAACGACCAAGTTTTTGTAACCTGCCAGTTCGATGACTCGTAGTCCATTGTCATTAGTGTTCTCATGCAAGCTATGGGAACCTGCGTAGTGCCTGAAAACCGGCTCCCGACCTATTTTTGCATTCAAATCACCAAGAACGATTTTCACATCGTATCTTGGGCAGGCATTGAGGGCTCGTAGTATTCTTCTTTTTCGTAATCAGGGGACTCCTCTGTAGGTCCGTGGACGTTTATGAGGCTTATGTTCTTAAACTTGCCGCGCATGCGAACAGTGCATACCCTTTCGTTTATTGCATTAAAGCCGATGATGGCAGGATTCAGTTTTTGGCTGACTAGAAAGCCTACCACGAGCACATGGTGTTTTGCGTGACAGCTGTAATAAATGTCATACTCGTTTCTTTGGATAACACCACTCCCCGTCCATCGTATTTCTTGCAATGCTGTTATGTCAGCCTTATATTCGGACAGGGCATCGGCTAGCTGCTGTGCAGCTCGTGCTCTGTATAGTGAGCGGACGTTCCATGAAAAACTTCTTAAATCATTTAGCCATTTTCGTTTCCGTGGTCGTCGTCGTGTATCCGGTCCATATCCGAGGCTTGTTAAATTTGCCATAATAATTCATTTTTACGGGCCTGTTTATTAGCCTTGCGCCAACCTTTCTCTGGATGTCGCTGCATGCATTGGTTCACTACTTGGCGGGTGCCAAAGTAGCTATCCAGGGGTGTCACGTGGAAACTGCATGTCAACTTGGATTGAACAGGGACTAGGATCGTTCTGGCCTTCGCCGGGTTGAAAGCAATTAGTAACTTTGCCCTGTATGTTCGCACCCATCCCCCCGATGTGTGAATACGCTTACGGGAAAAGGTTATAGATTGGAATTTGGCGATGTTAAGTATAAAGCAGTTTTTTTCACACCAAGTCGAGGGGTTGTCAAGGTTTGATCGCAGCAGTGCAGAGGATTCAATTCGTACAAAAGCTCAAGGAAAATGTCTTTGTCTTACGCAAAGAATTTTGGGAAACGACGTTGCAGAGATTAGGAAAAGCAAAATTTTTTTTAATAAGTGGACCATAACAATTCGCGTATTATCACGGATTTCAAAAAAAAATTACCGCAAAATTAACAACATTCAGCCGACCTTAGAGCAGCGTAGGTTCATTTCCAAACCTTTATTTGATCGTTTTTTTTTATTTTCTGCTAACATCAAGTGATTCAGATCATTATGATTCAGAAATACATTCTTGCTTTATTTAAAATTCATATCATTTACGAATTAATGCGATGAATTTGTGACAATTGTGAAATTAATATCAAGCTCATATGTTAAGTTAACAAAATTTGTTTTTCACAGGACGCAGCTTGCAACATAATCAAACAATGGCTCACAGTTACACTTGTTAAGGGCGTTTATGATGGAGAACTTCAATTATCAGAACTCCCAGCCTTTGGTGCGTGGAGTATTGACGTCGATGTTAATGGCTACTCAGCGTCAAGCTCCTTCGATGTAGATAAATATATACCGCCTAAATTTGAAGTTGAAGTCAAAACAGCCCCGGAAGTGGCGATTGCTGATGGAATAATCAAGGTCACTGCTATAGCGAAGTAAGGTGGCTGTTTCATAAAAACGTTGCATCTATTCTGAACTATTTCAATGATACCTACAGATATAGTTGTGGTCAACCAGTGAAAGGAACAGTCAGGTTTTCATTTAAGCACTTTTATCGGAGCTACGGAGAAAGTGATGCACCGTTAGCTGAAAAGACTGTACCGATTGATGGCAAGGCCAATGTTGAGTTTGACATTGAAAAAGACTTGAAAGTGGAAAAAGGTCAGTACGATCCATCATGGAAAATCACGGTTGTGGTTGAAGAGAGTTTAACTGGTTTGGAGCAAAATGGTACAGCAACAGTGGATATCCTTGACGAGAAATATCAAATTTCTTGTCTTAATACACCTTACACATACTATCCTGGGAAACCTATAAATTTCACGGTGAGTCGTTTCTATGCATGATAAAAGAGATAATCCAACTCAAAATATGTATTTAAAGATCGTTGTGAGAAATCTTGATGGATCACCTGTTCAAGATCCTGTAAACCAAGTGAATCTAACAATAAGTCCTCAAGATAATTGGAATGCAAGGGCAGGAGAAATAAAAAATACAACAGTTGTACCCCCTCTCCGTCCTAAGACTATTACTTTATTCACTAATATAGATAAAAACGGAATAGCCGAATTTGAAGTTGTTCTACCCGATCAAGGTAACATTTACTACTCCGTAACAGCTTCCTACCTGGACTCATATGCGTCTATTTCATCTGTGTCGAAATTCCAACCAAGCGAAACATCTGTTGATACCAGTCTCAATATCACAATTATGACCGACAAGTAAGTAAACCCTTTTCTTTTTTAATATTGATTTATGATTGTTTAAACCGTTTTAAATCGTTTTCACCAATTGGCGAAATGTTGTCTGTATATCCGACGTAACGCCTGACGCACATTAAGCAGACTGCTTTTACTTCCCTTAATCCATCATTATCTGACATATAACTGCTTGTTCCGGAAATCTATTTAAAAATACTGGAAATCTATTTACTATATACTATCTATATAATAATATACTATCTATATATAATATAATCTATATACTATATACATAAACTAAATGATCTTTGTTTATTCGTCCACTCTTTTAAATAACTTCTAATGATCTCCTTGGATAAAGCGAAGAGTTAAGATCCTGAGTTCGCATGCGGACTTATCGGCCGCCTTCTGAAATGAAGATAAGTATTTCGCTGTCTCTGTCTTTAGTCTGGCTTGCAATCGCCAGCATTTTATCACATCGATGAGAATGATAGTGTGGCGGTTCTTTAAAACGTTCCTAAAGAACCATCCATTTCTTTAAAACAACCTACTTGCGATCTACAGCGCTGTTAAATACTTCCGTCACATGGCTGAAGGTCGCTCGCTCTCCATTTCGACAGACGACAAAGCGTCAATTACACCTCATTACACTACGGAGATTAAGCACATCTCCGGAAAGCAGAACGTCACGGCGGACGACCCTCTCGAATCGATACGATTCACTTGCATACCGCCTTAAAGAATGCTGACCTTGCCTTGGCTCAACAGGAGGACGAACAGCTCAAGTCCCCCCTAACTGCCAATACGGCACTTGAGCTTAAGAAAATTACTCTTCGCCATCCTTTGTGCGAAATCTGGTGTGATGTTTCCACTGGAACCGCTAGACCCTACATCCCTGAGAAACTTTGTAAGGGCGTGTTCCAGGTTTACCACAACCAGCCCACCCCAGCGGCCGAGCGGAAGCCGCTGCTGTCCGTCGCAAATTCATTTGGCCTCGGATGAACAAAGATCTCACCGGTTGGGCCCGTGCTTATCTCCAGTGCCAACGCTGCAAAATAGCGCGACATAATGTACTGGAGCCAGCTCAATTCAAGCTTCCCACGCACATATAGACATAGTGGGACCGCTTACTCCATCAAGGGGATGCTCTTATATCCCCACAATGATGGATTGCTACACGCGATGGCCAGAGGCGACACCTCTCCGAGCGCTGGCATAGATCCCTCAAGGCCTCACTCATGTGTCACCACGACACTCAATGGTTCGACGCCCTTCCCACTGTCCTCTTCGGCCTGAGGACAAGCATAAAGGAGGACCTAGATACTTCGGCAGCAGAGCTCACCTACGGTACCAACCTCCTTCTTCCAGAAGAACTCTTCCTGGATGGTGAAACACCGCGTGACCAACTTCATAAAATGGGACATCTCCGTGACCTCCTACGTAAGGTGAGAGCAACCCCAGTAGCCAGGCACGGCTCCAAAAAACTTTTCGTCCACCCTGAACTGCACAGCTGCACGCACGTCTTTGTCATGGTGGATAAGGTCAAAAACTCCTCGACCCCCCTTATGATGGTCCTTTCAAAGTCTTCCGCCGCATCAACGACCGCGTCTTCGAGATCGATCTTAGAGGCAAGCGATCCACGGTCAGCGTTGAGAGACTTAAACCCTGCTTTCTGGAAGCCACCGCCCCAGAACAGCCCCCATTATCAGATGCAACTACCACCCAACCAGCACAACCTGCACGCGGTCGCGCCCACAGACAGATCCCCCTCTCAACCTTCCTTACTAATTTCGTGACTACGTCACGGGGGTGGTAAAGAGGGGGCGGGGGGGGGGGTGAAATGGCGGTTCTTTAAAACCTTCCTAAAGAACCATCCATTTCCATAAAACAACCTACTTTTCTCTCACTCCATAAATCACTGTACTTACCTGCAGTCGAGCAGTGTAAGCTTTCTTTCAAATAACTTTCACCTGAAAGTAAACCCCCAGCAGGCATGCACATCAAACAATTTGTTACATTAATATTGCATGAACCGTGCCAGGCAATCGGCTCGGTTTGTCAGCAATTATAAAAGATAAATACTCGCTCACCAGCGTAATTGTTGGCACAGCTGTAGCCGGTATTCTTGCTACGGTTCATGAGCGAATAGTGCCCCAATCCCAAGGTTCGCTACAGTTGCGACCAATTTCCTTTATCGGTTATCTGCCGATCGTGGTATTTGGGCACTAATATGATTGCCGTCGACAATCATACCCTAGATCATGCCTAACGATGCTCCGGCCTGTTAAACAAACAAGCATACAGTAGCATCACTGTGTTTACCCTATTAACCGACCGCTGATCCATGGCCACCCTGGGCGAGATGTACGCTTGCACATCTGCAAGGCTAATTCCTCGTCATTATACTCATGTGCCCGCACCGTCTTGTAAACAAGACCCAAATTTTCGGCTGACCTATCATCACCAGAATGTATAGCCTACAACGGCATTATCATGAACGCCTGAGTAAAGACAATGTGCATATCATCGTGACCCTTGAAATAGCGTTTTTGTGTATCTTAAAGCAAAACGTATTTCGTTCTCAGGCGCAGGTCATCAAAGATTTATGGCCCTCGAAATAGCATTTCTGTTTATTTAAGACGCAGAAACCTATTTCTCTCTTCGGCGATCTTCCCTATCGCGTATCTCTATAATGCCTGCAATGCATGTTGATTCAGGTGCATTTTCGTCGTTGCCGATATGCAGGCTGAAGGGCAACGTACTTGTCCTATACGGACACATATAGAATCCTCCCACACCGATGTAATCCACCACCGTTTAATCTGACGGATATGGATTGCATCAGCGAGTCAGATTTCTACCCCCACGGAGTGAGCACACACGCTACCGGTTATCAACCGCGTATCTCATTTGTTATTCGAGTCGCTTGTCGCAAGTAAAGTTCTCGGAGAACTGTCAAATATCTAGTAAGAATCGAAGTGCTAGTAAATAAATAAAAATCGTTAGTGAATTAAGTTATAGACGCAGTTAAATGAGAAGGAGTCCCAATGAAATAATTGACATTTAAAAGTCATTACATAGTGTATGTGTAGAGACCTAATTATATTCAGACTCGATTGCAGCCTACTGTTAAAGTCGTGCCAGTGCAAAGATTTCTGTATATATTGTGTTCCTCTAAAATTAATGACAGTTGTGTTAACTAATAAGAGTTCCGCTGCGATTCGGAGGACTAATCTATTATAAATAAAACAAAAATCTGCAAAAATAAAGGAACGTTAAGTGGCAAACAATAGCTGTGTGTTTTTATTTGTGAAATTTTTTTCCTTCTTGTTATCCGGTGTTATTCAATGGGTTTTTATCGAATCCGCTCCCGTGCAGGAGCACAGTTAAACTTTACCCCACAATAGGAACTTGGAATATCTCAAATGGCTCAATGTTATTTGAGGGGTGTACCCTTACGACCAATACGCCGAAAACATAGAATAAGTAGAACAGCGAGTTTTTTGAATTTGAATTTATTGAACAGTTGATAAAAATTAAGTCTAGAATAATACATCAAAAATGGCGCAAGGCTTATAACCTTGCCCGGAGAAACAAATTATTATGGAAAATTGAACAAGTCTCAGACTTGTTAAATAAGGCCATGCCCAGATCCCGGTTGTAGTGCCGATGATGATGATGAATACATCAAAAAATTGTTCACCAAACCTCCAGAGGCGCACCTCGTTCCACCTGTGTATATTTTCAATGACTTGGCGACATAATGCTAGTTCAGGGTGTTGGTGCATGTAATAATGGTCGCCGTTAGCTCTTGAATAACGTTAGACGTACCTATAGCGTTTGCGATGGTACTGAAGAACGTGTGATTCGAACTGACGCTATGACGGTTAGAATTACTAAAAATTTAACCAATGCTCAACACACCAGGCCACTGCCGCGTGTACGAATTCAATTTCTAAAGTCAAGTACACTCGACTGATGTGGAAGTGTCATGTTATCGCTGTGGTATACGGCTCTGATGTTTTGCTTATTAAAATTTCCTTTCGGTGTTCTTCACTAGTTGCTTGTATATTGTGTGTGTATCAGTTAGAAACGCCACCCTACTCCCTCCTCAACAACTTTGTTACGATCAATTTTGTGTGCGAACGGCGGAGCGAGGAACGAGTGAGCGAGAGGACGTCGCAGCAAGCGAGTGTGGCGGTGCTTTATGCGGAAGTCGTGATCGAGTAGTAAAGTTGTGTTTACCTGTGGGAGATTGTGTGAGATCAGTTCGGATTCTTGCGTTAAGCAAGGATAGTGAAGACGGTGATTTGAACATACGATGAAACGGGTGAGAGGGGAAGCAATGAAGCTTCAAGCTATTGCCACGTGTACGAACTCGATTTCTAAACTCAAGTACACTCAACTGATGTGGAATTGTTATGTTATCGCCATGGTATACGGCTCTGATGCTTTGCTTATTCGAATTTCCTTTCGGTGTTCTTTACTATTTGCTTGTGTAATGTGTGTGGATCTGTTAGAAATGCCACATACAAACGAAAAGAAGTTTAACGGGGTCAAATCGCATGATATTGATGACCAGTTGCGTTCGGCGGATAACTGTTCAGTACTAAGGGCTGCTATATATGGCCCTGATACAAAGATCGAAGATTTATTTTATTTGCCAACATGGCTTTAGTTTTCCGATTTTCTTTTTTTTTCTCATATTTGTTTTTCTTTTTATTTATTACTCTTACGCCGGGTTTTATTTTCTTGGGTTTTCCAACGCTTTTACAACTAATACAACTAATAACTAGTAACTATTTACAGATATAAACAATCTTAATTCTAATTGGCCATTACTCATATTAAGTATGATTGGTTTGTTTATTTTATTTTATATATTTTGTTACGGCTCTAACGCCGTGCTTCCTCTTTCGAGGGAAGAGCGTGGAGGTTATTATATATTAAAGAATAAAAGATCTCTTTTATTTAAATATTTTATTTTTATTTTATTGAACTCAGCTATCTCAAGCTGAGCTCTCTTCTTTCTACTTTTTTCATATAAATTTACTTGTTTATATAGAACATTTTGTTCTAACTGACTGTGGCGTATAAACTGAACAAAACAATCTAGAAGTCTCTGTGACTTAGAATTTTGAATAAACTTTGAACGAAAATCAAAGTGGCCATGTTTTGAAATGAAAAATGTGCTTGTTATGAATAGGGGCATATTTATGAAATGTGCTGTAAGTGACTGGGTATAGAATATTGTGTCTGTTTATTTATGAAATGTGCTGTAAGTGACTGGGTATAGAATATTGTGTCTGTTTATTTATGAATTGTATTAACTGCGAATGTAAGATATGTGAGGATGTAGTTTTAAGGGTTGTGTTTGAAAGGACATGAGTTAGTGTTAAAGCGAATAAGGGTAGTATTCTGGAATACAACATCCCACCCTTCTTCGAGAAAGAAAATTATCCTTGAAGAGAATAATTTTCTGTTAACTATTGCTTAGATTAGGATTAATCACAGACTTGGATTTTCGTTCAATTACAATGGCGTTCAAAGAAGTTAATCCTATATCAAAAGTTACAAAAATCCAAAAGTTCGTAATACTAGAAAAATAGGTTACAATAATCCAAAAGTTTACTTATAGTCTACTTACATTATCTTTTAACTAACTTTAAATATTTCTAACTAACTTAATATTTCCACTTGGAACCTTTTCTTTTATTATCCAACAACTTTTTTTTTTTCTATATATATATAATTAATATTATTTCTCAAAATTCTCTTTTTCGTTCGAATTTCCAATATATTATATCCCAATATATATTTTAAAATGTATTATATCCCAATATATAATACATTTTTTTTTTTCTAAAATTTTCTTTCTTTCTTCCCCTTTTTTAACTTTTTTTTTTTTTTTCTTTCGTTTCCGTCATTTCTTACAATTGTTTTATATACTGAATAAAAACAAAGGCCATTTGTTAAGTGTCTATCTTTTTCTTAAATTTATGGAAAATTTTCCAAAACTTTTTTGGGCCTATTATTATGATGAGTGCATAGAATTGCATAATACCAAACATTTTCTTAAGAAATGATCTCAGTTGTCCTAAATGACTGTGTACCTTTTTATTTTTTCTTATTTTGTGTTCGAATACATGTTTATTGTTGTAAAATTTAATTTGTAAGGTATTTATAACGTTTTTCTTTTCAATACCTATTTTAATTGAATTATTATTTTCAATTTTCATAACTTCGTGTTGGTGTTTAGTATCGTTATTTAAAATGTTTAGTGTTTTCGGCTCATTGTCATCATTTTCTATAGCTTTAACTTCTTTAATTGAATTCTTATTTTCAATTTTCATTACTTCGTGTTGCTGTTCAGTATCGTTATTTAAAATGTTTAGTGTTTTCGGCTCAATGTCATCATTTTCTATAGCTTTAACTTCTGTCGGAACGTTTACCTTTTCAGTCTTACTCATTGATGATGGATTGTTTAGTTTCTCAGTCTCATTTACTGATTCGTATAGTTCTTCAGACTTATTTGCTGTTAGAACATCTTGGTTCCCAGTCTTATTTGCTGTTTGAACTATTTCTTCAGTTATATCTGCTGCAGAAACCTTCAATCCTTCAGACTTTGCTGCTGAAACATGGTGTTCTTCAGTGTTAACTATTGAACTGACCTGGGTTTTGATTTTTATTGCACCTTTTGGATCTTCAGTCTTTACCACTGCTGAATTTTCAGTCTTTGTTGCTGAAGTGTCGGGGTTGTCTATAGGGAAGGCCGAAATGTGAGGGATTTTTGTTAGTGTATTTCCTACAAGTTCTGAATTTTCAGTCTTTAATATTGCTGAATTTTCAGTCTTGGTTGCTGAAGTGTCTGTGTGGTCAATAGGGATATCCGAAATATTAGGGATTTCAGTCTTTACTACTGCTGAAAATTTCGAATTTTCAGTCTGTGTTGCTGAATTATTTTCCAAAATTGGAGTATGAGTCGGAATATTTATATTAGTGCTTGTTTTCTCTTCGTTTATCTGTATCGCTTTAGTTATTTGGTTAGGAGCTTCATTAAAATTGTCGTTATCTATTGCCAAAGATCTAATGTTATAAATAGAAAAATTTTGAATGTCTTCCATAAACTTGGGTTGGCGTCAGGCCTCGTTTTCCGACTCTTGCACCCGAGAAAAGTGAACATTTTGCCTATCGTTTTGTCTATTGGTGATTCTAGGATTTTCACTAAAACGATTTTCGGTGTTTGCAGGATTATTTCGGAATGGATTACGCGTTGTTGTACCTTGTTGGTAATTTGTTAAGGATGGTCCATTCCTAGATATCTTGTATCTACACTCGTTCTCTGTGTGATTATTCCGTCCACAGAAATTGCATATAATGTTATATTCTCTTTTTATTGGTTGTCTATTCGGAAAATTGTTGGACTGCATGTTCCGATAACATGTGTCCTGAGAATGACCTGGCTTACCGCAGGTTTGGCAGACTATTCGATTAAATCTGTCATTATAGTTATATGGCCTGGGAGAGTTGTCCATTCGAGCAGCATGTGATACTACATGTGCAATAGACTGTTTTAAACTACTTCCCCCATGGACTTTGGCTAGGATTTTCAGTTGTTCATTCTTGAGACCATCCTCAAATATTTGCACTGCCAATTTTGAGTTTTCTTCTATCAAGAAAACTCTAACCACTGCGTCTGCTGTTATTTCACACGTAGCAGAGTTCAGCGTCCTCAGAGCATTCGCAAGTCTATCTCCGTATTCCCGAACGGTTTCTCTGAAGTTTTGTTTCAGGGATATCAACTCATTGTGTGCCGTTGACCGAGATTGCTCCTCTTTATATTCTGATTCAAGTTTATCCTTTAAATCCTCCCATTTAGCGATTGTGCTATACCTAATTAGATCATAGGCAGGACCCTCTAGTCTATTTTTGACTAGCTCCAAAAATGTTTCATATATCTCCGGGTCTGCCCTTTTTATAGATCTAAATAAAACGTCTCCCCCGGAAATAAATTTATCTAGGTCGCAGGGTTTTCCGTCAAAGGTAGGGACGATTCTAAAAACATCAGAAATTCCGACAGAAAGAGCCATTTCAGGGGGGTTATGGTGTATTTGTAGAGAGTGGATTTGTTCTTCCCCCTGCCTAGCCGTCTGTCTCGTGTAATACGGACTCGTAATCTTGAAAACTCTGAAATCAATGTATGGCAAAATCATTTCTTAAAAATACGGTATATAAAAATGGCCTTTCTTTTAGTTATTCAATATATATGAAAAAGAAAGTTAATTTGGTCTCAAAGCTGTAGAGAAAGAAAATTCGGCGAAAAAGACAAAACGGAAATGTCGTCGAAATACTGGAAAGAGAATATTCGAAATAATTTCTATCGGACAAAATTGTTAGTAAAAAGGAAAAGTTAAAAGTTCCAAGGTAAAAATATTCCTACGGAAAAATGAACAGAAAAATTGATATTTCGCTAACGATTATTACTACTAATATATGTTGATTGATGTTTTGTTCTCCTTTTTTATAATATTTTTTTTTTTTTGATTAATGTTTTGTTCTTTTTTTTCTGAGGTGTTGTCTTCTTGTCTTTTTTTTCATCTGCTGCCATTGAGGTTAATTTAGATTTCCTCTGGAACTCATCGGCAAAGGAAATTTCGAAGTTATTTGCACTCGATACATCGTATGTTCCGCCATCCAAGTCGAAAAAAGTGAGGACCTTCCTTCCCTCTTTAGGGTTTTATCTTGCACTAATCTTCCTCTAGGATCGAGTCCTCCTTCGAGGATTAAGTCGTCCTTCGGGGATTGGTCTTCCTTCGAGGATTAAGTCCTCCTTCGAGGATTGAGTCGTCCTTCGGGGATTGGTCTTCCTTCGGGGAGTCCACCCGTCTTCGTGGATCGGTCTTCCTTCGAGGATTGGTCTTCCTTCGAGGAGTGGTCTTCCTTCGAGAAGTCCACTAGTCGGGAGTCCACCAGTCTTCGTGGATCGGTCTTCCTTCGAGGATTGGTCTTCCTTCGAGGAGTCCACTAGTCGGGAGTCCACCAGTCTTCGTGGATCCCACCGCTGCCACCAGTGTTACGGCTCCAACGCCGTGCTTCCTCTTTCGAGGGAAGAGCGTGGAGGTTATTATTTATTAAAGAATAAAAGATCTCTTTTATTTAAATATTTTATTTTTATTTTATTGAACTCAGCTATCTCAAGCTGAGCTCTCTTCTTTCTACTTTTTTCATGTAAATTTACTTGTTTATATAGAACATTTTGTTCTAACTGACTGTGGCGTATAAACTGTACAAAACAATCTAGAAGTCTCTGTGACTTTGAATTTTGAATAAACTTTGAACGAAAATCAAAGTGGCCATGTTTTGAAATGAAAAATGTGCTTGTTATGAAAAGGGGCATATTTATGAAATGTGCTGTAAGTGACTGGGTATAGAATATTGTGTCTGTTTATTTATGAATTGTATTAACTGCGAATGTAAGATATGTGAGGATGTAGTTTTAAGGGTTGTGTTTGAAAGGACATGAGTTAGTGTTAAAGCGAATAAGGATAGTATTCTGGAATACAACAATTTTATAATTTTCTTTTCAAGTAAAAACATAGTGAAACACTTATTCGGGACGCACCTTAGCCATCGATTTGGCCGAAGATTACTTTTTTGTAGTATGGCGGTAAGAGCTCGCTATATTCTGGATTGAAATGTTCCCGTTGAGCAGCCTGTTGGTTGCTCCTATTGAGATGGGGTAACGAGATGTTCCCTGCCGTTATTGACGTGGCTGTCAAGTAGTTGTCTGATAACACCCGTTTCATTGTCGGACATCTTTGCAATTCCGGTTGCCATCGCTCTGGGGATAGAATCGATTACTCAAATAAACACAAGATACCCAATTGCACTATTGGTTCGCCCGACAAGTCTTACTGTGGGATCCTAAGCAAACGCACGCGTCCGAGTGAAGTGCAAAGTTATCTATCTGTGCGACCCTAAGCAAACAAACGAATCTCCACACACGCGTCTTAGTTCTGTGGAAAATGGAAAGATATACACGCAAGCGAAGTGCAGTGCGGGAAATCCCTCTACCCTTTCCATCCCTTGTGTCTGTTTTCCTCTTTTTCACACCTCTGTTTGCGTTCCTGAAGTTTCGATACTATCAATTGATTTATAATCTTTGGAGAGTTTTTGGTGTATGAGAGTCACCAATTTCGTCATGGAAGGGATTATACCTGGATTTCGGTACGGACATAGTAGGGCACCTAGTACAAGGGCATAACACCTGTAGTGGTTTCTTTCGCTTATCTATCGCTGGTCCCGACTTGCATCCTTTCCCGAGACTGTATTGGTTTTTTGTGCATTCAATGGAACGGAAATTTTGCGTCGATCTGCTTAACATTCGCTGCCTAGGATGCAGTTTCTCCTTTGTGCCTGCCCAAGTTTCTAACCAGAACCCAACAATCCTTGCACTTGGTGAAATCCAGGAAATAACTAATATATGTATTTCCGATATTTCAGATATTTCCGATTTTAATCTACTTGGATATAACTTAGTGCCACTATTTGATACTGTACCGGTGAAAATATTTTCCACCTTAAATGCGGGGTTGAGTCAAAACCTCGGGGGTACAAGGCCGATTGTGAGGGGAGCCGTGAGGCTCTTACGAACTTACGCCAACCACAGCAAGTAAAAAAAATAAAATAAGCTTTGTTTTGCTGTACTTTAGGTTAGAAAAAACTTCACAAATCAAAAATTATGAACAAAAAATTTACAAAAGAAAAAAAAGAAGAAAAACACCTGACAAAAAAAAATTACTAAAAATAAAAGAAGGAAGCACACGAGTTTTAACAAAAACACAAAAAAATTAAACAACAAGAATTTATAAAAGATAAAATTTTCAAAAACAAATAAACAAAAATAGAAATAGTAAAACTATACACGACCATACTGGGCAGGACTAAAACGCCCCTGTCCAGAAAAGAGTCCGGTTCGTTAAACAAAATCAAAGAGTAAGAGATCACCTGAAGAGCAGAAGGAAGACTAAAACCACCAAAAAACTTGTGCTGCGTGTGGAAAATACTAAATGCAAGTGTGGGGGTTCACTATATTACATGGAAAACCAACCCACAATTTCAACCACAATTTCCGTCTTATTTCCACCGCTAAGAGCGTGTCACATCAACCCCTATCCCACCGTTCATGCTATTCACCTGGAATATCATATTTCCCAAATGGACGCATAGCTGAATTCATTCTTCTATGTAGATAATGCATAATTGAATTCAGCTACCTTTTTGCCGTACGACAACTCCATTTTTGCTAGCCGCAAAATGCAACCGCTGGGGAATTTATCAAAATATTTAATTAGTTCTCACGATAAATTACCCTAGCCAATTTGGCGTCACTTCGGCTTTTCCGCAGATCATCCATTCGCTTGAGATCAATGATCTCTTTTCGCAGGTGAATAGCATCGGCCACTTTACCTCTCCTTCACAATTCTGTCTTTCCATAGTTCTATGCACTCTGAGATCACTACAATCACCGTACAAGGTCAGTGGATCTATGGGGAGGAAGTGTGTACCAGCATGGGTACTTGATTCACTTCCTCCTCTATCATATTCATAATTGGCCCGTCGTCGCAATAAGAAAAAACACGAAACGAACACCAGCCGGGGATGAAAACATAAACACAGGATTTATCTCAGTTTACTTTTACTCAATTTAGTTACACGGAACACGGTTGCAAAGTAAAAACTATAATATAATTGGATATTATAATATGTATTTAATTAAGGAAACAATTTTTACACGCACGAACATTACTCCGACGTATATTATTATATATATTACGCGTCTCTGCGGTTTGCGGAGTGCGGGGGAGAAACCTACCGTCGCGAACGGTGGTTGTAATAGGACTCAGCGATAATTATCTCGTGCAGAGATCACTCGCTAATCTTGATGATGGTGGTATGTGTGCTAGAACAAAGAAAGACATAAAGTGCATTCCTAGTATACGATTTCGGTAAAGCAAATAAAACCGAAATCGTCGGATGCATGTGCGTAGCAGCTAAACAAAGAGACCACGATGCGATGTGGAAATGTGCTAATTGGTTTTAGCTAGGTTACTGGGAAATTGTGTTTATGGCATCGCTAGTAAGGGTACGTATTGAATACCTATTTGCATTTGTTTATGCTGCAGGATTTAATTGATGCACATTGTGCGAGTCAGAGAATTTTATTGCTGGGAGAAAAACGTCGCCAGCTAAATGTATACATAAAGAAATTTATCGTAAACATGAATGAAGCTGGGAATAGGCGACGCAATGATAATTATCCCTGGCTGGAATGGTTACATGATATGTGAACCGAGGGTTTTTCTTTTCAGGAAATTTATGATGAGGAAAGTAAGAACTCTTACAGGGGATTTGTAAGCGAAGGAATGCTTGAAAAGGTAAGAATTCTTTTGCAGGTGCTTTTGGGTTATACGAATTTAAGATGCTAATGCGAATTGCATTAGCGAAAGCTTATGCAGACTGTGTTGTGGTTATGGGGTTTTTTTCAGGAAGGCGAGCCGTGGGATCTGGCGGAACCGCCACAGATCATTCTCAGACGCTGCATTAATACACACACACTAAACCAGATCAACCCTGGGTTATTGTGCTTTCCTTTTGATTTCTTCATTCTTTCTACGCCCATCGACGTCGAACGAGTACGCGAGTACCTATCCACCTCGATGAGCGTGGGGACTTGAAGTAATCACAAGAGAGCACGATTACCATTGGCTGATCGTTGTGCAAAAGCAGAAATCTCAATTTACATCGCTAATTAGAGTCAGTCGCTAATGATACATCACTGAGGTTGGTTACGCCGCTGCGTGGAGTTTTTATTCAACGACCATCGTGTAAAGAGTCGTCTCGTTGTCAAGAAGTAGTTGTGCGAAATAATTTTGCTGAATGGAAGTTCATTTAAAACTACTAACTTAATTAGAAACGTGTGTTCTTGCGAATAAACTGCGAGCTATAACGTTGCAATTAATTGCTATGAGCAATAGCCGGGGGAAGAAGCATATCAGAAGACGCGTCGCACTCATTTTGGCATAGGTAAGTGGTGCCATTTAATAAAGGATCAGTCGTGATCGGGGTGGATTCAGGATTCATTTTCGTAAGGTGAGGTCCTTGACCGGTTTTCCACACAAGATGTTGCCTTGATCTACAAAGGGTATGATAATCGAATCGATCCTTTACACAATAGATACAAATCTTGTGATCACATAGCAGGGCCTCTCGATTCGGGGCATTAAAACTTTAGACAGTGTATTATTGGATGTTGTTTGTGCAAATAAAACACTTTGTTGTCAATTTGGATGGAGGCGTCGATGGATGAAATATGCCAAGATATGCTCTACATTTATCTTGTTTGTTGAGATTGGAAACTCGTCCTTTAGTGTAATGAATGAAAGCTATTATAGACTCTGCATTCTAATTCTATTCAATTTTAACTAGATGCCTTGAATTGTCAAACGTTCGGTCCAATGTTGAACAGGCAATAGGGTAGTTGTCTCCAGTAAAACCTAGATCACTAATTGTTTCCTTGATTTCACGGTACTTCGTGATATCAACACTATATTCTCTTAAGTTGCCTTCTGGAATTTTGATACCACTTCCTTCCGCCCGCTATTTTTACTTTAAACTATATACGTTTACTTCGCTAATTGATATTGTGATTGTTATTGATTGGGTCGCTTATTGATTTGCGTCCGTTTCTGTTTGTGCCGCTTGTGGATATTGTGACTGATTATTAAGTTATATTGTATAAATCAAACAATATTGAGGAAAACCGGAATAGATTTAAGGGAGCTAAAATTGACTGCAATTTGTATATTCAATACGCCAAGCCTTTGCATGACCTGAGAGTGAGACCAAAAATACTACACTCTCGCACAGGTAGTAGAAACTTCTAGGCATTCGTGAAAAACATCAAAAATTCGGTCTCCTCATCCATTCCACCGCTCACAGTCGATGACAGACCAGCCACCAGTGCAATAGAGAAAGCGAATCTACTTGGTGCACATTTTGCAGGCAACTCAACACTGCCGGATACAACATCAGTTCCGGATCAACTGGAGTATAAGCAGCACACCATGAGCCAAATTTACTCCTGAACGCGTACTGTTGCTCGTGCACTCAAGGAGCTAAACGCAAACAAATTCGCTGATCCGCATGGGATTTCCCCAATTCTATTGAAGAGATGTTCCTCTTCACTCGCTAAACCACTACGAAAACTCTTCCATTTGTCTTATTTTACTGGCCATTTCCCTAATTGATAGAAGCCAGCGAACATTCATCCAATTCCCAAATAGGATGATAAATCGGCCCTCTCTTCTTACCGACCGATAGCACTAACTTCTATTCTCTCGAAGGTGATGGAATCACTGATTAACCGTCAACTTTCGAAATATCTGGAATCAAATGACCTCCTCCATAACCGCCAATATGGCCTTCGTAGCAACAGGTCCACAGGAGATTTGATAGCGTATTTTACCCAAAAGTGGAGCCATTCCATCCACTACCTCGGCGAAGGCAACATAGTCGCATTGGATATTTCAAAAGCCTTCGCCAGAGTGTGGCATCCCCCCATTTCGCTACTCTCGCCCACTTGCTTCCTGATCTTTATAAATGATCTCTTGTCAATTACCCACAATCCAATTCACTCGTTTGCTGATGATAGCACGTTGAGTTTTCCATACTCATATGAACACTGCCGACCAAACTCCTCGAACATCATTACCAACCACCAGCTTACGCCTGATACATTGAATTCAGACCTCAACAAGTTATATCAATGGGGATTATCTAACCGAGTAGAATTCAATACCTTAAAAATTCAGTGCTGTCTCTTGTCGTCAAAGGCGAACCCCAAAGTAAATATACTGTCGATGAACGACACTGGCCTCGACGAAGCCAAAGAACTGTCAATTCTCGGCACTCGAATTAATTCGACTCTTAATTGGAACAACCACATATTTGAAACTGCGAAAATTGCGGCCAAATGTATAGGTCCCGCAATAGATGCAAACAATATTTCACTCCATTCAACCTGGCCACTATTTCCAAGGCGTCCCAAAATGGAGTTTAACTCCCATATTTGGTCAGGGGCATCAAAAACTGCACTACACGTGCTCGACAGGATGCAAAAACGAGCAGTGAAAGTTATTCGGGACTCTGCTGTGAATCGTTTAATTCCGTCATTAGAACATAGGCACAGCGTATCATGCCTATCTCTTTTCTATAGATATTACCATGGTCGTTGCTCAACTGAACTTGCTGAATGTGTTCCGCAACTTCATACATCTTCCCGCGATACCCGTCAATCTGTGAATGCGCATCAGTTCACGTTGAAATTGAACTTCAGGCGCACAAATCAACATAGAGAGTCATTCTTTAGCCGAACCACACGAATGTGTAATACTCTACCTGATCATGTGTTTCCTCGTCGTTGTAATATAGCGTTTGGGATTGATAGTGAAGAACGTGTGATTCGAACTAACGCTATCACAGTTAGAATCACCAAAAATTGAACCAAAACGTAACACATCAGGCTACTGGCCGCGTTTAGAATTCGATTTTTAAACTTAACTATACTCCATTGATGTGAATTGTTATGTTATCGCGGTGGTATACGGCCCTGATGCATTTTCCTATTCGATTTTCGTTCGTTGTTCTTCACAATTTGCTTGTGTATTGTGTGTGTATCTGTTAGAGACGGTACACTACTCCCTCCTCAGTAACTTCGTTACGATCAGCTTCGTGTGCGAACGACGGAGCAAATGAGAAAACGTCGGAGCAGAGGAGTGTGCCTGGTGCTCTATGCGGAAGTCTTGATCGTGTGTGAAGTTCTGTTTACTACGGGAAAGTGTGTGCTGTGTGTATAGTTGACGTCGTGGTCACCAATTATTGCATTTGGGATTGATAGTGAAGAACGTGTGATTCGAACTGGCGCTATGACAGTTAGAATCACCAAAAATTGAACCAAAGCGTAACACATCAGGCTACTGGCCGTGTTTAGAATTCGATTTTTAATAGCAAGTATATTCCACTGATGCGAATTGTTATGTTATCGCTATGGTATACGTCTCTGATGCATTTTATTATTCGATTTTCGTTCGGTGTTCTTCACTATTTGCTTGTGTATTGTGTGTGTATCTCTTAGAGACACTACAGTAACGTCCAGGCAATTAAGACCAATGTACATCGACACCTCCTTTCCTTATCCCCTTCCTCTCCTTTCGCGAGCGCTGTGCTCTGACATTTCAGGGTACTGCAAAATCCTCTCTTGTGCGCGCGTTTGTGTAAAAAAAATCAATAAACTAAATCCCCAATTAATTTTGGATAGTGGCTGACTGCGAAAGCTCCGAAAACCAGGCAATCATCGACACCACGGCCTCCATCACCAGGAGTAACCCAGGAAGATTCCCCAGCTGATGCACAAAACCCCAGGTAGGACACACCTATAAAGCCCACCTGAAAACCGTGAGTAGCCTTTACCACTACGTTATACATATATAATTAAATATTAAAAATATAAATACGAGAATTGGCACAGCCAAATTTTGCTGTCAATTTGTGAATACTACACTGGTCGGAAGTTTAAACCCCGAATTGATCAACCCACTCAGCAACAATCTTATCCAATCCAGTACCTACTGTTATATTCACAACAATTGTCACAACCCATTATCTGGTTTTCTTTTTTTCTTGGCCTCGTTTTCTGCATACATAAAATTCGAACAAGTGTTAAATCCGTTAAGTTATGGCCCCTGGGCCCCGTGTGTTAAAAAAAAAAAATTAAGCACAAACGGTTGCGTTACGACTCCGGTATTGGATGCCAAACTCCCCCCGATAAACTTACAAAAGAGAACAATAAAGTGCTAAACAAATCCAATATGTGTTCAAACACTAACTTTTTCCAACCACTTGAAAGTCTAATGGAGGACTCACCTGAAATGGATTCTACCAACGTCGATCAGTGTGCAGAAGTGACGAAAGAAACCGTTCCGCCAATTGTGATTTTAAAATCAACCGGTGGTAAAGTGCGAAATATTTTGAGTAACATTAAAATAGACAACTACTTAATTAAAAACGTATAGCTTGGACAAAAAATATGTGCCCCAACAATGGACATATATAACAAAATTAGAACTGAACTCTTGCGGTTAAAATGTGAGTTTTTTACCCACTCGAGAAAGGAAAATCGCCCATTAAAGGTAGTGCTATCCGGATTAGACTTGAGTAGCAACGATATAGTGAAAAATGAACGAATTGCACTCGGGATAAAGTGCTTAGATGTTAAAACCATCACCACAAATTCAACAACAAAAGCCTTGTACAAACGCTACCTACATTGTTTACATCCAACGCAGTACTATAAAACTAAATGAAGTCAAACGTAACTTCTCTACATTGTTTAAAACCATCGTTCGCTGGGACTTCAAAAAACATCATCCAGGTAAGGTCACACAATGTCATAATTGCCAGCTTTACGGCCACGGCTCGATGCATTGACACATAAATAGCTTCTGTGCAATCTGACATTCGCCGCAAATTATCCCCACGTGGAGTGGTACAGGAAATACAACGTTCCTACAGCCTGCGAGGGACAAACAGCAGCCAGTGCCCGACCGATTATCCATTGATAATTTTCCTCCACTACCGCGATCTGTGCGTCTACCTTCACTTCCCTCATCCACCTGGGCGTGGCCTTCATCAAACCTAGCAACCTTCCAACAGTGATACGACACACTCTAAGAAAAATCCGCCTGAAACTATAAATAATGATAACTTATTCTCATTTAGGGATATAAACTCTCTTCTTAATGAAGTTGTAACCAAGCCTAGTGCTTGTCAAACTAAAGCTGACCAATTTAACGTCATTACCTCATTAGCTATTAAGTATATATACTCGGAAAAATCATGTTAAGAAACTCTCTTAGCAACATAACCTGGAATGTGAGAAGCATCAAAAACAAACAGCATGCATTTTTTAAGTTCTTGATAAATTTTAATATTGATATTGCACTTGTTTCTGAAACCTGGCTCAAACAAGACATTTCTTTCTCTCATCCAAATTACATATGTTATCGCCTAGACAGGGTACATGGTAGTGGTGGAGGTGTCGTCATTGTTGTGAAAAAATGTATAGAACATACCTTGCGTCCTTCATTGCACCTTAAATTAATTGAGGAAATTAGTGTAGATGTAACATTAAGTGATAACTCCAAGGTGAGTCTTTTTTCGGTCTATTTCCCTGGAGGAAATGGAAACATTGAGAAATCTACTTACTTTAAGCGGGATCTGCCAAAATTGTATAGAGTCAACACTCGAGACAAGGTAATTATTGGTGGTGATCTATACTGCAGACATCAGTCATGGAATTGTCTTAGGGCAAATTGCTGGGGTTACTGAATCCAGCCCAAGTTTTTCCATACTTTATCCACTTCTCCCGACCTATATCCCATCGGGTGCTAACAAAATCCGCTCAACTCTCGATCTATATATCACTAATATTCCAAATTACTCCACAGTACCATTAACTCTAAATGCGTTAAGTTCAGACCACCTTCCGATCAGCCTCACAGTGAATCATACAGTAGTTGTAAATCGTTCCAGTTTATACCACAACTATTCCGCCGCCAACTGGAATTGTTATAAATCATATATAAACACGAACTTGGTTCTAGGTGATACCAGCCTAAATTCTATAACCTGCAGCGAGCACATTGATATCCTATGCAACAATTTTGTTTCTATTATCAATAGAGCGGCCGATCTTGCGATACCTAAATGTTCCACTGCTCCAGTTGATAAGGCACCGCTTCCTGAAAATATCTTACATCTGATTAGGCTACGAAACTCTGAAAGAAGAAAATGGCTGCGTTATAGCATCGATTGTTTTCTAGTTAATGTGAAACTCTTAAATAATATCATTAAAAAAACAATCTCAGCATATAGAAACAAGTGTTGGAATAAACACCTTTCCTCTCTTGACAAAGCAAGCAAACCGGTATGGAAAATATCAAAAATTATGAAAAATAGAGGGTCAAGTATTCCTCCGTTTAAAGTTCACGACAAGTTGTTTATTTCTTCAGTGGAGAAATGGAACCTACTTGCTAACACGTTTAGTAAGAACCACTCCATATCTATGCATCTAAGCGACGCGTATACTGTAGCTGAAGTTGGTAACACTATCCGTGTACTTTCTCAATCACCAGCTGAAAGTACTTATGGAACTAATATTAGCGAAGTTAAAGAATTGATAAAAAAATCGAAATCAAAAAAGGCTGCGGGTCTCGATAATATTAACAACAAATTAATCAAAGCACTTTCACCTGCTGCAAGTAACTATTTAACGTTCATTTTCAACGTTTGTCTTAAGAATTGTTATTTTCCGGACTGTTGGAAAACAGAAAAAGTAATACCTATCCCGAAACCCGGCAAACCGAAGAACAGCCCCGAAAGCTACAGAGCTATTAGTCTACTTAGCTGTCTAAGTAAGCTCTTAGAAAAAATCATCAAGGAAAGGATTGATCGTTTTGTGGAAGACAATAACATCTTACCAAACTTTCAGTTCGGTTTCCGTGGTGGTCACAGCACAATCCACCAAGTCTTGCGCATTAAAAACCACATAGCTGGTAAATTCATCGACAAGGAGTCAATGAGACTGGTTCTTCTAGACATCGAAAAAGCCTTTGATATGGTATGACACGATGCCTTGATTTTTAAGCTACTAAAACTTAAGCTGCCAATACCGCTTATCAAAATTATCCAGAGCTTTCTTCGTTCGAGAAAATATGTTGTGAGTATAGGAACCGACATATCCTCTACTCACCAAATCCACTATGGTGTACTCCAAGGCTCGGTCCTTGGTCCCATATTATTCACATTGTTTGTCGCAGATTAACCATGTCTAGGTGAAAATATTCAGGTAGCTATGTTTGCCGATGATACGGCCCTTTTCTCTTCGGATGCCTTATTCACTAATGTCTACAACTCTTTGCAAGCAGCTCTTGACAAACTAGCAGTATATTACAGGAAATGGAAAATAAAAATAAATGGTAATAAGTCACAAGCTGTCTGGTTTTCGGGATGTAGGAAACTCTGCTACCTACCAAATGGCATTAAACTCAGTATGTGTGCAGTTGATATTGATTGGTCCGAAGACTGTAGATATCTAGGTATTATTCTTGATAAAAAACTTATCTTTCAAAAACACATCACCACCACAATTGACAAAATATACAAAGTCGTAAGAGTTATGTATCCATTAGTGTGTAGAAAGTCAAAATAAAATTATAAAATTTAAAACCATTTTTCAAGCTATACTCCTGTACGGCACCCATGTATGGTGTAATTGTGCTCGCACACACAAAATAAAATTGCAAAGGTTGTTTGTTATAATAATTAGAATTAAAAAAAAAATTAAAAAAAAAAAAAAATTGTAATAATAATATATACATATAGATGTAAACGAGGAGTCCCTCTAATATATGACTTATTTCATATATATATATATATATATATATATATATATATATATATATATATATATATATATATATATATATATATACATATATATATAAGAAACAAAAAAAAGAAAAGATGTACGCCGAAAGGCATATATAAAAATTAAGATGTAATATGTAATTTAGAGAGCTCGCATAGAGCCAGTAAGTTAATTTAAGGATTGTGATTGTAAAAAAGGGTTTAACATTTACCCCTAATATTATACATGTAAAAAGAATTAAGAAAATAAATGTGGTTTAAAAACTAAAAAAAAAAAACTGAAATTGCAAAGGTGTCAAAATAAAATATTGAAAATGTTGCTGAATTTGCCATGGCATTATTCGACACATGAACTACATGAAAACGCTAACGTTAAACCGGTAGAGTTCCTTATTGACAAAATCAATCGAAACTTCTTCGTCAATTGTTCTTTTTCTGACAATGTTCTCGTTTCCCGTCTTGCGTTAACCTAAATCACTACATATGTACTCTGTCTATGAAAATTATATCGAGGTCATTATTACATAAAATAACCGGAAACCTGTGCAATACTAGTCTCAAGATTCAAATAAGGGATTTTTCTTGTAGTTTTCCCTTAATTTATTATTTGTTACTCATTAAAATGGTGCTATTGTCATTATATAGATTTAAGATTATAGTTGTAAAGGAATTGCTGTCCTAAATCTCTTAAATACTAGTTATAAAATATAAATGTACCATATTATCTACCTAATAAAAAATTGAATTTAATTGAATCTTATCCAATCCGACACGGACATAGCCAATTGCCTCGCTGATCACTTCTCAAAGTTCCAACAACAAAATGATTCCCTCTCAGTCCCTAATTCTCAAAACACCGTAAACGACTATATCTCACACAGATTACCTGCATTTTATACTCCTGTGAGGGGTTCTGTATGCACATGGAGAACCACCCACCATTTCCGGCTAAGTCCATCTAATTTCGACCGCCATACAGAGTGTCAAACCAACCCCATTCCCCCTACTTACCTGTTCACCTGTAAAGCATGTTACCACAAAGGACGCATAGCTAAACTCATTGTTCCATGCAGACAATGCATAAATGAGTTTAGGTACCCTTTTTTTGCCATACGGCAACTCTAGTCCATGTTGGTTAGCGACTACCAAATCCAGCCGGACGAAGTTGTCGCATCATGGCAGAACTGCTGGGGGAATTTATCAAAACATTCAACCTGGGGTATACCGGCTGTATTATAATGGCGCGTCTCTGACACCGGATCGAATCAGAGCAGTAAGCAGACCTTACCATATCAAAGAGGGGCTCTGATATGGCGGATTATTTGAAACCCCAAGACTCGTGGGGAAAAACAAATCAATATACAAAAAAAGCGGCATATACGAGTCGGCATGTGGAATGTTCGAACGTTATATAAACCAGGCGCGATAAAGACGGTCGTAGAAAACGCGAAACAATATAAAATGGACATCGTCGCGCTTCAGGAACTCCGACTCCCACACGCACACATCAGACACAAATAAACGCACCAGACGTACATACAGCTGAGCCTCAGATCCCAGAGCTCTCTTTCAACGAAGTTGTAGACGCAATAAATCGATTGAAAAACAACAAGGCTTCCAGAGTGGACTGCATACCGGCAGAGCTTGTGAATCATGGAGGAGAGGCAACTGCTCGAAAGATCCACCAACTGATTAAAACAATATGGGATAAGGAAGTCACTCCGGAAGAATGGAAAACCTCAATAGTCGTCCCCATTTTCAAAAGAGGCGACCGATCTAACTGCGAAAACTACAGAGGAATATCACTGCTCGCAACCACATACAAAATACAAATAAATGTCATACTGGCGAGAATCACACCGTACGCAGAAGACATATTGGGAGACTATCAATGCGGATTCCGTAGGAAGCGGTCAACAAGCGACCAAACGGGGTCACACAAGTACTCGCATACGTGGATGACATCGCCGTTCTGGGCGATAATCTAGAAACTGTTAGTAAAAACTGTGAAATCGTCATGCAAGCGACAGAAGAGGTGGGCCTAGAAATAAAAGAAGACAAAACAAAATACATGATTACGGCGAGAGCAGGTGGACCTCAAGGAATACATATAAACGTCAGAGGCAAGATTTTGAAAAAATTAAAAAATTTAAATATGTGGGAACGATAATGATGGCCAGTAACGAACTGTCGAAGGAAATTAACAAAAGACAGCATTCCGGCAACGCTAGTTGGCACACAGTCAGTAAACTACTGAAATCCAAACTGCTATTACATAATATAAAGCTCCGGGTCTAAAAAACTATAATCATGCCGATTGTTTTATACGGATACGAAACATGGGCTCTCACAAAACGAGAAGATAACAAATTCCGCGTATTCGAGAATAAAGTTTTAAGGGAAATTTTTGGAGGTAAATATGACGAGGAGGCAGGACAATGGAAGAAACTCCACAGCCACGAATTGGAAGCGCTATACCCCAAACCTACAATAGTGAAAGTAATCAAGTCGCGAAGTTTAAGATGGGCCGGACATGTAGCGCGAATGGGCAACGATAGGACCGTGCATAAAATTCTTGACGGTAGACCAACGGAAAAGAGAACGACAGAGACCGACGGCCGCGACGGAGAATGGAGGACAGCGTTGGGTTTGACCTTGAGGAGATCAGAACGGATGGTCAATCATGGGTGGAGAGCGCACAGGACAAGGAACGATGGCAGAGTCCAGTCGGCGAGATCATGAACTTCCGGGTTCCTACAGCCCAATAAGTATTAACCAAGATATTAGAATGTAAGATCTACGAAAACCTTCTCTCGTTTGTTAATGATAACGCTCTCATCCCCAATTCTCAGTTGGCTTCCGTGAACGAGACTCCAGAGTGCCATTGTAGGAGAGAAGTCAGGGCACCGACATGGGCGCTGGGTTCCACTTCGTTCTCACACAAAAAAAAAGTTCCGCCGCGGCCTGTAAACGAACGATCACCAGGGGAAACCATACCGAAATTAAAACACACTGCCACAGATTTAAATGGTTATTTCATTTTAATTTATTGTATACTGTTTGATGACGGTGACACAAATACACAATTTAAAACAAAACGATTTGAAGTAACTTTAAGTTTAAATGTTATTCAACACGAATACATTTCGCGGTTACCCAACGCGACTCTCGACTCACGACTGGAGACAACGGCTCGAACGATTATAATCGATTATCGCTTCCCTGTGCGCACCAGGGAAGCGATAGGAGACACGACCTGGTCCGGTCGAAGGATGGAATTTGACTCAGCGATCGTCATCTCATGCAGAGATGATTTCGCTAAGGAAGAAAAAGGAAGAGAGAGAAAAACTTTTCTCTTAAGGGTGTAACTAGTGGCGCAGTGGTATATGTGCGCGATCGAACAGATTCAATGTTGTTGCATGTGTTCGAAAACAGGCAGGCGGCAAGGACAATAGGGAAAAATGACCACATGCGCCGCTGGTAATGCGGGTCATTGTTTACACGATGCCTCGTCGCTATTTTCGACGTTAGGAGAAAAAGGTGCTACAAGCAAATTGGATTTTTATGGCATCTTTGGCTGCAGTAGAAACCGGGTTCATATTTGCTTTAGGAAATGCTGGAGAATTTGGTTTCGGCGTCTATTGCGCTAATTATATGCAGCTGCTTGGGTTGTTTGTTGGTAAGACAAACAAAAAAGGTTGCCAGGCAATGTGTATGAAAAGGTATATGACGCGGCTGGGAAAATAGACGGAGCGATATTTATGGTCCCTGTCATGATGGTTACATTGAATGCAATCCGAATTATTTTGTTTACTGGAATTTGTCTGGTACCGAATTGGTTCAGAATACCAAATAAGCAAACAAAGAAATCTTACGGAAAATTGTATGCGAAGGGATGCATGAAGGTAAGTTTTCTTTATAGGGATTTTATGATTACAGATGGTGATCTATATAATGCGTGAAGCATTTACAGGTACTAATACCGTAGCATTAGCAAACTTAAGGGAGTTGGGTAGTAGTTATGGGGGTTTTTCAGGTAAGTAGACCGTAGGGTTTGGCGGCACCGCTACAGTGGGACTGGTAGAGGAGGGCGGGCCCTCAATTGCACGTTTTACCTATCGAGGGAGGACCGGTACATTGGTGCCAATGTAGCGGTAGCTGCGACCTCGATCGAATGGAAACTTGCTGTGAGGTGCCGGCCGTCGCGCTTGTTAAAAAAAAAATAGGGGATTTTGGTTAGGGGCTCCTGGTGGGTGGTTGATTGTGTCCAACCCCAGGGCGCCCTAGGGTTATTAGATGTGCGCTCCGAAGTATTATGCACCTAGGTATTTGAGGCGGCGTAGAGGGGCGTGTATAGCCTTTAGTTACCGCTAAAGGGGAACCAGGTATAATGTCTCAGTCCGGTGGTATCGGTTTGATTTGTGGACCGGTGTTGCTGAGACATTTGGGAGACGTAGGAGATCTAACGACGAATGTCCTGAAGTTTAAATAAAGGAGCTAAGCCAGGTGTCCTGCTAGGTGCTGCTACGCGTAGTAGCTGTGTTACGAGGGAAGCTGGCTTGCTGAAATCGGGTAGAAAGGTCGAGCATTGATGAACGGTTTCGCGTGATAACTGTTTTTGGCGTGGATGGGCGCCAATATATGAACAGAGACAGAAAAAGGTGTTAGAGGTCAAGCAGAGTCGAGAAGGGTTGCATGGGGTTGCGTGATGGCTGTGGTTGGCGAGCGTGAGCGTGAGGAATACAATGAAAATACTTTTATTTTTTTTAACAATATGATGGTGCTTGCATATATATATATGTATATATGTATATAAATTTAAAAGTTTTTGTTGTTGGTTGCTTTTAAGTCAATTACAATTTTTATTGTTATTTGGCATACTCGTAAATTATTTTCGTTACACACTGTCAGTGGTTTAATGAGGGAGACAAATAAATGTACATATTTTTAAAATTCAATGAGCGCAATATAAATGAAAAATATAAGACAAACGGTTTCTGAAAGTGCGCGTGATAAATAAAACGTTCAATTTAGAATAAAATACAAATACTAATTACGTAATGTCGTTAATGTATAAAACGACAGTCTTCGCGGAAAATTAACTTTCCTTTTACTTTAAGTGTACTTGTGACAGGGATTAAGAGTAAGTACGTTACAATTGGAATAATTATTACAGTAAAATGGAACCAATTTCGGGTATGATACATTTAGGACGGTTATTAAAAATATACTTGACGTTGCTTCTTCTTAAAATCGTTAGTATAAATGATCTTAATTGTTCAGTTTTTATCCCTTTTTATTATATTTCGTTAATAGAAAATAATTTATTAACGTACAACTATTCATATTTGTTTAACGATACACAGAAAATCTTAAATTGATTTATTTATTTTTACTAATTCGAATACATGAAATTAATATTTCGTTTTGATTTAGTTTGTCAGCACGACACAGTGAAGTGCAATGAAAAAGAAAAAAAAATGTACACTATTTTGGTATTTAGTGTTATTTTTTAAGTCATTGATGGTAATGTGCTTTGGAAATTTCCGATTGTTCATGTTGGTTTGTACATTTCAAAAGAAAATAAAAGAAACGCACTCATACAAACGAACATATTTCCGGACATATATCCATCTATACGAATGCCGATATCTTTTATAAATAAATTAAAGAGGTTTTAACCAACGAGAACTGTATGTGAAAATTTGCACTTCAAATCACAATTTCTGCAAAAAAAAACAAGCTAATTAATTACTTCTGGTGATTTTTTTTGTATTTGATATAACCCACTAATCAATTTTTAAAAGTGTTATTGGAAATTTTCAATTTTAAAGTATTTTGCCTTTTTTGACCTAGTTTCACAAACAAAATGGGTTTAACGCAGATACAGCTGTATGGCTAAGAAATCATTTGTATTGCACCGAATAGTATAAAAGAAAATAAAGGAGTTTAATATAGATACTTGATACATGAAATTGTGAAGGATTTTGGGCAGTGTTTGTTAAGGATAATCGCACCCAGTCGAGTTGTTCACATGTCTTCAGTTTCTGGTATCATAAATTGTGAAATACCTGCAATTTTTAACATCATCTCGGAATAGGTGACACGCATCTTGTCACTGAACTTGAACCCATGATGTTGGAATGTTGAGTTTCTCGTGTCATGGTTACGTTGGTGATGTTGAGCATGTGTCCTGTGCTGCTGTTCGGTGATACAGGTGGCTACGCTGCATCGCTGGGACGTCGTTGGCAAAGCGGTGTTGGGTAGTGGGTATCCTTTTAATTGTCTTTTGTTAATTGCGTATTAATTCGAAGGCATCTTGTAGCGTTCTACGAACGCACAATTCTACGCAGGTAAGGTTCCTATCTTCAAAGAACTTACTTACCTGAGAGCGTTGCACGCGCCCACAGACGCGTGCCCCAAAGTCCCACGATAGGGCCTGCAACTCGCAGCCAACGTTGAGACCGACACCAAAAACCAAGGAACTGAACGTCTCCAAAGCTTTTTGGTCAAGCTCAACAATTATAACTCTTCATGCCTGAAACAAAGGTATAAACATCCATGCGTTCTATTCCTAAAAAAAAAACAATTCCCAAAATGCCATACATGCTGCCTGCGCCCAGGAACATCTCATCGAACCGGCAATTCCGAAATTCAATATAAAAGAATTACTATCATCAAAGAATGAGCCGATCAACGGATGCACGTGCGGGTAATCTAACGCAAGGACCACCCAAATCCGTTGAACAACAGAAGGCAGCCACGACCTATCGCAATCGAATATATCTCAACGAGACATCCGATAATTTATGAGGAGTTAAGCCAACAAAGGCAATACTCCGGACCAACGTCCACGAAGGCCGAACGTAATATTACCGGACTTCACGTCCGACGACCCGGAGTACTGGTTCGGTTACGCCGAAAAAGCTTTCAGCGCGGAAGGAATCACCGACGAGGAAGTGAAATTCCTCGTGGTAACACGGGTACAAGACCCAAAATTGCTTCCATATGCGAAATACTTAATAAAAACCCCATCTCCGCAACCGTACACGGCGTTTAAAGAGATGGTGACTAACGCCTATAGCGAAACGCCGCAAAATCGCTTGCGACGTTTATTACGGTCGACCGACACCTCTGGGATGCGACCATCCCAGCGCGCCGCCTATTTCCGTGCGCTGGCCGGCACGGACATGTCCGAGACAGCCTTAACGGCTATATTTAGAGAGTCTTTGCCAGAATACGTTCAGGCAATCGTCGCGCCTTTAGCCGAATCTGGTCTCGATGAGCTAGCGCGACACGCCGAGGCAGTAATGGCCACGGATAGATCCCGAACGGATCTCCAATTCCTTCCGGCAACGAACCCCGCGCAAAATCCACCTCTGCCCTAACCACGAACCTCCACGGTAACGTGCACTCATGCAACACAAACGAGCAATGAGATAGAACGCTTAGGCAGGCAGGTCCAGCAGTTGCAAGCGCAACTGAATAACCTCAGCGTGGGGAACAATTCATGGCCTAGCCGTGACAGATCGCGACGTCGAAGCAGGTCGCGCGGGAACTTTAGACGCGGGCGCGGCAGACCGCGCACGCCAGCCAACGAAAACACCTTGGGCAGGTGTTACTTCCACCATCGTTTCGGGGCACAGGCCAGGAGGTGCAGGCAACCTTGCAACTGGATTCAGTCTAGTTCTTTAAACTAGAACTGCCGACCGTAGAAAAGGCGCAAACGGCCGGCAACCCCCAATTAAGTCGCTTGTCAATATACGATTCGAAGTTAAATATGGACTTCATTATTGACACAGGTGCGGATATTTCCGTTCTTCCGCGCTCATACGCACCTGCAAATCGGTTGCCGGGTAAATTGAGATTGTTCGCCGCGAACAATACTCCTATTAAAACTTACGGACGAAAATTAATAACTTTAAAAATAGGCCTACGTCGACCAATTCGATGGTACTTCGTAGTGGCCGATGTGACCGAACCTCTAATAGGATCGGACCTGCTGCGACACTACAAACTAGTAGTGGACGTAGCTAGCAATAGACTGATGGACCCGTTAACGTATCTTTCTCAGCCAGTAAACGCCAAGGCGGGAGAGGCATTGACGTTAACGTGCACTGTCGCAAACGGACCATTCAGCGATCTGTTGCGAGAATTTGCGGATATAACAGTTCCGCTTAGCAATCCCCGACGCGCAAAAGCCGGCGTTTTTCATCACATTGAAACGCGCGGCCCCCCAGTGAGCCAACGCCCGCGCCGATTGGCTCCTGAAAAATTGCGCGAGGCTCGTGCAGAATTCGAGTATATGCTCGACTTAGGAATCTGCCAGCCGTCCGACAGCCCATGGGCGAGCCCACTTCATCTCGTCAAAAAGAGTAACGGCGAGTGGCGTCCATGTGGCGATTATCGAATGCTGAACGCAGTAACGACACCCGACCGATATCCGATAGCAAACCTGCACGACTTTTCTTATAAGCTGCAGGGGTGCGAAGTTTTCTCGACCCTCGACCTCACGAGGGCGTACCACCAAATTCCGGTGGCTCCCGAAGATATACCGAAAACCGCGGTAACCACACCTTTTGGACTATTCGAGTTCAAGGTGATGACATTCGGTCTCCGAAATGCAGCGCAAACGTTCCAGCGCTACATAGACTCAGCTCTCCGCGGACTTGACTTCTGCTACGCGTATATCGATGATATACTCATAGCATCGAAAAACATGACCGAACATCGCTCCCATTTGAAGCAAGTGTTCGAGCGCCTCCGAGATTTCGGCCTGGTAATCAATCCAGACAAGTGCCACCTCGGAGAAGCGGAAGTCAAGTACCTTGGCTATTGTATAAATGGCCAAGGCGTCCGCCCATTACAAGACAGGGTGGACGCACTAATGCAGTTTCCTCGCCCCAAGAATGTGCGAGAACTTAGGCGTTATCTGGGCATGTTAAACTTTTATCGCCCAACCCTCCGAAACGCCGCACAGGTCCAGGCTCCTCTGAACGAATACCTAGTAGGAGCCAAACGAAACGACAAACGACCGATTCAATGGACCGTACTCGAACAAGAGTGCGATGGTAAATGGGAACCGCTGGGCTTCTTCTCAAAAAAATTGAACCCGACCCAGCGACGATACAGTGCCTACGACAGGGAGTTACTAGCGATTTACTCCGCAGTAAAGTACTTCCGGCACATGGTCGAAGGACGCCAGTTGACGATCAAAACTGATCACAAACCACTGGTGTACGCTTTCCGAAAGAAAGCGGAAAGTTCAACTCCACGACAGGAACGGCACCTGGATTTCATCGGGCAATTTAGCACCCGAATCGAATATGTTCCTGGTGCAAACAACGTAATTGCAGACGCTTTTTCGTGTATCGATGCAATTAAACTCCGTGCGCAAATCGATGATGCCGACTTGGCACAAGCGCAAGGAGAGAACCATCAACTCGAGTCCCTATTGAAAGCGGAGACAGCACTAGTTCTGCATAAGCTTCCTTTCAACGACTCAAACGATGAAGTCTGGTGTGATGTATCGACAGGGACAGCTCGACCCTACATCCCAGAAAAGTTTCGAAGGAATGTGTACGAAACATTCCATAACCCAGCCCACCCAAGCGGACGCGCAACCGCTGCGGCCGTCCGACGTAAATTCGTCTGGCCACATATGGCAAAAGACATCACAAATTGGGCACGCAATTGTTTGCAATGTCAGCGTTGCAAAGTCGATCGACACAACGTGCTACAGCCAGCACAGTTTAAGCTCCCCGAGGCACGATTCGCCCATGTACACATCGACATTGTGGGACCGCTTACGCCGTCGAGAGGTTACATGTACCTCCTGACAATGATCGATCGCTTCACTCGCTGGCCAGAAGCAGTGCCACTACGAACAGTGACCGCAGAGAATGTGGCCAAAGCATTCTATTCGACTTGGGTCACACGTTTCGGCGTCCCAGCTACTCTCACAGCCGATCGAGGACCACAGTTCGAGGCAGCGATTTTCAGGCAGCTGACCGATCTACTCGGCTGCCAACAAAGCCATACGACAGCTTATCACCCCCAGTCCAATGGGATGATTGAACGATGGCATCGCTCACTGAAAGCCTCACTGATGTGTCACGACGATAATCAATGGCTGGACGTACTACCAACAGTTCTTTTAGGCTTGCGCACAAGCATAAAAGAAGACCTGGGAGCCTCAGCAGCAGATCTGACTTACGGAACCAATCTGCGCCTCCCAGGGGAGTTCTTCGCCGATGCAGAACCACCGCTCGAACAGTTGCCAAATTTGGAAAACCTACGCAAACTCATGCGTAAGGTCAGGGCAACACCAGTCGCCAGACACGGTTCCAAGAGGATATTTGTTCACCCAGAGATGGACAGCTGCACGCACGTCTTCATCAGGGTGGACAAAGTTAGGAAACCTCTAGAACCGCCCTACGAAGGGCCATACAAGGTGCTGGATCGAATAAACGACCGAGTTTTCTCCGTTGACATCGACGGCAAGCCGTACACCGTCAGTGTCGAAAGACTGAAACCGTGCCACCTGGAACTACCACCAGATACCGTAGTGGGAGAAGTGCATCAACAACCAGCGGCGGCAGCCGAAACCTGCCCCGTAGGCCACCCAGCAGACTCCCACGAAACGCCAGGCACGTCAAATGTTGAGAATCAACCAAACCCTCGCGAAATGGTCGCGCGCGGGGCGTCGGACATCCTACACGGACCGATAACGCGGCAGCGCGCCCGAGATCTGCGCGCACAAGAAGACGCTGCGAAGATTCTCAATGTACGACAACCTGAAACCCCAACTTCTGACAAGCGAAAAAGAACGACGAACGCGATAACTTTCGCTCCTCTACCACCCAAACACCGCCCAATACGGAAGGGAGCACGCCCATAAAACTCAACTACACCCCCCAAGCAACTAACTACTTCATATCGTGACTACGTCACTAGGGGGGGAGTGATGTAGCGTTCTAAGAACGCACAATTCTACGCAGGTAAGGTTCCTATCTTCAAAGAACTTACTTACCTGAGAGCGTTGCACGCGCCCACAGACGCGTGCCCCAAAGTCCCACGATAGGGCCTGCAACTCGCAGCCAATGTTGAGACCGACACCAAAAAGCAAGGAACTGAACGTCCCCAAAGCTTTTTAGGTCAAGCTCAACAATTATAACTCTTCATGCCTGCAACAAAGGTATAAACATCCATGCGTTCTATTCCTAAAAAAAAAAACAATTCCCAAAATGCCATACATGCTGCCTCCGCCCAGGAACATCTCATCGAACCGGCAATTCCGAAATTCAATACAAAAGAATTGCTATCATCAAAGAATGAGCCGATCAACGGATGCACGTGCGGGTAATCTAACGCAAGGACCACCCAAATCCGTTGAACAACAGAAGGCAGCCACGACCTATCGCAATCGAATATATCTCAACGAGACATCCGATAATTTATGAGGAGTTAAGCCAACAAAGGCAATACTCCGGTCCCACGGCCACGCTAGAATTTCGCACCATTATAAAGATCTAATGGATTTCGATTCCGGGTACCAAGTTCAAATAAGTCCCACGGACTGCACGTCAAAACAATCGCCGAATATCTCTGGTCTGGGCGCCAGATGTTCTGTGCAAACAGAAGGCCGTGGAAATGAAATTCTATCAGCGATAATAATGATGTATGCAAAGATGACTTTCTTCTTTCAGGAAACTACAAAATATCCCGGGGGATGTGATAACATGCTGCTAACAGAAATTCGGAAGTTCTGTTAGCAGAGCAAATAGGGAATATTTTCCGGATAGATACAGATACCAGTTTGAATCTGGGTATCTGTGTGAGCAGGATATGGTTGAGGGCAGATAGTTAGTCAGATTTCAATCGTCAACGAGACGACATAGTCTTTTATCGAACAGCGAGGAGAACCTAAAAGATACGCAAGCCGAAAGGGCAAGCTTAGGAATCCGAAGGAGGAGATGCGCGAGACGAGGTACGGTGTCGGGAGTAACCGCGACTTAAAAATGAAAATTAAAAGTGAAAGTTTAGTTTAACGTGTGTCGGTCGTCACAGTGGTTTGCGGTTTTGAATAGTGTACAATAAACGAGTCTTGAAACAAAAATGTGTTGTGTTTAATTGATGACGGCATCCGCTCCGGTCTTTTGGTTTTTGTGGACAGAGCTGGTAGAGCATGTCATTCGTACCGTGTTAAGTATTGGACAGTGTCGGCGGAACACTTCCTCCGGCGATAATACCCAACTTCGCCAAAGTTATATAATTGAAACCCGCCAAAATCTGATTGGCTTAGTTCCGACAACTCTTACACTTGTAAGGCTGGTGAATGCAAAAAAAGAAGGAAGGATACCTATCTTACCAACTGGGCGCTGGGTTCCACTTCGTTCTCACACAAAAAAAAAGTTCCGCCGCGGCCTGTAAACGAACGATCACCAGGGGAAACCATACCGAAATTAAAACACACTGCCACAGATTTAAATGGTTATTTCATTTTAATTTATTGTATACTGTTTGATGATGGTAACACAAATACACAATTTAAAACAAAACGATTTGAACTAACTTTAAGTTTAAATGTTATTCGACAGGGGAAAACACGAATACATTTCGTGGTTACCCAACGCGACTCTCGACTCACGACTGGAGACAACGGCTCGAACGATTATAATCGATTATCGCTTCCCTGTGCGCACCAGGGAAGCGATAGGTGACACGACCTGGTCCGGTCGAAGGATGGAATTTGACTCAGCGATCGTCATCTCATGCAGAGATGATTTCGCTAAGGAAGAAAAAGGAAGAGAGAGAAAAACTTTTCTCTTAAGGGTGTAACTAGTGGCGCAGTGGTATATGTGCGCGATCGAACAGATTCAATGTTGTTGCATGTGTTCGAAAACAGGCAGGCGGCAAGGACAATAGGGAAAAATGACCACATGCGCCGCTGGTAATGCGGGTCATTGTTTACACGATGCCTCGTTGCTATTTTCGACGTTAGGAGAAAAAGGTGCTAAAAGCAAATTGGATTTTTATGGCATCTTTGGCTGCAGTAGAAACCGGGTTCATATTTGCTTTAGGAAATGCTAGAGAATTTGGTTTCGGCGTCTATTGCGCTAATTATATGCATCTGCTTGGGTTGTTTGTTGGTAAGACAAACAAAAAAGGTTGCCAGGCAATGTGTATGAAAAGGTATATGACGCGGCTGGGAAAATAGACGGAGCGATATTTATGGTCCCTGTCATGATGGTTACATTGAATGCAATCCGAATTATTTTGTTTACTGGAATTTGTCTGGTACCGAATTGGTTCAGAATACCAAATAAGCAAACAAAGAAATCTTACGGAAAATTGTATGCGAAAGGATGCATGAAGGTAAGTTTTCTTTATAGGGATTTTATGATTACAGATGGTGATCTATATAATGCGTGAAGCATTTACAGGTACTAATACCGTTGCATTAGCAAACTTAAGGGAGTTGGGTAGTAGTTATGGGGGTTTTTCAGGTAAGTAGACCGTAGGGTTTGGCGGAAACGCTACACCATGCTCTACTAAAACTTACACACGATGTCACAACTGATCTGGAAAACCAATGCCACCCGTATGCATATCTCTCGATATTTCTAAAGTGTTTGGTTGTGTCTGGATCTCAGGACTTCTTTATAAGCTGCACTGCTTATTTGGCATTCTCCCGGTTCATACGGCAGCTTGCATTTGAAGCATTTATAATGCGTGAGACACTTTTTGGGTGTGTCGGAAGGATTGTCATCTGCACCATTGGCTTGGGACAACTGTTTCCCTGCGGCCTAACAAAAGAAACACGCATGTTTGTTTAACTTTAAGGTTGGCATTAGGCAACTTTCCGGAGAATAGTCTCTTTATGAATAGATCATAGAGAATATTCAGTCATTTTAATTTTAATGTCACCAACCTCGTTACCTCCTTGACTGTGCTTGAGCATATTGATTCTATTTCAGCCACGACATTGTCAGGATCGAAATCAGAAGTAAGACTCCTAAGAGGTCTGAGTTAAATTTTGTTTAGCCGTGGCCTTCTACTTCTGGGTTTTCTCTGAGAACTTTAATTAACATCCTATGAATTACGGGGTCATCAACGAATCATTTGCTTTTCAAGCGAGACACATATGTCACATTTAAATTTAAGGAACAAGCTTTAACGTCAGCTTTGCATAATATTATAGGTAGACAGTAAGTTCGGAGCAAGACTGCGTTGGTCGAATTAATTTGGGACGTCTTAGGTGCTGGGCTGATGGCGATCCATCACCCTTGGTTTCCCTACCATAGCTTTCTTCAACTCTGTCTGGTTTCAAAAGCTGGTCTGTGTCGGTGGTTTTGTTGGGGGTTAGATTACTCCGGATGCTTTGCGTTGACGTGAATTGGGAAGTGGATGTTATCGTATACGTTTTTTGGTGTATATTTGTCTCTCAGCGACACGCCATGTGAGGCTTGTTGTTGGGGTCATGCTGCGTGTACTGGCACACGAAGTTATACCGTGCATAAGGGGGTCTCGAGCGAGTTATCTCATTCATAGATTACAGGAGTGGGCATCGGATTAAGGGGAGATTAGTTAAAAATTAAAAAGAAGAGTAATTGCAAAAAAATGTGCATCTCCGTTTAAGCATGGGCACTTTTTGACCGGCTTTCATACATATTAATGTACGAAATTTATAATGCTATGTATATTTTTATATCAATAAAACAATGACCGAGAGTGTTCGAAGCAAAGAACATGCATTTTCCGGTCAATTTTAAAAATATGTATGTTATCGATATGTTAATAACTTCTTTGTTTTTTGTTCCTTTTCAGTCCAACACTTTACAATGAGATGTCAATCCAGGTATCAATCGGTGATCCAATCCCATACTTTATTTATTGCATTGTTGGACGTGGAGATATTCTGAAGAGTGAATTAGTTAAAGTGCGTTTTTGAACTTGAAAAATATGGTACTGATAATGAATTGCGTTTCTCATTTTGTATCTTTAGCTTCCCCCGAATACTACGGAGTATATCTTCAATATTATGCCAACCTTCTCTATGATACCACAGGCAGCAATATACATTCATTATGTTGCTGACGGCGATTTTAAATACAAAGAGGAATCTATTTTTCTCGAGAACGATTTCGATAACAACGTAGGAATTGGAGATGCCTGTGAATCCAGTGGTGTTTTACCAATATATTTTATATTTTCAGATTTCGATCGATATCCTAGAAGAAGCTAAGCCAGGTGAGCATATCCAGTTAAAAGTATCAACTTCAGAAAACTCGTACGTCGGCTTAGTCGCGGTGGATCAAAGCGTTCTTTTATTTGAGAGTTGGAACGACTTGAGAAAGGATTTTATCTATGCAGAGTTAAGGCAATTTGACACAAGGACACCATGGCCTTACACTTACGGGACCTATCCAGGAAGCTTAGCTGGTGTAGTTACCCTGACCAATGCTCACTACCTTGTTCGTGTAGGTAAGTTTTAGCATTTAATTTTTGTGCTTAACACATCCAAAGACTTTGTCGCGCAAGTAACATAGGGGTTACAAAAACGATTCAGTTAACAAAATCAAAAACATTTGTTTTACATATATCGTTAGAGGTTGGAGGTCCCAATGGATTGCAAAGAGTTGGGCCGGACACTTATTATTCGAACCAAGAACCAGAATCAACGTGTGTAGCTAGCACGTCTGATGCCAACTTACCGACCACTCCGCCGGTATTTCTAAAAACCTGGTTGTGGATATCTTTCTCTACTAAGAGACGAAGGTAATGGTTTGTTCTTTATTGTAAATTTTTAAATACCAGCGGAATGTGTGTTCATACGATCACCGTGTGTTAATTGGTTGTAAATGATCCTGTTGTTAATATTATTATGTTATATGTGTCCATTACTGCTTTTTAGATTCACTTACAAAAATTAAAAAGTCTAGTTAAACAAGCGAAAAACAAATATCCTTAAGAAAACACTGGTATCCTGAAAGGCGATGAAGTTAAATACGATTCTGTCGACAGTGCTGATCAAGATGACTCTGAAGATGTGACGGGTATCGACAGATTCGATTCAAATAATATACGCCCGTCGGTTCCTCGGATTCGTTCTAATTTCATTGATTTGGATTTGGAGAGTTCGCTGTTTTGTTTTCGTTTTTACACTGTTGTCGGTAGATTGAATATCTCTAAAACACTTTTTCTTTTCGTTTTACTTTTTGTTTGAATATCAAGATTCTACTACCAGCACTTGCATGGATAATGAGCTCTTTTATTTTGTATTATAATGTAAACTGAGCAAATATTAAATATATGGTTGCCTCTCTAACAATTGATAACAGCATCATCATCAACATCGGCACTACAACCGGGATTCGGTCTTGGCCTTATTTAGCAAATCTCGAGGGTTGTTAAATTTTCCCTAATAATTTTTTTTTACGGGCAAGGTTATTAGCCATGCGCCATAACAGTTGATAACAAGTAATCATAATTTTTGCAATCGCTTTCTATGCGGTTTCTACACCAATGACATTTTTCTCTCCACGAGGTACTATATTAGTATATCCACCTATCACAACCACAAGAATATACACGTCAACGAGACCGGTTAACAATTTCAGCCAAGTCGGCCAAGTGTTCGAAAATTGTTTGTCGAAACCTGCGTGTGGAATGATATTGACCAAATAATAAACGAGTTAGTTCTATTCTTGATTTTATTATCTGCTTCTACAGCTTGTTCGTTATGAATTTGTGGCGGTTCTTGCAAACGCCACTACTTACCTGCTCAGCTACCACCAGGTAACCATTTCCACGCGCGTCCTAACTCATAAAAAGCGTGTACTTACCTCCATTGGTCATACCAATAACCACCAGAAACCTATGGAGCACAATGTCTGCTGATACGAAAAATACATCAGCAACAACAGACATTTCCTACAAGGGCATAGTTGTGCGAATCGCACCATGTACACCAAAGGCAAATCCGGTTGCATATGCAGCAATCAACACTGCCCAAAAGTACCAAAGAAATACCTTCTAATGTGTTTACCACATACTACAGGAGATATTTCTGTCTTTTTGTGGTCATATATACAAACGATCGATCGACCACCCGTCCGACAAGCGAAATCGTTGGCACCAGCCAAATGCCCTTGAAGCACGGTTCGATACAACATCACGCGTTCGATATAATTCCCTGACAATATCCATGCGCATAAGACGAGAGCATTTTCGCACACATGCGCATGGCAATTCATACCAGGGGACGCCGGCAAAAGCGCGCCAAGTAACGTGAAGTCCCCACAATGATGTTGAGGCAACATATCGGTGGGGGTATAAGTGGTAATGTGCCAGCGTATGGCACGTATTCCTTATATCTCCCAACGATGTTGCGCGGTTGCGAGAATAGTCCACCCAGGATAACAGGAACATTAAATAACACACTGATGTTTGTTGGTTGGATAAATGTTTCTTTTTTATTTGACTTTGTTGAACACTCTCATGTTGTGTTTTTAAATTTGTTTGCCGTCTTTCCCGCAGTAGTACTTCGGAGTACGACTCCAAAGCAGCGTTTTGCAAATGTAAATACGTTTGTTTAATTTCAAGGGCTTCACAAAAATTGCAACTAATTAAAACAGTTAGTAATAATGCAATTACACTAGCACCGTATACATTCGCCATTTTTCATCGCGGTATAATTACTATTTAGGTATCTAAACTTTACACTTCTTCTGTGGATCTGCGCGGACAAGCGTATGCATAAGCATGCACACGCGGCGGCGGTTAGCGACACAACCTCTCTCCGATAATCACGTTAATCGACTGATCGAAAGCGGAAGAAATTGGATACAACCAAAAGAGAACATACTTCTGCTCTCTCATTGCCACGTTCTTCGATGTGTGGTAGGTTACGTCGGTAAACTCATGATCGAAGAGAGCGGGACAATGAGAGAACAGAAACACGCTGTACGATTATCTTGGGGTGGATTTGGTTGTATGTGCATGAATCAATGTAGTTCTGAGCGGAACCCATTGACCTGATTCGTGTACATTGATCTATACGATGACAGAACTGAGAAAGAGAGGAGAATTAAGCTGATGTTATTCACCTGCAAAAAGAGATCATTGATCCCCAGCGAATGAAATGTCGGGGAAAAGCCGAAGTAACGCCAGGGAAATATTATCACGTGATTCAATCGAATGTTTTGATAAATTTCCCCAGCGGTTCTGTAATGATGCGACAACTTCGTCCGGCTGGATTTGGTTGTCGCTAATCGACATGGACACGAGTTGCCGTATGGGAAAAAAGGGAATCTAAACTCATTTATGCATTGTCTGCGTGGTACAATGAGTTTAGCAGTGTCCTTGGTGGTAACATGCTTTGCAGATGAACAGGTAAGTAGGGGGGAATGAGGTTGATTTGACGCGCTGTAAGGCGGTTGAATTTAGGTAGGAATTGTGGTTGGAATTGTGGGTTGTTTCTCATATAGAATAGAGAAACCCCCACATATCCATTTATGGAAGTGGAAAGCACGCGATCGGCAATAATACCTTACGCACACGTTGATCGTGCAAATACTTCAACCCTTTTCGTAGTAGAGATACTCGCACCTGCTGCGAACTTTAAAGGGGACCTATGCTATGCCTGCATATTTGTAGACGCACACGATGAGCAGCAAGAGCAATCATCGTGTGTGTATTTCAACACCTTTTGTGTTGAGCAAAAGGCAAAAGAGTAAATTGTCAAATATGGTCATCGAGGCGATGATGGGATTTTGGTATCCTAGCGCTTCGATGAGTATAGTTAATCGCGTCTTGGATTCCGTGAGGGCAAGTCGTGCTCTCACGTTAATTAATAAAGTGGCGAGCTGGCTAGAGGGTACCACGGTGATACAATCCTATTGCGCTGTGAACTTTTTCTGTTTTAAACTGTTCGAAGTGAAGTTACGACCATGTCCGCAAAAAATACTTACTTCCAAGCGGAGTAATCAAAGCTAATAAATACCACGGTGATACAGACATTTTGCGCTGTGAACTTTTTCTGTTTTAAACTGTTCGAAGTGAAGTTACGACCGTGTCCGCAAAAAATACTACTTCTAACCGGAGTAAACAAAGCTAGTAAATACCACGGTGATACAGACATTTTACGCTGTGAACTTTTGCTGTTTTAAATTGTTCGAAGCGAAGTTACGACCGTGTACGCAAAAAGTATCTAATTCTGTCCCGAGTTAAAAATCTAGTGCCATCCACGGTGCTACATGTTCGAACTTTTTCGGTGTAAATTGTTTGAAATAATGTTACAACGGTTTACACCAATGATCCACCTGAATATCTGTGTCAACCTAAAGAAAGTTTAGTGAAAATAAAACTACTAAATACAGTGTACCACATGAAGTATAAGTTTACGTAAGATTATTAAAATACCATTTTCAACCTAAAGTAAGCTTTACATAAGAATTAACTACACTATGTACAACGTAAGATAAATTTTACTTAAGGATTTAAATACAGTGTACCACATGAAATATAAGTTTACGTAAGATTATTAAAATACTATTTTTAACCTAAAATAAGCTTTACATAAGGATTAACCATACTATGTACAACACAAAAGAAATTTTACTTAAGGATTTAAATACAGTGTAACACATGAAATAAATTTTACGTAAGATTATTAAAATACTATTTTTAACCTAAAATAAGCTTTACACAAGAATTAACTACACTATGTACAACATAAGATACATTTTACTTAAGGATTTAAATACAGTGTACCACATGAAGTATAAGTTTACGTAAGATTATTAACATACTATTTTTAACCTAAAATAAGCTTTACATAAGAATTAACCATACTATGTACAATACAAAATAAATTTTACTTAAGGATTTAAATACAGTGTACAAGATAAATAAATTTTACGTAAGAATGTAAAATACTATGTTTAACCTGGAATAAGTTTTACGTAAGAATATAAAACACTATGTTTAACCTAAAATAAGTTGCATTGAAGAATCAAAAATACATTGTGTACAAAAAATTAGTGCTAACAAAGAAAAGAATAAAGACATTAGACGTAAGTGACCCTGTAGGAGCGAAGTCGTGGCACCGAGATGGGCGCTGGGTTCCACTTCGTTCTCACAAATTAAAAGTTCCGCCGCGGAAAACTGTACACAAGGAAAACAACAGCACAATAAAACAAACAAACGGTAGTTTATTATTTAAACATCGGGTTTTTATTTCCCGTAGGTAATCAGTAAAATAAAACATGTATTTTAATTCTAGTTTTATTAATGAACGGAGAACTTGACCGGGTATTTTAATACACACGTAATAAGCCTTATACCTTGTAAATGATTTAATATAGTAAATTTAAACCGACTTCAACTTTTAAACCAATTTAAATTCCTCATGCTTAATCCGCACTGTTTATTCAATTTATTAGAACTCGACACAAACGATTATTCTCCATTATCGCTTCCTTGTGCGCACCAGGGAAGCGATAGGTGACACGACCTGGTCCGGTCGAAGGATGGAATTTGACTCAGCGATCGTCATCTCATGCAGAGATGATTTCGCTAAGGAAGAAAAAGGAAGAGAGAGAAAAACTTTTCTCTTAAGGGTGTAACTAGTGGCGCAGTGGTATATGTGCGCGATCGAACAGATTCAATGTTGTTGCATGTGTTCGAAAACAGGCAGGCGGCAAGGACAATAGGGGAAACTGACCATGTTGACGTCCGGCGCCGTGATTCCTCGGATGAGGGAAGAGCGGGGACCTTTTATTATTATTGTCTGCTCACAAATTGCTTTTATTTCAATAAATTAGGGATAATTCAAAGTATTTATTTTTACAAGATTTATTTTCTTCTTCTTTGTGTTACTCTTCAAACTGAACTGAACTAATTACTTAACTCAACTTCTACTTGATAACTTAACTCTTAAAACTTTCTAACTCAACTTTTTAATCTCAACTAGTACTTAACTCTACTGTTTCTGATACTCAACTGATTTTACAAATGAATTTTTTCTCTACTTATAGAACACTGTGTTCTAATTTACTGGAAATTATAACATGAACAAAACAACTTTTAACAAAGTCTCTGTGACTTTTAATTTGAATAAAATTTGGACGAAAATCAAAGTTACTATGTTTTGAATGAATAAAAAGATGCAGGTTATTAAATGTGCTGTAACTGGCAATATTGTGAATGTTTATGAATGGTATGTATTAAGTGAGAATGTAATATATGTTAAGGGAAGTTTTTAGGGATGTGTAAGGAGATTCTGTGTTAAATTTAATAAGGGTAGTATTCTGGAATACAACATCCCACCCTTCTTCGAGAAAGACAATTATCCTTGAAGAGAATAATTTTCTAGTAACTATATATTAGATTAAGAAAGACTTGGATTTTCGTTCAATTACATTACAATGGTTTTCAAAATTAATCGTTAATCTTTATCAAAGGTTACAATAAGTTCTTAACACTAGGAAAATAGTCAAAATAGTCTATTTACATTACATATTAACTAACTAAATTTAAATATTTCTCCTTGGAACCTTTTCTTTTCTTAAATTCTCTTAACATCATAACTTGGAATGCGAGAAGCATCAAAAACAAAAAGCATGAATTTTTTAGTTTCTTGATAAATTTTAATATTGACATTGCACTTGTTTCAGAAGCCTGGCTCAAACAAGACATTTCTTTCTCACATCAAAATTACATATGTTATCGCCTAGACAGGGTACATGCTAGTGGTGGAGGTGTCGCCATTGTTGTGAAAAAATGTATAGAACATTCCTTGCGTCCTTCATTGCGCCTTAAGTTAATTGAGGAAATTAGTATAGAGGTAACATTAAGTGACAATTCCAAGGTGAGTCTTTTTTCGGTCTATTTCCCTGGAGGAAATAGAAACCTAGAGAAATCTACTTACTTTAAGCGGGATCTGCAAAAATTGTATAGAGTCAACACTCGAAACAAGGTAATTATTGGTGGTGATCTAAACTGCAGACATCAGTCGTGGAATTGTCTTAGGGCAAACAGCTGGGGTAACATTTTACTAGATGTTGCTGAATCCAGCCCAAGTTTTTCCATACTTTATCCACTTCTTCCCACCTATATACCAGCGAGTGCTAACAAGAACCCCTCAACTCTTGATCTATATATCACTAATATTCCAAATTACTGCACAGTACCATTAACTCTAAATGCGTTAAGTTCAGACCACCTTCCGATCAGCCTCACAGTGAATCATACAGTAGTTGTAAATCGTACCAGTTTATACCACAACTATTCCGCCGCCAACTGGAATTGTTATAAATCATATATAAACACGAACTTGGTTCTAGGTGATACCAGCCTAAATTCTATAACCTGCAGCGAGCACATTGATATCCTATGCAACAATTTTGTTTCTATTATCAATAGAGCGGCCGATCTTGCGATACCTAAATGTTCCACTGCTCCAGTTGATAAGGCACCGCTTCCTGAAAATATCTTACATCTGATTAGGCTACGAAACTCTGAAAGAAGAAAATGGCTGCGTTATAGCATCGATTGTTTTCTAGTTAATGTGAAACTCTTAAATAATATCATTAAAAAAACAATCTCAGCATATAGAAACAAGTGTTGGAATAAACACCTTTCCTCTCTTGACAAAGCAAGCAAACCGGTATGGAAAATATCAAAAATTATGAAAAATAGAGGGTCAAGTATTCCTCCGTTTAAAGTTCACGACAAGTTGTTTATTTCTTCAGTGGAGAAATCGAACCTACTTGCTAACACGTTTAGTAAGAACCACTCCATATCTATGCATCTAAGCGACGCGTATACTGTAGCTGAAGTTGGTAACACTATCCATGTACTTTCTCAATCACCAGCTGAAAGTACTTATGGAACTAATATTAGCAAAGTTAAAGAATTGATAAAAAAATCGAAATCAAAAAAGGCCGCGGGTCTCGATAATATTAACAACAAATTAATCAAAGCACTTCCACCTGCTGCAAGTAACTATTTAACATTCATTTTCAACGCTTGTCTTAAGAATTGTTATTTTCCGGACTGTTGGAAAACAGCAAAAGTAATACCTATCCCGAAACCCGGCAAACCGAAGAACAGCCCCGAAAGCTACAGAGCTATTAGTCTACTTAGCTGTCTAAGTAAGCTCTTAGAAAAAATCATCAAGGAAAGGATTGATCGTTTTGTGGAAGACAATAACATCTTACCAAACTTTCAGTTCGGTTTCCGTAGTGGTCACAGCACAATCCACCAAGTCTTGCGCATTAAAAACCACATAGCTGGTAAATTCATCGACAAGGAGTCAACGGGACTAGTTCTTCTAGACATCGAAAAAGCTTTTGATACGGTATGGCACGATGCCTTGATTTATAAGCTACTAAAACTTAAGCTGCCAATACCGCTTATCAAAATTATCCAGAGCTTTCTTCGTTCGAGAAAATATGTTGTGAGTTTAGGAACCGACATATCCTCTACTCACCAAATCCACCATGGTGTACCCCAGGGCTCGGTCCTTGGTGCCATATTATTTACATTGTTTGTCGCAGATTTACCATGTCTAGGTGAAAACATTCAGGTAGCTATGTTTGCCGATGATACGGCCATTTTCTCTTCGGGTGCCTTATTCACTAATGTCTACAACTCTTTGCAAGCAGCTCTTGACAAGCTAGCAGTATATTACAGGAAATGGAAAATAAAAATAAATGGTAATAAAACACAAGCTGTCTGGTTTTCGAGATGTAGGAAACACTGTTACCTACCAAATGGCACTAAACTCAGTATGTGTGCAGTTGATATTGATTGGTCCGAAGAGTGTAGATATCTAGGTATTATTCTAGATAAAAAACTCATCTTTCAAAAACACATCACTACCACAATTGACAAAATAAACAAAGTCGTAAGAGTTATGTATCCATTAGTGTGTAGAAAATCAAAGCTTAGCATCGAAAATAAAATTATAATATTTAAAACCATTTTTCAAGCTATACTCCTGTACGGGGCGCCTGTATGGTGTAATTGTGCTCGCACACACAAAATAAAATTGCAAAGGTGTCAAAATAAAATATCGAAAATGTTGCTGAATTTGCCATGGCATTATTCGACACATGAACTACATGAAAACGCCAACGTTAAACCGGTAGAGTTCCTTATTGACAAAATCAATCGAAACTTCTTCGTCAATTGTTCTTTTTCTGACAATGTTCTCGTTTCCCGTCTTGCGTTATCCTAAGTCACTACATATGTACTCTGTCTATGAAAATTATATCGAGGTCATTACTACATAAAATAACCGGAAGCTCGTGCAATATTAGTCTTAAGATTCAAATAAGGGTTTTTTATTGTAGTTTTCCCTTAATTTATTATTTGTTATTCATTAAAATTGTGCTATTGTCGTTATATAGATTTAAGATTATAGTTGTAAAGGAATTGCTATCCTAAATCTCGTAAGTACTAGTTGTAAAATATACCATAAATGTAATTATCTACTAAATAAAAATTGAATTGAAAATTGAATTTTCTTTTCTTATCCAAAAGTTATTATTACTGATTATATTAATTACATAATATTAATATTATTGTTTCAAAATTCTCATTTCCGTTCGAATATATATATTAATTCCAAAATTTCCAATATATATATTACCTCTAAAATTTTCTTTCTTTCCTTTTCCGTTCGAATATATATTAATTCCAAAATGTCCAATATATATTACCTCTAAAATTTTCTTTTGTTATTCCCCCTCTTTATTTTTTTTTTTTTTTTTTTTTTTCGTTTTCGTCATTTCCTACAATTGTTCGATTAGTTTATATATATTGAATAAAAAAACAGAGGCCATTTGTTATGTGTTTATCTTTTCCTTAAATTTATGGAAAATTTTCCAAAACCTTTCTGGGCCTTTTATTATGATGATTGTATAGAAATGCATAATACCAAAAATCTTCTTAAGAACTGATTTCAAATGTCCTAAATGACTGTGTAACTTTTTATTTTGTTGTATTTTGTGTTTGAATAAATGTTTATTGTTGTAAAAAAAAATTTGTAATGTACTTATATGGTTTTCCTTTTCCGTACCTATTTTAGTTAAATTATTATTTTCATTATTTATTATTTCGTGTTTGAGTAAGTGTTTGTGTTTGTTTTCGTTGTTTAAAATATTTATTGTTTTCGGGTTAGTGTTGTCATTGTCCATAGCTTTAACTGCTGGCGGAACATTTACCTTTTCAGTCTTACTCACTGCTGATGGATCATTTAGTTTCTCAGTCTCATTTACTGATTCGTATAGTTCTTCAGACTTTTTAGCTGTTAGAACATCTTGGTTCCCAGTCCTATTTGCCGTTTGAACTATTTCTTCAGTTTTATCTGCTGTAGAAACACTCAATCCTTCAGTCTTTGCTGCAGAAAAGATTTGTTCATCAGTGTTAGCTGCTGAACTTACTTGGGTTTCGATTTTAATTGCAACTTTTGGATCTTCAGTCTTTAACATTGCTGAATTTTCAGTCTTTGTTGCTGAAGTGTCGGGGTTGTCTATTGGGATAGCCGGAATATTAGGGAATTGTGTTTGTATATTTTCTGCAAGATCCGAATTTTCAGTCTTTAATACTGCTGAAAATTTCGAATTTTCAGTCTGTGTTGCTGAATTATTTACCAGAATTGGAGTATGAATCGGAGTCTTTATATTAGGGGCAGGGTTATCTTCGTTTATATGTCTAGGTTTATAGGAGTATGTGGGCTCAGGGTAAATTTGGCTAGGAGCTTCATTAAAATGGTCTTATCTATTTCCAAAGATCTAATGCTGTAAATAGAAAAATTGGGTCTGTCTTCCATAAATTTTGGTTGGCGTCAGGCCTCGTTTTCCGACTCTTGCACCGAGAAGTGAACATTTTGCCGATCGTTTTGTCTATTGGTGATCCTAGAATTTTCACCAAAACGATTTTCAGAGTTTGTAGGATTGTTTCGGAATGGGTTACTCGTTGTTGTACCTTGTTGGTAATTTGTTGAAGCCAATCCATTCCTAGATATCTTGTATCTACACTCATTCTCTGTGTGATTATTCCGACCACAGAAATTGCATACAATGTTATATTCTCTCTTTATGGGTTGTCTATTCGGAAAATTGTTGGACTGCATGTTCCGATAACATGTGCTGTGTATGCCCTGACTTACCACAGGTTTGGCAGACTATTCGATTAAATCTGTCATTATAGTTATATGGCCTGGGAGAGTTGTCCATTCGAGCAGCATGTGATACTACATGTGCAATCGACTGTTTTAAATTGTTTCCCCCACGGACTTTAGCTAGTATCTTTAGGTGTTCGTTCTTTAGTCCATCTTCAAATATTTGAACGGCCAATTTTATGTTTTCTTCTATTAAGTATTCCCTAACCACCGCGTCTGCTGTTATTTCACACGTGGCAGAGTTTAGAGCATTCGCGACTCTATCGCCGTATTCCCGAACGGTTTCTCTGTAGAGTTGTTTCAGAGAAATCAACTCATTGTGTGCCGTCGACCGAAACCAGTCTCCTCGGAGGCGTGGGTTCGAATCCCACCGCTGCCACCAGTGTTGACGTCCGGCGCCGTGCTTCCTCGGATGAGGGAAGAGCGGGGACCTTTTATTATTATTGTCTGCTCACAAATTGCTTTTATTTCAATAAATTAGGGATAATTCAAAGTATTTATTTTTACAAGATTTATTTTCTTCTTCTTTGTGTTACTCTTCAAACTGAACTGAACTAATTACTTAACTCAACTTCTACTTGACAACTTAACTCTTAAAACTTTCTAACTCAACTTTTTAATCTCAACTAGTACTTAACTCTACTGTTTCTGATACTCAACTGATTTTACAAATGAATTTTTTCTCTACTTATAGAACATTGTGTTCTAATTTACTGGAAATTATAACATGAACAAAACAACTTTTAACAAAGTTTATGTGACTTTTAACTTGAATAAAATTTGGACGAAAATCAAAGTTACTATGTTTTGAATGAATAAAAAGATGCAGGTTATTCAATGTGCTGTAACTGCCAATATTGTGAATGTTTATGAATGGTATGTATTAAGTGAGAATGTAATATATGTTAAGGGAAGTTTTTAAGGATGTGTAAGGAGATTCAGTGTTAAATTTAATAAGGGTAGTATTCTGGAATACAACAACCACATGCGCCGCTGGTAATGCGGGTCATTGTTTACACGATGCCTCGTCGCTATTTTCGACGTTAGGAGAAAAAGGTGCTAAAAGCAAATTGGATGTTTATGGCATCTCTGGCTGCAGTAGAAACCGGGTTCATATTTGCATTAGGAAATGCTGGAGAATTTGGTTTCGGCGTCTATTGCGCTAATTATATGCAGCTGCTTGGGTTGTTTATTGAAAAGACAAACAAAAAAGGTTGCCAGACAATGTGTATGAAAAGGTATATGACGCGGCTGGGAAAATAGACGGCGCGATATTTATGGTCCCTGTCATGACGATTACATTGAATGCAATCCGAATTATTTAGTTTACAGGAATTCATCTAAGAGAATTTGACTGGCGACGTAGATGCCGAAATTGATTGGAAATTCCTGGTAAGTTAATAAAGAAATCTTAAGGAGCAATGGTATGCGAAGAGAATGCATGAAAGTAAGTTTTCTTTACAGGGATTTAAAGATCATAGATTTGATCTCTTAAATGCGTGCAGCATTTCTAGGTACTAATACTGTTGCATTAGCAAACTAAAGGGAGTTGGGTAGTAGTTATGGGGGTTTTTCAGGTAAGTAGATCGTAGGGTTTGGCGAACACGCTACAACCCGATGTTTTTATCCTGACCGACAAGACACCGGTGAACAAAGTAGTCACGATACGACGAAGGGTTACGCAGTTTGGGACGTCTTGGTGAACCTGTGTCGGGCCGGCACCTACCAAGACAACAACACCCATAAATTGCTCGTTTTATTTATTTCTTATATGATTTAGTGGGATTGATCACAATGTAATTGCTTATTTCTTTCTATGCTAATGTAAAAATGATTTTCAAAATTTCATTAACTTATAGGGGAGCATGTCGTGCATTTCTATACTTGAAACTATGCATTTATTTTAATAGGTACGTTAACATCTATCGGCCAGTTACAAAATAAAAAAAAAACAAATGTTTCTTTATTTTTCTTTATTTATCCCGTGATCTTCCGCGGAATGTTTTTTTTTTAAATTATAATTTACGCGGGAGATCTATCTTGACCACAATTTACGTAGAAGACCTTTCTTCGCGGAATCTATCTTAAGACTCCTTTATATTTCTATTTTTTCTTAAAATCGAACATAACAATAATACGAGGGTTGCCTCTTATGTTTCGGGATTTGGCAACCCTAGTGTTGCAATCCGCAAATTGACAGCTCTGTCGTAAAGTTGGACATTTTTGAGGTTATACGCACTCAGAACGTTTTGACATACGAGCGCTATTTGTGTTGTTTACAGTAACTTAAAAGATTCATCTCGGCCCAAAAATGGAATTAAATCGTCAACATTTTCGTGCGATTATTTTTTACAACTTTCGGCGTGGATTAACTCAGCAACAGTGCATGGATGAACTTAATTCAATTTTTGGCGATGAAGCTCCATCAAGGACCAGTGTTTATCGATGGTATGGTGAATTCAATCGTGGTCGTAGTTCACTCCAAGATGAATTTCGTGAAGGTCGTCCAAAATCAGTTGTTGTTCCGAAAACCATTGATGCTGTGCGCGAACTGATATTGGAAGATCGTCATGTGACCTATCGTGAGATTGAGACAACCTTGGGCGTTAGTGGGACCAGCATACATTCAATATTGCATAAACATTTGACTGTCAAAAAAATTTGTTCGCGTTGGATCCCACACAATTTGTCAATCGCCCAAAAAAAGGCTCGTGTCAATTGGTCGAAAGAAATGCTCAAAAAATACGGTCGCGGTGCTTCGAAACACGTCTATGACATCGTGACAGGTGATGAATCGTGGATTTACGCGTATGAGCCCGAAAGTAAACAGCAGTCGACTGTCTGGGTGTTTTTCGACACCTGAAGAAGCGGTTGCTGCATTCAGAATGCATGTGTTTGAGATACCTCAATCAGAGTGGCAAAAGTGCTTCGACAATTGATTCAAACGCATGCAAAAGTGTATAGATCTTCATGGGGAATATTTTGAAAAACAATAAAGTGATTTTCGATGATCAATATTTGTTTTTGTTCTCTAATCCCGAAATATAAAAGGCAACCCTCGTAATAGAATGTACCTCAGGTAGTTACAAAACTTCTACTTGTTAATAGGTAATTAGGCACTTAAAATATAATTACATTATAACGACATTATAAATATGACCAATTAGTCTAAAAGATGAGATGTATTCATTCTGTTATGCTTACGTTATGTTCATGCCATATTTCTGTTATGACTATGTTATGCTTATGTTATGTTTATGCCATGTTTATGTTGTACTTATGTTATGTTTCTGTTATGGCCATGTTATTACGATATGTAACACCCCCTCCGTTAGATTGTGGCTCCGAGGAAATGTTTAGCAAAATAGTGTGAAAAAAACGCAAAATAATAAAGAGGTCTCGTTTACAAAATTATACATATGTGATAGTACTTAAAACGAAATTATATAGGACATTTTATTTCTTTCATTTTTATTATCTATGAGAATTATATTTTTAAATTTAGTTACATGTAGAAATGATATATTATTATTATTATTTATTGGCCTGTAGGAACCCGGAAGTTCATGACCTCACCTACTTGGCTCCGCCAATGTTCCCTGTCCTGTGCGCTCTCCTTCCACTTTCGACCATCCGATCCGATCTCCTCGAGGTCCAATCTAACATTATCCTCCCATCCCCGTCGCGGCCGTCCTGTCGGTCACTTTCCCGTTAGATTACCGTCAAGAATTCTATGCACGGTCCTATCATCGTCCATTCGGGCTACGTGTCCGGCCCAGCTTAATCTTGTGGAGTTTCCTCCATTGCCCTGACTCCTCGTCATATAACTTATACAAAATTAAATAGACGGTAATTGTCATAACTTTTCTTATTTATATGTTAAGTGTAGTTTTGGTAGTTATATGGAGTAAAATACATAATTTAGTTTAATTAGAATTATTTACGTGTGTTTCATATTTGGTTATTCGATTTATATAATGATAGTGATACGAGGTTCAAATATTTCTGGATGCTTAAACGTATAGTATATATAACTTGTTTGTTTTTATTTCGTCTTGGATTATATTCGTTTTTTAGGACTAATTGTGGGATTCTCGGGGTCTTGATATTTTTTCTTAGGTTTAATATGTGTTCTATAATATTTGAATTGGTTTTGGGTATCTACAATATGATCTTCGTCAATCTTTTGTGTATTTGGTTTTCTATATTTCGAATGATTTTTCCCTCCTCTAACTTCTTTAATAAAATTTTGTCCACTTTCCAAGGTATCGTTTTTGGGAGTTTGATTTAATTTTTCTATAGTTTTTTGTTTCTTTGTAATGTTTTCGTAAATATCTTTGTATTCATTCTGATGTATTTGCCCGTTAACGAGATCAATGGGTTTTCGGTTCGTTGTAGAGTGTATTGTATTATTATAATAACTTATAATCTTTAAAATGTTGTTTTCAACGGAATCGTCTTTGGCATTTTCTTCGTGTTTTAGTAATCGTATGTGTTCATTAATTGTATTATGTAAGCGTTCAATGTCAGAATTGGATGTATGATTACTATTTGATGTATAGTGGATTTCTGTATTAATTGTTGTATGTTTTAATTGGGATTGCCTTGAATCCTAATTAATTGTCTGCTATAATTTTCTTTATGTAACCGAATTGGCTAAAATAATATATAAGGGCTCTTTTTAATTTTGTCCAAGTTCTACCTGAAATTTTTATCGTACAAGCGTGTTTCGAAAATTTATCGATTATGGTTAGGAATAACGACTTTTCTAAACTGTAAAATACATCTACATGTATAATTTCCTTTGGATTCCTTGGGGTCTCGGTTATTTTTAATAATGGCTTATGGGGATTCCTAACATATATTTCGATATTACAGACATCACAATTGTTAATAAATTGTGTTACGCATATCTTTAAATTTGGGTTGAAGTAATGTATTGGTTTGTTCAGGGAGCGTGTCTCCTAGTCCTTCAAAGGAGAAGGGATCTCTTAAACCGCTTCTGAAAAACGTCCTACTGAGGTCGTCGCCATGCTTCCTCAGAGCCTGAGCGAAGAACAACGTCCTGCTGTTGATCCTGGGTACAATGTCTCCTTTTCGGTCTTTCGCAAGCCCTTGTCTCCGCTGGGATTGCTTGAAAATTTGGGGATTTTGTAAACATGAAAATTCAGTTTCCTTCTGTAAGTTTATTTTCTGCGTCTCCTCTGCTTGATTTCAGTTTAATACTACTGAATCTTTGATGTACATTTTAATACAAAATCTTTGATGTACATTTTAATACTGAATGCTGAAAACTGAATGTCTGATGTACATTTTAATACTGAACCTCGATACTGTATCTTTGATGTACAGTTTAATACTGAATGCGGAATACTGAACTCAGATATCACTTTGCTGTTCCTTTATAAAGGGAAACAAATCTAGATTTGTATCTCGAAAATGCACAATTTCATTCCAAAATCCCGATTTTGGTATCCTGAGTGAGATGCTCTATTTTTGTTTAAGATAAGAATTCAGTTTCCTGAATTCTTATGAAACAGCTGCCAGACATGCCTCTCGCCCGCTGAATCACCGCAACGGCGAGAGGCAATCGTAGAACCAGCAAATGTCTATTGCACTCCCGCCTCTGGGGCACCATCCTACGGAGCCAGATGGTTCGCCAACGATTGTCGAAGGTGGGCGGAATGTTGCGGATTCACCATTATATGCTCTGGGAGAATCTAGTACATCGTCTAGTACTCTCCCCGAAAAATATTCACCACACCTGCCGACAACTCGATGACAGTGCACAAACAACTGTCAATACTTTGCATACTGTTTTGGTGCATGATCGACGGATCAACGATCAACTGTCAACCGGGAATCAACGTAAATTGTTTTCTTTAATAGCATTTGCATCATCACGTTGGCGGCCTCATCACGGACTCAAGTGTAATACATATTACAAACAAGGAGGCACAACTTTGCCAGGGTCAGGCGCAGAGAATCACGCGCATAACAACACATACCGTGCGTTTTCAGGATTTCTACAAAACAGGTATTACTGTGCCTTCCATCATTTGGTTTCAGGAATCGTGCTCATCTTAGACGATTCCCCAACGACATTCCTCGTTCGGAGGAACTCAAAAGGATCTTGACAGGCGACATTCCTCGTCCGGTGTCGAGATACATTCAACAGTGCAGATGTGGATATGTAAAGGAATTCGGGTTTTTGTTTGTTTAATTTATTAGGGATTTTACCAGATTGAGATAACGTATCTCTGGATTTTGAATTTAGATGATGCCGTGGGGCAAATGCAAAACGATAAACGTATATTTGATTCGTTTATTGCGAATTTTGATTTTAATTAGGTTTTTAGATTAAATTATGCCGTGGGGGCAAATGTTAAGCGATAAACGGATGTTTGATTCGTTTATTGTGAATTTTGGATCCAGTTTAGGTTTTTTAGGGTTTTGATTAGTTTTAAGGTTTTAGCGTAAATTTGTTGGGATTTGGATGTAGGAATAGGGAAAAAGTCCTTGAAAAAAAGAAAATTGATATTTATTAGATTAATTGTGTGATTGGGAATAAAGGATGACAGTATTGTGATTCCGTTAGATAGGCCTGAGCTTTTCTTTTAACATAGTAGCTTTAGGTATACAATATTATTATAAATGTGTATTTTGTTTAGTTTGTTTCTTTCTTAATATTAATGTATTCGTATTAATATTGTATTTATGGCCGTGGTTACTTCGATGGTTATTTATATAAATAAAATTAAAATATATTGTTTTGCAATTATGTACACAATGTGGTTTTTAAAAGTTTGAATTTTCTTAGTATAAATGTGTTTAATAGTAGTTGTTGGTTATCCAAAATTAAAGTTTTATTATATAAAATACTTTATATTGAGTCCAGGGTATATTCGTTTAGTTTGGTTTTCGTTGTGTGTGCAATAGACATTTGCTTTAAAATGTCATATAATTTGTGTTTTTTTTTCATGTTGGTTAAACAATGTTTTGTAATTACATAGGTATTTGAATCTATTATATTAACATTATTTCGTATTGTAAGTATGCGTTTTTTTTTTTTTTTTTATAAAGTTCTATTATTATTTGTAAAAAGATATATAGATAAAAGTTAAGTAAGATTTTTACGGCTTACTCTTACAATTTGTGTATTACATAGAAATTTGTGTTATCTACAGAGCATATTTCTGTTTTTTTTTTTGAGGACTTTTCATTGTCCTTATTTGTCGTTATTTTTTTCTTTTTTTTTATTTATATTTTTTTCATGTAGTTGTACGTAAAATTAAATTCTAAACATTTTTGAATTTTGTTTTGTTTACTAAAAAATTTGTTCACATCTTATCTTTTTTGTTTTGTACTTATATATGTATTTGAGATTCTTATTTTAACATTATTTCATATCGTGAGTTTCATTCTGTTTATTTCTTTTTTTTTCATATATGTATAATGTGTTTTCTCCTTTTACAGATTAAGGTTATTTATTATTAAAAAAAAATTTTTTTTTATTTAGTTAAGTTAGTAATAGTTGATTAAAATATTGTCTGATATTTATAAACTTATGTATATTATGAGTTAATATATGTCTTCAAATATTTTTTTTTGTTTGTTTATTATGGTTATTTAAAATGTTATATAATATTGACAAAATTATTTTATTCGTGTACAAGTATTTAAAAAGAAATTTGGAGGCAAATTTTAAATACTACGATAGTTATGTATTCGATTTTAGTAGAGTGTTACTTTATGATTTTTTTTTTTTTATTTTTTTTTTTTAACGGTTTTCTATACGTATATACATTTATTTTCCTTCAACTTTTACTTTTTGCTTTTTGCATTGGAGACGTTCAACCTCAGTCTTAATGCATTGGGGGACGAAATTTGGGAAATTAGTGTTGCGATAGCAAGTCGCAGAAGTGTATCCCCTTTTGTTGCATGTTTGGCAGATCAGTGGTTGGTTCCTCCTAAAATTGTTGGTGGGGGCTGCCATTGTATGGTCGCTGTTCAATCTTAGATATTGTTCTAAAGCGTAACTGATGACTGGTTTAAGATTTGGGGCGCTGTGAGACTTCACCAAGATTCTGAGGCTGGAATTTCGTAGCCCATCCTCAAATGTGTTTAAGGCGAGTCTCTGGTTTTCAGCCAGAAGATAAGTTCTGACTGCAGGCTCAGGTGAACTAGCGTATGTGGTGCTGTCCAATTGCAGGTGGTGTGCAAGTCTATTTGCAAATTCTTTCACACCCTCCTTGCTATCCTGTTTCGTTGCCACTAAGTTATTTTGAGCCGCAGACCTAGAAATGAGAGCTTTAAATTCTCCCTCTAATTCGGAAACAAGATCTTCCAAGGTTGAAATGGTCTTATACCTGATGTAGTCACGCGCCGGTCCCTGCAATCTGGTCTTTACCACCCTTAGAATAAAAGATTTCTGGTTGTCGTCCAGTGCTTGTGCGAACAAAATGTCTCCACAAGAGACGAAACCCTCGAGCTCGTTTGGGTCGCCGTTGAATACCGGTACGGATCTGAGTACGTCGCTCAATCCTATAGGAAAGTTCATTCTAGAACTCTGCTCGCGTATTTCCGTGCGTAAAGTTTCCGTCGTCTCGTCCTCGCGGTTCTGTATGAGCTCGGGCTCAGGTCTCTGTGAACGCGTACCCGGTTTTATTTTGTCGTTAACGACGTATTTGTGAAACTGGCCTTCCCAAAGAATGGTAAAAAGGGGTAGAGAACAAAGAGATGAGAACTTCATCGTTCCTAACAAGAAGAAAAACACAACACGGAAAGGTTTCTGCAAACTAGATTAGGTTCTATCTTATAAGAAGACGTTTGTTCTGTTTAAAGTGAGAGAAAACAACCATTTCGCCCTATGGAAGAAGTGTCTAAACTGTCGAGAGAGAAAAAACCTAGAATGGATTTTCGAAGGGACTCAAATGATTCCAAAGAAAAAGATTCAAACCACAAAAATGTCCTAAACGACGCCAAAGACAAAGGACCAAGAATTTTAATTTGTCCGTTATTGTTATCACATAAAGAATGTAAGAAAAATCTTCCCCAAAAAGTAGAAATAATTTTAGGAAAATATATGTATCATCATCATTATCGGCACTACAACCGGGAACCGGTCTTGGCCTTATTTAGCAAGTCCTGAGGCTTGTTAAATTTTTCCATAATGATTTGTTTTTTCCGGGCAAGGTCATTAGTCTTGCGCCAGGAAATATATGTATATATGTGTGTTAAATTCAAATAGGTATATATCAAAAATAAAAATCAAATCTTGTAGTTTATTTTTGGGGTTTTTATTTGTCCCATTTTTGAATAATAAAATGTTGGTAAAATCAAATTTGTTAATTTTCGGGGTTTTTATTTGTCCCCGTTTGTATATATTTCAGGCTTATTTTAGACTATTTAATAATATAGGAGTTTTTCTTTATCCCTTTGTATAATAAAAAGAAAAATATTTTGAAAATTTTAGGTTAATGAAAAACAATTTTAAATTCACTCTAGGGGTTTTCTTTTTCCCCGTAATATAAAACTATAGAAATATTCACAAATACCTGTGGTCTCTGGATTCGCTGAAGTTGTTGGGTGCCCTGCTGGTTGTTTATTTCTGTCCTGGATCCAGTTGTTTAGTGTCCTGGTAGGAGGTGTTGGGCTGCTGGTGTTATGCAGGACAGATTTCCCTGCTTCTCCACGGGACTCGTGGCCGTCATCCACTTAGCACTTTGTTTTTTTTTTATTTTGACAGCCGGTGTCTAAGCCCCAGGCAATGCTTTTAAGAGTTTCACTTTCGCTATCCCGGTGTTTAGCCCCGGGATGCGCTTTTATTATTAATAATTCTATTATTTACTTATTTTTGCACTATTCACTTTGTTTTTAGGGGATGTTGGAAGTATTATCCCGCCAGTCTTCAGTGTCCTCTTTCAACTTCAAACGCCTGGAGTACGTGTCGTTGATGTGTTCTGGAACTTCTTATTCTCCTGAATTAATTCGTGTTTGGGAGCAGATTACGTATCTTTGGGGTACTCGACGCAGTGGGCACGAATTAAGACAGAATGGTCCGGTAACAAGTACTAAGCCAGATGAAAGTACCTTCAGCAGAACAACACGTTTGCCTTGATGTCGTCCAGCTAATAAGGTTAAAACACGTCCTGTGGTGGGGGATTTTGGGAATAACACCAGTCTTCCCGTCCTCTGGTAGGGGATTGTTGGATAATCCCACCAGTCTTCCTGCCTTGTGGTAGGGGATTGTTGGATAGTCCCACCGCTACCATCAATATTTTTTTATCTGTAGTGGTTTGTTCAGGGAGCGTGTCTCCTAGTCCTTAAAAGGAGAAGGGATCTCTTAGGCCGCTCCTGAAAAATGTCCTACTGAGGTCGTCGCCGTGCTTCCTCAGAGCCTGAGCGAAGAACAACGTCCTGCTGTTGGTCCTGGTTACAATGTCGCTTTTTCGGTTTTTCGCAAGCCCCTGTCTCCGCTGGGATTGCTTGAAATTTTGGGGATTTGTAAAAATGAATTTCAGCTTTCTTACTGTAAAAGTTTATTTTCTGTAGCTCCTCTGCTTGATATCATTTTAAAACTACTGAATCTTTGATGTACATTTTAATACTAAATCGTTGATGTACATTTTAATACTGAATGCTGACAACTGAATCTCTGATGTACATTTTAATACTGAATCTTTGATGTACAGTTTAATACTGAATGCGGAATACTGAACCCAGATATCACTTTGCTGTTCCTTTATAAAGGGAAACAAATCGAGATTTGTATCTCGAAAATGCACAATTTCATATCAAAATCCGGATTTTGGTATCCTGGGTGAGATGCTCAATGTTTGTTTAAGATAAGAATTCAGTTTCCTGAATTCTTATGAAACTATTGTGCAGATGTGGATATGTAAAGGAGTTCGGGATGTTGTTTGTTCAATTTATTTTACCAGATTGAGATAAGGCATCTCTGGATTTTGAATTTAGATGATGCCGTGGGGCAAATGCAAAACGATAAACGAATATTTGATTCGTTTATTGTGAATTTTGATTTTAATTAGGATTTTACATTAAATTATGCCGTGGGGGCAAATGCTAAGCGATAAACGGATGTTTGATTCGTTTATTGCGAATTTTGGATTTGGTTTAGGTTTTTTAGGGTTTTAATTAGTTTTTAGGTTTTAGTGTAATTTTGCTGGGATTTAGATGTAAGAATGGGGAAAAAAGGGGGTAGGGCTTTTTAGAGCACTACAACGGCATTTACATTCATATTAATGATACCGAAGCCTCTGATGTTATAAAATTACGTTACCAATTAATCGTTGAGAATATTTCACGAGTGTACCCTATTAGGCGGATAAGAGTTGTTTACAGGTATTTTATCAAAACATTTGCATGATGTGCCTCCTGACGTAGTTGCCCGTGGAGATCCGAATAGGAAACTAGTTTATTCTTTGTCGCAGAAGGTACCATAATGACCTACCTTAGCCAAACGTCCAGAACATAGTGGAAAATATTTTCCGATGATATCGCGGAACGTACAGCGTAATGGCGTGGTATCGCTCTTTGGGATCGACTTATCAGCAAAACCATTGTTTTTATGGCCCGTTCCATCAGACAAGCTCCACAACATAAACAGGAATTTCCCTCGAGCATTTCATGAATCCTATAGCGTAATGTAGTGGTATTTCATTGGAAGAGGATGGCGTTGCAATCCCATATGCCACAAGGCGGTGGAAGTTCGTTGTAACGCTTCTCTGATCGCATCATATACTATAGTTTATAAGTACCCCATCATTTTCCCATTGAGCTGAGCGCCCGAGAGAAGCATTTCCTGCATCTTCCTCTCGCTTTTCGCGTTATGGACAAGGAGCAAGATACTTGCGTTTAAGGCTGTTCAGTTATTTGAAAAAGCCGCCAGGTCCTTAAAGGAACTACGCAAGGTGATACATTTAAATTTCGTGTGTTTGTTTTGTCTATATTTTCAGGATGACGTGAGTTTCAATACCCATCTACCATTTAAGCTAGTGTCCCATCTGGTTCGACATATAACTTGAAACGTTTCTCTTTCTTTCACCTTTATGCGCAATTCCGTCAAGTATTTCATCCATTGTGGGTCTTCTTTTGTAAATTCGAAGCATATCCTCTGCTAGGATGTATATATGGGATTCACAAGCTAAACCATACAGCAACTTGGCAATCCAACTTTAATTTTATTTGATGTACTCTATTTGTTACTTTGGTATATTCACGATACTGGTCATTGCTTTTTTAATGCTTCTATTTTCTGCGCGTTTAACAGAGGATTTATGTGTAATTACGGATTAAACACGTAAGAAGAATCGTTTGCGCTATATTCACGACACTGTTTATTGGTTTATTAATAGGTTCTATTAGGTGCGCGTTTAACAGAGGATTTATGTAGAATTAAGGCTTTAACTAGCGAGGAGAATCTGTGCACACGCGCTTAGACTTAATTTGAATCGGGGTGTGCGCACCCCGTTCGCACGCTATGGTGGATGTTGAACGACTCCGTGATGTGCACTCGCTGGTGGTTGGGTTACGACTCATGGTGAATACTCCCCCAGCTAAGGGTGAGTTTTCTTTTCTTTGAGAGAAACGTGAAATCTCTCTTTGTGGTGGTGAATTGGAGAGGATCACTCCGGGTTGGTCTTAGCAAGTGTGCTAATAGATCCATTGTTTACTCATGCAACGAAGATGATGGGAAAACGAAATTGAGAAAAGAGGAAGGAACAAAGGGCATCGTAGGATACATGATGCAGCTACGTAAATACCCTGAAACGCAATTAGGAAACTAGGTGCTAAAAGGAATTTCGGTACACAATGGTGATTGTGCACCGTGTCTTAGCTGGCGGCAAGGATTAAATTCTTTGTTTGCATGTTTGTATGGTGAAGAATTCCTTTCATGGCGGCTAGACGCTAGATGCGTATATTGCTTTTGTCGATTGGACAAAAGGCTGCCGAGGCCATGGATAAGCCAGGAAAATGTACTGTGCACGTGTGCAGCAGGATCGCTTGGCAAACAGGTGCGCCGTTAAGATTTTCCTAATTGTGGTTGATGCTTTGCCTGTAAAGAATCCTTTCGGAAGATTTTGAAGATGCATTGGATGCATGAATGTTAATGATTTCTTTACAAGAAATTTTGGGTGATGTCCTTGATGAAGGAAATGTTTGCAGGTTTGCAAAAAGAGTTGGGATGGAATTGTGGGTGATTCCTTGCGTAAGGTTAGAGAACCCCCACAAACACAATCACCCAACTACTCAAAATCCAAAATAGAAGTTTATTGTGATTTGAAATTACACTTTACGCAGTTGTTAACTATAAATTAACTTACTTGTGATGTTACTATAAAGTACATCTATAACTTCAACAGCAAAGTAATTTAACAGTGGTGTTACAATTTCATTTACATAAACATCTGCATACTACTTACGTACGCATCTTTGATATATCATATAGTTGGTGAAAATATTTATATTTACCTGTCAGATACAGACACTTCTTGAATAACTACTGTAAAGTAATGTTGGCCATACTCTACTTTACAGTAATTTTAGTAAATTGCATGAACTGAAGTGCACACATTCTTAACGACAGGCTCCCAGAACAGGGTGATGAGGCATCCTTCAACAACGATAAACAACTCATTTAAATCACGAAATACATTATCTCCATCATTTTTAAAATACCGTGCATTTTTCCATTCAAATTTCATTCCCATCGAATTCGACCCATCGGCGGATTTGTACATATAAAAATAAAATCATTAACGGTGACACCTCAAAATCTAGGAAGAATCAAATTTAATAATATCCGATTCGATTTTGTGTCACCAGACGTTCTTAACAATACTGAAGTGATTACAATTGACCGTTGAATTGATATTCTATCAGCCCATACTATCCGTAAGGATTTTCGGGAAACTTGGGTCTGGAAACCAATTGATACTAAAAAGTACTTTGTCATACAATGTTTTACGTTAAAAAGTGACACATTTGCGTTTGCCCAAAAGAAAAAAAAAACCCTAATATAATGCACTACTTTAGTTGCAATAGTTAAATTAACATTTATTGCAATTCTTTATGCAATCTAACTTCTCGCTTTTTTAACACTTACGTTTGCATCTCACTAACAAACTTGTAGCATGCCTATTTAGTAACTTGCTGACTAAATACATATTTGGTGCTAGTTAGTTGTAGAAAAAACATCTAATATGTGTTTTCTTTTCCCCGACTGCAGCACTAATTCAAGCATAATTACCTTAAACGAGACTGTCCCGGATACGTTAACGTCATGGATAATCACAGGCTGAGTCCAGAGAAGGGAATTGCTTTAACCGAAGAAGCCAGTAAACTAAGAGTTTTTCAGCCATTCTTCATTACAACTAATTTACCATACTCTGTAAAACGAGGTGAGTATTTTTGCAATCATAGAAATACGATCTTCTTCAAGAGTTCTCACTTGTATAGGGGAGGTTATATCGATTCAGGTTTTCATATTTAACTACATGACAAAGAACGTGGATGTCGATGTTGTCCTCGACAACTCCGATCATGAATTCGATTTTACTGAAGTTACAAACGAGATGACAGAAAGTGCTAGTGAAGATGAGAACCGCACTACACACACAACTGTTCCTGCCAACGACGGCAAGAGTGTGTCGTTCTTGATTCGCCCGAAGGTTGTTGGAGATATTTCATTAAAAATTACTGCCACATCAACCTTGGCTGGTGATGCTATTGATCAGACACTTAAAGTTATACCGGAAGGCATAACAACGTATGTCAATAAGGCTTTCTTCCTTAATCTAGCGAACACCTCACAAGTAACAGAAGACGTGAACATCACTATTCCAACAGACATAGTTCCCGACTCTCAGTATGTGGAGATATCTGTTGTTGGAGACCTCTTAGGCCCGACTATCGACAATATGAATCAGCTCATACGCATGCCTTATGGATGCGGAGAACAGAACATGGTGAACTTCGTGCCAAATATTTTGGTTCTAAGTTATTTAACGGTAAGAGTACAACTACCAACATCCTTGAAGATACATTTTATAAATTGTATCCTCTGTAGGCAATTAATCAACTGAAACCCGAAATTGAGAAAAAGGCGAAGCAATACCTGGAAATTGGTTATCAACGTGAATTGTCTTACAAACATGACGACGGATCGTACAGCGCATTCGGCGACTCAGATCCTAGTGGAAGCACCTGGCTTACGGCTTACGTGGTTAAATCATTCCATCAGGCAATACCTTTCACTTACATTGATCCAAATGTACTAGGGACCGGCCTTACATTCTTAGCTGGAAAACAACAACCAAGTGGAGAATTCCCTGAAGTTGGCAAAGTGCTTGACAGCACTCATAGCGGCGATACACTCGGATTAACCGCATTTGTAGTTCTTGCTTTCCTTGAGAATGTTGAGTCTGCAGCTCAATATCAAACATACATCGATAAGGCACTGAATTATCTTGAACAAGTGATAGAGTCAAGTGATGACCAATATTCAATGGCAATTACAGCATCCGCTATGGCTCTCGCGGGGCGACAAACAACTGCTGACAAACTCCTAGCAAAACTCGACGGTCTATCGCACAGAAACGGTAAGTTGAAGGATTTCAATCGTCGCATAAACTACTATAACCAGAGAGTACATTCTTCTTAAAGGTGATAGTCAATGGTGGTCAGAGTCAATAGAACCCACATATGAATGGTATGGACCCCGCTCTGTTGATGTTGAATTGACAGCATACGTTGTGTTGGCAAAACTAGAAAGAGGTGATGCCAGCACTGTGTTACCGAACATTAAATGGCTTGTAGCACAACGTAATAGCAATGGTGGTTTCACCTCAACCCAAGACACAGTGGTGGGACTTCAAGCTCTTATCAAATTTGCTGAGAAGGCCGGTGCAGGATCAGGCACAATGACTATTAACTATTCCGATGGTCAAAATGTTTCTGGAAAGATCAATGTTAATCCTACTAATGCGATTGTTTTACAAGCCCACGTAGTACGTAAACCTGACGTTCATAAAGTGTCTTTATTTTCTAATGTATATCTTATCCCTTGGATTCGTTAGCTTCCAAAAACGTTGACATTCTTACAAATTGTTGCCGAGGGCACTGGCTCAGCATTAGCTCAAGTTTCGTATGGCTACAATATTGCTAACAATGATAGTAACTCAAACTTCATTATCAATTCGACGGTATTGCAATCAACCAGTGAAAGGTTGAGTTTGTCTATCTGTGTTGCTTATGTAGATAATAACTCCCAGTCAAATATGGCTGTCTTGGAAGTCTCGTTACCATCAGGATATACCGCTGACACTGATAGCCTTAACGCTACTATTCAGAGCTCAGGAGCGAAGGTAGGTACCAATGTCGTTGTAATAGATCATTTTGTGAAATCTTATTCATCCTATTTAGCGAGTTGAAACCAAGAAAGGAGAAACTGTTGTGGTGATTTACTTTGACAGTTTGAATGCTACTCAGACTTGCCTCGAAGTAAATGCTGCGAGGACATGCCCTGTAGCTAAACAGAAATCAGTCCCAATCGTGATCTATGATTATTATGACAACAACAAACGTGCTACAGCTTACTATCCAATCGAGTCATCTCTTTGCGATATCTGTCAGGGTTCAGATTGTGGTAATGGATGCCCCGCTAAATAAGGAATCCTTGCAATTGAATGCATTCTGAAAATAAAAAAAGGAACGACAAAAAAAGAATTTATTGGACATTTTTGCATTAACGTACTTACATGGTTTTGTTTATTTTTTCTGAACTTTCAATTCAATTATAATGGTACATAAATTTCAAGTTATCAAATACAATATGTAAATTAATATATAATTAATTCTCTTAATTTCGTTTTTTTATTTAACTACTCATGTCGTTTCAAGTTATTCTTAATACATTTGCGGACAGTAGTAATGCCAGTGCTGCGAAAATAAGTGGCCTTGTTTTTCCTTAATAATGTGACGCCAAAATATTACAGCATAATTGTTATACACCATGAATGCTGCAGCACCCAAGGTGCTATGGATCAAATATTGTAACCAAGTTGACGTTCCTTAAATACGTGAATAACAAAACAACATAAATAGCAAAACTATTTCTTTTTTTTATGTTATACTACATTTGTAGTGATCCCAAATCACTACTCTTACTACATCCTTATAACTCGTAACTTATATAATATTTAAATTAAAAATTAATGATTTCCCTATAAAAGATGTCTCATAATATAAACCTCATATCGTTATACGTTGCGCATCAAATAGCATTTCCTCAAACCGTATTAATATATTTAAATTTCTGGAATCCTGTTTCTGTACATTTTTAAAGTACATATTTCGACGATATTTTTATAAAAAGACGATGCAAATCACCCCGGATCATATCAGAATCATACCCGATTATGGAGGCACAAATTGGGTCAACTTTAATGTCACATTGAGCGAAAAACTCCACCATTTCTCTCCGCCCGCTGACATGAACCTACAGATGGTTGAGATAAATAAAGCTGCTACTCGAATTCACCAGATTCTAACTGAAACTTCGGAGACTCATGTCCCGAAGTACAAATTTGAAAACACCTATCAGGTTACCACTCTTCGAGCATAAAAAGCTCTGCAGAATGAGATACCGTTGTTAGGTTATTTAAACCCTGTTGTGTTAGTTGGCTTCGCGCCCAGGTTGGGTGTCTCCTGGTCTTAAAAAGGATGATGGATCTCTTAGACCGCTCCTGAGGGGACCCGTTGCGGTCGCCACCGTGCTTTCTCAAACCTTGAGGGAAGAGTAGCAACCGATCGTCGATGGGTGATGTCTTCCTTGAATTGACAGTCACCAGCCTCTGCAGGGGTTTCTAGCCACCAGGGATCCGCAACTTCAAATCTGGAAAGAAAATCCTTTCTCTGCAAAACTCCAAAAAAAAAGAAAGAAAAAAACGCGCGGAGTATCTACTTTTGCAGTTTGTATTTTTATTACGGTTAAAATTATGATTTGTTCCTTTCCTGGGGTACTTCCTCCAGGGACAATGGCTCGTTAGATACTGCGGCCCGAAGATCCTTTTTTTTTTCAAAACTGTATTTATTAACCATAATTGGAATTTGTACATTTAAGTAATACAGTGACTTAAAATTAAATTCGTGACAGTTGCTTACATGTAATTATTATTATAATACATTTTCCAAACAATGTTTTAAGAGTTACAGGATAGATGTGTGTTTATACATTTAGTAGGGTTTCGTCTTCCTGGAAAAGGTCAGAAAACCAGGAATTTCTTATTTTTACTTTACTTAATCTAAACGTAACCCTAAATAAAAATATAAGTTAACCTAACTTAGTCTCATTATTATAAAATGAGCTATAAACAAAACAAAGTTTTATAATTAATGGGATATATGAATTAAAGGATGTGGAATGAGGTCAGTTATGGGTTTGAGGAAGAGTATTTCTTTCCGGTTGTTCGTTGGAAAAACGTAGGATGATGGGAAATGGTTGGACGTTACAGTATTTGAACTGGTTAGGGGTAACTTCGGTGTTGTGGTATATGATATCGTTTAAATCATTTACCAGTCTGCCTGAGGCGAAGATAGCTCTGGTGTGGAGACATTTGGGATAGTTAGTTCTGATATCTAGAGGGTTCTCTAAGAGCGAGGTTATTATGGGATTGGGATTATTTTGTAGGTTTTCGATAAATTTGATAGATAGCTCGAGGAATCGTCTATCGAGGCGCTCAATACCAGCGGTATTGTAGAGTTCGACGTTACTATAGTACTTATAGGAGTTAGGACGACGATGTAATCCAGAGACATACCTAAAGCATTTTCTTTCGAATGCCCGCAACTTCTCCATTTGGGAGGGAGTGATATGGTACCACAATGGGCACGCGTACGTGAGTGTGGGTCTGATAATTTGTTTGTAAATGAGCAGTTTGACTTTGTGAGAGAGACTATTAGGTTTCCACATTACTCTTCTACAGAGATTAAGCTGAATTGTGGCTTTTTGAAGGGAATTTTTAATGTGGGAGGAAAAATTCCAGTTATTAGGAAAAGTGATTCCCAGATATTTTAGGGTTTTGGAGGGTTTTGTTAGAGTGTTGTTTATGTTAAGTTTAATTTTGTTGTGGCAGCGTCTAGTGTTGTTTGTACAGTGCTCGTGTTTGCCCTTGAACACTATGAGCTGCGTTTTATTTGGGTTAAGGTGAATTTTCCACTTATTAAAGTATGATGATAGGTTAGGGAGAAAGTTGTTAATGCGGTTTCTTGCAGCCTTAACAAATTTGCTGCTAGAGTAAATTAATGTATCATCAGCATAATTCAGCATCACAACATTAGGAGATACGGGATGAGGAATATCCGCGGTATATAACCGATATAAAATTGGCCCTAAAATAGAGCCTTGGGGAACACCCGCGGTTATGTTGCGAGTTTCTGAGACGGAAGAATTTATTCTCACAACGAATTTTCTGTCAGAAAGATAAGAGGCTAAGAGCTTTGTTGTGTGAGAGTTTAGATTAAATATGGAGTGTAGTTTGTACAGAAGCCCTGAGATCCAGACGCAATCAAACGCCTTAGAAATATCGAGAGATATACACACAGTAGGGCTTTGGTTTTGGAGACCAGTTATAACATCGTGTGTAAGTTTTAGTAGAGCATGACATGTGGATTGTCGCTTACGAAATCCGAACTGACAGTTAGGGGTGAGGGCATTCTCATTGGCAAATGAGAGAAGATTTTGATAGATCTTGCGTTCCAGTATCTTACTTAATGTACTTAATAGGGATATTGGACGATAACTGAAAGGGCTATTACTACTACCGGGCTTCTTAATAGGAATTACTACCGCAGTTTTCCAGTTCTCTGGGAAGTGCGATGCATTAATTATATGATTAAGAAGAATGAGGATGGGAAGTAGATTCTGTGGGCGTAGCCTTTTAAATAGAATGCGTGGGATTCCATCTAATCCAGTAGACTTTTTGTTATTTCCTGATCTTACGATCTCGGATAATTCGTCTGCAGTTAGAAAATTTGTAGTGTGTAAGGGGTCTGAAGCTATGTTCGTGTTGTTAAATTCACCGATGAAAGGAGTAAAAGATGTGAATAATCTGTTTGAGATGTATTCGTTTACTGTGTTCTCGAAGCCGGGAGTTGATAGAGAATTATTTTGCTCATGAATCTTTGCAAAGTGTTCTGCGAGGCAATTTGCTATGTCCGTATCGAACTGGGCAATATTATTGCTGATTGGGTTGATGAGATGATCAATTCGGGGTTTATATTTACGACCAGTTAATTGGTTGATGTTTTTGAAAAGATCCCGATTTGGTTTGATATTTTTAAGTGTGGAAATGTAGTTTTCATCTGCGAACTTTTTCAACTGCTCATTTATCAGAGTGGATAGGAGTTGGATTTGGCTTTTAATAAAGGGGCAGTATCTTGTATGGAGTTTACGGCGGAGCTGCTTTTTAAGGCGCAATAATTTGGTTAGGATGCTGGGCAAAGGCTTTCCTAAATAGTTATGAGGAATGGTTGTCGGGGTGTTGTTGCTGAGAGCCTCCTTAAGAATTTGCTCTATTCTTAAAGATGCGTGATCGATTTCAGTAGGGAGTAAGTTAAGTGCTTCGGGGATATATAAGTCAGAGAAACTTATCGCTATGTCCCTATTGACTTTTCTCCAATTTGTTTTGGTGAAGTTTGGGACAGGGTTTGACGAGTAGAGTGGGTCGAGAGAGGGGATTTGGATCGTGGTATGAACGGAACCATGATCAGAAGGAAATATAAAGGAGACTGTAGGTCGACCCGCTGAGTGAACATCATCGGACTTGAGGAAGAAGTCGATTGTTGACTTGGCTGTGCTAGTGACACGAGTTGGCTGTAATGGGGAGTCAATGTATGTATATGGATAAGATGGGAGGAGGGCTAGCAACTGACGATCATATTTGTTGCATTTATTATCATTGAATGCTGTATGACGAGCATTCCAGTCTCCCCCGATTACAAATGGAGCGGGAACGGACTGTTGGATTATCTGAGAAATGTCAGCATCTGGGAAATCTGGTTGTCGTGAAGGGTGAATATAAATGGATGCTAAGGCGAGCACTTTATTGTTCTCACAAAAAAGTTTAACTGCCGTGTATTCAATGCTGAATATATTAGTGAATCTAATTTCACTGAATTGAAATTTTTTGTGTATTAAGATGCCGGTACCTCCGTGGGATCCATTAGTTCTGGGGTTAGAAACAAAAGTATAATTGGGAATGGCAACTCGGGAATTTGGTTTGAGCCAGGTCTCTGAAAGGAAGAGGATATCTGGGGAAAATTTTTCAACAAACAACCGAAGGTGTTGCTTACGTTTATTAGAGTAAATGGATTCTGTGTTGAGGGAGATAATGGTTAGTTTAAAGAGAGCTGGAAAGAATATGGGAAGTTATTAGTGAAAGAATCTGACGTTTTTTTTTCTGTTTCTGACATATGCCTCAGCGAAGGAAGCATGGCCTGTAGGCCTTGGATGTAAACCATGATGTCCAGATTGAAATTTTTAATATTGTCGTTAGAGGGAGTGGTAGTGTTGAGGTTTCCTATTGCTGCATCCGCGTAAGATATTCCGGGTCGGGTTAACTTTACTTCCTGCAATACCGTTGGTTTCGTTGTAGTTGGTTAACTGTTGACATTGCTAATTTCCGTCTTTGCAGGACTTTTAGCTTCTGAGGACATTGAGAGAAATTTGCTGGATGTGGCCCTCCACAGTTACAACATTTTACTGTAATCTTCTTTGTGGTAATGGATCCATCGACGTTGGCGGTTTGGACTGTCTCTGGTTCCAGGCCTTGTGGATTTACCTTGCATTCATCTAGCTCGTGTTCCTCTGCGCATCTGCCGCAACGTCTTTGCTGGTGGTATGAGACCGCCAAGTGTCCTGAGTCTTGGCATCGCTTGCAATGTAGAATTTCTTGTTTGTGTGGCTCCTCGATTGCGATTTTTTGGGTAAACAAATATTTAATTTGTTTAAGTTGCTTGATATCCTGATTTGGTGGGATTTGGATGATCCGGAGGCTTTTTATGTTGTTTGTCCTCATGTATGGTGTTTGGAACTAGTCCAGCTTATTAATTTTTATTTGTAGACCTATCCTAGTAATTTCCAGTCCTAATTCTTCATTGGTCCATTCTGGATCGATGTGCCTTATAATAAATGTAGTTGGTTTGCTATTTGGATGTTGGAAGGTGAAGAACTGATATTGTTCCTCTAACAGTTTTTTAACTGCCCTTTCATGATCGTCTAATGATCTGACTGTTATGGAAGTCCTAGATCCTTTTATATTTGTGCTGAAATTCCGGTGACCCAGAGCATTTTGCAGGGTTTGAATTATAGCTTTGGTGCTGGTCAGGTTTTTGACGTAGATTGGCGGGGGTCTTTCATTTCTCGCGGTAGATTTCGTTGTTGTTTCTGCTCTGGCTTGGGTGGGTATTTGATTTGATGAGGCCTTCATTTGTTTGGGAACTTTGGTGGGTGGTTCGCCTTGGCTTTGACTCGAATTAGGGCGTTGACGGGACGTTTCTTCCATATGGACGTCATCAGTGTTATTGATGGAACCTTGTTTATAGATTTGTTCCTGGAGTTGTTTCACTTTAACCGTTAATTGGTTAATGGTTTCCAACGCTTCTTCGAACTTTTGTTTGTAATTTGTGGGGCTGCTTGTTCTGTCCATGTTTGTGAATTTTTTTACTGGTGCGTTTGTAAGATGTCCAGAGCCTTCCTTTTCCATTCGGTTATGTACTCCAGTGCATTGCCTGGGTCATCGCCTATCATCGGAGTTGTGTAGCAACTGCTTTCTTGTTGTTAAAAAAAAATTTTTTTTTATGTTATTCTTTTTAATTACTATTATATATTTTTTGTTTTTATATTGCACTAGACAATTTAATAGTGCACTGCACACACGTGTAAACACGTTTCCTTACACGTCCGCACTGCACGAGATATGTCACGATAATGATGGCCCGAAGATCGCGATGCATTTCCTTTTAAATGACAACAAATCGAGATTTTGTATCTTGAAACGAACGATTCAGATGGAATATCTCGATTTTGGGTGTGGTGTTCCCAACAAGCTCAAACAAATTAAGTACTTGTTTACGCATAAAATCAACATCGAGGAGCCTCATAAACAAAGCATCCTTCATTGCAAGAGATGCCAATGCTCGGGACACTTGGTGGTGGCTTGCCACCTAAATATACGATGCGGCAGATGTGCCGATGAACACCAACCAGGAGAATGTAAGGTCAATCCACAAGGTATGGAACCAGGAAAAATTAAAATCACAAACCCCCATGGATCCATTACGACTAAGGTAATCGCTGTGACATGCTGTAACTGCGGAGGTCTGTAGGTATTTTGTTGTTTTATTTTCACGTTTATTATCGGTTTATATACATGTATTCATTTTGATCACAAAACAATTTGTGTATGTTTCTTTTTTAATAGTTTTGGGGTGTTTTAAACTTTACATTGTATTCTTACTTCTATACGCGTTTCAAACTGCACATTAATTTGTAGTTTCTTTTTGTCATTGCTTTACAGTACTTAACTTTCACGGTGACTCCATGTCAATTGTTTCTTTTAACAAAATTCCTTTTCTGATTTCATAAACTATTTACAATTTAACACTGGACGTTAATTTTAACATCGAAAACTATCACCGACTACCATGAACCACCGCTGAAACAGAACTCAACTCTTCTTTCGATCCTAACTCAAATCAACCCCCAAGGATGTGCACTATCCATGGTGGCCGATCACCCATACATACTCCTTTCACACCATCCGTAGCGCCGCCGACCCCTAGCGAGGATCATATTCATCATCTCGCAATGGTGCACACAGCCAAGGGTGTGAATTCACAGCTGCCTTGCTTTGCGCATCTTGTTAGGGCAGCAACACTCGTCAACGATGATGCTGTTTGCACATCGGGGGATGTGCGCCGCAACATCGTCGGCGGCATTCGATGGCCATGGACTCGCGCTGTGCTTAATGTTTACTTATTTTTCTTTTTTGGTGTTTCTGGGAAGGCCATTTATTCAAACTTACTGTAGCTGCGCACACGGATACTAATTCATATCGTGCATGCGTATGCAGGGGCAGGGCCGCAGCTGGTGCGGACACTTTGAAGAAGCATACTTAACGCCTACACGACCAGCTACGGCCTACGGCGTTATTGCAGATCGTGAATTGATTGGCGGCAACCCCCGGCAAATGAACTCCTGCTGGTGAATTTCCACTTCAAGAAATGCGACTTCCTGGGGTGATCGCCATATGCCAGCCTGAACTTGTCGCTCTTTGGGAGATATTTCGCTGTTCTTTTTGTAATATTGTTGGTTATTTGGTCGCACAACCAATTTGCTTAACGCGCCTGTCTGTTGGTTGTTCCCGGCTTTTGCGTCATCGATGTTATGAAACTTCATTTATAGGATGCGCGATGGAACCGTCACCTGGCGATGATAGGGAGGTAAGTAGTGGCGTTAGAATAACCCGCCACAGGTCCACATCCAGCCAATTTCTCCCAGTGCCCTCATAAATTGAGAATTCTCCAAAGAAGAATAAAACAAAAAAGTAACTTATAATAACATCCGTTTACATCCACTCAACACGAGAACCGGACTTTCCTGACTCTGAAACTCTAAAATATTTGGGAGTAATCCTTTCCAACGACTGATCATTCTCAACCCACATAAAAAATTCCCTTCATAAAGCCTCAATACAGCTTAACTTCTGCAGATGAGTGTTGTGGAAACCTAAAGGCCTCTCTCTCAATGTCAAACAGCTCATCTACAAACAGATAATCAGACCCACTCTTACAATTGCCTGCCCACTATAGTACCACATCTCACCCTCCCAAATGGAGAAATTACGAGTGTTTGAACGAAAATGTTTTCGGTTTATCACTGGCTTAGGCCGCAAAACCAACTCATATAGATACCATTGTAACAACGACCTTTACAACACCGCAGGGATCGAATGACTGGATAGACGGATCCTAGAACTGTCGATAAATGTCATAGAAAACCTTCCTAACAATCCCAACCCGATAATAAAGACCTACCATCACCCTCCTCCAATACGGGAACTCACTACCGTAATTGTCTCCAAATCAGGACTCTCTTCACCTCAGGCAGACTGGTTAACGATCTAAACGAGGTCGTGTACCACAACACCGAACTGGCACCCAATCATTTCAAATACACCAACATCCAACCGTTCTCCAAGATTCTTACCTTTAACACAGAACCGAATGGCACCCCCCTCCTTCAAGAGCATACCTGACCATATCCCTTACTATCCTCAATTAAAACGAGAAATCCCACATCCACATAAATCAATATTGTAAATATTATTTTGAAGTCATCAAATTGTATATAAGATTAGATTAAGTTATGTTAAGTAATGTTAAGTAGGCTAAGTTGAAATAAACAGAGTTCATGGTTTTTCTTCTGACATTTTCCAGGAAAAACAAAACTACCAATCTATATAATTCCCATTAAATCTTAAGCACATATAAAAAAGAATTGTTTGAAAAATGTTAACAAATAACATGTAAACACTTATTATGTAACCATTCTATTATAAGTTAGCTGTATTACTTATTGTAACTATTAATTTATTAAAAGGGTGTGGTGTTCGATGTGCTCATTAGGATAATCGCTTTTGAATTGGTGCATATTAGGATATGCATTGGAATTTGGGTTTTTTGCTTTTGTCATCCGTCTGGCTTATGCAGACAAGAGTTTGAGTGTCCTTTGGGTGGGTAACACAAGATCCGGGGGAATTAGGTAATGGGTTTTCAATTGGTGCATTTTGTTGCGGATTGGCAATTGAATGTGCTGGAATGTACTGGAGAAATCTAGTACATTCGCAGTTGTTTCGCCAATTGGGAACACAACTCCGTTGTTGCTGATGGTTCACCAACTGGGAAACAGCAAAAGGTTGATTCTGCGTTGATTCTGTCGATCAGAACAGCAAAATATTGGCGTTGTTGCCCAGCGAATGACTGCCGCGACGGGCAGTAATTAAACACATTTTGAATATACATTACATTAATTTAACTTTATTACGAATTTTAATGTCACATGAAAAAACGATTTCAAAACACGTTGAGTAAACGATTAGAGTCTCTCGTCGTTAAAAACTGTCTAACACCAACCGTCATCTCCAAAACGTTATCAAAACAACAGGTGCTGAAAGCACCGTATACAAAAAGGTCAAAAACTGTGTGAGCACCGTACAGTAGTAAAACAAGCACTGTAAACAGTAACATGGAAACGTCACACGAATAGACAATTTTGCTTTTGTCTATTCAGCAATAGGTGGCGTTCCGTGTGGTATGTTTTTTCGGAATGGTATAATGTGATAAATGTTGCGGAACTGCAACATCTTCCCGGGCCGAGACGATGGATCCAGTAGTAGTCCTCCTTAGTTGGCGTCACCACCTGGTGTCAGCGCCGTTGGAAGTGGCGGTTGGTATTTGGTTGAGCTCAGAGCCCTTAATGCTCGTATTGCTCATACACCGGTACGGTAAAACGGTAGGGTGGCAATAATTAATTATGTTGACTAGAACTAACTATTAATTGAATTAATTTGTTATAAAATATACTTAGTTATTGTTTCAATTTCTAGTCAATTATCAGTGTTAGTGTGTGTGTGTGTGTGTGTGTGTGTGTGTGTGTGTGTGTGTGTGTGTATGTGTATGACTGAAGGTCCAGTTGGCAATTGATTGCTGACGTTATAGCTTGTGATAAGGCCGTCGTTGTTTATTGTTTATAGTCTCCGACATGTTGTGGAGGGGTTGCCTGAGAGGCGATATTTGCCGCATTAGCGGCGGCAACGATTTGAATAAGCACTTACGTTATTCATAGTTAGTTGTTTGACTTATGTGTTTAATGTTGAATGTTGGTTGGATCGTAAATCCCCGGTGTCATCAATGATCTTCTTGGACGTAGTCCTCCTTTGGATCGTGAATCCCTCTGTGTCATCGATGACCTTCTTGGACGTAGTCCTCTCTTTGGATCGTGCATCCGTATGTAAAATTTCAATAAGTTGGACGTAGTCCTATGTTGGATCGTATATCTGTATGTAAAATTTCAATAAGTTGGACGTAGTCCCAAGTCGGTTCGTAAATCCGTTTAAATGAATAAGAATATCTTGAACGTAGTCCCCTGTTGGATCGTGAATCCGTAAGTGTAGTTTATATAGTTGGACGTAGTCCTATGTTGGATCTTGGATCCATGAATGGTAATTAAGCGCTGTGGTCGCCAATATGTTGAAGGTGATGGGTTGTAATTCCTGGTTGGAAATGTGGCCATTTAGATTTAGTTGAAATCTAGGTGCACTAGATGGAGCTGTCAATTCAGTCCAAAGACCGATTAGTTGCGTTAAAGTCGGCCGTGCAATATTGGTTTTCTATCATCTTCTAAATATGGCCAGCCTGTGCCGATATTAGAAGTATTAGAGTTGCCGCCAACTGCATATGATCATCTGCGTTTTGAATCCAAGGTGATTGCTGTGCCTGATGCTGTTGCAGTTGGGGATTTGTCCCATCTACGCCGCTAAACCAATACTCGGCGTTGGGGGAATTTCTTGATGGGAGCTGAGATTGTCGTTGGCCACATTACCTGGCGGAGTATTTGATCCACTGGTTGAGTGATTGTTTGATGATGATTGCTTCGGTAATTGTTTTAATGACCACCATAGAAATAATCTTGTTGGCCTTGAGGACTTGAAGACGACGATATACTGCTTGATTTGCCAGACTTCGCTGAACCTACCATCATATCAGAAGGGATTGTATTGTTCCCTTTATGGTAATTCGTGGAATTGATTTTCCGGTATTGTTGGAAGCTCTGGAATTTGAACTGTAGTTACCGTCAGCCGATTCACATATCCGACGTTGAAGTCGCTGAGCATAACTCTTAAAAGCTGAATCGGGACTGCGGTCATACGTGGCACTCATTGTCCGTGAACCGCCATCATCTTCATAATAATTGTCCCCACAATGCCTATGCTGCTGCTGCAATTGTTGTTGTGGGTGCCGTGACCGCATATGATTCCCTTTTGAAACTGCATAGTTGTTCAGGTTCTGATGGTGTTGTGGTTGAACACCTTGCGGCCTATTCTGTTGACTTATAACTGGCACTTGATTGAGCCAGAGAGGTTGCGCATCCAAGCTGCTATTAGAAAGATTAATCTGCTCATTATTAGACTTGTGTTCAATTGAGCCACAGGATGGAATAGTGCTAAAGCCAGGTACTTTCTTCTTTGACTGGTGGCTGGACCATGTGTTCACTATTCGCGTTCCGTTGATTGGATTTCCCGAAGGTTGCCGGCATCTTTCCTATTCTTCTCCTTCTTTATTCTCTAATCTTGGCACCGAAAGCCTATCTTAGACACCGACTCCGTTGGAGTGGTGTCCCCGTGGCAGCTATGTGCAATGGGCGGTGTTAAGAGGGTGCCCCCAGAGCATTTCGTCCAGGCGGCGAAAAGCGAAGAACCCCAGACACTTGACAGCGTGCCTGGGTGGCGAGAAGCGACAAATCCTGGATGCGTAAACGATGCGCCCAGGTTTCGAGAAGCGGTGCCCAGGAACGGATGTGGATGAGGCGGTAAAAATCGCAATTCTCAAATTTCTTGGCCGTATTCATCTGTAATTCGATTTTTGGGATAATACTTGCAGGTATAAGACCGGATGTGTGGTTGTTGATGAACTTTTTTTTGGTATTGACCGCTTGATCACACGTTTGGATTCAAAGGATTTGTCCTCTTGACTATTGCCCGATGGGTCATCGTCCCCTTCTTGAGGTTCTTTTAATGTACGCGGAGCGTATTTAAGTGGTAGCGTGGGTCGTTCCAAGTACCTGCAACTTCATTAAAAAGAGGGGCCGAATGATGTCCTCAATCCAAACCCTGGAATTGTTCGAATATTTCTTGAGGTACCTGCAGTGAATTCTGTAAAATTAAGCTAAATGAAACAACCTTGGATGTCGAACAGTGGACTGTACTTTGTATTTGATTAATTGAGTATTAATTAAATTGTTGGTTAACTGTGTTATTTAAATTGCTAAATAATAGTAATTTGTGGATTGTAATTTGTATTTGGAAGAATTACTAGCTTTCCGTTTATTGGTGATGACTTGTTCGACTTGTATGTTAAAGTTAAAATATAAGTTGGATCGTAAATCCATCTATATCATCGATGACTTCTTGGACGTAGTCGTCTTTTGGATCGTGAATCCCTCTATGTCATCGATGAACCTTTGAACGTAGTCATACCCGTTCCACTCGAATGAAACGAAAAAAATGTTGCTTTATTTATATTGGAAGTTTATAATGTTGGTAAAAATAGGAAATATCTATTAATTCATTCTATTTACCGTCGATTGCAATAGAAAAATTATTAAAATAAAGCAGAAATTAGTTTATTTTCACAAGAGTGATGAACCACCTAATTAGTACGGGCTCGGATATGTCCAGTCCGATTGAACTCAAGAAATATATATGTGGTAAGCATATTCCACTTGACCACGGTGTCTTCGTTTTTCAGAAGCACATCTGCCAGAGTTCCACTCTTATGAACTGCTCCATCACTTTGTTTATTATCAAAGCTTGGTGATGTAATACTTGCATCCGATTCCCATTGTTGTTGTCAGGTTCTAATTGAATAGCTTTCGTATCGGCGTCTATGGCTTCATCGTACTTTCCTGTATTGATTCGGCCATATGCTTTGCTGTAATTTGGATTGTAGAATAATGCAGAGTTGCAGTCTTTAATCGCATGATCATTTTCTGTTGCACGGATATAAACTGCAGCTCGATTACAGTAGAATATTGGGTTTTCCGGATCGAAACTAATTGCCCGGTTGTCTTGGGCTACTGCTTCTTGATATTTGCATTCCTTCATCAAGCGGCTGCCTTTATTCTTAATCTGTTCTGCTGTTTCAAGGGATTGTAGATTGCGTTCGATAAACATCGAGTGGAACATTTCGAATAGATCTAACCTTTGTGGTTCTGCTTGTGAGGTTGTGCCTGCACTGTTAGACGTAGCTTCTTCGCTATCGAGATCCTCATCATCGCTCAGATTAAACGCTGCTTGCAAACATTGTATAACAACATCCAGACTTTCGACGACGTCAGTTCCCAGCGATTAGCCCTCACTCGGTTGTTTTACATAGTCAATGAAGGATTTAACGAACTGCTTTTGACTTGATCAGACATTTTCGAAATCTATCAATCGTAAACACTGAATTGCCGTTATTGGTCTCAAATCAATCTCGACACTGAATTCAATTATAAACTCGAAGAGTCCTGAACAAATATGTCTTCTTTGTATACAACCGACAATCATTATCCGGCGACAGACAATGTCGACGAAATTCATTTATTTTCACGCACACCACACAACACTTTTTCAAGTTAAGATCGATTGATCTCTTAATTAAATTATATTAAATTATAAAATCAATTGCCACCTACCTGGTTACTGGAGATAGTTCCCTCGTTGCGACTTGTGAACGTATTCCCATTTCCTGTTCGTTGTTTGTGTCGGACGTGATGCGATGGACGTAATCCAGTTGTTGGCGCTTGGATTCTTGCGCCGACTTCTTGCTCGGATGTTATACATCCGGCTCGAAGGACCATAATGTTTCGCCAATTGGGAACGCAACTCCGTTGTTGCTGGTGGTTCACCAACTGGGAAACAGCAAAAGGTTGATTCTGCGTTGATTATGTCGATCAGAACAGCAAAATATTGGCGTTGTTGCCCAGCGAATGACTGCCGTGACGGGGAGTAATTAAACACATTTTGAATATACATTACATTAATTTAACTTTACTACGAATTTTAATGTCACATGAGAAAACGATTTAAAAACACGTTGAGTAAACGATTAGAGTCGGTCGTCGTTAAAAACTGTCTAACACCAACCGTCATCTCCAAAACGTTATCAAAACAACAGGTGCTGAAAGCACCGTATACAAAAAGGTCAAAAACTGTGTGAGCACCGTACAGTAGTAAAACAAGCACTGTAAACAGTAACATGGAAACGTCACACGAATAGACAATTTTGCGTTTATCTATTCAGCAATAGGTGGCGTTCCGTGTGGTATGCTTTTTCGGAATGGTATAATGTGATATATGTTGCGGAAATGCAACAGCAGTGTACACCAGTTGCGCAGCAGCTGGCACCAGCTAGCCGATTGTCACCAACGATGACGTCATGGCGTCCCTTTTTTGAATTGGCAGTTATGCCCAATGAGTCAGTCTGCAATCAACCTTCATTGAATGAACACCATCGGTTCTCGGCCAATCAATGATATAATCAATTAATAAAGCTACTCTCAACTACAGTTTTGCCTCTCTTGTCGTTCTGTCTCCTACGACAGAGTTTTATCGGTTTACACACGTACTACTTAGAGTTATCATCAACATTTTGTGGTCCTTCGAGCCGGATCCAACCTGTGGATCCAGATTCACTGCTGCCAGCTCGCAGCATAGAAGGCGGTCGCGGGACATTCAAGTCCAGACGCCAAGACCAATCAGGATTGTGCTTGTATTGTGCTTTTGAAAATAGTGCTGTGACAAAGGTGCAGTGAAATTTAACAAAATGCCGGCGTCATCGAGTAACGCCAAATCGAAAACGGCAAAAGCGGAACGTGAGCGCCAAAGCATCACTAGATCAGAACAACATCCTGATTGCCAAGATAACGCTCTTCGTCCAGGGGAAGCACCGAACAATGGCCAAGATCGCTGGAATAAAGACGAGATTATGGCGGAACAACTAATCAGTGCCCAGTTCCCCGCCAAGGAACGAATCTCGGGGGCATTTTCCAATTTAGAAATGAGAGGTCCGCCAACGCTGTTTGCTGTGGAAGTGCGCCAGAATAACCTCCAACTCGAATGGGAGGATATCAGAAGCCGACATGACGAAATAATCCGCCTGGCCCACCCAAAGACGATTCAGAACCACCGCTCTTTCGTGGAAAGATTTTACGGGACAGCCGGTGAAATTTACCTGGAAAAGACCAACCGAATTGAAATACGCAATCACTGGCGTAATTGAATTGCTTCACACTCAGGACAGTGGTTCGCGAGAATCACCATTGTCACCCATCGGCGGACGCAGCCTTCATCCTAACGGTTGTATACCGTCACATTTTCTGGTCCTTTGAGCCGGATTTAAAACCAAAGCCGCCAGTGGCATCAAGAAGCTTCAAAAGGCAGCTTCCAAAGTATCCAGCACATATAACGGATGCATAACGCATCAAGATTGCCATGCCCTGCTTGGCGGACGGCTCTCCCCAGCAACCAAGACGCAACCACCTCCTAGTCTAGGGAATGAGTATGAACAGGCGCCATGGATGTTCTGTGAAGAATATCATCACATCTACGTGTGCGAGAGTTTTCGATCCCTGAAACCTGTTCACCGGAAGCATGCCGCCCATACAAAGAAACTGTGTCTCAATTGTCTGGGCCGACATCGCATAGGTGACAGCCTGTCGAAACGAGTGTGTCGGCGATGCAAGGGAAGACATCATACGTTGCTGCATATGCCAACAGGAACAGCACCCACCACAACATCTCGCTTAAAAGTGACCAGTCATGTCATCAACCACAACCTGGACGGACCTCGTGGGTTGCAACGTTACAACTCCGACCCGGCGGACTCGGTCGACCATAGGACTGCTGATTCCAAATCCCATCAGAGGACAAAAAGATATCCTCAGCCCAAAATACAAAGGTCATGGCTCTCGGTTCACACTGGTTCACCTCCGGGCCAGAAGGCTCGATTTATTTGTCCATTTTGCAACTCCTTTCACTAGTTAGGTTCATGTGAAGGATTTAAGGCGCTCACTGTGGATCAGCTTAAGGCCCAGGTTACCCAACGAAAGCTTTGTTTCAACTGCTTGGGAAGCCATTTGATGCGTGACTGTCTTTCCAACAAACGATGCCGACCGTGTCAAGGACGACACCACACACTTTTACATGCCGACTCAGGGACATCACGGTCATCGCCAGAGGTGGGAACCAGTTCTAACACCAATGAGAAATATCTTGTGGATGACATTGCAGAGTATTCCGTATTTTGTACAGACGGTAATGCAATGATAGATATATTCAGTGGGATGCTAGTCCAGAAAGTTAAGAGCTTAGTTTCAGGTACCTTGGCATATAATATAATGAACATGACAAACTTGACAGAGGTAAAAAATGTAATAGACTCTTTTGTTGGTATGGATAGAAGCAATTTAAATACTACCAATAATATCGAACACAGAACAACCGCGAGAAATAACCACTTTAACAGGAACCAAAGACCGAACCAAGTGATACATCGGAACAGGTACGAAAATAGGCAGGGCGAAGGTAGTGCCATAAGACAAGGTGGCAACCATAATAACTTCAGAGCAAACCGGGGACCAAGACAAAATATAGGTGATAACCACAATTGGATGTCAGGACCAAATAATGTTAGGCAAAACAACGAGAGATCAGTACAAAGACATCCACACCCAGGTAATAGTTTACAGAGCAGGCAAAGGCCAGACCACATGTCAGTGGACATGATAAATTGGCAGGAAGCTAGGGACGAAGCAGATGCATTTTTTACAAACTAGCCTCGGAAAATAGAATAGTATTAACACTGACTTTAGAAGGAGAAAAGTACCTAGCACTTTTAGACACAGGATCTACGATAAGTATCCTGAACGAAAGTAATACCCCAAGACTCAAATATAAAATAATAGATACGAATACGACATCAATAACGACAATCCAAGGAAAGGTGAACGAGCCGAGTAAAACGGTATCATCGGTGTGCCCGGTAGAGTTTAATTATCCAGTTAACGCAAGGATAAAATGGGTGGCATTGAAGATAGAAAAACCATACAATTTTATTATAGGGATGGATTGGATAGGTAAAAATGTTGAGAAAATTTGCTTGCAAAGCCAAGGGATTCAGTTAATAAATGGAGTGAGCCTTCCATTCGGGACAAAATCGATTGATGAGGAAGTCAATATACTCGAAGTAAGTGAAGTGCGAGATATCCAATTGAATCACTTAAGCGAACAAGAAAAGAGAGCAGTAGAACCTCTAATTAGGGAATTTAGCACGTTGCTGTACAGAGAAGGGGATATGTTAACAAAAACAAATACAATCGTTCATGAGATTAGGACAACCACTGACCAACAAATAAATTCAAGATTGTACAGGTACCCAAGGGCTCATGAAGCAGAAGTTAGAAGGCAAATGGAAGATATGGAGAGACAAGGAATCATACGAAAAAGTAAAAGTAGGTATAGCTCACCAATAATAGTAGTGCCAAAGAAGAAAGATAATTCAGGAGTGCAGAAATTCAGAATTGTAGTCGATTACAGAAGATTAAACCAAGTCACGATAGACGACAAATACCCAACACCTAACATGGAAAGTATTCTAGATAAGCTAGGAAAAGCACAGTATTTTAGTACATTCGATCTCGCAAAAGGCTATCATCAAATTAAGATGGCAGAGAAAGACGTAGAAAAGACAGCTTTTGTTACCCCAGGGGGACTCTACGAATTTATCCGAATGCCGTTCGGACTAAAAAATGCATCAGCCACTTTTCAACGAATGATGAACAATATTCTACGCGAATACATCAATAAGATATGCGTCGTATACATTGATGATATTCTGATATTTTCTACTTCGTTAGAAGAACACATAAGCTCCCTGAGAAAAGTCTTTACCAGGCTTCGAGAGTATAATCTAAAGATTCAGACAAATGCAGCTTCTTGAAGAAAGATACCGAGTTTCTAGGTCATGTTCTGACCAAGGAAGGTATGAAACCGAATCCGGAAAAGATAAGAGTTATACAAGAGCTAGAGGTACCCAAAACCGAGAGACAACTGAAAGGATTCTTAGAAGCAACTGGATTTTATAGAAAGTTTGTTAAGGGTTATTCGAAGATAGCATATCCAATGATCAAATATCTGAAGAAAGGATGTAAGATTAATCCAAGAGATCCACAATACATAGCAGCGTTTGAAAACCTGAAGAGTCTGCTATCTTCCCATCCAATTCTAAGATATCCAGATTTCGACCAAACGTTCGTAGTAACAACAGATGCAAGTGACAATGCCATAGGAGCAGTACTGTCGCAACAAGGACACCCAGTATGCTTCATATCCAGGACTCTCAACAATCATGAGAAAAACTATAGCACCACGGACAAGGAATTTTTAGCAATAGTGTACGCAGTCACTTACTTCAGGCCATATCTATACGGGAGCAAATTTAAGATATTAACAGATTATGTGCCAATCAAATACCTAAACAGCAAATACAAAGGTAGAGAATATTCACAGAGGCATCAACGATGGTTGCTAAAACTCCAAGAGTTCAATTATGAAATCGAGTACCTTCAAGGGAAAGAGAATAAGGTAGCAGATTTCCTGAGTAGATTAGAGCGCCCAGAGAAAATAAACGAAAACAACGAAGACGAATCTAACCTAGCAATCTCTAACAGCGCAACTTGTCATTCTGTAGATGAGCAGAGATTGGATCACATAGGGATAAAAGACGAAATAGTCAACAAGTATAGGACACAGATCATACTAACTTACAGCCCTATAAAAGAAGTCCAAGTGGTCCATAAAAGAACAATACTAGAGATAGATCCGCTGGGGAATAGAAGTAGCATAGAAGAAACGATGGAAAAGTATATCAGAAGAGGCCGCATCGGAATTTACTCAGAAGTTCAAGATGCAGACTACCACAAGGTGCAGCTAATCCTAATATCGCTGTTCTCGTTTGATGAAAAGATCAAATTCATACGATGCTCCAGAAGGGCACAAGAAATCAAAACAGAGGAAGAATTGCATAAGCAACTGTCCCTGTATCATACAAAAGGATCGATGCACAGCGGAATCAACGAGAGCTACCATAGTCTGAAGGAGAAAATATACTTTCCAAAGCTTCGCGAACACATTTGCCTCATAATTAGCAATTGTAGCAAGTGCAGAGAGATAAAATATGATAGGAAACCCATCAAAGCTAAATTCGAAAGGACGGAAACGCCTCAAGAAGAGAATGAAACTATTCACCTCGACATATTTCACTTCAAGAAGCATGCTTTTGTGACAACAATAGACAAAATAACAAAGTTCGCAACAGCGTACAGCATAACCGATAGAAACTGGAGGGCTAAGAAAGCCATAATAATAGAACAGTTCGCAAAATTCGGAAAGCCAAAGAAGATCGTAATGGACAACGAATTTAGGGCAGAGCTGCTGACAGAATTCCTACGCAACGAACTTGTAGAAGTTCATCTAACCAAGCCAAACAGTCACACTGGCAATGCGGATATAGAGCGCCTACACTCAACCTTATTAGAGATAATAACCGGAATTGAGGATAGAGAGCTCTCGGCTGAGATGAAGATACAGATAGCTATAGGTTACTATAACAATCGATATCACTCCACAATAAAATGCTCAATGCTGTGGCAAGGCAAAAGTTGAGACAAAGGATAGAAAACACCAAACATCGGGTGATAAGTAAAAGGAACCTAGACAGGGAAAGCTAGAAGGAGAGTAGGAAAGAAGGTCACATAAGAAATTACAAAAGACTGAGACATAAGGATGAACCATATTATAGAATAGCTCCACTAAATAATATTCATGCGACCAACATTAAAAGACCTCTCAAAATTTCAGATGATGATCGTGACGGTAGTGTTGCTATTAATGCAACCGAGAGTGCAAGGGCAGCTACAGGTCAACCCAATCCAGGAAGAAATAGGCTACACCATAATCAAAACAAAGGAGGTAAACGTGGTAAACCAAACCGACACCATCCTACACGTAATTAATATAAGTAGTATAGAGAGCATTTTATCGCAAATAAATAACGATGTAGAGAACCTAGAGTTAGATAACAAAGAACTAGTGAGGGCAGTAATCTCAGATATAAAGACAAAACTGAGATCGATAACATCCGGGCAAGTTAGAAATAAAAAAGAGGGATCCTTAACATAGTAGGGTCGGCACAAAAATGGCTTTTCGGAACTATGGACGATGCAGATAGGCAGGAAATCTTACAGCATTTAGAGTTTAACGAAAATAATAACCATAAGGCTATAGAGAATCTGAACAAACAGATTGCCATTAATAAGCATTTCAGCGATTCGTTCAGTATATTAAAAGAGGCCATAGAACAGGGTAGAAACAAAACAGCAGACATGGTCAATACGGTATCTAGGCAAGAAAACGTTCTGCAACGACACTCGGTGTATTTGGACCAAATGCTAAAACTAAGATATTGTTGTATTCCAGAATACTACCCTTTATTAAATTTAACACTGAATCTCCTTACACATCCTTAAAAAATTCCCTTAACATATATTACATTCTCACTTAATACATACCATTCATAAACATTCGCAATATTGCCAGTTACAGCACATTTAATAACATGCCCCTTTTCATAACTTGCCCCTTTTTATTTCAAAACAGAGCACTTTGATTTTCGTTCAAATTTTATTCAATTTAAAAGTCACAGAAACTAAAAGAATACTTTGTTAAAATTTGTTTTGTTCATGTTATAATTTCCAGTAAATTAGAACATAATGTTCCATAAGTAGAGAAAAAATTCATTTGTAAAATCAGTTGAGATTGGAACTTGGTAGAGTTTAGTTCTGGCAGTTGGAAGAAGAAGTTTAGTTTGAGAGTTCTAGTTGGAGATTACAGTGGAAGAATTGTTTGAGTTAGCAATTGAATTGAAAGTTTTAGTGTGAGTTTTGTTATTTAAAAAAAAAAAAAAAAGGAGAAGCTGTAATAAAAATAAACAAAGTAACACACAATAAAAGAAAAGAAACTATAGAAACCGCCCACATAAGCAAACAATTTTTCAATTCAAAAACGGACAACTTTATATCAAGAATTGAAATCAAACAAAACATGAATTGATGAAAGAAGATTAAATAAAGGAATACTAAAAGGTCCCCGCTCTTCCCTCATCCGAGGAAGCACGGCGCCGGACGTAAACACTGGTGGCATCGGTGCAGGATTACAAATAATCGGTGGGATGATCCAACCAAAGGATCCCATAAATAAAATAAACTTTCTCTTCAAGAGTGCGGAGGAGAAGAGCGTTGTGTTTTCTCTGGTCGGCTGCTTTAATATGTGGAACATGGTGATAAGAATGTGTCCGGAGTTCAGCCGTCTGATAAGTAAATGCACTTATCGTTGATAGGTGACGAGATGTGTAGCTGGGAGGAGTCGTATGTGCCTATAATTGGCTTTGTGTTTTTGGTGATACCAGTTGCCGTTGGGCTTTGATAATTATTTAGGATGATGTAACAAAGTACAATGTTTGCAGTATGCAGTCTTTTAGGTTACAATATTTGTGCAATATTTGTTAGAGAAATTTAAAGGGGCTTATAATACAAAGGTTAATGTATAATATATTTATAGTACAATTGATGCGGTATAATATTACAAGGGTTAACGTATATAATATTTGGGAACGTTGACTCGCGCGAACCGATAGTGCAATTAGGGTATCTTGTGTTTACTTAAGATACTCTAAACGGATTACACAATTGATCTGATTGTACGGATCACGAGGCAGAAGCGCACGTGCTGACTCGTCGGCGGTTAGTTAGAAATTGTTCATATATTTTGCTGATGCAAATGAGGAGCGAAATGCGGCGGAAGCTTGAGGGGTGATGCGTTGGTTTCCCAACTTTTGCTGTTGGACAAACAATAGCATGTTTCCAAACTTGGGGAAATTACCCCGTATTGTAGGCATTGTGTACCACTGGACTACCACCATCCTCGAAAGTGAGGCCACGACTGTTTTGAAAGGTTTCTCCGATGATGTTTGCTTTATTGCTGTCATTCTTGACAACAACGAGAGGATGGGAGCGAACATGCAGGCTAAAGTCTCTGCTTTCAACCCGGCTAAGGCCAGGACGATCCTTGTCCCTGTTCAATCCAAGTTGACATGCAGTCTCCACGTGACATCCCTGGATAGGTACTTTAGCACCCTCCAAGTAGTGAACCAATGCATGCAGCGACATCCTGAGAAAGTTTGGCGCAAATCTAATAACCTTGCCCGGAAAAACGAATTATTATGGACAATTTAACAAGTCTCGGATATGGACCGGATACCGGTAGAAAGAATTGCTAATTAAGGCCAAGACCGGATCCTGGTTGTTGTGCCGATGATGATGATGATGATTGACAACAACATCGTTGTGGATGATGGGGCCAGTGATACGAGAAGTGCTGTGTATCTTTTTAATGTTTTTGTAAACATTCTGGCCCATCTGAATACCCTTCAGTTTGTCTTCCAATTGTCGGGTACGACTGTTTTGGATTCTCTGTTTTTCAGTGTACCAATATTGTGAACGATAGGTCACAATAATGGTTCCTTTTGCGTAAAGCGATGACGGTGTTACATTCCAAGACCACCCAGCCAAATATTCATATCGGGCGAAACTCTATTCAATTTTCGGATCACATAAGGTGAATCTATGGGTCTTATGGTCTTGGTAGGTGCCGGCTCGACACAGGTTCACCAAGACGTCCCAAACTCCGTACCCGTTCTTCGTTTTTGTGGTTGCTTTGCTCACTGGTGGTCTTGTCGATCAGGGAAAAACCATCTGGTCTATTTCTTCTAATGTCTTTATTCTTTATTTGAGCAAGAATAAAATTTAGCATTATTAATATCGTACAAAAGGTATTCTTAGGTAAAACTTATTTTCTTATGTTCTTAAGTACAACTTACTTTATGTTGTACACAGTATTTTAATTATTACAAAACTTACTTTAAGTTGTACACGGTATTTTAATTATTACAAAACTTACTTTATGTTGTACACGGTATTTTAATTATTACAAAACTTACTTTAAGTTGTACACGGTATTTTAATTATTACAAAACTTACTTTAAGTTGTACACGGTATTTTAATTATTACAAAACTTACTTTATGTGGTGCACAGTATTTTAATTATTACAAAACTTACTTTATGTTGTACACGGTATTTTAATTATTACAAAACTTACTTTATGTTGTACACAGTATTTTAATTATTACAAAACTTACTTTAAGTTGTACACGGTATTTTAATTATTACAAAACTTACTTTAAGTTGTACACGGTATTTTAATTATTACAAAACTTACTTTAAGTTGTGCACAGTATTTTAATTATTACAAAACTTACTTTATGTTGTGCACAGTATTTTAATTATTACAAAACTTACTTTATGTTGTACACGGTATTTTGATTATTACAAAACTTACTTTATGTTGTACACGGTATTTTGATTATTACACAACTTACTTTACGTTGGCACAGTATTTTAATTATTACAAAACTTACTCTAAGTTGTACACGGTATTTCAATTATTACAAAACTTACTTTATGTGGTGCACAGTATTTTAATTATTACAAAACTTACTTTATGTTGTACACGGTATTTTAATTATTACAAAACTTACTTTATGTTGTACACGGTATTTTGATTATTACACAACTCACTTTACGTTGACACAGTATTTTAATTATTACCAAACTTACTTTAAGTTGTACACGGTATTTTAATTATTACAAAACTTACTTCAAGTTGTACGCGGTATTTTAATTATTACAAAACTTACTTTAAGTTGTGCACAGTATTTTAATTATTACAAAACTTACTTTAAGTTGTGCACAGTATTTTAATTATTACAAAACTTACTTTAAGTTGTACACGGTATTTTGATTATTACAAAACTTACTTTACGTTGACACAGTATTTTAATTATTACAAAACTTACTTTATGTGGTGCACAGTATTTTAATTATTACAAAACTTACTTTATGTTGTACACGGTATTTTAATTATTACAAAACTTACTTTATGTTGTACACGGTATTTTGATTATTACACAACTCACTTTACGTTGACACAGTATTTTAATTATTGCCAAACTTACTTTAAGTTCTACACGGTATTTTAATTATTACCAAACTTACTTTAAGTTGTACAGGGTATTTTAATTATTACAAAACTTACTTCAAGTTGTACACGGTATTTTAATTATTACAAAACTTACTTTAAGTTGTGCACAGTATTTTAATTATTACAAAACTTACTTTAAGTTGTACAAGGTATTTTAATTATTACAAAACTTACTTCAAGTTGTACACGGTATTTTAATTATTACAAACCTTACTTCAAGTTGTACACGGTATTTTAATTATTACAAAACTTACTTTAAGTTGTACGGGGTATTTTAATTATTACCAAACTTACTTTAAGTTGTACACGGTATTTTAATTATTACAAAACTTACTTCAAGTTGCGCACAGTATTTTAATTATTACAAAACTTACTTTATGTTGTACACGGTATTTTAATTATTATATAACTTACTTTAAGTTGTACACAGTATTTTAATCATTACAAAACTTACTTCAAGTTGTACACGGTATTTTAATTATTACAAAACTTACTTTAGGTTGTACACGGTATTTTAATTATTACAAAACTTACTTTATGTTGTACACGGTATTTTGATTATTACAAAACTTACTTCAAGTTGTACACGGTATTTTAATTATTACAAAACTTACTTTATGTTGTACACGGTATTTTGATTATTACACAACTTACTTTACGTTGACACAGTATTTTAATTATTACCAAACTTACTTTAAGTTGTGCACAGTATTTTAATTATTACAAAACTTACTTTATGTTGTACACGGTATTTTAATTATTACAAAACTTACTTTATGTTGTACACGGTATTTTGATTATTACACAACTCACTTTACGTTGACGCGGTATTTTAACTATTACCAAACTTACTTTAAGTTGTACACGGTATTTTAATTATTACAAAACTTACTTCAAGTTGTACACGGTATTTTAATTATTACAAAACTTACTTTAAGTTGTGCACAGTATTTTAATTATTACAAAACTTACTTTAAGTTGTACACGGTATTTTAATTATTACAAAACTTACTTTAAGTTGTGCACAGTATTTTAATTATTACAAAACTTACTTCAAGTTGCACACGGTATTTTAATTATTACAAAACTTACTTTATGTTGTGCACGGTATTTTAATTATTACAAAACTTACTTTATGTTGTACACGGTATTTTAATTATTACAAAACTTACTTTATGTTGTACACGGTATTTTAATTATTACAAAACTTACTTTATGTGGTGCACAGTATTTTAATTATTACAAAACTTACTTTATGTTGTACACGGTATTTTAATTATTACAAAACTTACTTCAAGTTGTACACGGTATTTTAATTATTACAAAACTTACTTTATGTGGTGCACAGTATTTTAATTATTACAAAACTTACTTTATGTTGTACACGGTATTTTAATTATTACAAAACTTACTTTATGTTGTACACGGTATTTTAATTATTACAAAACTTACTTTATGTGGTGCACAGTATTTTAATTATTACAAAACTTACTTTATGTTGTACACGGTATTTTAATTATTACAAAACTTACTTCAAGTTGTACACGGTATTTTAATTATTACAAAACTTACTTTAAGTTGTGCACAGTATTTTAATTATTACAAAACTTACTTCAAGTTGTACACGGTATTTTAATTATTACAAAACTTACTTTATGTTGCGCACGGTATTTTAATTATTACAAAACTTACTCTAAGTTGTACACGGTATTTTAATTATTACAAAACTTACTTTATGTTGTGCACGGTATTTTAATTATTACAAAACTTACTCTAAGTTGTACACGGTATTTTAATTATTACAAAACTTACTTTATGTTGTGCACAGTATTTTAATTATTACAAAACTTACTCTAAGTTGTACACGGTATTTTAATTATTACAAAACTTACTTTATGTTGTGCACGGTATTTTAATTATTACAAAACTTACTCTAAGTTGTACACGGTATTTTAATTATTACAAAACTTACTTCAAGTTGCGCACAGTATTTTAATTATTACAAAATTTTCTTTAGGTTGTACACGGTATTTTAATTATTATAAAACTTACTTTAAGTTGTACACAGTATTTTAATCATTACAAAACTTACTTCAAGTTGTACACGGTATTTTAATTATTACAAAACTTACTTTATGTTGTGCACAGTATTTTAATTATTACAAAACTTACTTTATGTTGTACACGGTATTTTAATTATTACAAAACTTACTTTAAGTTGTACACGGCATTTTAATTATTACAAAACTTACTTTACGTTGGCACAGTATTTTAATTATTACAAAACTTACTTTATGTTGTACACGGTATTTTGATTATTACACAACTTACTTTACGTTGACACAGTATTTTAATTATTACCAAACTTACTTTAAGTTGTGCACAGTATTTTAATTATTACAAAACTTACTTTAAGTTGTACACGGTAATTTATATCATTACAAAACTTACTTTATGTGGTGCACAGTATTTTAATTATTACAAAACTTACTTTATGTTGTACACGGTATTTTAATTATTACAAAACTTACTTTATGTTGTACACGGTATTTTAATTATTACAAAACTTGCTTCATGTGGTGCACAGTATTTTAATTATTACAAAACTTACTTTATGTTGTACACGGTATTTTAATTATTACAAAACTTACTTTAAGTTGTACACAGTATTTTAATTATTACAAAACTTACTTCAAGTTGTACACGGTATTTTAATTATTACAAAACTTACTTTATGTTGTGCACGGTATTTTAATTATTACAAAACTTACTCTAAGTTGTACACGGTATTTTAATTATTACAAAACTTACTTTATGTTGTGCACGGTATTTTAATTATTACAAAACTTACTTCAAGTTGTACACGGTATTTTAATTATTACAAAACTTACTTTATGTTGTACACGGTATTTTAATTATTACAAAACTTACTCTAAGTTGTACACGGTATTTTAATTATTACAAAACTTACTTTATGTTGTGCACAGTATTTTAATTATTACAAAACTTACTTTATGTTGTACACGGTATTTTGATTATTACACAACTTACTTTACGTTGGCACAGTATTTTAATTATTACAAAACTTACTCTAAGCTGTACACGGTATTTCAATTATTACAAAACTTACTTTATGTTGTGCACAGTATTTTAATTATTACAAAACTTACTTTATGTTGTACACGGTATTTTGATTATTACAAAACTTACTTCAAGTTGTACACGGTATTTTAATTATTACAAAACTTACTTTATGTTGTGCACAGTATTTTAATTATTACAAAACTTACTTTATGTTGTGCACAGTATTTTAATTATTACAAAACTTACTTTATGTTGTACACGGTATTTTGATTATTACCCAACTTACTTTACGTTGACACAGTATTTTAATTATTACCAAACTTACTTTATGTTGTGCACAGTATTTCAATTATTACAAAACTTACTTTATGTGGTGCACAGTATTTTAATTATTACAAAACTTACTTTATGTTGTACACGGTATTTTAATTATTACAAAACTTACTTTATGTTGTACACGGTATTTTGATTATTACACAACTCACTTTACGTTGACACAGTATTTTAATTATTACCAAACTTACTTTAAGTTCTACACGGTATTTTAATTATTACCAAACTTACTTTAAGTTGTACAGGGTATTTTAATTATTACAAAACTTACTTCAAGTTGTACACGGTATTTTAATTATTACAAAACTTACTTTAAGTTGTGCACAGTATTTTAATTATTACAAAACTTACTTTAAGTTGTACACGGTATTTTAATTATTACAAAACTTACTTTAAGTTGTGCACAGTATTTTAATTATTACAAAACTTACTTCAAGTTGTACACGGTATTTTAATTATTACAAAACTTACTTTAAGTTGTGCACAGTATTTTAATTATTACAAAACTTACTTTAAGTTGTACACGGTATTTTAATTATTACAAAACTTACTTTAAGTTGTGCACAGTATTTTAATTATTACCAAACGTACTTTAAGTTGTACAGGGTATTTTAATTATTACCAAACTTACTTTAAGTTGTACACGGTATTTTAATTATTACAAAACTTGCTTTATGTGGTGCACAGTATTTTAATTATTACAAAACTTACTTTATGTTGTACACGGTATTTTAATTATTACAAAACTTACTTTATGTTGTGCACAGTATTTTAATTATAACAAAACTTACTTCACGTTGTACACGGTATTTTGATTATTACACAACTTACTTTACGTTGACACAGTATTTTAATTATTACCAAACTTACTTTAAGTTGTGCACGGTATTTCAATTATTACAAAACTTAGTTAATGTGGTGCACAGTATCTTAATGATTACAAAACTTACTTTATGTTGTACACGGTATTTTAATTATTACTAAACTTACTTTATGTTGTGCACAGTATTTCAATTATTACAAAACTTACTTTATGTGGTGCACAGTATTTTAATTATTACAAATCTTACTTTATGTTGTACACGGTATTTTAATTATTACAAAACTTACTTTATGTTGTACACGGTATTTTGATTATTACACAACTCACTTTACGTTGACACAGTATTTTAATTATTACCAAACTTACTTTAAGTTCTACACGGTATTTTAATTATTACCAAACTTACTTTAAGTTGTACAGGGTATTTTAATTATTACAAAACTTACTTCAAGTTGTACACGGTATTTTAATTATTACAAAACTTACTTTAAGTTGTGCACAGTATTTTAATTATTACAAAACTTACTTTAAGTTGTACACGGTATTTTAATTATTACAAAACTTACTTTAAGTTGTGCACAGTATTTTAATTATTACAAAACTTACTTCAAGTTGTACACGGTATTTTAATTATTACAAAACTTACTTTAAGTTGTGCACAGTATTTTAATTATTACAAAACTTACTTTAAGTTGTACACGGTATTTTAATTATTACAAAACTTACTTTAAGTTGTGCACAGTATTTTAATTATTACCAAACGTACTTTAAGTTGTACAGGGTATTTTAATTATTACCAAACTTACTTTAAGTTGTACACGGTATTTTAATTATTACAAAACTTGCTTTATGTGGTGCACAGTATTTTAATTATTACAAAACTTGCTTTATGTGGTGCACAGTATTTTAATTATTACAAAACTTACTTTATGTTGTACACGGTATTTTAATTATTACAAAACTTACTTTATGTTGTGCACAGTATTTTAATTATAACAAAACTTACTTTACGTTGTACACGGTATTTTGATTATTACACAACTTACTTTACGTTGACACAGTATTTTAATTATTACCAAACTTACTTTATGTTGTGCACGGTATTTCAATTATTACAAAACTTAGTTAATGTGGTGCACAGTATCTTAATGATTACAAAACTTACTTTATTTTGTACACGGTATTTTAATTATTACTAAACTTACTTTATGTTGTGCACAGTATTTTAATTATTACAAAACTTACTTTATGTTGTACACGGTATTTTGATTATTACACAACCCACTTTACGTTGACACAGTATTTTAATTATTACCAAACTTACTTTAAGTTGTACACGGTATTTTAATTATTACCAAACTTACTTTAAGTTGTACACGGTATTTTAATTATTACAAAACTTACTTCAAGTTGTACACGGTATTTTAATTATTACAAAACTTACTTTATGTTGTGCACAGTATTTTAGTTATTACAAAACTTAATGTTGATGTATTTAATAATTTATTTCATTTTGGCGATGACGTAATAGAATTTCCTATTGGATCATATGAGATTGAAGATATAGATGACATTATTCAAGAAATTATCGAAATGCATAATGAGAACCACGATAATAAAATATCAATCAAAATACAAGCAAATAATAATACTTTAAAATGTGTAATTTATAGTACTGTAGAAATAGATTTTTCCCAACCTAACTCTATTGGATCGCTTCTGGAGTTCAGCAAGAAAAAGCTAGAAGCAAACAAAGTGCATGAATCAGATCTTTACGTTGATATAAATAGAGTAAACATTGTGCGAATTGAATGTAATTTAATTGATGAATCATATATCAATAATCGACCTGCTCATATACTACACGAATTTTCGGTTAACGTTAGTCCGGGGTATAAAATAGTTGAAGTTCCTCGCAATGTTATCTATTTACCAGTGAACGCTAAGAGGATAAGTTCTATAACATTGAATCTCTTAGATCAAAACGGAAATTTTATAAACTTTCGAGGTGAAACGGTAACAGCTCGATTACACCTTAAACGCCACCAATGATAATATATGACAGCTCATCTCATCCCTCATATAATAAAAGGACAGGTGCTACCATTAACACTACCAATATACTCTCAACTTCTGCTAAGAGAACATCAAAACTTACTCTACAAAATCAACAACTTCTGCTATCATTGGGATACAGATTGAAAAATTAAATTAAATCTAACAAAAGACATGCTGAATATTTTCGAAGAACCAGAATTTGAGGAGAGTATCTCAAAATTGGAATATCATACCTACTCGCCATACTTGAATAATTTCGAGAAAAATGACATCATTCAAATCTGTGTCCAACATCAAAATCTTAATAACTTGCCGTCAGAAAGTTACATTTATATTGAAGGTACTGTATCGAAAACTGATGGATCGGCAGTTGAGAAAACAAAACTTGTGAATAATGGAGTAGCTTTCTTATTCGACGAAATTCGTTATGAATTAAATGGTGTGGAAATTGATAGCAATCGTAATGCTGGCATCACATCAACTATTAAAAATTATGTTTCTTTAAATAAAAATGAAAGTGATATGCTGTTTAATGCATCTTGGTCTCCTGATTCCTCAATCAATGTCAATGGTTTCTACTTTAATTTTTGCATACCCCTAAATAAATTATTGGGATTTGCTGAAGACTACAAAAGAGTAATTCCAAACGGACGCCATGAATGATTTAATTCTAACACGCTCCCGTACAGATGACAATTCATTAATTTCTGACGCAGATGAAAAAGCAAAGATAAACTTGCTGAAAATACAATGGAAAATTCCTCACATTACATTGTCTGATTCTTTCAAATTAAAGCTATACAAACCTATTAATGATGGACAATCTATGAAAATTGCTTTCCGGAACTGGGATCTATATGAATATCCTGCCTTACCTAGTACTAATCATCATATTTGGAATGTGAAGACAACCTCTCAAATGGAAAAGCCGCGCTATATTATCCTTGCTCTGCAAACCAACAAACGTAATTTACTTAAAGAAAATCCAGCTAATTTTGATCATTGTAACATTACTAATGTGAAAGCCTATTTAAATTCCGATGCTTATCCATGTGAAGATTTAAATCTATCATTTGATAAAAATAACTACAGTTTACTATACAATATGTACTGTAGCTTTCAAAAAACCTTCTATAATCGCCTAGTTGCTGAACCTTTATTGTCAAGAGAAGCATTCAAATCACAATTTTCGTAATAGATTGCAGACATCAAAGTGAAATAATAAAAAACGGACCAGTTGATATTCGTATTGAAATTAAAACATCAAAAATAATTCCTCCTAATACGTCTGCATACTGTTTGATGTTACACGATCGCATTATAAACTATAATCCATTGAGTCAAATAGTTTCTCGAGAAATGTAATCGTTACTTGTATGTTAGCTCTCGCTGAAGAAACACATATACGCCCGGCAATTGAAAATGTATTTTATTTTCGACGTTCAAGGATTCAGAGGATCAAATAATAAGTTTATTCCAAAGGAAATAGCTGTACTGCGCAATGGACATCATCAGCATTTCATCTTAAAACCACCATACAAGTTTAATCAGCTATCACCATCGCTAAGAAGGCAAGCTCAATGGCTTTATCACAATCATCATGGTTTATCCTGGAATGGAGGAGTCACAACATTTTCAGAAGTTAGAAAATATCTTCAAGATAATATACAAGATTCTATTGTTTACGTTAAAGGAATGGAAAAAACTCAATGGATGAAGGAATTACTACAGAATGAAAATGTTGAAGTAACGGACATTGAAGAAGTTGGATGTCCTAATTTAAGGGAATTGAAGCGTCTCTATCCCAATGAAATGAAATGTACAAACCACAATAAATGCTGGGCACTACAAAATGTTTTTCTGTTGAAAAAGTTCCTAAATGGAAGACGATAAAAATAAAACATGTTATTTCTTTAAAATATGAATTTGTTTTTATTTCATTTATGATTATCAAGAAATCTACGTTTTTTCTGCACTGGGTTTGTATGTTGTTTTTATTTCTGCTACAGTTAACAGATTACAACCGAGACACAAGCCAAAAGCACAACCCATTCATCAACATCATAGAGCAAAAAGCCCCCGCCCCCGCCTTGTTATTGCATCTGTTTGAATACTGGCTTAGGTCTGCGTCTTAGGTGAAGTCAGTTTTAAGTTCCAGCAAAAACAACTCATTTCCCATACAAATCCACAAACAACAAAATTCCCGTATATATTACTCAGTTTAATGACAATAAGATTAAAAAGTACAACAAAGACAACGTTTTTTTATTTCTACCACAATTAACAGCTTACAACCGAGACAAAAGCCTAAAGCACAACCCATTCATCATCATGGCTTAGGTCTGCGTCTTAGGTGAAGTCAACTAGCTTAGCTCGGTGTCTTAGGTGAAGTCAACTAGCTTAGCAAGCCTATAGCAAGCAAAACCATTCACCACCTAAGCACAAACCCATTAGCAAAAACATAAACCCCATCACAAAAAGCACCGATATCACCACCTAAGCACAAATCCATTATCAAAAAGCCCCAATACTCACCACCACCTACAAAAAGCCCAATAGCCAACAAAAGCATTCACCACCACCACCTGCAAAAACCTCGATATCATCACCTAAACACAAAATCCAACAACTACATACCCATTCGATTACGACATCAACCAACAACCAGCGATAAGAATACTACAAACTATACCCAATTAATACCAATACTACTATTTCCATCTCAGATAAGAACCCACAATCATTAATCGCATCCACAAAATATCACAATTAACACCAATACTCATAAGAAATACACTAAATACTACTATTTCCACCTCACATAAGACACACCACCCATGAATCACATACCACTATCAACACTCACCACACAACACACACATCTTCACCTTCACGTAGAGCTTTGAGACAGAAAAGAGCTTTTGAGCCAGAAAATTGGGGCGGAACCCGTATAACCCGACTACTTCGGCTGTATGTACGCTTGGTGCGTTTATTTGTGGTCGATGGGTGCGTACACTGAGCAGGTTTTCAAACTACTGCTTCCATCTTGTCACGATAGTGTTTGTTTCTGTGACCAGACAGCCGTTTGCATCTCGGATTAATTTGACTCTCCCTCAGTAACCATTTCTAATTGAATTTATGCCGGCATACATACCTCTGATGTTGTTTGCTTTAGAATTTTCAAGGATTTTTTCGATCCGAGCCTTTTCCCATTCGCGTTTTTTTGCGTTTGAAGAGTCTCATTGTCCCTCTCCGAATCGTCGCGTATCTTTCTGCGTTGACTTCATCATATCTTTCTAAGTGGATTGCTCTGAGGCGTTTTCGTTCTTCGAACTTCGCCCTGCACTCATTGTCAAACCAAGGTTTGGACTTAATTGTTTTCTTAAATCCCAATACCTCTTGGGCTGTTAGTTTGATTGTGTCTCTGATCGATGTCCATTTAGTATCCACACTATTAGCTTCCTCACAGCTCCCATTTTCTAGAATGCTAAATCTATTCGTCAGTTCGTCTTGATATTCAACCCTTTTGCGCAAGTCTTTCAGTTTATCAATGTCGAACTTTTTGCTCGTATCCCGTGACTGCCCATGTGGGATTTCTGCGAGGCGACTCCTGATTTTGCCCATCACTAGAAGATGATCGGAGTCGCAATCTGCTCCTCTATATGATCTTACGTCAAGGATATTCGAGTGGTGTCTTTTGTCTATGAGGAAGTGGTCTATTTGGTTACGCGTTACGCCATCGGGTGATATCCATGTGGCTTTATGGATTTACTTGTGCTTGAACATCGTGCAGTTTCGCTACCAGATCTTTTGACACTGCGAACGTGATAATTCGAATTCCATTATCATTTGAAACGTCGTGCAGACTTTCTTTACCTATAGTTGGTTGGAAGATATCTTCCTTTCCAATTTTCGCATTGAGGTCCCCAAGGGGGATTTTAACATCGAACGATGAGATCCCATCAAATAGTTCTTCTAGGGTCTCGTAGAACGTGTCCTTATTTTCTTCGTCTGTAGACTCCGTTGGGGCGTGTACGTTTATAAATATTAATTGTATCATGGTCCCTGTATTTTTAGCACAGACATTCGGTCATTAATAAATTGCACATCTTTTACATGGGGCATAATCTTCTTGCTTATGATGAAGCTGGTTCCGAGGTTATGAGTATCGCTTCCTCCACACACCAGTGTAGTTCCGTTTCGATTACTTGATGTGGGAGTCGGACTTCCTGAAGCGCGATCATTTTATATTGTTTCGCGTTTTATACGACCGTCTGTATCGCGACTGGTTTATATAACGTTCGAACATTCCACGTGCCAACGCGTATATCCCGCTTTTTCCGTTTTTCCCTGCGTCTTTTTTTTGCCGAGTCGGTGTTTTCTTGATGATTTGTTCCCTTATGATAATGTCGGCTTATCACACCTACGCCTACCGAGTTTTTTGTGGGATTGTTTTTTGTGTATTGGTCATCCATTTCATTGGATCACTCTGTGGTTTCAAATGGTCCGCCATTCTTTTGCCCCTCTTTGATATGGTAAGGTCTGCTTACTGCTCTGATTTGACCCGTCAAAGAGGCGCCGTTATAATACAGCCGGTATACCCCTGGCTGCAAACCATCCAATGGGCACGGTGACGCGTAGTACCCTGGATTAGGGGCGGTAGATCATTATGTGTTACTCCTCGCTAGCCTGTCTGACATGGGTGGCCCTGCCGGAAGCGTATGCTACCGTCAGCATAGCCTGAGTGATTCATCGTAGTTTAAGCCCCCACACCACGTCAAGGTTTCTACCAAGCGGGGGTGTGGATGGTTCTGATGCGTTATAAAAAAAATGAAAACAAAAACCAAACATATGGGCTCGCCGTTAAAACTATATGTTTTGATCACTCCGAACATGTCGTGACTTCTGGTCACTGGGATCTGTAAAAGTCTCCGTCGGTGTTTACAAATTCCAGTGGGCCAATGGGAATCAGGATAAGCACACGTACGTTCTTAATCGCTGTCTCTGTCTTCTAGCTGTCTTATCTATTTTCATGAGAATATTAGGTTTAGTTGTGGGTTATCTGAAAAGGCAATGGGTTATCTATATTGATAGTATTTAACGTACTGGATAAGTGGGGAAGTGTGTCTAACTAGATAGAGAGATGGTACGAAAGGAACCCTTTTACGAGATGTATCATCGTCATGAATTTTTGTTGGTGTGTGTGCATATGAGTATCATCTTGTGCAGTTCGTGTACTTGCGGTAATTCAACGGTGGAAAAGAATCTCTTATTATAAAGTGGAATGTTGTTGGGAAGGGTGCTTTGTTCAGTTTTAATACATTGGAATGGTTGCAGACAAAGGGATCTAAAGAGAGAAGAGTTCATAACGCAAGACTTATTATAACAAGTTTTCATCGATAGGGGCTAATAGCAACCATCAAACCTCCTGGAGTAGTTAATACATCTGTGGGGGTTCTCTTTATTACGCGGAGAACCAACCCACAATTACAACCCAATTTCGCCGCTAACCGCGCACCACGTCAACCCCAATCCCATTTGATGGCCTATTTCACCTGTATAAGGCATCTACCCAAAGGATGCATAACCTGAATTCATTCTTCTATGCAGATAATGCATAACTGAATTCAGCCTTTTTATGCCATATCTATTTCATGAACCACATGAGATTTCCGGTCGGAGATCAAAAATCTCACGTCTGGTTAGCAACAGCAAAAACTGGGCAAGCAACGCTTTTGCTACATAGCGAAACGGCTTGGGTTATATCGAATTCTTTTAGTTTTATTCCCACGCTGATATTATCCCAAGCCATCGCGGCGTCCTTCGACCTTCGCCAGACACGGCTATTCGCTGGAGCTCAATAAACTCAGAGTCAGGTGAATAGTACAGAAAAATATACTTTTCATCCCACCCCATTTTCCCTTCTCGGAGTGCATTTTTTGGTTCTGCACTCTGAGAGTAATTAAATACGAAACTGGGTCATGCGGTCACCAGTTGGTTGCATGCGAAAGCAAATCAACCCCGTGATCATCACGCTCTCCGTTTCAGTTTCCCATTCTCTCTAAGTCCATTGACTGTTGGGTCAATTCGCAAGAGTTTATTCACCTCGATGGACGGGAAAATGGGAGAATGCGGATGAGTATGCGATCAAGATTGGTTGATCGTGTGGGTAGAGTCAAGGCAGTCAAGTTTCAACCCCCGCGGAGTTTGCACACAGGAGTCGAGTAATCGCCGCGAGTGGAAAAAGTCGAGTTTAGTATCATCGGGTGTGAAAGTCGTGTACAGTCTTATTGTCCGCGTTATAAAATATTATTTCTCTTACATACATACATGTGATTTAATTGATTTTCGATTCTCGATAATAAGAAGAACTTAGAACTTAGAAACTCTCGTTTCGGAAACTTTTCTAAAAGTGATAACGAAACGCATAAGAGAAAAATCGAATGATAAATATCTGTGTACCTTATCCATTTAAACCAATTATAACAAACAATACCAGTGAACTATTTAGTGTGAAGCCTGGATTTAAATTTAATGCACTTACATATACACGGCGCCTCAATGCTATTAAGCGGTTTTTAAGCAAAAAACAAAAAACTAAAATAAATAAAAACTAAATAAAAAAAATAATAAAATAAAAACTAATTGCAACCAAATCAGTGCATTTTATTTTTCGCTGTCGTTGATTCTTGGATATTTTTTGAACGTGTGTTCGGCAGAACAAGTGTAGGGGATTCAATGAACCAGGTCCCATGCCGACACATCTAACAAGTATTCTTTCGAATACTCGAAGTCCTTCCAATTTAGCCGAATATATACAAAACTTTATTGAACAAATGTACGATATCCCAGATTGGATAGCAGAGAAGTTTGTCTTTGGTGCCAATTTCAAAATGTGTTGTAGTTGCTTAGACCGTCCATAAATGACGCCAAAATATTTTATACTATCTCAAAAACTAATCTGGATTTAAATATTTTGTGAATATCCAGAAGTAAGGTAAGGAAGCTTTCTATTTAGAATTATGACTGCAGTTTTCATTGGCTTAAGCCAGAGTTTTCATCGGCTGTAGTATAGAATTCGTAGAAGTAACTGCCTTGATGATTTGTTTCCAGTTAAGGCTGGACACGAGAAGGTCGTCCGCCTAACATATTTGCTTCACCCTTGCACCCAGAGATGATGAGGACGCATAGGGTTATCAGAATGTTTGTGCAGATTTTGGCGTGTCTCCCAAGCACCACATTAGTACCTAAAACGTGTGTTTTTCTTTACAGAATATTAATCTAAATCATATGTTAATCAATAGTAATTAATACAAAGTACTATTTCCCATCTTCGTGCTTTAAAAACACTTCTTATCATTAAAAAGTTATTTTTCTTTCAACAAGTAAATTATGGTGAAAAATAAAATACTAATCGAGCATCGGGAGATTCTATTAAAGTTTCAAATTGTGACTTTCAAAGTATAAATTATCTGTATAACCGCCACGCAGGTGTATTTGTGGTGGCGTTGAAAACTGAGCACAACTTTGTTGCCCTATACGGCTCAGGCTACTTAATGTTGTGTTGGAATTCCTTTCGTCTAGAATTCAGGAGACATATAGTGTCTTTGGTATGACATTTGTTTGATATCGGGTTTTAAAAGCCCCACACTTAAATTCAATGTAAATTCACCGCGCGAGAGATTAGCAATACTATTGCATAACATAATTTATTGCTCATATGCAATTATAATAAAACGCCTCTTTTTAATTTATTTCCTAAATATCACGTTTAATTGTTTATTATTACAATTATATCAAAACATTTATTTAATAAATTCCTTAAATATTAGAAGTAAAATCCTTTATTTTCCTCGCACGAAGTTTTTTTTCATTTCTTGTGCATGAACACTAGTGCCGAAATAATTTTGCAAATTATTTAGGGTAGAAAAATTGATAATAAATAATTTTTCCTTTAAATATACAACTGTTTGTTGTTCCTCTAGTGAGAAAAAAATCTTTTTAAAACAAAATGAATAAACTGTTTTTTTTTCTCCGTCTAATACTTTTCAAAACTTTTGAAATGTAATGCTTAAAGTTTGTTATCAGAAACAGTCAATCACGATGAATCGATGTCGTAAAAACGAATTAACCTTTGGTCTGAAAATATTATAATTTAGACATTAGAATGATTAAGGACCTAAAAGTATCTAACCTTCTATGTTATTGTCGTAAGCAACTACAGAAAGTGGTCGTAACTTGGTAACTTTATACATTTGAAACACTTCTAGTTGGATGCATGTGCCTCCTTTAGGAATATAGTCAAAATAAGCCAAAATGGATCCTTCGTTCCCATTTAATTGAACAGACTAAAAACAAAAAAAAATGGATAAATGAATTATGGAATGCTTTTTAATTGATATGTGGAATGCAGTACCTTTGCGTGTTCATTTTTTAGCATAATTTGCTCTAAAGTTGATTCATCGACGGTGTATCCTGACTGCAAGTTAATTTCCACTACAGTAATATTCGTTCTGGACGCCCGAAGTCTAGAGACACATATGTCAAATACAACCGCTTCTTTGTTCCGTCTTTTCACTGTAAAATTCGATACCAATTCTGTGGAGGTTTTTTCGAACAACATATTGTATCTGTAGTTTATGTATATGATTGCGAAACCAGTGCCACTTGTTTGGATACGTATCTTTCGCGTAGACTTCGGAAACTGAAAATATAAAAATATTCGATTTGTTTAACTGTGCAGACAAAATTCTGGAAAATAAAAATATTAATTGCATCATTCACGTATAATTAATGAAAATATTTCATCTTTCGTGTGCAAGGGAGGCTTAAAAACATGTTTCAACAAAGATGCTCACGGAACTGGAAAAGATTCCAAAGGATGTTAACGACGAATTCCTCGCTACTCTAGCTCTTACGCTTTGAAAGTCAATGATAATACGCAAGAGTAATGGAAATAGCAATATTCAATGCTGTAAATACAAGTTTTTCTAGTAAGGATATCTGTGGGGGTTCTTTAACCTTACGCAAGAACCACCCACAATTTCAACCCCAACTCCCTGGGCAAATCTGCAGTTACCTGAAAAAATTTCCTTCTTCAAGGTCATCTAATGCACCTAGTGCATTACCTGAAATTCCCTATAAAGAATTCTTACCATTCGTGCATCCAATGCATTTACTAAATTCCCTGAAAACAGTTCTTCACATCATACGAGCATCATAAATTCAAAAACTATTCGGCACCTTCGTTTGCCAAGCAAATCCCTGCCTCACATGTGCGCAGCAATTGTCCTTTCATGTACATTAGTTGGCGACCCGTTTGTCTAAAGACAATGCAACGCCAAGCAGCTTGTTTATTCAGCTGCAATAGACCCGCCCCATGATCTGTTTGTCTAACTGACAAACAATCACCATTTTCGCGCTTTGCCGCCGAAGATCGATTCCTTCTGCATACAGAACATGCAAACAAAAGAATCCGATTCTGTCCGCCGACAGAGATCCCATAAACAAATTTCCTGATAGCAATGCGTCTATTTACGCCGCTGCACCACTCATCCATGCTTTTTATGATGCCATTTGTCCATCTTACCTTTTTTTCAGATTTCGTTTCTCATGACCTTCGTTGCATGAGCAAACAATGATCCATTAGCACATCGCTAAGATCACCACACACACACCGATCTACGTACCAGAGATCGTCTCCTATTGATCACTGGACGAAAGGAAAATTTCATTTCCTTTTTTACCACACCATAGAGAGAAATTTTCACCTAGAACTGAGGGTAGAATGCAGGTCGGAATTCAACCCTCGGTGAGTCGTATTACAACCACCACAGGGGTCGGTCGGATCTTCTACCCTCCGACGTAGCGTGCACACGGTACGGTGCGATACGGAGTTATTAACTAAGTGCTACCTGTTTGTTCGTACGAGTTTCGTAAATATTATCCAAAGTTGCCTTGTATCCGAGGTGAAAATAATAAATTAAGTGAATATTAACATTACTTTGCATTTACCTTCGAAATTTAACAAATACATTGCCGCGGTAGAATAAGAATAACATTTGGCGGCATTATGTTTTGTTCTACAGTTCCATAAATTTGTAATCAGTATTAAGTTTAAGAAGGCCGTCAAATATAAACAGTAAATCAATGAACAGTATAGTGCATATAATCAATGTTAACAAATAGAACATCATCAAATAAAAGTTATTAATTACAAACAACAACATATCTTCGAGTGTTTTATTTTACTTACTTCTTGTGGATGGTTTGTTGCGGAGTTTTGTTTTGTTTTTCTGGTGAACAGTTTGCTGCGGCGGAACTGTGGGGGGTTTCTCTATTCTACATGAGAAACAACCCGCAATTCCAACCAACATTTCCACCTAATTTCGACCGCTTTCAGTGCGTCATACTTACCAATTTCCATTATATGTATTCCCCTGTAAAACATTTCAAACGGATGTATAGCTAAACTCATCATCCTTTGCAGATAATGCATAATTGAGTTTAGCTACATAAATGTCATACGGCAACTCCTTTCTTGCTAATCATGAGTTTCCCATCGGAAATCTCATAATGTCGGTTAGCAACAACAAGTCTAAAAGAACGACGCTGTTGCAAAATAGCAAAATAGCTGGGGTAATTTCAGCGTCTTAGAGTCTGGTTCTCACGCGAATTATTTCCCAAACATCAGCGGCGTCCTATCGACTTTCCCTCAGATCACCCATTCGCTTGGGATCAATGATCTCTCTTTGCAGGGGAGTAACATCCGCTAGGGTTCTCTCTCATTCGTATTTCTTTCCACGGTTCAATGCGCTTTAACTACACCATAGCCGTACCACTGGGTCAGTCGGTCGTGTCAGTAGCTGCATCTGATACCAACACACACAACCAAAGCTACCCCGAGATCACAGCATATCATGTTTTCTGTTCTCTCATTCTTCGTGTCCGTCAATTACCCTATTAACAAAAGTTACTCATACTTTGACGGGCGTGAGGTTGAGAGAGCAGAGGCGTGGTCTCTTTTGGTTGTCCTGTGTGTAGAAAGAAATATGAATTTCAACCCTAATTCACACCAGTCCCTAACCATCACCCAAACGGAGTACACGTCTCCTGAGTCGCATCTCAACCTTTGATGTAGTCACGCCACCGCTCGAGGCTAACAAGATTCGGTTTTTGTTTTATTCAGTTGTCATCGCGAACAGACACGTACCAATAATTGTTGTGATCCTTTTCTGTGTAAACGCCGTGTTGTGCTATTTAAATCTAGTGCTATGTTAAGTTACATTTAAGTCAAACCAAATCAAATAAAAATAATTACCCAAAATAAAGAACATAAAAAACAGTGTTTTTCTTTTCCTGGATTTTCCTCGGGCGATTATTTGTTTTCGTAGTGGCGGTGCAGTGGGGAAGAAGTGGATCGTGTGCCCGTGCTTGGTACAATACTTCTTTACCCCCCACAGAACAATCGACGAGTGAAAAGTGAAAATGTTGTGGGTTCGTAGTAGAACCCAGCGCCCATGCCGGCGCACCGACTACGCCCCCCACATATCCACACGACCCCACTTATTTTTATTCCTGATAGACCGTCGGGCTCTTTTTTTTTATACTAACGCTTGCACAAAAGAGGATTTTGGAGAACAGTCCTAGCGATCAGAGAGGAAGTGGAGAAAGAAAGGCGGTATCGATGTACATTGGTCTTAAATGCCTGGGAAGTACAACGAAGAGGAAGCACATGATACCAGGTAGAGCATTCTATGTTCGTGTGGTTCGGCTGAAGAATGACTCTATGTTTATTTGTGCGCCTGAAGTTGACTTTCAACGTGAACTGATGCCCATTGTCAAATTGACGGGTTTTGCGGTAAAAATTTCTGAGAAGGTGGAAAACATTTAGCGAAGTAATTTGAGCAACGACCGTGATAATACCAGGGCAGTTTGATAAGTCAGAGGTTTTTGCATATAAAAACTTTTTTCGGTAAATAAGCATTTTATTTCTCAACATAGTCTTATTTTAGCTGGATACGTTTAGTCCAGCGTCTTTCCAATTTTTTATTCCTTCCAAATAACAACGGGTTTTCCAATAGGGACTTGACAACTTTGAATTTAATTTGTGAACGCACCCTTTCACTAATCAGCGAACTGTCGCCGTCAATTTATTTAGTAAACTCAACATTTTCATCGTGGTTAAGTACACGAACGAACAACGTCTGCAAACTATAAAAATTTACTACCGCAAAAGAGTTGTCAAGTCCCTATAGGATTTCCTCAAGGCCCTCAGATAGGCAATTCGACCCAAATCACCCAAATTACCCCGGGGAGGTGTAATAGAATACATGCTTAGTTCAAAACAGGCATGGTCCGTAACAAATGGAATTCTCTGTGAAATGACGCAGCAGTTGCGACGCAACGGGCGGAGTAACAGGTAAACTCCGTCCTGCCCCGAGATGGAAAATCTAAGAGAGAGTTCCGCGGGGATCAACGGGAATCTGAGCCTCGCGGGAGGTGATTTTCGTCGGTAAAAAGCCAGCAAGCCTTTGGATCGGTCCAGAGGTATCTTTTCAAGATTTCCACCTTCTTAACGAAACCACAAAAAAAAAACCCTCTACAAAATTAGACCCCGAATCGAACAAACATTCCAATGCGAAAAGAGAATCCACACGCCAAACTCCGTAAAAGACATTCAAAATAAGAAAAAACAATTAGTAATAATACTAAAAACGCATCAAAGAGCACATCGATTTTGGAAAAATAATTTTAAAGAAATAGCAGAGAACTACTTCTGGCCAAAAATGGAAAAGGAGATAAAGAAAATAGCTCTTATTATTTATTGGCCTGTAGGAACCCGGAAGTTCATGACCTCGCCGACTCGACTCCGCCATCGTTCCCTCTCCTGTGCACTCCCCTTCCACGCCCGACCATCTGATCCGATCTCCTCAAGGTCAAACCTAACATTGTCCTCCCATCTCCGTCGCGGCCGTGCTACCGGTCTCTTTCCCGTTGGTCTACCGTTAAGAATTCTACGCACGGTCCTATCGTTGCCCATTCGCGCCACGTGCCCGGCCCATCTTAATCTTCGCGACTTGATTACTCTCACTATTGTAGGTAGGGGTCTAAATCAGGAGAATATGCCGGATGGGGTATCAGTTCGTAGTCCAATTTGTGGATTTTGCTTGATTATGCTTAATTTAAAAATTAATAAGATTTTTCCATTTTCGTTAAAATCCAAATCCACGAGGTTGTCTACTTTCAATGACTGCCAAACACAAACTCAATGACGCAGTTTGCTCAAACTTTGACAGTAATATATTTGTAGATGACAGTGTTGCATTTAAAATTACTCTACGGGAAATTCAGAAAGTCACTGACTCATCAAAGTGCCCTCATAACTTTAGAAAAGAGACAACCATGATACGTTCCGCCTATGTTCTAATGGCGGAATTGATGGACTTACGACTGGAGCCCCAATAAGTTTCATTGTTCGTTTTTGCATCCTATCGCACATATGTAGCACCGTTTTGGATGCGCCTCCCAAATATGGGAGTTGTACACCATTTTGGTACGAATGTACGCCTTGTAAATAATGGCCAGGTTGGATGGAGTGAAATATTTTTCGCCATGTTACATGCAACGCCTAATACTTACCCTTTTGGGGCCACCCCCATCGATTAACAGGATTCACTTTCATGTGAATTCCTTATGTTGATTTTTCCTAATCAACATACCAACACAGTGAGTAGCTGTAAAATTGCTTGAAACCAAATGCATATGCAGGCCGATCATAGAATCCAGATACCACCTCTGGAAAATAATTTAGGAGAGCACAAAGGCAATAATGTGTTACTCGAAACAGATAACAATTCCATGGTAACGAAGACATACGATATATAAAATATTTTTTCCATCGTTGACTATAAATGAACACTTGTATAAATACGAGGTTCTCAGAATTGTATCACACACATCCACACTGTCAGGTCTTGCAGTCGTAAACATTTTCAATCGTAGACAAACGGAAAACTGTACTGCGAGACATACGTCTATTGTGTTGGAAAGACATAAATTGTGTGTGCAAACAATGGATGTATCATCCGGTCGGCATGATCGAAGGAGAGATAACAGGGTCTGTACGTAACCATTGTCCTCAACGGACAACATAAAGCGAGTCTGATTCCAATCGTGGTTCTCAACGGACAGCTGTTTTAAAGTCCGTCCCGCTTAATATTAACATTATAATGACAGTCGTAAATTACCCGTCGTAGCCAAAGACGAATGTGTTGCGTCGCGTTCGTGTAATAGACAAGTAAGGCTAATTTAACTCAAAACTTTGCGTGCAGTTAATTTAGTGGACACTATAGCGTTTGAAATAATAGTGAAGAAGATCGTGTGATTCGAACTGACGCTGTGACAGTTTGAATCACGAAAAAAATTGAACTTAAGCGTTACCCATCAGGCTACTAACCGTGTTTTGAATTTGATTTTTAAACTCGACTATACTCCACTGATGTGAATTATTTTTGTTATCGCTATGGTATACGGTTCTGGTGTATTTTCTTGTTCGATTTTTCGTTCGGAGCTCTTCACTATTTTGCTTGTGAATTGTGTGTGTATCTGTTAGAGTCGCCACAACACTTTTAATAAAACAAAACTAAGTAGAAAAAAAAAATCAACCGTGCGTTTACTTGCATAGTGCCATGTGTGGTGTAGTTAAATGTTACATTTATTGTGTAACAGGATTATTACGATCAAAATAGGGAGACTGAGTGTATGGTAATGTGTGTTAAGGATCTATCCTTAACAATCCCATACATTTAACTGCACTTTTCGCAGTTTCAAATATGTGGCCGTTCCAATTAAAAGTCGAATTGATTTGAGTGCCGAGTATTTAAATTTCCGTATTATTTGCTTTGGGGTTCGCCCTTGGCGACAAGAGGCATCACTGAGTTTTTAAGGCATTGAGCTGTACTCGGTTAGATAATCCCCATTAATATATCTTGTTAAGGTCGGAATTCAATATGTTAAGCATTACCTACTGATTGCTAATGAAGTTCGAAGAGTTTGGTCGAGCATGTTCGTATGACTATGGGAAACTCGACGTGCTATAATCAGCAAACGAGTGAATTGGGCTGTGAGTAATTGACAAGAGATCGTTTATAAAGATAAAGAAGAGAGTCGGGGAGAGTACAGAACCTTGGGGAACACCTGCATTTGACACCATTACAAACCACTTCGATTGAACGGCTAGAAAGAAAGTCCCTTATTCACTGGATCGGGGAATTTTCCACTACATATGAATGTAATATTAACAAAAGGGTTGGATGCCAAACTCCGTCGAAGGCTTTTGCAGTATCCAATACGACAACTTGTTTATTACTTTCTGTATATCACGTGTAGTGCTCCACGAAACCCTACCATTTCCCTCCCACATACATGGTACCCCCTATCCCATTCATATACAATACCATACATACTATCCTATCACATAAAATCCAACACGTGATAAACGAACCAAATGTTCATTTGTTTCGCATACACCCAAAATCCCCGAACTCAAACTAAATGTGCGGACCAGATGTCGCATCTCCGAACAAATATAGTTGAGAATCATGCGCGCCTGCAATTTTATGATCTTCTAAGAATTTGGTTGCACAAATTCGATCCCACATACTCAGCATTCATTTACACCTTTTTCAGCAAACCTAATTCAAATACAAGGGTGTATATAAACGGTAATTTTCCTTTTATGCTTAGCAACAAGTTGCGAGCTAGATAGTTTTGTGCGTGGCTGTTGTTTGGTTTATGAAGGGTAGGGGAACCGGCTTGGCTAGCGATCGCGCTCGACTGTGTAGTCAATATACTATAAGCGAGCAAGAGGTAGAAACGTCTGTTGCGCAACAAATTATTATAAATTTTTTAAGTTCTCGCTAAACCCTCGGAAATGTATTCTCGATTTACGGCACAGTTTGGTGATGATACACTATCTCAGAATTGTATGTATATGTGGGCCAGAGAATTTAAAAGTGGGCGAGAACGTATCGAAAACGAAAGACGTAATCGACGCTCAAGAATAAGTCGTACAGATGACAACATCCGTCCCGTTCGAGAGCGTATTGAAAGTGATCGAAACTGTTGGAGAAATCTCATCAGAAGTGGGTGGCACCGCATATCGAAACAAAAGACGAAGTCTGCCGATCCGAGATGTCATCCTTCTTCATGACAACGCCAGGCCTCACACCGCGTCCTTGACAAGTGATACATTGGAAGAAATGGGCTGGGAAACCCTCGAACATCCTCCTTATAGCCCAGACTTGTTTCTCTGTGACTATTTTTTGTTCCCACCTTTAAGGAATCACGTGGAGAAAAAAAAATTCAAAAATAATGAAGAAGTCGAGCAGCACGCACGCAATTGGTTAACAACTCGCCCTAAACCTTTCTACGAACAAGGGACAACACGATGCACTATTGAGTTTTCTTTTGTGTTTGATCTACCGAAAAATGGATCAGGTGGGAAAAAGGAAAGATCCTTTTTTCTGCCGGAGGAAACAAAAGAATTCCATCCAAAGAAAAAAAATGAGAAAACCACTTGAGATGTCTGTCTTGATATTGCAGTGTGCCACAAAACCACTTTGTGCGTGGGTCATTTAAAACAAAGTCCTATTTCAATCTATTATAATTTCCCACATCACAACATCGAAAATGCTACTGCCTGTGGGGCTTTCTAGTGTCTGTTCCGAGTTGTATAGCTGGAACTTTGATGTTCTGAGATCTCTGTCGGTATGTTGTCTTCAATATTGCATCCCGAGATTAACCAGGAGAATTTTACACCACACGAGAGATAATCAACGAGACAATCCACGAACTACAAAAAACCACACGAGAGAGCGGCTCATCGACGTCCTTTTATATGAGGTCACGAATTTACCTTACCGTTTACCGATTAATTGAATTTGGTTTCCGCTCTCGCTGGTCTGAACCGCCTTCAAAGAATTTTCAGGTGCATAAGTATATACTGGTAAGGTAAAGGTAATGTTTCTGGGAAAGGTCATTGTAAATATGTGTGTGTATGTGTTTATTATCCTCCTCGGTATAGTGGTTAGTACCCCGCCTGTCACGCGGGAGACCGGGGTTCGATTCCCCGCTGGGGGGGCTCTGGGGCAAGACTAATGACCTTGCCCGGAAAAACAAATTATCATGGTAAATTTAACAAGCCTCAGGACTTGCTAAATAAGGCCAAGACCGGTTCCCAGTTGTAGTGCCGATGATGATGATGATGTGTTTATTATTCATGGCCCTCGTTTAGAGAATTTTGTAATTCTTTTGGTTTAATAATTACATGTTGCAGGATAGGGAATGTAAGGGTTGGGAAATATGTGTATCTACATTTTCCCTTGAAATCGCGACTATTCCAAATTGAATAGTCTGTGTCTTCTAACTAAGAGTACAATGGAAAATTTGAGATTGACAGCCTTGTAGGATGGGATCGTGTTTAATTAGGAAAAATGTTTGGGATTTGTTTTGAATGGAAAATGAAAACCATGATTATGAAACGTGGGAAATGTTGTTTTTGGTATAATATGTGGGTAATAAGGGCATTAGGGACATGAATTTATGTTATTAATCAGAAAGGAGGAAGACAGGGGGTCGAAATTATTTCTACTAATTACGAGCATTGATGACGATTCCAGCTATGCAATCACCGGGTGCTACGGAGTTCCGCAGCTTCATCAACGGCCTCTTCGAGCAGGTTCGGTCTTTGCGAGCATTGAAGCTACCAGTGGAGCACTGGAGTTGTTGGTTGGTTATCACCGCAGTCGAGAAGCTCGATAGTGAGACTAGGCAGTCATGGACTCGAGAAACCAGCAGGAACGAGATGTCGACATTCGAGGAGCTGACCGAATTCCTGGAAGCCCGCCTCACCGGGCTCCCGACAGTGAAGAACTATACACAGCGTCACTTTGTTCGGGACACAGGTATAGCAGCCGGCACACCCAGGAAGACTTGGCAATCACATCAGCAGCGACGGCTAAGTGTCCAAGATGCACGCAGCCGCATCCATTGTTCCGTTGCAGCGCTTGCAGGAATGTCTCCGAAATCAGTTTGTTCACCGCCAAGGGCTATGCAGAAATTGCCTCAGCCCAGACCACGGCATTAACCAATGTGAGAGAGGTAACTGCCGAGAGTGTAACAGACGGCACAACACCCTGCTGCATCAATCGGTAGACATTCCGAGGTTATCACCAGAGGCTGGACCATCAGAGGAATCTTCCGCGACAGTACAAACCCAGGATTCACTACTACCTACGGCAATCGTAACGGTGGTGGGCGACAGAAACCAGTTGGTTCTGTGCCGGGTGCTTCTGGACTCCTGGTCGACCACATCCTTAGTCCGAGAATCATCCATTCAGCAGTTGGGCCTGCGACGCACGCTGGCGAAGGTGAAGATAAGTGGGACAGGTGAAGTGAATCCACAGCTCAGCCGAGGAAAGGTCGAGATGCTACTGAAAGGCCGAACAGGGAAAACAAGTATTCGGGTAACGGCATTGGTGCTGGAGCGATTGACTTCGGATCTGCCGTCAAGGTCACTGGAACATGACTGGAGAAGCTTTTCATCGCTGGCGTTGGCCGACCCGCTATTCCACAAATCAAGACCCATTGACTTGTTGCTGTGTTCGGACACTATCTTCCAGGTCTTGAGCGATGGACGGCTGATGGATCCCGACAGTAAAATGATGGCGCAGAACGCCATATTCGGCTGGGTGATCGCAGGGAGTGGACCACCTCTGCCCGATCAAGAAGAGCGTTTCTGCACTGTCACACACGGACCAGCTCTGTCCGATCAAGAACAACATTGCTGCACTGTCACACATGGACCAGCTCTGTCCGATCAAGAACAACATTGCTGCACTGTCACACACGGACCAGCACTGTCCGGTCGAGAACAACATTGCTGCACTGTCGCCCACCAGGTCGACCCATTAGAGGGGCAGCTAAGAGCCTTCTGGGAGATGGAGGAGGTATCCGAGATGAAGGAGCGCCTAACAGAAGAAGAGAGGAGGGCAATGGCCTATTTTGCGGACACGCACCGGCGTTTAGTAGAGGGACGCTTCGATGTGGAGATATCGGTCAAACACTTCACGCCGCCCGCCATTGGGACATTCCAGGGAAGCTGTCATCCAAATGCTTCTGTCCATGGAGAGGCGACTCAGGTGAAACCCAGAGATAGGCCACCAGTATGCAGAATTTAGGAAGGAATACCAGGACATGGGCCACATGCAGCGGGTGATCGAAAAAAAAAACAAATTTACCGAACTACCAATGCTGCTATCTACATCACCATGCAGTAATCAAGACCACCAAACTCAGAGTGGTACCGAGCGCGTCACCAGCGAATTACCTAACGGGGATTAGAGCAAAGGAGCTCGCCGGAGCAGATCTGGGACCCGCTTTTCTGCGAGATAAGGAGCTGAAGTTGCCCCGGACGCCCACACACCAAGTCCGAGAGGCGGACAGCGGAACACCGGTAGACCTCGAGGAGCGAAAGGCATCGTGCGTTGTAATACAGCAAGAGGAGGTGTCCATTACAAGAACATTCTCCAGCTTCACTCGAACGGTACGAACAGTAGCATGGCGGAAGGTCATTAGAGCCGGGAGACAAGTATCAAGACGAAGCGAACGGATTGCGCTCAACCCATTCATCGATGACCAAAGTACCCTCAGGATGGACGGAAGACTAGAAGCAGCAAGGATGGAATACGAACGCCGACATCCACCAATCTTACATCGGCAACATCTACTGGCAAAGATCATCGGGAAAGATTTGCACTTGAGACGGATGCACGCTGGAAGCGGGTTACGGATATCCGCAGTGAACTCCCGGTACTGGATCTTGGGGAGTCGAGGACTTGTCCAGAGGGTCATCGCGGAATGCACCGTTCAAGAATCAGTGTTTTTGGCGCCAGGAGCTTCTTGTTCAGCAGCAGGCAATATATCTCACCACTAGACGCAGTTATTGGTGGACGCTGCGTGCGTGTTAGCATAACGTGCAAACCCCCTTTTTACAAGTTCACGTTCGACACTTGCTCGAGCGCGAAACAATAGGTTTTAACTTAAATATATTTTTTGTAAGAGAATTAACTCTGTAGTAGTTCAAGCAGTGCGCGTTTACTTTGAAAACATCAGTTCCCCTTTCCACTCAGGGCTCCTAGATAAAAAATCCAAGGCTGATACACAGGTATAGGGTAAACTATTACGGTAAGCGTAGCTCTTATATCAAACTAGTAACGGATGCACTTCGTCCTTCCAATATCAACACGAATGTTCACCCTAAAAACTGCAAGTAATTCTTTTTACCCATTCACGGGTTTGATTTACGATCTTTTAAGAAATCATAACTCTCGAAAAGCTATGCTATCCCACAATATAAGAAATTGTGTCTAAATAAGAATATCTGTTATATTGACAAATAGGAATGAATCAACCCAAAATAATGTTTTTGTAATAACTAGTTGACTAATAAATGATTTCTAATCCACTTTAGGTTGGATAGATCAATAAAATTTACCTTAACTGTTTGTTGAATTTGAGAGTTTCTCTTGTTCACAAAGATATTCGTGGAGCTGCCGAGATCATCACTGAAGTGGATATTTAAATCCTTCGAGTTGAGATCGACGTCTTGAGCAAACTGAGTCATGGCTTCCAGGGCCAAAATCTGTGCAGGTGTTTTTCTTAAATCTGCACCCGAAATCAAAGAATGAATTATTGGCAGGAGCTCTTGAACAGGTTTCCTCTGGGCCTCAATAAGAACCATAAAACTAGTAGTAGCTGTTTCCAAACAAGTCTGGAAGGAATCGACTTTGGGCATCATAATTTTATTGTCTGTAAATTAAAGAAAGAGAAAAAATTGAGGATTGATCGGGGATCAGACTTTACATTCGTACCGGTCAACTCAACATTGCTTTTTAATTTTTCGAGGGCCTCCTCAGACTTATCGTGCTTCCCCATTAAAAGAACATATGTCGACATCGCGACAGATCTTGGATGCTTAGTCGTGTTTAGTGCCTCATATAGGTAGTCGAGACCTTTTGCGATTTGTTGTCGATAAGCGGTTTGGCTTTTCTGTTAAAGGAAGAAAACAAGTGGTGCAAATATTATATATATATTTTTTTTTCCTTTTTTTTCTTCTTTTTTTTGAGATAAAGGGACGATATCATACCTCGTCTTTAAGAAACGCCATTAAGGCAAACGCCGTCACTGTAACGTCATTTTCAACGTCCTTGCCTGATGGGAAAGCTCCAAGGGAATTCTGTTTTGATTTAAGATACCCCAAGCCTCTCAGGATAATTTTTGTGTCAACATGGATAAAATGTTTGGCTTGTTGCAGACCCCACATCACATAAGCTGTTAACCATATGTCTCCGGTAAATTCACTAGTCCTATCAAACAGACTAAATGATCCATCTAGTTGCTTAAACGCTAATTGATTTTGATATCCGAGCTGCATATAAAGTCGCGCTTTATTTGCAAGGCTAGGATTAGAGTAGTTTAACGTCTGAAATCAAGAGATCGTTTAGTTTGTGAGCCGGTGATCAGTTTTTATAATATTTAACCTGAAGGTACTTAAAAACCATAAGACTTGTGGCAAAGTAATTCATATTCTCTTCACCACTCCCAAATGGAGCTCGAACTAAAGTCCGCAAATTGCCCGCCAAAGGTCCAAATGTATCCCCAACAACAGTTAATGAAATCCTCTCCGATTCTGGAACTGCGTCTTTTGGAATATCTATAGATATATCATCTTCTTTTTCTCCATTTTCAAGAAAGTGCACAAGGTAATTTTTCGAAAGTAAATATGGTACACCTTGTGGCCTAACGTGGAGTATCTTTAATAAACCGTCGCTAACGCTTGAAGCAATTGCAGTAACCAGAAGTTTGTAGGAACCTGGTTTAAGTGGCTTTACAAAGACTATTACTTTCGCCTTGTCTTGTGATGGTATTTTAATAGATGTGCGTAATTTTGAAGTCGCGGTCGATAATATCGCTGGGTTCTCTGAGATATGTATATTTTCGCTGCGACCGTCAACATTGACATTTGCAGTAAGATTTTTATCCAAGTAGTTGAAAATGTAGATTGGGAGCTCTAATACTTCGTCTGAAAAATAAAATTCATCAGTATAGAAGTGTCCTTTTACATGGCAATGCTATATCTAGTTAATGAGATTCATAAGATATTTACCTTCTATTATAAAATTGGGAAGGTCCATAGAGATAAAGAAAGTCTGGAAAACCTTAAGTTTGACCATATTCTTTGACAATGCTAATCCGGTGTTGGAATGTAATGAAAATCCAGAAATGGCCCATGTTGTTATTGAGTCCGGAGCCGTTTCATGTAGGGACAAACCGTTTCTCGGTACACTAAAATGGTCATATTAATTTTTATAACATGATTGATTCTAGGGGATACTAACTTTTCAAAATCGTCGAACAACCAACTTTCGCTGAAGAGGTTTCTGATATAAGGGGCCTCAATTGTTGGTTTAGAGAATGAATCCGGTATAGGAAGTACAGGATACGGAAATCTAGTTTCAATACTTACAGCTGGTGTACCAATTTCTACAACGAAAATTGGTTATTAATGGTAAATTTTAAGCTATGTTTACTCTGTACATACCCAAGCCAGCTCGATTATGAGCATTAGAAATTGCCACAAGGCCAGCTTTAATAGCCGGAAATTGCAATTGGTTCATATTCAATGAATCATAATTTTTAAGCTCTGTAAACACTTCATCTTCCGTTAAAACTTGTTTCGGTTTTGAGTTTATGAGAAGGCTCTCATCGATCCCCATTAAACCCACGTAAGAGCCTGCTGTTGTTGATATATTAATAGACACTTCATTGTGAGGTAATACTTCTTCATCAGACTGGATTGTAATCTGTGAAAAAAAAAAAAAACGTTTTAGAAAATGCGTTTTACTTTCCTTAAAATATTCAATTTAAATAACAACTAACGCCAATACAGGCTATAAGGTGACCTCGCGCTCAGTAGTATAGAGGCGACACTTTAACATTACGAGGGTTGCCTTTTAAATTTCGGGATTAGAGAACAAAAACAAATATTGATCATCGAAAATCACTTTATTGTTTTTCAAAATATTCCCGATGAAGATCTTTACACTTTTGCATGCGTTTGAACCAATTGTCGAAGCACTTTTGCCACTCTGATTGAGGTATCTCCAACACATGCATTCTGAATGCAGCAACCGCTTCTTCAGGTGTCGAAAAACGTTGACCTCTCAGTTTGTTTTTTACGTACGGGAATAAAAAGAAGTCATTCGGTGCCAAGGACTATACGGCGGATGACCCATCAAATCGATGTTTTGGGTGCTCAAAACTGCAGTTATCGAAGCCGATGTGTGAGAGCTCGCATTGTCGTGGTGAAGAGTGATCCGTCTTCGGCGGTTGGTTTTCCTGATTTCTTGGAAGACAACTGGCAAACAAATGGTTGTGTACCACTCAGAATTGACTGTTCTGCGTTGTTCTAGTGGTACGGTTGCGACATGTCCAGTTTTTCCGAAAAAACAGGCGACCATTTGCTTGGAAGTGCTTCGTGCGCGAACAACTTTTGTTGGATTTGGCTCATCTTGAAACACCCAGACAGTCGACTGCTGTTTACTTACGGGCTCATACGCGTAAATCCACGATTCATCACCTGTCACGATGTCATAGACGTGTTTCGAAGCACCGCGACCGTATTTTTTGAGCATTTCTTTCGACCAATTGACACGAGCCTTTTTTTGGGCGATTGACAAATTGTGTGGGATCCAACGCGAACAAATTTTTTTGACAGTCAAATGTTTATGCAATATTGAATGTATGCTGGTCCCACTAACGCCTAAGGTTGTCTCAATCTCACGATAGGTCACATGACGATCTTCCAATATCAGTTCGCGCACAGCATCAATGGTTTTCAGAACAACAACTGATTTTGGACGACCTTCACGAAATTCATCTTAGAGTGAACTACGACCACGATTGAATTCACCATACCATCGATAAACACTGTTCCTTGATGGAGCTTCATCGCCAAAAATTGAATTAAGTTCATCCATGCACTGTTGCTGAGTTAATCCACGCCGAAAGTTGTAAAAAATAATCGCACGAAAATGTTGACGATTTAATTCCATTTTTGGGCCGAGATGAATCTTTTAAGTTACTGTAAACAACACAAATAGCGCTCGTATGTCAAAACGTTCTGAGTGCGTATAACCTCAAAAATGTCCAACTTTACGACAGAGCTGTCAATTGCCGGATTGCAACACTAGGGTTGCCAAATCCCGAAACATAAGAGGAAACCCTCGTATTTCTTGTATTATTATATAATCGTCTAGCGTCTCTAATGACGGAGTGGCGTACGTTTGATTATCTATAAATTTGTATTGGACTGTGGGGGTGCGAAGGTAGACGTTCACTCAACTTCCCACTACTCTGGGTTCCGTCGACAATCGTCCGCACAAATATCCAAGGGGGAAATGAAAACACTTGTTTTGCTCGTTGATGTTTTTTTAATATGTTCTTTTATTCGTCGGTGTTGTTGTGTTCCACGGGGCGATGTACAACTCGGTGGACAATAAGGAAATACAATTACTTACAGAAAGGAAAGTTAACAATGAGTTGTGAAAATAAGAAAAGGGTTAACACGTGTTCTGGTGTCCATTTATTACTGAACGTCTAAGGTCCCCTTTGGGATTTGACAAACACTCGGTTGCGTTTTACACGATCATTTGATTGTTCTCCTTTTGCCGCTGCTCCTGTTCCAAGCGCCGAGCGAAGTGCTTTACCTATTTTTTCGGCTACGTGTCTGCTACGCAATGGCCGCGCGATATGAGACGGGGTTTGTTCAGTCTAACAGTATGAATATCTTGTTTTCGCGTTTTCTTTTAGAGGCCGGTTATTCGTTTTAGTTTCGGCGGGAATTTAAAACTGTCCCTTCCCGTCTTGCAGCGATTTGCGGATTAATAACTAACGCAGGCTCCCCATCGACTCGACTTGGGCAAGAAAGATAACACGTGACTGTGCGCACTCTATGGTGGTTGTAACTTGACGGTGCGTGTGCGGACGCAACGGTGGATGACTCTCCACTCGAAAGTATCTGCTGTGATCCTTCTCTCAGGGAGCTCCTGATGGGGACCCGTAGCGGGTGCCGCCGTGCTTCCTCAAACCTTGAGAGAAGAGCAGCTACCGGTTGTTAAATATGGGCCTGGGAATCGGCGAAGCGCAATAAAAAATCAATCACCTGTATTCCCAGTATTTAAAACTCAATTTATTTATTTAATTATATTTATTTTATAATTTTATTTAGTTTATACCACTACCACTTCGGACGCCAAATGAGACTGATCCTCGAATATATATTTATTTTTTTTTATATAACGCTGTCTTTATTGACCATTATAAGTTTAGTTACATAAGTTTACAGCTAACTTAACTAAGTTGTGACAATTTTACTTACAATGTCTAGAACATTTTTTCAAGTAATATTTAATTTGAGGTCTTACGTCTAAAGAGATCTATTCCAGATGCAATTTATTAGTAGGACTCCTGGAAAGGTCATGAAAACCAGGATGGATTATCTAAGTTTAGAATAAATATTCTTAAAACTACTTATCTCTACTTAAATCTAGCTTATATCTAAGGTAGTTAAATAAACTCACATTTAGCCATTTAGAACGATTTAGCCTAGTCATAAGTCGAAATTTCATATTTTACATAATCTAAGGAGGGAAGGGAGCTGCAGAGGGAGGTCTCTCCACCGACTGCTCGTTAAAGGAAAGAACCCGAGAAAAGGGTTGAATGTTTGAGTATTTGAAGTGGTTAAGATCGGTTACACTGTTATGGTAGATGATTTCGTTCGCATCATTTACTAATCTTTTTGCGTAGAAGAGAGCTTTTAAATGGAGTGCATGAAGATAGGGATTTGATGCATTGTGGCTGGGGAGGCTAAGGGAATTGATGAGAGGGTTTGGATTGGCTGACAGGTTTTCAAAGAATCTTATTGATAGCTCCAGGAACCTTCTATCCAGTCTCTCTAGGCTGACGGAATGGTATAGCGTGAGGCTGCTGATATATTTGTAGGAGTCGCGCTGTCTGAATAGCCCTGTGATTAATCTGAAGCACTTCCTTTCGAATATGCGAAGTTTTTCCATTTGAGAGTGGGAGATATGAAACCAAATAGGGCAAGCATAGGTAACTGTGGGCCTGATAATTTGTTTGTATAACAGAAGTTTGACATGATGGATCCCAGCTTTGCGGATGACATTATTTATGTGGGTCGCGAAAGAGAGATTGTTCTCAAAAGTAACTCCCAAATATTTTAGTGATTTGGATGGTGATTTGGGAATTGATGAGAGGGTTTGGATTGGCTGACAGGTTTTCAATGAATCTTATCGACAATTCCAGGAACCTTCTATCCAATCTCTCCAGACCGACGGAGTGGTATAGCGTAAGGCTTCTGATATATTTGTGGGAGTCGCGCTGTCGACGTAGCCCTGTGATTAGTCTGAAACACTTCCTTTCGAAGATACGAAGTTTTTCCATTTGAGAGGGAGAGATATGGAACCAGATGGGACAAGCGTAAGTAAGTGTGGGCCTGATGATTTGTTTATAAAGTAGAAGTTTGACTTGTTGAGAGAGACCATCTGCCTTCCATATTACTTTCCGACAAAGGTTCAGCTGTATCCCTGCTTTGCGGATGACATTGTTTATGTGAGTCGTGAAAGAGAGATTATTTTCGAAAGTAATGCCCAAGTATTTTAGTGATTTAGATGGTTTTATGAGGGTGTTGCAGAGGTTGAGTTGGATTTTTGAATGGTTACGTACCGTGTTATTGGTACAGTGAACGTTTCTACCTTTAAATACAATCAGTTGAGTTTTGTTGGGGTTTAGGCCGATCTTCCATTTAAGGAAGTAGGAGGAAAGAATTTGGAGGAATTCATTTACGCGGTTTCTGGCAGATAATACGAGCCTGCTGCTGGAGTAGACAAGGGTATCGTCTGCGTAGTTGAGGATTCGAGTATTCGGTGAGAGGGGTTGAGGAATATCAGATGTGTATAGTAAGTATAAGAGGGGGCCCAGAATGGATCCTTGGGGGACTCCTGCTGTTATTGAGTACGTCTGGGAAAGGGTGGAATTTATCTTGACCATGAATTTTCTATTTGATAGGTACGAGTAGAGAAACTTGGAAGTGTGATTGTTGAGTCGATACTTATTATTATTATTATTTATTGGCCTGTAGGAACCCGGAAGTTCATGACCTCACCGACTCGGCTTCGCCATCCTTCCCTGTCCTGGGCAGGTTGAGTCGATACGTGGAATGTAATTTGTACAGAAGACCCGCAGTCCACACGCAGTCGAAAGCCTTGGATATGTCAAGGGAGATACACACAGTGGGGCACTGGTCGTTAAGAGCCATAGTGATGTCGTGAGTAAACTTGAGGAGAGCGTGACATGTTGAGTGTTGTGCACGAAAACCGAATTGGAAATCAGGGAGTAACGAGTTAGTTTCCGCGAAGGAGAGTAGGTAATGGTGAATTTTTAATTCAAGTAATTTGCTTAAATTATTAAGTAGTGAGATGGGTCGAAAATTGGCCGCCATCAGGGATGCGCCTGATTTTTTAATGGGGATGACTATGGCAGTTTTCCAAGACTCCGGTATGTGACCAGCATTTATTATGTGGTTTAGCAGGGTCATGATGTATAGTCGATTTGAAGGGTTGAGGTTTTTGAAAAGCACATGTGGAATTTTGTCCAAGCCGGTTGAGTTTTTATTGCTACGAGAAGATATCATTTGGTTAAATTCCTGCGGTTGTAAAAAGAAGTTTGTATCGGTGGGTTGAGATGCTCTATTGTCATTATTAAATTCAGTTATGAATGGAGTGAATGAGGAGATTAGTTCATGGGATGTATAACGGTTGACCACTTCCTCAAACTCGGAGTTGCCTAGGCTATCATTTTGCCTATGCACTTGGGAGAAGTGTTCCGCTAAATAGTTTGCTATTTCAGAATCAGAGTACAGGATATTATTTCTGGGACCAATTAGTCTGTCTATTGAGGTGTGTATTTTTCGTCCTGTAAGGCGATTGATGTTTTTGTAAAGATTGCGGTCGGGTGTGATACTATTTAAAGTGGAGATGTAGTTCTGCTCTACGAAAGCATTTAACTGCTGGTTAATGAGGGTAGACAATAATTGAACCTGTACTTTCAGGAGGGGACAAAATCTTCGAAATAGTTTTCGGTGGAGCTTTTTTTTTAATGAGATGAGTTTGAGGGTGAGATATGGAAGTGGTTTACCTACGAAGGAGTGTGGCATCCTTGTAGGGGTATTAGAATACAGGGCTTGCTGTAAGATCCCTTCCATCTTACAAGCTGCTTCCTCAATTTCGTTAGGATCCAAGTTATTCGTATCTGTGATGGGAAGCGTTTGAAACATATCGCCAACGGATTTGTTGACCTTTCTCCAGTTAGTTCTGGAGAAATTATGGACTGGGTTGAGGGATTGAAGCGGATTTAAGGGGCCAAGGTCAATTACCGAGTGGATGGGGGCATGGTCCGAGGGGAAGAAGTGCGACACAGTCGGGGGAGATACAGAGCGTAGGATCGCAGATTTTAAGAAGAAGTCTATAGTTGATTGAGTAGAGCTGGAGCAATGAGTAGGTTCCGTAGGGGAGTCGATATAGACGTAGGGGTGGAGAGGTAGGAAAGCAAGCAATTGTTTGCCAAATTTATTGCAAGCGGTGTCGTTGGAGGCGGTATGACGGGCATTCCAGTCGCCTCCGATGATGAATGAGTGGGGGTGGGATTGACGGAATATTTCATCGAAGTCTGAAGATGGGAAGTTAGGGTACCTCTTGGGTTGTAAATAGATGGCTACTAGAACCAAGACTTTATTGTTGTCACAAAGCAGTTTGACAGCAGTGTATTCGACACAGGAGATGTTGCTAAATTTGACTTCACTGAATTGGAATCTTTTATGAATAAGGATACCGGTACCTCCTTTTGCACCGTCAATTCGAGGAGTTGAAACAAGTTGGTAATTTGGAATAGAAATGCGAGAGTTGGGTTTGAGCCAGGTTTCACAAAGAAGGAGGACGTCTGGAGAAAACTCCTTCACTAGCAGTCGGAGGTGATGCCTCCGTATGTTTGACGAAATGGAATCTACATTGAGGGCAACTACACTTAACTTAGACATTTTGGGATAATATATGTGAGGTTATAAGAGAAAGTATCTGACCTTTTTTTTCGAAGTTACTTAATCCATTTAGCGTCGGTAAGAGAGCTTGCAACTCTCGGATGTATCCCATGATGTCAAGTCCTAGGTTTGTTCCTGGTTGTGATGAGGGTGCGTTGTTTCCTCTGGTAATTTCCGCATAGGATTTAGATTTCGTTGTTGTAGTAACTGCTGCTGTTGGTTGCTTATGTTGGCCAGTGTTGTTTTTGGTTGGAGGCACTCTCTGCTTCAGTAAGCGGAGCTTGTGCGGGCATTTTGTGAAGTTTGCAGGATGCGGTCCACCACAATTGCAGCATTCAACTGACAATTCCTTTACAGAAATGGAGCCATCCGGATTTTCCGTGTGTATACGTTCTGGGTCCTCACCCGGTGGCTTGACTTTGCATTGGTTCGGTTCATGCTCCTGCGCACATTTTACGCATCGTCTTGGTAGATGACACGAAGATGAGAGATGACCTGACTGCTGACAGCGCTTGCAGTGGAGAAGCTCCTGCTTGTGAGGTACCTCTATGCCAATTTTATGAGTGAAGAGGTATTTAATTTTTTTCAGATTATTAATGTCCTCGTCTGGTGCCAGTTGGATGATCCGTAGGTTGAAAATGTTGTTGGATCTCATGTGAGGGGTTTGATAATAGTCGACTTTGGACGTTTTCAGGTTGGGACTTAATCTGGACAATTCCGCGCTTAATGCTTCGTTAGTCCAAGCAGGGTCGATGTGGCGTATTATGAATGTTTTCGGCTTGAGATCTGACCTTAGGAAGGTGAAGAAGTCCAGCTTATTCAGAATAAGCACTTTTTCGGCAAGAGCGTGGTCTTTGAGAGAAGAAAGTGATACGGAAACGTTGTCATCCCTAGATCTGGTGGTAAAATTCCGGTGCCCCAAAGTGTTCTCCAGAAGCTGGATAACTTTTTTGATATTGTTGACCTTTTTTATGTTGATTGGCGGGGGCCTCTCGTTCTTCGGAGCCCCTCCTTTGAAAGTGCCTTCATTCGTATGAGCTTTCGGTTCATGGGTTGTTTTGGAACTTGATATTGTTGGTGTTGCCTTGGCAGCTGGTGCTGGTAGCTGAGCAGGTTGATCTTCCATGTCAGACTCATCTGATAAATCAGGAAGGTTTAAGTTGTTTTCCAGTTCGGCGATCTTTCTGGTTAGGTCGTTGATGATCTTCTCCTGGGCCTTGATGTGATCCAGGGCCTGCTGCAGTCTTTGATCAGGTGAAATTGACGCCATATTTTCGGGGATAGAGCTCAAGTAAATTGGGACGGTCGAATTTCTTTTAGGGGGGTTGCGAAGAAGGTCAATAGCCTTTCTTTTCCGCTTCGTTAAAAAGTCGTGCGCTGATGCATTACTGTACAGCATGTAATGTGGGAAGAGTAAATATGTGACTTACCCTTATTACGGAGTTCACACTGGTTTGAAAAAGTTTGTGTCTTCCTGATTCTCACTTTTTTACTTTTTTACTAATCACTTTGACTTTCACTCGCGTCTTTTTAATTCTCACGAATTGAGTCGATGATGATGATATCGTCGTGTCGGCAGTTCAAAATGGTATGTGTGATAACGATCGTGATCCTCGAATCTAAAATCCATCACCCTTATAAATGAAAACAAGTCGAGATTTTGTATCTCGAAGAGATCGAATTCAAAGCAAAATCAAGATTTAGATACTTTGGCTGGAGTTGTGTGTTTGTTTTTTTGAGATAAGAATCCGGTTAGGCGAATTCTCGGACACATGAGCGTGAGTATGGAAATTGAACATCTGGTTCAATTTACCATATTTGCTTTTGTTTGAGGATCTGGGGAAATTGATGTATATGGATGATAAACGAATATTTGATTCGTTTACCAGGAATTTTGCTAGATTGGGATAATGTATTTCTGGATTAGTTGGGTGCAATGGCGATAAACGAACATTTGATTTGTTTATCGCGAATTTTTAATTTATATGATTGTTTTTTGAATTTTAGTTAAGGATTATGGGATTTGGATGTATTTGTGGGGGAAGGAGATGGTAGGGCTTTTCAGAGCGCTACATGTCTGTGCACCTCCGTGGTTGCGACTCGACTGACTAATTATTGGAAGGAAAAAGTTCATCGCGCCGTGGCAGTGGAGTCATAGTTAAAATAAACTCACTGCCACTTACTACGAATTTCGAGAAGAGTTGCTATGCTTGCATAGGAATTCAGTTCCAGCGAATCCTCGCCGTATAAGCTGATTTGGATTCGTTGGTTGTGTATACCGGGAAATTGGCATAACCAAGTATGATCAAGGGCCTTGATCGTTGTGGTTGTATCGTGGAAAATTAGCTGTCGCTTGGTTGCAAACGAGAAGTATACTTTAAGGAGGAAATGAACGGAGGTGGTTTTCTGGGGTAATTGGGATTGCTTGGGTGCAAGCAAGGAATATCATTTAAATAAGATATTAACCGAAGTAATTTCGGGGAAATGTATGCGGCTCGGTATAGTTGGTGGTGATGGTTAATGTTCCGTTGTAGGTTTGAATATGCGTTTTATTACAGCGTATGAATTTCGGGGAAATTAAGATTGCTTGGTCGCAAGGAAGGAATATAACTTTAGTGAAGAATTGACCGAAGTAATTTTGGGAAAAATGATATGTGGGGTGATTTAGAATGTATTCTGTTGAACTGTATTCTGTTGCGGGTTTGGAGTATGTTTTATTGCAAAGTTTGGAATGTATGCTATTGCGGTTTTTGCATGGGGAGTTGGGTTAAGGTGACGCGCTGTTAGCGGTCAAGGTTGGTTAGAATTGTGGGTTGGTTCTCCGTGTGATGTAGAGAACCCCCACAGGACATCTCAAGTAGTTTACATTAGAGGTCTTAAAACTTGCTTAGCTTCATAGATATGTGGCGTTTCTAACAGATATACACAGACCAAGCAAATAGTAAAGAACAACACAGAAAGAAAATCAAATAGGAAAAAGCAACAGCCGTGTACATAGCAATAACAATAATACACAATGCTACAACATAATATACACTGTAATAACATTTTAGTGCTCCCAGAAGCCCTACCATTTTCCTCCCACATTTCCTCTTCCCCCACATCCATAATGCATACAAATCGATTTCGCATCCAATATCATGTATTCATATCCCCATATCTACGTTAAATTCAATATCAAGCATATTGAACCAAAACGTTCAACTATCGAACATTGAATTCCATTCCAAAAATCCGAACATCACAATGTGTATTTTTACATGCATTGTATGTACAATCAAACACGTGTCCAAACAAACCCACGTCGATTTCATCCGCCGAAACATAATTCCGGCAATCTAAACATCGCAATGCATACGCATTGTAACCTGATGTTTTATGACATCCACAAATAGACAATATAATCTTAATACTAAGTGCAATATAATATCTTGTTTGCATTAGCCACACACGCTAATGGATAGCAAAAAACTTTAAAAAGGATCTGCGATAATGGGCGATGTGTCCGAAACTTCAAGGTAGAGCGCGAGTGGTGTAAATACTCCAAAATAAAGTGTATTAAACTTATAAAAAGAATCAGTCTGTTGTTTTCCTGCGGCTATGGTTGTGAGAGGTCCTTGGTGACTGCCTTACGTTCGGGCTCTTCGAATAGATAGTTTAACAGTTTAAATGTTCGGTTCCTAGTATTTCTCACGCAAAGTTGTGGTACATTGTGTGAAATAACATTGTAGAATAAAAAATAGTGCGTCTGGATTCGATTAACTCTTTCCGTGTGAGTGCATCAATAATTACAGCCAACGGTTTTTAATATGGAGATATACAACAGAACTAATACCGACCACGTCAAAGGACTTACAAGGCTCGGAAGACCAGGACTCAACATACAACAATCATCCATTCAAGTTCCATCGTTCGCTTCTCGTCCTCGTTGATCGAGAACCACGGAAGCGGACCGTACTACAACATAGCAATTCCACATCAATTGAGTGCATTTAAATTTGGAAATCGAATTCGTACATGCGGGAAGCATTCGTTCAATTTTTAGCGATTCTAACCGTCATAACGTCGGTTCGGATCACACGTTCTTCACTCCCGCCGCAAACGCTTTTCCCACCGGAAAATGGCTTTAAAACGATGTTGCCATGATTCCAAAAATACGTTGTGACAACTCTTCAGTATTGGTAAATAGGCAAAATATACTTACATAATTCTGGAATTCTCGCTTGATGTAGACGTCCTTCAAAGCAGAGTCGAATATACTATCCTTCACTCGGTGTACAAATACTGTAATCTTGGGTATCATTATATAACTGGGAGTTATACGTAATCTATAAGTTCTTGCATCAGAAGGAACCTAAAAAGATTTTCGTCTTTCACTTGTGTTTCATGAATTAATAAAAATAATTTAACTCACATCGATTCTTGTTGATTCGAGAATATCACCCCGGGATATAATGTCATATACAAAGTGTCCGATGGGATCGATGCTGCTAATTTCTACAATAAGTGGCTTTCCAACAAGCGGACTGAAAGGAAGAGCGCAAGAAAAATATGAATGTGTATAAATAAATGTTTACTATTTCTTTTAAATGTAGAAATGTTCAATGTTAAAACTTATACGTTATATAAATATTTGGGTTACACTGAAAATATTCATTACTGGTCTAGCATAAAAAGTCGGGAGATGTACACAACCGCAAATGAAAATAGGCAGTTTAGTGTGTTTTTATGTTCTTATTTGTTGTAGCATTTCAATTATTCATCTAATTATTACATCCGGAATCTATTTTGGCTGTCATTTAATTCTACAGTTACTATTTAAATTTTAATCTGCGTCGGCGACATGTATATACGAACATTTCAATAATTAGAAATTCCAACTGCATCCCATAGTATTTAACACCTCTACCCTCCTTACCATTGGCGCATCTACAAGTCACACTAAACATACATTATTACTAAATTTAAACTGTAGCGAGAGAAATGTAAGTTACTTTATCTCAGACAAACACCGGTGTAGAAAAATATTTATTTATTATAGGCTATGAATAAGCTTTAGAGGTCTGTCGCTTTTGTCCATTTCCGTTTAATTCGTGATATACAATTAGCTATCGTACCCAATTATTTTATACACTGATAGAAATCTTCGTTTTTTTCACACTTGTCTTCTCGTGACGAAAGGAAAAATGTTAGTTTAGAACTCCGGGGCAAGTACAAAAAGATCTTTGTGGGCCGGAGAAAATTTGTTTTCTCATATTGTTTTATTTTACAATTTTTTTTCCTCTTATTATTTATTATTTCATTTTCATCTTTTCAGTTAAAGTTTTTTTATTTCGTTTTAATTTTTTCTTTTTTAATTTTTGTTATATTTTTATGTTTTTATATTTGTATATTTTTATATTTTTATATTTTTATATTTTTATATTTTTATATTTTTATATTTTTATATTTTTATATTTTTATAATTTTATATATTTATATAATATTTATTTAATTTTTTTATTCGTTTGTTTATTTTTTTAATTGTCTATTTGTTTATTTCTTTATTTGTTTATTTGTTTATTTGTTTATTTGTTTATTTGTTTATTTGTTTATTTGTTTATTTGTCTATTTGTCTATTTGTTACGTACGTCGGCCACCACCATCATTTGATAATTTGTGTTTAATATAATTTTGTTTTAAAATAGTACGATGGTAAGGTGGTGGAAGAATTGCACGATCCAGAAGTGAGTTTTTGAACCCGCCCCGATTCGGGTGTGGATCGTGCAGTCCTTCGAGTTCGAATTTGTTTTTCGAAGTGGACGTGAATGGAGAGCGAGAGAGATGGAAGGTTAACCTTTTTCTTGAATACGGTTTAATATTCCGTTGTTGACGTTTTGTTTTTTGACAAGGAAGAAAAAGAAGAAAAAACGTTCTGTTCTGTGGAGGCAGTTACGAGAAAGAAGAAAGAGCAGCAAGTGGTCCCCGTTTTTTGTTTGATCGGTGCTGAAGAAGTTTGAAATTCGAATGTGAAAAAAAAAAAAAAAAAGTAATAAAGGAGAGAAAAACCTCGGATTAAGTGCAATTTTCATTATTTATCGAAAAGCTTGCTTTCGCCAAAGTAGTTTCACTGAGATTAGAAATACCCATGCTGATAGAGCGTACCATGTTGTTCCCGTTCTATAGCAACCAAATCTCTGTTGAGAGATAAATTGCAAATTAATGGAATGCATCGGACTGTCTTATGGAACGAAAATAAACTAAATTCTTTGGATTGATATCACTGATTTCTAAGGAGTAGTCGCCGAGGTTATATCGATCAAACGCAACATTAATACACGGAAGAAGTTATCCCCCAATATAAGGAGTAGTCGCCGAGGTTATATCGATCAAACACAACATTAATACACGGAAGAAGTTATCCCCCAATATAAGGAGTAGTCGCCGAGGTTATATCGATCAAACGCAACATTAATACACGGAAGCAGTTATCCCCCAGTATCAGGAGTAGTCGCCGAGGTTATATCGATCAAACACAACATTAATACACGGAAGCAGTTATCCCCCAATATCAGGTAACCTATTTAGTATTCAAAACATAAAAATTTTTGTGGCTTAATACACCACAAACTGGCGCTGCGGACAAACTTTCCCGAGGGACCACGGCAGGTTTGGTAGAATACTGTCGAATCTTCTGTGACCTGAAGGCTTTGGCAGATTGCTGTGAAATTGGAGATAGCCATACGTTCGTGAGCGGAGACTGGCAGAGGGAGCAGGCGCAAAAAGAAAGAATATTTTTTTTTTCTCCTCTCTCTTTATTTATTTAAAAAAATTATTTATTTATCTATTAATTTATTTGTCTGTCTTGTGTGAAAGACATTTGTTGGAAGCTTCCTAATAGCTCTCTTTATTTATTTAAAAAATTTATTTATTTATTTATTATTTTATTTGTCTGTCTTGTGTGAAAGACATTTGTTGGAAGCTTCTTCCGGTGAAAATTGTGATATTTAAATTGTTCATTATTATTTATTGTTGACCTTGATCGATCTTTGAAATTTTTTTTAATGTGATGCTGCTTTTCTTCCTTTTCGGTTGCGCGTTTGGTTTTCGTTGAAATATTTTTTTGTTGTGTTACAAAATTGACCAGAAAGTGGTCATTATATTTGCTTACCCCTTTCTCTCTCTCCATTTTTCGCCCACTGAGGACGGCGATTGTTAGTTGAATTGTGGTTTTTCGTTTTGACTGACGGGTGCGGTGTGTATTTTTCCCTTGTTTTTCCTTCCCTTCCCCTTTGAGAGTATTTGTTTGGTGCTTTTGTGATTGTGTGAATCCGTTGGCAGCCCATCCTGTGTTCCCGCTGAAGGTTGGGGAATTGTGTTCTTGGGGTTTTCGACTGTCGTTTTGTTTTTGAGCTGTTGTTTGCGGGTTGATCTTCTCTATTGTTGCGGGTCTCCTTGTTGTGTATTAGGCCCATATAGTGTTTGCGAGAGGGGAGAGCTCGTCGGACGGCGTCCTGTTGTATCTTGGGAGCGTGTTTGTTTTTGTTTTCGCCCCCTTTCTATTGGTTGATACTGTCGGCGACGAGGTTGTTTTTTCTTTTCTCCGCGGGGTATCCGGGATTGTCTTTGGTGTAGGTGATATTGAGATTTAGTTGGACGGCCGGCAGATGCAGACAAGGCAACGTCAGAGAGATGTCCGAGAGGGCACTCCTGCCCGGGCACGACCCGAAGCATTTCCCGAGCCGCCGGTTGACGAGGTGGATCCGGAGGCGTTCCATGATTCGAGGGACGAATTTGTGGACGACCGATCGCCAATACACCCCCCTCCCACCGTCGGTAAACAGCCTGTCGGGAGCATGGAGGACACGCCGATGCCCTCGTATTTTAAACTGGGCCCACAACCATGTCCTGTACGGACCATGCTGGGCACAGATAGGGTTTTCGACCTTGTGTCGAAGGCGGTCCCCATGTTTTCGGGACAGGAAGGCCCGGATACGGCCGAGAGACTCTCTTCGTTTCTCAAGGGCTGTAGAAGGACCTTGGATGGGCTGGCGGTGGAGGAGGAACATACCTTCCTCCGGTGGCTGCCCTCTAGGCTGAGCGGCGAGGCCTATCGGATGTTCGAGGAGACACCACCCACGACATTCCTTGAAGCGGAACAGCGTCTTAGAGAGGCCTACGAACCCCGGGTGTCGTATGAGGAGTTGTGTGCGCAACTTTCCAAAATGCGACAACTTCCTTCCGAGGATGCCACAGGTTTCGTTTCCCGAGTGAAGCGGGCCGTGGTACGGTGCGAGGAGGCAGCTGAGCGCTTTTATGGTCTCCAGGGTAGGTCCGTCTTCGCCAGCCAGCTTGAGGGCATGGCCAAACCGGTGTTGGTAAGGGGTCTGAGGGAGGAAGGACTAAAGCACTTCCTTCTCACGTTGGGTAATGTCCCTTTTCGTGGCCTGGTGGACCACCTAACCGGGTTTGAGCGAGCTCGTAGAGAAATGCTGAGGCAGGACGACCTGTTTGTAGATGCGCGGCACGGGATCGCCGAGCGAGCGTCGGAAACACTAGAGTTAGGACCGGGAAGTTGCTCGACCCTTTTGGAAAATTCATCCTCCACTTTTAGGGATTGCACCGCGGCGCCGGCGCCGGTTTTATCGAACTTAAATCCTCGGGCGGTGTCATTCGTGTTGCCGGCCGAAGAGCCTGATAGTAGTCGACGGGGGGAGGATGGTTTCGTTCGGGGGCAGTCGTGCGGACCTCTCAATTATAGACGGGATGCTGGTGCCTATGCTCCGGCCTCCTCTGGCGAGGGAGCGTGGTCAAATACCGTGTCTTCCTCGAGTCGGAGTGAAGGGTCGTAGGGTTTGGCTCAAGGGGCGTATGTGCCTGGAGATCGATCGGGTCGGGACAATCCGGTCCGGGATTCGGTTGATCGATCAGGCGGCGGGCCGGCGACATCAGGCCCCAGAGTATTCAGCGTCCGGTGCTGTTGCGAGTTTTGTGGCCGACAAGGTCATAACTTGCACGGGTGCGAATACAGGCAAGGGTGGGAAAAACAACAGAATTCCCAGGGTTCTCCCCACAAGCGGCACGCCGGAACAGCACCTGTTGCGAGCCGAGAGCAAGACGCCCGCGTGGAGACGGGGGCAAGCGCGAGAAATAGGCGCAGAGGGCGTCGGAGGCAGCGTCGGCGAAATCGAAGCGCCGGTAATGGTAGCGCGGGGAGTAGGGATTCCCGGAAAGCAGGTGGAGATGATGGGTGACGATTGTCCGTGTCGAGCGGTGGCGGTAAGCGACCCGACTCCATAGACTCAAAATCCCCAAAGACGGATGCGAGACATGATGCCGCATCAGGCAGCGCGGGGAGCCGGGAACGGCAGCCCCGGCGCATTGGGCCCAAAGTGGGCAGAAAGAATAGCTCCAGTTCCGCTAGTTCGGAGTCCAGTGGGACTCCCGAGCGGAATATTCCTGAACGGAGGAGCGGAACATTGTGCGAGTTTTGCGGACGACACACTCACAGGGCGGCAGAGTGTCGCCATAAAGCAAAATGGGAAAGTTCGGGAAACTCCCCAAGGTCGGGTCGGCAAGATCCTACCCGGCCGCACTAAAAACGAAATCCAGCTCCAGCTGTTCTCAGTTTTCGCCGATTCAGGTCCCGATTGTCGCTCTCCCTTTAGACATTGGCCGTAGGAACCCTACGCGCCTAATCATGGACACCGGCGCTGAGATCAGCCTGTTGAAGCTGAAGGCACTCCATCCTAGATATGGCATGGATGTGCATAAATCTACAACGCTCCAAGCGCTGTTTGTCAAAGGTAAGTCGAGGGGATGTTGCACTGGGAATTTCAAGTTGCACCATGAGATTCCCTGCAGTTTCCAAATAGTAGACTCCTTGCCGGGTTTGGAGGAAGACGGATTGTTGGGGTACGACTTCCTGTCTCGGAATTGTAAGGTAGACGGGCCGGGTGGTTGTTTGGTTTTTCCCCGAACGACCGTAAATCCCGTGCCATTCTCCATTCAATTTGTCAGCTATGGGACGGGGAGGGTTGAGCGTGTGGCAGCCAAACGGGGAGACGTGCCAAAGGGACCTGTTAAGGTCGATACTGCGGCAGGTACTCGCCCGGAGACCCTACCCATACAGGGGAGGGCTGCGAAAAGCTGTTCAACCACGTGCTACCCACGTGGTCATCCGGATGAACCCCAAACAGTGGACGTTAATAACATATAGTTATAGACAACGTTTTTTATAAAAGAACAATTACGGAAAGGTTAAGCCTTCCGGTAACTAGGAGCCCCTGATCCTAGCTGGCCAGACTCTGGTTACCCTCCGGAATCTTCGCCCTTGTAAAGGACCTTCGTCGAGGGAGACCAACTTGAGAGTCTGACGAAAAGTCTTTAAGGCCAGGCCTAATGCTGCAGGCGCAGTCCCAGCGCAGACTGCAGAGGCAAACCCCAGTGCTGGGGGTTGGATCGCAAATATGAAAGTGCGAAAGCGCACTATAATGTCGGGTGATGGTAGGCTTTGCCGCCAGAACGGGGCAATCCCCCCGGACTACCAACCCATGAATCGGGACAAGTTAAGGAGTCCAAAAACAGAGAATTAAAGTAAGGATTATAGGAGAGGGACGCTTTCGCCGGCCGGGTGACATTTCGGAGGTTGGACGAGAGGGGATCGCCTCGCCTTAGCGAGGGGGTCCTAACCGGATCGTGTGGGCGGTCGAGCTTTCGGTCGGACCATCGTTTCAGTGTCGGGCCCGCCGCGATAGATGGGAATCTGTGTAGTTAGTGTTCCCCTATTAAATGTTATTTATTTATTTATTTATTTTTACTAACCCTAGTATATAGGTAGCATAATCCTTACTAACATTAGCACTTAAGCATGTTTATTTATTTATTTATTTATTTGTTGGTAGGTTTACTGATTGTTTGTTTGTTTGCTCTCCGCCGTCCACTCTCCGGCGTGACATCCCTCTCCTAAGAATGCCACGCAGTCTTGTGGAGGGGGGAGGTGTGTTACGTGCGTCGGCCACCACCATCATTTGATAATTTGTGTTTAATATAATTTTGTTTTAAAATAGTACGATGGTAAGGTGGTGGAAGAATTGCACGATCCAGAAGTGAGTTTTTGAACCCGCCCCGATTCGGGTGTGGATCGTGCAGTTCTTCGAGTTCGAGTTTGTTTTTCGAAGTGGACGTGAATGGAGAGCGAGAGAGATGAAGGGTTAACCTTTTTCTTGAATACGGTTTAATATTCCGTTGTTGACGTTTTGTTTTTTGACAAGGAAGAAAAAGAAGAAAAAACGTTCTGTTCTGTGGAGGCAGTTACGAGAAAGAAGAAAGAGCAGCAAGTGGTCCCCGTTTTTTGTTTGATCGGTGCTGAAGAAGTTTGAAATTCGAATGTGAAAAAAAAAGAAAGAAAAAAGTAATAAAGGAGAGAAAAACCTCGGATTAAGTGCAATTTTCATTATTTATCGAAAAGCTTGCTTTCGCCAAAGTAGTTTCACTGAGATTAGAAATACCCATGCTGATAGAGCGTACCAGGTTGTTCCCGTTCTATAGCAACCAAATCTCTGTTGAGAGATAAATTGCAAATTAATGGAATGCATCGGACTGTCTTATGGAACGAAAATAAACTAAATTCTTTGGATTGATATCACTGATTTCTAAGGAGTAGTCGCCGAGGTTATATCGATCAAACGCAACATTAATACACGGAAGAAGTTATCCCCCAATATAAGGAGTAGTCGCCGAGGTTATATCGATCAAACACAACATTAATACACGGAAGAAGTTATCCCCCAATATAAGGAGTAGTCGCCGAGGTTATATCGATCAAACGCAACATTAATACAAGGAAGCAGTTATCCCCCAGTATCAGGAGTAGTCGCCGAGGTTATATCGATCAAACACAACATTAATACACGGAAGCAGTTATCCCCCAATATCAGGTAACCTATTTAGTATTCAAAACATAAAATTTTTTGTGGCTTAATACACCACATATTTGTCTATTTGTCTATTTGTTTATTTGTTTATTTGTTTATTTGTTTATTTTTTCATTTGTTTATTTGTTCATTTGTTTATTTGTTCATTTGTTCATTTGTTCATTTGTTCATTTGTCCATTTGTTCCTTTGTTCATTTGTTCATTTGTTCATTTGTTCATTTGTTCATTTGTTCATTTGTTCATTTGTTCATTTGTTCATTTATTCATTTGTTCATTTGTTCATGTGTTCATTTGCTCATTTTTTTATTTGTTTATTTGTTTATTTTTTTTTAAATTTATTAATTGTGTTTTTTAATTATTTGATTATATAATTATTGAATTACTTAATTATTTAATTTTTTAATTTTTAATTTTTTAATTTTTTATTTTTTTAATTTTTAATTTTTTTAATTTTTTAATATTTTAATTTTTTTATTTTTTCATATTTTTTTTTTAAATATTACTTTCAATTTTTATTTTATTATTTAATTTTTTAATTGTTTATTTGTATAATTTTTTAATTTTTTAATTTTTTCATTTTTTTATATTTCATTTTTAAATATTTTATTTTATTTTTATTCATTTTTTTATTTAGTTCATTTGGAATAGTATAACATAAAAATGTAAATGTAAAGTAAAAAGTGAAAAATGTATTGGGGCACCAGTATAATGAAGGTCGGAGATCTCCGGCAAGTGTGAACTATTTTTTGTCGCCCGGAAAAGACTTTTTTATATATAATATATAAGAATATATACCCCTATATACATACTACTGCGTAAGTATGACTGAGAATTTTCAATTTAAATTGTGCGAGTCATACGTAGAGTATGTAAGTACAGAATTCACAAGCGTAAAAGCAGCCCTTTCCAAAACATTTCCAAACACTAGATTAGGATATAGTAAGAGATTTATCTTGTCAAAGGTAGTCACTTCAGTGCTAGCGTTTGCTGCACTAGGGGTTGTAGGCGCTTTAGTAACGAAACAACTGAAGAGAATGGCGGGAGTAAAACACAGGTTTTGATGATAAGGGCCGATATGTGAGTTTAGGAGGATCATTGACAAAACAGCGTTTGTTATAGCCGTATTACTATAGCTGAGCTGCTGCTTCGAATATATAATGTGGGAAGCACTGGGAATGAAGTGGTTGGGGCAATTGCGACGATAAAGCTAGAAAAAATATAAACTTCTGTCGCAGCCAGACCATTAACATTTATCTAGTCTTTATATTAATCGTCAAAGATCATCTCTTTCTTTTATTTTATCTATATATTTGTCTAGACAGAGATCCGGCACACTTTACATATTTATTCACTTAATGTCCACCATAAGTTATTTCTATATTTTTATCTTTCAAATCTCTTCGATTTGAATTTAACAGGAATGCACAATTGTTCAACAGTATAAGAAGACAGTTTTCATTATTATTACTACTACTTTTCACTTGTATCAAAAATATCACAATAAAGGCCAGATTGGGCTTCTTCATCCTTTTCTCTTAATTTCCAAAAATAAACATGCTTCTTTCAAGACAAATATTAGACTCCTCAAAACTGATAACCAGCCACTGACTTCCAATTACCGACTGCCTGCTAATTTCCTCGTAATTGTTTTACCACACCTCGGGATCAACAGCTCCCTATGATGATACCGCAATTACCTTTTCATCGACCCAATTTGCAATTACTACATTTTGCTGATTTCGGTCAATACTTCCTCATTGCTTTTAACTTGAGTTGAACTTTTGCGTCAACGAGTTGACCTAGTTATTGCACTTATGACGATTATGCTGGAACATGCATTTTGGAGGTTTCCGCATTTTAATTGTTCCAACTTGTGCAATCGTTTATTGGTTTAATAAATGCCATCGATCGTTCTTTTTTTGACCGATTTATTAATTGCTCAAGAGTTAATGATTTTGCTTGCAATTATTTCGGTAGTATGATGACTTGGATGTATTGTTGGTTCGTGGGGTTACTGGAATTTAGAATTTGGTGGCGCTTTTTGTTTGAGTGTGTCAATGATCTCCTGAATGTTATCTTCAGGTATGACATCATCGACACACTTAACACGCGTGCAGATACACCTTTAAACTTATCTCACCCATTGGAGTTTGGATATGGCGCCCACGAGAACTATGGTGATTGTCGGAAATTCCTAAACGGGTTCGACACGACATTTAACATTTCTTTCTGTGAAAAGCGAAAAGAGAACATGTCTTTTTTGTATGCAGCCATTACGATCAGTGGAGAAACAAATTCCCGAAACTAAGATGACCCGTAGACTACAAGATGCAGTCATAACGGTGTTGGAGCGAATTATGCATTTTTATAATTCTAGACATACGTACTCAGCAATGTAAAATGCCACATTTTAGGGCTGTCAGAAGTAAAAAAGTTGGGGTCAAATATTGATGAATACAATGACTATATCCTGCGCTATATTGGCCAAACAAAAGGGCTCCATGGAGTTGGGTTACTTATCACCAACAAATACGAAACCAAGATAAAACTTTACAGGAATATCCGAAAGAGTAGCCCTTTCGCAACTAAAACTCGGTGAACTTCAACCGTTTTTACCAAGATTTAGACAAAGAACATTCTCTGACTGAGGATAAAATAATACAAGGTGGCGCAAAATTAATCACCCTATCGGAAGATGTTATAATTTTGCAAACGTCGTACGTCAATCATGTTTGACATTTGTGAACTAGACAGCTGCAATATACGGTATACAGACAAGCAATGGAGGGCTATACTCCGCAAGAGTGTGAAATAATTGTGTCGATTTAATCTCAACAACGAAGAGGACGATTTTGTCTCGAAAATCATCATGAGCGAAGAGGCGATTTTCCCCTTAAGCGATTACGTCAATAAACAAAATCTTCCTTTCTGGCGCACTGAAAAGCCGCGTGTGATGCACGAAGACTCATTACATCCACTCAAAGCGGTTGTGTGGTGCGGCGTTCATGCGGGACGAGTTTTTTAGGGCGCCATCGGAAATATGGTCACTGTTACTAGCGAACGCAACAATGCCATGATAAACGACTTCTTACTGCCGGAATTGGATGAGGGGGGCTTGATGAACATGACATTTTAACAAGACTGTTCAACAGCGCACACAACATGGGCCACAATGAATATTGTGAAGGAAGCGTTTCCAAGTCGCATAATCTTCCATTGGGCAATTTGGCATGGCCAGCAAGATCGCCCGATTTAACCATCCCAAACTTCTTTCTTTGGGGCTACTTGAAGTGCGGGCTTATGCCAACAAGCCTCAGACAATCGCAGCCCTTAAGGAGAATATTCGACAGGAATGCGAACAGTTATCACCCGAATTCTTGGGGAAAGTCATGGAAAATGTGATAAAACGGGTACAAGCAGCTTGGCGGATATCGTCTTTTCCACTTAACAGGGAAAATTGTAAAGGTCCAAATAAAGATTTCCATCACTCAAAATCTTTTTTTTTTTTTATTTAGCAAAAAAGTAATTCGATAACAAAATTGGATGATTAATTTTGCCACACCTCGTGGTAGCTATGGGAGACTTCACCGCCAGAATAGGACAACCAAGAAAGGAAGAATGTTTGATTATGGGAAAGCATGGTTATGGAGAACGCAATGACGGGGGGGAAAGAATAATAGATTTCGCCTTAGAACACAAATTCTCGTATAATAAGGAAATTTTGTCTCCTAGTGTTTATTTATTTATTGGAGCAGCTTTACAAAGCAAGGACATAAATTCATTTCGCTCGACTGCGTTAATACTTTCCTCAAAAAGAGGAATGCCCGCAAATGGAAATGAATCCATCATCATCATCATCATCATCATCGTCGTCGGCACTACAACCGGGATCCGATCTTGGCCTTATTTAGAAAGTCTCTAGGCTTGCAAAATTTTCCATAATAATTTATTTTTAGGGGCAAAATTATTAGCCTTGGGCCGAGGACATGGATATCACCCGACAATAATACCAAGAACGAAATCGATTTCATCATGTAATCACACAACCCTTCGGATCAAAAACTAATCAGACGCACCATGACACTAAAATCACCCAAGATCAGGAGGAGAAATTTCAACAATACACCAAATATTATAAAGGCAGAAGATGAAATTGATATCTTTATCAAAAACTTAAATCAAACACTGAAAACTTAGAAGGTGAGCGAAATACCCCTACCGACGTCCAAACAGATCACAGTATATCAGAAAATATTATTTTAAGCAGCTTAAAAACATGGAAAAAGACTGAGAAAAAGGGCATACAACTAGTAAAAAGACGCAATGAACTCATACATACAAAAAGTAAGAACATAGCTATGAAAAAAGAACTAGGAAAGGTATACAAAGAAACGAGTAAATCAATCCGGAAAGAAGTAGTAACAAGAAACTTAAATAAACACAGGAGTACAAAAAGAGCGCTTAAGGAGCCAAGCATTCATAAATCATGGAAACAAAAACTTAAATAACAATCAGAGGAAACCAAAACAAGGATAGATATAATCAATCATGCAACAAGCTCCTTTAGGAATTGGGGGAGACCTTTACCTAAACAGGGATCCACACCTCGAAACTAGCAAAAAAAAAAAATAATAATACTAACAACCTCATCATCATCATCATCATCGGCACTACAACCGGGAACCGGTCTTGGCCTTATTTAGCAAGCCTCTCCACCGGTATCCGGTCCAAATCCGAGACTTGTTAAGTTGTCCATAATAATTTGTTTTTCCGGGCAAGGTCATTAGACTTGCCCCAAATACTAACAACCTACATTAAGCAAATATACTAACAATAACTAACAACATTTGAAATGTAATATTTTTAAAGACGTGGAATTATTACTATTATTATTATTATTATTCTAGTGCAGGATTGGTTACACGAACTCAGACGAATAAGACGAAAAGTCACGGAAAGCTATAGGAGATCAGCTTAAACAGCTAACCAGCACCGTGAAGTAAATCTTAAAGTGAGTCTGGCGGGGAGAGTGGTCGGGGATACAACGGTGTGTTGTGATACGTACGCACTGCGCTGTTACATTTAGAATTAACTTAATTGACTAGACAACTCTGTAAATCGTACACCCCAGAGGCTCGGGCCTTCAATGCTATCTTCAGAATATCACACATCCTATGGCGCAATCATACAAAGATAACAATATTAATCCGAGATCAATCTGCCGAAATGAATAAGGATGTGTGGCGTTTCTAACAGATACACACACAATACACAACCAAATAGTGAAGAACGCCGAAAGAAAATCGAATAAGACAAAGTATCAGCCATATACCAAGCAACATACCGCAAACCTACAATAGTGAGAGTAATCAAGTCGCGAATATTAAGATGGGCCGGACATGTAGCGCGAATGAGCAACGGTAGGACCGTGCGTAGAATTCTTGACGAAAGACCAACGGGAAAGAGACCGGCAGGACGGCCGGGACGAAGATGGGAGGACAATGTTAGGTTTGACCTTGGGGAGATCGGATCGGATGGTTGAGCGTGGAAGGAGAGTGCACAGGACAGGGAGCGATGGCGAAGTCGAGTCGGTGAGGTCATGAACTTCCGGGTTCCTACAGGCCAATAAATAATAATAATAATATACCAAGCAATAACATAGCAATTCCACATCAGTTAAGTGTACTTGAGTTTAGAAATCGAATTCGTACACGCGGCAGTAGCCCGATGGTTCAATGCTTCGCTTCTCACCCGTTTCTCTGTGTGTTCAATTTACCATCTTCACTATCCTTGCTTAACGCTATAGATGGGTTGGAGGTCTTTGGGAGATAACTTGTATGAGTATCATGCACCCCACATATGAAGCAGAATGATGTCAGAAACGCTATTACATATAACTGAAATTGAAAAAAGCCTAATCTTAGATTACTTCATTTTCTTAATATCCGATATTGTGGTATTGAAACTATAAACATATTTCAAGATCCGAAATTCAAAAAAGCGGTTTGCAACTAAAAACTAAAACATGTAAAAAATATATAAAAAGGTGGGTCCTAAACAACAAATAGAATATAAAACTAAACAATTAAATATGAAAGTAAATAATGTCTAAAAATGTGATTTGGAAATAAGAAAGCTAAAAAAATGAATAGACAAATTTACATTATTTTAGAATTCTTACTTTTCGGTTAGGATCTCTATCTTAAAAGTGTTCTTCTCAATCCGTTCGATTTCAATAGAATGTGATATCCATCCTCGATATTCCGCATAAACTTCGTATTTCGACCCGTCCTCTCTCGATAAATTAAAAACCGCAAAACCAACTCCATTCGTATCCAAATGTACACGATTGGATTTTTGTGTAAATCCTTCATTTAGCTCCTTGTTATGGGTCTTGATAATAATTTTCGCGGGACCTGTAATATCCACAATAGGCTTATGTTGCAGGTCTGTCACTGCCATCTAAAAGATAAATATAATTATAATTCATTATTTTAAAATAATATATGAAATTGATTTATAACAATAAAAAAAAAAACTGGTTGATTTAATCATTTTTAGAAATAATTTAATAACAAAACACATGTATATATTTTATGGGTATTCAGTCAGTTGGTAAGAAGGATGTGGCAGGATGAATTTTTTTTTCTTCTACACGGCTGACTCACCAGAAAACTATTCTCCTTGAACCGTTGCAAGTTATAGCGCTGCGGAAGCTCTTGCACTGCGAGGGAATTCCATCGTTTTTCCGTTCTGTAACATAATTAATTTCGCTTAAGAGATGTACTCGTTTGTACCGTTGCGAAATGGATCCGTCAGATTGCTTCGCGGGGCGCAAATAAACCAAATTCGTTAGAGTTATAACACAAATCTCTGGGGAACAGCCCAAATGAATGCCATTTGAAACCACAGTGGCCTCTTTGTTACAGTTGCTAACCGGATTGCTCATCTCTGAATGGAATCGAACAGGTCAAGAGTATGCTTAAGAGCAGAACTTCAAACATGCGAACAAAACTCAAGCGCGGGTCTAATTTCGGAAATGTAGAGGAGAAAAAATAGGGCATATGTAGTGCTCTGAAAAGCCTTACCATCTCCTTCTCCCAGACATACATCCAAATCCATACACACAATTCCCCATAATCCTTACACTTAAACTCGAATCCATCATCCAAATTCACATATACATTCTCCCGATAAAACGAAATTCCTGATAAACGAATCAAATGTTCGTTTATCATCCGTACACACAATTTCCAATAATCCCCAAATTAAAAACAAACATATGGTAAGTTGAACCAGATGTTCAGTTACCATACTCATATCCCAGGTTTCCAAGAATTAGCCTAACCGAATTCTTATCACAAATCCCTAGTACTCGACTTCAGCCGAAGTACCTTTTTCGAGATTATGTTTACATCTCGATGCATCCGCGATGTAAAATCTCGATTAAATTTCGTTTATAAAGGGGCATGCATCGTGATCTCGGGTGGTCAGTATATTGAGATCCATTTCCCACGAGCACAACTGTATTAAGGAAAATAAAGAGAGTTCAATTAAAACTAAAAACCAGTAGAAAAATACTTTTCTAATTTGCTGAGTTTTGGCTGATGGCCGATGACTGGTAAGTAGAGCTGTGGCACATCCACAAAAACACTGCTTTTAGAAAACCCCGTTCCTGTGCATCACCTGCCCCCACGGAAGCCAACGGGTGTTGTGCGGGTTCTCCAAAGCCACGACAACCTAACCACAATTCTACCCACAATGTCAACCCCAACTCTTAACGTTTACCTGCAGTTACCTGCAAACATTTCCCTTCCCAAGGGCCCCATAACATGCATTCAATGCATCTCCAGAACATTCCTGTAAAGATTTCATCATTCCATGCACCGTAGGGCATCATACAAAATTTCCTCGAAAGCAAAATATCGTTCATGCATTTATTGCATCATCATAATCCCCTGAAAAGAATTCCTAACATGCAACATACATCGGGAAACCGATCGGCGCCCATGGTTAGCCAGCTTACCCTACCACACACGTGCGCAGTACATTTCCCTGACTTATTTACAGTCACCCCAGCTTTTGTCCAACTGACAAAATCAGTCCACCCACCGCGCGTCTAGTTGCCGAGAATCGAATTCTTCTACATGTAAACACGCACACAAGGAATTCAACCCTTTCCACGGTCATCGATGCCGTGCACAAGCATCGTGGTGCAAGTATCCCATTTGCTGGTAGCTCAAGTTGCCCTAATGGCGGGCAGCCAATTTGCATAGCTGCATGAACGCCACCATGATACCCTTGTAGCAATTCCCTTTTTTCTCGTTTTTGTTTGCCTGTGATCTGGCAACATGAATAAACCACGCATCCTCGCCGTGATCAACTCGGAGAGATCCTTCGGGAATAAACCCACCCTTAGCGAACGACCGACTCTGCACGAGTCATATGCGAGGAGTCGCAATCCAACCACCATCGGAATCGGTCACTTCCATTATCTAGCTGTCGAGTGCTGTCGAGTGACAACGAGTCGGAGTACTTAAGCTATTCGTGTCCCAGTGTATAAGAAATACCAGTTTTCGTGGCTGACATATGTTAAAGAAAGAAAAATATAATAACAATATTTAGACGACTACCAATTGTGAATACAAGTTTTAGTTCTTAAAGCCGGTGACATTCATTAGTGAATAAGAAATAATAGTTTTCGTAGCTGACATATGTTAAAGAGAGAAAAATATAATAACAATATTTAAACGAATACCAATTGTGAATACAAGTTCTAGTTCTTAAATCCGGTTAACATCCATTGTGTAAAAAATCTTTTTCCTTCACCGATTGGCAAAATTAGAACTTCCGACTTAACGAATATTTATACCACTTTAAATAAAAAACGTTTATACACAACAACATCATAGTGTTTCATTCGGTTTCATTTGTTGGACATTTCGCAGCAGTAGACGTCGGACTTTATGTGAACCCGTTCCCGTGCCGGTACGCAACATAGAGAAAACGGTGGCCTGTTAACATCACACAATACCACGGTGTTTAATTTGGTGATTCAGTGGATAGATTTCGGTGGAACAAGCGTGGGAATATTTGTTAACCTGCACCCGTGCTGGTACCTCACACAAACAACACGCCACGTCAGACCATACTACCCCCACACCACGACGACGACTCACCCTTACTACCCCCCACACGGTCACGTTTGTTGTCCTGGAAATTTCAACATAACTTGCACAAACGGTCGGTCGCTACTCTTCCCTCAGATCTGAGGAAGCACGGCGGTGACCGCTACGAGCCTTCCCAGAAGGGGTCTGTTAAAGAGACCCTTATCCGTTTAAGGATAAGGAGACGCGCTCCCTGAGAGGTGTTATCGTACAACACATAAGTCAAAAATGTCGTACGTCTAAAAAAATTATTCAGGCTTGTTGCAACCGCAACAGCACAATAGAAGGCCGCATCAAATTGAATCGAGAAGAATCGATTTGAGTCATTTTAGTCGATTAAATCCACACTCAGCGCGCTTGAAACGCCCGAAGGTATGCTCGGTTGTAACTGTCCATAACCCTCGATACATTGCGAGGTGCTGATTTAAGAGAATTTAGCCAGACGCCAACAACTCGTGCTAGAATTGCTGAATCGAAAAGGGAGCAATATTTGAATAGCGGATGAGATTTTGGTGGCAATGGCCTCTAAAATGAAGAAGAAAAAGATAACTGGCGCCTACCGAAAGGTATGCAGTTTTTACGGTGTGATCTAGGGATCATCAGTAAATTTGTTTTGAAGTAATACGGTTTTAAATTTGAATTTTTGTATTTATTGAAAAATGAATTGAGAAGAAGAGTGGTCAACCAACTGAAATTGGAATTAAAAGGTAAAGGTTGTTCCTAATAAAGATTCCTGTGAATTGTTTTTAATTTCAATTTTATTTTCCTTCTGTTCATCGGCTTGACGTACCGGCGATATACCATTCGAGTTGAGATTAATGGAATTTGCTGGATAAGAGCAAGCACCTGCTAAGCTTAATAACCAAGATACAGTCCTGCAACTAATAGCTGAATTGCAACACATTCAACATGGTCCTTTGAGCCAGATCTAAAGATCCGAAGTACAATAGGACGGAGTTAAAATCCAGAGTGCAACAAGTGATTTACGATCCAGAGTGCAGCACAAGTAATTCAAAACCTGGAGTGCAGAAGGAAGGATTCACGATCCGGAAAATACAAGGGATTTTACGATCCCACAACCAGCGAATACGTCCACCAAATAGCAGTGACAGCTTCTTGTCGCGGATGGAGGAATAGTGGCTGTTAAAAGTGCTCATAAGTGGAAAAGATTGCTGGGCATAACACAGGCAATCTTACATGGTGCATAGGCAGTTGGAGATCATTCAAAATAGAAGGTAGGTGGCATTAGTTTATTCCATATCAATCGCTAGTGGAAAGATCAAGTGGTAGTTGTGTGTGGTTCAAAGTGGTACACAGAGGTTGCACGTTAAGAAATTGTTGAAGTTGTGTGTTACTTCAATCAAAGAAGAGAATTAATAAGTGGAGCGAAGTATTATTAAGGAGCTGGTGGCGAATAAATTACCTTTGCGGAAGACAAGTCATTTCATTCAGGGTAGTGGGTTCAGTGTTACATTGATCAACGGTGGATTAAAGGGAGTTCAAATATAATTCACGCTGCACGTTTAAGTTTTGAAACGGACGAAGTAATTGTACGATAGTGAACGCGAGGGCGAGTTGATTGAGTTCTGGAGAGTTCTGGTCGGTACATATTGAGGGTGTGGGTTCCTGTGGTCTTTTGATTGCGTTGGTGGATTGCGCGATTCATTTCGGTTGGTCCCTTTGGTTTGTTCCAGCAAGGTAGGATAACGGCCAATTTGTCAGCAAATCGGCGTGCGCGTTTAACAGACAATTCAGGAGAAAATTCAGTTGTGTGTACCTTGACAACCCAACAAAATGAGTAAGACAAAGATGTCTAACCTAATTGACAGCTTGCAGAACATAGCGAGCGAATTAACAGCCGACTATAAGGCATATGCGGAATTGAATCAAACATACAAATCAGTGCACATGAATGAGGCACGTTTAAGAAATTTGGAGCACTCCTTTGAAGAAGCAAAGGGATTACACCAAAAAATTATAGCGGCTCCCAGTGATCATATAAAATTAAGATACATGGAAGAACTCCACTTCCATAAGCTGAAGGAACTGTATTACAGTTATTCTTCAGAACTTAAGTCGCAATTAGAACAAGTCGACACTCATCCGCTGGGACATAATTCATTTAATAGTTCGATGGGAACAACAAGGGCGCCAACAGCAGAATTCAAATTACCCCCCATTAAGATACCGACGTTTAGCGGTTCTTACCAGACGTGGCCGGAATTTAAGGCTCTATTTGAGAACCTTATCATTAGAAACACGTCTCTATCTGATGTCCAACGGCTGCACTATCTCAAGGCAAACCTAGAAGGTGAAGCAGAGCGTCTATTGCGGAATACTGCCATAGTTGAGGGTAACTTTGAATCGGCCTGGGCAACACTGGTGAAGCGTTACCAGAATTTGAGATTGTTGAAGGACAATCAATTCGGGATATTATTTGGTCAGGCGTCATTGGGCCACGAGTCGGCCGATGGAATTAGGTCTCTGATGGACACCACAGATGAGGCCAAACAAGCACTACAAAATTTAGGAATTCCGGTCACATCGTGGGAAGATGTATTGATTTTCCACACAGTACAGAAGCTTCCCCTTAAGACGCGAGGTTTGTGGGAATCTCACATTTCGTCATAGGTGGATTACCCAACATATGATGTCTTGGAGGAATTTTTATTCACAAGGATCCGAACTCTAGAAGTCATGGGACAGACAACGTCCAAGAGGTCCTACGGAGCTCCCAGAGCCAAACATCATGACGTACGTGCCCATAATTCAACTACATTCACTTGCATACTGTGTTCGGGCCCACATCTAATACGCAACTGTCCTCAATTCAAGGCTCTAAGTCGAAAAGGGCGATGGGATATTGTAAATACGCGCCAGTTATGTATTAATTGCCTATCAAAATTCCACAAACGTCAGGACTGCACAAGCGAGTTCACGTGCACCTATTGCAAAAGAAGACATCACTCATTGCTACATATGGACCGGGAGAGACGTCCAATCCAAGGACAGGGGAGCGCTTCACCGGAGGGCATCCCGATTTCTAAGTCATCGGATGCCGCGAGCATTCAACCGTCAGGCACAGGAAAGAAAGCTAATCCTACCACAAACCAAACATGCAATACCTACATGGCCGGCACTGGCCACACTAAGACGGTTCTCTTGGCCACAGCACTGGTCAAGGTTTTCACGGCGGGAGGACAACCATTGGTACTTCGAGCTCTGTTGGATCCTGGGTCAGAGGCGTCGTTTATTACTGAAGCAGTCGCACAGCAATTGAGGCTCAAAAGAGAACGAAGTTATATAAACGTCCTTGGAATTGGATCGGCTAACAATAGTATTGCGAAAACAAGGGTCGCGCTTACGATACATTCGTTAGTACAGGAAGAGTTCAAGTTGGAACTCATGGCATTAGTATTGCCGAAGATAACAACAAACCTCCCAAAACATCAAATTCCTTGTGCTGAATGGCCACGCATTCATCAATTACAGCTGGCTGATCCAACATACAACCAACCGGGCAAAATTGATATTTTACTTGGTAGTGACGTATATCAATTAATATTATTGGAGGGTCTGATTAAGAGCGGACCAGGTACTCCTATGGCACAGCGGACCGAGTTTGGATGGGTACTGTCTGGCAGTATAAATTCCGGTAACCAGACCACAATTAAGGTTCACCACACCACCACTAGTAGCCCCGAATTGGATACGATCATACAAAGGTTTTGGGAACTGGAGGAGGTGTAAGAGAGGAAATCGTTATCACAGGAAGAGGAGCAATGTGAAACTCATTTCAGTAGAACACATCAACGACAGTTGGATGGCAGGTATATGGTCCATTTACCCTTTAAGGAAGGGAGGCGCCCAAGGTTGGGTTTATCGCGCAATTCAGCGCTTGTTCGATTTTTCCAGTTGGAAAAAAGATTTCAAACCGATCGTTCATTCCAGGAAGAATATAAAAGAGTTTTTAAGGAGTATGAGGACTTGGGACACATGTCTGAAATCGACCCTCTCTCAAATAATAATTGCCATTATTTCATGCCGCACCATGCGGTGATTAAGGAGTCCAGCTCAACAACGAGGTTACGAATCGTTTTCGATGCTTCCTGCAGAACATCAGATGGTACGTCACTCAACGATCATTTGCTGAATGGTCCTCGGCTCCAGGATGACATCTTTGATCATATTCTGAGATTTCGAAGACACAGAATAGCCTTCGTAGCGGACATGCCCAAGATGTATCGACAAATTTGGGTACCACAGGAGGACGCATCCTATCAACTCGTGTTGTGGAGAGATGTGGAAGGAAATAACATCAAGACCTACCGATTAAACACTGTCACGTTTGGTACCACCGCTGCGTCGTACTTAGCAGTGCGCACGCTACAACAACTAGCATTGGATGAACGGGCTGACTATCCATTAGCATCGCAAATAGTCTGTAAAAATGTCTATGTCGATGATATCATGCATGGAGCAGACTCAGAGGATGAGGCCATGGAACTACGTGACCAACTCGTAGCCATGTTGCGGCGTGGAGGGTTTCCACTCAGGAAATGGGCCAGCAACAGTGAAAAAATGATGCTTTCGGTTCCGGAGGAGGATAGAGAGGTTCAGGTGCCATTATCGCTTGACAAGGGTAACACCGTAAAGACATTGGGGATCCAATGGCATCCTGGACGAGACACATTTTCGTTCAAGGTCTGTTTCCAGGAATCGAAGGGAGCAACGAAAAGAACAATCTTGTCAGAGATTGCGCGCCTATACGACCCGATGGGCTGGATATCGCCTTGTGTTGTCATTGGCAAGATGATCATGCAGGAGATTTGGAAGCAGGATCTAAATTGGGACAGCGAGCTTCCATCAAAAATTGTCTCAGCATGGTCTAAGTTAAGAACTGAGCTAAATGCCCTCAACAACATAGAAATTCCGCGTTGGGTCAAGGTCACCAAGCGATCAACACTCGAAGTGCATGGATTCTGCGACGCCTCCGAAAGGGCATATGCTGCTGTGGTCTACCTTCGTTCGGTCACCGAGGGAGTGACTTCAATAGAGCTGCTCGTATCAAAAACAAGAGTAGCACCACTCAAGAATAAATCGCTAGCACGATTGGAGTTGTGTGGAGCTCACCTGCTTACACATTTGCTGGTACAAACCGTCAAAAGGATGGATCTTCAATGCGCGAAGATGTGGGCCTGGTCGGATTCGCAAATTGCATTTGCCTGGATTAAGGGGCCGCCACACATACGAACTACTTTCGTCGCAAACAGAGTGGCAGAAATACAGGAACACATAGATCCCGATTGCTGGAGACATGTTTCATCGAAGGAGAATCCTGCGGATATCGCGTCCAGAGGACTATCTCCAATGGAAATTCTCAGAAAAAGGCAATGGTGCTATGGACCCTAATTTTTGCAGACGTATGACAACACTTATGTACACCCACTGATCTGGAGTTGAAGACCATAAACCCTACAAGAATGAAAAATAGCTTCATAGCATCTGGGTACCCTATTAAGAATGTGTTGCACCTCTGCCTGCACGTCATGTCATTTGATAGCACTACATTGTTTGCTCGGTTCTCTTCGTTGTCGCGTCTCCTTCGAGCCACGGAATATTGGCTTCGTTTTTTTTCCAACCTACGGTTGAAGGCCACTGGGTTGCCATTGTATGCGACTGGGCCGCTGTCACCAGATGAGATCTCGTCAGCACATATACGATTGATTGGGATTGTGCAGCAGGAGTTCTTTGGTGACGAAATTGTATGCATCACTAGGGGAGAAACAATTATCAAAGGAAGTAAGTTTGCACGACTTTCCCCTATATTGGACGATAAGGGAATTCTGCGAGTAGGAGGTCGACTAGAAAATGCAGATTTGCCATATTCGCAGCGTCACCCGATTATATTGCCCGCAAATACTTTCTTTACGTCGTTGATCATCCACCATATTCTCTTAAAAACGTTGCACGGTGGTCAACAGCTGATGATGGCCACACTTCGAGCTGAATACTGGATATTAAATCTTAAATCCAGCCTCAAGGCATGTATACACAAATATTTGAAGTGCTATCGACATAAATCAAAGCAAATCCAACAAAGAATGGGTGATCTTCCTGCACCTCGGGTCAACCAGGCACGCCCCTTTCAAACTACTGGGGTGGACTATGCCGGCCCAGTACAACTTAAAGCATGGAAGGGAAGATGCACCAGAATCACCAAGGCGTACATTGCTATTTTCGTATGCTTTTGTACGAAGGCCGTCCATCTCGAACTTGTAAGTGAATATAGCACAGCGGCCTTTCTGGCAGCGTTTAAACGCTTCACGGCGCGTCGTGGGATTTGTGCACACATCTACAGCGATTGCGGAACCAACTTCCAGGGAGCTGCTAAGACAATACAAAAAGAGCAGACATATGCATCAAGACATTGGACCGAAGATATAGTTAGGCAGGTGCAGAATAATGGAACTTCATGGCATTTTAATCCTCCTGCAGCGCCTCATTTCGGCGGGTTATGGGAAGCAGGGGTGAAGTCCATGAAACATCATCTCAAACGAGTGATAGGATACTACACGCTTACCTATGAAGAATACGTTACTGTCTTGGCCCAGGTGGAAGCGTGTCTGAACTCACGTCCCTTGTGCCCAATATCGGAGGATTTGAACGATCTGTCCGTTCTTACACCGGGACATTTCCTGATCGGCGGTGCACTCAATACTGCACCAGAAAGAGATTTGACTCAAACCACGCCCAATCACCTGGACAGATGGCAATTAATGCAAAGATTACAACAAGATATCTGGAAAAAATGGAAGACAGAATATCTCTCTCGTCTGCAACAGCGTCCAAAATGGCTCACACAAGGTCCAAATTTGAAAATAGGTAGCATGGTGCTTCTACCTGAGGAGCATGCACCCCCAACCCTATGGCGATTGGGCAGAGTCATAGCAACACATCCAGGAGCCGATGCAATGATTCGTGTTGTTACAGTCAAAACAGCCACCACCACACTGAAGCGCCCAATAACGAAACTTTGTCTTCTGCCCATGCTTAATTGAATCACACCCCACACACATGAATTTAATGACCTCTGTCATCATCTAGAACACCACACACACATGAATTTAATGACCTCTGTCATCATCTAGAACACCACACACACATGAATTTAATGACCTCTGTCATCACCTCGAACACATGTCCACACGCACAAACAGATAATTGAAACCACACAAGCCATTGCCCAAGTCAAATTTGATGGATGGTCCATTTCCACTAATGGAATCAATGTCAGCCAATTGCCACCTTGCTGTTGCACAGTACCAATTCAACACTGCTGCCAATTGCAACCTTCCGTGGATAACTATACCCTAAACTATCATTGGCTAATCTATCTAGGAAGAACAACCCCACTGGGTTACCGTCGCCGGCCCGGGAAGATGTTGCAACCGCAACAGCACAATAGAAGGCCGCATCAAATTGAATCGAGAAGAATCGATTTGAGTCATTTTAGTCGATTAAATCCACACTCAGCGCGCTTGAAACGCCCGAAGGTATGCTCGGTTGTAACTGTCCATAACCCTCGATACATTGCGAGGTGCTGATTTAAGAGAATTTAGCCAGACGCCAACAACTCGTGCTAGAATTGCTGAATCGAAAAGGGAGCAATATTTGAATAGCGGATGAGATTTTGGTGGCAATGGCCTCTAAAATGAAGAAGAAAAAAATAACTGGCGGCTACCGAAAGGTATGCAGTTTTTACGGTGTGATCTAGGGATCATCAGTAAATTTGTTTTGAAGTAATACGGTTTTAAATTTGAATTTTTGTATTTATTGAAAAATGAATTGAGAAGAAGAGTGGTCAACCAACTGAAATTGGAATTAAAAGGTAAAGGTTGTTCCTAATAAAGATTCCTGTGAATTGTTTTTAATTTCAATTTTATTTTCCTTCTGTTCATCGGCTTGACGTACCGGCGATATACCATTCGAGTTGAGATTAATGGAATTTGCTGGATAAGAGCAAGCACCTGCTAAGCTTACTAACCAAGATACAGTCCTGCAACTAATAGCTGAATTGCAACACATTCAACAAGGTTCCTTGACAATAACAGCATGTGTTTACGCCATATACCGTCACACCCAGCAAACTCATGCTTCTCCTAGTTTTGGCAACCTGACCGTTCATCAGTGCACAGGACAGGGAACGACGGTACAGTCGAATCAGTGAGCCTATGAACATCCGTAGTTTTACAGGCTATTAAATAATAAGTAGAAGTGGTAATAGAGCGTTCATCCGCCTTTTTTATAAACGTAGTTATTGCGTCTTCACATCATTGAAATCGATGGTATTGGCATTTCCCCATTATAGGATTTTTTACAGATCTCTATTCAAAGAGGTGAAATAGTTGCATCTCAATTGGTGTGACGTTAATGCGTTAATTGATCCAACATTCGAAAATGAGGAAATCGGAATCCTATCGTCGGCAAAACTTGATATTCTAGTACTCTTTGATATAAGGAAGTCATTAATATGAAGCAGAAAAATATTTCAAACCGAGGTAGAAGCCATAGATATTTTACATTTAGTGTGTAGTGAATGAAAGGATGTGGAAAATCTTTCTGCATGAAAGTAAGTGGAAACTCTTTTTGTTCGACATCACAGCGCCGTTCGAGCGGGAGGGAGCCAACGAAGGTAACACAGCGGTACGAACCCCCGTCGAACCAAACCCCGGGCACAACAATGAGTACCCATTGTTGTTTAATTTATATATTATATTGTGTGGAACAAAAATGCAACAGATACCACGGAATTTGTAGTAAAGACATCCGAAGGTACGTTGTTCACAACAACTGGAATCGATCGATTGTCGAGAAAACCCCCAATTCACTCGCAAGGATGTCAAAAAGTTCATACGAACGAATCTGTATGTAAGACTGTGGCGTTTCTAAACAGATACACACACAATACACAAGCAAATAGTGAAGAACACAGAAAGGAAATTCGAATAAGCAAAGCATCAGAGCCATATACCATAGCGATAACATAACAATTCCACATCAGCTGAGTGTACTTGAGTTTAGAAATCGAATTCGAAGACGCGGCCAGTAGCCTGAAGCTTCGTTGCTTCGCTTCTCACTCGTTTCGTCGTATGTTCAAATCACCCTCTTCACTATCCCTGCTTAACGATATAAAACTCTGTCAGACCCAGTCAAGAGCCTTGGGTATATCTTATTCCTCTGCTCTTAACCCACCATGCTTTTAGTTTCCCGATGTCCAGATGTTACTCACAGTTCTCACAGGAGAATCGCCGGCGAATGCGGTCACAATTAGAGCTCTCAAGTCTAAGAGAATGGCAACGAAGGTGGGATTCTTAAGCCAAAGGAAGATGGAGCCACACCATGATACCTGATATAGAAACCTGGATGAAAAGAAAAGATGGCGAGCTGAACTACCACTTGACTCTGCTTATATCAGGACATAGATGAGTGGCGGTTCTTGCAAACGCCACTACTTACCTGCTCAGCTACCACCAGGTAATTATATCCACGCGAGGCCTAACTCATAAAAAGCGCGTACTTACCTGCATTGGTCATACCAATATCCACCAAAAACCTGTGGAGCACAATGTCTCCTGATACAAAAATACATCAGCAACAACAGACATTTCCTACAAGGGCATAGTTGTGCGAATCGCACCATGTACACCAAAGACAAATCCGGTTGCAAATGCAGCAATCAACACTGCCCAAAAGTACCAAAGAAATGCCCCTAAAATACAACTCGGTACAACATTACGTAGCCGACATAAATCCTTAGCGTTGTCCAAGCACACCAGAGGAAAGAATTTTTCCCATACACGTGCATGGCGATTCATATAAGAGGTCGCCAGCAACGCGCGCCCGATCAGCATTAATGTTCCACACAGTGCTGGTCGGATAAACATATCCTTTTATGGAAATGTGATGTACACGATCAGCAATAATGCTTTACACAGTCGCTGATCGTGTAAACATTTTATTTACTTACTAAATATGGTCATCGAGGCGATGGGTGGATTGGATTGGATTTGGTATTCTGTCGCTTCGGTGGCGATACTTAATCGCGTCTTGGATTCCGTGAGGGCAGGTCGTGCCCTCACGTTAATTAATAAAGAGTTGCCTGGTGAAAATCAGACGAAATAGAGGACACGGACTCTCGTTTCAAGTAATCGAATAGATGATTTATACTTGCTTTCGTCACAAGCAAATCAAACGAAATAGTGGACACGGACTCTCGTTTCAAGTAATCGAATAGATGAGTGATACTTGCTTTCGTCACAAGCAAATCAATAAAAATAGTGAGCACTCACCTGTGTACAATTTTAATTAAAAAAGAATAGCGACACACTTGCTTTTGCGTAAGTAATGAATTAAAAGGCCTTGTTTATATGAATTACCAGCAAGTATTAAATAAGTTTTGTAATACAACATACTTTATAAAAATAGTTTTATGCATACAACAAACTGTATAAAATAAGTTTTGTGCATACAACATACTGTATAAAATAAGTTTTGTCATACAACATACTGTATGAAATTAGTTTTGTGCATACAACATACTGTATAAAATAAGTTCTGTTCAACGAAAAGATTACTTTGTACAATATCGAATAAGTTTAGTTAAGAATAAAAACATTAAACGAGGAGACCGATTGTTTTTCCTGAACTACCAGACTTTAGTGAACAAGTTTGGACGAACGATACCAGAGTTTGGGACGTCTTGGTGAACCAGTGTCGGGCCGGCACCTACCGAGACAACGAATCCCATAGACGCTTCGGCAATACTTGCACAAGTATAAACATTTCAATCACCCATACTGCTTGTATTGCGAAGGCAAAATAGAAAATGCGGAACACGTACTAACAGAGTGCGTGTGATTCGAGATGGCACGAACGATTTTGGAGAGACATATGCGACGTACAGTTACTCCGGCAGGAGTAATAAAATACATGCTAAGTTCCAAACAAGCATGGTCCGCAGCAAATGATATCTATGTGACATGATGCAGCAGTTGCGACGCGACGAGCGGCAGGTAAACTCCGTGCAACCCCGCGATGAATTGTCTAAAAGCAAGTTCCGCAGGGATCAACGGGAATATGTGCCTGGCGGGAGGTGGTGTTAGTCGGTAAAAATCCGGCATGCCTTTGGATCCGTCCAGAGGTATCTTTTGAAGACTTCCACCTTCCTATCGAAAACAAAAGAAAGATGTTAGTCACAAGGTTCAATGGGTCTCCCGCGGATTGCCTGCCGCAGAATCTGTATTAGTCATCATGTGGGTTTTCAAATTTTAATTAATTCAGCATTGATAACATTTTCCGTCACCTTGGTTAGCATAGACAGTAGTGATATAGGGCGGTAATTTTGTGGGAGACACCTTTTCCCCGACCGATTTTCCAACAGGTAGGAAAGTCCTCTGTGTATAAGATAAAGGAACGAGTTTGCTAAGAACCGGCCACAGTTTTGGAGCACAATGTATTTGATGGGATCTCATCATTCGATGTTAAAATCCTCCTGGGGAACCTTGTGGCAGTTCCGCCAAACCCCACTGCCTACTTATATGCTTCCTCCCCACAACCTCATTCCAAAAATTGGAAAGGAAGATATCTTCCAACCAACTATAGGTAAAGAAAAACTACACGACGTTTCAAATGATAATGGAATTCGAACTATCAAGTTCGCAGCGTCAAAAGATCTGGTAGCGAAACTGCACGATGTTCAAGCACAAGCAAATCCATAAAGCCACATGGATATCACCCGACGGCGTAACGGGTAACCAAATAGACCACTTCCTCATAGACAAAAGACACCACTGGAATATCCTTGAGGTAAGATAATATAGAGGACCAGATTGTGACTCCGATCAACTTCTAGTGATGGGCAAAATTAGAAGACGGCTCGCAGCAAACCCACATGGGAAGTCACGGGAGACGAGCCAAAAACTTCGACATTGATAAACTAAAATACCTACGCAAAACGGCTGAATATCAAGACGAACTAACGAATAGATTTAGCATGGGAGTAGTGAGGAAGAGTTAGTGTGGACGCTAAATGGACATCGATCAGAGACACAATCAAACAAACAGCCCAAAAGGTATTATGATTTAAGAAAACAATTATGTCTAAACCTCGGTTTGGCAATGAGTGCATGGTGAAGATCGAATAACGTAAGTGACTTAGAGTGATCCACTTAGAAAGATATGATGAATTCAACGCTGAAAGATTCGCGACAATTCGGAGAGACAATGAAACTCTCCAAACGCAAAAAAACGTGAAAGGGAAAAGACTCGGATCGAAAAAATCCTAGAAAATTCCAGAGCAAAGAACATCAGAGGTATGTACGCCGGCATAAATTCAATTAGAAATGGCGACCGAGAGAGACCCATAATAATTCGAGACACAAACGGCTGCCTGGTCACAGAAACAAACAATATCGTGGCAAGATGGAAGCAGTACTTTGAAAACCTACTCAATGTGCGCACCCATCAACCACAAATAAACGCGCCAGACGTAAATACAACCGAGCCTCAGATCCCAAAGCGCTCTTTCAATGAAGTTGTAGACGCGATAAATCAACTGATGTATTCAACAAGCGTTGAATACACGCGGCCAGGAACACGATGGTGTTTCCTGGCCAAAAAGATGTGTGTGCCAAAGTCAAACAAACTCTGGACAGATACGTCAGGAACACGATGGTGTCTCCTAGTGTTGTGTATTCGTAATGTTCTCTTGGCGTGCCCAATAAACGTTGATGATTTGCTTCTAAAAACAACTGAAAAAGTAATTAAAAACAAATGGAAAATTATACCAAATTGTGAAATCCAGCTGGTCCAGAACGAATCTTCAATAGAAAGCAACGATTTGGTTTGTCTATTCATCATCATCATCGGTACTACAACCTGGAACCAGTCTTGGCCTTATTTAGCAAGTCCTGAGGCTTGTTAAATTTTCCATAATGATTTGTTTTTTTTTTTCGGGCAAGGTCATTAGTCTTGCGCCAGGTTTGTCTATTAACTAACATTAATTTATTTAACTCAAAGGATTCATTTGATCTCGGTGCATCAACTATTGATTTCAAGCGCCAAACAAGAAGAGAGATTATAAAACTAAAAATGGTTGTCATGTGACAACCAACAGAAAGTTCACAAATGTCAGCTGATTGCTGACATTGTTTAAGGTGATGCCACATATCTTATTCAGGTGGTGCCACAGATATTTAATTGCAAATTCGCCGGTGGTGTTAAGGGCGAATCAGCAACGACTGAAAAACAACAAGGCTCCCGGAGTCGATTGCATACCGGCAGAGTTTGTGAAGCATGGAGGAGAGGCAACCGCTCGAAAGATCCACCAACTGGTTAAAATAATATGGGACAAGGAAGGCATTCCGGAAGACTGGAAAACCTCAATAGTCATCCCCATTTTCAAAAAAGGCGACAGGTCTGACTGCGAAAACTACAGAAGAATATCATTGCTCCCAACCACATACAAAATACTAACAAATGTCATACTGGCGAGAATCACACCGTACTCCAAAGAAATACTGGAAGACAACCAATGCGGATTCAGTAGGAAATGGTCAACAAGCGATCAAATGTTCACAATAAGGCAATGTATGGTCTGTTTGTGGAATTTAGATACAGGTATCTGAGCAGACAGTCCAATTTAATAACAAAATCCGTTTCCGCTGGTCTGATAATTTCAATATTTAGCCATAGTACACTGTGGGCTTTAGAACCAATCCTCTGGTGCGATATATATTCCACATCTTATTAGCATCGGTTAGGTTCTATCCATACCAAAAGAGGGAAGGTTAGGTTTCCCTGTTTAACGTCAAGCATTTCATGAAGACAAGGCCAAACAAAAAGAAAAAAAGTCAGATCCCATCCAACCCTGAGATGTCACGGGAAGAAAACAACTCTTCGGCCGAAAGACCAGACACCAGGGAAGAGAGAAATGCTTCCTCTCCTAAACCGGACAAATCTAAGAACAGCCTAGGTATTATCCAAATCATGGACCTGGTACGAACATCAATACCAGTGTACAATGGTTCATGGGGTCCCACTGTAGCTATGGAACTAGAGAAGTTCGTAGATACGTGTAGGAGGACCCTGAGAGTTTGTCCGAAAGTAAGGAGAGGACAGCCATGGAGTGGTTGCCCATGCAATTAGGCGGGGAAGCCTATAGAATATTCCCTGAGGCAAACCCAACATTGTTCTGGGAGTACGAACAACAACTCCGGGACAAATTGTTACCACAGTCTTCATACGAAGACGTGTACGAAAAGCTCTCTGAGATGCGACAATTCCGAACAGAGAACATCACAGGTTTCGTTTCCCGAGTAAAACAGGCTGTGGTACTCTGTAAGGAAGCTGCCGAGCGCTCATATGGAAAAGCAAGCAGCGACATTTGCGCTGCACAAATAGAGAAATTGGCCAAATCCGTATTGATGCGCGGAATACGAGAGGAACCCTTTCGAAGCCAGTTATTGGCTATAAAGGAGGAAACTCTCGAGGGCATCATGTCGCAACTTATCTGGACGGTAAGTGGCCAAAAAGAACTTGAAGGAAAGAGAGATGCCTATGATATGAGAGACATATCAAGGGCAATTGAATACCCCGAGTCACAGAGGGAAGCAAGTCACAAGCACCCACAATGTTGCAGAATTAGGGAAATAACACCCGAAAGATATACCAGGGACCCTTTTTCGGAAGAACACTTCGTAACACCGGAAGGAAGAAAGGTTCGCGAAGAACGAAGCCCGGCTCGTCATTCACGGGGGTTGGAAAATAAGGATGCGTAGGCGGGAACCAACAAGGCGGAGCCCAAATCGACACTCACAGGGCATGGACTATATAGAGGTCTACCCGGTGAGTGGACGATATAGTTATAACCGACCAAGGAGCCCGCCACGAATGCAGGATGAAAGAAGTCGCCGAGAACAGAGGAACAGGGAATACAGTCCGGATCCGCGGGAATCGTTCAGTAGGCAACCTCAACCTACGAACGACGCGTCTCGGAGAGATGGGGATTACTATAGCAGGTCGACCGAAACAGCTCGGCACTATACAGAACAACCCCACCCCGTAAGCCGCCCCCAACCTGCGAGGAACCCATTCCGCCAATACGAACCAGCACGCGCACCACCACACGACTATCAACCACACAGCGGGACAAGGCCCGATGGACCTGGAGTACGAAGGTACCAACGGGACGAGGATGATTATTATCATCAAGGCCGTGACGCACAACCACACCGGCTAACTGCAGAAGTAGCATGCAGTTTTTGCCACAAAAGGGGGCACCTACGTGACGAGTGCATTACTCGGCGTAACATGCCAATTTGCACCTCGTGTCGTAGGTATGGACACGAAGTAGGAAATTGTCGAGTAAGAGTTGTACCACCAGCGACACAAAATCCCGCACCACAAGAACCAAGGCCACAACCTACACAAAGGCCACAAAATGAAAAGAGGGAGTCCCCGAGACAACCAAATCAGGGACAAGTCCAACCTTCTCGAACCGAAGAGTGTACAGCGTTCGATGTTGTTGTGAGTATTGTGGCCGAAACGGTCACAAGTGGGAGCAGTGTCGATACAAGATCAACTGGGAAAAAGCTCACCCAACTCCAGCTTGTACGCACACTGCAACGGGTAGACCTGTACGTCGCCGTAAAGCCCTACCAACCTGCACGGTTAACCTGGTATGGCCAGAACCACCAACAAATAGCTCTAATAAGTAAAAGGCAGCGAATCAAAAAGGAAAAACCTTAAAAGGCATGAGACACCGACAGAGGAACTCTAGGCACAGGTCAGGTCGAAGCCGCTCTAGTACGGCGAGTACTGAACAGAGCACCGACCGAAGTAACTGCGCCGAGAAAAAGAGTCCCTCCATTAAAACCCAAAGTAGCAATCAGCCAGAACCAACGGCGGCAACTGGTAAACGAAAAGCTATGGGAAAAAAATCGGGAAACGCCAAACGGTCGGGTGGAACATCCCCAACCCGACCGAATTAAACTCGCAAAATAGTCAAAGCTGTTCTCAGTTTTCGCCGACTGAAGCTCCAGTTGTCCAATTTCAATTAGACATTGGCCGTAAAAAATATACGAGCCTAATTGTGGACACCGGCGCTGAGATCAGTTTATTAAAAACTAAAGCACTCCACAAAAAATATGAAGTGGATGCCCAGAAGGCCATAATCCTCCATACACTTTTTGGCAAGAGAAAGTCTAGAGGGGACATACAGGGGAAGTTCAAACTGGTAGACATGTTGCCAGGAATGTCAGAAGACGGCTTGTTGGGTAACGACTTTCTGTCGCGTTATTGCAAAGTTAATGGACCAGGAGGTTGTTTCGAATTTCCCCAAACAATCACAAATCGTGAAAGTTTCTCTGTTGACTTTGCAAATAAATGCAAGAAAGTAAGCACGGGAAAGCCTAGACAAAAGGCAGCCGAACGGGAAACCGGATCACAGGAACCTAACAAGGTTGATACTGCGCTCGGAAAACCCCCGAAGACCTTACCCACGCAGGGGAAGGGCTGCGAAAACCTGTCAGGCACCAGTTACCCCAACAAACAGGCAAATGCCAAAAGCCAAGAAGTGAAAAGGAAGGGGGCACTCCGGTAGAACGCCTACCAATAAACCCTTCGGAGGTGGAAATCTTGATGAGTAGACCGGTCATTGTACCAGGGCACTCAAGGAAGATAATTGGGCTTCCCATAAAGATCCGGGAGGTGGTAATCTTGGTACCCAAAAAAGTGCAACCTGGGATTTTACTCCCAAATTGTATTTTGAAAAGGGCAAAGGGTGCCCAAATAGAGGCACTCAATATCTTAGATTACCCCCAGACCATTGACCGGATGCTGGTAGAGTTGCTTCCAACAAAGGACTATGCCTTCCTTCCTTTGGAAATCCGGGAAAACACACAGACCGGTAAGCGAGTCAATACGTCAGCGGAAGTTCACTTGAACAATAAATCAAGTCATCGCGGAGCCGAGATAAATCCTTCGGAGGTAGAACACCTCCAATTTATAAGACACCTTTTCTCGGGAGGTGAGTTGCCTAAAGAATCCATAAAAGATTCGAGATTGACTCAATTACATGAGGAACTCCACTTAGGGAAAACCTAAGTCCTGAGGAGTGTCAATCGATAGTGGAAATATGTGAGGAGTTCAACCACATATTCCACTTAAAAGGCGACCACCTGACGTATACCAATGCGATAACGCATGAATTGTCTATGGTACAGGACCAAGCGCCTATAAACCAAAGACCATACCGTCTGCCTGAGTGCAAAAAAGAAATTATTAACGAGCAAGTTCGAGAAATGCTAGAGAATGATATCATTCAGCCTAGCAAAAGTCCGTGGAACTCACCCCTCCTAGTAGTTCCCAAAAAAGCGGGCCTCGATGGAAAAGCCCGATGGAGAGTAGTTGTCGATTTCAGGAAACTGAACGACAAAACCATCGGTGATGCGTATCCTCTCCCTAGAATAGAGGATATTTTAGACCAATTCGGTCACTCACGCTACTTTTCCACGCTTGATTTAGCCAGTGGCTACCATCAAGTCTTAGTCGATCAGAAAGATCGCGACAAGACAGCCTTCAGCACTAATTACGGGCATTATGAGTTCAGACGTATGCCATTCGGGCTAAAGGGAGCCCCAGCTACGTTCCAGAGACTCATGAACCATGTCCTCACTGGGTTGCAAGGTATCGAATGCTTTGTATATCTGGACGACATTGTCATCTATGGGAAAAAACCTAGAGAACCATAATGACAAACTCCAGAAGGTATTCGAACAATTGAGATATCACAATCTCAAATTGCAACCCGAAAAATGTAGATTTTTACAAAAAGAAGTAGTCTACCTCGGACATGTTTGTTCTGAAAAAGGGGCAATGCCAAAACCCGACACGACAGCTAGTGTCAGGGATTTCCCCATTCCCAAGACGGTAAAGAACGTCCAATCATTTCTAGGACTGGCGAACTATTATCGAAAATTTGTTCCAAATTTCTCGAGAATAGTACGTCCCTTAACAAACTTGTTAAGGAAGGACGTTAAATTCACCTAGTCAGACAAATGCCAACAAGCATTTGAAAAAGTAAAAGGATTATTGGTTTCGCCGCCAATATTAATCTATCCAGATTTCACCAAACGTTTTAATCTGACTACGGGTGCGAGCAGAGAAGCACTTGGTGCCGTGCTAACGCAAGGGGAAATAGGCAAAGATCAGCCTGTAGCTTATGCAAGTCGAACCTTGAATAAAGGGGAAAGAAATTACTCCACCATTGAGAGGGAGTTACTAGCCATTGTGTGGGCGACTAGAAATTTCCGCTGTTATTTACAAGGGCGAAGGTTCAACATCTATACAGATCATAAGCCACTGAAGGGAGTTTTTTACGTGAAAGACCCCACGTCACGGTTAATAAAATTCCATCACAAATTATCGGAGTTTGATTACCAAATAGAGTACAAACCGGGTAAATATAATACCAATGCGGATGCTTTGAGCCGCATCCCGCAAAGTTGTGATGAAACTCCCAAACTAAAAAGATGTAATGTAGTTACACGCGCCCAAGCAAAAAAGCTAAGGGAAAGCGAAGGGTCCCAGGGAAGTCAAACAAATGACGAGTCTTATTTACCAGATAATCCCATTCCTCCCTGCACGGAAAGAGGAATGGAGATAACAAAACCTGAGGATATCCAGTTACTACTACGGGATTACCATGATCCTCCTTTGGGCGGACACCAAGGAGTGATAAAAACCTATAACAAGATCCGTAGGAACTTTTGGTGGAAAAACATGATGCGCGACATTAAAGTCTACATTAAGAAATGTAAGGATTGTCAAACCATGAAATCTTCCCCAAACCTACGGATGCCCATGGTAATCACCGACATTGCAAAGAGGCCTTTCGACAAGGTATATTTAGATATAGCCGGGCCTCTGGATCAAACTCCAGAAGGCAATACATATATACTAACTTTTCAAGACAATCTGTCTAAGTATATAGATTGCTACGCCTTACCCAATGCGGAGGCAGAAACGGTAGCCACGGTCTTCTTTGACCAAATGGTTGCTCGGTATGGTGCTCCGAAGCAACTGGTTACCGATCAGGGAAGCAACTTCCTAAGCAGCTTGTTTAAAAACGTGTGCAAGCTGCTCCGTATCAAGAAACTTCAAACCTCAGCGTACCATCCACAGTCGAATGGCGCTTTAGAAAGAGCCCATCGACCACTCGTAGAATACCTACGCAGTATTGTGGATGAGAATTCCCAATCATGGGATCAATACCTGAGGACGGCAACATTCGTGTACAACACCAACGTACACGAAGGTACCAAACTTACGCCGATGGATTGTCTCTTTGGTTTCACCCCGGAAGTACCGTCTAACATCAAACAAACTCCGGAACCGGTGTACAACCACGAGAGCTACCATAAGCTATTAAAGTACAAACTCCAGCGTACATACGAAATAGCGAGGCGTAATCTATTGAATTCCAAGAGGAAATTCAAAAGGTACCATGACCGTACAGTACGCCCGTTCACATTTCATGTGGGCGATAAGGTTCTGATGCGGAATGCGCAGAAACAAGGAAAGTTAGCTCCCATATGGAGGGGTCCCTACAATGTAGTGGCAATACAGGGCCTAGTAAATGTGGTTCTGAAAATAGGCAGAAAAAGTGTGGTGGTGCACAATAACAGGGTAAAACCCTATTTCGATTAAAGTGTACGACCTGAAATGGGTGATATGTTGGAGTCTGCAGCGATACCAGAGGAAAATCAGAGATGTTTTTATCCCCAGTTAAAATGGCAATCCACAAAACTAGTCATGACCTAGGAAGCACAAATGATTGCAAAGAAAAGGTAAAAATATTAATAGTTAAAATAAAAAATTTTTGTAAATAATATACTTAAATATTATCGAAAAAAAAATTTAAAATTGGTACAAAATAGATATTAACTCAAAAATAAAATCAAATGAATAAATTTTAAGTAATATATCTAAATATTATTGAAAATAAAATAAAAAATTTTTGTAAATAATATAGATTAATATTATAAAAAATTAAATATTAACAAAACAAAAATATTGTAAATAGCATACTTAAGTACTTATAGATAAAACAAAAAATTAAAAAATTAAAACTAAAACAATTAGATAAGAAATAAAAAGAAGATGTAAAGCTAACCGCCACACACACACCGACACGCTGTGGAAGGAGAGTTTCATTCCTGTTCTAAGAATGAAACTCCATTTTTGTAAGGGGGGAGGAATGTTATATAATTAAAGCTCATTTAATTATCCCTCCCCCATTGAAGAATTAACATCTCGTGTCTTCCCTTATATCCTTCCCCTTCTCCTTCCCTTCCCACCAATTTATTAAATTCCCTTTACCATTACAATAGAATATCCCGTTTACAATAGAAAATAATTTAAATAAACGTAAAACCCATTTAAAACCCCATTCACATTGCAATAGTCATCTTCTTTATAGTAACCATAGTCGCCCTCTAGCAGTCATTAGCCATCTCGGCCGCTTCCTCGAAATCACTACTGTGGAAGCGGAACGAAATAGGATGTGTGGAAAAAGACACGAGATGAGTCTTCTTGTGGTTTAAGCAGCGAACGCGTGTGGTTGTCAGTTCACCCGGAGCTTTCGACTGCGTTTGACGTGTTCATCTCGGTCGCGAGTTCTCATTACAACCATTCCCAAACGCGATAGATCGCCTGATACCGGGGACAATTGCTTGTCCTCGGATAAAAAACTTCGTTCCACTATGCATCCAACAAGTGGGCTTGGTAAAAACCCCTACTGTAATAAATTCACTCCCCTACAATGCTCTCCAGATACAGATAATTCTGAAATGGACGAAACTGATTCGCCAATAATCAGAAAAGTGTATGTGCCACCAATCAAAGTGCTGCAAAAATCACCAGAATATGTGCATAGCCTCATGAAAAAGCTTAAAATATCCAGTTATTCAATAAAAAAATTAACAATTGGTATAAAAATAATGTTCGGAACTATTGAATCATTTAATATTGTGTTAGAAAAACTAAAAGAGGATAACTGTCAATATTTTTCTCATGATATTAAAAGTGCTAAAACTTTCAAAGTTATTTTGTATGAACTGGATGATATAAAAACTAATGAACTCAAAGCTGAACTCATTTCGCTTGGCTTAAAATGTTCTGATGTTAAAAAAATTGAAAAAAAATATGATCAATTTACTGATTTTTTTTATCTCATTCACTTTGAAAATGGAACAATTAAATTAAGTGAACTTAAAAAAAATTATCGCTCAATTTTTCATACCCAAGTGAACTGGAACTTCCAAAGGAAGATCAAAGGTAAGGTGACACAATGCTTTAATTGTCAAATGTTTGGACATGGTGAGAGAAATTGTCACATAAAAACATATTGTGCTACTTGCGCTGGTTCACACAAAACAAGCGAATGTAATAACGCTTCGGTAAATAAATGTGCCAACTGCAACGGCAATCATAAAGCTACTGACGTCACATGCACCAGTAGATCTAAATACTTAGAAATAAAAGAAAGATCATCTGGAAGATCCAAGATCCATCCAAGAACTCATTTCGCTGCATCAACTCAAATTTCTAATCACCAAGCTTGCCAAAAACCGATTTCGTTTGCCTTTATGAGTGATTTTCCTACGCTTCCACAGCCACAGCGACGACTGGGACTGACCAATGCTCCGAGCAAAAGCTTTCCAAATTCAAGCCCGCGAATTCAAAGTTTACCACCAACAATTAATGCATGGGAAAATGACTCACGCGGCGCTTCTTCATCAAACAATAACAATAATTTACCCAACAACAATTCACCACTCTTCACAATCGAGGAACTAAATTCCTTGTGCATGGAAATGATCTCAAATTTATCAGTTTGTAAAACGAAAATAGAAGAATTTAATGTGATCGCGCATTTAGCCACTAAGTTTTTATACACTAATAATGTTAAGTAAAATGGCAGATACACATATAAAAATAATTACTTGGAATGCTAAAGGCATACGCAATACATTTCATGACCTTTTAAACTTTTTAAATAGCTATAAAGTTGATGTTGCTCTAGTAACAGAAACTTGGCTTAATTTTGATATAAGACTCCCATCATCTGACTTTAACTGCTATCGCATTGATAGAGTAGACCAAAGGGGTGGGGGAGTGGCGATTCTTATCAGGAAATCAATTCAACATTCGCTTTTACCTGTAATTCCAACTAGGCTTGTGGAGAATGTAGGTGTAATGATTAAGTTAAGAAACCATAAGACAGTAAAAATCTATTCTGTTTATTTCCCTGGTGGATCTTCGTCGGATATTAAAAAAAAATGGCTCAAGCAAGATTTAAAAAAGTTATTCACAATGAATGGTGAATTTCTCTTAGGTGGTGATTTTAACTGCCGGCATAGAGATTGGGGGTGTGTAAGAGCAAATGCTTGGGGCAATATATTGGCTGCCCTTCCATTGGCACTACCAATTAATATTTTTTATCCACCTTGTCCAACTTATTTTCCCGCAGGTTCTCGTGGCATCCCCTCTGTCCTTGACTTGTTTGTGTCAAATGTCCCTGGTCTTATAACAGAACCCGTTTCGTTAAGTGCTCTCAGTTCAGATCATAATCCTGTTTTTTGTAACCTTTCTTGGTTGGGTGAAAGAAAGATTCCATATTTCCTGGACATGAAGAATGCTAATTGGAATTCATTCAAATCAAAGATTAAAATGAGCCTTCAAAATAGTACTACAAAACTTGAAAGAGTGTCTTGTAAAGATGATGTTGACCTTATTGTACAAAACTTTACACAAGCTATAATTTCTTCGGTTGATGAAAGTATTCCCAAAAGAGTAAAAAAAGATATTTTTAAAAAACTTCCAATCCATATCTTAGAGCTTATTAATGTGAGAAACATTCATCGAAGAAACTGGCAGAATTACCGTCAGCCCTTTTCTCGATCAATGGTTTCCCGTTTTAATGAGCGCATTACTGACCAGATACAAATCCATCGTAATAGAGAATGGAACAAAAAACTGAGCGTTATGGATAAAAATGCTAAACCGTTCTGGAATATAGTGAAGTTAATCAAGAATAAAAACCGTAAAATACCATTTCTGAAGGATTCTTCTACTACCTTTTTTACAGGTTTTGAACAAGCAAACCTATTTGGAACAAGTTTTTCAAAAAATCACTTGGTCTCTCAGCATTTGGGTGAATTTGAAACTAATGAACTTGTCGGTAACAGGATCGAAAGATTCGACACCACAAACGAATTAACTCCTCTAAATGCATTTGTAGAAGAAGAAAACGTAAGAAATGTAATCAAGTGCTTGCAAACACGAAAAACAGGAGGGCTAGACAAAGTTAAGAATGCCTATCTAAAACAATTGCCTCATATTGGAATTAAATACTTAACATTTATAATCAATGCATGCCTTAAATGTCAATACTTTCCTCAATGTTGGAAAAAAGCAATGGTTGTACCTATCCTTAAGGCTGGAAAAGCCCCAGATAAACCTGAAAGTTACAGGCCAATTAGTTTACTTAGCAACATAAGTAAAGTTTTTGAAAAAATCCTGAAACAACATATTTTAAAAGTTGTTTCAGATAAAGATATTTTCCCCGATATCCAATTTGGACTTCGACGCTTTCACAGCACCTCGCACCAGGTTAAACGAATTTGCAGCCATGTTTTAGACCATCGTTCACGTGGTCAATCAACGGGTATGATATTGTTAGACGTTGAAAAAGCTTTTGATTCCGTATGGCACAATGGGATAATATATAAAATGATACAGTTCGACTTTCCTTTGTATTTGTGTAAGGTCGTCCAGAGTTTCTTATCCAATAGATGTTTTCAGGTTCATGTCAATTGTGATGTTTCTAGATTGATATTTTTTATTGTGGCGTCCCCCAAGGCTCAGTACTTGGTCCAGCTTTGTACAATATCTACACTTCGGATTTTCCAAATCTACCGCAGTGTGAATCAGCTATCTTCGCTGACGACACTGCAGTATTTGCGTCGCATGAATTTTCTCTCAACGTTGAGACAAATCTAAAGCATGCGATCGAGATACTTGAAAAATATTATATGAAATGGAAAATCAAGCTAAATGTCGGGAAGACACAAGCCATCTTTTTTACACGAAAGAGAAAAGCTTGCTATCTTCCCAGCAGTCAGCTGCAAATAAATGGTACCACGATTGCATGGAAGCAATCCGTAAAGTATCTCGGAGTTCATCTCGATACAAGACTCACATTTAAACAACATATTCAAAGTACTCTTAATAAAATGAGTATTGCTATTAAGATGCTTTACCCTTTTATTAATCGCAAGTCTTTACTCACAAATGAAAATAAGATTATTATTCATAAAGTTATTTTCCAAGCTATACTGTTATATGGGTGTCCAGTATGGGGTAACGCTGCAAGGTGCCATTTAAAGAAGTTACGGGTATCACAAAACAAAGTTTTGAAAATGATGCTAGACATCCCTTGGCACTATTCAACCTTAAGTCTCCACGGAAGGGCGGATGTTGAATTGATTTCTGAAAGAATTCGTAAACTAGTATATAACTTTAACATCAGCTGTGAAAGTTCTGAAAATCCTCTCATAACCCAGCTTCTTGCTTAATTTGTCATAATTTCATGTAAATATTTACATTTTATATTATTTATTATTCGTTTTTTTTTTTAAATGAAGGTTTTTCCTTTTCATATTTTCCTTCGATTTATTCTTTTAATTATTAATTATACATATTTTTCTTTTCTTTATCCAAGATAATGTTTCAGTTGTAAGATATAACTTATCAAATCTCTGAATTGTAAAATGTGCAGTCACAGACTTTTTTTTTGAAAATATTATTACGAAACAAAAGATCTCTGATCATGCGTGTGGTTGTCGTGTCGAAATCGAATGAAATACTGGAATTAACGTCTAGCTCTTGCAATTCGGTGGTGACAGCGTGTAGTTCGGTTAAATAAAGATACGTAAATTCGTTCCCGTACTGTGGAAATATAAAACTTTTCAAACTCTTGTAAATAAAACATAAGCGTGCAGTTCGGTTAAATAAAGATACTTAAATTATCCAAATTATTGCGAAATATAACATTATTCAAACTATTGTAAATTAAAAATACCTCTTGTGAAAAAATGAAATAGACCAAACTTAAGTTGAACTATAATAACGATATGTAAATTAGTTCCAGTATAATAAAGATTGTGTTTCAATTAGCATAACATTATTCAAACTCTTGTAAATTAAAAATACCTCTTGTGAAAAAATGAAATAGACCAAAATTAAGTTGAAATTTGAAATATAATAAAGATATGTAAATTAGTTCCCGTATAAAGATTGTGTTTCCATTACCAGAACAGAAGCGCTATCAACAATCAAGCACGCAGGGGTAAGTTTGGTGGATACCAAATATTAATTTAATTGTTGGATTAACAGATGAATTGTCAACAATTTATTCAACAGGAGATGGGAGGACAATGTTAGTTTTGATCTAGAGGAGGTCGGATCGAATGGTCAAGCGTGGAAGGAGAGCGCACAGAACAGGGAACGATGGCGGAGTCGAGTCGGTGAGGTCATGAACTTCCGGGTTCCTACAGGCCAATAAATAATAATAATAAAATATTTTTCTTCCCTGTCTGGTACAAGGATGTCGTGACCTCTATAACCGGCAATAATATATGCAAATTTTCCAATCGTTTCACAAACTGCTATTGTCAGAGATATTTTGGGAGATTAACCTTCAAGTTTAGTATGAGCACTTTAAGGTTGAAAAAAAGAAGAACTGTACGTCCTTCATTTATCGAATGTTTCGAATCTGAAATGTATTCGCCTTTTTTTCTTTTGTTCTTTACCTTATGTATTTCATCATCGGCACTTCAACCGAGAACCGGTCTTGGCCTTGTTTAGCAAGTCCTGAGGCTTGTTAAATTTTCCATAATGATTTTTTTTTCCGGGCAAGGTCACATTAGTCTTGCGCCAGAGGCTCCCCGACGGGGAATCGAACACCGGTCTCCCCCGTGACAGGCGGGTATACTAACCACTATACTATCGAGGAGCCACCTTATGTATTTACCAAGTTAAAAAAAAAATCCAACCCCTAATATAAGAAAGAAGAGCAAAATTTAAAGAAACCTAAAGATCCTAGAGATGAGGATCCTCACAGTTTTGCTTCTTGGTTTGTTAATGTAATCATATGCGTTATTCTCATTTTTATTTTCACTGAAGGACACACTAAATTGCGAACCTAATAATGTTTGTCGTTGTCTTCAATAAACATGTCACTGCATTACATTCTAAATGAGATACATAAAAACCTTGTACGTACCGTGATATTGACTAGTTTAGCAGGATTAAACAGTTTTGAAGTGTTCACAGCAATATTAAAAGGTTGTGCATGTATAGAAACCATCTTCTTCGCAGAAACCTTCCTCCATGTCAAGCTGTCTTGGACAGTAGCTTCAATTTCTAAGTCAAATAATTTGACAAAATATCCGGACGTTGTATTGGATTCAATTTTAAGATCTGATTTCAAGTCGATATATATTGTAGTCTCGCCATTAATATCTACTTGCTTAGTATATTCCGAAGTGAAGTTATTGTAAAGGTCATATACCGCGTTAATATTCAACGTTAAGTTCCCTTTCACTGTTTTACCATGTGAATACCTGAAATGAATGATTGAAGAGATTATTGTGCCATTTTATAAAGAATAGAATATAATTACTTAGCCTTTAAAGTGACAGGTAAGACCTTATCGCTTGACGAAAGATCGTTTATTGTCGATATATTCACTGAGAAAGTGGGTAGCGTGTATTTGGAAACTTCAATTGTTTTACGTTGTAAAGTATGACCTCTGCTTCTCGCTTCGATGGCCCATTCGCCTAAAACTGGATAATTAGACAATGGGAATTTTTTTTTGAAGACTCCTTGCACCTGACTGATGTTGAAGAATTCATTTATAAGATTTTTTTGACTATCCTAAAATATAAAATGATTTATATGTACACTTTGCTGGTGCCATCCATAAAGGACACTTACAAAAATAGCCACAGACATCTTGACATGAACAGGCTGCGTTAGGCGGTCCACGCAAATCACTCGAAATTCGACGGTTTCCCCTGGTTGGTATTTAGGTTTGTTTGTTTGTATAAACACTGAGTAGTGATTCTCTTCGACAGCCAAACGTGCTTCACTATTTGAAATGATTCCTCGGATACCCGTTACACGCAAGAAGGCTTCTCCATAATGTAAAACAGGAGCCTTTATTTCCAGTAGATTAGTTGTGGCTGGTTCCACTTCAAATGTGTTATGTATTGACCAATAATTACCACCATCGCCAAAAATACTAATATTAAATGCACAACTTTGAGAGTAATTACTTAGGGTTATGGCTAAGTGGTAAGATGAAAGAGATCGGATAGTCCCTGGGGCTATTATGGTGTAGTATCTGGAACGATTAAGCGAAAGGTCAATGTTAACAATGTTTAGATTTTTATTTTACAATATTTAGGGACCGGCTTATGCTATAAATATGTTTTCCTTTAATACATTTACCGTACAAATATTTCCCCATATATAATACGTTACACACTTTTCAAATGTTACATGCCGGATACAAATTCTAAATCCTATGAAACTTCACAGCAATACAAAGTAGTCTAGGAACTTAAAAAGTGCAATTCAATTAAATAATTATAGTCATCATCATCATCGGCACTACAACCGGGAACCGGTCTTGGCTTATTTAGCTTGTTAAATTTTCCATAATTATTTACTTTTTCTGGGCAAGGTCATTAGTCTTGCGCCAGGGGCTCCCCGACGGGGAATCGAACCCCGGTCTCCCGGGTGACAGGCGGATATACTAAAATAAATAATTATATTACTTCCTTAAATAATGACAAATAGCTCTTCAACTCTTTATAAGTTTGTCATCAGCTAAATTTGAAAACGCAAATCGCATTAATATAGCTAATTAAATCTAAATTCAAATATTGTCCTTAAATTACTTAAGGGGTTATGTCACTATAGAGACGCGAAAACCGACCACTTCTTTATTATTTTTTTTTGAATGGAAAAAAATGTATTAATTATAAAACCGAGTTTACTAAATGTTTATATATGTACTAAGGTACAATTAAAAAAAGAGGTGAGACACGGACGTTGACAAACAAACGTGTTTTAAAAAATTTTCTCCGGCGTTTCCAAAATATCGTGAAGAATTTTGATCCTGCAAAAAAACAAACATTCTTCCCAAACTACATAAAAATGTGTAAAGTATGTCGTATGAAATTTTTAAAATAATGATCTTTAAAAAAAATGGCAAGATTTTGAAAAAAAAATAGATTCTTCCGCAAAAAAATGACATTTGTTTGTTAAGAACTTTTATAATTTTTAATATTTGGCAAAACCCATACTCTGCGGAATTCAATCAAGAAGCTACTATTCAAGTTTAAACTTAATTGGATAAAAATTGAGAGAATTATTTTCAAAGCCAATTTGAAAAACATGATTTTCAGATAATCGTGTTTAAAATTTTAAGTAATGACAAATGGCGTACGGGGGTGGGGTTAAAAATGTCCGGCCTGACCCATAGATGCGCCAGTAGGTCTCATTTTTGGCTTGTATTCTATAGTACTATGTCTCATTAGCTGGTGTATACATTTCCAGGTATATTGTTTTGTTAGTGTACAATTGAGATGACAGTCTGGAAACCGTTCACCCCACCCCCGTAGATCATACGTCGTGACTATGTTCAATAAACTGGTTTAAATGAACTGATACATTTTTTTTTATTGCAAAAACATTTTTATTACATTTTTGAATAATTTATCCATCAATTAAGCCAATAAAAAAATCGTTTTTTTTTTTTTTTAATTAGAGTAAAATGGCATAACCCCTTAACGAAACTACAATTATAATAATGTATTGTGAAGAATCTTTGGAGGTCCGTACTGATGTACAATTTGATGAACTACAATTTGGAGCAATCTCAATACAAGAGAGATGTTGAATTCATCAGAAAGCATCGGGGAATGGGCGGTAACACTTGACTAATTCAATAATTAATTCAGTGTTAACTTAATTAGTTTAATAGTTAATTTTAAAACAGAGCTACACAATCACAATTTTATTTGATAGCAATCTGGTTTTTCTGGTTTTTCATGGCATATCTGGTTTTTCATGTCAAAATAACGATGTAGTATAATGATAAGTTTCTCTTTGGTTGATAACAACGTAGTATAAGCAGCATGTAAATCTAGCCAAAGTACTTTTTTTTGTACTGAAAAATTAGCGAATAAAGTATCGAACTCCGGCTGTAGGTCGGAAGAAAATAATTTTCTATAAAATTCAAGGAAGTCAAACTTAACCGGCGAACCTGACACTCGAAATATTTTTAATATTTGCTGTGTGAGCGGACTAAAAAAAATTCGTTATAGACGAATGCAACTGTGGCGGTTTCCTTGAACGCCACCAATCATCTTCCCAATAACACTTAGAAACTCCCGCCTAGGGCATATAGAAACCTGGAAAGCAAGTACTTACCTGCTCATGGTTGTACCATAAAGCTTTGAAACGCTGTAAAAAAAATAATATTTGCTGATGCTAAATCCATCAACACAAACAGGCATGTTCCTTATGAGCAATTTGGTTGCATCACCACGCAGCCAACATGAACCGAACCAATCCACTGTACATGTCTCGGTTCGATTGCCATCATGTCCCAGGCATCCTCCACACGTAAGCGCAATTTGGTTGCACCATCTAGCAACCAACATTGCCCGAACAATATCCATGAGATATTCCCTTGCGCGCTAGCCGCACACATGCAGGTAATGCTTTATCTTTCCCTTTGCATACATGCCCCCATCGATCGGTCACCCGATCGACAAATACATGAGGGCATCCGGCCGACCGCCCAAGCAAGTCGAGTTCTCAAAATGGAAATTTACCATCGAGAATTCGACTACGTGGAGATGCCGTCAACATGTACACGGTCAGCAATAATACTTTACACACTCGCTGATCGTGCAAACCTTTCAACCCCTATGTCGAGATAGTTGCACCAGCTACAACCTAGTAGATTTGATCGAGCCAAGGTTCGCATACTTGTGGACACACACGATGAGCAGCAGAGGCAATCATCGTGCGTGTGTTTCGCCCGTTTCTTGTTGGACCAAATGGAAAAGAGAATCTTACCTTATATGGTCATCGAAGCGATGGATGGAATTTTTGGTATTCTGTCGCTTTGCGATCTGGATTCCGTGGAGGCGTGTCTGGCCTCCACGGTAAATACACTGAAGAGGGATTCGAGTTGTATTAACCAAACAGAACGGTCGAGCAGTCAAATTAAAATCGTGCCATCAAATTAAAATATTAATATCAAATTAAAATATTGCTACCAAATTAAAATGTTGCCATCAGTTTAAAACAATAGTTTAAAGTTCAGTGCCCATATGTATATTGTTATGCATGCGGATAATAAAGCAACAAAAAGCATGCAGACCATAAAACAGCAGAAAGGCAACCATCAACAGTCAGCAGAAAACAAGATCCCACAACAGACAATCCAAAAGAAATAAAAATCCAAAAAGAAATACAAATCCCACAGCAGAAAGGCAACCATCAACAGTCAGCAGAAAAAAAAGAATTGCGAGCAATGAACGACGACATGGGACAAAAAAAGAGTCAGTCTGAAGTTGGAACTGAAGTGGTGAAGTTAAATTTCTTGAGTTTTTTGAATCTGATTAAATTAAGGAATTGAATGTATTTGGATTTGATTAAGTTAAAAGTTGTGTTAAATTTGATTAAGTTAAGAGTTGTGTTAAATTTGACTAAGTGAAAAGTTGTGTTAAATTTGATTAAGTTAAGAGTTGTGTTAAATTTGACTAAGTTAAAAGTTGTATTTAAATTTAAATCAGTTAATAAAAAAAATTAATAATAAAGAAGACCCGCCTTTGAAGTTGCTTGCGCTACACGTCGTTGGATAACCTTCACTTAATCTCCGAAGGAAACGCCAGTGGTCTAGGACCCGACTCTATTGCTGGCCTGACGATGGACTTGTGTGTACATCTAAAAAATACGCGCATAACAATATAGACGAAGGAACAAATAATTAGACGAAGGAACAAATAATTAAATTAAAACAATAGTGTAAAGTTCGGTGCCCATATGTATATAGACGACACGAAGTGTCCACACAGTTTGTACCAGTTTTTGTAACTTTACAAGGAACAAATATTTAAGTTAAAATAATATTGTATATGTTTTTTTAAGTTGATTCTGTCCAGACCAATAAAGAGCTTTTACTTAATGTGAACCGTGTGTTTCCCTTCCGTCTCGTAAATTGTTAACGGCGGGTGGTGTAGTTGCGCGGTTAATTGATTTGTGAACTCGACACGAGGACAGTTCGTGAAACAGTACCCGTGCGGTACATAGACGAAAGACAGCAAATCCACTATAAACATACCACATTGGTAACACAGACAAAGAACTTGATGGAGGAAATAAGTGAACCAGTGCAGTACGCCTGCACACAATACTTGTTCCCCACACAACTACTGGACATAGGAACCAGGAAAACTACATAAATTAATTCAGTGCTAACAACATATACCAATTTAGTGCTAAACAAAAAGGAAATAAACCCAGTGATTAATGAAAATTAAGACCGTGAGTAAAAATATATTAGGCAACGTCCGGAGCAGACATACCTACGATCAAAAAAGTGATAACGAGGAAGAACCAAAACAGCACACGCAAATGGCTACACTTACACTGGTAGACCTGCAGGCACAAAAAATATTGGATTAAAAAACCAGGAACTGGAAGGACTGGTGACCACATTGAAAACAAGAGGATTGGGAGGAATAGAAGTCGTCAATTTACCATCGGGGAATTGTTACCAATTAGTTTATCATTGCAGAGTGCCGACCATTAAACTAAAGTGTATATAAGTAGTACGTATAGTCGAGCCTTTATCAAAGGATTGAACTGTGACTACACAAGGGCCACGTTATACACTTGCGGGGAGGAAGTATTGTACCAGCATGGGTACTTGGTTCACTTCCACCTCCATCAGACTGTCACTAATTGTTCCGAAAAACTGTTCCGTCAAACACTGATTGGAATCTGCAGCACAAGAGAGCAAAACTGTGATTAAAGTCACCGAAAAATAAAACGCGCTGGTGTCATTTTGTTTAGCTTTATTTTCTTATTGTCACTCGATGAAATATGTATTTTAATAAAATCGTCCGTAATCAAATAACCGAAAAATCGACAAACCACCACTCGACTATAGTCGCGTCACCGTGCGCACCGGTGAGCGGGAGATCGCGCATGACCATGGCGGCCGGTGGATGGACAAATGACTCAGCGATATTAATTCGCTGACAAGGAAATTCGGCCAGTGAAACTGGCTCTCTTAATTGAGGGGTGCGTTTTCCTATTCCAAGAGAGACGTAAAGTCTCTCTTTGGAGTAACCAAACCGATCTCACAGAGGAGATTTTCACGGTACACAAGTGTGTATGTACGTCGGTTCTTTTCATAGATCAAAGCCATGATGTAGAACCTGAAACACAAAGAAAGGGAAAAGGATCGCAGAGATCTTTGTTTATGTGAGAAGGTTACTGGGAAACGGATCCAGAACTATGTAGGATAAAAGACATTTATCACTTGTAAATTCAACTGAGTAATCAAGTTGCAACTCATTAAATGGTAAATGCGTCTGGGATACTTGGTGATTGGATTGTTTGTGTATCGCCAGAATGCCTGCTGGTGGACAGCGTTCTTTTGTTTGTGTTGGGTGGTGGTGAGGAGGCGGCGTAGTAATTGTGCCTTGCCTCTTTATTGGAAATTCCCCAATATTCAGCTGCGGGATGTTCCGATGTACTTGGTGCGTCGGATGAATTCGTATCGTTTGACGTCACTGGAAAAACTATTTAAATCCCGAAGCCAAGCTAACCCGAGGAACTGTAACCAGACATTGAGGACAACGCAATTTCAAACAATTGGAAAAACCGGATCAAGGGTCAAACATCCCCAAAGACGAAAAGGCAACCTTTTTGCTAAGAAGGGTTTATTCTTTATTTTTTGTAACTTGGTTTTAGTTGTATTGCGCGCGGCCAGGGGTTCGGCCCCTGGGCATCTACTGATCACGAAATTCAAAACTACTGCCCATTGCTTCAATTTGAGTTGTGTTCTGGGAATTTGTTAGAAGTTTGGTTGGATGGGTTCTGGGAATGGGAATCATGAAATGCGTTTTGAATTAAGCATTTCATGATGTCAAAGTTTTGGGAATTGAGTCAATGTACGACGAATTAACTTTTGGTTAAATTCGTTGTTCATGTGACTCAATATGGAATTTAATGTGGAATTGAATCAATGAGCGAAAGTCCCGCGAGGATCAACGGAAATATGTGTCTGGCGGGAGGTGGTTCTAGCCCTTAAAAACCGGGCATGCCTCTGGATCGGTCAAGATGTAACTTTCTACCGAAACCAAAAAAAAAAAAAAAAAAGTGGGTCCATTACAGCCAGATTGGCGAAGAAAGATCCGGAAAATGGGTGCAAAGAAAAAGACGTCTGGTCGATTATATACTGGAAGACCAAATTGAACAACTCGACATAGAACCTGATGCGAACATGCAGGCTGGAAAAGTCATGAAGTGGCGAACTAACGCATGCGACGCTGCTATGCCACTACAAAGAAAGGCAGTATGTGCCATCAAACCAACAAAGAGCAAGAAACCGTAACAACTACCCACCGCTACGTGTGTAATTCGTCAACAAACGGAAAGACTTGAGAAATATGGTTCGCAAAAGTAAATAGGACGTGTTCTGCGCCCTGAGGCATGAAATAAAAAATAGTTCATGGGGCAGCGTCTACTTTCTTATGGGGCAGCGCTTACTTTTTTCACTCTAGGTTAAGCTTACTTAAGTTAGTTCTTAGGTTCTTTAGTTTATAAAGTTACATATATTTTAACCGATAGGTACTTATATTGCTTCGATTAAGACAATAAATGGGGTGGTAGCCCCACTAAACTACAGGGTAGTCATGAAAAGACAACATAACAACAGTAGTCAAATGTACAGGAGCAAAAGTGACTTAGCCACTACCGCAGTGTGAAGACACGATAGCACTGAACGAATGGAACATAAATGAGGGGGCAATGCCTCCAGTGATCATCGAAAAGAGTTGCTCCTGGCTGCAAGGGTCATCAAAATCGTTTAGACCCCGGGACAGGATTAAGCTTACAATCCAGTGGTGAAGACTGCTTTAACAAACACGGCAGAAATCTTCAGCAGCCCTTTCACCACCTGCTTCCAAATCAGACATTTTCTTCAACGATGGAAAGAGCTGCGGCTTGTGCTTATACTAACCGGAGTCAAGGCATACAACAGGGAAATTGCTTGAGCGAGTAATTGCCTCTCGGCTGGAACAATCCACCAAGGGTACATCGAGGCGGTATAAGTTCCACACAGGTAGGCCAACCGGTAAAGTGCTAACTATTGCATGTGACATCGTCCGCAACGCTATATCACGATGGCTAGGAGCAACCAAAAAATACTGCGCTATGGTGATACCAAACGTTATAAATTCATTTAACACGGGGAGGTGGAATGAGATACTAGACGTATTGGGCGATCAATAAGTCTCATTCTACCTGGCTCATATAATAGCAAGCTCTCTTTCTGATAGACCACTGTTTTAGGACACCGATACGGGACCACAAGAATATAAAATAACAGCGAGTATACCTGGGGTCTATACTAGAACCGCTGTTATGGTATATCATGTATGATGGTGTGCTCAGAGTCAATGTACCAGAAGGAGTAAGAATTATTGTGTATGCTAGTGGCTGTAGCTAAACATCTAGATGACCTGGAGAATATTTGTTCCCATTTAATCCAGAGCATTAAATGTTGGCTAGATATGACCGGACGGGAACTTGCCCCATATTAGACAGAGGAAGTTGCTATAGAAATGTTTTTTAGTTTTAATAAGCAGCCGTAAGGAAGTTCAATACTTTGATTTGGAAATAGAAGGACAAACCATCAGATCCAGTTCCTATATTAAATATCTTAATGTTACCCCCGACAACAGGTTGACCTGCAAAGAACCCCTGCGGAAAATTAGTGAAAAAACGACAAGAGTGTCCAATGTTTTAGCGCGAGTGCTACCCAATATTTGGGAACACCGATCCTAAAGAAGGAAGTTGATAACCAGCTTTAATACTTACGATAATGTATGCAGCAAACATATGGGCAGAACAGCACAGTATAAGTCGTACATAAAGAGAGTGAACTCTGCACATATGCTGTCGTCATTAAGAGTATGATGCGCTTTCTGAAGATGTCATAATTCCATGGTTGAAAGGAAACCACCTGAAATTGCAGCTAAAGTAACCGCTGTTTTGCATGAAATTAACGCACTAGCCTCGTAAGCGGGTCACTGGCGTATACAGATACAAATAGAGTACGCCAGCCAAAGAGAATGGCAACCGAGATGAGTACTTCCACCAAAGGAAGTTGACCCCGCTGCCCATTACCAGCAGGGGGAAGGGGGATGAAACGAAGTTATTGCCCTTACCATTGACCACAAGGCATGTGAATCAGTTGGATGCTCAAGCAGTTTATTGGTCACTTTCTCATTGTGAACCGTTTTCGTGGTATCAATCGCCTAGTTGCACGCGTTTCTGATTCCCAAAAATCATTTTGTTGACTGTGAGTTTGAAGCACCATTGCTTAAAAGGTTTATTTATTTCCGCTGTAATCTGCTCGCACTTTTTATCAAGCCAAGGTTTATCAGATGACTCTCGTTTAATGAAATTCGGAATGTAAACCTCCACTCCGAGAAGAATTCCCGTGACCGACTCCGCGCATGCATTAACATAGGACTCTCCAAAGCACACCTCCGTCCACGGAAAGTATGCGAAGAAATATCACAAATCGTCCCACTTAGCAGCCCCGTATCTCCATGCATGGCGAAGCGCTTAGATCGGTCATTCATTTGAAATGCGATTGGTTGTGGGAGAATACCAGGCAGTGATCTGAGTTTCCCAGTGGCGCAGCAACTACCACAGTATAAACGCTCGGCTCGGATGTCAAAACCAGATCCATTGTGTTCGCATAATCACCTCGGGTATCCAACGCTCACACAAAAACGATAAAAATATTTACATCCCTCGTCAAAAACGTTGAATCTGCTTTAACAATCGTTTTTACTTACTAAAGTTTCTGAACTACTTTTTTTTAACAGTCTCATGCTCTACTGACTGAGTTATAATATGAACCGTTGGACATACTATGTTGATTGCATTTTCAGGCATATACTGGATGTGGGCGAGCACAATCTTCGAGTTTACTTGAATAATGTCTGTGGTAATATCTCAATAACAGTCAGGTTATCTTGCGTGTGATTTTTTTAGAAGTTTCATTGCTCCATTTCCAGTACCAGTACTGTCCAGCTGGATCGCGTCCCTTCTGGTCAATAGCAAGGGCTGTCAGTGATAACTTCGTTTCCTCCTCTTTTCCCCCGTTAGTGGCGGACAGCGGGACACTAGTCACAAATTCAAAGGATAAAGCTAATGTGTTCGTGAATTTATTTTCCGCGAATTCAAATCTAGATGCCGGTCTTTTGGTGCCATCTGTGATCCCGCCGGTACGGTTTTCAATGCGAGATGTGGGGTTCCGCCCATGTACGATTCAACGCATTCTACGTGGACTGGACTGTAAGAAGGCAACCGAACCGGACAGAGTACTTGCAGTAGTCCTTATGTACTGTGCTCCAGAACTGTCGCCGGTTCTTGGTAGGCTTTTCCACTTATCTTATGTACGGAGGATATTACCTACTTGCTGGAATGTGGCTCTAGTTCAGCCAATCCCAAAGATGAGGAAAAGTGTCTCCCACAAAATGACCTGCCGATTGCATTACTGTTTATGTTATCTAAAGTGATGGGAACGGTCATCAATGTCGAGTAAATTAGATATTTGGAGTGCAATGGACTTCTGAATGATCGCAAGACGGAGTCTGTGGCTGGCGATCCACGGGATCCGATATATGAACATCTGCGATCGATAGCCATGTTGAGTGAAGAGCGGTCGTATTGGATATCTCTAAGGCACGAGGCATTGCCAAGCAAACTTCGTTTATATGGAATTTCCCAGCAGATTTGCGACTGGGCGAAAAGGTTCCTCGAATTTCGATTGATTCGGGTTGTTGTGGACGGCGAGTCTTCGGATCTGTATTCTGTTAATTCCGGAGTGCCTCAAGGTTGTATTTTGGCACCAGCCTTGTTTTTAGTTCACATAAATATTTTGTTGAAGTGAACCAGTAACTTAGTGATCAGTAGTGGATGATAATACGTTGTTTCCTCTTTTTTGAGTGATCACCCGATTAGTGGTTCAACATCGCACCAGCTGAGGTGTAGCCAGATCGTCTCTCTGAATCGGGATCCGGATAAGGTCCTGCAGTGGGGAAAAGCTAATTTCATTGATTTCAATGCAACGAATACACAATATACAACATTCAACAGAAAAAATGGATCATCGGTGCTACAGCTAATGATGAATGGCCAGGCCCGCGGATCTGGGGAAAGCATGAAAATGACCTCCGTCACGATCTGTGGGGTGGTATCGTGGCATGGACACGTATTGAACATCGCCAGCCCGCCTCTGGAAAACTGAGTTATCTGTTTGGAGCCAAGAAATATTTAAGTCCGGTCGAACTTCTTTTCCGATATAAATCCCGAATTACACCACCACTGGAATATTTCCCTCATGTTTGAAGCTCCACTCTTAAGTATACCCTCAACCGACTTGAGAACATACAGGGACGAGCGCTCCGCCTGATCAGGCACACGGCGGCGACGTCGGTATTACAGTCGCTATCACATCGAAGGCGCGTACTGACCTCTATCTGTTCTACAGACATAATCAAGTGTACTGTTCTTCGGAGATTCGTGGTATTGTTCCGCGAAATTCGGTTTATATGCGCTCCAAATCACAATCCGATGGATCGCATCAATTTGCGGTCCATCTCCCGGCGACGCGAACATCTCGGCATCATCTCGGTGGAATTCCCTCCCCGCTCGAGTGTTACAACCTGCAGCTGTTCAAAAAGAGCTGCAACAGTTATTTGGTGGAACCTCGGGGCGCCGACTCGGCGCTATAAGTTCACGTCTCCTGAGAGAAGTGTAATACAAAAAAAAAAAACTAAACTAAACTAACCGGCTGAATTTTATACACGGGACAAACAAGAAAACGTTCTTCAGTCAAATTGCTTGAACGTGGAACGCTCTGTCTTTCCATGTGTCCGCCGCAACTGTAATTTTCATATATTTCAGACCAATGTACGTTGATACATCGATGGTGTAGCGCAAAAAGATTCCTATCGAGTACTTCAGAGCGAACAGACGTTCCCTCATAGCATAGTTGAAACATGTATTTGTGAAAGTGTGTGAAACGCACGTGTCAGTAAAGTGTGTGAAGTGCACGTGTAAAAACACTTTTAGTATTTTAATATGAACAGAAGACTGTAATAAAACAGTGAAAACAGTGAAAACCAACAGTAATGAATGCTGGGCGACAGCCCCAGTGATGACGAAGAATTCATCATAGAGCGCAAAAGAAGAGCCACCGACATTTTACTTAGCTCAAGAAAGAATCCAACAACCACGGAGATACAAGCTATGGACTACCAAAAAAAGTATTTGGAAGCCGTGGAATACATCAATACACTTCGACTCGAGGTGAAACAACTCCTGGAGGAAATTCACGCCCTAAAAACAACCACTAAAAACAGAGATGACGTCTGCACGGAAGTAACGCTTGCTCAACAGCCCGGACTTGTCCCCTCATCACCAAGGCAAACATTTTTGGCCTTCGAAACACCATCTCCCCTAAAAAAGAAGACAGCCGGGAATCAAATGACTAACACACACGCTAAAAATATAAGATCACCACCCATCTACATTAAAAATATAACAAACATCAAGGAGCTAATTAGGATGCTCAACATTACCTTAGGCCATCGCAATTTCACCACAAACACAAGAGGAGCTTCGACTTCCATCACAACAACCACTTTAATTGATCACAACAAGGCGGTAGAAAAACTTGCGCAACATAAGCTTGAATTTTTCACTTTTCAACATGCACAATTGAAACCAGCGACTTTCATCATAAGACATATTGATCCAGCATAGACCAATGAGGAACTTGAAGCAGAAATATTCAGGATCTGTCCGGAACTGAAAATAAACAGGTTGGACTACTGCCAAACGCTATACATGCGGACTAACAAGACTCTGCATCTACGTATTATACAAATTCCTCCAACTGATGTCGCCCGATCAAACAGATCAAATATATATTCACTCATAAAATTGCGATTGAGGAACCACATAAACAAAACTTCCTTCATTGCAAAAGATGCCAAGGCTCAGGACACTTGGCAGCCGTATGTCATCTAAACATACGATGCGTAAAGTGTGCAGAGCAACATCAACCTGGAGAATCCAAGGTCAGCCCGCCTGGAATTGAACCAGGAACAATCCAAACAACAAACCCCGATGGATCCATGACAACGAAGAAAATCACAGTGACATGCTGTAACTGCGGAGGACCCCACCCTGCTAACTTCGCGCAATGTCCGCGTAAGCTAAGGATTCTCCAAAGCCGAACAACACCCAACGAGTAAACCTTCACCAACCAAAACAACATCACCTCAATCAACATATCCTATAAATTCAGGAATGTCATACGCTAAGATTGTCAAGGATTCCCATAACACGACAAAAAATCACCAATTCAACTGTAACGATCTTAATCTGGACATCATAGGATACATAAGTAGCTTACAGAAGATGCTGCCCACGCTGAAGCACAGCTCAGAAATAGAAAAAAAAGTCAGATTATATCTCTTATAACTTCACATATCCTTTCCCTTAATGGCTAATTTAACCATAATTTCCCTCAATGCAGAGTCCATATATTCCAATATTCGCAGACAACACCTCCGATTGTTCGTTGACAAGTTTTCTCCAGATATCCTCCGGCTCTCAGAAACGTGGCTTAAACCAAACTTCCGAGTATCTATCCCTAATTATACACTTGTTTCTAATCCACGAACCACTGGACATTGTGGAGGAACGGGAATTATAATACACAAGAAATACCAATTTTCCAAAATTAGGTTCACCAATATAAATAATATTGAGTACACGGCAATTAAAATCTTTTGCAAAAGCAACAAAGTGCTTGTACTGTCGTCCGTATACATTCACCTTTCTCGGAAACAAAACTTCCCTAGTTCCGGCATCACTGAGATAATCCAACAGTCTCTACCTGCATCTTTATAATAGGAGGAGACTGTAATGCTCGGCATACTTCGTTCAACGACAGTAAGTGCAATAAATACGGTTGCCAACTTCAAGCACTCCTTCAACTCCATCCATATATGTAAGCGGACTGTCGATTACACCCAACACGTATCTCCAATTCTACTAAATCAACAATAGATTTTTTCCTAAAATCCGTAGACGTCTACTCACCTAACATCCCTACAGTATCCTTCGAATTCCCTTCCGATCATGGGTCCGTCCACACCACTGTCCAAATCCCAGCCCTCGAACCATGTTACTCATTCAATCCGATCCCGAATTGCTCCCGGACAAATTGGAAAAGAGTCAGAAAGCACATTGCTGCCAGTTTTACAGACTATACTTTGCCAGAGACTTCAAATCACCTCCCTGCTGAAATTGATCAAGCAGCCTTAAGAATAGAGCAAATACTAAAAAAATGCCCTTTTCAGCCACACACCTACATCCATCCATCATAATCACCTAGGAAAACCTTTACCAACATCCTTACAAAATTATTACGCGTAAAAAACAGCTTAGACGAAAACTACATAGCAGTTGCTCCCCTTTTATTAAAAATCAAATCCAACTCTTGACTACCCTGATAAATGGACAACTAAAAAATACAAACCCCGAATCGATTATATTATCAAATCCTAATCTTGACGGCCCTGATAAATGGAAAACTCGAAAATACAAACCCCGAATCGGTTATATTATCAACCCTACTAACAATCACCCAGTCCATTCAGATATTGACATAGCAAACTATCTAGCTAATCACTTTTATAAAATCCATCAACAAAACGACTCCCTCTCAGTCTCCAATTTTCAAGGTACTGTAAACGACTACATCTCACGCACAATGATCCCATCCTTCACCCCTTTCATTGCGGAATTCAACGAAACAAACAAAGCGTCACATTCTCTGGATAATGCGACATTCCTAACGACAGGCGAATTATCTGAATTTATAATATCACGCAACAACAAAAAGGCGACAGGCTTAGATGGAATTCCAAACCTTCTTTACGAAAGACTTCTCCCGTCAAATCTTGTCCCTATTCTCGTTCTTCTCAACCAAATAATTAACGCATCACATTTCCCGATAACTGGAAAACCACGGTTATAGTCCCTATGAATAAGTCCAGTCCTTCCAACAACCCCAGCAACTATCGTCCGATATCGCTATTAAACACAATATGCAAGATACTGGAATGCAAGATATATCGAAATCTCCTTTCATTTGCTAATGACAACGCTATTATCCCAAATTCCCAGTTTGGTTTTCGCTCACAACACTCCACCTGTCATGCTCTGTTAAAACTAACGCACGATGTCACAACTAATCTTCAACACCAAAGCCCGACGGTCTGTATTTCTCTCGACATATCTAAAGCATTCAGGACTGCTTTACAAGCTCCACTACATATTTGGATTAAACACCCATACCACCAAACTTCTCGCTTCCTACCTCTCTGGTAGAAAATGCATGGTCAAAATAAATTCTTCTCTCTCCCAATCGTATAATATAACCGCAGGGGTTCCTCCTCTATACTTCAAACATACCGCAGCCTCAATTACCCAATACTGTAATGTTGAATTACGCTGATGACACTATAGTCTACTCCAGCAGCAAGTTTGTAAAAGAGGCAAGAAACCGCATTAATAACTTATTAACGCATAAATCCTGATAAAACCCAACTTATAGTGTTTAAGGGTAAAAATAAGCACTATACAAACAACAAAAGACGCACCCACAACAAAGTTATACTCAAACTAAATAACACCCAGATAAAACCTTCCAAAACTTTACAATATCTGGGAATAACCTTTTCCAATGACCTTGTGGCTGTTCCACGTACCACACAAATCACCATAGGCTGAGATACCATCGTTCCACAAAGGAACATTCTCGCCTATGACTAAACTTCACATGCCCACAGACAGGTGCCCCCCAAAGTCCACCTTTTCACCTGACCAAAGGTGACATCCATACCGGTGTCAACAATCCCACGTATCCACAGATACGTGGGCCACAAGTCCCGAAAAATTTCCTGATGCCTGCACGGCGATCGAAGGACACAACCAGTATGGAAAATGTGTACCAATACGTTAGCTGGATAAACACAAGTGGTTGGCACAGCTGCGCCAGATGTGGACAAACATCAAACCCCCACCGATAAGCAAAACCGTAAAACAATCCGTCGGCTAAACCTTTGACCCTACCGCAATGCACTTCGCCTAAACAAAGGCCATTGCGAAGAAACAGCAATAAACTAAAACGCTGTTCCCATAGGGCAAAGCAAATACAATTATCATAACCAACGATAACTACCACGATCCCAGGATCGCCAAGAATAAACCACACACCCGAATGTATGGAAACTCAATTCAACAGTAGGTTTGAAAATTCTGGCGATCCCAGGAAGATCTCCGGCCGCACAGGCAGCAAGATCCGCGTCTGTGTGAGTGGGTGCAACCGCACATTTGGCCTGCGACGAAACAGAAAACCGCAGGACAAAAAAAAAAAGAGTGCGATCTTCCCTGGTGGCGAGACTCTCGATTAAGAGAAAATCGGGAAAGAGAACTATCGGATGAGTGGAATCATCCCCAAAGGAGATTTTAAGTCAGTGTACAAGAAGTGGTCACGCTGAAAGATCGCGCAGCGTGTGCCGAAAAAAAAGAGGGCTATTCAACGTTACAACGGTTTAATAAAAAAGTTCGCAAAATATATACAAAAAAAAAAAGGATGTAAAACAAAATCATTATATAAAATTATACAAGATATGTGTGGGAAAAATATATGTGGAAAAGAATATTATAAATACATTTTTGAATGTTGTAAACTTTTTGAAATAATTAATTACAATCTATCTAAAATGAACTAAGAAAAAAGAATATATATATATGAATACAATTAATACCGAAAAACCACAATAACAACAAACAAATAACGTTTTAGAAACATACAAATAATCGATTAATTATTCGTAGAATTTCGATAGTAAAAACCTTAAGTGTTTAGATTTAAATGTAATAAATAAATTTTCTTAACTATTCAAAAAAATAAAACAAATTTGAAAACAATTTCGTCATGTTTCATTTGTGGACGGTGTTCGGCGGAACACCTCAGCCGTTAGACATTCAAAAATCCGCCAAAACCTTTCTTTCTCCACCCACATTAAAAATCATCATCGGCACTATAACCGGGATCCGGTCTTGGCCTTATTTAGCAAGTCTCTCCATCGGTATCCGGTCCTTATCCGAGACTTGTTAAATTGTGTATAATAATTTATTTTTCCGGGTAAAATGCTTTACGTAAAGCGACAATACAACTGAATCTCTGTAGAAGAGTGATGTGAAAACCCAACCGTCTCTCCCACAAAGTCAAACTGCTCATCTATAAACAAATAACAGGCGCACACTCACATATGCGTGTCCACTGTAGTATCATATAACACCAGCTCAATTGGAAAAGCTACGCTCTTTTGAAAGGAAATGCTTCAGGCCGGTCACTGGCCTAAGCCGACGACCCAACTCTTACAAGTATTACAATAACAGCTTGCTATACAATGCCACTAATATTGACCGTCCCGATAGACGCTTCCTAGAGCTGTCTATCAAATTTATTGAATACCTCGCAAATAATCCCAACCCCATAATAACTTCACTACTACCAACTCCTCTAGATAACAGGGCTCACTATCTGAATTGTCTCCACACCAGAACTCGCTTCTTCTCTGGAAGATTGGTTAATGACTCTATAACGTTTGCGACGATAGTGAAGAACGTGTGATTCGAACTGACGCTATGGCGGTTAGAGTCACTAAAAATGGAACCAATGCTCAACACATCAGGCCGCTGCCGCGTGTACGAATTAGATTTTTAAACTCAAGTACACTCAACTGATATGGAATTATTATGTTATCGCTATGGTATACGGGGCTCTTATGCTTTTTGCTTATTCACATTTCTTTCGGTGTTCTTCACTATTGGCTTGTGTACTGTGTGTATCTGTTACAAACGCCAAACTACTCCCTCCTCAGTAACTTTATTACGATCAACTTCACGTGCGAACGACGGAGCGAGTAGCGAACGAGCGAGAGGATATCGGAGCAGGCGAGTGTGCCGGTGCTCTTGTGGGGAACGAGATCGCGACGGCAGCATGGGCGAGAGTTCTACCTCGTCTCCACCGTCACTAAATGTTCCACCGAAGGAAATCCAAAACACCGTCCACCAACGCAAGAAGAGAAAGTAGATGAAACACACTTTTTTAATGTCCGAATGACTTTTATTTTAATGTATTTTAATGACTACTTGTTAACATTTTGTTTTAATTCATTCTTATTGTTAAATAAGGTTCACTTTCGGGCTTTACATCACCATCACCATCATCACCATAGGCACTACAACCGGGACCCGGTCTTGGCCTTATTTAGCAAGTCCTGAGGCTTGTTAAATTTTCCATAATGATTTATTTTTTCTGGGCAAGGTCATTAATCTTGCGCCAGAGGCTCCCCGACGGGGAATCGAACCCCGGTCTCCCGAATGACAGGCGGGTATACCAACCACTATACTATCGAGGAGCTTTACAATCTTCATAAAAGTTGATGCGGGTATAGCATGCATATTCATAACATGTCCCAAACACAACACTCAACAAAAATAACAATAAAGCTGCAATCGCGTCCGATTACAGCACTGGGATCGACGAACTCACGATACAGGTAAAAATGGATTTACACAGCTCGATACTCGCTTACTCGATTACGCCCGACTTGGCGTAGGAACTCGCGCAGAGACTTTGTGTGTATCCACCGTACCGGCGCGGGTACGGGGAATGGCGGAGCGACCGTCTCGATCGCTGGATGAAATTCGACTCAACGATATTTTAACGTTTGGGGTGAGTTTTTGGTGGTGTGGTGAAAAGGAAATGAAATTTCCTTTGACCAGTGACCAATGGCAAGCGATCTTAGGTACGCGGTTGTGTATGTGTGTGTTCGTACACATCACCGTGTTCATCGATGCGTTTTGCCTGAAACGAGGAAAAAAAAGGACAATAGTGAAACGACCTACAGCATCTTCCGCTAATGAGGGTCGGCTGTCTAAAAAGCAGCCACTCATTAGATGCTAAAAGGGATTGCGATACTTCATACAATAGATATCGTATATCGTCTCTCTGCCGATTGGGAGAATCGGATTCTTTTGTTCGCATATGTTGATGCTATTGAATCCGATTCGACGTCTAAACGTGGCGTCGTGATTGTTTGAAGATTCAAAGAAATATTTCCGCGAGCAGTGCTTGCAATTGAATCAATAGTTGCATGTCTTCGGAAAGTAATTTAGATGGGTACACAATGACGGTTGTGTATACCATCTGTGTCAATGGAACATGGTATCTACGGCGACGCCAGTGTCGAATGTTAGTGTGAAAATCTACACTAATTGGAAATACGAGTTTTGGTCGCTTATGCAAAAACGCATTGATACATGTATGAATGCCCTTGTAGAGAATAAAAAATTCTTTTTAGGAATTTTAGGGTAATGCTTGTATGCATTAATTGTCCTTGGAAAAGGAAATGTTTTCGGGTGCCAAAGCGATTGCATTCGCAGGAGACAATGGGGTTAAGTTGTGGATATGGGGGGTTTTTCAGGTAAGTGGGCCGTGGGGTTTGGTGGAACCGCCACACTCTATGCGGAAGTCGGGATCGTAGTAGTAAAGCCCTGTTTACTATGGGAGAGTGTGTGCTGTATGTACAGATCACACGAGAGGATTGTTGCGTTTAGCAAGGATAGTGAAGAAGGTAATTTGAATACACAATTAAACGGGTGAAAAGCGAAGCATTAAAGCTTCAGGCTACTTGCCGCGTGTACGAATTCGATTTTTAAACCCAAGTACACTCAACTGATGTGGAATTATTACATTATTGCTATGGTATATGGCTCTGATGTTTTTTGCTTATTCAAATTTCTTTCGGTGTTCTTTACTATTGGCTTGTGTACTGTGTGTGTATCTGTTAGAAACGCCACAACTCCAACGAGGTAGTGTACCATAACACCGAGCTGACACCAACATTCTGGGTTTTAACGAAGAACTGGAAAGTGTTACCTCACCCGACACCACTAACTGACCATATCCCACGCCAACCTACCTCCTTAACCATCAATCCCTATATTCCCCAAGTCACATTACATATTTAACTTATTATAATAGTAATTAGGTTAAGCTAGAAGAAGTTAGAGTTAAGTTAAGTATTAGATTAGATTAAATTAAAAAATTAAAATCCTGGTTTTCCGACCTTTTCCAGGAAAACTGTTAATATTAAAACCTATAATAATCAAATTGGCGCAAGGCTAATAACCTTGCCCGGAAAAACAAATTATTATGGAAAATTTAACAAGCCTCCGACTTGTTAAATAACGCAAATACCGGATTCCGGTTGTAGTGCCGACGATAATGATGATGTTATTCACACATTCAGTTATGTTTGAAAAATGTGTAATGTATGCATGTAAACAATTGTATCACTAGAATTATAAGTAAGCTGTAAAAATTGATTCCTGGTCAAATAAACACAGTATGTGTATAAATAAAAAATTAAAAAAAAAGTAGCGCAAAAAGGTCCAATCTGATGCATATTGCTTATGTAGATTGGCCCTTCTTGCGCTGCACCATCGGCGTGTTTGCTCGTTCTTCATCCACAGGCGCTGCATACGAACATTTAACATAAATCCTTTATTGTGGCCATACTATTACACACAAAAAAAACTCAGATGGGTCGTGGAAGTACAAAATATTTTCTGGAACCTGGAAATTCGCGATAAGTAATTGTTGAGAATTGATAAATTGACAGCTGATCTTACCCAACACAACCTTGAACCTGTCCCAACTTCACACCTTCCTTTCTGTTCTCAGAGTCGAAATTGGCACTGATCGAAGTAGTCGAAATTGCTGACGGATTAACAAAAACCAGGGAAATTGAATGGCGAAAAGAAAACGTGCTCCAAACTGTAATCTCAATTTTTATAAAGTATCGCGCATTAATCCGGAAATTGTTTAGCGACAAACTTGTTTATCAGAGCAAGTGTTATTCGAATGTACAAAAGAATTTGTACTTTTGATAGCAAGTCAATAAATTCAATCACTGCCAACTCTGGACTTTTGTTTATGGAAAATCAACAAGCCCAAACCACCCGAACAACCAAAAAGATAACCCAACAGGTTATGGGCCCAGAACAGCCGTAAAAGGGTTTTGGTGATCATCGAGCAAGGAAAGCGGCAGGAAAATCGACAAAAGCAGCCCAGTGCGGGAGAACCGGTAAGGACGACATAACCTACAAATCGTCAACATTGGAGCAGCCATTGCACAGCAAGTCAACGTTGATCAACGTATACGCAAGTAGTTTTCAGTCAGAAAAACGCCACGATAGATTGTAAATTCATTTTGTTTATTTAAAAAAAAAAAAAAAATTGTCAGAAGTCAGTCGAATTGTAAGATTTTGAACAAAATGGATTCCGTTAAATCTCAGTTGGAAATGTTAAGTGAAGACAGTCGGGGAAATGTCAATTTCATTTCATGGCGATTTAAATTAAACCTAGCACTTAAGAATAAGGACTTGTACGAAATTGTAACAGGAGCAAAGCCTAGACCAGCAGGTGCTGCGTCACTTGAAACCATTTCAGCTTGGATAAAGAAAGATGTCGAAGCTCAAACGTTGATAGGTTTAAATGTAAACAGTAAGATTGCGAATAAAATTGCAAATTGCAAAACTGCCAAAGACATGATAGATAAATTAACTGGTTTATACGGCACAAAGACTGATGTAACTTTAGAAATGTTCCGAATCAAATTCTTTACCTTAGAATACGATGATAGCAAGGCAGCAGTGGAAAATTGTTTGGAGATCTTGGATTTGGCTGAAGAAGTGTCAACCGAAAATGACCCTATGAGAGAAAGTTGGATCATGACAAGGATCATGAGTGTGCTACCGCCAAAATTGGCACACTTCAGGACTTTTTGGGATAATGTGACCGGAGCAACAAAGAACGTGGAAACTCTCATCGAACATCTGAGACTTGAGAACGAGCGACTGAAGGAGACGACAAACTCAGACGTCAGCACCAACAACGCTCTCCTGGCAAGACGTGAGAGGCAAAGACAGTCGTCAAAGGGCAATCAGGACAAGTTAACGCTCGTATGCTGCAAGTGTGGAGGAAAAGGTCACATGATCAAGCAGTGCACAGGCAAACCGTGCGAAAAGTACATTGCCTACTGTAAGAAGAAATATTTATGTAACATATGTAAGCAGAAAGGGCATTTCTCCAAAGAATGCACTTCCAAGGAAGAGTCAAGCAAGTTTACAAGCGGAAGGCCACCAAGGGCGTTCCTAACCACAGCTTTTTCAACAGTGGACAGTGACATCTCGAAGGACAGGGCAACTTCATGGTATCAAGACTGCGGAGCTAGTCAACACATGACGTCTCATCGAGCGTGGTTTGCACAGTTGGCCGAGCTGGACGAACCAATCTCAATAGTGATTGGAGACTCAACCAAGCTAGATGGCGTTGCAGTCGGGAACATCGAGATGGAGGCTTTTGATCGTCAGGAATGGTATCCAGTGGTACTTGAGGATGTTATCTACGTCCCAAAACTCATCTTTAATCTTTTCTCAGTAAGTCAGATGCTGGACAAGGGGCACTTTCAGAAGGCAAATGGAAAGCAGTCAACTTTTTACAGTCAGGATGGCAGGGAAGTTGTGGCAATTGCAAAGCGCAAAGGAAACCTCTACAAAATGATGCTCAGGACAGAAGAGAAGACAAGTTTGATGACAATGTCATTCAAAACTTGGCACGAGAGACTCGCCCATCAAAATGTGAAGTATGTAAGGGACATACTGAAACGCAAGGGGATCAAACGAATTGATGACTGGAACAATTATGTGTGCAGGGGTTGCGCACACGGCAAGAATCATCGAGCCCCACACCGAATCAACCCAAAGACAGCCCAGCAACCGCTAGATCTTGTACACGTCGACACTGGAGCAATGAATATTCCGTCGTTAGGAGGAGCAAAGTACTGGCTTATGTTCAAGGACGACTTCACCGACTACCGAAGCAGTTATTTCATGAAAACGAAAGGAGAGGCACCTAAGAAGATAGAAAGCTACTTGAGACTCGTGGAAAATCAGCTTGGGAGGAGAGTCAAGTCTTTGAGATCTGACAACGGCACGGAACTGAAAAATGCAAAAACCAAACAGATGTTGGACAAGCTGGGAATATTTCACACATTTACGAATGTGCACACGCCAGAACAAAACGAAAGGGTTGAGAGAGAAATGAGGATAATTGTCGAGGCAGTCAGGACAGTGATACACACCGAGAACTTGGACGTAAGACTGTGGGCAGGGGCAATGACCCATGTGATCTTCACGATCAACCAGACTGGAACCAGCAATGTGCCAGGCAAAAGCCCAGCGGCACTCTGGTTCGGAAGAAAGATAAAGATTGAAAAGCTGCGACCCTTTGGATGTAAATGTTACGTGCTGATACAAGGACAGAAGAAAGGCAAAATTGATAAAAAGTCAGAAGAAGGAATTTTTGTTGGCTATGATATTGATTCAACCTGCTAGAGGGTTTATCTGAAAGATACGAAAGGCATCATCAGCTCCGACAACGTAATCTTCGACGAGGAGAAAATGATACTGAGACAAGGCACTGAACCTGGGGCACGAGCACCCGAGGACAAGTTTGAGAAGAAATATGAAAGTAGCAGCGAGATAGACTATGAAGATGCAGAAGAGACCGATGGAAGTACCGCAGAGCTAAGCGACAACGAACAAGAGACAACGCCGCCAGCAGAGCAGCCAGAAGGTAGAACCTTGCGTGGACGTCGGAACCTGCAACCAACACCAAGGTACAGGGACTACGTTGCAAACATGTCAAACCGAGAAAACAGAAACAGAGCAGCCATGATTGGTGAAACAGAAGATATCCCGATGAGCGAAGCACTCAAGGATGAGAAGTGGAGACGAGCGATGCAGGAGGAATACGATTCTCTCATGGAAATGAAAACTTGGAAGCTGGTGGACTGTCCAGAAGGAGTGAAGCCGATGACTTGTCGTTGGGTACTTCAAGAGAAGGCAGACGGGAGACTCAAGGCCAGACTCGTGGCGAGCGGATTTGAACAGAAAGAGGGAGTGGATTATGGAGAAACTTTTAGCCCAGTAGCCCGCCATGCATCCATTCGCCTATTTCTAAGTCACGCAGCGTCAGAGAAAATGAAGTTGGTATCATTCGATGTCAAAACGGCATTCTTGTACGGGAACTTGGAACAGGTTCGAAAGGTTCGACGACGGATCAAGGAAAGTCTGCAAGTTGAAGACCAAATATACAAACTTCTCGATGAAATAAACAAGGAATTTGACATCACATATAGCAAGAAAGTATAGGACAAGTTAACATATTTGGGCATGGAGATCAAGACTGATCAAGAAGGTATTTTCGTAAACCAGCCTAGCTACACGGAGAAAATACTGAAGAAGATGAAACTCGAACAATGCAATCCAGCGTCCACACCAATTGAGCAAGAGATGATCACCAAGAAGAGAGACTTCAAGAACGATGAGCCACTTCCGGCGAACAACAACTATCGAGAGGCGATAGGAAGTCTATTGTACTTAGCTGCAATCACCAGGCCAGACATCGGCTTCGCCGTGAACTACCTCAGTCGATTTTGCAACAAGCCAATGAAGAGCCATCAGGCGATGGTGAAACGTGTATACCAGTACCTGAGAGGGACAACGACAGCCGGAATTCACTTTGGAGGAGACCAGACGCTCGTGGCTTACACCGATTCAGACTATGGAGGAGACTCGGAGACGGAACAGTGGATGAGTGGAGTGTTGGTAATGGGGGGAGGACCAGTGATCTGGTACTTACAAAAGCAGCGTCTGGTAGCGACTTCAACTGCAGAAGCCGAGTACCGAGCAGCGGTGTCAGTGATTGACGATGTGTGCTGGATTAAGCGAATCGGGCTGGAACTGGGTATCCTGAAAGCAGACCACCCAATCACCTTGTACGTCGACAACATGTCAGCCATACACATGTTAGAGAATGCACACGAGGGCTGAGATACCACGAAAGTACATCCAGCAACACTGCAATACGTTGAGAGCAGCAGGCAGATTGTAGACATTCTGACCAAGCCACTCAACAGGAGAGTCTTTGAGACGCTCCGCCGTAAATTGATCAAGGAGGAGTGTTGAGAATTGATAAATTGGCAGCTGATCTTACCCAACACAACCTTGAACCTGTCCCAACTTCACACCTTCCTTTCTGTTCTCAGAGTCGAAGTTGGCACTGATCGAAGTAGTCGAAATTGCTGACGGATTAACAAAAACCAGGGAAATTGAATGGCGAAAAGAAAACGTGCTCCAAACTGTAATCTCAATTTTTATAAAGTATCGCGCATCAATCCGGAAATTGTTTAGCGACAAACTTATTTATCCGAACAAGAGTTATTCGAATGTACAAAAGAATTTGTACTTTTGATAACAAGTCAATAAATTCAATCACTGCCAACTCTGGACTTTTGTTTATGGAAAATCAACAAGCCCAAACCACCCCAACAACCAAAAAGATAACCCGACAGTAAATGAACCACCTTGAAGCTGTTTATTTCTAAGTGTCATTTACCAGCCAGCTACACAGCCAACGACTATAACCCAAAAATAAGTCAATGTTATCTAAGGTTTAATAGTCCCACAAGAAATAGATTGACTGACAATTTTGATCTCAGCCCAAGAACAATTCGATAAGCTGGAAATATGATTATAGAGGCCACGGACCTCATAAACTAGCGGAGAAATAGGCGCCAACTATTCTAGTGCTCATCTAGTTTGTTGAATATATTTTTCGTGTGTACGGAATATGTTTGAAAAGGAATTTCTTAATTGTTCTCTTAACAGCTGTATGATTTTTAAGTCTTTCAATATTCGAAAACTATATTTTAAAAGGCTTTACTATGTTAAGAAGCACTTACAATTAATGTTATCTTTGAATAAAGAAAAATACTCACCCTTTGGCAGTTTCTGCGCTTTGTAAGCTAATGCAAAACACAAGTACGATGATTAGGGATATCAATCGAGGGCACATCTTGCTCGGCATATTGTAACTAGTTAAATTAAAATCCTCTGCTCGAAAGCAATGCTCGCATTGTAGTTCTTAGATTGAAGATTGCCGTGAAATGTACATGCGCGGGTTAAAGGTAAAAATTCCACACAAATTGTATACAATGATTTAATTCGAAGTGAATTAAATTTTCATTAATCTCGGGATGTATTTATTAATAACTGTAGGTACTATTTATTTTTTGTTTCATTATTATGAAATTTATAAAATATAAGCAATAACACGAATGATAACAGAATAGCTGTGTATATTAATTTAAGAATATGTAACAATTACAAAAAACAAAATTAAATAACAAACAAGTCGATAACCGATGCACCGATAAAAGCGAAAAATAAAAATTAAATCTCGTCGCAACCGAATCCGAGGGCGGATTAAATTCGTATCACTGAAACTTGAGCGCGTTACACGTGATTTTTCGACAAATATATGCACATACACTGTCTTGCTCACATACGTACACTAATTGATACTTAATTATTTATAAACAAAAATAATCTCTAAGCCAGTTTTCATAGCATAGTTCAACTAGGCACTCACTCAAGAACCAGTCTGTAAATTGTTGATTAACAAAATAAAATCATTGGCAAAATATCATTTATTGAATTACGCTACTTCAATAATATTGACAGCTGCTAATCGTCACCACATTTATAAACTCTCACTTTTGTCGAATACCCTCTAAAACAACGGCCGCCGTTTACATAACACACAAACAACCTGCCGGCACGACTGTTTTACTTGAATAAACTCAAAGTAACTGTCCTTCCACCAACGGTCACCCTTCTTGTGATCAGACAATTGATCCAACACTTCCACAACACCGTAACTGATATTCCATACCTTTATGAATCTTTCCAGAACAGGCTTTCCTACGGACTTACCTGTTGAATGCACTTTATAAAACTTTCCGAACAAGTGTTACTTTAAGCCTTAGTCAGGGCGCAAACCATGGCCAGGTTAACTCTCTGCATTAACAAATTCCACTCACTCTTCACCTAAGTTTTAAATTACGTTCTCATAGCCACTCGCAATGATCAACTACCTGAACAAGCTGAGCTTCGACAGCAGTTAGTCCCAAGATCGCCGACGATCAACAGGTGAATATAGTTTCGATATACAATAAACCGCGAACAAATATATTACGGCATTCAAAGTGTAAATAAAAAAAAAAGAAGAATTAGACAAGAGAAAAACAAGGTTTTATAATTCTCCGCGAAGACGCGTTCTTAATTGCAGTTGTTGTGTACGGCGACGTGCCCGATATGTATCACCTTTTACATTTGGTGTCTGTGTTCTATTTCGTTCAATGTTTTCCAAATCCGGTATTCGGTCAAGGGTCAGTATCTTTTATAACTCCGACCTAAATATGTACCTGTCTTTGGGAAGTGCTGTAAATTCTTTGTCATGTTGATGTTCTTATCTCTACACATTAACGCGTTTGATTTCATTACACGACCGTGTTACCTATTTTCAATCCTACGACATTATTGTTCCGCGAATTATGAAATGAATTATAGCACGTGAAATGTTAAAATATCTGTTACCTGTTTCGAACTTCGGTATGAAACACATTTGTTGAAATGAGTGGTTTTTTAAAGGTTACTTTCTCAAGTCGTGTCGCAAATTCACATCGTCATATTCTCGAAGTATAAGAATAATTAAAACCCACACGTGTCATCTCACACAATTCGAAAATTTTTACATTATTTCCCTCTGGCGGTTTAGCAATAAAGAAATACTGATTTTTTTTCATAGGCTACCTGCAGATCGTAGCACTGTTCCGCACTACCTACGCGACCCGTGATTGTTACAGATTTTACCTTAACTAAGCAGGCTTAAGCGAATGACTCGTCAATGACCGCCCTTGTGTTTTCATGAATTAAAATGCAAACAAAGAGGAACGCACACGTAACCCCGCGACGAAAATAATAAATAACGTCGTCGAAGAAGAATGCGAGGCGATTTTGAATCATTGCTAAATTTTTGCGAAATAATGACCAGACCTCATGGTTCGCGAGAGAAATGATTATAGTTTGAGTCGACTCGATGCTCCTAGGTACTCTCACAACTGCTATTAAACTTTTTTTTTGCTGTTCCAAAGAAACGTGCTACGATCACAGACAATCCCGATGTTCGCTCTAAGGCTTACTGTATAGACATTTTTGAATAGCTATTGTTGATTACATTCCACAGCCAGATAAGTATCATCCAATAAAACAAACATCCACGAATGTGCTGTTTGGTGAATATACTTAGAAAAAATATTCATATACCAGTAGCAAAGTGTGGAAATCATGTTGTATGAGTATTGAAAAGTTTAACTTAATTTCAAGACAACGTGATTTCATTTACTTATTTAATCAGGAGCTCTTTTCCATCTTTGTCGTGCTTTCCTTAGCACATCGCCATCTGTAATTATTGTTTTATAATCCAAAACGTGATCTTGTTTCTACCCAATACTGTAGATTAGAAAAGTGTCCGATTCGCCTAAGGGGTTTACTATAAAACTAATCTATGGCCGCGTTAGTAAGTCTTCACGAGTATGTAGGTTTTGCTCCTACAGATCCATTTGAATTCCTCGCAATGAGTCTTTCGATCGCGTAGGATTAGTCGTTTCAGTGAACTGGTTTGCAAGCCCGACTATATGAGGTGTGGAGTATGTGCTTCCATTTGTTGTGCAAAGTTGTAGGAGCTGATGTTATTTATATTTTATTTTGAAGACATTTCTGATTCGACCGATACTGGCAGCAAACCGCCGAGTCGTTCAACGAAATCTTCAGCTGCAGCTGTTGAAATTTTCTGTTTTCGCTTTAAAGCGCTATAATATTCCCGGCACCATCAAAAAACCAGTTTTTGTGTTGGCTAACTACGTTTTTCATTGTTATTTATTGCGTATTCCGAAAAAGTTACTCAATCTACTACGAACGAAATTAATACTTAGATGAACTAATGTTCTACGAGTTGGTTTGGACTTGTATAAATATTATATATTACGTTTATTATTATAACTAAATGAACATATGTATGATACAAATAAAGCTAGTATACTGTGGTAGAAAAAATAATAGAAACAAGCTTGTTCTTCGACATTAATCGTTAAGAAGAAATGTATTTGGGGAAAAATAAGAATTCGAAATATACTAATAGATTTGGTGCACTGTAATACATACGAGGGTTGCCTCTTATGTTTCGGGATTTGGCAACCCTAGTGTTGCAATCCGGCAATTGACAGCTCTGTCGTAAAGTTGGACATTTTTGAGGTTATACGCACTCAGAACGTTTTGACATACGAGCGCTATTTGTGTTGTTTACAGTAACTTAAAAGATTCATCTCGGCCCAAAAATGGAATTAAATCGTCAACATTTTCGTGCGATTATTTTTTACAACTTTCGGCGTGGATTAACTCAGCAACAGTGCATGGATGAACTTAATTCAATTTTTGGCGATGAAGCTTCATCAAGGACCAGTGTTTATCGATGGTATGGTGAATTCAATCGTGGTCGTAATTCACTCCAAGATGAATTTCGTGAAGGTCGTCCAAAATCAGTTGTTGTTCCGAAAACCATTGATGCTATGCGCGAACTGATATTGGAAGATCGTCATGTGACATATCGTGAGATTGAGACAACCTTAGGCGTTAGTGGGACCAGCATACATTCAATATTGCATAAACATTTGACTGTCAAAAAAATTTGTTCGCGTTGGATCCCACACAATTTGCCAATCGCCCAAAAAAAGGCTCGTGTCAATTGGTCGAAAGAAATGCTCAAAAAATACGGTCGCTTCGAAACACGTCTCTGACATCGTGACAGGTGAGGAATCGTGGATTTACGCGTATGAGCCCGAAAGTAAACAGCAGTCGACTGTCTGGGTGTTTCAAGATGAGCCAAATCCCACAAAAATTGTTCGCGCACGAAGCACTTCCAAGCAAATGGTCGCCTGTTTTTTCGGAAAAACTGGACATGCCGCAACCGTACCACTAGAACAGCGCAGAACAGTCAATTCTGAGTGGTACACAACCATTTGTTTGCCAGTTGTCTTCCAAGAAATCAGGAAAACCAACCGCCGAAGACGGATCACTCTTCACCACGACAATGCGAGCTCTCACACATCGGCTGCGACAACTGCATTTTTGAGCACCCAAAACATCGATTTGATGGGTCATCCGCCGTATAGTCCTGACTTGGCACTGAATGACTTCTTTTTATTCCCGTACGTAAAAAACAAACTGAGAGGTCAACGTTTTTCGACACCTGAAGAAGCGGTTGCTGCATTCAGAATGCATGTGTTGGAAATACCTCAATCAGAGTGGCAAAAGTGATTCGGCAATTGGTTCAAACGCATGCAAAAGTGTATAGATCTGCATGGGGAATATTTTGAAAAACAATAAAGTGATTTTCGATGATCAATATTTGTTTTTGTTCTCTAATCCCGAAATATAAAAGGCAACCCTCGTAAAACAAATACTAAATTATTAATAAAAAAAAAAGCGAGAAATAGTGAAAAAATATATTAATTCCGGTTTTCTTGGTTTTGCCTGGAAAAAATAATAGAAACAAATTAGTTTTTTCTTTGTGTTTTGTGAAGAATTGTTATCGCTCTGGATAAAGCAAAAATCTTGAATTCACCGTTGGACCAAAGTTGGATATTTGGATCTCAACTTCAGCACACCTCTGTAAAGTATTTGAATAATGCCGCCCTGGGTACAATAACTCCAACGACTGAACCAAACAACCAACAAAAAAACCAATTCAAAGTCAAAACAAAAGAATTACGCCGCAGGTCACAATCATGCTCTTTGTACATTTATTTGACGACTGAATTTTACAGAAAACCGTGTTAAAAAAGAACAGGCGCTAAAAGCACCGTATACAAAATAAGATTTTAACTTTAACCTTGAAAACAAAACTGTGAAAGAACAGTACAGTGGTGAAATATATCACACTCCTTTGTTCTCCTTCATGTTATTTTACTGATAACGGGCTCGTTATCAGACCGATGAATCTGCTGGTTGTCATTGGCAGCGTTCAGTGCCAATGATGTTTTTTTTCCGTAATGGTATAAGGTATAATACATGTTGCGGAACTGCAACATCTTCCCGGGCCGCGGCAATGGACCCAGTAGTCCTCCTTAGTTGGCGTCACCAACGTTTCGTGTCAGCGCCGTGAGAAGTGGCGGTTGGTATTTGCGGTTGAGCTCAGAGACCTTAATGCTCGTGTTGCTCATAAACCGGTACGGTGCAGAGGTAGGGTGACAATAATCAATTATGTTGATTAGAACTAACTATTAATTGAATTAATTTGTTATAAAATATCCTTAGTTATTGTTTCAATTTCTAGTCAATTATCAGTGTTAGTGGCAATAATCAATTATGTTGACTAGAACTAAATATTAATTGAATTAATTTGTTATAAAATATCCTTAGTTATTGTTTCAATTTCTAGTCAATTATCAGTGTTAGTGTGTGTGTGTGTGTATGTGTGTGGCCGAAGGTCCAGTTGGCCATTGATTGCTAACGTTGTAGCGTGTGATAAGGCCGTCGTTGTTTATTGTTGATAGTCTCCGACATGTTGTGGAGAAGTGCCTGAAAGGCGATATTTGCCGCATCAGCCGCGGCAAGAATTTGAATAAGCACTTACGTTATTCAATTGGTTGAGGTCTCTATTCCGGTTGATTTGATTACTATATTGTTGAGGAGTCGCCAATCGTCTTCTCTGTATTGTTGAGTAGTCTGCCATGTTGTCGAAAAGTAGTACCATGTTGAGCAGTTCTGAATCGTCTCGGAGGTTGTTGCTCTCCTTTGTTGGGAGTAATATAAGGTTGAGAATTTGTCAATCATCTCCTTTGTTGTAGAGATTTCTATTCGAATTTGAGTAGTAGTAAAGGTAAAGGTCGTCAATCATCTCATTTCCGTTGAAATGATTTCTCGAAGGGTGTCGGCATCCTTCCTGTTCATCATCTTCTATATCATCTACTCTTGTTACCGAAAGTCCAACTTAGACACCGACTTTGTTGAAGTGGGGCCCCCAGACACGTGATTCGGGGTGCCTGGGCGGTGATAAGAGGGTGCTCCCAGAGCTTTGCGTCCAGGCGGCGAGAAGTGATGAACCCCAGACACGTGACAGCGGTGTGCCTGGGTGGAGAGAAGCGACAAATCCTGGACGCGTGACAGAGATGCGTCCAGGTGACGAAAAACGGTGCCCAGGAACGGATGTAAATGAAGCGGTGAAGATCGCAATTCCCGGGGTTATTGGATTTACTCGTGTGCAATTCGAAGTTGGATTGATATTGCAGGTATAGGACCGGATGTGCCCTTGTTAGCAAATTTTTCTTCGTACTGACCGCTTGCGCTTGAAACACTGACCCGTCAGATGATAGTTTTCATATACAAGAAGGAAGTTTCCAAAACTTCTCCTGTTTCCCTGATGTTGTTGCAGGTGACGCTTGCTTTTCGGTGAGAGCTTCTAGCTCTATCGTTGTACTTGATTTCACACGCTTAGGTTTCATTGAATTGTCCTCTCGACTAGTCTGCCCGATGGGCCAGCGTCCTCTTCTTGGGGTTCGTTCAGTGTACGCGGGGCGTATCTAACTCCTGTAGCGTGGATTGTGAAAAGTACCTGCAACATTGTTAAAAGAGGATCCGAATAATGTCCTCAATCTGGTACTGGAACCGATTAGAAAACTTCTTTATTTACCTGCGGTGAATTCTGAAGAATTAAGTAAATGAACAACCTTAGATATTATAAGTGGACTGTATTTGGCTTGGTAGAGTTGAGTATTAATTAAATTGTTGGTTAACTGTGTTAAAGTTGAAATGATGTTTGATGGATCGTAAATCCATCTATGTCATCGATAACTTCTTGGACGTAGTCCTCTTTTGGATCGTCAATCCCTCATGTCATCGATGAATCCTTGATCGTAAATCCATACGCGTTCCACTCGAATGAAACGCAAAAAATGTTGTTTTATTTATATTGGAGGCAAAATATTGGTAAAATAGGAAATATCTATTCTATTTACCGTCGATTGCAATATAAACATTATTAAAATAAATAAGCAGGTGTTAGTTTGTTTTGCAAACCAGTACGGCTGGTATATGTCAGTCCGATTTAAAACTTTGGAAATAGATATGTGGTAAGCAGATTCCACTTGATCACAGTATCTTCGTTTTTCAGAAGCACATCTGCCAGCGTTTCAATCACATTAAGTGCCTCATCATTTGGTTTATAATCAGCGCTTGGTGATGTACAACCTGGATCATGCTTCCCATTGTTTTAGGTAGAATTCCTTTCTAGGTTCTACCTGATGTTGAGATATTTCTGCTACAGGACCTGGACAATTAAAACCTGCAAAAAGGCTGAAATCTATTCGAAATAAGTTCATGCGAGTCGTTTTCCCAGAGGTCTTGATCAGACTCCGCGAACAACATTATCTGAAAGATAACATCGTGAATAATTGTAACCATGTGATGTTTAATTAACTTCCAGGAATACGTGCCGCACAACATTTTAGTTATACCAGAATATGTGTTACGATTCGCGGTGACTCACAAACGCGGTTACGATATTGGTCGAAAACCCCAATTGAACATCCAGAACACCTGACATGAACGTAGGAAGAGAGCTCCAGCTTGTCTAACTGGTAGTTTAACATTGTTCTTCATAGCCCGTAGAATAGTTGAAGAAATTCCTAGAATTCTGTGACTCTGGGATAGTTGTTTTTCGGCGAACTTTCGTTGTTCAGGAACAACAGCTATTGTGGCACGTATCAATTTCTTCCGTTCGTTCAGGTTCATTTTCAATCGTTCTTGTCATCGTACTTTCCTGGATTGAGATATACATCTCCCATTCGGCCATATGCTATGTTGTAATTTGGATTGTCAAACAACGCAGAGTTGCAGTCTTTAATTGCACTTACACGGATATATGCTGCAGCTCGGTTACAATAGAATATTGGGTTTTTCGGATCGAAACTGATGGCCCGGTTGTATTGGATTACCACTTCTTGATACTTGCGTTCTTTCATCAGGCGGTTGCCTTCATTCTTAATCTGTTCGGCTGTTTCAAGGAATTGCTGATTGCGTTCGAAAAACATTGATTGGCACTTCGAATAGATCTAACCTTTACGGCCTTGTTTGTAATTGCCGTTATTGATTCCAATTCAGTGTCTGCACTCGGTTCAATTAGAAACTAGAACAGTCCCGGACCAATAAACTCAAATATCGTTAAAGTGAATTAAAAAACGACAATCGCTACCCGGTGGTAGAATGTCGATGAAATTGAACACCTTTGTAACACATCACACAACACCTTTTAGTTATATCACTTGGATTTTTGGTTAAATAATTAATTTATATGAAAATTATATTGATTGCCACCTACCTTGGTTACTGATCTGCTAACAGTTGTTCCTCGGATCGTAAATCCAGCTGTTGTCCCTCGGATGTTGGACTCCGTTTTGAGTTGCTGCGCCGACTTCTTGCCCCTGGTCTTGAAACTTGTTGGCAGATGATATCCGGCCGGTTGGCTGATGCGAAAAGCCGTTCACATGGCAAGTGAGATCCGGCTCGAAGGACCATGTTATCGCTCTGGATAGAGCAAAAATCTTGAATTCACCGCTGGACCAAAGCTGGATATTTGGATCTCAACTTCAGCACACCTCTGTAAAGTATTTGAATAATGCCGCCCTTGGCACAATAACTCCAACAACTGAACCAAACAACCAACAAAAATACACAAAAAAACCAATTCAAAGTCAAAACAAAAGAATTACGCCGCAGGTCACAATCATGCTCTTTGTACATTTATTTGACGACTGAATTTTACAGAAAACCGTGTTAAAAAAGAACAGGTGCTGAAAGCACCGTATACAAAATAAGATTTTAACTTTAACCTTGAAAACAAAACTGTGAAAGAACAGTACAGTGGTGAAATATATCACACTCCTTTGTTCTCCTTCATGTTATTTTACTGATAACGGGCTCGTTGCCCCATAGGTGTTCTACTGGGTTAAGATCAGGGGACTGTGCGGCCACTCCATAACATTGTGGGTATTTTGTATATGTTCTCTGGTGGTAATGTGCCTTCTGTAGGTTCTCGATACCACATGGAGAACTGTGGCGGTTCTTTCGAACGCCATTACTTACCTTCTCATTTACCACCAGGTAACGGTTTCCTCGCGCGTCCTACAACATGAAAAGCATTCTTTACTTGCGCATAATTGACCAATCACCTTTAAGATACTTGAAATCATAACCACGCTGATGTAAAACCCCATCAGCAACACAGGTGTTTCCATTAGTAAAGGCAATTGCTTGCACATCAAGCAACCAACATTATGCAATCAATGCCAACGAACCATCTCCTAAAGAGTCGGCCACAAGCCACAGGAGATGTCTCTTATTCTCTGTTCTTTCCTTTATGCCCACATCGGTGGGTCACCCGAGCGACATGTACACGGTGGCATACGGCGATCACCCCAGGAAGTCGAGTTTCTTGAAATGGAAATTTACCAACAAGAATTCGTTTGCTGGGGGTTACCGCCAATAAGTACATGATCAGCAAAAATGCAGTACGCTGTCGCTGATCACGTAAACATTAAGTGTGATGCGAAGATGTGTTCGCATCAGCCGCAACCATGCCAACATCACACACACGGTCAGCAACAATGTTTCTTATAGTCGCTGATCGTGTAAGGACATTCAACCCTTTTCAGGATGACTTGCCCCAGCTGCGAATGTTGTTTATTTTTATTTAATTTCATGTTCATGGTTCGCATGCTGGGCGACACACGCGATGAACAGCAAAAGGGATCATCGTGTGTGTGTGTTTTTCGGCCCTTTCTGCGTGATCCATATACAAGGAAGTGTTACCGAATATGGTCATCGAGGCGATGAAAGAATATTTGGTATTCTATCGCTTCGATGAAAATAATCAATAGCGTTACAGATTCCGTGGAGGCATGTCGGGCCTCCACATTAAACAAATAAAGTGTATCGGGGTGGAATCTTTTCTTTCGTCGCGAAGGATAAAAAAAAATATTATTTTTCTTAATTAAATATACAATATTCTATTATATTATAGTTTTTACTGTGCAACCTTTAAAACGCGTGTCGAGAGTGGTGTGGCGACGCGAGTGTTTGGCGTCGATAACGTTGATGAACATTCTTCTTTTTTGTATCTTTATTGTGAATTTATTAATGATTGTAACAATATTAAATCAATGTGTAATATTAAAGGAGATGAAGAATATGTTTTAATTTCATTCGACTGGTTTTACAATTGACCCAATCGAAAGGTGCCTTCCTTGCCGTTTATCCTTGTGCTACTTTTCCGCCAAGTGGTCCGCATTTAGCGATGATGTGTTTTTCCATTGCATTACGAGAGACCCGTAAATAGTGCTATGTAGAAGCCAGCGACGAGATACCCAGTAAAAACAAATGTCATCCCCGGCAGTTGCCTACCACAAAGTGATCGTCGGCGCCCTTAATAACTAAGCCGAAACCGGAGTTCGTATCCCACATTGACGATAACCCAATGGGGTATCTTAATGGATGGCAGTAGAACCAGTGCAGTACGCCTGCACACCATACTTCCCCCCATAGAACCAACCCACAATGCCAACCAACCTCGACCGCTAACAGCGCGTCACCCTACCCTAACCTGTAAACATGCAAAAACAAATCCCAATCTGCAAGCGCACCTACCCCGAACTTGCAAGAATCCATCTTCCAATCTACAATGGAAGGCATTTCCCAAAACTACCACAGAATACAATTCAATAGAATATATTCTAAATCATCTCTTACATCACCCCACGTACATTTTCCCAAAATTGCTTCGGTCAATCTTCTACTTAATTCATATTCCCTCTTGGTCGCAAGCAATCTTAATTTTCCCGAAATTCATATGCCGTAACAAAACGCATATTCAAATCCACAACGGAACATTAACCATCGCCACCAACTATACCAAGCCGCATACATTTCCCCGAAATTACTTCGGTTAATATCTTATCTAAACGATATTCCTTGCTTGCACCCAAGCAATTTCAATTTCCCGGTATACGCATCCAACGAATCCAACACAGCTTGTACGGCGAGGATTCGCTGGAACTGAATTCTTATGCGAGCATAGCAACTCTTCTCAAAATTCCTCGGAAGTGACGATGCAATTTTTTCCATTTCATTAGTCAGTCTTTATCCAACCGCCACCGAGCGCACATCGTCCCTGCAATTGCCTCCACTGAGGTCCATCCACCGATACGTCCACACACGCACGGTTAGTCGAGTCACAACCAGATGTACATTTACAATTAAAGACATAGAAACGGTCGAGTCGAAAGTTTACATTTACAATTGAAGACATAGAAATTAATCCATCAATCGAAGGTGTACATTTGTAATTAGAGACATAGGAATAAGCCGACCGATCGAGGGTGTGTGTTTACAACTGAAGAAATAAAGAACAATTATCACTAAGCCACCCCAGCATGTTTTAATTACCCTCCCCCTTCTTCGGTGGACGATTCCTTCTCTAGTAATTTGTTGGTGGGAGATAGTGAACCCGCGCCATACGTTGGCGCCAACATATTCCTCCCCCACAGCCCCAGGGGCACAGGTTCACATCTATACCCTGTCGTCTGTCGTTGCTTTCAGTTCAATTAAGTAAAACTCCGAGTTGATCTGTTTTTTTTTTATTTATTATTCGATAAGAAAACAAACTAAAGCCTAACATAACGCAGATCCTATGTCGATTAACAAATCTTATAATTAAGGTAATAAAATCACTTAGCACTATGATGATTTACAGTCTTAAAGCTAATGGACACACTGTTTAGATTATTTACTTTTAATACAGATAATATGACACAACTGTTTGAATTAAAGACATTTGATAACTCAAGAACTTGGTATGTTTATGGTATACGGATATTATACACAACGGAAACTATATCGCAACTGTTCAAATTATTTAATTTTAATACGGATAATATGACACAATTCTTTGAATTAAAGACATTGGATAACTCAAGAACGATCCGTTGCGGGTTTCAACATTGTTACTTTAATAGGAAGGAGGACCCTTTTATTCACCGTCCACTGGCTGATACTTGACTCGACTCTTGGTTGTTTAACGTTGGAGGCACGACATGCCTCCACGGAATCCGTATCGCGATTGACTATATCAACCGAAGCGACAGAACACCAACATTTTCGTCCATCGCCCCGATGACCATATAAGGGATGATCTTAGAAGATGATCACCGAAAGGATATGCACACACACAGATGGGGTTACTTCGCACTCTCATGCTGTGCATGAGCCAGCGGACCGTGGAATTGTGCACATTAAAATCGCCAAGGACAACAATTTCAAAAGCTGGGTGGTGCATCTGTATCCAGTCGGCGGTATGTGAAAGATGTTCGAAAAATGTCGCCGGTCGATCGTCATTCGGGGAGCGGTAAAGACAACAAAGAAATTTAACGGATTTCCTCAGCACAACCCTCAACCATATGATGTCCATATTATTGGGTTCCAACGTCTCTATCCTCTGGCAAGCCAGATTCAACCGCGCGAAAACGCAGACTCCGCCCTTAAAATGGAATCTCGAATGCAAGTCATATCCTGAGCAACGAAGATATGTCGAATCAGTTGACGAATCGACCTGGGTCTCAGTTAGGGCAAGGATATCAGGTTTCGTAGTTTGCAAATATTGGTGGACGGCGTTTACATTGGTATTGGTGAAACCGATGCCCCTGGTGTTACAAAATGCCGTCACCAGTCGAGCGTTGACTTATGCACCCAATTTTAACCACCAAAACAGGAAATGACTCAATTACCAATTGAATTGTGTCTGGAGATTTAGGCACAAATAACTGGATTATCGTATTACGATAACGAGTATCATTAACAGTTATTGTCCGACCAGATCCATTTTCATAGAAGAATGATCCGACAAAACTTCCAGTTAAACACTTATTCTTCAAGAATCATTTCTGAAGCAACAATTTTGTCATTTTTTAACAAAGGTTTCAAGATGAAGAAATCCTCATCGTTGAAGATGACCTACTTGTTGTTTTTACATAATCGATTTAACGAATTCCCTTCGTAGTGATTGATCAGTTTCTGATTTAATTGCAATTTCCTGGGATACGCTGTAGAGAGCTTCTCCAAATGTATAATTCTTGGCTACAGTGCCGAATGTTTGTTTTGGAACACTCAACAACATCCTTATGAACTGATTCGAGATTTTGAGTGGGATGTCTTATTAAAAAGCGGCAACAATGTTTAAGATACTTAATTAATCTGTCCCCGAGTTTTTAATGAAGTTAGATTATCACGAATTCAACCAAATTTTACACAAAAACTGTGAACTGCCGTCTCAATGGCGGGTTTTTAAGGAGGTTATATCTTGGTTTGATTGCGCATATATAGATTGAACTGACGACTCTTACTATTGTGGTAGTTCGGCACAATTACCGAGTGGTAGTTTGAATCCCTCGACGAAATACCATTCCATTAAGTAATAGGTTCCGTGAAGTGGTTACGAAAAATTCTTAACCATCTTTCGGAGCTTGGCTGATGGACGCAGTAAAGAAAAAATTGCGTCTCAGTGGGTTGATTCAGCACAATTGATTTGGTTTTCCTGAGAGATGTTTAAGGAAAAACCAAAAAAAAAATTTTATTTTTAACATATTGCTCAACCATGAAAACGTATTTTATACCTTGAATAGTATGGTGGTACTGTGTCTTCTTTTTCTTTGGAACACTTTACTAGATATTTGGCGCAAAATTTAAATCTTAACGTAAATTTTGGGCCAGTGTGTATGTACATATATATAATGTCGGTGAATGGATCAGACATCATAAAGACGAAGATACAAATGATCAGATGCTAAACGACTTAATCTACCTATATAACCCCACACTTAATCAGTCGCTTCCAAACGGCTCCTTTTAGAACCACGATTTGACATGGAGAAATGTTTTCTAACTTAAATGGAAAATTGCGCTGCGCTCTTCCGGTGACCCAATGCTTTGACATTTATGTATCAAATAACAAATTAAGTGTGAAAAATTACCCCTTTTTGTGGTTCACTTCCTTCCTTGTAGTTCCCTATTTCGTTTCAGGACATCTGGAATTTATTTAACATCCATTAAATGGCATAAATCGTTAACCTAAGGTTTTCTTATGTTTTCATGGTCAATCTACAAATTATGTGATGGGAAAAACCAATGGAGAGTGTGCCATCTAAAGTCGTCTACTAATTCCCAATTTTAATTAAGGTAAGACGAGTCTCTATAAGGAAATACAAGAGTCAACCTACTATATAACAAAATGTGGATTACGCAACTCCCAAGCCACTTCAGATACTGTACGAGATGAGAACAGTGTGCGTGGTATGTCCACCCACGAGAATGGTTATACATCGTTGCACTCACTTACTTTGAGGTTTGACTGGAATAAGTTTGCTGAAAGTAAAAGTTAAAGCTTCCTACTGTTATGGAATCACATATCCCAACGAACAAAGACTTTATACAATGTGCTTATTCGTTTACTTTTGTTTTTGTCTTAATTATAACAAAATTCAATCGTGACTAATTCTCAGAAATATTATCATTAAATCAATTAGCTGACATTGTTGTGCTTCAACAAGCTCAGTCGAAGTAATTAGTTATTCGACAATGTTGTTTGTAATTACAGGCACCATTCTACTTACCGAACCTTTACAATATACAAGATATACAACAATTTTAATTTTAGGATTCATTTAAACAATTTTATTTTAATTTTACAGAATGAAAGGCAATTTGCATACCACTTCAGATTTGACATTGGTTTAACTGAAAACTATTATTTGTTTAATGATCCTCACACGACACCGAATAACTATACTATGTGAATGACCGAAGCTAATTTACCTATATCCATCGAACAACAACAAAAACCGAAGCCATCGAAAATTTTAAATTATTGATGTGGGTTTGGTGTTGTTTTTTCTGACTCTCTACGTTAACGCGTGAATGACGAAACGCCCTGTTCAGATAGTGTTCTTTGTAATTTTAAGGTGGCGTAAAGTTATTGTTTACTAATTTGGGTCTCACTTTCGCTTATATAGGTATTATCAGGGTCGTTGCACAACTGAACTCAGCTACAGTCCACATTTCTAAACGTTATTCCGTCATACCCATCAATCCGAGATAGCTCACGCGGCAATGCACCTTGATAATTAATATAACATATTGTAGCGAGCTTAGGGTTCGCTGGATTAATTATGTTAAAATAAATAAGAGCCGTTAAATCGATTTTGAATTTATATAACACTTTATTAGTCCGTAATACAACCGTTACTTATACCGTGCACTTAACGATTCCTTTATTATCGCTTCCGTACTTATCGCGTCTTTTACTGCTTACTTCTCACTCGAGACTTATCGCTTGCTTCACTGTCTTACTTATAACTCTAACTTAACTTCCGCTCTGCGTGCGACGTATTTATACCGTTTTTCCTCATTCTGATTTGGTGTATCGTTTCCGTCCGTTCCATAGTCTTGAATGTTCTATTCCAGTTTTCCAGTACTTCCTAAAATAATCTAGTACTTTGTTTCGGACTTTCTCGAAGATTCCAGTACTGATTGTCATATGCGTCACAATATGGATAAATGCAGCCAATCATTCTTGAGCCCAATCACACGAGTGTGGAAAAAATTGTTGAAATTTATATTCACGAATTTCGAAGTTCTTTTCTTTTATCTTTCTTCAGAGAGTCGAGTCACAATTCGTTAACGTATTTATTACTCTCAAATTGAATTCTAATAACCTTATTTATCTTAGAATTACAAACGACTTGTCGGGTTAAGTCCTATGAAAAGGTAAAGAGTTTTTATTGGTTTTTTTTTAAAGCGCGTTCTACCAAGATCTACGTATCTATTGTGAGACATGGATTGTCTTGATTTTTTATTTTCCACTGGCCGGGTAAACTTTGATGGCAAAAATATTATAATAACCGAACGTCAGAGTTTCTTAAAAAAAAAAATTACGTTAGGTGTTTTCAAAGTGTAATTCGACCAAAAATTGAAATTTGGTCAGAGGATTGCACCTTGGAGTAAATGAACCTCAACAATTTTTCACTTGGCCGATAATCGATGACATCTGTTAGGTACAATCCCACACACACACACACTCTCTCTCTCCCTCTTGAAGAAGAAGTAGAAAACATAAAACAACTACTTGATAAAAATTAATATATGAAGTTGGCGGCGAATAAAAAAAACAAAATAGAAAAACTTTGTGACAGAAGTTTTTCTCATTTGTTGTCGTCGAACGTCGACAGAGGCTCGAGAACGAGCCCGATTACGCGATGACGTGTTTCTTAAAGTTCGGTTATTTTTCAGAATATTTCCATGATGTTCGCCGTGACATAGTCCCGCCCGGAGATCAGAATGGGAAACTACTTTACCTCCACGATTCTTTATCTCAGAAGGTATCCTCATGACTTATCTCCGTGTCAGTGCGGGCCATCGACCATACATCCGAAATATAGTCGAAGATTTGTCCCGGCGATATCGCGAAATGTACAGCTTGATGGGGTGGTATGTCACCTTGGCACCAACTACCAACTAAGCACCTTTTTGTCGATCCGGTCCATCAACTATGCTCCAAAAGATGGGTAGGGATTTCTCCCAATTTCACGGAGCGTATAGCTTGATGGAGTGGTATTTCACCGGGCGAAAGGGCGTTGGGACCCCACCTAGAACTCGGCGGATAATTTAATTATGTGTAATGTAATTATTTTATTTAAAAAAAAGGAAAACTATTAATAAATAAGTTTAACAAGCATCTTTAAGAACGGTCGTATAATTGATGCCTTAAGATTAGGGCAAACATTATTTCCATAACCGGACGTCAAAGTTTATAAAAAGTTTTAAAGCTTTTCCAATGCGTAAAGTGCAAAAAATGAAATTTGGCCAGGGCTTTATAAAATCGCCCCTCAAAATTCCTTTTATATTTGATATAAATAAAAGTTATGTGGTCACCCGACAATACAAACTCGTTAATTGGACACGGTCACACTCCACCACCTATCTACAAACATTGTTATTGAAACGGGATAAAAACACACCCAACATAAAATCAAACAATATAACTGAATTCAAAGACTCAACAGCGAGACCAAATCTCAAGCGCACTTTGTGAGTCCACAAACACCATCAAAGGCAATCAAATATGTAAAATTCAGAATGACATTTAACCCGATGGCTCTTCGGATACCAAGGCATGATTACCGCCTGTCCATCACTATAAGTATTATAATTTGCGTCAACTTAGATCATTTCTTCAATAAATCATTTTGTTAAAAACTTCCAAAATGAAAATTAACGAAAATGTATTTTTTGTAGTAATTAACAATCTATCCAGACATGATTAAGTAGACTCAAATTGTGGTGGGATTTACCCTTAATAAACGTAGGTGTCTTCGGAAAAGTTATTTAATCCCACAAGATGTAATTGCGATTCGTTTGCATAATGGCTAGTCAGACTGCTCCTCAAAACAAAGCAAAGTTCAAGCCCAACTTTGGCCAAATGTACAAATTGTTCCCCCTGAGTTGTCTTTTAATGATTTTAAGTACTCGTATAAGTGTTTCAGAGATTCACGTCAATGCTCAACACCCTCGACATTGTAGTAAATAGGTTGAACAATTGAAACTAGTGGAACATTGTTCAATTGATACCCTTGTCGTTGGCAACGTATTTTATAGTAGAAAAAATTAACTATTTATTCTCCTTTGAAGTAAAGATAATTTGCGGAACACTATTAGAATTGTACATACTTGAAGGGTATCACAGTTCGTGACTTACTTTTAAATAATTTTTTAAGCGCATTCATGTAAATAAAATTAAATTCCACTTCAGTTTAAATTGTGTTAAGAATAAATTAACAATAAAAAGGCCTTTTGTCATAGTAAATGTTTTGGTATTCGACTTACCATATGAAGATGTCTAAAAAATTCACTGCAAGGACCAACAAATAATTAACAACCTCAAAAATTTCGGAAATTATTACCTCAACAACTAATTATTGAAGCCTCTTTTATCACCAATCGGATAAGAGGCAGCAAAGAGTATTAGTAAAATTTGCCAACAGCATAGAAAGAGTTTCTTAAACTAGTTAATGAAATTTTCAAATTATGATATTGCCAACGAATATAACTCAAGGTACTTGTTCGTAAAACTTACTTGTTTCCTTTTCATCTTCGTGTGTTTCTTTCTTTATTTGAACAATAATTAGATGGGCCGAAAATGAGATCATATAAATCGTATCAAAAATAAAACGTGTTTCCTAATATAGAATTCATGGTAAATCCTATAAGACAGCAATAGACTTGTGATGTTATTTCGTTCCCTTTTTTGAAGACTGAATTGCTATTCCATTCGAACAATTTTTGGCTGTTCACCATTGTTAAAGCTAACAAAATAATGTGCTAAAGCATATACTAGCACATCCAAGTTGTAGAAAACCGAATATGGAACTTATAATTGAATTCTGACAAGTACAAGTATGCGGTGTTCCTTACGTACAAAGTTACAAAGGCAGAATGAAAAGGTAAATTAAATTTCTTTTAAGGGATTAAATACAATTGGAATTTAAAAGAAACCCATTTGACGCGTGGAGTGTTACAGGAAAAAAAATTATAGGATTTTTATTGCATTACTGTTGTAATAGAGGTGGGCGATAATGTGGTTGCATCCAGGATGTAGCGTTCCACGGTTAAGGCGTCCAAGAGTGGTGTTTGGTCTGTATTAGAGGGCAGCGTCCAGGAGCGGTGAGCTGTATCCAAGAAGATAGCCGAGAGCTGCAATGATGGGAGGAAGTCGGTGGAGACAGCGAGGGGAACCACAAGCAAAGTCTGAAGTCTTTATTGCAAGAGATTAAGTTTTATTTCTCTTATTATTTAATTCGTATACACTTTGTGTTGTGGTTAACTGGTACCTGTGATGTTTGCCCTGACAGTGTGAGCGCGCCGAATAACTGCCAATTCAAAAAGGGACGCTGCTGACCTCATCGTCGGTGACAACCCGCCAGCTGGTCCGTGACATCTGCCGCGCAACTGGTATACTGCGAATGTACTAGATTTCTCCAGCACATCCAACTGCCAATCCGCAACACTAATAGTATAAACATTATATATATTTTTAATAAACATATATATCTTTTTAATATATAAAAAATTTCTCCGGGCGACTTAGTACTTTTTGCAATCGACCCGGAGACCATTTATATACCACTGATGGAATCACTTAAATGTGAAGATGATAAAGAATTCTCACCAATATGCCAACACACTTTATAACAACTAACTGTGAATTGTAAAATAAGCTTCAGACAGCTGACAACTGAGTGCAAAAATAAAATTTTAGTGAACAGATGATAGAGTCTATTTGCCAACTCTTATATTATACAATAAACATTGTTGTTCTTCTTGGAATCCTCACAATAATTCGAGTGGACGTCGTTATAGTTTAAATTTGACTGTAATTGGCGTTCTATGTAACCTTTTTTATGATTGCACTAATGAACAGGATAGTACAGCGTGTCAAAACACTGCGCCTATCTAGCAAAACACCCCCGTGCATCTCCTACCATCAGCATCATCATCATCGGCACTACAACCGGAAACCGGTCTTGGCCTTATTTAGCAAGACCCGAGGCTTGTTAAATTTTCCATAATGGTTTATTTTTGCTGGGCAAGGTCATTAGTCTTGTGCCAGAGTATCTCCTACCACTCTCCCCGTAAAACTAACTCTGAGTGGCTTCGTCACTCCGGATACACAACACCTGAAGGTCAGTATGTCCAGCTCTTTACTGAGTCAAATAATTGAACTCAACTCGTCAGTGAGCCAACACGGGTACCAGATATAGATGGTCATTCCGCCAACACATTGGACCTGTTTCTCACCTTCCAATTAATTTTTCTCAATAACGATATTGACTGTATAGCGGACATATTGACAAACACGATTCTACCTGGCATGCGGACCTTTATTTCACACAGAGTAAAGAGTATCAAACTCAAGACAAATATGTGGTTCGATCCCAGGTGCAGAGAAGCAATTATGCTAAAGAGTTGAGCTTCCGGTTGTATCTCAAATCAAACAATACTCAGAAAAACTGGAAGAGATTTAAGAGAGCTAGAAATGACCGCAATGCGAATATACGCACAAAGTTCTTGCATGACCAGAGAGTGAAACAAAAAATACTACACTCTCCCACAGGTAGTAGAAACTTCTGGGCATTCGCAAAAAAGATCCAAAACCCGGTCTCCCCATCCACACGACTAAAAGTCGATTACAGACATGTCACCAGTACAATAGAGAAAGCGAATCTACTTGCTGCAAAATTGGCATCTACTCAGCGCTGCTTGATACCGCATCAGTTCCGCCTCAACTTGAGCATAAACAGCACACCATGAGCCAGATTCGCATCCGGACGCGTACTGTACCGGGCATTCAAGGAGCTAAACGCAGACGAATCCCCTGGTCCTGATGGCATTCCCCCAATTCTCTTAAAGAGATGTTCCACTTCGGAGACTCTTCCATTTGTCTTATACTACTGGCCGTTTCCCAAATAGATGGAAGTGAGCGAACATTCAGCCAATTCCCAAACTGGGTGACAAATCATCCCTCTCTTCTTATCGTCTGGAACCACTTACTTCTATTCCCTCAAAGACAATGGAATCACTGATTAACCGTCAACTTTCGAAATATCTGGAATCAAATGACCCCCCCAATGACCGTCAATATGGGCATTCGTAGCAACAGCTCCACAAGAGATCTGATGGCGTATTTTATTGAAAAGAGGAGCCATTCCATCCACTACTTCGGAGAAAGCAAGGTTGTTGGCACCATAATCATGCCGATTGTTCTATACGGATGGGAAACATGGGTTCCCACAAAACGGGAAGAAAACAAATTTCGCGTATTCGAGAATAAAGTTTTAAGGGGTATTTTTGGAGGTAAATATGACGAGGACGAAGGACAATGGGGGAAACACCACAAGCACGAATTGGAAGAGCTATACCACAAACCTACAATAGTGAGAGTAATCAAGTCGCGAAGATTAAGATAGGCCGGACATGTAGCGCGAATGGGCAGCAATAAGATCCTGCGTAGAATTTTTGACGGTAGACCAACGGGAAAGAGACCGGTAGGACAGCCGCGACGGAGGTGATAGGACAATGTTAAGTTTGACCTTGAGGAGATCGAATCAGATGGTCAAGCGTGGAAGAAGAGTGCACAGGACAGGGAACGATGGCGGAGTCGAGTCAGTGAAATCATGAACTTCTGGGCTGCTACAGGCCAATAAATAATAATAATAATAACAAAGCCTTTGAGGAGCATGGAAACAGTTTTCTCCGATTTAGGGGTCTATTACTGCTTGAGCGAGTAATTGCCACTCGCCTGGAACAATTCACTGAGGGGACATCGGGGCTCTCTGAATCGCAGTATGGATTCCGGAAAGGTAGATCAACCGGTAAGGCACTATCTGTGGTGTGCGACATCGCTCGCAATGCGATAGCTGGAGCACGATGGCTAGGTGGTACAAAGAAATATTGCGCGGTGGTAACGCTAGATGTTAAAAATGCGTTTAACTCGGTGAATTGGAATCGGATTCTAGAAACGTTGCGCGATCTACAAATCTCATCCTACTTGGTGCATATACTAGCAAACTATCCCTCGAATAGAAGACTGCTGTATGATACAGATGAGGGACCACAGGAATATAAAATAACAACGGGTGTATCTCAGGTATCTGTATTAGGTCCGCTGTTATGGAATATAATGTATGATGGTGTGCTCAGGGTCAATGCACCAGAGGGGGTTAGAATCATTGGGTACGCAGATGATTTGGCGATAGTGGTAGTAGCTAAACATTTAGATGACCTGGAGAATATTTGCTCCCAAGCAATCCAGAGCATTAAATGCTGACTAGATATAGTCGGACTGAAACTAGCTGGACATAAGACGGAGGCAGTTTTAATAAGCAGTCGCAAGAAAGTTGAACACCTTGATTTGGAAAGGGACAAATAATCAGAGCAAGTCCCTATATTAAATGTCTTGGTGTTATTCGCGACAAACAGGTTGAGCTTCAAAGAACACATGAGGAAAACGAGTGAAAAAACGGTATGGCGACACTGCTACCCAATGTTGGGGGATCCCAGCGCCACATAAGGAAACTCATAACCAGAGTCAACACCGCCACTATAATGTATGGAGCTCACATATGGGAAGGAGCCGCACAGTATAAGTCGTACATGAGAGGAGTGAACTCAGCGCATAGACTGGCCTCGCTAAGAGAATGCTGTGCATTTCGAACGGTATCCGAAGATGCTATAAATATTTTGGCCGGGAGGACACCACTTGACATTGCAGCTAAAGAAAACGCTGCATTGCATAAGGTCTCCCAAGAGAATCGTCAGAGAATGCGGCCACAGTTAGAGCTGTCAAGCCTAAGAGAACGGCAACGAAGGTGGGATTCTTCCACCAAAGGAAGATTGACCCACACCATGTTACCTGATATAGAAACATGGGTGAGAAGAATTACCACTTGACTCAGCTAATATCAGGAGATGGATGCTTTCGGCAATACTTGCACAAGTATAAGCATGTGAATTACCCATACTGCTTGTATTGCGAAGGCAAAAGAGAAACTGCGGAACACGTACTCACAGAGTGCGTGAGATTCGAGATCGCACGAACGATTTTGTAGAGGCACACGAGACGGACAGTTACTCCGGGAGTAGTAATAGAATACATGCTGAGTTCAAAACAGGCATGGTCCGTAACAAATGGTATTCACTGTGAAATGATGCAACAGTTGCGACGCGACGAGCGGAGTAACAGGCAAACTCCGTCTCACCCCGCGATGGAATATCTACAAGAAAGTTCCGCGGGGATCAACGGGTATATTAGCCTGGCGGGAGGTGGTTTTAGTCGGTAAAAACCCGGCATGCCCCTGGATCGGTCTAGAGGTATCTTTTGAAGATTTCCACCTTCATACCGAAACCAAACAAAACACACACACACATACACACACACACACACACCACACATATATATATATATATATATATATATATATATATATATATATATATGTGTGTGACATTTTTCGAACATCTTTCATATACCGTCGACTGGATACAGATCAACCACCCAGCTTCTGAAATTATTGTCCTTGGCGATTTTAATGTGCACAATTCCGACTGGCTGTTACATTCTAACAGAACCGACGAGGCTGGGAGGCTGGCGGAGATGTTTGCTGTAAGCCACAACTTGACTGAACTCGTGGGGGAGCCAACGCGAGTACCGGATGCCCGAGGCGATTATGCGAACACCCTGGATCTGTTTTTGACATCCGAACCGAGTATTTATACCGTAAAGGTTTCTGCGCCACTGGGAAACTCAGATGACTGCTTGGTATCTGTCGCGCAAGCACTTGCATACCAAGCGAATAACCGGCCTAGGCAGCTTCGCCATGTATGGAATTATGGGGCTGCTAACTGGGACGATATGCGAGATTTCTTCGCATCCTTTCCATGGTCCGAGATGTGCTTCGGAAACTCCGATGTTAACGCTTGCGTGGAGTCGGTGTCAGAGATTATTCTTCTGGGGATGGAGATGTATATTCCACATTCCATCAAACGAAGTACGTCTGATAAACCTTGGTTTGACAAAAAATGCGAGCTGATTACAGCGGCAAAAAATAGAGCTTTTAAGCAATGCCGCTCCAATCCCACTGATGTTAACAGAACGAATTTTGTTAGAATCAGAAACGTGTGCAAACAGGCAATTGATACCGCGAAGAAGGCTCACAACGACAGGGGGATCAATAAGCTCCTTCGGTGCCCAACTGGTTCGCGCTCCTTCTGGTCAATGACAAAGGCTGTCAGCAGTAACTTTGCTTCCTCCTCTTTCCCTCCGTTGGTGACAGACAGCGGGACGTTAGTCACGAATCCAAAGGATAAAGCTAATGTGTTCGCGAATTTATTTTCCGCGAATTCAAACCTCGATCCCGGCCTTTTGCAGCCACCTGTGCTCTCGCCGGTACAGTCTTCCATGCGGGATGTGCGATATCGTCCGCGCACTATTCAACGCATTCTACGTGAACTGGATTGTAGGAAGGCAACCGGCCCGGACGGAATACCAGCAATAGTCCTTAAGAACTGTGCTCCAGAACTATCGCCGGTTCTTGGCAGACTCTTCCGCTTATCTTATGCACGGAGGACCTTTCCTGCCCGCTGGAAAGTCGCTCGAGTTCAGCCAATCCCAAAGACGGGAAAAAAGTGTCTCCCACAAAATTACCGTCCGATAGCATTACTGTCTATTTTATCTAAGGTAATGGAAAAAGCCATCAATACAGAGTTGGTTAAGTATTTGGAGTGCAACGGTCTTCTGAATGATCGTCAATACGGATTCCGTGGCAGGCGGTCTACTGGAGACCTTTTGACACTTATAACCGATATATGGACATCTGCGATTGAACGGCATGGTGAGTCAAGGGCGGTCGCATTAGATATCTCCAAGGCTTTTGACCGCGTCTGGCACGGGGCATTGCTGAGCAAACTTCGTTCATATGGACTTTCCCAACAGCTTTGCGACTGGACGAGGAGCTTCCTCGGATCTGTATTGTGTTAATCCGGGGGTGCCCCAGGGTTCTATTTTGGCTCCAACCTTGTTCTTGCTTCACATAAATGATTTGTTGGAGACAACGGATAACAAAGTGTTCAGTTTTGCGGATGATAGTACGCTTGTTTCCTCCTTTTCGAGTGATCGGCCGATTGGTGCATCTGCGTCACACCAGCTGAGATGTAGACAGATTGACTCTCTGAACCAGGATCTAGATAAAGTCGTGCAGTGGGGAAAGGCCAATCTTGTCGACTTCAACGCAACGAAGACCCAGTATACAACATTCTCAAAGAAAACCGGATCATCGGTTCCACAGCTGATGATGAGTGGCCGGGCCCTCGAGGCTGGGGAAAGTTTGAGATTGCTCGGCGTCACGGTCTGTGGGAATGTATCATGGCATAAACACGTATCGGGTATCGCCAGATCAGCCTCAGGAAAACTGAGTTATCTTTTTAGAGCCAAGAAATACTTTACTCCGGCCCAACTTCTTCTCCTATATAAATCTCAAATTAGACCCACGCTCGAATATTGCTCTCATGTTTGGAGCTCGGCTCCTAAACATACACTCGACCTACTTGAGAGCGTACAAAGACGAGCGATCCGCCTGATCGGGGACTCGGCGCTGACGTCGGGACTACAGTCGCTATCACATCAAAAGCGCGTGGCCGACCTCTGTCTGTTTTACAGATATTATCACGGATGCTGTTCTTCGGAGATTCTTGGCATTGTTCCACGCAATTCGGTCTATATGCGCTCCACAAGACAATCCGACGGATCGCACCCGTTTGTGGTTCATCTCCCGACAGCGCGAACATCCCTGTATCAGAACTCGTTCCGTTACAGAGCGGGGAAGCTCTGGAACTCCCTTCCCACGCGAGTGTTCCCGGAGCGTTACAACCTGCAACTGTTCAAAAAGAACTGCAACAGTTATTTGATGGCATCTCGGGGCGCCCCCCGACGCTATAGGTTCGCCTCTCCCGAGAGAAGTCTAATAAAAAAAAAAAAAAAATATATATATATATATATATATATATAAATATATAAATATATATATATATATACACATACACACACACACACACACGTGTACCCGAGGAATACTTTTCATATTTTTCTGTTAACAAGCAACGATCGATGTAGTTCGTTCAACGACTTTTCAGGTACTGTGGAGAAAAGAAAGCCAATAATCGATATTCCCCTGTAAGTGTTCTGTTGTAACTTGCGAATATCAAACAACTCTTCCCACCGAACAGATTCGTCCACCAACAATCGGTACGGCAGTTTTTCTTAGCCACAAATGTATATTCAATATACTCCGAGGCAAGAAGAATTACTAACTTTAAATCTATAGTATTTGCAAATTAATTTAACTTAACTAATTTAAGAAAAAAAAATAAGATATAACTTATAGTATGAAGTTGTAAAAATTATAATTGAAAAACAGAAATATATGTATTCTGTTCGAAATTGTATATCAATAACATAATTACTAGATCAATCAAATGTGCAATGATAAGTGGTAAAAAGTTGACAAATCGACTTCCATCTACTTTTTATTGAATGCTACCAAAACGGATTATTATACAGTTTGATAAAGATTCTATGGAATTGTCTGAGTACTTTCGATTGCACCAAAAACATTGTAAATCCATTCTGATAAATAGACATAGTCATGTTTTGGGGCCAATAGTGCAATATCGATCAGATATATAATGCTTTGATAGAGAATGTCAAATTCACTTTGTACGATTATCAGTGTTATTTTTACATATGATAGGAATGAATTTTGATGCCTATGTTGAAGTATTTTATCTATAAATTACTCCTATCAAAGGTAGATAAAGCGATTAAGCTTATTAACAAGTGTATAGTGAGGATTGGTTCCAACATATCAACATTGAAATGAACGATTTTCAAAAAATGGATTGATTACAGTCCCCATCTTCAATGAACAATTTCGTTGTCAATCCCAATTATCGCCAAAGTTGAGTCACTTTGCATTTGTCCCACTAGGCCAGACTACAATGCCATTATTCTCAGCTTTCCAAATATTAGGAAGGTCAACTAACTCAATCGCGCTAATTAGAAACATACATATGTGTGACTGTTCATGACTTGTACGTTGCACTGATGTTTTTTATAATTGATTAACGTTCGATTTGGATGAAGGTGCATTTGTTTAAAATTTCACCATTGAATTGTTTCCTAACTTAATGTATACTAATATTAAAATATTATTTAAAAGCAAATTTTACATTGGTGGGTTGAGTGGGGTATTACCATACGATTGGTCTTTTTGTACAATCTTTTATCAGCTGATTGCCTGAATTGGGGTACCCCTCGAAATGCTTAATTTGGGGTCAATGGACAAGCGCATAGTCTCATGATTTCTCCTTAAGCAAAGTAGACGCTTGCATAATTTAATTAAGATTGTTCATTAATGAAGAACTTATACCGCAAAGTTATTCATTTAAGGTGAAAGAACAACGTTTGAAATGACGTGCGACACATTAAATATTCTATATTCGCAATCAAAACGTATTCATATTTAAATAAAAAAAAACCAACGAAAATAGAAATGCGGAATACTGAATAATGGATTTAGTCAAGTCCAAGATGTCAACATACAAAACTAGTTTTTATGGACTACTTACCATATGTTTATAACAAAATATCGAGCCAAGTTACCCTCACGCGTGTTGTTTCTTGGGTATACACATATATAGTTAAAGGTTAATGTACGATCAAATTTAAATAACAAAACAGATACCGAAAGTGATATTACCACATACATAATTAATGATAACGTTACATTTATCGAGATGATGAAAGAATACAAATCACATTACAACAACCTGAAGGTTTCTCTACTCGTTCCTTTATTTATTTATCATATATTTTGTTTTACGTATTTTATAATTTTTGAGCAAAAATTAGTACATGGAAAGGTTACCAACCGAGTATGGAAAACATGAGTTTTGTATTTTAAAAATGTATTTATTTCTTAATGCGGTCTCCCTTTAGTTCGATACACTCTCTCTAATGTTTCTCCAATAACTTGCCTTGCGTCCCTAAAGTCCCATGCTGTTTACGGCTGCTATCAGCTGTCAGCATTTCTTAATGAAGGCTGTCCCAAAAGTCTTATTCGATTTATTGTGTTCCTTACATGGATGCAACCACTTGGAAAGGCGCAGGGAATTGGCAGATAGCTAGATCCATAGAATGCAGAAAGCCGTTCACCGTAATGGAGCGTACGTCGTGTGTGCGCGAGTTTTACAAAAACCCCAATTCTGCTGCCAAAATTGTGCGGTTGTCACATTAACACCTGGATCTGTTTTTGACATCCGAACCGAGTATTTATACCGTAGAGGTTTCTGCGCCACTGGGAAACTCAGATCACTGCTTGGTATTTGTCGCGCAAGCACTTGCATACCAAGCAAGCAACCGGCCTAGGCAGCTTCGCCATCTATGGAAGTATGGGGCCGCTAACTGGGACGATTTGCGAGACTTCTTCGCATCCTTTCCGAGGGCCGAGGTGTGCTTCGGAAACTGCGATGTCAACGCATGCGCGGAGTCGGTATCAGAGATTATTCTTCTGGGGATGGAGATGTATATTCCACATTTCATCAATCGAAGTTCGTCTGATAAACCTTGGTTTGACAAAAAATGCGAGCTGATTACAGCGGCAAAAAATAGAGCTTTTAAGCAATGTCGCTCCAATCCCACCAATGTTAACAGAACGAATTTTGTTAGAATCAGAAACGCGTGCAACCACGCGATTGATACCGCGAAGAAGGCTCACACCGACAGGGTGATCAATAAGCTCCTTCGTTGCCCAACTGGCTCGCGCTCCTTCTGGTCACTGGCAAAAGCTGTCAGCGGTAAATTTGCATCCTCTTCTTTCCCTCCGTTGGTGACAGACAGCGGGACGTTAGTCACGAATTCAAGGGATAAAGCTAATGTATTCGCAAATTTATTTTCGGCGAATTCAAACCTCGATCCTGGCCTTTTGGTCCCACCTGTGATCTCGCCGGTACAGTTTTCCATACGGGATGTAATATTTCGTCCGCGCACTATTCAACGCATTCTACGTGAACTGGATTGTAGGAAGGCAACCAGCCCGGACGGAATACCAGCAATAGTCCTTAAGAACTGTGCTCCAGAACTATCGCCGGTTCTTGGCAGACTCTTCCGCTTATCTTATCCACGGGGGACCTTTCCTGCCTGCTGGGAAATCGCTCGAGTTCAGCCAATCCCAAAGACGAGAAAAAAGTGTCTCCCACAAAATTACCGTCCGATAGCATTACTCTCTATTTTATCTAAGGTAATGGAAAAAGTCATCAATACTGAGTTGGTTAAGTATTTAGAGTGCAACGGACTTCTGAATGATCGTCAATACGGATTCCGTGGCAGACGGTCCACAGGAGACCTTTTGACACTTATAACAGATAGATGGACATCTGCGATTGAACGGCATGGTGAGTCAAGGGCGGTCGCATTGGATATTTCCAAGGCTTTTGACCGCGTCTGGCACGGGGCGTTGCTGAGCAAACTTCGTTCATATTGACTTTCCCCGGGTTGTTGTGGACGGCGAGTGTTCGGATCTGTATCCTATTAATTCGGGTGTGCCCCAAGGTTCTATTTTGGCTCCAACCTTGTTCTTGCAAATAAAAAAATTAGGGAAATACCGATTACTAGACTTACCCAACATGGGTACAGAAGTTTCAGGCGATTGGTTCAACAATGGTTCAAAATTGATTTTCCGCACATTTCGGCTGGTATCGAGACCATAACTTAACGAGTGTTGATTTTCAAGTGCCCCAGAGCTTAAGAACTGTCCGCGTAAACACGCTTTTTCGAAAAAATTTTATTTCAACTAATCAAATGATCCCGGCGGTCAATTGACATTACTAAATCTCGAAATTGGGCGACTTGGCTACTTGTTTAGTATTTTGCTGACTTGGAAACTTTTTGCATACAGGAGGCAAGGTTAGTCGTTCTGTGTAGCTTATAGCGAGTTATTTTTGTGAGTTAATAATTCCAAAAATAATTAAAAACTTTCCTTTTCGGGAGTCTGGCTCCTTTTTTTATTATTTATTCACAAAAAAAAAACGAATGTTAAGTAAAACACCGTTCGATCCTCACCCTCCGGCTGGATAGGTTTAGATGAAGATTTTTGTTTACATCTGTTATTTATATACATTTCTTGTTTTTACTTAAAATCGAATATTTCTAAAGATAATAGAATCTACCTCAGGTAGTCACAAAATATCCACCTGTGTATATGTTAATAGGTAATTAGGGAAAATATAATTACATTATAACGACATGTAGCGTATACATGTCGGGTTTTGTTAATTGGTCTAAAATGTGAGATGCGTAAGTTATTGTTTATGAATCAAGGTCATGTTGTCTCTAGGTTTCGTATGTTGTAAGGGTCATGGGTTGGGATTGTGTTAACTAGCGCGTTTTGTTGGAACCATATCTTAGTTTTCGAAAAAGTGCAGGCCGTTGTCACCCCAACACCACAGTCAACTCTTTCGGATAAAATAACTTCTCCCCAATCGGTTATAGATTTTCGAAGAGGTTTTTTTTTCATTCACGTATCCGACGAGCGCAATATGAGCCTCATCGCTAAAGACAAGTTTGTTTGAAAAATCACTTAGTTGTGCAAGCACCCAATTAGCATATGTAAATTAATGTTATGGCTCAGTGAAAAATTGAAAATACAAAATTTGTATGCAGAGAGTGACTATGGGGGGTAATTTGGTATGGATGCCGACGTACGGCAGGGATTCACCAATATCCCGACAATCACGTAGAAATTGTCCACAAGAACTCCGTTGTCCAGCGAAGAAACATAACAAGATGCACTAATTGAAGCAGAAATTAAAAGACACTTGAATAAGAGTTGATGTTTATTGTTCTATGAATTACGCGGATAGTGGTAAACCTGGAACACGCCCTTACGAAGTTTCTCGGGAATGTAAGGTCTAGCGGTTCCAGTGGAGACATCACACCAAATTTCGCTCAAAGGGTCGCTAAGAATAATTTTCTTTAGCTCAAGTGCCGTTTCCGCAGTTAGGAGGGTCTTAAGCTGTTCGTCCTCCTGTTGAGCTAGGGCAAGGTCAGTGTTGTTCAAGGCGGTACGCAAGTGAATCGTATCGATTCGAGAACGGGCGTCCGCCGTGATGTTCTGTTTACCGGAGATGTGCTTGATCTCCGTAGAATATTGCCCAATGAGGTCTAATTGACGCTCTTGTCGGGGGGAGGCATTTCCCGACTTCTTCCGGTCTGGTCTGTTAAAATAGAGAGCGAACGTCCTTCTATCATATAACGGAAGTATTTGACAGCGCTGTAGATCGCGAGTAATTCACGGTCGTAGGCGCTGTAACGTCGCTCAGTGGGACTCAACTTCCTTGAAAAGAAACCGAGTTGTTTCGGTCGGCCTTCAATGTCCTGTTCAAGGACGGCTCCGATTGCGGTATCCGATGCATCGGATCGCCCTCGAGGGGGTATCGGAGTAAGGTGGCATTTGCCAATTGTTCCTTGGACAGTTGGAATGCTCGATCAGAGACTTCTGTCCAAGTGATGGGGCGCTTATCATTGCGCTTAGCTCCTTTCAAGACTTCATTTAAGGGAGCTTGAATTTGGGCAGCGTTGTTCAGCGTTGGACGATAGAAGTTAAATATGCCCAGGAATCGACGGAGCTCACTCACGTTAGTAGGACGTGGATACTTCATGAGGGCCTCCACACGGTCTGGTAGTGGGCGAATGCCCTGGTTGTCAACGACGTAACTCAGATAGGTGATTTGCTCCTTGGCGTATTGACACTTATCCAGGTTGATGACAAGACCGAATTCGCGGAGGCGGTCGAGGACCTGGCGTAAGTGGCGTTTATGTTCGGCGTGGTCTTTGGAGGCGATGAGGATGTCATCGAGGTACGCATGGCAGCAATTGAGACCACGTAAAGGCGTGTCGATATAACGCTGGAATGTCTGTGCGTCATTCCTGAGGCCGAAAGTCATCACTTTGAGCTCGAAGATTCCGAAAGGTGTGATAACTGCGGTCTTGGGGATGTCTTCAGGTGCCACCGGAATTTGGTGATAAGCCCTGGTGAGATCCAGGGTGGTGAAGACATTGCAACCTCGTAGTATATACGAAAAATCGTAGAGATGTGCGATAGGGTATCTGTCTGGGACAGTTGCTGCGTTCAACAGCCTGTAATCATCGCATGGGCGCCACTCACCGGAACGTTTCTGCACTAAGTGGAGTGGACTTGCCCAGGGGCTGTCCGAAGGTTGGCAGATACCAAGTTCGATCATATGATCGAATTCTGCGCGTGCCGCGCGTAACATTTCGGGAGCCAGTCGACGTGGGCGCTGGCTCACCGGGGGTCAACGTGTTTCTATATGATGAAACACGATGGCTTTGTGTCGGTGCTGATTAGGTAGAGGAATTGTTGTACTAACAAATTCCTGTACCATGGCTTGAATCGGGTCTGTGCACTTTGTGGCCCTTGAAGGTGCCGCTGAAGATGCCGACATGGGCGAGGGGGTGCGGTTGGAGCCACTATCCTGTTATGGGTTGTATCGACCAACAGATTGTGTGCGCCTAATAGGTCAGAACCTATCAGGGGTTCATTTACGTCCGCAATGACGAAACGCCAAGTGATCGGACGTCGAAGACCCAGTTGTAGTGTCAGCTTTTTCCGTCCGTACGTAAGTATCGGCGAATTATTTGCAGCTGACAATTTAAGTGCGGTGGGCACGCGGTCGCGCGGAGCAAACGATCGTGGGAGGACTGAAATATCGGCGCCGGTATCGACAGTAAAAGCGATATTCAGTTTAGGATCCCGTATGGTTAGGCGACTTATGGTATGGGTGCCGGTCGGTTGCGCGAGGGGGTCGGTCGGCAAAATTAGTTTAAAGAACGCCCTTGGTTGGTTGCTGGTTGCGTCCAACCACAAGGCGCCTTGGAATTAAACGCGCGATCACCGTATCGTTGGTGATTGGCGCACCAAGGGAGAGTAACGGCGTTGTCAGACGTATTCTGCCTATCTGATGTTTCTTTACAGACATCCAACAAAACCGAACCTTATGGATTCCCCGCCGAAGGGTAGCGAATGGTGAAGGTCATAAGAAAGGAAAACAGGAAAAACTCATGTCGCAGGTCAAATCTGCTGCTACATGTGTGGGCAAGATATACTGCCGCCATCCGCAAGGGATAGATTCCTTGATTGACGTGAGTCAATAAAACTCTTGCCGAATGCTAGTTCGTTTAAAGGTAAACATATTTCGATCATGTACAATTCGATGCATGGGTGCATGTTGTTTTAGGATATGTTAATTCCGTTGGTGGTACCGTCAGGCGAAAGATTCTGCTTGGGTGTTTACTTGTGTTAACGAAAGCAGCTTCGATAGCCAGCGTGAGAATCGTGGCTACTCGTTGCTTAAGTAAATATTCCTAGACATTACCGATGCTGGTGATCGTTCCTGGATACGGCAACGGATCGTAAAATCGGTCATGCTGATAACCAAACAAATATGCTCGCCTGAAAGGCCAATGTTTAATTTGCTTTTCTCTTCTTTAGGAAAGATAGATCATAGAACATGCCGTTGAAAATCTGGCTTGCAGATGTGCAAGCAACCCGAAATGACTTGTAGGACAATGGATGGGTACCAAGATAACTCACGGAAAGATTAGCGTGTGTTGGTGGACATGTGCCATCCATTGTTGGGTCGCGGAAGCTCGGTTGATGCTGGATTGATGTCATGGCAAGATGATAATCTTGTCATGAATTATGTTTCCAGGTATGACCGCTCAAAGAGGGCTTGGAACAGCCCTTAAAAGGGTAAGCTGCCTATTGGGTATTTATGTCGGTTATCCGTGGGGATAACCGAATTGGTTCCAGCAAATTGGTTGGCAGTTAATGCCATAGCAAGATTGTGTAATCTTGCCGAAAATTCAACTTTAAGGTAAGTTGTATTTGCTGATAATGGTGGGGATCGAGCGATGCGTGGCTCTTCGGGCCCTGAAAAGCCTCACAACTATGTCTACTCATGCATTAAGACTTTATTCGGGAATATAAAGCTTACGATCTATATAGTTCGAACTATAAAGAACAAAGAGCATGGTTCAAGAATGAATCGGGTTATTTCTACTAAGATGTTATCGCCATGATTGATGGGGGTTCTAATTGTAATGTACGTTTCTAAGGCATGACCTTGTCGTTTGTTCGTTGTACGTCGCATGTGTTATCGCTATGTGCGACGCATTATTTATTTTTAGATTTGGTTGTTAAATTGCCTTTAATTCATGTGTGAGTTGAACTAAATATGAAATAAGTTGAAGATGCAAGTCCAAATTATATGATGCCGCAAGACAAACCCACAGTCTGAAAACAGCTAAAGATCAATAAATTTGGGTCTTCAGCCACATTTGCACTGATTATCTACTACGGTCTGCAGGTGCACGTGTTTTATGTTCTTTTTTTATGTTTATATTTTTGACTTACACTCTATTATAATATTCTAACCCTAAAGAAACTTAAACAAAAAAACTATACATTTTTACCTTTTTTTAAGCATGAAGCCAATCAGGCACTCATCACTTAGTTTATCGTTACTATAGCTATGATTATTTATTATACATAATCTTAAAATGTATCGTCTTATGCAATATACTATACTCAATATATGATTTTTTAATTTTAGTCTAGGAAAATATTCAAAAAAAGCACGCTAAGGTGCACCAGTCTCACGGCATCCCTAATAGACCCACCCACTTCGAATTTCCTGACTGTGTTGGAAATTATGTGCTTAGAAGGACGATTACGCGAACTATAACCCATTCGTTAAGGACGAAATTGTGGCTACAGCCAATTTACAATGTTTGTAAAAGCCTTTAAAAATTCGAACCCGCCGTTCGGTGATTAAATGATTTATATTGTAAAATGGCAAACCTCAAGTTGAACAAACAACAGCTTGGGCGATATTCATATAGCTGTAAACTTTTCAAAGCCATAAAACGTTCTTCCCGTCGTGACTTAGTCCCATACATATGAAGTAATACGAGTTTTGTTACAATATGGTCTCTGTTCCAATCCAGAAATCAATATCACAAACTCTATGTTTGCAAATTAAAACATGCACTTTATCCAGTGCAAGCTCTATGGGAAAAGGTGTACTGTGAAAACTGTTATATAACTTGGAGTTATATTTGCAAAATTATTGAGGAAACGTTCATATCTTCATACGATACCATATAATCTCACATATATTTACTATGCACATACATAGTCTTTAGCTGAGTAATCTACCTCCCCTTGAGCTTGAACTCACTCACGAATTAGGAACATTCACTCCGGATGTTGAATCACAAACAATACCGATCGGACTTGTTGGTAGATCACAAATTTTTATGACCAATCATCTAAAATGTCGCAGTCAGATATGGAATACAATCACGTCATCTGTTCCTTTCGTATTTCTACGAAGGTGAATTCATTTTTATGTATGAGAATTATCTTGTTCGTGGAACATTTCAAACTGAACTGAATTCAACGAAAAGTTACAGTGGAATAATTATTACTGCTGAATTATTCCTGGTAATTATAATTAGAACTAAGGCTAAGTATGAACGTAGTTTTTAAATAGAATCCACGAATTTTTGATGCAAAATGGTCAATTCAATAATGGAAGTGTTGGAACGTTTCATTTTATAACTTTCACTTCGAAAACTTCAATTGATTTCAAATACTTTGAATAACTACAATTGCTTGCGCACAGTAATATTTACAAGGTAACCTAAAACTATGAAATTTAATATGATGATTCTTAAAAATAATTACATATCAATTTAAAAACGAATTTGATTGGTAGTTGATAAGTTGTGTTTAGTTATATGAACATTTTAGTTTCAGTTCAATGAATGGTTTCTGATATCATGACCTTGCTCTGTGCGTGCAACTAACATCACACTTGTAATGAGTCCAACATTTAACGAGTGTTACTATATGTATTATAGATATTGTAGCCAGCTTAGGGTTCGCTGGATTAATTATTTAAATCGAATCTCTTTGCAAACACTTTATTAGTCAACCGTTTCTTGATACTTCGCTTCTTTACTTATCACTTCCTCACTCTCGCTTTCTTACTTATCGCGTTTTTGACTGCTTACTTCTTCTTCTTCGATCTGCGTGCGACGTATTTACGAGGGTTGCCTCTTATGTTTCGGGATTTGGCAACCCTAGTGTTGCAATCCGGCAATTGACAGCTCTGTCGTAAAGTTGCACATTTTTGAGGTTATACGCACTCAGAACGTTTTGACATACGAGCGCTATTTGTGTTGTTAAAAGATTCATCTCGGCCCAAAAATGGAATAAAATCGTCAACATTTTCGTGCGATTATTATTTACAACTTTCGGCGTGGATTAACTTAGCAACAGTGCATGGATGAACTTAATTCAATTTTTGGCGATGAAGCTTCATCAAGGACCAGTGTTTATCGATGGTATGGTGAATTCAATCGTGGTCGTAGTTCACTCCAAGATGAATTTCGTGAAGGTCGTCCAAAATCAGTTGTTGTTCCGAAAACCATTGATGCTGTGCGCGAACTGATATTGGAAGATCGTCATGTGACCTATCGTCAGATTGAGACAACCTTAGGCGGTAGTGGGACCAGCATACATTCAATATTGCATAAACATTTGACTGTCAAAAAAATTTGTTCGCGTTGGATCCCACACAATTTGTCAATCGCCCAAAAAAAGGCTCGTGTCAATTGCTGCGACAACTGCATTTTTGAGCACCCAAAACATCGATTTGATGGGTCATCCGCCGTATAGTCCTGACTTGGCACCGAATGACTTCTTTTTATTCCCGTACGTAAAAAACAAACTGAGAGGTCAACGTTTTTCGACACCTGAAGAAGCGGTTGCTGCATTCAGAATGCATGTGTTGGAGATACCTCAATCAGAGTGGCAAAAGTGCTTCGACAATTGGTTCAAACGCATGCAAAAGTGTATAGATCTTCATGGGGAATATTTTGAAAAACAATAAAGTGATTTTCGATGATCAATATTTGTTTTTGTTCTCTAATCCCGAAATATAAAAGGCGACCCTCGTATACCGTTTCCTCATTCTGATTCGGCGTTTCGTTTCCGTCCGTTCCATAACCTCGAATTTTCTACTGTTCATAGTCTCCAGTTTTCCAGTACTTTCTAGAATGCGCTCCTTGGTTTTGTTGTTGGTCCTTTGGTCGCAGTGTAAGTTGTGCACTTCCTACACCAAGACTCGACGTCATCTCTCATGTGAAGCCAGTAAAAACGAGATCGTAATTTTGAAAGTGTCTTATTAACTCCCAGACGTCCACCGGAGGCCCCGTCGCGCATTTCTGTTAGTACATCCTTCACTTTTGATGGTGGGACTAGCAACTGCATTCGATGGGATTTTCCGTCCGCGGCTTCCCATTTACGCTTTAGAATTCCATCTTCCACCAGCAAGGATATCCATTCTGCCCAATATGCTTTAAATGTTTCGGTCTTGTCGGAAATGTTGTTCCAAGTTGGCCGCTCGTTCTTTTCTTTGTGTTCCAGGATTAGCGACATATCTTCATCCTGAAGTTGAGCTGCGCGTGTAGCATCACTCGTCCACCCATCTAGTACTTCTACTTGTACCTTTCGGAGGTCGTACGCCTCTTGTTTTAAACGATCAATTTCTCCTTCCGAATCCTGAAGGCGACGCTTTAGGGTCAAAATTTCAGCTTGCCTCTCTGCTAGATCAGTTGATAAACGATTGTTCTCCTCAATGACTTTCTCTCGGCTGGTCTTAAAGGCAATTATCTGTTGATGCAAGGATTTACATTCGGTCGTGATGCTGTCCAAGTCTGAATCACGCTGAAGGCTTCTCTTGTGATCAGCGCATGAATAATAATTCTCACTTGATGTTTCATTCATTCGTCGACGTTTCCTACAGTCAACAGAGATGTGGCCGACTTCGCCGCATGTCCAACACTTCATATCAGGTCTCGGGGTTCTCCGTTGTACATGCCCGATTCTTTGGCAGGAACATTCCTGGACGGATGTTTCTCGGACTCTATATATACTCCTAGTAGCCAGTTTTGCAGATTCATATGCCAATGCGAAAGCCAGTATTTCATTAGTCGTCTTCTTTCCCGCTAAACGGACGGCTTGTTGCAAGTCCCGATCTTGGAGTGCGTTTGTGAATGCATCCATTGCTACCTCGATCAGAAATTCCTTAGTCATATTTGAATAAGACAAGTTTGCCAATCGCTCAATGTCTGCCTGCAACTCTTGAAGATTTTCTCCAGGTTTCTGCATTCTGCTCCGTAGTTGCATGCGGTAGACCCGCTGCATGTGGTTGTCTCCATACCTAGCTTCAAGGCCGTCTCTTACCGCTTGGAAATCTGTTTGCTTCTCTGCTGGTATGGTTTGTAACAATTCTGCAGCCGCCCCCGGAGTGACAAGATTAGTGATGTTGACTTTTGCTCATCCCACCACTTATTATAATTGGCCACGGGGTCAAACTGACGTATAAATACGGAGAAGGGTCCCGTTCCATCGAAGGTTGACGGTTGCATCCTTATATCTTTGTAGTCATGTTGATTGCTAGGCGATGTCTTATTTCTCTCAACGCGCTCAAATCTCTTTTCGATTCGCGTTATTTCATCGGTGACTTTTTGGTCCAGATTTTCTACTTCGTTCCGAATTTTTGACTGAATTTGTTCCTTAAAGTGTTGAAAATTACATTTCATCCACTGCATTTGGGCATCCAACTTTGCATTAACAACTGCAGCTTGCGCGTCCAATTTTTAATTTTGGGCGTCGAATTTTGAATTAATATCTGTAGCTTGGGCGTCCAATTTTGTCATCATCACCCTGAGCATCTCCGAAATGTCCAACTGTGGTGAACTCTTCTCTGTTACATTGGCACCATCTTGACTCGCTGTTTCTTCCCCATCTGACCAGTCTGGCCCAATCGTAAAAACATATGTCCATTGCTGCTTGCAGACGCTGTCGAAGAATTTGCTTCTGTCCTCTGCTATCCAGTTTCCGGTCCTCAAGTTCCTTCTTCAACTCAGGAACGCGAAGATCCTCCAAATTTCGATCTGACATAGTCACAACACACTCTCACAGACATATTTACTTCAACAATAATTAATCTCACTTCTGACACCAATTGTAGCGACCTTAGGGTTCGCTGGATTAATTATTTTTAATAAATAAGAGCCGTTAAATCGATTCTCTTTGCAAACACTTTATTAGTCTGTTAATAACATCCGTTTCTTAATACTTCGCTTCTTTACTTGTCGCTTCCGTATTTATCGCTTCTGTACTTATCGCTTCCTCACTCTCGCTTTCTTACTTATCGCGTCTTTGACTGCTTACTTCTTCTTCTTTGATCTGCGTGCGACGTATTTATATCGTTTCCCCATTCTGATTCGGCGTTTCGTTTCCGTCCGTTCCATAACCTCGAATTTTCTACTGTTCATAGTCTCCAGTTTTCCAGTACTTTCTAGAATATTCTAGTACTTTGTTTTGGACTTTCTAGAATTTTCTAGTACTGATTGTCATGTGGGGAGGAAGTATTATGCCGAACACGGACACTCGGTTCACTTCCTCCTCCATCCAATTGTCACTAATTGTTCCGTCAAACACCGAAAAGAAACTGCAGCACAGGAGAATAAAACGCAAGGGATTGTTGATGGTGATAGTTTTTATTGTTTTTCTATTAGTTAATTTTAATGAAACTATCACGCACTGCAACACAACCGATTAAAAATAAGATGTTAAAACCTTAGCGCGCACTTGACACCGAGGTTTATCGCTGATTATCGCTTCCCTGTGTGCACCAGGGTAGCGATAGGAGACACGACCTGGTCCGGTCGAAGGATGGAATTTGACTCAACGATCGTCATCTCATGCAGAGATGATTTCGCTAAGGAAAAAAAAGGAAGAGAGAGAAAAACTCTTCTCTTATTATATGGTGGGATCGTTCAGATAGATGCGATTCACACGTGCAGTGGAACGACGAAACAGGCAGGCGGCAAAGACAATAGGGAAAAATGACCAAATGCGCCGTTGGTAATGCGGGTCATTGTTTACACGATGCCTCGTCGCTATTTTCGGCGTTAGGAGAAAAAGGTGCTAAAAGCAAATTGGATGTTTATGGCATCTCAGGCTGCAATAGAAACCGGGTTCATATTTGCATTAGGAAATGCTGGAGAATTTGGTTTCAGCGTCTATTGCGCTAATTATATGCAGCTGCTTGGGTTGTTTGTTGGTAAGACAAACAAAAAAGGTTGCCAGGCAATGTGTATGAAAAGGTATATGACGCAGCTGGGAAAATAGACGGCGCGATATTTATGGTCCCTGTCATGACGGTTACATTGAATGCAATCCGAATTATTTTGTTTACTGGTATTTGTCTGGTACCGAATTGGTTCAGAATACCAAATAAGCAAACAAAGAAATCTTACGGAAAATTGTATGCGAAGGGATGCATGAAGGTAAGTTTTCTTTATAGGGATTTTATGATTACAGATGGTGATCTAAATAATGCGTGAAGCATTTACAAGTACTAATACCGTTGCATTAGCAAACTTAAGGGAGTTGGGTAGTAGTTATGGGGGTTTTTCAGGTAAGTAGACCGTAGGGTTTGGCGGAAACGCTACAGTCATATGCGTCACTATATATATATATATATATATATATATATATATATATATATATATATATATATATATATATGTATAATATGTATATAGTATACATATGGTGCGCTATCTTTTATGTCGGCAGGTGAATACTGAATAACTTTTTAAAAAAACAACAATTTCCATATATGGGGTGTTTTTACTAAATTTGATCCTTTGCAATTTATTTAGACTAGTTTTTGAATACAACATCAATCAAGTGGTCGCCGCTATTGAATGAAGTAAAATGTGGTGTTTTTGCTGCATTTTCCATCACTTTTTCGAGCATTTTGGGCAGAATAGCCATGAGTGCGGCACAAATATTCGCCTTGAGGTGGCCAATGGTCTGAGGCTTGCTGGCATACACTTTTCTATTCAAATAACCCAACAAAAAGAAGTCGGGAGGGGTCAAATCGGGAGATCTAGGTGGCCAGTCGTGTCAGCGCACCGAGGACACATGCGGGTTTCGTCAACACTCTCTCTTACCGCTTCAACCAATTCATTGGAACGTCTTGGGCGTTGATGAACGCCACGTCGACGATCTCCCACTGTCTCGTGCTTAAACAAGTTCGACTCAAAACGACGAATAGAGTTGTCATACGGTGCTTGTTGGCACAACTAAATGACTATTTTCAACGTAAGCGTCACCATTTCGGCGCGTTGTTTCGGTGTGAAGCGATTGATGGTTAAAATTGTATTAAATTGATGTTTAAGAAACGTATCTACTCAAGTCGGTCGGTTGATAAATTTAAGTTATTCAATCTTTACATACCGACATAAAAGATGACGCGCCCTGTATATATTGTGCCGAGAAATATTATAGACTCAAAAGTACATTTTCATTTTTTTTTTGGAATGAGTAATAAACTGAAATAATATTGGCAACAGACACCAGCTCAGGAAAAACCCTTTAATATCTTATTTGCTTTTTAACCAGGAATGGTAATCAATTTTCTAAAAAAAAAATCGAATATAGCCTGCGAAAAAGTATAAACTCAAACTATTTATATTTTAATTGTTTGTATAATGATTTTGAAAAAAACATTGAAAAAACAAGAAAAGAAGAAACGATAAAAGGAAAAACCCGAAAGAACATAAATGAAGGAGTACCGTTGGCGGTAAATATTGGGAAGAGGGGGCTCCTCGATAGTATAGTGGTTAGTATACTCGCCTCTCATGTGGGAGACCGGGGTTCGATTCCTCGTTGGGGAGCCTCTGGCGCAAGAATAATGACCTTACCCGGAAAAAAACAAATCATTATGGAAAATTTATCAAGCCTCTCAGGACTTGCTAAATAAGGTCAAGACCGGTTCCCGGTTGTAGTGCCGATGATGATGAGGAAGAGGCAGGACAATGGAGAAAACTCCACAACCACCAATTGAAAGAGCTATACCGCAAACCTACAATAGTGAGAGTAATCAGGTCGAGAAGATTAAGGTCGACTAGACATATTGCGAGAATGGGCAACGATAGGACCGTGCATAGAATTCTTGACGGTAGATCACCGTTAAATAGACCGGTAGGACAGCCGCAACGGAGATAGGAGGAAAATGTTAGGTCTCACCTTGAAGAAATCGGATCGGATGGTCAAGCGTGTAAAGAGAGTGCATATGACAGGGAGCGATGGCGCAGCCGACTCATTGAGGTCATAAATTTCCAGGTTCCTGTACGTCAATAAATAATAATAAACTATAATAAATTATGTAATATGGAATGCTTTGTCCGTTATTTCTTATATTAATTAATAATCTTCGTGGTAGACGGGAAATAAGATTGTTTAAAATGTTGTCCGGTACACTATTCCATGCTTCAACAATTCATTTCTCTGATTTGTTCCACATGTTGAATTTTTGGCTTGTCCTGATCGTAAACCGCCCTTGCCAGGCTCTCAGTGAGGCTTATGTCGGGACTTGATACTGTCCACCGTAAAGGTTTAATTCCATGAAACCACACTGTTGTTGTTCGTGCTGTATGGATTGGAGCGTTGTCTTGTTGAAATATGACATCTTCGTTCTCTATTAGGGTCGTTAAAGGAAGAAGATGCTCTTCCAAAACTTCTTGGTACTATTTGGCGCCCACTATTCTAGAAATAAAAAAAAAATTCCGTTTTTAGATTTCCAATTAAAGGTGCCCACACCTCCCAAAGGGCTGCGTGACATGGTTTTTCTTTTTTTCCAGAGCTCATGCCAAAAGTACTTGAAGCCGTCGGGCCACCCGGATTAAATTGTTTTATACATATATGAATACATATATTTACATATATACATGTGCATATATACATATATATATATATACATATATATACATATATGGACATAAGACGGAGGCAGTTTTAATAAGCAGCCGCAAGAAAGTTGAACACCTTGATTTGGAAATAGAAGGACAAATAATCAGATCCAGTCCCTATATTAAATATCTTGGTGTTATACTCGATATATATATACATATATACATATATATATATATATATATATATATATATATATACATATATATATATACATATATGTATATATATATACATTATGATGATTATGCTGTGGCGACTCTAACAGATACACACACAATTCACAAACAAAATAGTGAAGAGCACCGAACGAAAAACGAATAAGAAAATAGATAAGAGCCATATACCTTAGCGATAACATAACAATTCACATCAGTGGAGTATAGTCGAGTTTGAAATTCAAATTCTAAAATCGGCCAGTAGCCTGATGGGTAACGCTTAGGTACAATTTTTGGTGATTCAAACTGCCATAGCGTCAGTTCGAATCACACGTTCTTCTCCACTATTATTTCAAACGCTATAATGCTCTATCGGAAGCAACATGCAAAAGATGGTTTAAGCGGTTCAAAGATAATGTGTTTAATGTGCGAAATGAAGAACGGGGAAGACCACCAAAAAAGTTTGAAGACGCCAAATTGTAAGCAATATTGGTTCAAGATGACACTTTAAGTCAAAAACAAATGGCACAAATGTTAAATGTTGCACAACAAACAATTTTTGGCCGTTTAAAAGCTATGGGAAAGATCGAAAAGGGTGGAAACTGGGTGCCACATGAATTGAATGACAGGCAGATGGAAAAGCGAAACACCACATGTGAAACGTTGCTTCTACGACACGAAAGGAAGCCAGTATTGCATCGAATAGTGACTGGTGATGAAAAATGGATTTATTTTAAGAATCCTAAACGCAAAAAATCGTCGGTACATCTAGGAGAAGCGTCAACATCGAATGCAAAGCCTGATCGGTTCGGAAAAAAGACAATGCTCTGTGCTTGGTGCGACCACAAGGGGGTGGTGTATCATGAACTTCTAAAACCTGTTGATACGCAACGCTACCGCCAACAAATGATCAATTTGAGCCATGTATTGGTCGAAAAACGACCAGAATGGACCACAAGACACGGGAAGGTAATTTTGTTGCATGATAATGCTCCGAGTCATACAGCAAAGCCCGTCAAAGAAACAATAAAAGCTGTCGGCTGGGAAATGTTACTCCACCCGCCGTATTCACCAGACTTGGCTCCTTCCAACAACCATTTGTTTTCATCAATGGGACACGCATTGGCTGGAGTACCGTTGGCGGTAAATATTGGGAAGAGGGGGCTCCTCGATAGTATAGTGGTTAGTATACTCGCCTCTCATGTGGGAGACCGGGGTTCGATTCCTCGTTGGGGAGCCTCTGGCGCAAGAATAATGACCTTACCCGAAAAAAAACAAATCATTATGGAAAATTTATCAAGCCTCTCAGGACTTGCTAAATAAGGTCAAGACCGGTTCCCGGTTGTAGTGCCGATGATGATGAGGAAGAGGCAGGACAATGGAGAAAACTCCACAACCACCAATTGAAAGAGCTATACCGCAAACCTACAATAGTGAGAGTAATCAGGTCGAGAAGATTAAGGTCGACTAGACATATTGCGAGAATGGGCAACGATAGGACCGTGCATAGAATTCTTGACGGTAGATCACCGTTAAATAGACCGGTAGGACAGCCGCAACGGAGATAGGAGGAAAATGTTAGGTCTCACCTTGAAGAAATCGGATCGGATGGTCAAGCGTGTAAAGAGAGTGCATATGACAGGGAGCGATGGCGCAGCCGACTCATTGAGGTCATAAATTTCCAGGTTCCTGTACGTCAATAAATAATAATAAACTATAATAAATTATGTAATATGGAATGCTTTGTCCGTTATTTCTTATATTAATTAATAATCTTCGTGGTAGACGGGAAATAAGATTGTTTAAAATGTTGTCCGGTACACTATTCCATGCTTCAACAATTCATTTCTCTGATTTGTTCCACATGTTGAATTTTTGGCTTGTCCTGATCGTAAACCGCCCTTGCCAGGCTCTCAGTGAGGCTTATGTCGGGACTTGATACTGTCCACCGTAAAGGTTTAATTCCATGAAACCACACTGTTGTTGTTCGTGCTGTATGGATTGGAGCGTTGTCTTGTTGAAATATGACATCTTCGTTCTCTATTAGGGTCGTTAAAGGAAGAAGATGCTCTTCCAAAACTTCTTGGTACTATTTGGCGCCCACTATTCTAGAAATAAAAAAAAAATTCCGTTTTTAGATTTCCAATTAAAGGTGCCCACACCTCCCAAAGGGCTGCGTGACATGGTTTTTCTTTTTTTCCAGAGCTCATGCCAAAAGTACTTGAAGCCGTCGGGCCACCCGGATTAAATTGTTTTATACATATATGAATACATATATTTACATATATACATGTGCATATATACATATATATATATATACATATATATACATATATGGACATAAGACGGAGGCAGTTTTAATAAGCAGCCGCAAGAAAGTTGAACACCTTGATTTGGAAATAGAAGGACAAATAATCAGATCCAGTCCCTATATTAAATATCTTGGTGTTATACTCGATATATATATACATATATACATATATATATATATATATATATATATATATATATATACATATATATATATACATATATGTATATATATATACATTATGATGATTATGCTGTGGCGACTCTAACAGATACACACACAATTCACAAACAAAATAGTGAAGAGCACCGAACGAAAAACGAATAAGAAAATAGATAAGAGCCATATACCTTAGCGATAACATAACAATTCACATCAGTGGAGTATAGTCGAGTTTGAAATTCAAATTCTAAAATCGGCCAGTAGCCTGATGGGTAACGCTTAGGTACAATTTTTGGTGATTCAAACTGCCATAGCGTCAGTTCGAATCACACGTTCTTCTCCACTATTATTTCAAACGCTATAATGCTCTATCGGAAGCAACATGCAAAAGATGGTTTAAGCGGTTCAAAGATAATGTGTTTAATGTGCGAAATGAAGAACGGGGAAGACCACCAAAAAAGTTTGAAGACGCCAAATTGTAAGCAATATTGGTTCAAGATGACACTTTAAGTCAAAAACAAATGGCACAAATGTTAAATGTTGCACAACAAACAATTTTTGGCCGTTTAAAAGCTATGGGAAAGATCGAAAAGGGTGGAAACTGGGTGCCACATGAATTGAATGACAGGCAGATGGAAAAGCGAAACACCACATGTGAAACGTTGCTTCTACGACACGAAAGGAAGCCAGTATTGCATCGAATAGTGACTGGTGATGAAAAATGGATTTATTTTAAGAATCCTAAACGCAAAAAATCGTCGGTACATCTAGGAGAAGCGTCAACATCGAATGCAAAGCCTGATCGGTTCGGAAAAAAGACAATGCTCTGTGCTTGGTGCGACCACAAGGGGGTGGTGTATCATGAACTTCTAAAACCTGTTGATACGCAACGCTACCGCCAACAAATGATCAATTTGAGCCATGTATTGGTCGAAAAACGACCAGAATGGACCACAAGACACGGGAAGGTAATTTTGTTGCATGATAATGCTCCGAGTCATACAGCAAAGCCCGTCAAAGAAACAATAAAAGCTGTCGGCTGGGAAATGTTACTCCACCCGCCGTATTCACCAGACTTGGCTCCTTCCAACAACCATTTGTTTTCATCAATGGGACACGCATTGGCTGAGTAGCATTTCAATTCCTACGAAGAAGTCGAAAATTGGGTCTCCGAATGGTTTGCCTCAAAAGATGGCCGGTTTTATTGGCGTGGTATCCACAAATTGCCAGAAAGGTGGTCGAAATGTGTAGAAAGAAATGGCTAATACTCCGAATAAAATGTTTTTTACTTTCCCAAAAAAAAATTATTTAAAAAAAAGCGCTCACTTCACGGTACACCTGCTATACATATACACATGTATACATATATATATGTATATACACTTATATACATATATATATGTATATACACTTATATACATATATAGATCTATACACATACATCCATATACACATATATTACATATATACATATATATATATATATACTTATATACATACATATATACAAGTATACATATATACACACATATATACATACATATATGGCTCCTCGATAGTATAGTGGTTAGTATACCCGCCTGTCACGTGGGAGACCGGGGTTCGATTCCCCGTCGGGGAGCCTCTGGCGCAAGTCTAATGATGCAAGTGCCGATGATGATGATGATGATATATATATATGTATATATATATATATATATATATATATATATATATACATATATACATATATACATACATATATCAGGTGTATGCATAAGTATTTTCCGGTTTAAATAAGAGATGGCGCCAGTGAATAGTACTCAGCTTATTAATTATTAAATATTACACACATACATCATTTTGTTCGTCTGAGTTTTTTTTTTTTTTAACACACACAAGTTGAGTCCGCCAAAACTAGCATCTTTGTCTTGTTGTTCAGTGATCATGTCGAGTTTTGTGCCTGAAAGAGAACATTTGCGGCACGCATTGCTTTTCTTATTTAATCAAAAGAAAAAGGCTGTTGAAAGTCAGTGTTTGCTGGTAGCGACATATGTAGAACACCCTTCATCACTTAGAACATGTGAGACATGGTTTCGACAATTTAAAAGTGGTGATTTCAGTGTGAAAGACAGTGAGCCCTCTGGTAGACCACAAAAATCTGAAGACGAGCAATTGCAAGAGTTATTGTATGATGATCCAACTAAAACTCAACGGCAATTAGCAGAAGCATTACATGTGTCACAAGAAACAATCAGCAGACGATTACGAGCAATGGGGAAGATCAATACCAGGCGTACTCATTCATTTTTTTCCGTTTTAACTAAGAGATGGTGCCAGCGAAAATTATACAGCACACAGCAAAACTAGTAAAAGACACATTGAAATCGTTTGGATGTGACATCCTTCTGCACCCGTCATACTCCCCAGACCTGGCCCCATCTGACTATCACCTCTTCGCACCAGTGGGGCATTCGCTGACAAAGCAGGACTTGTGTCACCAAAGAAACGGGAAAAAACGTATGCATACACCCAGTACATCCATATGTACATACATATATACATACATATACACATACATATACATATATATATTTATATACATACATACGTGCATATATCCATACATCGGTCCAGAGGTATCTTTTGTAGATTTCCACCTTCCTACCTTCCTACACCAAAAAAAAACATATCCATACATATATACATACATATGTACATACATATATACATACATACATATATACATACATACATATATACATACATACATATATACATACATACATATATACATACATACATATATACATACATGCATATATACATACATACATATATACATACATACATATATACATACATACATATATACATACATACATATATACATACATACATATATACATACATACATATATACATACATATATACATACATATATAGATACATATATATACATATGTATGTATATATGTATGTAGTACCATCACCCTCTTTTCGGTCGATATTCTTTATTCTATTTCCTTATACGTTCCTTACTTCATACATAGAACATCCACATCCTCGACTTAATATGGTCACAAACATCATTCTCTGTGTAACAAAAGGACAATTCTCGACTAATCTAACTTTCTCCGCCCTTACCTCCAGTTCACTGAACTATACAACCCCCTTTACTGAAACTACCTAATCAAAACTTAAATCAACTTAAAAAATTACCCTAAATCCTTTTTTTTCAGTTCATCAATCATAAACTTAAATCCGATGGTTATCCCACATCGTTTATCTATAACTCTCAAACCTCAATCGATCCACCTTTTATTGCGAATCTCTTTGCCACTCATTCACAAATGCCTCGGTTGATCCTAAACCTTCTCCAATTATGTATCCAACTTTTCCCACGGGCCACTTCACCGCCACTCCATTGATTCGCCCTTAATTGACTCTAAATTATTCGAATTCAAAAACAAGTTCACGCCTGGTCCAGATGGTAGCTCAATAATTCTCCTCAAAAAATGTTCATCCATTCTCTCTGCTCCCATCTCGAACATATTCCATCCTTCACTTTCTCGTGGTGTATTCCCTCACATTTAGAAAGCCTCATTGCGAAAATCCATAAGAAGGAACCCAAAAACGATGTCGCACACTATTGCCTCGTTGCCAAACTTTCCCACTTACCCAACATTTTCGAAAGCATATAAGCCTATACGAAAATTTAAACTTTCGATGCAAATCTCTTATTTCTTGAAGGTACGGTGGTTTTCTAAGCGGCAGATCAACCACCCACTTCATAGAACTCATTTCCCTTACACTTACAGCACATGGTCCCAACTGATCTCAATAAAGCCTTTTATATCTCCCACAATCTTATCGTGTTTAAATTATTCCCATGTTATGGATAGACTTTATTCCGTTCGGCTCAGATCCGTGATATTTAACCCCTTCCAGGAGAGTCCATTAAGGAAGCCACCTGTGCCCTCTCCTATTTATATTACCCACTAACCGCATTGACAAGGTCGTAAAACATTCCTGTTGGTCTCTCTACACTGACCACCCCAAGGTTCATAACAACATCGCATCAAGAGTTGATTCTGCAGTGCTCCAAACTAGCGTCGACAACTTCTCGCCTTGGTGACGAACAAATTGCCTTATGCTTAACATCCCCAAATCATCATCATCATCATCGGCAGTACAACCGGTAACCGGTCTTGGCCTTATTTAGCAAGTCCAGAGGCTTGTTAAATTTTCCATAATGATTTGTTTTTTCTGGGCAAGGTCATAAGTCTTGCGCCAGAGGCTCCCTGACGGGGAATCTAACCCCGGTCTCCCGCGTGACAGGCGGGTATACTAACCACTATACTATCCCCAAATGCTAATATAAAAATCTTTTCTTGTAAATTGATTCACTCTTCCCCGCGCCCCTATTTCTCTCACAACCAACTCCTGGCTATTGTCCAAACTATTCTATCGGGTTCGTGAAACGCTAGTGGGAGGGATTCTCCAACCTCGCGTGACTCCTCTCCTTTAACCTTTCCTTCGTCCGTCCACTGCTACAGTAAGTCAGCCAGGTAGGATTCCTTTACCAAAATATCCATATCGACACAATCGAATGTATTCAACGTCGTTTATTACGAATCGATCTCCGTGGTCTGGGATGGGAAAACCCTCTGGTCCTGCTTTCTTACATTAACCGCCTCAAATTAGTCGACCTAAAAACTCGTGAGGGGCATCGAATTCTGTTCATTCATCTTCTCCTCTCGAACACAGTGGACTGCGCCCATCTCCTCAATTCAATTCTTCTCAGTACAAACCCCCGAAACATAGCGAAACACCCCCCCCTTTTAATACGTTCTGAAAAACTTTACTTATATTAGCTAAATTTACAGGTTCTACACCATCGTAGCTCCGAATACACTTAGACCAAATTCCCAGTACCATGCGGCTGTCACAATCCACAAAAGCAATGAACCGACAACTATAAAGATCGGTATCGTAGGATCTTCGTATTCAGAATTCAAAACTGTGGAAGTGCGACCGTACACTTCAGAAATTGTACAATTTGAGGTAAGCATTATCATCTATTCTATAACGAATATTTTTCTATAGCTTGCTTATTCCAATATCATTTTCCTATGGTGGTCTGCTTAGATTCCAGATCTGAAGGTCGATCAATATAGTCTGACAGCCGAGGGTATTGTCGGGATCACATTCCGTAACGCCACACAACTTAAATTCGATTCTCACCAGTTTACCGTCTTAACACAAACCGACAAAGCGATCTACAAGCCTGGCGATATTGTTCACTTTCGAATACTGTTGCTAGATTATAACCTAAAACCTGCAAGAAACTACGGAACAGTCAATATTGAAATCAGAGTAAGCGAGTGTCTATATAACATTAATTTATTTATTTATATATTTACTTGTTTATCTTTATTATTATTTTTTTATTTTTTTATTGAGGATGCTGGAGGAAATTTAATCCGATCTTTAGATAACGTGCGATTCACAAGCTCAGTTTTCAGTGATCAACTGCAGCTGTCTACATTTCCAGTCCTCGGAGAATGGTCAATAACAGTTGAAGTGCTTGGAGAAGTCCATAAGCAAACATTCGAAATCGCTGAATATATTCTTCCGAAGTTTGAAGTTGTAATCGACACGGCCAAGCAGGCAATATACAAAGATAGAAAGATTTCCGCTACAATACGTGCTAGGTGGGTTGAAGGAAACATACTAATTCTCTCAATCAAAGTTGGTTCTGAATAGTATGTAAGAAGTTTCTGTGGACTCAAGTTTCTCTCCTCAGCATGGACTGCAATATGCGTTCAAAAACCGAATTCACATGTGTCCTGCAGCTCACACGATGACGCCCAGTTAGCTGTGGTTCAATGTGATCGCAATGAAAATTCCGGTTTTTTTTTTTGTTTACGCGTTTATTGGTTACAATTTAATTCATTTAACAATTCTATCTTTTTTTCCATTTTAAATTAATTAGTTACTTTAACAATCTTTACTTTTTACAATGCGGGACAACTCTTCGTTTCTTTCTGCTCTTTTTTCCTTCTCGATCGTTATCACTCGACCCAAAAAAACTGCATCACAAAAACACCGTCGACAACGGGATTCAAAAACGCATTCCACAAAAACAAAATCAAAAACAAACGGAATCGAAAATTCCTCCTGGTGCTTCTTTCTCTCTTTCCATCGACATCCACTCAGAAGACCCAATTCGAACTCGCCCACGATCCACACTCGAATCTGGGCGTGTTCGAACACTCACATGTGGATCATGCAATTCTTCCACCACCTTACCATCAAATTACATTAAAACAAATTATATTAAAAACAATTAACTGGGGTGGCGGAAGCCGCACGCAACAAAATGTGGCCGTTTTTCCGCAAGTTCTGCCTTCAGTTGGTCAAGTAATGATGCGTAGTATGGTCCTGTAATGGTTTTTCCTTTTTGAAGATAATCGATTAAGATAACTCCATGACTATCGCAAAAACCAGTCGCCATCACTTTCCCAGCCGAAAAAAAAGTTTTTAAATGTTTTGGAGCCAATCCCCCCTTTACAGTCCACTGATTTGACTGTATTCTTGTTTCTTTTTTTTCATTTTTACAACATTTTTTTTATTTTCTTTTTTTCTTCTTAGTTTCTAAATTACATGCTAGATAAAAAATGTTTAAATTCTAGCTTAATTATCTTATATTATAACTTACTGGTCCTTCGCAGTCGCTCTAAGCTAAACATTACATAACTATTGTATAATTTGCTTTTCGGCGACAGAACTTTGCTTGTGGCTGTACTTATGATTACTTGAATGACAAAGAAAAATTTGGAAAACTTTCTGGAATTTTTTTTTGTTTTTTCTTAAAATTTAACCCCCTTTTTTTTTAATTTTATTTTAAAGTTTATCGGGTCAAAAAATGGTTATTTTCATGATTTTTTTAAAGAGAAAGTATTAAAGATATAACAAAAAAATAAATAAATTTTGTCGAGTCACTCCGGAGCCGTACCCCCCCCCCCCCCCCCGCGGACCTTTTTACTCTATTTTTTAGTTATAACTAAAAAAAAAAATAAATAAATAAAAAAGTAATTCATTCACAATTTGCGTGTGCTTGTTAAAAATATGTGTGTGAACTTTCATAAGAATCGCATGCACCGTCAAAAAAGTCGTTTCGAGAAAAACGCATTCAAAGTTTGGAGATAAATTAGACAAAAGATAAGTGATTTTTTTTATGAAATCATCGGGATTTTTTATACTAACAGCTAGACATCTATTCCTGGACCATAAACAATTCCTTCCACGACTTCGAATTTGTCCTCCAGTTACATTTTCGCCTTTTTCCTCGCTGTTCGTGCCTCGTGCGAGTTGTATACTAGGCTGCGGTCAGCGTCTTGCAGCCGACCTCTGTCCCCCTCGTTCGCAAACGCTCTCGCAGCGTACCCAATTTTGATGCCCATGACTTGCATTATTAGCAATACGGGTAAAAACCCCTCATTAAACATACAAGTTGCGGTAAGAGCCGCAACTTCAATGATTTTCTTACCACTGTATGTGTGTTTTTGGCGTAAGACTAATAACCTTGCCCGGAAAAACAAATTATTATGGAAAATTTAACAAGCCTCGGGACTTGCTAAAAAAGGCCAAGACCGGATCCCGGTTGTAGTGCCGAATGATGATGATGATGTATGTGTGTTTTGGCGCCATTTGCCAGATAGTAGCATTGAAACTTTCGTTGTTATTTTGCGTGAAACCTCCCTCGCATTTTTTTTAACAAATCGGGATCTGTCAGTTTTACGTAAACTGGGTAAACAGTTGTTCGTACTTTAGGATCCAAGAGAGGTTTGTCGTGGTGGAACTTTGACAGCTCATTCGCAGCTTCCGCGCGTTTCCATTTGCACCATGACTCCGGGCCCTCTGGACAGTTTTGATGTTGCGGATTTTCATCGGTTGATATTTTGTAGTAGTATGTTGCCCAAATTTCTTTCGCCATTTCTTCGGCAGAGTGAGCATTGCGTCTAATCGCAAGTTCGTAATAAGTCGTCAGTTCTGTTATCATGCTTCCCGTAAGTTTGCCAAGACTAGCCCTTCTAATTGGTCTGTTTTTTTGCTTTTTTTATGACACGGCGTAATTGCGAACCGATTCGCTTTCCCACGTGATTAATACACTCGGCCTTTACAACATTTGGAAATTAGTTCTGCAACGCATTCATTATTTTTACATCCCCGCCTCCAACGTACCTTTCGTAAATGCGGCCGTGCAGGTCAAAAGCGCGCTCGAACATCTCTAACATTCCGTCTGGCTCCATTTTACCCGAACTTCCATTGTAATCCAATGTGCAAACTGGTTCGTGCTCATCCCACCAAGTATCATATTCAGGGGTGCCTTTCTTTGTTTTCATAAGGTTGCAGCCTTGGCAATAACGCGATTTCACAGAAAGATCGAGAACTTTGTTTGTTTTGTTGCCGATCAATGTCATAACGCCATAATTAGCAGTATGACCCCTTTTGCTCCAACTACCATGTCCAGAAGCAGTAAATTTGGTATCTTCACTTTCATCAGTTTTTTCTTTTTCTTCTTTGCTAGCCTTTTTTATCACAGAAGAAAAAACGCCGATACAAGCGGTGTGTGCATTATCGAGCGCAGCGTAGTAGATGTGTTTCGTAAATTCGCAAATATCCATCAGTGAAGTGAAACAATGTAATCCATTTAACCCAACACCCAAGATGCGCATTACGAATACTATTTTACGATTAATTTCGTAAGCTTTGTTGGCAATTCGTGGACAGGACTCGGTGACCCTCTCACCACAGTTGCATTCGACGATCAGTTTGAATCCTAGGCCTTTCTCAGATTTTTTTGAAAAGTTTATCGAACTGTCACAGTTTTCACACTTTATAATGTTTGAAAGTTCGGAAAAAACTGAACAAAAATGTAACATCACGTATGCCGCCGTCACTGTGACCGTTGGAGCGAAGTCGGGCGATGTAGCCAATTTTTGTGCCGATGTAGTCTCGCATACTCCGTTTCCAGTTCATGTACAGTTCCCATAAATCGTTTTCGTTTTTATATCGACTCCCTGGACGCACCCCTGACTTATGCGAACCTTTAACGTTTTTAAACATTATGTTAGAAAAATTTACCGTTGAAAAACGTATGAAACGGACGCCTAAACGCGAGCACTGCACGCTCTGAGACCACGTTTACACTAAATACTTTTTCCTCCTCATGAAAAAGAAACAAAGAAACATAAAAAATACCTAGCCCGCGACGTCACCGGTAGGAACATCTTCCATAGTCACCAAACAAGAAAAAACCACCAGCACGGTGCAACGGGCAAATTAGTTTCATATATATGAAACTAACTAAAACTCAGGCAATCGCAGGTCACCCGCAGTACTCCCGAATGTAAAAACAACATACACAGGAGCGGCTATTCATTACCGCTTATGAACATGTTGTTCAGTCGCACAAGATTGCGACATATTCAAAGAAGTGGCAGTTGGCCCAAGCCAACAGGGAAGCAAATTAATGCCCATAAATGGATAGTCTGCATCTTTCTAAATACACGGTAGTTGCCACTTATGATACGAATTTGTATCCGCGGGAGACCCGACCCTTTAATGACCTATAACTTTGGAACCGCCTAAGATTTCGTTTCCAAATTTTAACACATTATTTTTGAAGTATAAAACTATCGATTAAGCAAAAAAAATTAATTTTTTTAACCGAACAAACCGGAATGTCCCCTTAACTTAAATCTTATACTACCCTAATTCTAGAAAAGCTAAGTCTATGTAAGCTGGCTGATGATACTGTTATTCTACCGACATTGGTATCCAGGTCTTTATATGCCATTCAACCACCAGAACTGTTGACGCTGTCCAATACTATCGACCTGGTCTCTGTGGGAGATAGCCCTACTGAAGCGCAAGAGCTCTTCTTCGGTGCGCGTTGCTTCCCGGTCGTAGCACAATGGGCCGTCTACGGATGATCTACTTACATGATAGATCAGGGGAATTCCGGATCTATCCTGTATAAGCCCTTTCATGTCCAAGACAAGGAACCCTCTGGTGGAACAAAACCATTGCGACCCATTGCGACCCACATCTCAAAGTACAGAGTATTTGGATAATAGGCCCCGAAAATTAGGTCATTGGACGAGCTTATTGCTCTCATAATATGTCCTCTGATTAATTTGATCATAAAATTATCCACCCTATTTATGCAGACTTCATTATATAAAGTCTCATTTGAGTAGAACTTTTTACAGTCTGATTCCGGTGTTCGATATTATCTGAGACAACCTCTGAAACATTTCCTTTCGAACACCCGAATCTTTTCCATCAAATTTGGACCTATGTTAAACCATACTGGACAACCATATATAAGCATTGGCCTGATTAGCGTCATGTAGCATATGAATTTTACCCTGCTGTCAAGTTGGCTACTGTGAAATAGCCTCTCTGCCATAGCAAAAGTTTTCCTCGCTTTGACCAAAGCAGCCTCTACATGTCTCTTGAAATACAGATATTGATCTAGCCAGGTGCCCACGGATTTAACTAAACTCTTGGTTCCCAGATTATCTCCATGCGGTCCCACGATAAATAACTTTCGCCAGTTTTTCCTTGTGTCGTTCGTGGCTTTATATAATTGGGTTCTAAATAGGATGGCTTCACATTTCTGGAAGTTGATCTTAAGTTTCGACCCGTCGCAATAGCACTGCACGTTGTTGAAGTCTCTCTGTAGTAAACTATTTACGATCTCAACTTTTGGAGCTGTTCTGTAAATTATGAGATCGTCTGCGTACGCAATACCCTGTGGCAGGGCATCTAATAAGTCACTAATGTAAATGTTGAAAAGAATCGGAGAAAGTACCGCTCCCTGTTGCAAGCCATTCTTGATATTATACGTTTTATTAGAGGTCACATTACCATTTTTGACCACGAACCTCCTGTCCTTTAACATATCGTAAAGTACATATAGTAAAGGCTTATGTATGCACATGTCTGATCAGTTTGTAATATAACCCTTCGATCCAGACGGTATCAAAGGCTTTTTCCAAGTCGATCAGACAGGTGCACCTGTGCATTGGTTCCTACAATTATTCCAATGTATGTCAGAGACCAGTTTAGCTGCGGCATGTGTGGTTTCATGACCACTGTATTTTTGTTTCGGGCATATAATAGTGTATCCAAGTTTCATCGACAGTAATTAATCGGCGTCAAAACTCAGATTTATTGCGCCTAAACTGGGCCAACGGAGCGTTGAAAATGCTCATTCCAACACGTTGTTGGTCTAACGTGGGCAAACGCGGCACTCAACGCGCGGACAGCTTTCTCATGCCTATCAACATCATCATCATCATCGGCACTACAACCGGGAACCGGTCTTGGCCTTATTTAGCAAGTCCGGAGCTTTCTCATGCCTATATCTGGATTTAATATGTGACAAAGACGTTCTTTGGACGTTTTCGTAGCCTCTGCTATCTTTCTCACTTTAATTCGGCGGTCGTCTAGCACAATTTGGTGAACTTTAGCGATATTATCGTCAGTTGTTGCAGTTTTTGGACGTCCCGAACGTTCATCGTCTCCCAAGCTCTGACGACCACGTTTAAATTCAGCTACCCAAAATTTCACTGTGATAAATGATGGTGCAGAGTCCCCATACACAGAGTCCAACTCATCTTTGATTTGTGTAGGCGTATTACCTTTCAAAACCAAAAATATAATGACAGCTCGATACTCAATTTTGTCCATTTTCACAAAAACACTCACATCGACTCACTCAAACGTCTGTCAAATAAAAACTACGCGTCCAAAATGGCTGAAATTTATTGACGAGTGCTGCTATCTTCACTTTGAGCTCGGAAACTTTTCAGCCCACCCTCGTACTACACTACTGTGTCCAAAAAGCAAGACGCTTTTGGATCCTTATTTATCCGCTTTAAATCCTTATTTATTCTAAATCTATTCCGTCGCCTTCAAAATAATCTTGACGGGGATTACACAACGTATTTATACCAACGTTTTTTCTAAACTTCAAAACACTTGTCATAGTTCATTTCAGGAATTGCTTCCAAAGCGAGCAGCGTTGGGTCTTGTATCTCTTCAATCGAGTTGAGAAGGTGTCCCCGGAGCAGTCTTTTGAATTCTGGAAATAGACAGAAGTTGGTTATGGAAGGATATTGTCTAATTTTTAACGAAATACCTCCTATGTTAATGATGGAGTTAAAAAAGTTCTTTGTTTTTTAAACCAACCGAGATTTGACTTTTTTCAGGAGCAGAACATCTTTTAGTACAATGAAATGCCAATTCTCTCAGAAACGTCTCTTGTTGACATTCAATTTCCTTTATTCCTGGTTCATCTTCAACCAATTCGTAACTCTCTTTATGCCATTATATTCTTGCGTTTTCGACATATTATTACAAACACTAAATTAATGCAAATGCCATGCTTAATAAATGTATGTCCATCATCATCGGCACTACAACCGGGATCTGGTCTTGGCCCTATTTAACAAATCTCTCCACCGGTCCCAATTTCGAGCTGATGTCATCCAGTTTGGCACTCCCAGGCTCTGGGCGTCCTGGTCTACGCCATCCCTCCATCGAAGACAAGGTCTGCCACGCTGTCTCCTTCCATACATCCTGCCACAAAGGGCTTGCCGGGCAGGCTCCTCTTCGCTAATTCGAGCTAGGTGTCCCGCCCACCGGAGTATACCGAGCTTGATTTTTCTTACAACATTAGGCGTACAACTCATGGTCATGTCACCTGCGTAGGCAAGTATCTGGCAGTACTGGGCGAGAAGGTGTCTCATCCACCGGAGTCTACCGAACTTAATTTTTCTTATAACGTTAGGTTGGAGATACATCGCGTGCAACTCATGGTTGTAGCGTCTCCGGAATCGTCCTCATTACGGGCCAACATAAAGGGCCAACAATTCTCCTTAAGACCTTCCTCTCAAACGCGGCTAAGGGTTCAGAGCGCCTTTTATAGAGCACCCTGGTCTCGGATACATACATGAGTAATGGTAAGACCATGGTCTTGTACAGTAGTAGCTTGGATGTTCTGGATAAATTCCGGGATTTAAAGAGCCTTGGTAGACCATAGTAGCCTTTGTTGGATTTGATCAGCCGTTCGCGTATTTCTTCTTCCATATTGTTATCGGCTGATACTATTGACCCAAGGTAGTTAAAGGATTGCGTTACTTCAAATCCGCGATCCACTACCCTGATAGTTTGACCAACGTTAGGTCTTCTCTTCGCAGAAGTTTCCACCATGTACTTAGTTTTTCCCCCATTAATGTGCAGTCCCAGGTTTTGTGTCGCCTACTCGATCTGGGTGAAGAAGTCCTGTACAGCCGAATCGGATCTACCGATGATGTCGATGTCATCTGCGTAGGGAATGATCGGGCAGTACTTGGTGACAAGGTGTTCTGTCCACCGGAGTCTACTGAGCTTAATTTTTCATATAACCTTAGCTTCCATATAGATCGTTGTGATTCCAGAGTCGCGGATTGCTTTCTCCAACGCCAAATCGAAGAGGAGGCAGGCCAGACCGTCCCCTTGTCGGAGTCCATTAAAGATGTTTATTAGTTTGGACAGCAATCCCGCTATTTTTGCTTGACTAGTTACGTTGGTCATGGTCAACCTACAAAGTCGTATCAATTTGTTTGGAATGTCGAACTCTCTCATGGCATTATATAGTTCTAGCCTGGTCATGCTGTCGTAGGCGGCCTTAAAGTCTATAAATAGATGATATAATGGAATCTTAAATTCCTGACATTTTTCCATCCCCTGCCTAAGGGTGAATATCTTATCAAATGTATGTACAGTGACTTGGAAAAATTTCGAATCTCGCAAATGAAAACAATGACATGAAATTGGAAACTGATACCTGTCATAATGGTTTGGAACATTTTCTGACATCCGTATCAAGAATTTAACTTGAGAATTGATCTTACTTTTAGAAATGTATTAGTATTAAGCTCAATACACGCCGCGACATAATACATTAATCTTATCTAGTTGCATTAATCTGAGCCTAGGTTGTGAGAATTGAGAGCATTCTGCGAAATGAGAGAGATGTTTTCAACAAGATTTTTGACTAATGGAGTTTAAAAACTACCATTTAACCGTTACATTTATACAACATTTGATAGACGGTTTTATAAAGACCGTACGCACTCAGTGCAATGCCGCTTTATATATACAGATAGCTTGAAGTACCACCGGCAAGTCAGCATACCCCTTTATAGTTTATGTAGAAGTAATAGAAGTACGCAATTCGTATCACTGTGTCTGTTACTAATCAACACCTACTGCCATGCAAATGAGAAAAGATATTTTGTAATTTACGCAAAGCTAATCGGTAAAACCTAGCTTGGATAGATTCGATACTGCGTGTAAGCAAATCGTACCATGGTGTCGTTCTCGAGAATTACATAAATGACCTATGGACGTAGGGATCGTAGAAATCTTTAGATCAATATTTCAAAGTTAGTACATCCGTATCAATATACTTCGTAATACTATACATCGATAGTATAGTGGTTAGTATACCCGCCTATCACCCGGGAGACCGGGGTTCGATTCCCCGTCGGGGAGCCCCTGGCGCAAGACTAATGACCTTGCCCAGACAAAATAAATCATTATGGAAAATTTAACAAGCCTCAGGACTTGCTAAATAAGGCCAAGACCGGTTCCCGGTTGTAGTGCCGATATTGATGATGATATGTTTAACTTCCCCCCAAAAACCATAAAATTGAGTCCCTGGAGATAACTTCCTTTTTTACTGATACTCTTAACATTATTTTTGTTACTATACTGAAAATCCTAATGTTTTAAGGTACGCATATGGAAAGCCCATCCGAGGAGAGGCCACTATTTCCGTATATCCAAAATTTTTTGGATCACTGCAGCCATTTGTTTTTGACTTGATAACGCGTAAGGCCGTTCCAATCGATGGTAAAGCCTACGTTGAGTTCGACATTAAAGAAGAACTCAAATTCAAAGAGGATTACGAACGAGATATCCTTCTCGAGGCCATTGTTGAAGAAGAATCAACCGGATCTAAACAGAACACAACGACAGTTGTGAACTTATTTAAAGACCGATTTAGTGTGGAAACCGTGCAGATACCAAAGTATTACATCCCAGGCATTCCATTTGAGGTTACTATAAAAATAGTACGAAATGATGGAACTCAACTGAAGGATTTTACTCCCGATATATCTGCATACCTTACAAACGCTTACGGCAGTAGTGAGATGTTTAACAAAACTAAGTACACTCTAGATGGCGATGGAATGGTAAAGTTAAAGTTTACTGTTCCGGATGGTGACAATGATGCATTCCATTCGGTTATTGTAAGTCAATTTAAATCTTAAGTCTTTTTAATAATAATAAAAATATTGTATTATTATTTTATTTCTATATAGGTCACTTATATGGGAGTATCAACTGACGCTGGCCAGGTGCCTCGAAAACGTTTATACAGCAAAAATTTCATATTGGCACAGATTAGAACCGATAGGTAGGTAGACATATCTTAATACCCGTTGGCTTAACGTGTTACTTTTAGGCCAAAAGTTAACCAAGAAGTCATGGTGGACGTGAGGTCTAACAAACCAATGCAGTATTTTGTATATCAAGTAGTCGGGCGAGGAGATATTATTACGTCCAGATCAGTCGAGGTAAGTGAAAGGATCATTTACTGACCTGCATACATAATATTTTGAATAAGGACTAAGGAACGATATAGTATAAGAAGAAGTTAATTCATATGTACTGTGGCATAATTCAACAAAATGTTTTTGTGTTCCATAAATGTTCTCTTCCACCGTTGTTTTGGATGATACGCTGCCCCGTGAGTAGGGCCTTAGAATATACTCATAACTAGGCCGGCTTGTCGTAGGAAGAAACTAAAGGCCGAGTGGTAGGAGGAGCACCAAGGACCTGTTCCCGGTGAAATACCACTCCATCAAGCTATAGGCTCCGTGAAATGGTCGGGCGAAATCCCTAGCCATCTTTTGGAGCTTGGCGGAAGGACCGGTTCGAGAAAATGTTGGTTTAGGTGGTAAGTCCGTCTCAAGGTGAGATACCACCCCATCACGGTGTACATTCTGCGATATCGTCGGGAGAAATCTTCGATTATGTTTCGGATCTATGGTTGATGGCCCAGACTGACACGGAGATAAACCATGATGGTACCTTCTGAGATAAGGAATTCCGGAAGTAAACTAGTCTCCCATTGGGGGGGCTATGCCAGGGGAACATCATGATAGCATTCTAATAAATAACCGAACTTTTAGAAATTCGTCATCTCATAATCGGCCTCCTTCTGGAGGCTCTGTCGACGTACGACTGATAACGGCATTTTGTAACATAAGGGCCATCGGTTTCACCAATACGAATGCTAACGCCGTCCACCAATATTTGCAAACAGCGAAACCGGATGTCGTTGTCCTAACTGAGACCCAGGTCGATTCGTCAACTGATTCGACATATCTTCGTTGCTCAGGAAACGACTTACATTCGAGATTCCGTTTTAAGGGTGCAGTCTGCGTCTTCACGCGGTCCGACCTGGCTGGCTAAAGGATGGAGGCCTTAGAATCCAATAACATGGGCATCATGTGGTTGAGGGTCGTGCTGGGGAATTCTGTTAAATTTCTTTGTTGTTTACCACTCGCCGTACGACGATCGATCGACGACATTTTTCGGACATGGTTTACATACCCTCGACTGGATGCAGATCAACCACCGGATTTCTGAAATTGTCGTCTTAGGTGATTTTAATATACACATTTCCTGCTGGTTGATACATTCTTACAGAACCGATGAGGCTGGGAGGCTGGGGAGATGTTCGCTGTTACCCGCAATCTGACTGAACTTGTGGAGCAACCTACCTAAGTAGCAGATGCTCGAGGTGATTATGCGAACACCCTGGATCTGTTTTTGATATGCGAGACGAGCATTTATACGGTGGAGTTTGCTGCACCACTGGGAAACTCAGATCACGGCTTGGTATTGAGCGTGCAACCATTTGCATTTCAAATGAATGACCGATCTAAGTGGCTTCGCCAACCATGAAGATACGGGGCCGCTAACTGGGACGATTTGCAAGTCTTCTTCGCATCCTTTCCGTGGTGGGAGGTGTGCTTCGGAGACTCCGATATTAATACATGCGCGGAGTCGGTCACGGAGATTATTATTCTCGGGATGGAAATCTACATTCCGCATTCCATCAAAAGGAATTCATCTGATAAACCTTGGTTTGATAAAAAAAATTCGAAGAAATTACAGCCGCAAAAAAATAGAGTTTTTATTCAATGGCGCTCCAATCACACAGAGGTTAAACGAAGGAATTTTGCTAGAATTAGAAACGCGCGCAATCGGGCGATTGATACAGCGAAGAAAGGTTACAATTACAGAGCGATCAATAAACTCCTTGAGTGCCCAAATGTTTCGCGTCCCTTCTAGTCAATGGCGACGGCTGTCAGCAGTAACTTCGCTTCTTCTTCGTTTCCCCCGTTAGGGACGGGCAGCGGGACGTTGGTCACAAATCCAAAAGACAAAGCTAATGTATTCGTGAATTTATTTTCCGCAAATTCAAACTTCGATGCCGGTCTTTTGGAACCACCAATGATCGCGCCAGCACAGTCTTCGGTGCGGGATATGAGGTTCAGCCCGCGTACTATTCAACGTATTTTACGTGGACTGGACTGTAAGAAGGTAACCGGCCCGGACGTAATACCAACAACAATCCTTAAGGACTAAACTGCAGAACTCTTGCTGGTTCTTGGGAGACTCAGTGGCGGGGAAGTAGGAGTGCGCCGGCATACGACGCTGATTCACGTATGCACGGTACGGCGGAGGTGAAGACGACCTGACCGACTCCTGGGATGGTTGGATTAAGACTCACCGATATCCTCTCCAATAAGGATATCGTTTTTACCTACCACCAGGGAAACGTAAAGTCTCTCTTGGTGGTATAGGAAACCAGATCTTGTAATAAAGGTCATGGTGGTATGTGTGTGATCGTTCAGATCGATGCTATTCGCACGTGCCCGACAGCAGTGGAACAACGAAACAGGCAGGAGCAAAGACAAAAGGGAAAAATGACCAAATGCGCCGTTGGTAATGCGGGTCATTGTTTACGCGATGCCTCGTCGCTATTTTCGACGTTGGGAGAAAAAGGTGCTAAAAGCAAATTGGATGTTTATGGCATCTCTGGCTGCAGTAGAAACCGGGTTCATGTTTGCATTAGGAAATGCTGGAGAATTTGGTTTCAGCGTCTATTGCGATAATTATATGCAGCTGCTTGGGTTGTTTATTGATAAGAAAAACAAAAAAGGTTGCCAGGCAATGTGTATGAAAAGGTACATGACGTGGCTGGGAAAATAGACGGCGCAATATTTATGGTCCCTGTCATGACGGTTACATTGAACGCAATTTGTTTACAGGAATTTTATGCGAAATAAAATGCAAGAAAAGGTAAGGATTCTTTACAGGGACCTTTAGGTAAATAAATTTGATTTATTTGATGCGGGAAGCATTTACAGGTACTAATACTATTGCATTAGCAAACTTAGGGGAGTTGGGTAGTAGTTATGGGGATTTTTCAGGTAAGTAGACCGTAGGGTTTGGCGGAACCGCTACAGCTCTTCCACCTATTAAACGTACGGCGGACATTTCCTACCTAGTGGAAGGTGGTTCCAGTTCAGCCAATCCGAAAGAAGCGAAAAAAAAGTCTCCCACAAAATTACCGGCCGACAGCATTACTGTCTATGTAGAAAACATAAGTGATGGCAATAGTCATCAATGCCGAGTAATTAAGTGCAACGGACACCTAAATGATTGTCAATAGGGATTTCGTGGCAGGCGACTTTTTGAGGTTTATAACCGATATATGGACATCTGCGATTGAGGGATATGGTGAGCCAAGGGCGGTACCATAGGAAGCTTCGCGACTGGATGAAGAGCTTCCTTGAAAATCGATCGATCCGGGTTGTTGTGCACGGCAATTGTACGGATCTGTACCCTGTTAATTCCGGAGTGCCTCAAGGTTCTGTTTTGGCTCAAACCTTGTTTTTGCTTCACATAAATAATTTGTTGGAGTCAATGGATAACCGAGTGTTCAGTTTTGCGGATGATAGTTCGCTTGCTTCCTCTTTTTCGAGTGAGCGGTCGATTAGTGTATCAACGTGGCACCAGGTGAGATGCAGCCAGATCGACTCTCTGAATTGGGATCCGGATAAGGTCCTGCAGTGGGGAAATGCCAATCTCGTCGACTTCAATGCAATGAAGTCCCAGTACACAACATTCACAAAGAAAAGTGGATCATCGGTTCCAAAGCTGATGATGTATAGCCAGGCCCTCGAATCTGGGAAAAGCATGAAATTGGTTGGCGTCATGATATGTGGGGTTGTATCGTGGGATTAACCGGTGTCGAAAATCGCTGAGACAGCCTCTGGAAAACGGAGTTATCTTTTTAGACCCAAGAAATATTTCACTCCCGCACAGCTATTTCTTCTGTATATATGTCAAATTAGATCGGCGCTCGAATATTGCTCTCATGTTGGAAGCTCGGCCCCTAAACATACCCTCGACCTACTTGAGAGTATACTGTGACGAGCGACCCGCGTGATCGGGGACACGGCGCTGACGTCGGGACTTCAGTCGCTGTCACATCGAGGGTGCGTGACTGACCTCTGTCTATTTTACAGATATTATGACGGCTACTGTTGTTCGGAGATTCGTGGTATTGTTCCGCACAATTTGGTTTATATGCGGTCCACAAGACAATTCGACGGATCGCACCAATTTGCGGTTCTTCTCCCGATGGCGCGAACATCCGTGCATTAGAACTCGTTCCGTTACAGACCAGGAAAGCTGTGGAATTCTTGATGTTTTTTGTTTCTATTACTCAACTACAATTTAATAACAATTAGAATTTTTCGCGCTGTTGCCTTTCCAAACGCAAAACCTCGGTTTTGACTCATTCGACTTGATTACTAATCTTCGACTGTATACTCTCTTGAATGCTTGATTATCGACTCCAACTCTTAATGTTTTTTGTTTATATTACTCGCGCGAATCAAGTAGTCCGATCGTATTTGGATTTCAAAAAATATAGCAACGCATTTGGCCATGCATTAAGACTCGCCCTCGAAGAGCTCGACGGAGGGAGAGTAAGTCCTGTGGCCAGAATACCGGGAGTAGAAGAAAAATGGCCACGCCTTAAGAATACTGTCATTAGTACTACCAACTCCATCTTAGGCAGTAGTCAAAGAGATCGGAGTGACTGGTTTGATGATGAGTGCAAACTAGCGACTGAACGTAAGAATGCTGCAAATAATACCGGGCAATGCAGCAGTCTCATAGGACGCAGGTATGCGAGGACGAATACAAAACGCTCAGGAGGTCTTAAAAAAAGACCCCACAGACAAAAGAAATGTGCCTGAAAAAAAAAACACTTGTCCGTGAAATAGAGAAAAGTAGATAGCGGGGTCCACACCAGGCGTGGAAGTACTACCAAACAATCCGCAGTATGACGCAGTACACACCACGCTGCACTTACTGCAAGGATAAAGAGGGTAATCTGATCACCGATCCTGAAGGCACTCTGGAACGATGGGAAGGCACTTCAATGAATTGCTGAATTGTCAGCTCACAAAATAATTGGAGGCTCCACCAATGCAAAAGCAAGACCAAATGCTGCCGCCACCAGACATTGAGGAACATCAAAAGCCACAACACAGCTCAAATCTAATAAAGCTCCCGGTGAAGCTGGCATACCAGCTAAGGTGATCAAACAAGGAGGGGTAGCATTACATCACACAACTCATGAGATCGTGGTGCACGTATGGGAGCAAGAGTAGATGCCGAAATATTGGCGTCGTGGAATAATTTGCTCATACATAAGGAAGGAGATATCACCGTGTAGTGTCCCAAAAAACCCTACCACCTTTTTCCCCCATTCCTACATCCAAATCCCAGCAATATTACCCTAAAACCCACAATCCTGTCAAAACCCGAAAAAACCCAAACATGATCCAAACATTCGTTTATCGCTTAACATTTGCCCCCACGGCATAATTTATTCCAAAATCCAAATTAAAATTAAAATTCACAATAAACGAATCTAATATTCGTTTATCGTTTCACATTTGCCCCACGGCATCATCAAAATCCAAAATTCAGAGATCGCTATCTCTATCTGAAAAATCCCACTAAGTTAAACAAATAGAAAACCAAATCCAGATACATATCCACATCTGCCCAACAGTTTCGTAAGAATTCAAGAAATTGAATTCTTATCTTAAATAAACACTGAGCATCTCACTCAGGATACAAAAATCGAGATTCGTGTAAGAAGTTGCCCATTTTTGAGATACAAATGTCGATTTGTTTTCCTTTATAAAGGAATAGTAAAGTGATCTCCGGGCCGCGGTATAATACCATTCATTGTCCCTGGAGGAAGTACCCCAGGAGCCCCCGCAGTAGAATATGGAGCAGTGTCCCTGAAGGAAGTGCACAGGAGAACCATTTTATTGAAATAAACACTTGTATATACCAAAGGAAAAAAGCGAGCCTCTCATTTTATCCAACAACTGGTGAGTAAAGCTGTGGTACCTCCACAAAAGACACTCTTTTAGATAGCGAAGTATCACCTGGCCCCCCACGGAAAATCAGCGGAGACAAGGACTAATGCCAAATTAAGGACGTTGCCCTTCCCTCTGTATCAGAGGAAGCACGGCGACGACGCCTTTGTAGGACGTTTTTCAGGAGCGGTCTATAGAGATCCCTTCTCCTTTTAAGGACTAGGAGGCTCGGTCCCTGAACTAAACCAACTACAGAACCTAACAACAGTGTGCAGAAACTATAGGGGTATAACATTGCTGAGCACCGCCTATACGATACTCTCCTCTATCTTACAAAATCGAATAGCCCCATACGCTAAAGCCATCATTGGTCTATATCAGTGTGGCTTCATGCCAGCCAAATCAGCGATTGATCAGATATTCACCCTTAGGCAGGTAATGGAAAAAGGATTCCATTATATCATCTCTTCATAGATTTTAAGGCCGCCTACGACAGCATAGCCGGTGTAGAACTATATAATGCCATGACAGCGTTCGGCATTCCAAACAAATTGATACAACTTTGTAGGTTGACCATGACCAACGTAACTAGTCAAGTAAAAATTATGGGATTGCTGTCTAAACCAATAAACATCTTTAATGGACTTCGACAAGGGGGCGGTTTGGCCTGCCTCCTCTTCAACCTGGCGTTGGAGAAAGCAATCCGCGACTCTGGAATCACAACTAGAGGGACTATTATCACCAAGTCCAGCCAGATGCTTCCCTACGCAGATGACATCGACATCATCGGTAGATCCGATTCGGCTGTACAGGACTTCTTCACCCAGATCGAGTAGGCGGCACAAAAACTGGGACTGCACATTAATGGGGGAAAACTAAGTACATGGTGGAAACTTCTGCGAAGAGAAGACCTAACGTTGGTCAAACTATCAGGGTAGTGGATCACGGATTTGAAGTAGTGCAATCCTTTAACTACCTTGGGTCAATAGTATCAGCCGATAACAATATGGAAGAAGAAATACGCGAACGGCTGATTAAATCTAACAAAGCCTACTATGGTCTATCAAGGTTCTTTAATTTCCGAAATGTATCCAGAACATCTAAGCTACTACTGTACAAGACCATGGTCTTACCATTACTCATGTATGGATCCGAGACCTGGGTTCTCAATAAAAGGCACCCTGAGCTCTTAGGCGCGTTCGAGAGGAAGGTCTTAAGGAGAATTGTTGGCCCCGTATGTGAGAGAGGACGATTCCGGAGATGCTACAACCATGAGTTTAACGCGATCTACCTCGAAGCTAACGTTATAAGAAAAATTAAGCTCGATAGACTCCGGTGGACGGGACACCTTGCTCGAATGAGCGAAGAGGAGCCTGTCCGGAAAGTACTTTGTGGCAGGATGTATGGAAGGAGATTGCGAGGCAGACCTTGTCTGCGATGGAAGGATGGCGTAGACCAGGACGCCCAGAGCCTGGGAGTCCCAAACTGGATGACATCAGCTCGAAATCGAGACCGGTGGAGACTGGATCCCGGTTGTAGTGCCGATGATGATGATGATCATGATGATGATATAACACCTAACTGCAATATTATTCCACTCTAATCCTAGAAAAGCAAAGTCAATGTAGACTGGCTGATGATGCAATTATTCTACCAACAGAACTTTCTAAGTCTTGAGATTTTTGCAATAAAGGTTTCTACGTACGTTTCGTACACATATATTTGCAACACTGAATACTTTCATATCATCGAACTTCAAAAATTTTATTTTTAGGTGCCTACTTCCAAATCTCACACGTTTAAATTCCTTGCTACATTTGCTATGATGCCGAGAGCTAAAGTTCTGGTGTACGTGGTTATAGACGACGAACTGGTTTACGATGAACAGGAGGTAGAATTGGGGCAAGACCTCGTGAACTTTGTGCGAATCGAAGCTCCATACAAAGCTCCACCTGGACAAGATATAGACATAACTATCACAACTAAACCTCATTCATATATAGGACTCATGGCAGTTGACCAAAACGCTATTAACATTCGATCTGGTAGGTCTTGGAAGTTTTCCTTTCATCCTATCTCCACTTTATTACAATTTATTCAAACTTTTCCAACCTAGGTAATGATCTTACATTCTCCAAGATTGTGTCAGGCTTAAATAAATACGATCTACGCGATACCAATACAATACAGCCCTCGCCAGGAAAACACTCGGGCGTGATAATAATGGCAAACGCCGATTACATCATAAGCAATGGTAACCAAACTTTACAAGATATTTTAGAGAAATCCTTCTAAATAAACAGAATTCCAGACACCGAAACATCATCAGTGCCCACAATTCTGTTAGAAGAAAACGAATCTAAGCAAACAGAAATCAAGAAAACTGATATTGGGCCGGCTCATAAATTCGAAGTGAATACAAGACCCCCTCTAGCGGGCCCATACGCGTTCAGTCGGATACCCAAGCCGTTTTGGAACCGTCCACGAGTGCATGTTATGCAGGATGTAGTGGACACATGGCTGTTTTTAAATATCTCATCGGGGTAAGATGGTAATTCAATTTAAATGTTTTTTTTTAATTTCTTTTTTGTTAATAGGAATGAGGGTCGTACCACAATCCACAAACGTCTTCCAAGTCAAATGCGATCTTGGGTATTGACTGGCTTCTCCCTGGATCCTGTGACTGGACTAGGCCTTTCGAAGCCACAGAACATACTGCAGTCTTTCAGGGATTTCTACATCACCACCGACCTTCCTTATTCTATAAGAAAAGGAGAGATTATTGCGATTCCATTTGTAGTTTTCAACAACATGGACAAAGATCTCGATGTAGAAGTGACATTCTATAACACAGCACAAGAATTCGAATTTCCACATCTAGAAAACAAGTTGGAACCGGCACCAAGTGAGTATCTGATTTAATATCATAGCAAGGTCACTCTACTAAACAGGATTTGTTTTTCCTTTAATAGAAAGTGATTTGTATATCAGACGATTTGTTAATGTTCCTGCTAAGTCAGCCACTCCACTTTCGTTCATTGTCAAACCCAAGAAAATCGGGCATATAGCTATTAAGGCAGTAGCGAATACACAACTAGCTGGAGATACAGTCGAAAGATCACTCTTGGTCGAACCTGCAGGGGCTACAATCCGAGTCAACCGGGGCTACCTACTAGATCTTAGCACAAAACCCGATTTTAAGAAGAACATGACAATCGACATTCCAAAAAATGTTATTCCTGAATCCACCACGATCGAGGTGTCCGTAGTGGGTGATCTCATCGGCAGCGTTATCAAAAACGTGGAAGATCTTGTAAAACTTCCTTCCGGTTGCGGTGAACAAACGATGGTGAATTTTGTTCCTAATATTTTGGTGCTAAGGTACTTACAGGTAAGTGAATTTGTACCTATCAATCGTCTGCAACTCATTTTGATCGAAATTGTAGAGGATAAAACAGCTATCTCCAGCTGTCGAAAATCGATGTAAACAGTTCTTAGAGTTTGGCTATCAGCGGGAGCTTTATTATCGCCACAAAAACGGAGCATTTAGCGCTTTTGGAAAATCAGAAAAAAATAGTAGCACCTGGCTTACAGCCTATGTGGCCAGATCTTTCCGCCAAGCAAGCGTTTACACCGAAATCGATGAGCATGTGATCAAATCTGCATTGGAATATTTAGCAATGATCCAGAATTCGAATGGAAGCTTCTCCGAACTGGGTGATGAATTTTTCGACTGGGATGAGCAAGGCGTGAGTTTGACAGCCTTCACCGTGCTGGCGTTTATGGAAAATTCAGTATGTACTCGACTTTGATAAAAACCATAACTCTCAGGTGTTAATTATATACCTTCTAGGACTCCTATTCTGAGTATAAGAATCTAATTGGCCGAGGCTTGGATTATATCGCGCGTAGCTTAGATACGTCTAACGACACATATGCCTTAGCAATAGGGTCTTATGTTCTGGCACTTGCCAATCATGGAGCTAAAACAGCTTTCATTCAGCTATTGGACAGCATGGCTAACTATGAGGATGGTAAAAAATGGTGGAATAAAACAGCTCCGGAGAGCGATAAAAAAAATCCATGGTACAATCGCACGCGATCAGTAGACATTGCGATTTCATCGTATGCAGCGATGGCTCTGTTAGAAAATAATCTCATAGCAGATGCTCTACCGGTCCTTAGTTGGTTAGTAGATCAACGTAATATATTCGGAGGATTTGCATCATCAATAGACACTGTTCTTGGATTGGAAACTTTGATTCGATTTTCCGAGAGGACTTCCAGTCAAGGGACGAATGCTCGTGTTACATTCAACTATGGGCAAGGTGCTGAAACCGAAATACATGTAAATGCTGAAAATGCCATAGTTCTGCAGTCATACCAATTGCCGACAAGTGTAAGGAACCTTACGATTTCCGCTAGTGGCCGTGGTGCAATTCTCGCTCAAGTTTCCTACAAATACAACACAAATGTAACTGGTGCTTGGCCCAGATTTATCTTAGATCCACAAGTAAACCGGATATCACATGCAAACTACTTACACTTATCCATATGTACAAGGTAAGCGAAGGATACTAAGTTGAGTGTGCAAATTTTTTTTTAATAAAGTATAAACTTTGCCTCCTGCGAGCTATCACTTGCCAAACACCTGACCATGGTGTTGCTACATTCATGGTCTTACATCTTTTTTCAAAATGTTCATCCTCTATAATGTTGACTTTAACTTTAAAACTTCTAAGCTAAACTCTTCATCCCATTTGATTCGTCTAATATCTTTCTTCAAAAATCGTATTTCTATTTCATTTTCAATAACATTGACTAAAATGTTAAGCCGTCTGGACCAAATTGTTGATTTTAATTAATTGGCAGATATTGCAATAGACCTAGGCTCAATCCTCTCTTTCAGTTATCCACATTACATCGGTTTCAATTGCTTTAGTAATTTCGGAATTTGTTCTAGTTTAATTCGATAGTTACTTTTTAAATTCTACCCTCCGCGCCAACTGCTGAAACATGCAAACATTTAAATAATTATAAGTTCTAACCGCGTCCCTTATATATTTAATTGTTCCATTGTTCTTCAGCAATATTTCATCCGCAAACCACACTTAACACCTATTAAATTATTATTATTATTTACTGGCCTGTAGGAACCCGGAAGTTCATGACCTCACCGACTCGGCTCCGCCATTGTTCCCTGTCCTGTGCGCTCTCCTTCCACGTTCGATCATTCGATCCGATCTCCTTGAGGTCCAATCTAACATTGTCCTCCCATCTTCGTCGCGGCCGTCCTGTCGGTCTCTTCCCCGTTAGTTTACCGTCAAGAATTCTATGCACGGTCCTATCATCGTCCATTCGCGCTACGTGTCCGGTCCATCTTAATCTTCGCGACTTGATTACTCTCACTATTGTAGGTTTGCGGTATAACACCTATTACATACAAATTTAAACTGTAACGACGTTCAAAAACATTGTAAGGAATCTTGTCTTCAATAAGTAATGAGTTCGATTAAAAAAATACACACTTGGATTTATCTCTATAATATAAAAAAGGTAAATGTATTATACAAATATGTCAGGGGGAACACCATGCATATATCATGATAAATAAAAAACGCATAACCGGGTTCGCTCTCGAGGCTCTACCCACGCTCGACTGGTGACGGCATTTTGTAACATCAGGGGCATCGGTTTCACCAATATGGATCTAAACGCCGTTCACTAATATTTGCAAACAACGAAACCTGATAGCCTTGCCCTAATTGAGACCCAGGTCGATTCGTCAACTGATTCGACATATCTTCGTTGCTCAGGATACGACTTACATTCGAGATTCCGTTTCAAGGGTGCAGTCTGCGTCTTCGTGCGGTCCGATCTGACTTGACAGAGGATGGAGGCGTTGGAACCCAATAATATGAACATCATATGGTTAAAGGTCGTGCTGAGGAATTCTGTTAAATTTCTTTGTTGTCTTAACCGGAATAACCGGCCAACGCAGCTTCGTCATGAATAGAGGTATGGGGCTGCTAACCGGGACGATTTGCGAGATTTCTTCGCATTCTTACTATTGTTGAGGTCCAGCGCCGTGCTTCCTCGGTTGAGGGAAGAGCGGGGACCTTTTATTTTTTTTTCATTTATTAAAACTCGATGGTTGCAACCAGAAATTTACTAACTGGAAAACCCATTTATTTTCACAGGTCAAGACGAAGTATACTTTATATATATGTATATTGATTTCTTATACATTTCTAAGATTTGTTTAAAATGTTCAACTTAATCCGAACGAACTTTATGAACTCAATTTTTTCTATTTCTATTTTTTCTTTTGTGACTTTTCACATGAATCAATTTGGACGAAAATCCAAGTTGCTATGTTTTTGAATAAATAAAAAGGTGCAGGTTATTAAGTGTGCTGTAACTGGTAATATTGTGAATGCTTATGAATGGTATGTATTAAGTGAGAATGTAATATATGTTAAGTGAAGTTTTTAAGGATGTGTTAGGAGATTCAGTGTTAAATTTAATAAGGGTAGTATTCTGGAATACAACACTATGGTCGGAGGTGTGCTTTGGAGACTCTAGTGTTAACGCTTGCGCGGTGGCGCTCACAGAAATTATTCTTCTCGGGATGCAGATCTACATTCCACATTCCATTTAACGAAGTTCATCTGATAAACCGTGGTTTGACAAAAAATGCGAGCAGATTACAGCGGCAAAACAGAGATTTTAAGCAATGGCGCTCCAACCCCACCGACGTTAACAGAATGAATTTTGTTAGAATCAGAAACGCGTGAAACCAAGCGATTGATAACGCGAAGAAAGCTCACAACGATAGAGTGACCAATAAGCTCCTTCGGTGCCCGACTGCTTCCCGCTCCAAAAGCTGGAAAAAGCTGTCAACAGTAACTTCGCTTCCTCCTCTTTCCCTCCGTTGGTGGCAGACAGCGGGACGTTGGTCACAAATTCAAAGGATAAAGCTGTGTTCGCGAATTTATTTTCCGCGAAAATTAAAACCTTGATCCCGGTCTTTTGGAGCCACCTGTGATCGCGCCGGTACGGTCTTCCATGCGGGATATGAGATTTCGCCCGCGTACTGTTCAACGCATTCTACGTGAACTGGACTGTAGGAAGGCAACCGGCCCGAACGGAATACCAGCAATAGTCCTTAAGAACTGTGCTCCAGAACTATCGCCGGTTCTTGGCAGATTCTTCCGCTTATCTTATCCACGGAGGACCTTTCCTGCCTGCTGGAAAATCGCTCGAGTTCAGCCAATCCCAAACACGGGAAAAAAAGTGTTTCCCCCAAAATTACCGTGCAATAGCATTATTGTCTATGTAATCTGAGGCGATGGAAAAAGTCATCAATACTGAGTTAGTTACTTCTTTGGAGTGCAACGGACTTCTGAATGATCGTCAATACAGCATCCATGGCAGGCGGTCGACGGAAGACCTTTTGACACTTATAACCGATATATGGACATCTCCGATTGAGCGGCATGGTGAGTCAATGGCGGTCGTATTGGATATCTCCGAGGCTTTTGACCGCGTCTGGCACTGGGTATTGCTAAGCAAACTTTGTTCATATAGACTTTTCCAACAGCTTTGCGACTGGACGAAGGGCTTCCTTGAAAATCGATCGATCCGGTTTGTTGTGGGCGGCAAATGTTCGGATCTGTATCCTGTTAAATCGGGGGTGCCCCAAGGTTCTATTTTGGCTCCAACCTTGTTTTTGCTTCACATAAATGATTCGTTGGAGACAACGGATAACAAAGTGTTCAGTTTTGCGGATGGTAGTACGCTGGTTTCGTCTTTTTCGAGTGATCGGCCGATTGGTGCATCTACGTCACCAGCTGAGATGTAGACAAATTGACTCTCTGAAACAGGATCTAGATAAGGTCCTGCAGTGGGGAGGGCCAATCTCGTCGACTTCAATGCAGCGAAGACACAATATACAACATTCACAAAGAAAAGTGGATCATCGGTTCCACAGCTGATGATGAATGACCGGGCCCATGAATCTGGGGAAAGCATGAAATTGCTTGGCGTCATGGTCTGTGGGAATGCGGGAGCTATCTTTTTAGAGCCAAGAAATATTTTACTCCGGCCCAACTTCTTCTCCTGTATAAATCCCAAATTAGACCCGCGCTCGAATATTGCTCTCATGTTTGGAGCTCGGCTCCTAAACGTACCCTCGACCTATTTGAGAGCATACAGAGACGAGCGATCCGCCTGATCGGGGACCCGGCGCTGACGTCGGGGCTGCAGTCGCTATCACATCAAAGACGTGTAGCCGAGCTCTGTCTGTTTTACAGATATTATCACGGGTACTGTTCTTCGGAGATTCGTGGTATTATTCCACGCAATTCAGCTTATATGCGCTCCATAAGACAGTCCGACGGCTCGCACCAGTTTGCGGTTCATCTCTCGACGGCACGTCCATCCCTGCATCAGAACTCGTTCCGTTACAGAGCGGGGAAGCTGGAGTGTTCCTGGAGCGTTACAACCTGCAACTATTCAAAAAGAACTGCAACAGTTATTTGATGGCATCTCGGGGCGCCCACGGCGGTATAGGTTCGCCTCTCCCGAGAGAAGTGTAATAAAAAAAAAAAAAATTCAAATGCCCGGTAGTCAGTTGTCAAAAGCATAAATATTTTTGGTTTGTTTATAATCCACAGTTAATTGATACAAAGTACGAGGGTGAATCAAGTATAACCGGTATTTGTACTTTTATTCTTACCAACAAGTTGCGAGCGAGATAATCTTCTGCGAGGCTGTTGTTTGGTTTATGAAGAGTAGGAGAACCGGCTTGGCTAGCGGTTGTGCTAGCAAACAAGAGGTACATACGTCTGTTGCGCAACGGATTATTATAAAAATTTTACCAAATGAGGGCATTAACCCTCGGAAATAGTTTCTCGATTGAAGACGTGGTTTGATGATGATACAGTGTCTCAGAACCGTGTGTATACGTCGGCCAGAGAATTTAAAAGTGGGTGAAAGTGTATCGAAAACGAAAGACATGATCGCCGCCCAAAACAACTCATACTGATGACAACATCCGTGCCGTTCGAGAGCTTATTGAAAGTGACGGATTGAACACTTCCATAGCTGATACACACTTCTGATGAGATTTCTCCAACAGTTAAGCGGCGATCACTTTCAATAAACTCTCGAACGACACGTATGTTGTCATCTGTACGGCTTGTCCTTGACCCTCGATCACGACTTTCATTTTCGATACGTTCTCGCCCACTTTAAAATTCTCTGGCCGTCGTATATAGTGTAATGGTCGTAATTGTTTATATGCTTTCCAGTTGATGTTTTCCGTCAGGGCTCTCTAAATGTCAAAGTGATCTCCGGCCGAAGTGAGAAAGGGTTTTGTCGTCTGGGGGGAATGTTTTGATGTCCAGGCGGATTGGAAAGAGAGTTATGTTGCCCGAGAGAAATATTTTTATATAAAATAAAAATATAAGTCCAAATTCTTTTCGTTTTGTGTGAATTAGTGTGTGCAAATCTACGTGTACACTTACAAATCTTTTAGTACAACTTCCAAAGGTGTGTGTACCCCCATAATTTTAACAAGCATGGTGAAACATATATCTATATTTAGGAAGAGATGGAAGGTATCCCATTCTTTTTACAGACATTAATCAAAAAAATTACCATGAATTTTAGGTAATAATATTTTGAGTTAAACTTTATCACTTTATGTTAAACTCGCCGCCGTGTTCAATCGCATATCGATTCTGCCCCACATATTATAAAGGTTGTTCTCTCATTATAATATTATAATGTCCGATTTTATAGTAAAAATTTAAAAGCCAATATTATTTTTCCGTACATTTTTATTCAGTCAAAATGGGTTCAATGGCATCTATGAAATTTAACGTTCTTGGACAGATGTTCACTCGAGAACTTCTTATTTCCGATTGAGCCAAAAGCCGTCATTTCATGCGGTGTAACGCAATATTTATTGGCCTCTAAGAACTCGGAGGTTTATGACCTCACCTGTGCTATCGTTCGCTGCCCTGTGCACTCTCCTTGCACCTTTGACCATCCGACCCGATTTCCTCAAGGTCAAACCTAACATTGTCCTCCCATCTCCGTCGCGGCCGTCCTGTCGGACTCTTTCTCGTCGATCTACCGTCAAGAGTTCTACGCACGGTCCTATCGTTGCCCATTCGCCCCACATGTCCGGCCCTTTTTATTTCGCACGACCTGGTTACTTTCACTGTTTTAGGGTTGCGATATAACCAATTCGCGATTGTGGAGTTCTCTCCATTGTGCTCCCGCTTCGTCATATTTACCGCTAAAAATACTCTTTAAGACTTGATTCTCAAATAAGCGGAATTTGGTTTCTTCCCGTTTTATGAGAGCCCCTGTTTCACATCCGCATAGAACAATCGGCACGATTATGGTTATAATATGGTAAAGTTTTTTCCTTGCAACTGCGTCGTATGGTTTTTTGAAGTCAATGAAACGTTTATGAACCATCTCTCTGTATTCTCACTTTTTTTCTAACAATTGTTTTGCTGTGAACACTTGGTCGCTTGTTGACCGGTTCCTACGGAATGCACACTGATAGTCTCCCAATATTTCTTTTGCATACGGTGTGATTCTCGCCAGTATGACATTTGTTCGTATTTTATATGTAATTGGAAGCAATGATATTCCTCTGTAGTTTTAGCAATCGGATCTATCGTCGTTTTGAAAAGTAGGGGTGACTATTGAAGTTTGCCATTCTTCGGAGTGACTTCTTCGTCCCATATTGTTTTGATTATTTGGTGGATCATCTTACCGGTTGCCTCTCCTCTGTGCTTCATAAGCTCTGTCGGTATGCAGTCAACTCCGCGAGCCGTGTTGTTTGTCAGTCTATTTTATTGTTTTTACACAATTTTATTGAATGAGTTTACAAATTCGTTGACTACCGTTTCCACCTTGTCACGATATTTTTTGTTTCTGTGACCCAGCAACCATCTGCGTCTCGAATTATTTCGGCTGTCTTTCGATGCACGTTTTTAATTGAATTTATGCCGACATACATTTGTGGGGAAGAAGTATGTACCTAACAAGGGCACGAGATTCCCTTCTTCCGCCATCAACGAAAGATCTGCCGAAGGCCACTAGAAAAACACAAAAAGGGGCTCCACAGCACAATGTCCACAAATGTAACAAAGAAACACGCTCAGGAACTGCAGCACAGGAGAAGAGTCAAGTAAAACACACTGATTGCCGGTATATGTTGAAAAGGTCTATTCATTTTTAATTGTATCCTAGGTTTACACAAACTAAACGCACACTCTACGCTCGATTAGACGGAACGTAATTAATAATTCGATGGTATTACTTTTAAGCGATAACTCACGACAAATTCTCGACTCGGTTTAATTACGCTACTCCGCCGCGCGAGGTGGTGGCAAACGACTTAAAGATTCAACCCACTTTGAGGTGAGTTTGATGGTGTGGTGAAAAGGAAATGAAATTTCCTTCGACCAGTGACCAATGGAAGCCGATCTCTGGAACGCGGTGGTGTATGTGTGTGTTCGTACCCATCACCCTGTTTATCGATGCGTTTAGCCAAGGATAAACGGAACCTACAACGAGGAAAAAAAACACAGGAGAAACGACATACGGCATCTTTCGGTAATTAGGGTCTACTGTCTAAATAGCAGCCACTCATTAGATGCTAAAAGGGATTGCGATAATTTATACAATAGAGATCGTATATCGTCTCTCTGCCGACTGGGAAAATCGGATTCTTTTGTTTGCATATGTTTATGCTATTGAATCCAATCCGACGGCAAAGTGCGACGTCGGTGATTGTTTGAAGATTCAAATAAAGAAATATTTCCGGGAGTAGTGCTTGCAGCTGAATCAATAGTTGCAAGTCTTCGGAAAGTAATTCAGATGGGTACACAATGAGGGTTGTGTATACCATCTGTGTCAATTATGCATGGCATCTATAGCGACGCCAGAATCGAACTATAGTGTGAATATCTACACTAATTGAAAATCCGGTTTTTAGGTCGCTAATGCAGAAATCCATTGATAATGTATGAACGTCCATGTAGGAAAAACTCTTTGCAGGCATTTCCAGGTAATGGATTGAAAACCATTAACTATCCTTGGGACGGGAATGTTTTCAGGTGCCCATGCAAATGCGTTGGCGAGAAACAATGGGAGTTGGGTTGTAATAATGGGGGTTCTGTCTGATATGTTAAGAAAGAAATCTTACGGAGAATTGTATGCCAAGGGATGCATGAAAGGTAACTTTTCTTTTACAGATTTGATCTCTTTAATGCGTGGGGCGTTTGAGATGCTAATGCGATTGCATTAGTGAAATTGGGAGAATGGATGAAAGTTATGGGGGTTTTTCAGGCAAGCGAACCGTGGGGTTTGGCGGAACCGCCACACATTTCTTTGATGCTCTTTGCTCTAACATTTTCTAAAAATTGTTCGATTCGATTCTCCTGACATTCACTTTTTTTCCGTATGAAAAGTCTCGTTGTTACTTTTCGAATCGTCGCGTATCTTTTTGCTTTGACTTCATAATATCTTTGTAAGTGGATCATCCTGAGGCGTGTACATTGTTCTTTCGTTTGACCGGCACTCATCATCAAACCAAGGTTTGGACTTTTTTTAAATCCTACAACCTTTGGGTTGTTTGTTTGATTTCGTCTCTGATTGATGTCCATTTAATGTCCACATTATTGGTTTCCTCTTCCTCACTATTCCTATTCTCTAGAATGCTAAACCTATTCGTTAGTTCGTCTTGATATTCAGCCCTTTTGCGCAGGTCTTTTAGTTTATTAATGTCGTGCTTTTTGCTCTTGTGACTGTCCATGTCGGTTTGCTGCGAGCCGACTTCTAATTTTGCCTCTCCCTAGAAGATGATCTGAGTCGCAATCTACTCCTCTATATGATTTTACGTCAAGGTTGTTCGGATGGTGTCTTTTGTCTATGAGGAAGTGGTCTATTTGATCACGCGTTACGCCATCGGGTGATATCGATGTGACCTTATGAATTCCCTTGTGCTTGAAAATCGTGATTTACGCTACCAGATATTTTGACGATGCGAATGTGATAATTCGAATTCCATTGTCGTTTGAATTGTCATGTAGGCCTTTTTTGCCAATAGTTGGTTGGAAGATATCTTCTTTCCCAATTTTCGCGTTGAGGTCCCCAAGGAGGATTTTAACATCGAATGATGAAATCCATCAAATAGTTCCTCTAGTGTCTCATAGAACGTGTCTTTCGTCTCTTCGCCGGTCGCGTACGTTTATAAGCACATAAATAAACCACGGGCGCTGTATTTTTAGAACCGACATTCTGTCATTAAACAATTGGACGTCTTTTACTTGGGGTGTATCCTTACTTGGGGCGTAATCTTAAATACAATGGAGCCCACTCCGAAACAATGTTTATCGGCACCTCCCCACGCAACAGTGAATCCGTTGGATCAAGTATTAGGTTTGCTAATCGGATCTGCTGAAGCGCGACAATGTCCATTTTATACTGTTCCGGGATATCTATGACCGTTGGTATCGCGCCTGGTTTATATAACGTTCGGACATTCTATAAGCCAACGCGGATATCTCTTGAAATTGTAGTTACTTCAATTTTCCATATTATTGGGATGCCATCTACCTTTATTTACAGTAAACTGAAGAATATTTCAAAAATGAATCAACAGATGGCACCATTTGTTTTTCTTATTAAAAGATCTGTATAAATAAATAAATAAATAAAAATGCAAATTACCGTTTTTATTCGTTTAACTTACATCACTATATTTCTCACCATCTCGATAGTCTGACTATAAAAATATTGCAGAAATATCGTCTTCGAATATATATCATAACATTCCTTTTGACTACCATCCTGGGGGAAGAATTTCAGAAAAGGGCACATGTTATTACAGTTCACATATAGTTAACAATAAGTTAAATAAGAGTTTAATTCAACCTGCATACAGTAAATAAATCCATAACTTCAAAAAATCCATGAGAAAATGACACTACACTTCCGAACAGTCAAAGATAGTTTTAAGACTTCTTGTCCAGGATAAGTCTTGGTGGATTATATAAGCTTTCTATATTTATCTATTAAGTATTAATACTAATAATAAATGCTGATTTTTGGCTCATTACAGTTTCGTCACTATACAGGGCGGTGCTAACAAATCTAATATGGCGGTAATGGAAGTTAGCTTACCAAGCGGTTTTACAGTTGACCTTGATACGTTACCATCCTTGGAAGGAAATGGAAGAATCCAGGTAAGTTTAACTCCGTTCATTGTTTAGTAGGCCAACTATGACTTTAAAAATGATGTTTTAGAAAGTAGAAACTGATAAACGCGATACGGTTGTTATCATATACTTTGACTACTTGGATTCGAAGGAAATCTGTCCAACGCTGGACGCCTACAAAACCCATAAAGTGACAAAACATTCGCCATCACCGGTTATGATATATGATTATTACGACACAGGTAAGAAAGTTATTTTTCTTCCGACGAATTCAATTATTTTAATTGGACGTTATTTGTTTGTTCATTAAATTATTTTATCGAAAATGTTCGAGGCGCTTTTAATTTATGACAGATTTAGTATTTTCCGCGAGTGCACTTTTATTATTCAGAGAGTTAACAAAATATGTGGTTTTAAAAAAAAAACGACCAATGGTTCAAAATGCGTGATTTTGAAAGGGTTCGAATAGAACCGCCAATTTTAGCATAATTGCGAAACATATAAACATATTTATTTCCACATTTGAAAACAATCAAATCCACATCCTCACTAACAAGGTTATGTCAGAGTTTTTCATTACGAATCTTCTTCAAAAGATAATGGTGAGGAAACATATGACCAGGCAAACCATTCTACATTCGTGTGGTTCGACTGAAGAATGACTGTCTATGTTTACACGTTTCTTTGGATATTGATGTGAACTTGTGCCCGCTGTGATTGATGTATATAGCGGGAGAATATTTAGAAAGACTGAAAGTGTTCACTAAATTCAGTTGAGCCATAATTCGATTTATGAATCGAGTTAATTCGAGTGCCAAGAATAGATAGCACCTTGGCTTCTACGCTGAAGTTCCATTCATTCAAAATGGGTCTACGTAGGAATTCGTTTTTAATGAGCAGAGTAAGCAGAGGAAATGGAATTGTACTTGGTTAGAAAATGTCCATAGTCGTAAATTGTTAAGATCGGAATTCAGTCAATTGGTCATATTATGGTGTGTGGTGGTGTATGATCGAGCGATTTCGAATGAGTGTTGCGGTATCATCGGAAAACTTCATGAATTCAGTTATGAATAATAAACAAGAAAATCAGTGTCGACAGTAGATAAACGAGTAACGATCAAATTTTCTCGACTACTTTTTTAAATACCCACTCAAGCAGTGTATGAAATGGTTTTACTACCCGTAAAGTACCTCATAAGTAAGATCTCCTGTCGACCTATTGCCGCGAAATCCTTATTGGCGGAATCATTTAGCCACTCATATTTCGAAAGTTGACGATTAATGAACGATTCGACAACTTACGATAAAAAGAAACTATATGAAAGGATTTCTTATATTTGTTATGTTGATATGTTATATTTGTTAATTAATTTTTTTTTTGTCTTTACGGCTCCCCGAATGATGATCGACCGGCGACATTTTTCGAACATCTTTCCCATACCGTCGACTGGATACAGATCAACCCTCCAGCTTCTGAAATTTTAGTCCTTGGCGACTTTAATGTGCACAATTCCGGCTGGTTGGTACATTCTAAGAGAACCGTCGAGGCTGGGAGGCTGGGGAGATGTTCGCTGTTACCCACAATCTGATTGAACTTGTGGAGCAATTTACCTAAGTACCGGATGCCCGAGGCGATTATGCGAACACCGTTTTGACATCCGAACCGAGTATTTATACCGTGGAGGTTTCTCCGCCACTGGGAAACTCAGATCACTACTTGGTATCTGTCGTGCAAGCACTTGCATTTCAAGCGAAAAACTGCCCTAGGCAGCTTCGCCATATATGGAAGTATGAGGCTGCTAACTGGGACGATTTGCGAGATTTCTTCGCATCCTTTCCATGCTCGGAGGTGTGCTTCGGAGACTCCGATGCTAACGCTTGCGCGGAGTCGGTAAAAGAGATTATTTTTCTCGGGATGGAGATCTACATTCCACATTCCATCAAAGGAAGTTCATCTGATAAACCGTGGTTTGACAAAAAATGCGAGCAGATTACAGCGGCAAAAATAGAGCCAACTAAAGTTAACAAAACGAATTTTGTTAGAATCAGAAACGCGTGCAACCAGGTGATTGATACCGCGAGGAAAGCTCACAAGGACAGAGTGACCAATAAACTCCTTCGGTGTCCGACTGGTTCGCGTTCCTTCTGGTCAATGGCAAAAACTGTCAGCAGTAACTTCGCTTCCTCCTCTTTCCCTCCGTTGGTGACAGACAGCGGGACGTTAGTCATTCAAAGGATAAAGCTGATGTGTTCGCGAATTTATTTTCCGCGAATTCAAACCTCGATTCCGGTCTTTTAAAGCCACCTGTGATCGCACGGTCTTCCATGTGGGATGTGAGATTTCGCCCGTGTACTATTCAACACATTCTACGTGGGCTGGACTGTAGGAAGGCAACTGGCCCAGACGGAATATCAGCAATAGTCCTTAAAAATTGTGCTCCAGAACTAACGCCGGTTATTGGCAGACTCCTCCGCTTATATTATGCACGGAGGACCTTTCCTGCCTGCTGGAAAATCGCTCGAGTTCAGCCAATCCCAAAGACGGGAAAAAAGTGTCTCCCACAAAATTACCGTCCGATAGCATTACTGTCTATGTTATCTAAGGCGATGGAAAAAATCATCAATACTAAGTTAGTTAAGTATTTGGAGTGCAGCGGACTTCCGAATGATCGTCAATATGAATTCCGTGGCTGGCGGTCCCCAGGAGACCTTTTGACACTTATAACCGATATATGGACATCTGCGATTGAGCGGCATGGTGAATCAAGGGCGGTCGCATTGGATATCTCCAAGGCTTTTGAGCGCGTCTGGCACGGGGCATTGCTGAGCAAACTTCGTTCATATGGACTTTCCCGGCAGCTTTGCGACTGGATGAAGAGCTTCCTCGAAAATCGATCGATACGGGATGTTGTGGGCGGCGAGTGTTCGGATCTGTACCCTGTAAATTCGGGGGTGCCGCAAGGTTCTATTTTCGCTCTAACCTTATTTTTGCTTCACATAAATGATTTGTTGGAGACAACGGATAACAAAGTGTTCAGTACGCTTGTTTCCTCCTTTTCGAATGTTCGGCCGATTGGTGCATCTATGTTGCACCAGCTGAGATGTAAACAGATTGACTCTCTGAATCAGGATCTAGATAAGGTCCTACAGTGGGGAAGAGAAAATCTCGTCGACTTCAATGCAGCGAAGACACAATATACAACATTCACAAAGAAAAATGGATCATCGGTTCCACAGCTGACAATGAACGGCCTGACCCTCGAATCTGGAGAAAGCTTGTAATTGCTCGGCGTCACAGTCTGTGAGAATGTATCATGGCATAAACACGTGTCGAGCATCGCCAGGTCACCCTCAGGAAAACGGAGTTATTTTTTTAAAGCCAAGAAATATTTTACTCTGGCCCAACTTCTCCTGTGTAAATCCCAAATTAGACCAGCACTCGAGCATTGCTCTCATGTTTGGAACTCGGCTCCTAAACATACCCTCAACCTACATGAGAGCATACAGAGACGAGCCATCCGCCTGATCGCGGACTCGGCGCTGACGTCGGGACTACAGCCACTATCACATCGAATGCGAGTAACCGACCTCTGCCTATTTTACAGATATTATCACGGGTACTGTTCTTCGGAGATTCGTGGTATTGTTCCACGCAATTCGGCTTATATGCGCTCCACAAGACAATCCGACGGATCGCACTAGTTTGCGGTTCATCTCCCGACGGCGCGAACATCCCTGCATCATAACTCGTTCCGTTACAGAGCGGGAAAGCTGTAGATCATTCAAAAGTCCCTTGCGCTCCAAATAATTAATTAACTCGACATTGATAACCTTTTCCATCACCTTACCAGCAGATAAGAAATGTCCTCCGTACATAAAATAGTAGGAAGAGCCTGCCAAGAACCAGCAAGAGTTCTGGAGCACAATTCTTAGGGACTACTGTTGATATTCCGTCCGGTCGGTTGTCTTTCTACAGATCTGTCACCCTTACTCCAGGGTATTACGCGTCACCGTGCCCATTGGATGGCTTGCAGCCATGGGTATACCGGGTGTTATATAACGGCTCCTCTCCCACACCGAGTCGAATCAGAGCAGTAAGCAGACCTTACCATATCAAAACTGGGCTCTCATATGACGGACTATTTGAAACCCCAACACTTGTGGGAACATGGGGACGTGGAATGTTCGAACATTATAGAAACCAGGCGCTATACAAACGGTTGTAGAGAACGCGAAACAATACAATACGGGAAATTCGACTCCCACGTCAAGTAATCGAAACCAACGGCTTTGGAGGTACCGACACACATAACCTCGGAACTGGCTTCATCATAAGCAATAAGATTACGCACTATGTAAAAGATGTGTGATTTATTAATAACCGAATGTCGGTGCTAAAAATATGGAGCCCATGCTACAATTATGTAGTTCTAAACGTACATGCCCCAACAGAATCTACGGACGAAGAAACGATGGACACGTTCTACGAGACCCCAGAGGAGGTATTTAATGGGATTTCATTATTCGATGTTAAAATCCCTCTCAGGGACCTCAACGCAAAAATTGGAAAGGAAGATATCTTCCAACGAACTAAGGGTAAAGAAAACCTACACGACGTTTCAAATGACACTGGAATTCGAATTATCACGTTCGCAGGGTCAAGAGATCTGGTAATGTAAAAATCACGATGTTCAACCACAAAAGAATGCATACGGTCACATGGATATCATCTGGCGTAACGCGTAACCAAGTAGACCACTTCCTTATAGACAAAAGACACCATCCGAACAACCTTAACGTAAAATCATATAGAGGAGTAGATTGCGACTCCGATCATCTTCTAGGGAGAGGCAAAATTAGAAGTCGGCTCCCAGCAAACCCGCATGGGCAGTCAGAAGAGCAAAAATCTCGACATTGATAAACTAAAAGACTTGCGCAAAAGGGCTGAATAACAAGACGAACTAACGAATAGATTTAGCATTCTAGAGAATGTGACCAGTGGGGGAGAGGAAGCATACACCCCAAGTAAAAGACGTCCAATTGTTTAATGACAGAATGTCGGTTCTAAAAATACAGCGCCCGTGGTTTATTTATGTGCTTATAAACGTACACGACCGGCGAAGAGACGAAAGACACGTTCTATGAGACGCTAGAGGAGCTATTTGATGGATTTCATCATTCGATGTTAAAATCCTCCTTGGGGACCTCAACGCGAAAATTGGGAAAGAAGATATCTTCCAACCAACTATTGGCAAAAAAGGCATACATGGCAATTCAAACGACAATGGAATTCGAATTATCACATTCGCATCGTCAAAATATCTGGTAGCGTAAATCACGATTTTCAAGCACAAGGGAATTTATAAGGTCACATGGATATCACCCGATGGCGTAACGCGTGATCAAATAGACCACTTCCTCATAGACAAAAGACACCATCCGAACAACCTTGACGTAAAATCATATAGAGGAGTAGATTGCGACTCAGATCATCTTCTAGGGAGAGGCAAAATTAGAAGTCGGCTCGCAGCAAACCGACATGGGCAGTCACAAGAGCAAAAAGCACGACATTAATAAACTAAAAGACCTGCACAAAAGGGCTGAATATCAAGACGAACTAACGAATAGGTTTAGCATTCTAGAGAATAGGAATAGTGAGGAAGAGGAAACCAATAATGCGGACATTAAATGGACATCGATTAGAGACTTAATCAAACAAACAGCCCAAATGGTATTAGGATTTAAGAAAACAATTAAGTCCAAACCTTGGTTTGACCATGAGTGCAGGGCGGAGATCGAACAACGTAAACGGCTCAGAGTGATTCACTTAGAAAGATATGATGAAGTCAACGCAGGAAAATAGGCGACGGTTCGGAAAGAGACAACGATACTTTTCAGATGGGAAAAATTTGAATGGAAGGAGAATCGAATCAAACAAATTCTAGAAAATGTCAGAGCAAAGACCAGCATATGTATGCCGGCATAAATTCAATTAGAAATGTGTATCGAGAGACCCATGGCTGGCTGGTCACAGAAACAAATAATATCGTGACAAGGTGGAAGTACTTTGGAAACCTGCTTAATGTGCGCAGCCACCAAACACAAATTAACGCACCAGACGTACATACAGCCGAGTCTCAGATACCAGAGACCTCTTCCGAAGTTGTAGGCGCAATAAATCGATTGAAAACAACAAGGCTTCCGGAGTCGACTGGATACCGGCAGAGCTTATGGAGCATGGAGGAGAGGCAACCGATCGAAAGATCCTCCAACTGATCAAAACAATATGGGATAAGGAAGTCACTCCGGAAGAACGAAAAATCTCAATATCTGACTGCAAAAACTACAGAGGAATATCATTGCTGCCAACCACATTCAAAATACTAACAAATGTCATACTGGCGAGAATCACACCATACGTAGAAGAAATACTGGGAGACTGCCAATGCACATTCCATAGGAACCGGTCAACAAGCTACCAAATGTTCACAATAAGGCAACTACTGGAAAAGAAGTGGGAATACGGAGAGACGGTTCACCAACTGTTCGTTGACTTCAAAAAAGCCTATGACTCAGTCGCAAGGCAAAGACTCTATCATATTGTAGCTGAGCTGGAAATCCCGAAAAAATATGCCGCCACCATTCAAATCTGCATGAACGAAAATAAAGGGCGAGTTAAAATAGAAAACCACCTCTCAGAAGTATTTGAAATCCGCGACGGACTAAAACAGTGGGATGGCCTCTCACCATGTCTCTTTAACCTTGACCCCGAGTGTCATCAGAAAGGTACAAGACGACAACATGGACGGATCATTCCTGAACGGGGTCACACAAGTGCTCGCATATGCGGATGACATCGCTGGTTTGGGCGAGAATATAGAAACTGTTAGTAAAGCAGTGAAATCATCATGCAGGCGGCAGAAGAGGTGGATCTAGAAATAACTGAATACAAAACAAAATATATGATTACGCGTGAGCAGGTAGACTTCAGGGAACACACATAAACATCAGGGACAAGATATTTAATAAAGTAAAAGAGTTTAAGTATCCCGGAACAATACTGACGACCAATAATGAAATGTCGAAGGAAATGAACAAAAGACTGCATTCCGGCAACCCTAGTTGGTAAGAAGTCAGAAAACTGCTGAAATGAAAACTGCTATCACGTAATAATCTAATGACATTGCCCGGAAAAAAACAAATCATTATGGAAAATTTAACAAGCCTCAGGACTTGCTAAATAAGGCCAAAACCGGCTCCCGGTTGTAGTGCCGATGATGATGATGATAATCACCTAATAAAAAGCTCCGTGTTTACAGAACCATAATCATGCCGATTGTTCTGTACGGATACAAAACAGGGGCCCTCACAAATCGTGAAGAAATCAAATTCAGGTATTTGAGAATAAAGTTTTAAGGAGTATCTTTGGCGGTAAATATGGTGAAGAAACAGGACAATGGAGGAAACTCAACAACTACAAATTGGAAGAGGTATACCGCAAACCTACAATAGTGAGAATAATCAGGTCGCGAAAATTAAGATGGCCGGACATGTAGCGAGAATGGGCAACGATAGGAGTCCACGTAGAATTCCCGACCGAAGACCAACGGGAGAGAGACGGGTAGGACGGCCGCGACGATGATGGGAGGGCAATGTAAGACGCGACCTTGAGGAGATGGGTTCAGATGGTCGAGTGTGGAAGGAGAGTGCACAGGACAGGCAACGATGGAAAATTTCACTTAAACCACTATGTTTCCCACCAGCTAGGCCAATAAATAATAAAATAATATAATCAATAGTACGCAAGCGAAGTATTTTTTACCTGACAATGTCTACATTGCAGTCAGTTGTCGTCTAATTTTTCTCTGAATGTTTTTGATTTACACAAGACAGTTCAAGTTTGTATTGTTAATAGTCTCCAACTACCCGGAATCGAACCACATATTCGACTTCGATTTTATGATCTTTAGTCTACGTGGCAAAAAAACCCGCATACCAAGTAGGATCACAAGTGTTGTTGTGTCAGCTATAGCATTAGCATCGAATTTACCTTGGCTTTCTAGTCAGCCAAAAACTGAAGACTGTCATTCTCGGCTTTAAACAATAAACGAAAGGCTATGCACTCCTCGCGTGCGAGGCAAGGTTAAGAACATAGACCTCATAAACGTTCACGGACCCAGAGAGGAGTCCCTTGACCACGAAAAAGAACAATTCTACGAGAACGTCGAACGGACCTTCAATGCCTGCCCAAGGTACGACGTGAAAATCGTTCTTGGTGATTTGAATGTGAAAATAGGTCGATCTACCCTGTAGCTAATGTTGTAAGAAAAAGTAAGCTCGGTAGACTCCGGTGCGCGAGACACCTAGCTCGAATGAACGAAGAGGAGCGTTTTACGACGATAGTGAAGAGCGTGTGCCTCGAACCGATGCTATCACTGTTAGAATCACTAAAAGATAGAACCAAAGCTCAACACATCATGCCGCTGCCGCGTGTACGACTTCGATTTCTAAACTCAAGTACATTCGGCTGACGTGGAAATGCTATATTTATTGCTATGGTATAGGGCTTTAATGGGTGTGCTTTTGATTGTTCGACTTGTCTTTTAGGAGGTGTTCTCCACTATTCTTCGTGTTGTTATAGTGTATTAACAATTTGTTTTAATATATAGTTAATATATTTGATATTATTAATATATTTGAGTATAATTTTACAAATCAAGGGTAAGTTGGGGGACTTACTTGTTTTATGTCGACCGTTGAGCGGTGGCTGTGGGTTGTTGTAGTTCTGCGACAAGGTGCAGGGGGCGTAGGTCCGTAACAGTGTGTATCTGCTAGAAACGCCACAAGCCTCCCGGAGGGTCCTTTGTGGCGGGATGTAAGAAAGGAGACAGTGCGGCAGACCTTGTCTGTGATGGAGGGATGGAATAGACCAGGACGCCCAGAGCCTGGGAATGCCAAACTGGATGACATCGGCTCGAAATCGTGACCGGTGGGGAGACTGGCTAAATAGGGCCAACACCGGATCCCGATTGCAGTGCCGATGATGATGATGATATAACTTGCGACAAGTTGTATTTGGAAAATTGTAGCGGTGTAGATAATACATTTTTTTGTTTTTATGGTTATTTGTTGCTGTAACGGTCTTTTCTGATGGCCACATGCAAAACGTGTTTTTGTTTCCCCCAGGCCGACATATTAACTAAAACATTTTGGCACTCACTCCTCTCTTCGTATTATTTTTTTCGATCCTCACTATCTCTCACTCGCTTTACTGCGCACCATTAATAATTCGGTTACAAACATATATTAGAATTTTTTTAAATCTCTACTTTTACGCCATACGAATATTTTCGATTATTTGATTAAAAACTATACAATTTCTTAATCCCTAACGGTTTGAAAGATAAGTAAATATAAATTCATATTTCTAATACATTTTAGCTCGGAAGGCTTTACTGTTTTATCGAGCTCCAAAGTCATCTCTCTGCGATATTTGCGATGGTGCCGACTGTGAAAATATCTGCGAAAAAGCCGAGCAGCGACAGTCACGTCGACTAGACGATAATGCAAACGACAAGGACTCGCCCGGAACTGGAAGCACTTATCAACCATGCATTTTCAGTATTATAATAGTATTAACTCTCATGAACCTCAACCCATAGAGCAGGCATGAAATCAAGGATCAAACTGCAAGAGGTATAAACGAACACATCACACTCACAAGCTTTAACCAACAGGACAAATCTACAACAACAACAATGACCGTGATAACATTATTTTGTGTAAATTATTTTTGTATACGTTTTTTTTATACCAGTTTTTTAATTGAATGATTACATTGCATTACTAATATTTATTTGAGGACACTTTTGGATGGATCGTTCATCCGGAAGTACACGCCATTAATATAGAATCTAAGTGATCGATGAATATATAAATATCTTTAGTTAAATGAATCGTGATCCTTTTTATTTTCTGGTGTGTAATACTATGTCTTCCGTTTCGGGCGTTTACTCTCCATGAGACTAAGAATAGTTTTGCGCATCTCTTCGGTTTCAAGGAGTTCAGTCTCAAGCTGTCTGATGGCTTCGTTCTTTTCTTGGAGTTGCCCTTCGAGAAATGACACGACACTTTCAGATTTCTTCTTTGCTTCTTTTTGTTCTTCAAGGCTTTTTTGAGTCTTAGCCAGATCACGTTCTTTCTCTTCTAGATTACGGGTCTTTTCTTTGATGTCTGTTTCATAAGCTCCGATTGTTTTCTTTAGTTTTTCAATACGAATAGCCTATAAAAGAGGAGTAGGAGGGTCGGGAAAAGTTGGACAAGCAGTACATTGGAATAAACTTACATGCTCCTTGGTGGTTACTTGCAGACGTTCCAATTCTTGAGTTTTCGTCTCAAACTCAGTTTTTAGTTCGTTGTGCTCTTTTTGTAGAACTATGAATTACAAAATGTACATGTATAAAGTCGCCTATTTAGTTTACGCTTATACCTACCGAACATTTCTGATACTTTCACCTCAAGACGCTTCTCATTAATTCTTAGAGTTTCCGTTTGTTCAGTAAGCTTCTTCATTAAGTTTGTAATGTTGGTCTTGAGGTTATCCTTTTGCTGAGACAGATCATTGCACTGCGTTTGCAATCTGATAGAAAAAAGAAAAGGAAGGAATGCATATAAAACGAAGCTGACTTTTAATGTATGTTTACTTAATCGTTATTAAGCTTAATACAACCCATGACTTGTTGCCTTGATTTTATTACTAGTCCTATGCATATATCGGGAGATTCACTTGGGGGTACTGTAGGAAAATCACTTAGTTATGTGCCGGCATTGGCGCGAGTTGACTAGGATTCCCTAACAAGTTTACGGTCCAATCAAACTGTCGACTTCACTAAATGGATGAGTCCACTTGATTGGTGCTTGCGGTTGCACCCGGATGTCCACTGCTTAATGCCACTGTTCCAAGCGAAGGAAATAAAACACTGTTTGTTACGTTGGAATTTTATTGTTTATTGCTCTAATGGTTCTTTTATTTAATACAGTACTTGTTTGTGTTTTTGGTATTGTACATTAATCGTATTTTAGTTGCAGCGACACAGGGCACACGCTTCACAATGGCATGAGTCTAGAATTCAGTTTATGTAACTTTTAATATCCTGCAAAATCATAGTCAATTAACTTATAAATTGTTCGTTGAAACTTTCCCGAACTGAAACTAAAACGCGCGTTGACACACTTGATTTTTTTGGTACACACTCCACTTAGGTTGAGACTAGACTGGTGGAACAACTAAAACTTCACTCGGGGCGAGCGTACTCCTCAATGTATCAGATTCTACTCAACTGACGCGATCTCAGTTGGGGTGAGTTGGGCGGTGTGGTGAACAAGGCAAAGTAATGTTCCTTTTTGAGACCGACTAATAGGAGTGGATCTCCGGTACACAGATCCTAACGACGGTGTGTCCACTTACGCGCGGATCACTTTGTTTGCTCGTGACGCGAGCTCATGGGTGTACGAACTGTGGGATTGAAAATTCACATGAAGGAGGGTGGCGGTTCCGCCAAACCCCACTGTCTACTTACTGCAGAACCCCCATTATTACAACCCAATCTACATCAGTTTCTGCTAATGCAACAGCGTTAGCACCTGTAAATGCTTCGCGCAATATATAGATCAAATCTATAATCTTAAAGTCCCTGTAAAGAAAACTTACCTTTTCATGCATTTCTTCGCATGCAATTGTCCGAAAGATTTCTTGCTTTACTTATCTGGAATTCCAAACCTATTCGGCACCTTCGGTACCAGACAAATTCCTGTAAACAAAATGATTCAGTTTGCATACAATGTAACCGTCATGACAGGGACCATAAATATTGCGCCGTCTATTTTCCCAGCCGCGCCATGTGTACAACAATGTTCCCTACATACATAGTGGCTGGCGACTTACACCCAAGGGACCAAAGGAAATATGCATTCCGCGTCTCTTGGCATCAATTAAATCCTACAGCATAAACAAATGCAAATAGGAATTCAATACCTACCCTTACTAGCGATGCCATAAACACCATTTCCCAGTAACCTAGCTAAAACCAATTAGCACATTTCCACATCGCATCGTCGTCTCTTTGTTTAGGCGCGACGCACATGTTCCACAAAGATCCCATTAGCATCCGACGATTTCGGTTTTATTTGCTTTACCGAAATCGTATCCCATGAATACACTTTATGCCCTTTCTTTGTTCTAGGTTCGTTCTCATCCATGAAAGAACCATGCACACATTCCGCCATGATCACCATAGCGAGTGAGCTCTGCACGAGCAAGATATCGCTGACTCGTTTTCCATCCACTGACCGCCCTGGTCACGCGATCTCCCGCTCCCCATAGCCACCACGGGGACGCGTATACATTACCAAGTCGAGTTCGAGCTAGCGTTAGCCCATTTTACGAACGTGTTTGCAACTAGCGTTTGCGAAGTGCCTGTGTTTTATTAAATTGAGTTGTCGAGTTGTGTTGTTAAGGAGTAAGCCTACAGTAAGATTAGAATGCCATTTGTGAAATTACAATAACAATAGAGTACTCAAAAATAAAAGTTTTAACTAGTGAAAATCGTGTTTTATTTCTCCGGTGTTTGACGCTTCCGCTTGGTGAACATTTTCCGTGCTGTGGAACTCGCTGTGCTGTGTTATGAACCCCCTTGCTGGTGAACAGATTTCTTTTAGTGGCCGACAGGATACTTTTGTGAGGACGAGGTAGAACTCTCGCCCATGCTGGCGTCGCGATCTCGTCCCCCACAGGAGCATCTTTGGAAGAAGTGTTTGCAGCTGTTTAAATATGGTGCTGGTGATTAGGATGCGATTGGGATGGTTACACAATGACGGTTGTGTATACATCCAGGTCGGTTGTGTATTGCATCCATAGCGAGTCAAGGGTCGAATTCCAGTGTGAATATTTACACTGGCAAAGAATTCGGCTCTTGGCAGCTAGGCGCGAGTTGCGCTATGCTTTGTTGGTTGAATACAAACCGCCCTGGGTACAGATAAACTATGAAAATCGATCGCGCACGTGTGGGACAGAAAACGCAGGCAGACCGGGGTTCCGATGATTGTTTCCATAGTTTATTACGGTTATCTCGTACGGCAACCGAAATGTTTTCCTTTTCAGAACAATGCTGAGATGCACTGATGTATGCGGTAATGGCGTACCGATTTCTTTCAGGAAAAATGGTATAACGCATTAAATGCGTGAATGTCCTGGATGGGAAAAATGCTTGAGGGTGTTGAATGCGATTGCATAATCGGAAAACGATGAGATCGGTGGGAGAATGCTTGAGGGCGTTAATGCGCTTGCATAAGTGAAACACGATGAGATCTCTAGAGCTTTAGGGTAGGAAGATTTGGGGGTATGTGCAAAAGGTAAGCAGTGGCGTTAGTAGAACCGCCACAGTACTTTTTCCAATAAGCATTGCGGGGTGTGATGATTGTGTTGTCGGTTTACGACACAGGAGAATTCTCACCCACCAACGATTTTCTCGCAAAAATTGTCACCAAAAACCACGCACCGAGAGGAAACCTAATAAAAAGGCACTAAAAAAAATGGGTGGCGAGAGGCCGACTTTAGGGAGACAAGGACAAATGTGTCCTTCATCTTGTCTCTGGCTTCTGGTCATCTTGCAATAACCAGAATCAGCCACATCCGTGAAGATGATGGGCTCGGTCTCAAGATATCGGAAAAGAAAGGGGAAGGACGTATCTAAGGATAGTGTGGACAGGGTTAGTTCAATTGTTCTCTAACTACTTGGATGGGGGGATGGTGGGAAAGAAATCGTACAAGGCCGGTAGGTCTTGAGTGTGGTAGTAAACGCAGATTACGTCTTTGGCGTCTCTCGAAGTCTTTCCATTTGGGCCGAAGATATGCAGGACCATATGGGAAAGGCGTATGATATTCCAGATCGGATTAGCTGCTTATAGCAGAGAAGCTTAACTTTGGTGTCAACTTTGTTGGTCCACTTCAAGATGTTGTGCAGTTGCTTAGACCGACCGAGGCCCCTTTGAAGAATGTGGGTCACATGTTTGATGAAATTCATTTTTGGGGTATAGATGACCCCAAGATATTTCATGCTGTCCTGTGGTCTAATCGTAGTACCTCCTATTTGTATTCGGATATTCTGTGAATATCGAGACGTAGGTTGGGAGTGTTTACTACTCAGAATTATAGCTACTTTAGATGGGTTAAGTCGAATTTCCCATCGACTGTAATAAATAAAAAGGCACTGATGAAGCTAGGTTGGATAAAGTTTTCTTTATTTGTTTTATTCTTCACACAATGTTTCCTTAGATCGAACTTTATAAATATCCGATTCTTCACGCAAGGTTTCTTTCTAGATCAACGTTTATGAATATATTTTAGGTTGTTTTTCCACACTATGTTTTCTGGATTTTAGTTCAATAAGTGACACAACACTGCTATTCCTTTAGTTCCTCTGGCACACAAACATTTAATTCAAATCTAACTGATTAGCGAGCCACTGGCAGCGATCACTTTTAGATAATATCCGGATAACGTCCCAAGTGTATAAGGGATAATTTAGCATATAAACAGACAGCAATAAACGACACTTTTGACACGCGTGTTCCCTACAATGGAGAGAAAGACTTGACTCTCAGCACAAGAGCTCGCGACAAAGGATGCAATCTGACTCTTCGTGATGCAGCAGTGGTGGTGAAATTTCCTCGATCTGGGAGGAGCAACTCCGATCTTTTTATGGACGTCGGCCAATAAGCGATCGGTTTGATTTTGTTGGCGTTTCTATGGGGGACCGTACAGGTCGGGATAAACACCCATTCGTTGGAAACCAAGCCAAAGAAGATGCGAAGGGTGCGCAAAAGGTAATCCAATTACCCGGCTGATCAAATAGATGATCGCAAACGGAGGCTGGCTGTGTTGTTCTGGTGAACGATGGAGGATAGATATTTTTATTGACGTTAAGTCAACAGAAACTTCACCAACGATGGCAAGGGTCCAGGCGGGATGGCTGTATGTTTGGTTTGGGAAAGCATCATAGGGCATGGCTATAAATATGAGTGTTTAAATAACAACCACGAGTCGTGTGAAACTCGATGATCGTTCGTCGCTTGGATGGCCGATCATGAGGAATTCGCCTTGCAGATGTGCAAGCATACGACTTACCCAGGGTGGCCATGGACCAACGGATGGTTGGTAGAATAAAAACAGTGAGGTCACTGTGTGTTTGGTTTGAGGAAAACCGATCGTGAGACACAGCCGTTGATTGGATTGTTTAAACAATCAATTATGATCATGTCCAAGTCGATGATGGGCTATCGGTTTAGGCGATCATCGTTGGAAATTTGGCTTGCAGATGTGCAAGCAAGCAAGTTGCCCGGCATGTCTTTCTTGTGGACCAAGGGATTGTCGGAACAAGAACACGCTGAAAGATCGGCGTATGGGTGAGAATATGGTTCATGTATTATGAACGGAATAATTTAATTGATATGCATGCCTTTGGTGAGGTTTTACTTTCAGGTGAAAACTAATGAAAGGTAGCTTACGCTGCTCGATTGCAGGTAAGTAAAGTAACTTGTGTGGTGAGGGGAAGGCAGATTGATTCAAGGAAGTGGGTTGTTCTTAGGGAATGCTTTAAAGAACCCCCACAGCATTTTAAGACAAATTAAACTATCAAACTGTTACTGTATTTTTACTTTTTTCAATATCGTATCAGTGGTATTACAAGAATCAATTTTCTACAAGGAATGTGTTTCGTGGGTTTAGATCAATTTTCGGTTCATATAATCGGCCTATCGATGCACAAGTCGGTATACCATCGGCAAATTTGAAATCCAATTGTCAGTATTTAATAATATGAGACTAAATAGTCCACATCCAGTACGTAGTAAAGAAACTGTAGCGACGGTAGCCGAGTGTGTTCATGTTGGCTGGGTGAATTGCGTCCTGAATAATTCCGACAGCACGTTCACTTTCCCCTTTCTATATTGTGGACCGTATAATAATTCTAGTGCTGGCCAAACGATTCCCTTTCCAAATCAAAATACAATATATTTAAAAAGAGATTTACTAAACATCGATCTTAAAGGTTTTTTTTTTAAAGGAGTTCTCACGCGTAACAGAACTGAAATTAACTTGAATTGAAATTCGTTGACTTGACTTAAACTGATTTACAATGTCAACTGTAAACTCGGTTTATTAAGGAGGAATTAAACTGAACAATCACGTCCCCCATTTTTCAGTCCGTGGCGCTGGCACAGGTCGCATGTGTTACTACCATTCTAAGAGTTATTATGTTGTAACTTGCGGCATATTTCAGAAATGTCTGGAAAATTATCTGTGGCTTATGGCGCCTTCCAGGAACGGTGTCTTTTAGCCTCCTCCGGAGAAAGGAATGTCACACCACTTACAGTCTCCCCTGCATTACGACCCACTCTTTCCAGTGCTAGGGACGTCATATATTCCAACCTTCTGATCATGGGTGCACAATCGGCAACCTTCTTCTAGGGTGGGTGTTCGGTAGCACTGACCTGCCCACCACCATGCTTACTGTTAAGAAATAACTCGCTTACCTGAATCCGTTAAATTTGGAAAATACTGGCAAACGGTTAGGAGTTGGTTGATTTGTAGAAACTGATGCGGGTTGAAGGTACAACGACGAACAATTGTTATAGTTTACAACAAATAAATTAATGTTTAACAGAGTAATTTGTTATGGTTTACAACGAATAAAGTAATCTTTAACACGGTCCTCAATGTTTTTTTGGTTTTTACTTGCTGTCCGGTAATTCTGTTGACCGGTAATTCTGTTGTCCGGAAATCCTGTTGTTCTCCCAGTTAGTAGTTTCTGTGGCGACGGCTGTGTGTTGTTGATGGACGCTGCTGTTCGGGTTGCTATGGGCGTGGTTACTTGAAACCCCCAGTTGCAAATGATGATACGCAAAATCCTTGCGTCTTAATTCTTCAGATATTTTACACAGAAACTCTTCCTATTTATTGTTCAGATACTTTACACAGAATGTTTTTGTATTTATCATTCAAATATTTTACACAGAATAAGAATTTTGTTTTTAACGCCTACTACTTTCTTTATATTAGTTTTTATACTTGTAATTTGTTAATTTCAGGAGAGAGACAGAGAGAGACAGAGAGAGAGAGAGAGAGAGAGAGAGAGAGAGAGGGCGGGTTTGGGTATCTAAGAATTCCTTTCACCCTAAACAAACTGGCGTTTCATTCTTTGATGAGGGATGAAACTCAATTAGTGGTAAATCAACTGGCGTTAACACTACCCATGGCGCGGCAAAATCTGGTGTTTGTTTTGTTTCTCTTACGCCTAACTCGTTTTATTCGTAGTAGGGTTTCAACCCATTGTTGTATACCACCACCTTCCCTTTCTCTATTCTGATTAATGAATTCACAAGACCCCTCCATATGGTAGCTAACTTTCCTTGTTTCTGCGCGTTCCATATTAGAACCTTGTCGCCCACATTGAACGTGAAAGGGTGTGTCTTACGGTTGTAGAACTCTTTAAACTTCCTTTTGGAAATCAATAGATCACGCCTAGCTATTTGACACCTCCTCTTTTCCACCGTCGGTGACAGACAGCGGGACGTTAGTCACGACTTCAAAGGATAAAGCTAATGTGTTCGCGATTCCATCATCTGTAGTTGGGGATATTAATTCGATCTCGCGTTGGGATTCGAATGGCCTCGATGTTGATATATTGCCTTGCTCGGCGGGTTTCGATGCATCAGACGTCTGTTCCTTTTGGGCTTCTTCGGCAGTCAAAATGGGCAACAAATCGGATTCAACACGTTCACGTACAGCTAGATAAGGGCGTCCTTCATTACGATTTTCGAATGGCTGATCATTCCACATGTTCGTTTGGTACAACTGACCATACAACATCTCCGTTGATGGCATTCCATACGAAGATTCCTTTCTTGCATTAGAGGACTGTGTATCGTTCCTTGCTGATGATCGGGGTGCCGGGGCAGGTAACATACACATGCCCGGTTGGGAAGTTTTTATCCCCCACGGGGATTGCATCATCAATGGCGGCAAATGGCGGTATTGTTGAGACATGATGTTCGTCTCAGTCGTGTCGATCGGACGGTTGGCGAGCAGCGTGTGCCTTACCTCAGTAAACTCTGTGGCTTCAACAAGGTACGTTTCTTCAGCCTGGTCGATGAACCGCTCTTCGAAATATTGTTGAAGAATGACCGTCCATGGAGCAATCAGGCAGATAAGCTCTTCATGCCGGTTCCGCATCTCATCCCAAATCAGCCGAAGTTCTCGCTCTTGATCTTTCACGGTGGCAACGTCGGTGGCCCGCGCGTGAATAACTTGTTGAAAGCTCCCATCATTCGCTCATGTGCGACGAACTGGGCCGCCATGAGATTTTCTGCCAATGCCGCTGTGGACATCGCAGATTTCATCATGTGGTAGGTGATTCACTTGCACTACACTTTTCACTAACACAATATACCACAATCGATGTGGTCTTTGCGTCTGGACTTGAACTTGAATGTCCCGCGACCGTCTTATATGCCACGAGCTGGCAGCAGTGAATCTGGATCCACAGACTGGATCCGGCTCAAAGGACCAAATAATGTGTGTCCAACAAGTGTTGAACACACCTTCCACACACAGAGGGTTGTTGGTTTGGTGTGGGCTGCGTCAGGAACACGATGGTGTCTCCTGGCGTGTGATGATGACTCTAAAATAATCTGGAAATTACTTTGAAAATAGCAAAGAATACCTTTAAAGTGAGACGCAATCCAGAATCTAACAGGAATTCTCAAGAGAATCGTCCCAAACAAAAGAAGAATCCACGAGGGTTGATTTGAGTTAATAAAAAATTAGTTATTTAATTTGATGCTATCGATTTCCTAGGATCGGAAAAGAATTGCGGCTTGTGCCTTCAAGAGATTAACAACGAAAAAAAAAGCAAAACATAAAAATGGTTGTCAAGTGACAACCAACAGAATTCATAAATGTCAGCTAATTGCTGACATTGTTAGTGGTGATGCCACATTTTGTTAAAGGTGATGCCACAAATTTAAATATTGCGAATTCGCCGGTTGTTTCGACTGCGAATCCGCAACACTAAAGGAATGAAGGGATATTCCTTTCTTGGAAGCAACTCCACCTTTATCCGGTCGACGGTTTGAGGATAATCTATGATATTGAGTGCCTCGGCCTGGGCACTCGTTGCCTTCTTCAAAATACAATTAGGTAGACAGATCCCTGATTGTACTTCTTTAAGTACCAGGATTACCTCCGCCCGGATTTTTATTGGGAGCCCTATCTCTTTCGTGATGAGCGCCCTGGTACTATGACGGGTTTGCACAGAAAGATTTTAGCTCCGAAGGGTCTGACGGTAAGCGTTCTGCCGACCCTTTCCCCTTCTTGATGTTTCTTGGCTTCCGGGGTGTCACCTTGATGTTAGAGTAACTGGGACCGGGCAGGCACCCATTCCGCGCTATAGGTTCGCTCTCCAGAGAGAAGTGTAATAAAAAAATTAAAAAAAAAAGAAAAAAACGGTCCATTATTCTTTAAAGAGGTGGTCTGTCGGAACATTACTGTGAATTGCTCCCGTTATCGCATAATAATAATGGATTATTTGATATCCAGTGATATCGACAATATTTGGTTCTACCTAAACGGCGCTACTTGCCTCACAGCCAGGGAAACCGTATGGTACGATTCTATTCTAAGAAGTTTTGGCGCAAATATATCCTTGTTTTTTAAATATGTTGCAAAACTTTCGTTAACATGGTTCGGATTTTCTGATTTGAATTGAATATGCACCATCATCATCATCATCATCGGCACTACAAGCGGGAACCGCTCTTGACCTTATTTAGCAAGTCCTGAGATTTGTTAAATTTTTTCGTAATGATTTGTTTTCTCCCGGCAAGGTCATTAGTCCTGCGCCAGAGGCTCCCCGACGGGGAATCGAACCCCGGTCTCCCACGTGACAGGCGGGTATACTAACCACTATACTATCGAGGAGCCACTATACTACATATGAACCATCTTCCCCTATAATTAGTTCCCATTTTAAAAGTGATTTCTCTCGTAGACTAACCGAGTTTTACAATCCAATTTCTCATCGCTAAGAAAGTTTGCAATAATAAAAAAAAAATGGTAATTTTTGGAACCGCCAGATCTAATCCTCTTTGGCTGACTCTGGGGTCCCTCAAGGCAGCCACTGGACTCCGTTACTTTTTATATTAATATCAAACAACATTGATAAGGGCATTAAGCTTTCCGGTTTGTCCTTTATGCTGACGACACATAATTTTAATTAATGCTATCATGTCACCAATTGAATCTGTTTTCCCTAATATCATAAAGGGTTTATAAATCCCGTGTTCCAAAATCTTATAAAGTCCAAGCTAGGAAATATATTAAAAGCCTACCGAAACAGATACAACCTTCGACTAGATAAGAAAGAAGTCAATATTTCGAAACTGTATACGTATTATAATGCTCACCTTTCTTGATTTATATGCAACTTGAAGTTGATCGTATGGTACTTCTCCAACTCGGTCTTCTGCAGGTTGATCCGATGCGACAAATGTGTAATCTGCAAAAGATAGACTCAAACAAAATTCCAAATGTTCAGAGTGAGAAAGAAAGTTACTTCTGTAGTCGCGTCGTTCAGCCTTCTCGACATATTACTCTCTGCCGTCTGAAGCACATTCATTCTGTGGTTGTATAATTCTATCAGTTGCGAGGTGGCAGAATCATTTATCTGAAATTATCTTACTTTGCAATTATTTACTTCTGGTTAGGCAACTTTGTTGGACTTACTTGTGAGTTAGCATTTGTATTTGAAATAACTTGTATAAGAGCAGTCAATCTCTCCTCTAATTCTTTGCTGACAAACGCCTGGTTAGGTCTAACACGAGACGTGATATTAGGCCACTGGCGGTACAGAGTTCCAGGGCTACTCGAGGAATTCAATCGGGATATAACCTAGTATCATTTGAGGATTATTTCATCTTGGTCATATTCAATATGAAGCAATCCAGTTAAAATTACCTTTGATATTTCGGTACGTGGAAAGTGTTCAAACAGTGAAATTTGGAATACGGCATCGCATACGGTTTCTCCACCGGAAACCATAGCTCGGGCGAGAGCGAATTGGAACTGCTGCGTCTGCATCAAGGTGCACACTTTTTCGAAGTAAGCCTTCTTTGCAATATTAGCAAAGTTTATTAGGAGTAGGAGACATAATACTGATTTCTCTAAATCCTCCAGCGGGAACGATATGCCGATAAGCATTTCTGGCCTGGTAGCCAGTAGAGGTCCAAACATTTTGTCAAAATAGGATTCTGGGACTTTAGAGAGAATTATTTTCTCAGTCTTTTGTTTATTTAGAAGCGTCAGTATGACTTGGAGAATTGCAATTGTATGATTACATGGTGTTTCTGGCTTTTCAGATATGCCAATTAGCTGGCTAACGAATTGGAGATCCTTGGCAATTTTAATAAGAAGGATATCCGCTTCACCTAGAATGAGAGTGGATAAAAAAGAACGTGGTTTAAGGGTTTCTATGATTACCCACAATATAAAAGTAAAGGTACACATATAAATACGAGGGTGCCTTTTATATTTCGGGATTAGAGAACAAAAACAAATATTGATCATCGAAAATCACTTTATTGTTTTTCAAAATATTCCCCATGAAGATCTATACACTTTTGCATGCGTTTGAACCAATTGTCGAAGCACTTTTGCCACTCTGATTGAGGTATCTCCAACACATGCATTCTGAATGCAGCAACCGCTTCTTCAGGTGTCGAAAAACGTTGACCTCTCAGTTTGTTTTTTACGTACGGGAATAAAAAGAAGTCATTCGGTGCCAAGTCAGGACTATACGGCGGATGACCCATCAAATCGATGTTTTGGGTGCTCAAAAATGTAGTTGTCGCAGCCGATGTGTGAGAGCTCGCATTGTCGTGGTGAAGAGTGATCCGTCTTCGGCGGTTGGTTTTCCTGATTTCTTGGAAGACAACTGGCAAACAAATGGTTGTGTACCACTCAGAATTGACTGTTCTGCGTTGTTCTAGTGGTACGGTTGCGACATGTCCAGTTTTTCCGAAAAAACAGGCGACCATTTGCTTGGAAGTGCTTCGTGCGCGAACAACTTTTGTGGGATTTGGCTCATCTTGAAACACCCAGACAGTCGACTGCTGTTTACTTTCGGGCTCATACGCGTAAATCCACGATTCATCACCTGTCACGATGTCATAGACGTGTTTCGAAGCACCGCGACCGTATTTTTTGAGCATTTCTTTCGACCAATTGACACGAGCCTTTTTTTGGGCGATTGACAAATTGTGTGGGATCCAACGCGAACAACTTTTTTTGACGGTCAAATGTTTATGCAATATTGAATGTATGCTGGTCCCACTAACGCCTAAGGTTGTCTCAATCTCACGATAGGTCACATGACGATCTTCCAATATCAGTTCGCGCACAGCATCAATGGTTTTCGGAACAACAACTGATTTTGGACGACCTTCACGAAATTCATCTTGGAGTGAGCTACGACCACGATTGAATTCACCATACCATCGATAAACACTGGTCCTTGAGCTGGAGCTTCATCGCCAAAAATTGAATTAAGTTCATCCATGCACTGTTGCTGAGTTAATCCACGCCGAAAGTTGTAAAAAATAATCGCACGAAAATGTTGACGATTTAATTCCATTTTTGGGCCGAGATGAATCTTTTAAGTTACTGTAAACAACACAAATAGCGCTCGTATGTCAAAACGTTCTGAGTGCGTATAACCTCAAAAATGTCCAACTTTACGACAGAGCTGTCAATTGCCGGATTGCAACGCTAGGGTTGCCAAATCCCGAAACATAAGAGGCAACCCTCGTACATATTTGGCATTTTATTGCAAAGCAATCATTATAAAATTTAGTATATTTATTGCTCCCTACTGCGCAGACGATGTAAAGACATCAAATAAATATCGTTAACGCCAACCAACTTCGATAATTTAGTGATAAAAGTATTTTATTGAACTTCTACTTTTCAGCGTATTACAAACTCCCACCACTCCTAGGACCTACATCATTTGCCACATTTTCTCAGTTGTTGGTGAGGTTCGATCAAAAAGTACCCGTATTTAAAGTAAGTAAGTATTTATTTATTATTTTTTTTTCTCGGCATTCTTCTTTCAGGTCGGTAGACTTCCCTGAACATTTTTGCTACTTTTTAATACTTCCAAAAAAATATAGTTTGTCAAACTTTTTTAATACACTTCTGTTTGCGATAACCTCCTGTTTAGATTTAATATTTTCCCCGACCCTTGTGTTAGCGATGCGTTAATCCATGTCCAGGAGTGACATCGCCACGATACATCGTGCAAATAATCCTGGGAAGACGGTGCTTCGAGGACAAGAGCAACCAATTCCCTGGAAGACGCTGCATTTAAAACAACACCATGTCAATTCCCCGGGAGACGGTAATTGCTTGAGCTCTAATTACCCGAGCACTAATTACTTGATTCCTGGGAAAACGCTACAGGCACAATAATAGCTCATACAGCAGGTGCTTGCTGCACGATTGGCGACCACGGCTGTATGCAAAAGAGTTCATAAAGAGAGGAAAATTTGTTTAATCGTTAAATTCTGTTCAAGAGCTCAAGGGATGTTAGGACTTTCTTCCCATAAATGAAGCTGTGTTAGGAATAGAAAATATCTGGTCTGTTTCCAGATGGATGTTGTCTGTTCATTCCGCCTCTTTTCTCGTTTGATATAAACTACAGAACGCTTCCCCCCACGAGTGGTAAGGAGCTTTAATTTGTCAGGTGCTGCAGAGCACTTCGCCCCATAGGTGATAACAGACGCCTCGCGAGGCAAAAGAGAAGTAAATAGATACCACAGCACATCGAGCCGATGGCACGCTGTAGTATCGGTGGTAGAGCATAAATGGAAGGGGTTCTGCTAAATTTTGGTTGCTAGTTAGTTTGCGGGGGTTCTTGAAGCTTCTTGAAGAACCCCCATATCCGCAACCCATATTTACATCCCAATCACCAGCACCTGAAAACATTTCCTTTTCCAAGGACATTAATGCATAGAAGCATTACCTAAAATTCCTAAAAAGAATTGCATCTACAAGGACATTTTCCCACGCATTAACGCATCGGCAAAATGTTCCCAACAAATAATTCTTTATGGAATAAACAGCATATCCCTGAAAGAAAACAATTCGGTTCACATATCATGTAACCATCCCAACCAGAGATAATGATCATTGCGTCGCCTATTCCCAGCTTCATCATGTGTACAACATATCCCTCTTCATACACATTGGCTGGCGACCTTTTCTCCCAACAACAAACAACCGAAGCAGCTGCATTAAATTAACGCAATCAACGCTGAAGCCAATTTCCCTAACTCGCACCATGTGCAAACAAAAGAACGCTGTTCTGCCGCAGACATTCTGGCGATACGATAAACAATCCATATCGTTTGAAGTATCCCAAATGCATCTCCCATCTAATGAGTTACAACTTGTTTACTCAGTTGAACTCTCAGATCATAAATTCCCTTTGTCGTACATATTCATGCATCCGTTTACCATTGACCTTCTCACATAAGCAAACACAAACCCAATTAGTATCCAATGAGATTCGGCTTGTTTGCTTAGCCGAACTCACATCTCATGGATGCACATTATCCCTCTTCTTTGTTTCAGTTTTGTTCTCATGGTTTTGTCCCATGAATGAACCAATGTACACACATGCATGTGTACCACCACGATCTTTATTACGAGATCTGGTTTTCTGTTCCGCAGAGAGAGACTTTACGCCTCTCTTGTGGTAAGTAAAAACATATCCTTAGCGGAGAAGATATCCAGCATCACCGAATCGAGGGTGAATCAAGACCCAGATTCCAACCCTCGACTGAGTCGTCATTCAACCATCGGTGCGCGCACATCTGAAATCGCTCTGTAACCGCCGCCAGCACACGGGGGTGTGCACGCCCCCGAGTGTAAAAAAAAATCGAGTTCCATCCTCCGTGAGTGTCCGAGAGTTTCTTGCGTACATTTAGTGGTGTTTCGCTGTGGTCTGTCGCGTTCTAATAGTTATCCGAGAAGATCCGATTCAATGTAAAAACAGTAGTATAAAACAAACCTGGACTAATTAAAATTAAAAAGAACGTTATCACAAACAATAAAAATCGAATGCCAAAAAAATAAATGTGTTTTATTTTTCACTGGTGCGACCTGCGTTTTCCTTCCCCTCGGTGACGTGCAGTGTTTTGTAGGCGAACAATTTGTGAAGACGAGATACAACCCTGCGCCCATGTCGGTGCCACGACTTCGACCCCACAGGTTTCTTTTCAGATATTTTTTGACGTTGGGAAGTCTATAGCGTTTGGAATGATAGTGAAGAAGAACGTGTGATTCGAACTGACGCTATGACAGTTAGAATCACCAACAATTGAACCGAAGCGTAACACATCAGGCTACTGGCCGATTTTAGAATTCGATTTTTAAACTCAAGTATATTTCACTGATGTGAATTGTTTTGTTATCGCTATGGTATACGGCTCTGATGTATTTTCTTATTCGATTTTCGTTCGAGTTTAACAATCAGTGCGGTAAATAAGTTCCGAGACTCGAACTATGCCTGGGTGACTAGTAGCATCATCTACATATAAAAACGGTGTTTGAAAGCTGTAACGTTCCTCTTTCCGGCAATATCAATTTTGCTTCAATCAGTTCGGTAGGTTATGGGAGTTGCCCCAAAGCAACTACTTTGTCGATCTTAATGTACTAACAACGAGCAGTTATTAATCTCACGCAGAACTTGGTAAAATATATCACAAATATTCCAGTTGATGCAGCTAGTTTACGTAAAGGATGCTGGTAAAAGTTAGATGAATTACCGGAAAGAAGTTGGTTGGTAGCTTGTTTAAGATCATTTCTAAGCTGGTGTTAGCGACCCATCATGTAATTATATAGAGGACGCCACATCGTCACAGTGCATCAAATTCCGAAAGACGCAACGAGAAGCAGCGCTCTCGATTCGACGGAAGGAAGAGTAAGAGTCACCTTGATTGCCGGTAAGGCTCTAGCAACACCAACGAAACCGGTATCGATGCCTCGACTGGAATTCATATAATATTCAATTTCATAGTATTCAATTTTTTCTCTGAGTTGGTCTTCACAATTTGCTTGTGTACTTTGTATGTATCAGTTAGAAACGCCACAGCCTTAGTTACCATCTTCGACACCAATCGCCGCCATAAGTTCTTCACAAACTGATGACCGATATGGAGCATGAACTTGAGTCTACTCATCCCCATAAGCAAGGACCCAACGAATGATGAGAGTCTCACCCGGAACCACTTCCCGATGGGGTGCTTCTGCGGAGCAATGACTACCGGCGTTTTCGATGACCATGAAATCGTCGGTAAAGTAAGTTAAAGAATGTCACAACGGCAGACGGATAACTTCTGGAAGAGATGGATCAAGAAGAGTATGTAACAGCCTTTTTCTCAGGGAGCGCGTATCCTTGTTCTTGAAAGAGTCCCTGTAAAGGCTTGTTGCGGTCGCCACCGTGCTTCCTCGGGCCTGAGGAAAGAGTGACGACCGATTGTTGATAAGAGGGCTGGGATTCGGTCAGGCTCAATAAGACACTTGATTTAAACGTTGATTGATTTGAATTTATTAATTTAGTCGATTTAATGGCGTCCTTGAACATCGGACGGCAATTGAGACTGATCCTCGAATCTAAAATCCATACCCTTTTATTTAAATTTTCATTGAGATTTGTATGTGAAAACCTCGGAGAAAGAATGGGAATTTGAATCTATTTTTAGAACATAAGCATATAGAGATAAGGATTGTAGGAATTGTGTGTATGCAAACCAAATGGAGATTTGGTTCATTTAATGTGTGTTTAATCGGGCATATAATGCTTATCAAGATATGCGTAGCGATGTTTAGATTTGAAGAGATTTCTAGGAACTGCGTGTGTACGAACCAAATGAACATTTGCTTCGTTTATCACGTCATAATTGGGCATACAATGCAGGTGAAGAAACGCGTTGAGATCTTTGGATTTGAAGGGATGTCTGGGAATTTGATAAGTGAACATTTGGTTCAATTTGTCTAACATTGGATTGAATGTTAGCTTGGGGATAAATGGGCACATTTCCAACCAAGGACAAACACAAACACTTCAACTTAGTGGCGACCACATCGCTCAATTACCATTCACGGATTTACGATCCAACATGGGACTACGTCCAACATATTGATACTTTACATATGGATTTACGATCCAACACAGGACTACGTCCGAGTAATGATACTCTACATACGGATTCACGATCCAAAGAGAGGACTACGTCCAAGAAGGTTGTGGGGAGGAGAAGTGTGCCGACCATGGGCACCGGTTAACTCTTATCCCCATCATGAGTTGTTCGCCGCGTAAAACACTGAGCCGAAAGTCATCACTAAGAAATGAACGAACGCCGCCTCGTTCGTTCGCAACCACGGGTAAGGGTGCAAGATAAACACCAGGACACTGCGACACAGCTGGGAAATGAAACCGCTGAAATAAAACACTCAATATTGTTGGGAATATGTCTAAACATTTATTGTATATCACTGCCGCGGGATTGTTTAATTTAATACAGGTGATAACGCGAGCGATTGTATTCTTTCAACACGCGACACAAAAAAAATGACTACACGCTCAGATACTCGCGACTCCGAATTTAACGTATCTCCGCGTGTACCGACGGAGTACGGGAGCGGCACGTGACCATGGCGGTCCGTGGATGGAAAACGACTCAACGATATTTTATCGTTTGGGGTGAGTTTTTGGTGGTGTGGTGAAAAGGGAAAGAAATTTCCTTTGACCAGTGACCAATGGAAAGCGATCTCAGGTACGCGGTGGTGTATGTGTGCGTTGGTACACATCACCGTGTTGATCGATGCGTTTTGCCTGAAACGAGGAAAAAAGGAACAATGGTGAAACGACCTACAGCATCTTTCGGTAATGAGGGTCGGCTGTCTAAATAGCAGCCACTCATTAGATGCTAAAAGGATCGTATTCATGATTACCTGCGCAGAATTTCGTTTTATGACTCTAGGGTAGGATGCGAGTATTCGCTTTTGTCCGATGGTCAAAGAGCTGCCGCGGCCGTAGAAATGCCAAGGACATGTGGTATGCACATGTTCGGCAGAATAGCAATGGTGGAACATGGGTGCCTAATGGTCGGGAATTTATGGTGCATATGCACGTTACAGAATTGTTTTTAGGGATTTCAGGGTCGATTGCGATAATTGAATGCGGCCGCCGGTATGTTATTGCTGGGCGAAAAAGGTCGCCGGCCAATGTGTACATTAAGAGAATTTATTATACACATGGCGAAGCTGAAGAATGGACAGCGCAATGTTTATGGCCCCTGATGAAGGTTATTTGTATGTAATTCAAATCCTTTTGTTTACAGGAATTCGTCTAGGGAGATTTGCTTGGCAAACAATGGTGCCGGAATAGTTTTCCTGCGAATTCTAGTGATGCATTGGACTATGAATGCTCTTGTAGATGCAATTCTGTTTCGGAATTTAATGTAATGCTTTTATGCATTAATGTCCTTGGTAAAGGAAATATTTTCAGGTGCCAATGCAATCGCATTGGCGGGATTTAATGGGAGTTGAGTTGCGGATATGGGGAGTTTTTCAGGTAAGCGGGCCGTGGGGTTTGGTGGAACCCCCACAAGGTCATCGATGACACGGAGGGATTCACGATCCAAAAGAGGACTACGTCCAAGAAGTTCATCGATGACACCAGGGATTTACGATCCAACCAACATTCAACATTAAACGCACAAGTCACACAACAAACTAAATAGAAATCAATTCAACCATAGTGGCCTCAACCAATGGGATAACACAAATACAGATCACATCGTTGCCGCGGCTGATGCGGCAAATATCGCTTCTCAGGCAACCCCTCCACAACATGTCGAAGAATATCAACAATAAACAACGACGGCCTTATCTCAATCTGCAACGTTAGCAATCAAAGGCCAACTGGGCCCTTCGGTCACACACATACACACACAGTAACACTGAAACATAAGACGGAGGCAGTTTTAATAAGCAGCCGCAAGAAAGGTGAACACCTTGTTTTGGAAATAGAAGGACAAATAATCAGAACCAGTCCCTATATTAAATATCTTGGTGTTATACTTTACAACAGGTTGAGCTTCAAGGAACACCTGAGGAAAACGAGTGACCAAACGGCACGAGCATGCAATGTCTCGGCGAGACTGCTACCCAACGTTGGAGGACCCCGGCCCTACATAAGGAAACTCATAACCAGTGTCAACACCTCCACTATAATGTATGCAGCTCACATATGGGCAGGAGCCGCAGAGTATAAGTCATACATGAGGGGAGTGAACTAGGCGCATAGACTGGCATCACTAAGAATATGCTGTGCATTTCGAACGGTATCCGAAGATGCTTTAATATTTTGGCCGGGAGGACACCACATGACATTGCAGCTAAAGAAAACGCTGCATTGAATAAGGTCTCCCAATAGAATCGTCGGAGAATGCGGTCACAATTAGAGCTCTCAAGCCTAAGAGAATGGCAACGAAGGTGGGATTCTTCCACCAAAGGAAGATGGACCCACACCATGATACCTGATATAGAAACATGGGTGAAAAGAAAACATGGCGAGCTGAATTACCACCTGACTCAGCTAATATCAGGACATGGATGCTTCCGGCAATACTTGCACAAGTATAAGCATGTGAATCACCCATACTGCTTGTATTGTGAAGGCAAAATAGAAAATGCAGCACACGTACTCACAGAGTGCGTGAGATTCGAGACCGCACGAACGATTTTGGAGAGACACACGAGACGGACAGTTACTCCGGCTGGAGTAATAAAATACATGCTTAGTTCAAAATAGGCATGGTCTGTAACCAATAGTATTCTCTGTGAAATGATGCAGCAGTTGCGACGTGACGAGCGGAGTAACAGGTAAACTCCGTCCCGCCCCGCGATGGAATATCTAAAAGAAAGTTCCACGGAGATCGACGGAAATATGAGTCTGGCCTGAGGTGGTTTTAGTCGGTAAAAACCCGGCATGCCCCTGGATCGGTCTAGAGGTATCTTTTGAAGATTTCCACCATCCTACCGAAACCAAAAAAAAAAAAAAAAAAAACACACTAACACTGATAACTGAGTACGAATTATTTGAAAACAATAACTCATTATCTTTTATAACCTAATCATTTAATAGAATCAATATATAGTATAACAATACAATTAATTTTACCACCCTACCGTTGTACCGTACCGGTTCATGGGCAACACGAGCATTAAAGCCTCTGTTCTCAACCACAAGTACCAACCACGGCGCTGGCCTGTCCCTGGTGACAACAACAAGGGAAAGGACTACTATGGTTCCACTGTCGCCGGCCCGGGAAGATGTTGCAGTACAGCAACATGAGCAAACAACAATCAAATTAAATGTTGTATGGTGATGATCCAATATCTAACCAACTCGGTTGCAGCCTATAGCAAGAAAAGATTCTTCAGAGGCGTACCGTCATCTAATAGCGTTACTGCATACCACTGGCCAACAACTCACATATCACCACTTATATCTGGTAGAAAATGAGTTCACGTCCACTCATTTACAAATAACCGGAAATGAATGCGATACCAAAACTGATTATAAGTCCGATGTTCATCAACATCAACATCAACACCAACAAGAACACCAATTACAAAATTTAATCCAACAACCTGATGACGATAAACTACACCAACGATTATCGTCATCTGTAACTCCAAGGAAAACAACAACATCTGCTCTTCAGGGTTTTCGAAAGAGACAGACTCTGGTTATTGACCTCAACAACGGTTCAATAAGACAACGTGGAGAAACCTGTTGTTTGGAATGACCAACCGGTGTTTTCAATCAAGAAGAGTTCGAAGTTGCTGTTGCGGTGCGGAGGAGGGTACGGTGTTGGTTTTTTGGCTTGTTCTAGTGTATTCGGCACTTTATTTTGTGTGCGGTTGTTGTTTTTTAAATTACTAAAAGTGGCCGTTAATGTGGCAAATTGATGAAGGAAGGTACTTGTTCCTTTTGTTTTCAATAAAGTTGACCTTACTTAAATTCTTGTGTTTTTCCTTTGCTGCTACACACGCTACATCGGTTTTTTTTTTTGCTGTCTCGTCGAGGATTCTCGACGCAGAACAAGATGCATGATATGATATAGTAGGTGGATGTGTATGGGGATATTGATAAAATGAAATATGTGTGGGAGAGGGAAATGGTAAGGCTTTGTACAACATTACAAGTATCCGGGTGGAATATAACGGACCCGCGGGTTGGTGACATAGTCGTAGAAGCGGACAACTCACTACCACAAAAGCTGATCTTCTCCTACCAGACTCAATCCACTAAAGAAGAAACAATGTTATATAGTAATCCACTCATTGACTACGTGTTTCCATTAGTTGCATACACATTATACACTTTAAGGCACCGCATATACAGTTCTGTTCCAAAATACTAAGCACAAGCACATATTTTTATATTATTGTCGTCCAATGTCCTTGCGTCACACATAATTAACACAAAACATTTCCGTCTTCCAAAATAATAGGAGTGCTTCTCAGTTTCACTTTGTAATACACGTTTTATGATAAAAGCCCAACGAGTTTCCCTTCAAGGGGCATCTGCCACGTTAACGTCCCTTATTTGCTTCCAACATTTTTTTGTAATTATACTTTCCTCTATCATGTTTGTTCGGCATTAATAACGAAGGGTCCCACCATTAATGGATAGCAAATGTTATAAACATATAGAAAAAAAATCTAGTTTGTACTTTTTCTTAAACAGGGATGACTGCCTGCTCTCTAATGTATTCACTGAGAAAAATAAACGACTACCCAGAATATGCTGTACTTGTAAACCAAAAAAGATAACTTACGTCTTCGGATGAGCGTGTCCAGCAGACGTACGGCTTCAACTCCCGCGACGTCATTTTCTACCCACAGGCAAGCCAAATCGTAAATCTTCGATGTGATCGATTCCAGTGTGGACGCAGCATCATCACAGCTTTCTTTTTGTTCCCCTATAAGTTCGACGATATATCTTATGAGTTGGAATAGCAGAGCCATGCACTGCGGCGGCGCTCTCCTCGACTCCTCAGTCGACTCGTCTACTTCAATACTACAGTTGACTAACTACGAGAAAGGAACAGAGTACGCTTTAAACATCCTGTCAGTTTTCGGAGGTCACTTACGTCTAAAATGCGATCAATATCTTCAGCAAATGTGTCATAGGTTTTCATAGCCAAATGGAGTCCTTTGTGGGAATTGGAATCCAAGAGAAAATCAACCACATGGCGTAAAAATGGCACATTTCGTGTCCTCAAGCAATCATCAATTGTGCCGAATGTTGCCTTAAGAAATAGCTTCAGCTCCTTAATTTCTGGGGCATTGATGTCCTCTGACAGGATAATCATCATCTTGTTGGCCAGGACTCCGAACTGTTTGATTTTGCTGCTAAAGTTAGAGATATTCACAGTTCGCAGGAACAAGAACAACACCGGGAAGTTCTTATAGCAGAGATTTATCAAGATAGACAGCGCCAACTGACTGTGGTTCTCATCTTCCTTGTAGATAATTCGCACTAAAAAATCCACTAGACCTGTCAAATACTGCTCCTCCCATGAGATATTTATGCCATACGTTAGATCTTGAATTAAGGCTAGTAGCCTTTGGAGTTTGTCCTGGTAGAGATAAAATTTTTCATTTGTTACAAGTAAATAAATTTCCCATCTTACCGGAGCCGTAGTCTTTTGTAGGACGAGAGCGAGAATTGGTAGGAAACGATACTCCTCGACAATGGCTCTTCGAGCTTCCAAATTCTTGGAGCAGTGCTGCACGACAGTGATACATGACCACATCACATCACTGTCCGGATTAAGGACTTCGATTACTCTATGTAAATCCACAAAAAATTTCGAGATCTCTAATGAATTTGGATTAAAAGCCTGCGGCTGTATTGTCGTGCTTAACAACTAAAAGAAAATCGTTAAACTCGACATGAAATGTGTATCCTTGATCGGCACTCACCGAAGCACTGCGGTTTAATAACACTAGTGATTCTTCTAACTTATAATTACTAAAATTCTCTGCATGCTGGCTGAAATCGCGTACGTAGGAGGTCACCACATCTATCGAGCGTTTGGTCATATTTAACTTTAATCTATTTAAAACTAATCAATCTTTCTTTTAACACACACTTTACACTTTATTTATAAAATCCCTCCAAGAAACCCAAGCGATTTATTTGAATCCAAAATCAAATTGGAGGCCTCACAAATGACAACTTAAATGTCAAGGGAAAGGATGACAACTAGCCGTCATTGTACAGCGGCTCCCAGTGAATGGCAAATGCATTTTCAAACCTTTTCAATTTTTTTATTTATTATTTTTTTGTAGTTCTAGTTAAAATAATTATTCTCCATGAAAAACAATAGGATTTTCACGTTGCCCATAATGGTTGCGTCGGGCTTGTTAATTGATTATCGTTACAATTTATTATTGGTATTTCATAAACTTTTAATTTGAAAGTACAAGAGTGTCAGTGTAAACCGGATAATTCACGTCATATTTGACCTAATAAAAAAACTTACTTTGTCCATCCATCATACTACAGGGTGGCGCAAACTTAATCATCCAATTTTGTTTTTGAATTACTTTTTTAGTAAATGAAAAAAAAAATGATTTTGAGTGATGTAAATCTTTATTTGGAGCTTTACAATTTTTTCTATTTCACAAATACCGAATATGATGTCTATCATCATCATCATCATCATCATCATCATCATCATCGTCATCGGTACTACAACCGGGAACCGGCCTTGTCCTTATTTAGCAAGTCCTGAGGCTTGTTAAATTTCCCATAATGATTTGTTTTTGACGTGACAACGTCTTATAAATCGGTATACCTTGGGAGGCATTCGGAAGAAAGGTTGTAGCGTTACGATAACGATAACCGATAACGCACGAGCCGCAGTGAGCGAAAGCGCGACTCTCTTAATTGCTCCTAAGTCAAATGCAGAGAGACAACGGGAATACAGACAACGCCTTGCACTGTCGAGAACAGCTGTACAGATTGAAAGTGTAAAGACAAAAAATACACAGAGACAACGCGAATACAGGCAGCGCCTTGCAGCATTAAATAAATCGGATATAGCTAAGAGAAAATTGTCTGTTCATAGTGGTTTCGCAGCGGCAAGTTCAAACAACGTTCAAGAACTACAGGTTGTAAACCTACAACAGCCTTCAGCAGCAGAATCCGTGTATTTTACAATACAACCAGTTATATCGGCGCAAGAGGTATGGGACATGAAATGGAACAAATCGATATCAAGATTTAAATTGATGTTTCTTGACAATGACTTTGGGTATGCTTGCTCTGTTTGCGATAGACTTTGGTTTGAACGCGATTTAAAACCGATCACAGTGCAACAGATGAACGTAATTTCGGACTGGCACACAAAACAAAATCGACAACTGTTTCCTGACGAATACACAGTAGTTTGCAATACTTGTAAAATTTCGTTAAGCAAACCAAAATTTTTTATTTATTTATTTATTTATTACCATGTAAGTAAATTACATAATAACTTAAATCTAATAGCGCTAGCAACTAAGGCTTTCGGCTAGTTTGGCGTTAAATATGTATGTGTACATTTGTTTTTTTTTTTTTTTTTTTTTTTTTTTTTTTTTTTTGTTAAATTACGTTTTGAAGCTTAACTAGGGTTAGTAGGTGGTAGAGCTTGGCTATGTCGGTTGCGGTTGGGTCGGAGATGATGTTTCTGATGTCGTCTTGAAGATGTCGGTGAGCGAGGGCTTTTATGCCTTCGCATTCCAAGAGGATGTGTTTGGATGACAATGTGGAGTTAGATCTGCAGATGTGACATGTGGGTGGGTTGGTTTTATTGATGAGATACTGGTTGGTTATACGTGTATGTCCAAGGCGCTGGCGGAGAAAGCATTTGATCTGTTGCACGAGCGATGTTGTCGGGTAGGTGACGGGTTGTCTATTAGGGTTTATTGCTACATATGTATGGTTGTAATTTAACCATTTCAATTGTTCTATCTTTCGTAGTTCCCTTTCAAAGTACTTGTCTATGTCCTTATTGTTGTACACGTAGAAAGTTGTTAATGGCTCCTTTATAGCCAATTTGGCTGCGATATCAGCTGCTTCGTTTCCCCATATACCACTATGACCAGGGACCCAGAGCAGTTTTACTTTGGATTACTTCCGGATTAAGTTGCCCTGAATCATGTGGATTATTTGGTTTTTGTTATTCGGGTTCTGTATTGCTTGTATGGCGGACAGGCTGTCGGTGCAAATTAATGTTTTATTTTTCTCAACTAATTTGATTGCTTCCAGCACTGCTGTTGCTTCGGTTGAAAAGATGGAGCAGAATTCGGGTAAAAGTCCTTTTCTGATGACTGTATCTGTTCTGTTTACTACGGCGAATGCTGTACCTTCTTTTGTTTTGGAACCGTCGGTAAAGAGTAGGTCCCATTCCCGGTGTTTGTTTCGTAATAATTGGAAGTGTTGTTGGTATACTTCTTGGTTAGTCGTGCTTTTGGGGAGCTGTGATAGGTCTTCTATTACACAATCTGTTGGTATTAGCCACGGGGGAGAATGTGCTCGTTGTCTTTGTTCTGTAGGTGTGGCGAGCAGTTCTTTTGCCAGTTCTATTGAGTGTCCTAAGGCCGAAGTATATTTTTGAGGGCGCTTTCTCTTAAGTATTCGTTTAATGTCCTCTAAAACGGGTGTTGAGGCCATTGCGGGAAACTTTGCGGCTAGTTTGGGCGAGAGAGTTTTTATCCTATTTCCTATGGCCGGGAGTCCACTTTCTGTTAGGATGTTCGTAATTGGGGTGGTCCGAAAAGCCCTTGTACTTATGCGGGCTGCAGCGTGATAGGAAGATTTAATTGTCTGTAACGTTGTTTTGCTGCAATTACCGTATATTAGTAGGCCATAGTCTATTTTTGACAGTAGGAGAGCCCTAGTAATGTTTATTAGTGTGTTAGTATGGGCTGAGCCGTTTTTAGATGACAAATATTTCAGTATGTTTAACCTTAACATTAGATTTTTCTTAAGGGCTAGACAATGATTCTTAAAATTATATTTACAATCGAATTGTAGGCCGAGAATTTTTAGTGTATCTACATCCCTAATGTAAGTGTTTTCAAAATTTACTAATAAAGATTTGTTACAATGTTTCTTTTTGCATATATGTAATATTTTAGATTTTACGCTCGAAATTTTTGAGCCTGAATAGTTACACCATTTTTGTATGTCTGATAGGATATTTTCGAAAGTTTTGCTAGCTACTTCTAGGTCGTTTACATTTGTGAATAATATAAGATCGTCGGCGTAGGGACAATGTTTTACATTTTTATGTTTAGAGATAATGCTATTTAACTCTTCAAACGCAATCTTAAATAATACTACTGATAACGGTGATCCTTGGGGGATTCCAGTATTTATATTATGGACGCCAGAGAACACGCCGTTACATTTGATCCTGAATTTTCTATTATTCAGAAAGGATCTAACAAAGTTATACATATGATGTCCTATTTTCCATTTTTGTAATTTGTGGAGGATGACGTGTGGACCGATGCGGTCGAATGCTTTTTCGAAGTCTATTGATAAAATGGATGTATGTTTCTTGCAGGAAAGTGCACCAACAATTTGGTTATCTATATGAAGAAGCGCAACCATTGTTCCCGTGCTTTGTTTGAAACCGACTTGTTTGGTACTTATCAGATTATATTTTTCTAGGTACCAGTTTAGTCTCTTAGCGACAATTTTTTCCAATACTTTTCCTAAACAAGGCAGTAAGGAAATGGGGCGGTAGCCGTGGATTGTATCAGTTTTGTTATTATGTTTTGGTAGAGGGATAATTGTGGATACTTTCCACATTTGAGGAATGGTGCCAGTTGTATATATGGCATTAAACAGATTTAGAAGGCGTTGTTTCAAAATCATTGGCCCGTTTTTTACCATTTGGTAGTCAATTCTATCAAAGCCTGGTGTCTTACCTTTTGCGGTATGAAGACCAGATTCTAGTTCTATCTGTGTTATGGGAAGTTCGATAACGCTATTATAGGAATTACTTGGGTTGCTTGGGGGCGTTGGTTGCGCCTCTATTTGGTTTTTGGCAGTATGGAAATCTGGGTGGAAGTTGAAGTTGGAGGGCGTATTTGCCCAAGTCTCGGCGAAGTATTTGGCTATTTTGTCCGGACATGTGAGGGCGTCGGATCCTGTATGTATTAAATTGATAGTAGATGGGTTATAGTTGCCTGTTAGCGTTTTTATGTTGGCCCATATCTTTTTGGGGGTGTATGTTGGGTTTAGTTTTTCCGTGAAGGACTGGAAGGATTTTGCTTTTTTGATTTTGGCTGTTCTTCGGAACATGGCGTTAAGCCTTTTGTACCTTAAGAGATGTTGGTCGGTTGGGTGCTTCTTAAAAATTTTCCATGCCAATTGCTTTTTTGCCCGTAGCTTTGCCAGATCTGGATTCCACCATGGTACGGCGGTTTTGTGATACCTTTTCGTTGTCTGTGGAATGGAGCCATTGGCGGCTGTTCGAATAGCTTTTGTGATAACGGCAGCTTCTTGATTTATGTTGGATTTTGTGTTATGTAGATTAAGGAATTGTGTAGTGATAGTTTGAAATTTGTCCCAATTTGCTCGGTCAGATTTGAATTTCGGTAGGAGTTGGATTTTCCCCTTTTTATTGTTGCCGGTTGAAATACAGATTTTTATTGGAAAGTGATCACTTCCATGTAGATTATCTAGTATTTCCCAGTTTGTATTAGGGGACAGTTGGGATGATACGAGGGAAAGGTCTACATTTGTAAACGTCTTGTGTGTGGAAAAATGAGTGTGATTGCCGTTATTCAATATTACCAATTGTGATTGTATAAAAAATTGTTCCACGGTTTTCCCTCTTTTATTTGTTGTTTGTGATTCCCATATTGTACTCCAAGCGTTGAAGTCTCCCATTAGAAGAATGGGGGTGTGTATGTGTTGAATTATTTTATTCAAGTCAGACAGGGTATATGGTTGAGTAGGAGGAATGTAGATTGAGATCACGGTTAGCTTTAGTTTGCCCGTTAGTTCGACTGCCGTGGCCGAGAAAGGGGTATTAAGACTGATATGCTTATGGGTTAGTGCCCGATGTATTAATATCCCGAACCCTTGTTTACAGGAGTTATTTTCTTTAAGATTGTTAAAGTATGCTATGTATTCCCGAGGCACTTTCGCATTTAAAGAGTGGGGTAAGTGCGTTTCTTGCAGTGCTATGATGGACGGTTTGAGTTCTTTTATAAGGAGCTGTAACTCGTGATAATTGTTATGAAACCCATTCAGGTTCCATTGAAGTATTAAGCAGTCTGCGGGGTTATAATTGGATGTTGCTATAGAGTTCGAGGTGGGGGTATAACGGTGGTTCTTTTCCTGACTCCGCGCCACACAGCTCGTCCCACTCAGTTTTCCAATCCACTCGAATTGATTTGAGTGAGAAGAGCTCCGTGCCGCGGAGTCAATAGGCTGTTGAGAGAGGTTAGAATTATATATTTCCATATTCAGGTAGAGGGATATTCCCGATTTGATCCAACTGGGATTTTTGTGTTTGTGTGGTGGTAGGTTTGGCTTTGCTTGTATGTGTTTGAGTTTCTAGGGAGGAGGAAGATTGATCTTTAGTTTTAGTTATATTTATTCGTTGAGAGATGGGATATTTTCTCTTTTCAATTTCTTTTAGAGCTGTATAGGAAGAGGAGGGAAATATATTTGTTTCTTTGTTGGGAGATTTGTTTACGGCTATTAGATTTTGAATTACTTTTGGTAGTAGTGTATTGGAACTGGTTGGAGTTATAGGCGCAGACGTGTGTTTTCTAATTTGATCGGAGTAAAGATCGTTATTTGTTGTTTGTATTGTATTTTGTTCCCTATATATGCGTTTAGCGTCAGCTAGGGTTGTTTTGTTTTTTGTTTGAATTTCTAGTACTTTTTGGTACTCAATATATTTAGGGCAGGTAGAGGAAGAGGCCGGGTGCGGACCTAGACAGTTAGCACACATTGTTCTTGTGTATTCAGTTTCGGGATGTGGCGGCAGATTACATGTATTACATGCTGTTGTGCGTTTACACCATTTTGCCGTATGGCCGAGTAATTGGCATTGCCGGCACCGCATTGGCCTTGGAATGTATTCCTTGACCTTGGCGTTGTACCAGCCGATTTCTATTGTTGTTGGTGGTTGTAGCCGATCAAAAGAAAACAACATCAATCCTGTGGGTAATCGTTCTTCGTTGTTAATTTTTGTGAATTTGAAGACATTTACCACACCTTGGGAACCCATTTCTGATATAATGTCGGCTTCTGGGACGTTAATTAGGCAAGGGGCATACACAACCCCTTTGGAAGTATTTAGTTTGGGGTGCAGTCTAATATTGACCGGACAGATTGTGTCAAAACGCGTAGACTGGATGAATCTATCAGCGATTTCTTAGTCTTTAGCTAAAATTTTGATAGAACCATCCCTAAGAAGTGTAATTTTTTCGTACTGCGTACTGATAGAATCAATGATTCTTTTTAGTACAAAGACGTTGACGGATGTAAGTGGCATTGATGCTTCGGTTGGGTAGATTTGAACGAACCGTGGGTTTTTTATTGTGGTTTTGTTCGGGAGAGCAGGGAAATTGAAAGACAATGGGCTGCGGGATTGTCTTTTCTTTTTTGTTGGCACGTTGGCTGTAGAGCCCGAGAGTGAGCATTCTCCCAGTTCTACGAACCTATTGCCGGAATGATGGCTTGGCCCTAGGGCCATGTTTTTTTTTTGTTTCTTACCTGGTGTAAAACCAAAATTAATGCCTACACTTGGAGGCATTCGGAAAAAAACACTTTAATTTTGATTTAATAACTTGTATATTCAATGTTACATATTTAGGATACGTTGTCACGAATATAATGTCCGAGCGCCTTGCGCCCAGACAACCATTTTTTCTGGACAAGATCATTAGTCTTGCGCCAGAGGCTCCCCAACGGGCAATCGAACACTGGTCCCCCGCGTGACAGGCGGGTATACTAGTCTAGTTCACAAATGTCAAATATGAGTGACGTACGACGCCATTTGCAAAAATTATAACATCTTCCGACGGGGTGATTAATTTTGCGCCACCCTATAGATGAGAAAGGAGTGTATACGTGTTTTCGAATCGTTGCTCGAGTAACAAATTCTGGGAAGTGGTACACAACTCAAACAAACGATCGCAACGCAAGTCAACATGCGGAAATACTAACGCGTCATCGCAGGAATAAATCAATAAATCGAACACGGGGCATCTAATTAATCTGACAAAAAAAAAAATGAGGAGTTTTTATTGTTATTATATCTTTAATTTCGTGCATGAAGCAGGTGAGAGGAGCAAGGGAGTAGACGATACCAAAGAGTAAACGACACCGGATAAAGACGAACAAAACACGGTGAAGAAACTGATGGACGAAATTGAAGCCATGCAGACAAAACTGGGGAAAATCGAGCTCATCCGAGCAAATGCACGGAGGGAGTAGACGCCTGTGTCAGAACAAAGAATAAGCGCCACAGAGAAGAAAACGATATCAAGGACCGAGATGCTCTGCGAATTCGACCTTAAGAAAACAGCAGGACTATCCTCCAAGGCATATGTAAGAAGAGTCCGGGGAATTAGAAATTACTACCAACTAGATGAAAGACTGTGTCATGATGGCAGCCATCAGTAAACTGGCAGAAGCAGCAAAACTGTGCTGCATGGAAGTCCTTCACTCATCATTAGAGGATTACTTATGCGATTTACTAAATAATTTCCCGACGGAAGATGATGCAGCCCATCTGCCCGCGCGTTTGCGGAATAAAAGACAAATGACGGGTGAAGACCATGAAAGCGATCGCTTCGAGAGGTCAGCTAGACGAGAGGACTCTTATGAAAAATGTGGTACGAGGCATAACCAACACGGAGTGTAACGATATGTTGAAAGCAGCGCAGCCCGACATCATAGAGGAGCTCCTATAGAAAATTCGATGGAACGAAAGTGTAACAACGCAGAGAAGGCAGATATCAACCGCGAGGCCCAATGTGGACTAAGCCGGAACCTCAGGGTCAAATGCAGGAAGTCCGACGTTAACCGCGATCAGATGCTTCAGGTGTAACTTGATTGGACATGTGGCGGTTCTTTAATACATTCCCAAAGAACCACCCATCCTCATAAATTAACCACCTTCCTCTTTCCATGCAAAGGCATAGTACTTACCTGCAATTAGGGACAGCGTAAGCTCCCCTGCAGCATCATTCCTGGAAAAGCTAACCGACGGCATCCACACATTCTGAATTTCCCTGGTTCATATTCCATGAACCAACTCATCTCCTATCGGTTCAGCCTGTCTTCAATTACGATAAACAAACGCTGACTAGGGTATTGTTGACATAGCTGTAGCCGATATTCTTTCCGCAGTTCACAATTGTATATCGCGCCTATAGCCTTAGGTCCGCAACAGTTGCGACAATTCCCCGTTATCGGCTATCAAACGATCATGGAATTTGGGTATGGATATGATCATTGTTTAGACAATCTTACCCATGCCATGCCTATGAGACCACCTAAAACCCTAAAATAAACATACAGTATCTCACTGTGTTCCTTTTACTTACCCGCATATTAATCTAAACATATAGCTATCCAGCCTGACCCTTTGCCGCCAAGGTTTCTGCTGACTTATGTCAACAAAATAATTTTCCTCCTTATGAACCGGAGCCATACGGCTAGATTAGATATTGCCTACATCGGTGTTTCCAAGGAATCTCAGGCAAATACCATGACGACCCCTTGGTATCATAGGCACATCATGTACATCATGCCACCATTTGATCTGTGAAATAGCGTTTTTGTTTACTTTGAAACAAAAATCTATTTCGATCCCTGGCATACATCATCAACGATTTATGGGTACATCGCCGCAGCCCCCGGTGATCGTACGCCTGTTTAATCAGGTGTCCACTGATCATTGTTTTCATCGCTGGGCATCGTACTTGTCCTATACGGACACATATAGAATTCTCCCCTATCGATGCAATTCGCGGCCATTAAATCTGATGGATGTGAGTTGCATCGTTGAGTCAGATTTGAATCGGGCTATCAATCGGATGTAGCGAAGACGTTGTGTGTCGGAGCCGCCACCGTACAATTGATATTTAGTGTCCAAATTCTGGAGCAAGTACGTCTCTTACGAGGAATTCGATCTGCAAGTCCGCGTGCCGTTAAATATAATGTCTTACGTTAGCTGTTTGTTGCGCTGAATTTCTCGGTCGACAGACGTGCTTCAAATACAAACACCACTAACAAACATTGTCGAGCGTGCTTCACCAAAAATATCGTTATTCGTTGAGAAGGAGTATGAACGAACGTCCAAGTGTCAACTATTCAGTGATTGTTGTGCCAATAGTTAATAAATAAGTGCTTTTAAGACTCCCACATGTAAATCGGCAATTAAGGTAGATATATGCCAACCGAACAATAAAAAAGTAAAAAGAACATTTACACCTGTGCGTTTTCATTCATTGTTTTCTCTGGTGACTTATTGTGAATCCTCTGGCGAACATTTCTTCTAGGCGGACATAGAGGGAAGGAAGTGAACCGAACGCCCATGTCCTGGTGCAATACTTCCTTGACCCCACAGACACGTCGGACGAAATTCTCCAACAAACAGACGGGGTAGAGAAGCAACTACAATCGGATTAACGAAGACCACCTAGAGCAGGATAAACGCAGAACAAGTGACGGCAGCGTGAATCAAGTGTTTCCAAGTGCAATGAGGTCGGGCACATAGCCCGTAACTGTATAGTAAGTGGGAGAGCAAACCAGCTGTGGGTGCGAGAAGACGACAGTGTTTACCACAAGAAGGTATATGTGAACGGCCGACGTTTTTATTGCCCTGGAGAGCGACCGCCTCACGATGCAGGACTCGATCGCAAGTGCCTACAATTTTTGCTACAAGGGCGACGCCAGAAAACTAATCGAGTTTGACGGGGGAGGGTGCCGAACAATAGGAAAATTATATGCGTACATTCAAGTAGACTCCCTACGAAGTTGTTGCGAAATGCTAGTTGTCCCGGATGACAGCTAACCATGCATCAAGCTCAAGTTCGAATTGAGGAGAGCCCCAAGCAAGTCAAAATTAGCGATTGTACTGCGAGCAGTGAAATGAAAGTTTTGGCCGTCACAGACGAATCGGTCAAACAGGAGCGGATCGGCATCGGGAGTGACAACCTGGACACCGGTGGCAGCGCAACACTTTACATTACGAGAAAATGGGCGGAGCATGCGTGGCCGCGTAGTTTTACAGGAGGTTAAACGAACGTAATAGAATTTTAATGTGAGATTACAAAATAAAGGCGATAATGGAGAAACGGTTAGACAGAACTACACGGAATACAAATTATAATAATTAAGGTGGTAACACAAATGAAGGAAAATCCTTAGATACGTGTATTCTTCCCAGACCGGCAAAATGTGGCAAAACCAAGCATGCTGCTACACTAAGCATGCTGTGACACGGGAGACATCGGAAAAGAGGGGGAATGTGTTGTAGTATTTTAACAATTTAATTAATGTGAATTTACTAAGTGAACGGTAATTGACTTACTTGGCATTGTTGACCGTTCTTCGGTCAGTGAGGCTGCTCTTCGGCGAGGCTGCTTTTCACGTTGCCGGGAATGAATCTCTCTTGAATCTCCTGTTATGATTTCGTACACCTGCGGCGAAATGTTGTTACCTCTTCCGTTCGTTTAGTAATTTTCGTTTTCCCAATTGCGGATATAATCGCGTCCGTTGTGTTCTAACTTTTTCCAAGTGTCAATTTATTTCTTTTATATTTTTTGCCGTTGACGTATGTGATTTATTTTATTCGGCGCCAACTTTATTATTATTATTATTATTTACTGGCTTGTAGGAACCCGGAAGTTCATGACCTCACCGACTCCGCCATTGTTCCCTGTCCTGTGCACTCTCCTTCCACGTTCGACCATCCGATCCGATCTCCTCGAGGTCCAATCCAACATTGTCCTCCCATCTCCGTCGCGGCCGTCCTGTCGGTCTCTTCCCCGTTAGTTTACCGTCAAGAATTCTATCCTATCCTCGCCCATTTGTGCTACGTGTCCGGCCCATCTTAATCTTCGCGACTTGATCACTCTCACTATTGTAGGTTTGCGGTATAGCTCTTCCAATTCGTGGTTGTGGAGTTTCCTCCATTGTCCTGACTCCTCGTCATATTTACCGCCAAATATACCCCTTAAAACTTTATTCTCGAATACGCGGAATTTGTTCTCTTCCCGTTTTGTGAGAGCCCATGCTTCGCATCCGTATAGAGCAATCGGCATGATTATGGTTCTATAGACACGGAGCTTTATATTACGCGATAGCAGTTTGGATTTTAATAGTTAACTGGCTGCATGCCAACTAGCGTTGCCGGAGTGTAGTCTATTGTTAATTTCCTTTGACGTTTCGTTTCTGGTCGTCAGTATCGTTCCCAGATATTTAAATTCTTTGACATTTTCAAATATCTTGCTCCTGATGTTTATATGTGTTCTCTAAGGTCCACCTGCTCTCGTCGTAATCATGTATTTCGTTTTGTCTTCGTTTATTTCTAGGCCCACCTCTTCTGCTTCTTGTATGATGATTTCACAGTTTTTACTTATAGTTTCGAGATTATCGCACAGAATGGCGATGTCATCCGCATACGCGAGCACTTGTGTGACCCCGTTCAGAGATGATCCGGCCATGTTGTCGTCTTGTACGGCGCCAACGCCGTTTATTATTATTTTTCCTGCCAAGTAGAATTTGCATAAAGTAGTTCATGCAGATTAGCTACTTGACGATTATACTTATTTACAGGCAGAGAGGGGAACTTAAAGTCTTGGGAGTTATTTGTTGTGCGGGGGCATGGACACGAGGTCCGTACCAAAAGGGTTAGCAAGTGAATTAGTAAACCCTCACCGAGATTGCTCCGCCCGAAGTGGTAACGAACTAGCTCAGTATAACTGAGGGGAATGCACAGTAGAAGTTAACACCACACAACCAGTGTGCGTTCAATCTTACCGCGCACCCCTCGCCAAACGGATGATAATAGAAGACAAAATCGATGAAATGCTGCAACAGAGAGTTAACCAACCATCAACCTCCAGTTTTTGTGTACCAATAGTCCTTACGAAGAAGAAAGATGGCGAAGACAGGGTGCGTATCGACTACCGGGGACTAAACAAAGTAACGGTCAAGCAGCAGCATTGCAACATTAGCCGGAAAAAAAGTACTTCACGACGTTGGACCTCAAGTCCGGTTATCACCAGATACCCACAGTGAAACAAAGTAGGAAGTATACAGCTTAACTACGGAAAACGGGTTGTATGAATTCGTCCGCATGCCGTTCGGCTTGGTGAATGGCCGCATACTTCCAAACGTGCATGAATCAGGTAAAAGATCGCATGAACCGCGGAGATATAGCGGTTTATATAGATGACAGCACCATCGGAAGTGATTCAGTAGCGGAAGGTCTACAAAAACTCGCAAAATTTCTGGTGGTTCTGAAAGAGTCAGGACTGACCCTCAATATCAGAAAGTGTGCGTTCCTGAAAACCGGTATTGAGTTTCTCGGACATCAACTGGATGGGGCCGAAATAAAAGTAGGCGAGCAGAAGATAGCAGCGGTTAAAGAGTTTCCGGAACCAGAAAATATGCATCATGTGAGACAGTTCCTGTGTCTTACCGGTTATTTTCGGAAGTTTGTATCAAGATACGTACAAATAGAAACGTCCTTAACCAATTTGCTCAAAGAGGGAAATGCCTTTGGGTGAGTGGAAAGGCACCAGGTGGCATTTGAAAGCCTTAATTCCCCACTGATTAACTCTCCTCTCTTGGCATTGTACGATGGGGATTGTAATTACGAGATCCACACAGATGTATCAGCACTAGGTCTTGCCGGTATATTGATGCAGCGTGGAAAGAGTGAGACACTGAGTACGGTGGCATACTTTACCAGAAAGATAACGGAGGCGGATGCAAAATACTACAGCTACGAATTGGAGTTCTTGGCGATTGTGGAAAGCCTGAACAGGTTCCGAATATATCTATTGGGAAAACAATTCAAGGTCATGACAGATTGTGAAACGACAAGAGCAACTCAGAACAAACCAAGGATGATACCACGTGCCCCAAGATAGTGGCTTAAACTCGAGGAATTTAAGTTTACAACGTTTCATCAACCTGGAAGAAAAGCAGGATATGTGGATGCCACGAGTCATCGGCTAGTAGAAAAAGAACGGAAAATGGAGGAGCCATCCACCAATATACTCAACATATGCACTGACGACGAGGATTGGTTAGCCACCATTCAATAGCCAGACGAGAAACTACGCGACATCATAAACTAACTTAAAAGAGCGACTAAGTGCATGAATGACTGGAACCTCCATAAGGAATACCAGCTAGACAGAGGACGGCTGTTTAGGCGCGACAGCAACCAAAGAAAGTGGGTCGTGCGGAAACGAGTTCGATGGTGAGTTTGTGGTTTTATTTAGGTTGAGTGTACCGACGTACGGCACTGATTCACTAAATTCCAACGATGATGAGAAAAATCGCAACGCACACTGATGAAAATGTCACTACTTCACCAAGGAAGGGGAAAATAAAACACACAGAGAGTTGATTGGATGTAAATTGTTTTTTTTTATTGCGGTGATAATTATTCTTCTATGGTGGACTTATAAATGCACTAAGTCTGTTCACACAAATGTTCCTGAGTGGAAATTATCAGCTTCTTAACTGAAGTAATTGCACATAGATGTGAGTGGACTGAACTATTAACAAAACCGCACAACACAAGCAGTGAAAATTCTCGATAACTCAGTAACACCCACGAATCGAATGAGATACTTATTGATTGTTAATGTTTCTGATACCGGTTAATCGGGGAATTAATGAGGATTTAATGGTGGTGACTAGGAAGGAGGATCATTGTCACTCGCGTAGGAACTTTATTAGATCTGGTGATGCGCACCGTGTATGAAAACACAAAAAATAACTCTTCTCGGCTAATGACGAAACTGGACTCTAAGCGCGTGTGTACGCGACGGGGGTTGCAATCTGACTCGTTATTGGATGTCTCTTTACAGACATCCAACGAAAACGAACCTAAAGGATTCGCCGCCAATGGCGAAGGTCCAAAACAAAAAGGAAAAGAGAAAAATTCATGTAGCAGATCGAATCGGCTGCTGCATGTTTGGGCAAGATAAACTGCCGCCATACGCAAGGGATAGATTCTTGATTGACGTGAGTCAATAAAACCCTTGCCGAAAGCAGAAATCTATCTTGGAAAAATGTATCGAACATTGGGCATGGCCGTTGTTAGATCATCTAGCATAAACAAATTTCGGTCGTATGATTCGATGCATGTTATGTTAGGGATGTGTTTATCCCGTTGAAAAGGCACTGTCAGGCGAAAGTATCCGCTTGAATGTTTACTTTGTGTAAACTAAAATTGGTTGCCATGACCGATGCTGGTGATCGTTCCAAGAAACGGCAACGGATCATAAAATCGGTCATGCTTAGATCCAAGCAAAATATGCGCGCCTGAAAGGCCAATGTTTGATTTGATCTTCTTTACTTAAGGAAAGATAGATCGTAGACATGCCGTTGGAAATCTGGCTTGCAGCTGTGCAAGCAACACGAAATAATGCTAGGTCAATGAATGGGTACGAAAATAACACACGGAAAGATCAGCGTGTGTTGGTGGATATGTGGCATCCATTGTTCGGTCGCGGAAGCTCGGTTGATGAATTGATGTCATGGCAAGATGATAATCTTGCCGTGAATTATGCTTTTAGGAATGACCGCGGGGAAGAGGTTTGGAAAAACCCCAAAAAAAGGTAAGCTGCCTAATATATATTTATGTCGGTTATCCTTGGGGATAACCGAATTAATTCCAGCGAATTGGTTGGCGGTTAATGCCGTAGCAAGGTTGCACAATCTTGCTGAAAATTCGACTTCAAGGTAAGTCGCATCGCTGGGAATGGTGGGGATCGAGCGATGCATGGCTTTTCGGGCCCTGAAAAGCCCCACAAGTTCTCTGGGTGTGGCACTATGAGACGGGGCACATGGGTGTAGGTGTTTGTTATTGTACCGTACATGGGCACTAGTTCAACTCAACACCCAAACACTTACCATTGGTTTCACTGTAAATTGTCCACAAATAAAACGCACTTCAAGCAAGCAGAAAAATAAAAATGCACGCAAGTTACTTAGTTGATTGGTGTTCTTTATTTTTATCTTTAATATGGCACTGGCACATGCGCTTAAAACTGCGATTTCACAATCACTTAACCCTTTGCGATGACGCCTGCACTCCTTCAGGATCGTCGAAAGATTTTATGCAAAGTTCACTTAAAAGGAAGCACGGATTTCTTGACTTGTTGACCGGAAGGAAAAACGGCACTTCAACTCGAGTATTTTAACGGTGGAAAACGAAACTATCTACTTAGTAGCGGGCTGGTAAAAAGGGGAACTCTAAGCGGGTGCGACGGTCCGCTGCGGTAACGGGAATCTCGCCGATGCAATCCATATCCGTCAGATTCAACGGTGGTGGATTACATCGGTGTGGGAGGATTCTATATGTGTCCGTATAGGACAAGTACGATGCCCGCCAGCCTGCATATCGGCAACGACGAAAATGCACCTGAATAAACATGGGCTGGTGTAATGAATTGCAGGCATTATTGAGATACGCGATAGCGAAGATCGCCGAAGGAATAAATATGTTTCTGTGTCCTAAATAAACAGAAACGATATTTCAAGGTTCAAACGATGCGATGCACATTATTTGTAATCTAGGAGATGCTATATGGGAACATCGGCTGTTTACATAATCGCCCCAGACTTATGCCATTGCAGGCAATCGATTTTTTCGTGGCGATCGCCTATGGCCAAGGCTATGGTGGCTTTTGTTTGCTCTAATTAAATGGAACATGGGTATGATGGTGAGGAATTTGACTTGCAGATGTGCAAGCGTACGTCTTACCTAGGGGGACCATGGACAGAGGTTGGTAAGTAGCATAAACACAGTGATGCTACTGTGTGTTTGTTTGTTTTACAGGCCGGAGCATCGTTAGGCATGGTCTAGGGTATGATTGTCTAACGTCAATCGTATTCGTGCCCAAATCCTATGATCGGTAAATAACCGATAAAGGAAATTGCTCGCAAGTGTTGCGAACCTCGGGACTGGGGCAATAAATGGTTATGAACCGTAGCAAAACCATCGGCTACAGCTGTGCCAACAATTACGCTGGCCAGCGAGTGTTTATCTATTATAATTGCTGACGAGCCGAGCCGATGGCGATATGGTATGGTTCATATAATATGAAACGGAAAAATTCAATGTGGTGCATGCCTTGATGAGGTTTAACTTTCAGGTGAAAGGTATTTGAAAGACAGCTTAAGCTGCTCGAATGCAGGTAAGTATAGTGGTTTATGGAGTGAGGGAAAAGCGGTTGATTTAAAGAAATGGATGGTTCTTTGGGAAAGCTTTAAAGAACCGCCACATGGGCTTCGACAAAACCTTTGAAAGGCTGAGAAGGACTTACTGATTCCCAAGGATAAGAAGTTTTGTCAGAAGTTAAGTCGAGGGATGTGTGGAAAGCGCATATATAAAGAAAAAGACTGGAGTGACAGAGAGAGAGAGCTGCATTGTGCGAAGAGGGAGCCCATACCCTTCCATACGGTGTTTGGATTGTCCGAGATTTGGATTATCTCAGACCCTTTATCACTGGAAGAGGAGGAGCTAAACACTTGATAGCACTGGTGGACAACTTTACCAAATACACGGTTTTGAAAGCCTCAAGGACAACTAAAACAAAAGAAGTGATAACCGCGCTCAACCAGGTCAGCGAATTCTTCAGTATGCCCAAGCGAACAGCATTCACAGCCAACGAATTTACAAGATATCTTCAAACCTACGGCATACAGCATATTATGACGACCATTAAAACGCCACGTGCCAACGGAGAGCGTCAACCGCACGGTACTAGCGGTTCTCAAGTGTGATCATATGGCCGGCAGGAATTGGGCGCAACAGTTGAGGAGTATTCAATGGAGTCTGAATACATCGAGGAGCGCAACCACAAGGATAACCTCACACGAACTAATGTTTGCCTATACGCCAACGGAAATTGCTGGAGACAAAGTATTGTTGGAACTAGAAGTATGCCATCATCAAGGTGAAATGTAACAGAAGGGAGATGCTCCCTTTTTATAAATAATCGTTATTCAACAGTATAAATCAAATGGAATGAGCTTCAAACTGATCAATTTTTTATATGTTACTTCTTCTTTACGACCACACACGCACACAATTCTTTTTCAACTGACTACTCTCTTGCCAATTCGTGCCCTCCTTTATTGACTCAATTTACCCCTTCACTTCGCCGTCCATCGACTCGTTGCACCTAGGGTTGGTATTCGCGATAATATTCGGAGATAATTAACGAATGTTAATTATGTAACAACCAAGACAAGGCGCCGTCTCACACCTCACCGATTGCCATGACGAAAATCCACGAATTACGGTTTTAACTGCTTGACCATCCGCCTTACTCACCAGATCTAGCCCCAAGCGACTTCTTTTTGTCCCTAATCTAAAATTGCCCTCGGAGCACAGAGATTTTGATCAAATGAGGAGGCAATCACCTTCGTGAACAGTTATTTTGCAGAGAAAAACTCCGAGTACTATTTGGACGGGTTAGAGAGATGGGAGCATTGCTGGGAGAAGTGTGTAGAATTACAAAGAGACTATGTAGAAAAATAAAAATAAATTTTAAGAAAAAAAAAATGTCTTGTATCATTGTTATGTCGGAAATTTTTCAGGCACCTTCGGACTACTTATTCTAGTTTTAATTTAAACAATTATTTTCCATGTTTTTGGAGCTGGAATCAATCTAACCATTACTTAGAACAAAACTATTCGAAGTTATTTAAAATAACTATTTTATTTTCATTTCTCGTCATTACTTGTGGATTAAATACACATTATTATTATTTACAAATAGTAAACATGCAAATTATCTAACGTATAGTATTAATTACGATCTTGCTCCCATTTCAATGTCTTTATTGAGATTTTTCAAAAATCGTTCATATTCGATTTTGTATTTAGTTTCTGCTGGAGACCAATCGATCGCTTTAGAATAGCGTTTAATTATTGAACTAACCGAGCCATTTTTTGATAATATCGTATTCAAGAAATAAATTGGAATGCAAACTATTGACACTATACAACTGCACCAGCCAACAACTATTGCCCAGTCAGGATAATCCAGCCGGTTATATGTAACTCGTCGATTGAACACAATTGATGTTATAAAAATTCCCTATACAAAGATAAAAATCGATTATAATCAATAAGAATAAATTGCAATATTAAATTTACTCACAACTAAAATAAAGGGAGTAATGTATTGCCAGCATATAACCCAAAGTCGTCCAGGATACTTTCCGATCATGAAGTAAATATCGTTGGTGAATTTGTCAACACCATAAATCCAGCCGACGATTACTACTTCGATTATACAAATCAGGATTACGGATATCGATGCTGAATACCAATCAAACAGTTGTAGAATGTACATTCCTCCCTAAATAGAATGAGGAAAGGTGATTTTGTGTATCTGTCTTTACATTGTATGTCAATGGGCACAATACCTGCGTGACCATCAAAATTGATAGCAGAAACATTGTTAAACATGAGACCAGGGTAACCAAGAATTTGTGCTTCCTAAGTATCACTACTTCATCCAAAACTGATGAGATAATCGCCTCAATTTGGACAAACTGTGGTGAATAAACAAATATTTTATCATATTAGTTTTCTCTTTATGGGAGGTGCAAAAACATTTACTAAAACGTGTTTCAAGAATGTGTTTCTTAAAAAAAAATCGATTCCACTAAAAAATGTTCTCCTGGTGACCAATCACTCTATACTCGACGACAAAGTTGACACATCATTTAGACATTTGTCATGCACCAACTAACTGCCAATTATAAAGCAAGTAAGAAAATATTCATGTTTCTGACATCCGACCGAGCATATGAGTAATGTTATTAACTAAATGTTAGAAACAACTACAAATATAGAGAAGATGCGGTTGGGGCTTATATATAAAACACATACAAATATTCCAACAAAAAGACGTGAAAGAAAATCAAGATAATCTTAATCAAACTCGACCTCACACAGCATGTGAAACAAAGGAACACCGATAATGCCAAATCTACTTGACTTCCTTACGGATTGACTGTCGCACTTTTTCGACATTTTGCGCGTATGCTACTGACAACTTGATAACCTCCCACGAGCAGTGATGCCACCTTTAACCATTACCGCCTTTTACATTCGGTCATCCTGTGGGGGTTCTCTAAATACATGGAGAACCAACCCACTATTTCCGCCTAATTTCGACCACCAACAGCGTGTCAAACCAACCTTTCTTTTACTTACCTATTCACCTTAAAAGCATGTTGCAATAACGGACGCATAGCTGAGTTCATTATTCTAGGCAAGTAATGCATAATTGAATTCAGGTACCTTTCTGTCATACGTCAACTCCAGTCCTCTAACCATGAGATTTCCACCGGAAATTTCAATCCATGTGGTTAGCAACAACAAGTCGAATCAAACACCGCTGTCGCAAAATCATGCAACGGCTTGGGTAATTATCGAAGTCCATAACATGTTTCCCACGTTAATATTACCCTAGCCAAAGTAGAGTCACTTCGACTTTCCCAGACACTCTATCCGCTGGGAATCAATGATCTCTTTTCGCAGGTGAATAGCACCAGCTACATTTTCCCCTCCTCCACAATTCTGTCTCCCTACAGTTCAATACACTCCGAGGTCACCACAGACATCGCACTAGGTCAGTGGAACACCTCGGAGACTGCATTAATACACGCACACTAAGCCAGATCAACCCTGTGTTATGGTGCTCTCCTTTTGATTTCTTCATCCTTTCTACGCCCATCGACGTCGAACGAATACGCAAGTACTTATCCACCTCGATGAGCGCGGGGAATTGAAGGACGCACAAGAGAGCACGATTACCAATGGTTGATCGTTGTGCGAAAGCAGAAATTACCCATCTTCATCCCTAATTCAAGTTAGTCGTTATTCAACTACCGCAGCGTGTGCACGCTGGTGCATACTCTCGAGTGCGAAGTAAAAGGAAAGTGTTGTCAGACGAACGTAGTGTCCCGTTAGTCAATCGAGAAAAAGAAACGCGTTGCCCTTTTAAAATAGTCTGGTTACAATTACTTATTTGGCGAAAAGATGAGATATTAATTTGACACGTCCACCTTTATTTGTTAAAAGTGTAAATTCGAATGAACAATAAAGAACGAAAAAACTAATTAAATTACACCAGTGCATTTCATTCCTTTCCTTTTGGTGCTGGAACTTTTGATGACAATAATGGAGAAGGAATCTTGGTGGATGATAGAGAATCCGTGCCCCTGACTGGCACACCTACTACATCCCCACAATCCTGATACTCGGAGGCTGACCCAGACGACAGCAAATTCTAATTTGAGTCGATGTACTTTCCTAATTTCATATGGTCAGAGCCTGCGGAAGTAACACTGGATCTTCTACTTGAGCAGCCTCACTTGAGCACCTCCCACGTCGTAACGGTTAGATTTAACTTTTATTACATCGTATGGCCAAAGGTAAGGGTTTGCTAACTTTTGCCCCAGCAAAAAATTGGCTAAGTTTTACAGCCACAAAATCAGCTTCCCTGTAGTCAAATTCCTACTTACGTTTTTGGTCGTAGTTCTCCTTGTATATTTTCTGGGCACGTAGTATTTGCTTCTTGGCCTCTTGCCCTCGTTGTCGAAATCTGATATGCATGCAACTAATGTAGGCGTTGATCCCTTGCGCGAGTTAACACATGTGCCAATTATGAATCATCGAATATTGTCGATAAGCACCATGCACCATCCCGATGGCACAAAAGAAGTTGACACATCTGCTAATGATGATTCCCCAAGTGTTGGCGATAAGAAGTATGCATCACCCCAACGAAGCAAAGGAATAATGATAACAGAATAACACAAATAGCCAGGAAGCCAAAGAAAGGTAGTCTTTCCTATCTAGAGAATAATAAAGTATACCGAGGGTTCTGAGTAGCTCCTAATAAAAATGGCGATCCCGCCAGGAGTATTGAAAAATTCGATACTTCAGCGAGTGGGCCAATTTTTGCTGACGAGCAACAAAAATATACATCATCAGTCGTGCGATCAATAAATGACAGTCATAAAACCAAAACCTGTATGAAGACATCCAAACCAAGGAGGGAATTCGTGAACATATTCAGCAGACCAGGACGGGCGGAAACCAGCTATAGCAAAACAGAAATTCCTGAGGCAACAAAGATGACGACGGTAGCGGAGCTGCAGATATGAATTGCCCAGGTGCTCAACAACCAGAACACACTGTATGCCAGTAATAAGGAACTGAATGAAAAATTAATAAATTCGGAAGGACTCAGGAACGTGGGACCAGTAGTCATAAATGAGGTAAGACCCGAGGCTCTTTCAATACAAAGTGCGGAGCAAATCGACCTGGAAATATTATATTCAAGACTCTACCAACATTCGGTGGAAAGCAGGAGGCATACAGATGTTGGAGGAACATGGTATGTACGGCCATGAAGAACACAGAAAATTGCCAGGCAACAACAGGTACTTTCTGTGTCGTCGATCAGTGGTAGGTGGGGTCTCAACGCCCTGTCGCATGCTGAAATACCAGCCCATCAAGCCAAAGCCTCATTGAAGTGGTCGGGAGAAATTCGTGGTCATCTTTCGGAGCTTGGTTGATGGACCGGTTTGAGAAAAGGTTGGTAAAGGTGGTAAATCGGTCCCAAGGTGAGATACCACTCCGTCACGCAGTACATTCCGCGATATCGTCGGGAGAAATCTTCGACTATGTTTGGGATGTGTGGCTGATGATCCGGACTGGCACAGAGATAAGTCATGATGGTGCCTTCTGAGATAAAGAATTCCGAAGATAAACTAGTTCCTCATTCGGATCTCCGGGGAGGACTATATTTTGATAAATAACAGAACTTTAAGAAATTCGTCGTCGCGTATTCGGGTTCCTCCTCAAAAGTCTGGTTCGCGTTCCTTCTGGTCAATGGAAAGGACTGTCAGCAGTAACTTCGCTTCCTCTTCTTTTCCTCCGTTAGTGACGGGCGCCGGGACACTAGTCACAAGTTGAAAATATAAATCTAATGTGTTCGGGAATTTATTTTCCGCGAATTCAAACCTCGATCCCGGTCTTTTGGAGCAACCTGTGATCGTACTTCAATGCGGGATGTAAGATTTCGCCCGCGTACTATTCAACGCATTCAATGTGAAACTAGACATTCGGCCCGGACGGAATATCAGCAATAGTCCTAAAGAACTGTGCTCCAGTACTGTCGCCGGTTCTTGGAAGACTCTGTCGCTTATCTTATGCACGGGGGACATTTCCTACCTGCTTGAGTTCAGCCAATCGCAAAGACGAGAAAAAAGTGTCTCCCACAAAATTACCGACCGATAGCATTACTGTCTATGTTATCTAAGGTGATGTAAAAGGTTATCAATACTGAGTTAATTAAGTATTTGGAGTGCAACGGACTTCTGAATGTTCGTCAATACGGATCCCGTGGCAGGCGGTCCACGGGAGACCTTTTGACACTTAAAACCGATACATGAACATCTGCGATTGAGGGGCATGGTTAGTCAAGGGCGGTCACATTGGACATCTTCAAAGCTTTTAACCGTGCCCGGCACGAGGCATTGCTGAAAAAGCTTCGTTCATACGGCCCTCTTCAGCAGCTTTGCGATAGCTGGAGCACGATGTTAAAAATGCTTTTAACGCGGTGAAATGGAATCGGGTTCTAGAAACGTTGCGCGATCTACAAGTTTGACCCTACTTGGTGCGTATACTAGCAAACTATCTCCCGGATAGAAGACTGCTGTATGATACAGATGAGGGACTACAGGAATATAAAATAACAGTGGGTGTACCTCAGGGATCTGTATTAGGTCCGCTGTTATGGAATATAATGTATGATGGTGTGCTCAGGATCAATGTACCGGAGGGGTTTAGAATCATTGGGTACGCAGATGATTTGGCAATAGTGGTAGTAGCTAAACATCTAGATGACCTGGAGAATATTTGCTCTCAAGCAATTCAGAGCATTAAATGCTGGCTAGATATAGCCGGACTGAAACTAGCTGGGCATAAGACGGAGGCAGTTTTAATAAGCAGCTGCCAGAAAGTTGAACACCTTGATTTGGAAATAGAATGACAAATAATCAGATCCAGTCCCTATATTAAATATCTTGGAGTTATACTCGACAACAGGTTGACCTTCAAGGCACACCTGAGGAAAGCGAGTGAAAAACGGCAAGAGTATGCAAAGTTTGGGCGAGACTGCTATCCAATGTTGGAGGGCCCCGGCCCCACATAAGGAATCTCCTAACCAGTGTCAACACCTCCATTATAATGTATGTAGCTCACATATAGGCAGGAGCTGCACAGTATAAGTCGTACATGAGGGGAGTGAACTCCGCACATAGGCTCGTATCACTAAGAGTATGTTGTGCATTCCGAACGTTATCCGAAGATGCCATAAATATTTTGGCCGGGAGGTCGCCACTTGACATTGCAGCTAAGGAAAACGCCGCATTGCATATGGTCGCCCAAGAGAATGGTCGGAGAATGCGGTCACAATTGGAGCTCTCAAACCTAAGAGAATAGCAACGAAGGTGGGATTTTCCTGTGGGGAGGAAGTCTTGTGCCGGACACGGGCACTCGATTAACCTCACTCCCCATCACCAATCGTATGTTCAGCCGCGGGAAAGTAATCCGGAACTTGTCACCCAGGAACGATCGACACAAGAGAAATAAAAAACAGTAGTCTTCGTTTTGTAATTTTATTTGAACGCTGTTATTTCTGCACATGTGAACTTAAACTCGAAATCGTTATTGGCAAATGGTTGATTGTTCTATTGTACGTACAGGATAATATTTGTATTGCTTTAACACGCGGTACAGGAATTCGCTTAAGGCATAATTATGTAGGTAACAGCGGACCAGTAAGGATAGACAACACACGTTTACTCACACTTTGACTATTGTTCGCGCACCGTACCATGTACACGGTACGGTGAATGGTGCACTCGACCGACCCCTGCAATGGATGAATTACGACTCAACGATATTCAATCCTTTAGGGTGAAGATCGTTGGTAGTATACATGTATGTGTGTACATGGGTTCTTTCATGGGACACACCATGAGAACAGATCTAAACAAAAAAGGGAAAATGTGCATTCATGAGAAGTGAATTCGGTTAAGCAAACAAGCCGAATCTCATTGGATGCTAATTGGGTTTGTGTTTGCTTATACTGCTGCTGATGAGAAGCAGATCCCGAAATATGAAAAGACAAAGGAGGAAACGACCAAATGCATCGTTCGGTAATGCGGGTCATTGCTTACGCGATGCGTCGTCGCTATTATCGACGTCGGGAAAAAAGGTGCAAATGGGATTGGTGGCAGAAACGAATCCCTTGCCTGCATTTGTATATGCAGGGAAATTAGTTTGTGGCGACGTACGAAATGGCTGATTGTTTGTCTATTGAACAACGAATCACTGGTTGGCTTGTTGCAGCTGTAAAAACAAGCCGTCCGACATTGCATTTCTATTGATAACAATGGGTGCCGAATGGTTTTTTTTTTTTTTTTTTTTTTTTATTAGATTTCTCTCGGGAGAACCGAACCTATAGCGTCGAGTGGGCGCCCCGAGATGCCATCAAATAACTGTTGCAGTTCTTTTTGAACAGTTGCAGGTTGTAACGCTCCGGGAACACTCGCCTGGGAAGGCAGTTCCACAGCTTCCCCGCTCTGTAACGAAACGAGTTCTGATGCAGGGATGTTCGCGCCGTCGGGAGATGAAGCACAAACGGGTGCGATCCGTCGGACTGTCTTGTGGAGCGCATATAAACCGAATTGCGTGGAACAATGCCAAGAATCTCCGAAGAACAGCACCCGTGATAATATCTGTTAAACAGACAGAGGTCGGCTACGCGCCTTAGATTTGATAGCGACTGTAGTCTCGACGTCAGCGCCGAGTCCCCGATCAGGCGGATCGCTCGTCTCTGTACGCTCTCAAGTAGGTTGAGGGTATGTTTAGGAGCCGAGCTCCAAACATGAGAGCAATATTCGAGCGCGGGTCTAATTTGGGATTTATATAGGAGATGAAGTTGGGCCGGAGTAAAATATTTCTTGGCTCTAAAAAAATAGCTCAGTTTTCCTGAGGTTGACCTGGCGATGCTTTATCCAGATCCTGATTCAGAGAGTCAATCTGTCTACATCTCAGCTGGTGCGACGTTGATGCACTAATCGGCCGATCACTCGAAAAGAAGGAAACAAGCGTACTATTGTAGCGGTTCCGCCAAACCCTACGGTCTACTTACCTGAAAAACCCCCATAGCTACTACCCAACTCCCTTAAGTTTGCTAATGCAACAGTATTAATACCTGTAAATGCTGCACACATTTAAGAGATCAAATCTATGATCTTTAAGTCCCTGTAAAGAAAACTTACCTTCATGCATTCTCTTCGCATACCATTGCTCCTTAAGATAAATATCGCGCCGTCTATTTTCTCAGCCGCGTCATATAACTTTTCATACACATTGCCTGGCAACATTTTTGGTTTGTCTCATCAATAAACAACCCAAGCAGCTGCATATAATTAGCGCAATAGATGCCGAAACCAAATTCTCCAGCATTTCCTAATGCAAACATGAACCCGGGTTCTACTGCAGCCAGAGATGCCAGAAAATCCAATTTGCTTTTAGCACGTTTTTCTCCTAACGTCGAAAATAGCAACGAGGCATCGTGTAAACAATGACCCGCATTACCAACGGCGCATTTGGTCATTTTTCCCTATTGTCTTTGCCGCGTGCCTGTTTCGTCGTTCCACTGCACGTGTGAATAGCATCTATCTGAACGATCCCACACATACCACCATGACCTTTATTACGAGATCTGGTTTTCTTGTTCCCACAAGAGAGACTCTACGTTACACTTGTGGGGGATAAAACATATCCTTGGCAAGAATATATTCACACCCTTAAGAGAAAAGTTTTTCTCTCTCTTCCTTTTTTTTCCTTAGCGAAATCATCTCTGCATGAGATGACGATCGCTGAGTCCTTTTCCATCTTTCGACCTGAGCAGTTCGTGGCTCCTATCGCTACCCTGGTGCGCACAGGGAAGCGATAATCGATTGTAATCAGTTGAGTTATTGTCTCCGCGAGTCGTGTGTCTAATAATTCTGTATCAAAAAAACAACGATATATTAATTAAAAATCATGTGCCTAATAGACATATCTAGCGTTTTCCACGTACGGTATCGTGTTGCAACGGCCACGTCGGATATTATATTTTCAGCAGATTCCTAAGATTGTGTTTTTATTGACTTCATTGTAACTCTCGCGCAGTGCTACCGTGAAGTGAATAAGGATAAACAAAAAGAAATAGTGTGTTTAATTTTACCGCGTTGTCTTGGCGAACAGTTTATTTCTCCTGTTGTTGCTCTTCTCTTGGTTTTGTTTCGGCGGAATGTATAGTGACGGTGGCGGAAGAAGGGAATCAGCGCCGTGCGCCGGTGCAACATACTTCTCCTCCCCACACTATCATCCGCAAAACTGAACACTTTGTTATCCGTTGTCTCCAACAAATAATTTATGTGAAGCAAAAACAAGCTTGGAGCCAAAAGCCTTGGAGATATCCAATGCGACCGCCCTTGACTCACCATGCCGTTCAATCGCAGATGTCCATATATCGGTTATAAGTGTCAAAAGGTCTCCTGTGGACCGCCTGCCACGGAATCCGTATTGACGATCATTCAGAAGTCCGTTGCACTCCAAATACTTAACCAATTCTGTATTGATGACTTTTTCCATTACCTTAGATAAAATAGAGAGTAATGCTATCGGACGGTAATTTTGTGGGAAATACTTTTTTCCCGTCTTTGGGATTGGCTGAACTCGAGCGATTTTCCAGCAGGCAGGAAAGGTCCTCCGTGCATAAGATAAGCGGAAGAGTCTGCCAAGAACCGGCGATAGTTCTGGAGCACAGTTCTTAAGGACTATTGCTGGTATTCCGTCCGGGCCGGTTGCCTTCCTACAATCCAGTTCACGTAGAATGCGTTGAATAGTGCGCGGACGAAATCTCACATCCCGCATCGAAGACTGTACCGGCGAGATCACAGGTGGCTCCAAAAGACCGGGATCGAGGTTTGAATTTGCCGAAAATAAATTCGCGAATACATTAGCTTTATCCTTTGGATTCGTGACTAATGTCCCGCTGTCTGTCACCAACGGGGGGCGAGAGGAGGATGCGAAGTTGCCGCTGACAGCCCTTGCCATTGACCAGGAGAAGCGCGAACCAGTTGGGCACCGAAGGAGCTTATTGATCACCCTGTCGTTGTGAGCCTTCTTCGCGGTATCAATCGCCTGGTTGCACGCGTTTGTGATTCTAACAAAGTTCGTTCTGCTAACATCGGTGGGATTGGAGCGCCATTGCTTAAAAGCTCTATTTTTTGCCGCTGTAATCAGCTCGCATTTTTTGTCAAACCAAGGTTTATCAGACGAACTTCGTTTGATGGAATGTGGAATATACATCTCCATCCCCAGAAGAATAATCTCTGATACCGACTCAGCGCAAGCGTTAACATCGGAGTTTCCGAAGCACACCTCCGACTTTGGAAAGGATGCATTGAAATCTCCCATATCGTCCCAGTTAGCAGGTCCCCCACGAGTTGAGTCAAGTTGTGGCTTACAGCAAACATCTCAGCCAGCCTCCCAGCCTCGTCGGTTCGTTTAGATTGCAACAACCAGTCGGAATTGTGCACATTGAAATCGCCAAGGACAACAATTTCAGAAGCTGGGTGGTTGATCTGGTTCCAGTCGACGGTATATGAAAGATGTTCGAAGAATGTCGCCGGTCGATCGTCATTCGGGGAGCGGTAAAGACAACAAAGAAATTTAACGGAATTCCTCAGCACGACCCTCAACCTTATGATGTCCATATTATTGGGTTCCAACGTCTCCATCCGTTGGCAAGCCAGATTGGACCGCGCGAAAACGCAGACTCCGCGCTTAAAACGGAATCTCGAATGCAAGTCGTATCCTGAGCAACGAAGATATGTCGAATCAGTTGACGAATCGACCTGGGTCTCAGTTAGGGCAAGGATATCAGGCTTCGTTGTTTGGAAATATTGGTGGACGGCGTTTACATTGGTATTGGTGAAACCGGTGCCCCTGATGTTACAAAATGCCGTCACCAGTCGAGCGTGGGCCGAGCCTCGAGAGCGAGCCCGGTTATGCGATGACGAACCGCTTAAAGTTCCATTATTTATCATGATATCTGCATGATGTTCCCCCTGACATAGTCCCCCCCCCCGGAGATCCGAATGGGAGACTTGTTTACGTCCGGAATTCTTTATATCAGAAGGCACCATCATGACTTATCCCCGTGTCAGTCCGGGCCATCAGCCACACATCCGAAACACCGTCGAAGATTTCTCTCGGCGATATCGCGGAATGTACAGCGTGACGGGGTGGTATCTCACCTTGGGACCGACTACCACCTAACCAACCTTTTTTCGAACCGGTTCATCGGCCATTCTCCGAAATATGGCCAGGGATTTCTCCCGACCATTTCACGGAGCCTATAGCTTGATGGGGTGGTATTTCACCGGGCGCACATGGCGTTGGGACCCCGGCTACCACTCGGCCTTTAGTCGCCTCTTACCACAAGCTGGCCTAGCTGTGAGTATATTCTAACGCCCTACTCACAGGGACAAAGGGTTTGTATTTATTATGCCATATGCACTTTAAAGAATTATTTCTAGGAATTTTAGATAATGCATTTAGATTAAGGATTTGATCTCATTAATGCGTGAAGCATTTAAGGTGCTAATGCGATTGCATTAGTGAAATTAGGAGATTGGATGAAAGTTATGGGGGTTTTTTAGGAAAGCGAACCGTGAGGTTTGGCGGAACCGCGACAGTTCTACCAAAGGAAGATGGGCCCACACCATGATATCTGATATAGAAACATGAGTGAAAAGTAAACATGGCGAGCTGAATCACCACATGACTCAGCTAATGCTTTCGGCAATACTTGCACTAGTATAAGCATGTGAATCACCCATACTGCTTGTATTGCGAAGGCAAAATAGAAAATACGGAACACGTACTCACGGAGTGCGTGAGATTCGAGACCGCACGAACGATTTTGGGGAGACATATGAGACGGACAATTACTCCGGGGTAGTAATAAAATGCATGCTGAGTTCAAAGTTCAGGCATGGTCCGTAGCAAATGGTGTTCTATGTGGCATAATGCAGCAGTTGCGACACGACGAGCGGAATAGCAGGTAAACTTCGTCCCGCCCCGCGATGGAATATCTAAAAAAAAAGTTCCGCGGGGTTCAACAGGAATATGTGACTGGCGGGAGGTGGTTTTAGTCGGTAAAACCGGCATGCTTCTGGACCGATCAGAGGTATCTTTTGAAGATTTTCACTTCCCTACCGAAAAAAAACCGGATAATAGGATCATAAATCAAAATCCACGGTCACGAAACAAAATACTGGATGTCACACGCCAAAGCGCTGACACCATAAGAAGTCAGACAAAAGGTGTAACATAACTCATTGCAGACGTGTTCTGATATATGTGTGTCACGTATGGTACACCATATCGCGGTGCATATCATTCACCTATTAATGTGTCCTCTGAGAAGTGACTCATTGTGGATTTGCTAGGCAATGTGCATTTAGTGTTTTGAAATTAGGAACATAGTTCTCGGGTCATCATTAGGAAGCCGAAATATGATGGCTTGTAACCATACTTGGTATCGATATGCGTCGGGAATGTTGGTGGGAGAAATAGTATTTAAGGACAGAGTTTTTGAAGATTAAAGCAGATTCAAGCATACTTCAACTGTGCTGTATCTCACTTTTGGCAGATATTTATGGCATTCGTGCCCTGCCCCTCGAATACACTCACGCCTCCCAAATAGTCAAGCGGAGAACTCCTTCTCATAACACATTCTACCCCTGTTAGCCTGCTTGGATCCGGCTCAACATCACTTTTACCTTTTTAAACAGCACTTTACGCTTTACCTTCACATCGGATTTTGTATTATTTTTCAATGTGACCTTGCATTACTTTACACTAGGTTCAACTGACGACTCTTGCTATTGTGCAGTGCGACACAATTATTGAGTGGTAGGTGGGCGCAAGACTAATGACCTTGCCCGGAAAAAACAAATCATTATGGAAAATTTAACAAGCCTCGGGGCTTGCTAAATCAGGCCAAGACCGGTTCCCGATTGTAGTGCCGATGATGATGATGATGATGAGGTGGGCGCCTTTCCTGGGAGAAATACAAAAAACAAGGAGGAGAAAGATGGGATAAAAAACAGCAGAGGTGATATTTCTGGTTTTCCACTTTTTACGAAGGCGAAAGTATCGTCACTCAAACGAGTGTAGCTTGTAAACGAATAGACGAAATGTCACGGAAGTCCATACATAAAGTAGTGACAGATAAGCCTCTCGAAATAAGTCATTCTCATTTTCTAGTGGTGCCACCTATTGAAAAATCCGTCAGCTTTTTAGACTATGTAGTATGTATGCGCACAGTATGATGAAATTATAGGTGTGCAAGTAGAAACTCGACCTTTTTGTCAAATTCAACTTATTTGGAAATGATACTAATATAAAGATTAATAAACGAAATATTCGGCATTACTATCTAAAGTCTGTTGCGGTTTATCGGGTAGATGATGAATACCGGCGCGATAGAAACTAGGTGGTTTGAAGCAAAATGGTCATCAAGATATTTTGGCACATCTTCAACTTTCAAATAATACGACATCGATCTGCATAAGTGGTAAGCAGGAGAAGCCAAGTCTGGAGAATACGCCACATGCTGAACAACTTCTCAGCCTAAAGAGAAGATTTGTTCATGGGTTGATTGTGCTGTACGTGGAGGAGCATTGTAATGCAGCAATATCCTTGTGCCCCTTCCTTGGCCGGTATATGGTCTTTTTTTCTTGTATAGCATCACTTGGTTCAATTGGGCCTGATAACGTTCAGCTATACCAGTTGACCAGCTTCCAGAAGCTCATAGTAAATGACTCTTTTCCAATCAAACCAGATACATTGTAACACTTTTTTGGCATAAATAATGGTTTTCCAACTGGTGCTGGATCCACCCATACTTTTCTGGGTTTAGAGTTGTCGTACAAAATCCACTTTTCATCACCCGTAATGACTTTGTGCAACAAATTCTTTCCTTTGTATCATCATCATCATCATCGGCACTACAACCGGGAACCGGTCTTGGCCTTATTTAGCAAGTCCTGAGGCTTGTTAAATTTTCCATAATGATTTATTTTTTCTGGGCAAGGTCATTAGTCTTGCGCCAGGGGCTCCCCGACGGGGAATCGAACCCCGGTCTCCCGGGTGACAGGCGGGTGTACTAACCACTATACTATCGAGAACCCCTCTTTCCTTTGTATAGAGAAGACAAATTCATGCAGATATCAACTCTTCGTGTTTTGTTTTCTTTCGTTAGTTTATGAGGAACCCATTATCCTTGTTTTTGGCATCTTTCCCATTAGTCAACGTGATATTGCTTGGCGAGAAACTCCCAACTGCTCTGCAAGCTCTTCTTGAGTTTTACATGGGTTTTCATCCAGTAAAACTTGACGTTCTTTGTCATCAAATTTTTTTATTGCACCTGGACGTGGAGCGTCCTCAGGACTAAAATTTCCTTCACGAAATCTTGCAAACCACTTTTGTACTGTTGAATGGAATCGCAAAATTTAACCCAAAGTCAAATTAATCAATCCCATAGCTTGAGCAGCATTTGTTCTGCATATGAAAACAGAATAACACCCAATGGCGTAAATGTTCCTCATCGACACCAATTTCTTATACAATTGATGCACACAGAAGGACAACTTGTAAATGACTGAAACTTAGTCATAAAACAGCAATGACTAAGGTACATATATCCAAAATGTCGAGCGAATTGGATGCTTTCAGGTATGTTTTCATTGCAATCAATTTCAGAGCCGAGTTTCTATTTGCACCCTTATTAAGAACGTAAATACTTGTAAATATAAGATTTAAATAAAGAAACGATGTTCCTAAGTGTACTGCCTACCATGGACGATGATCAGGCCGAATTAAAAATGGTGCTACTGGGAAGCCCCAATCCATATAAGAAAAATGTGTAATTTGATTGTGAAGAAACTAAACGCGGGTTTTAATTAAAAAAAGGTATGTTAACAAATCTTCATGCAATAAGTTGAATTAAGTGATTTATAGTTTATGGTTTATAAATTTGTTTTTTAAATTAATTAAAAAAAAAAAATACACTCTCCTAAGTTTAGCATTCCCAACTACTTTAAAGAAGACTGTTAAGAAAATTATCAATAATAGACCATACCTCTTCTCTCTCTTTTTTCCTTATTGAAATTTCCTTCCGCTCGCACTGTGTTCTGACATTTAAGGGTTCTCTAAAATCCCCTTTTGTGCGAGCGTTTGTGTAAAAAAAAAAAATTATATTCCGTAGCGATATAAAATATTCCATGCAAAAGAAAGACACACCTGTCTCCACTTCCATTTCGGATTAATTTTACATATTAACAAGTATAAAAAAAACGCACAGTTTACTTACCACACTGTCTAGTCCCAAGAGAAAAAGCATCGTGAAAAATAGTCCTGCCCAAACATGTGGCATTGGAAGCATGGCAATGGCCTGTGGATAAGTTATAAATGCCAGTCCAGGTCCAGAAGTAGCTACATCAGCTACCGGAATACCCGATTGCTCTAAACGTTTACCAATTGAACACCGATTACTTATTATCTTAGTTATTTATCACCTCGTACCTGAAAGAAAGCCTAGCACTGAAAAAACTACGAATCCAGCGAAGATACTTGTCGAGCAGTTAATTATCGGAATGACAAATGCATCGCTTTTGGCATTGTTGTGGAACTTGTTGAAGCTGGACATGTTGACAATTCCACCCCAACCTGGTCCGAGGGAAAAGAAAATCTGTATGGCAGCATCAGCCCACACTTTAAGGTCTAACAGTCTTGACCATTCCGGACTTATGTAGAAAAGGATTCCTTTTTTAGCTCCGGGCAGTGTTATTCCTCGAATGAACAGGACCAGTAGGATGACAAAGGGAAACGTGGCCGAGAAGTAGACTACTTTTCCTACCTTTAATTAAGAAGATCGATTATCACGAATAATCCATGGGACATATCAAGCAAACCGATTTGATTCCGCGTATTATACTCAAGTATACCACCAACCATGTGAAGACTAGACTCCAAAAGAGAGGCCACACAATAGTACCCAACTCATCAATTCCACTTGAAATTTTCAACAGCTCCAAACTGTAAAGAATATAAACTATATTATGGAATACTATGGTATTTGAAGGTGAAAAATGATGACTTACTGGAAAAATTCGTCTGCAGATGTCCGGAAGCTATCATTGTCTGTATAGTTCCCTTTGGCCAACTGGAAGGAAAAGTTCATTTGATTCACAGAACTGTTAAATAAGCATCACTCTTACATCAACGATCTCGACGCACTTATCTGTGTTCCACGAATTATCGCATGTATCCCATGGTAGATCCTTCCTGAGAATGGTTTTCAAAAATATTACAGGGTACGAAATGATCACTGAATAGTAACAGGTGCATAGGAAATTCACAACGACTATGGCGTATCCAGCTCCTACAAAGGAACAACAATTTTGCTTTACTTTCAGGTGTTAATTCATTTATTTTAATTTGATTTTAAATATTGAGATTTATGTGGGATGATTGAGGGGTTACATGGAGTTTTGTGTTTGTCCAGCAAAGAGAACAGACGCGTTTCCTCTTGCCGGCAATATTTAAATTGCACCGGTTAACAGTCGAAAGCACCGCGGAGATTTGTTTTCTTCGTTCTTGTGGTATTCTCTAACAATTCAAATCCATATGTGCAGTGAACGAACAAATTAACAAAATTATTCTGTGCTAGACTCTACCTAAGAGTGTGTAGTGCGAAATAAACACACCCATGACAAGTGGAAAAACTTTGAGACAGTGAAGTGTACGAACAAAAACAGTGAGTGAAACCCAGTGCTCCAAGCCATGGCTCTTGGCCCCTGAAGATTTCCTTATCACTAAGGAAATGTATATACAGGCTCTACAAGTGATTTATGTATATAAAGAAAATGGGGAACAATTAGAGCAAAAACTATTTGAAAGGTTAGGCAAAAAACAATTACCCGAGCTAAAGAGAAACAAAAATACATTGGCGGACCAAACAAATGTAGTGATCCTAAATCACGAATCCCATCCAAATTCCCAATATTACCAATAATCCCATCCAAATCCCTAATACTACCTATAACCCCAACCCAAATTCCATATTGAATCATATGAGTGACAAGTTAAACCAAAAGTTAATTTATCGCACATTGATTCAATTTCAAATTAACTTACACCCCAATCCATAATTGAATTATATGCACGATAAATTTAAACCAAAGTCCATTTGTCGTGCATTGATTCAATTCCTAATAATCCTAACATCATGAAATGCTTAACTCTAAATGCATTTCATGATTTCCCCTTCTAGGAATTTTAATCAAATAAATTCCTAGTCACTTCCCAGAACACTATTCCAATCGAAGCACACAAAACCTCGTGTGTGCTTCTTGGAAATTTTAAATAAAACTTTTGACAAATCTCAACGACCAAAAGTATAAAAGGGCGGCACATTTCTACTTCGTGATCAGTAAGGTTCTAGGAGGCGGAACCTATGGTCAATTGTAATATAGAAAATTTAAGGTAAAAACCAACAAGAATTAACCAATAAAATTGATATAAAGAAAATAGTGCCATTTCAAACAAAAGTTGGACCAATCATTTTCGCGGGAAGCGAAATTGATGGGAAGCTTGTGTTCGTGGATTTATTTATTCAGAACGCTTTTGTATGAAGAGAAGTGTTTATTGACAATTTATTGCGGCCCCTAAATCGATGCAATTGGCGGATTATTCCACTCGGTGACCAAGTGAAGATAATGTGCTTTGTCTCGGAGTAACCAATGATGCCTTGAAAGGAAACTCCAAAGGACCGCCTTCGCTGCCAAGGAGCTTAAGACAACCGAGTGTCCCGTCCGGAAGCCCCCACGCCCACAGGAGGAAGTTACGAGGGCACACTTTTCACGCCGTCCACTCCAGCGGTAAACGGTCCCCACAAGATCATCCCAAAGGAGATGACCCAACAACCCCAAAGGAGGTGAGTCAGAAAGAAAACGCTTAACTTAAAAATATAGCCTCCACAGAAACAATAATAATTATGATAACAACTCGTTCGGAATACTCGAAGATGGCGACACACACCTGATGGACATAGAAAAAACAAACAACACGGAACCATGTGCATCTACCTCAGCCAGTGGGCTGATGGTACAGTTAAAAAAGGCCCGGCGGCAAAAAAGGTAGGATTTTCTTCATCGCATCGTGACGAGTGATGACAAATGGTTTCATTACAGCAACTTAAAGAAAAGAAAGTCATGGGGTCTGCCCGGTTATGCTTCTACGTGGCCGGCTCGGCCGAAAATTCACGCTACTGAGGTTATGCTGTGTATTTGGTAGGACCAGGTGTTATTTATTATAACCTGATGAAACCGAACGAAACCATCACTGGGGAACGGTACCGACTTCAATTGATGTGATTGAGCCGAGTACTGTGCGAAAAAAGGCCACAATATGAGCAGAGGCACGAAAAAGTTATTCTACGGCATGACAACGCTCGGCCTCACGTTGTCGAACCCCTTAAAACCTACCTGGAAACGCTCAAATGGGAACTCGTACCTCAATCGCCATATTCGCCAGATATTTCGCCATCCGATTATTACTCGTTCGGTTCGATGGCACACGGTCTGGCTGATCAGCAGTGCCGCTCATATGAAGACATCAAACAATGGATTGATTTGTCGATAGCCTTAAAAGATCAACACAACAACAACACTACGGGCATTCGAGGTCTGCCAGAAAGATGGGAAAATATTGTAGCTAGCGATGGACGATATTTAGAATGATTTATTTGTAACCAGTTTTTTTCACAATAAAGTTGCATTTTCATAAAAAACAGCGAGAACTTAATTCCGTACACGTATCTTCAACGGGGATAGCAAAACAATAGGTATGCTATTAAAAGAAAAAATAGGTAGTTATAAATTCACTACAAAACAAATAAATACAAATAAATTATCAATAAAATTAAAGATAAAAATGATGGTAGTAAAGTTAAAGCCATTTTGAAGAAGACCAACTACGGAAACTTTACATTCACAAGTACAAAAGATACATTTCAGACTTTTTTAACAAAACGACTTAACGCCAGTTTCAGCCCAGAAGAAGTCCTATAAGAAATACGAGGCCTTGGTCTTAAAGCCCCAACATTTGAGAAACTATTCAGGTATGCACGACGCGTTCTATTAACAAAAAAAAACCCCCTACCCATTATACCGGTACAGTTGTTACCGGAGAGTAAATACGAAAGCCTCCGAGCTATAAGGCACATATTTAATCATCTCATACATTTTGAGAAATTACGTAGATCTGATATTTTCTAATGGGGGGATGGGAGCGAACATACAGGGCAAAGTCACTGATTACTTTCAACCCGGCGAAGGCCAGGACGATCCTTGTCCCTGTTCAATCCAAGTTGACATGCAGTCTCCACGTGACACTCCTGGATAGCTACTTTGACACCTGCCAAGTAGTGAAACAATGCATGCAGCGACATCCTGAGAAAGGTTGGTGCAAGGCTAATAACCTTGCCCGTAAAAACGAATTATTATGGCAAATTTAACAAGCCTCGGATATGGACCGGATACACGTCGACGACCACGGAAACGAAAATGGCCAAACGATTTGAGAATTTTCTCATGGAACGTCCGCCCACTGTACAGAGCTCGAGCTGCACAGCAACTAGCCAATGCCCTGTCCGAATATAAGGCTGACATAGCAGCATTACAAGAAATAAGATGGGCGGGGAGTGTTGTTATTCAAAGAAACTAGTATGACATTTATTACAGCTGTCATGCAAAACACCATGTGCACGGGGTAGGCTTTCTAGTCACCCAAAAACTGCAACCTGCCATTATCGGCTTTAATGCAATAAACGAAAGGCTATGCACTGCTCGCGTGCGAGGAAAGTTTAAGAACATAAGCCTCATAAACGTTCCCAAACCTACAGAAGAGTGCGCTGACGACGAAAAAGAACAAGTCGCAAGACTAATGACCTTGCCTGAAAAAAAAAAAAACAAATCATTATGGAAAATTTAACAAGCCTCAGGACTTGCTAAATAAGGCCAAGACCGGTTCCCGGTTGTAGTGCCGATTATGATGATGATGATGCACTCTTCGCGTGCGAGGCAAGTTTAAGAACATAAGCCTCATAAACGTTTACGGACCCACAGAGGAGTCCCCTGACGAAGGGTCCCTGCAGGCCAATAAATAATAAAAAAATAAAATACGTTTTCACTTAAACCACTATGTTTCCCACCACCTAGGCCAATAAATAAGAAAATAATATAATCAATGCTATGGAAGCGAAATATGTTTTACCTGACAATGTCTACATTGCAGTCAGTTGTTGTCTAATTTTTCTCTGAATGTGTTTGATCTACACAAGACAGTTTAAATTTATATTGCAGATAGTCTCCATCTACTCGGAATCGAACCACATATTCGACTTGGATTTTATGATCTTTAGTCTACGTGGAAGAAAAACCCGCATACCAAGTAGGATCACAAGTGTTGTTGTGTCAGCTATAGCATTAGCATCGAATTTACCTTGGCTTTCTAGTCAGGCAAAAACTGAAGCCTGCCATCATCGGCTTTAATGCAATAAACGAAAAGCTATGCACTCTTCGCGTGCGAGGAAAGTTTAAGAACATAAGCCTCATAAACGTTCCCAAACCTACAGAAGAGTGCGCTGACGACGAAAAAGAACAAGTCGCAAGACTAATGACCTTGCCTGAAAAAAAAAAAACAAATCATTATGGAAAATTTAACAAGCCTCTGGACTTGCTAAATAAGGCCAAGCCCGGTTCCCGGTTGTAGTGCCGATTATGATGATGATGATGCACTCTTCGCGTGCGAGGCAAGTTTAAGAACATAAGCCTCATAAACGTTTACGGACCCACAGAGGAGTCCCGAAAAGCTATGCACTCTTCGCGTGCGAGGAAAGTTTAAGAACATAAGCCTCATAAACGTTCCCAAACCGACAGAAGAGTGCCCTGACGACGAAAAAGAACAATTCTACGAGAACGCCGAACGGGCCCTCAATACCTGCCCAAGATACGTTGTGAAAATCAGTATTGATGATTTGAATGCGAAAATAGGTCAGGAGCCGGTTTTCAGGCACTACGCAGGTTCACATAGTTTACATGAGAACACTAATGACAATGGATTACGAGTCATCGAACTGGCAGCATCAAAAAACTTGGTCGTTGCAAGTACCAGGTTTCCGCGTAAAGATATCCACAAAGCCACCTGACCACGTGTTGATAGACCACCGCCACTCCTCGAGCCTGATGACGGTACGAACGTACCGAGGTGCCAACGTCGACTCGGATCACTATCTTGTTGGTACAGTTTTCCGAGCGTGAATTGCCTCACGGAGACGTATTGCATCGGCGGATCAGATTCGGCTCAACACAGCTGCTTTACGCAATGAGTACACCAGCAACACCTTTGCTCATGGGTTGGGACTCGCCCTCGAAGAGCGCGGGGGAGGGAGAGTAAGTCCCAGCCCTAGAATGCCGGGCGTAGAAGAGAAATGGACACACCTTAAGAATACTGTCATTAGTACTACCAATACCATCGTAGGCAGTAGTCGTACAGATCGGAGCGACTGGTTTGATGATGAGTGCAAACTAGCGATTGACCGTAAGAATGCTGCATACCGGGAAATGCAGCAGTCTCATAGGACGCGGGTACGCGAGGATTAAAACAAAGAGCTCAGAAGATCTGAAAAAAGACTCTACAGACAAAAGAAAAGTGCCTGGGAGATATCCCAGTGTGCGGCAACTAGAGGGGTTTAACATTGCTGAGTACCGCCTAAAAGATACTCTTTTCTATCCTACAAGACCTGATAGCCCCATACGCTAAAGTCATCATTGGTCAATATCAGTGTTGCTTCATCCCAGCCAAATCAACAATTGATACGATATTCACCCATAGGCAGGCGATGGAAAAATGTCTGGAATTTAAGATGCCAGTATATCATCTATTCATAGACTTTAAGGCCGACTACGACACCATAGCCAGTGTAGAACTATATAATGCTATGAGAGAGTTCGGCATTTCAAACAAATTGATATGACTTTGTAGGTTGACCATGACCAACGTAACTAGTCTAGTAAAAATAGCGAGATGTCTGTCCCAAATCAGTAAACATTTTTAATGGACTCCGACAAGGGGACGGTCTAGCCTGCCTTCTTTTCAACCTGGTGTTGGAGAACGCAATCCGTGACTCTGGCGTTACAACTAGAGGGACTATTGTCACCAAGTCCAGCCAGATACTTGCCTACGCAGATGACATCGACATCATCGGTAGATCCGATTCGGCTGTACAGGATTCCTTCATCCAGATCGAACAGGCGGCACAAAAACTGGGACTGCACATTAATGTGGGAAAAACTAAGTACATGGTGGCAACTTCTGCGAAGAGAAGACCTAACGTTGGTCAAACTATCAGGGTAGTAGAGCTCTAATTTGAAGTAGTGCAATCCGTTAACTACAGTTGCAAGACGAGCAACTGATAAAACAATGAAGTATATGCCAACAAGCATAGGAGATCAAAATACCATCCTAAGATACTGCGTGAGCATATCTGAAAGACAAAACTAATTTCGAAAGACTGAATCGAAAAGAGTATTGGTGATTGAGCTGAGACTGGCTGATAGCGGGAGTGGGTCCTGCTGTGTGGAATCCGTTCGGCCGACTGTTAAAGGGGATCGGTGGAGCGTATAATTGCCATAGCCATAGCCATAATTAGTATTAAGTAGATTTAAGCTAGGATTAGCTAGAGTTAATGTAATCTTAGTTAGATTTAAGCCCTACTAGATTTAAATAGTTTTATTATAAATAAAAAATATATATACGACCATTGAGTAGGCTTTTTGTTACTTTTTCCTCAAATAATATTAAAAAAAATGCTATACAGTACATTGTATAAACGATTTGTAAGGATAAAAAGAAAAAAAAATGTTTATTTAGACTGAGAAACACAAAAATGTAATAGTATTTAAGTAAAATAAATAAACGCTTTAAAAAAAAAACTAAGGGGTTACCTGGATTTCGAAGTAGCTTATTTTTCCCTCCTTTTTTTATAAAACTAAAATATGTATTTTTAAAGGATTAAGCATATGGAAGAGTAACATTTAAACAATATTTTATAAAATTTTAATTAACAATTATTGAAACTTCAAAATTTGTATAAAATTTTAATCCTCCTCTAGTGCCAAGGGATGTCTTTTTATCGACATCCCAACTGATTCAAGCCCTCAAAAAGTTAATAATGTATCAAACCACAAAAATAAGGGCTGACAGCTCGACCTTATTTACACGTCCGACCCTACTACTTCCTCAGTTTCACTCTCTCCCTTGTCCGCTTTGCCATCGACAATAACTTTTCACTGCAGCCCATCCCACCCCACGAACTTTACTTCTATGATTTTCACAAAGCGAATGCCCGCCATATTAACGATTATTTCAGCAAAATCTCATTTCATCAAGATCATCTAAGTGTAGAGGATGGTACGAGGGTTGCCTCTTATGTTTCGGGATTTAGCAACCCTAGCGTTGCAATCCGGCAATTGACAGCTCTGTCGTAAAGTTGGACATTTTTGAGGTTATACGCACTCAGAACGTTTTGACATACGAGCGCTATTTGTGTTATTTGCAGTAACTTAAAAGATTCATCTCGGCCGAAAAATGGAATTAAATCGTCAACATTTTCGTGCGATTATTTTTTACAACTTTCGGCGTGGATTAACTGGGCAACAGTGCATGGATAAACTTAATTCAATTTTTGGTGATGAAGCTCCATCAAGGACCAGTGTTTATCGATGGTATGGTGAATTCAATGGTGGTCGTAGTTCACTCCAAGATGAATTTCGTGAAGGTCGTCCCAAATCAGTTGTTGTTCCGAAAACCATTGATGCTGTGCGCGAACTGATATTGGAAGATCGTCATGTGACCTATCGTGAGATTGAGACAACCTTAGGCGTTAGTGGGACCAGCATACATTCAATATTGCATAAACATTTGACTGTCAAAAAAATTTGTTCGCGTTGGATCCCACACAATTTGTCAATCGCCCAAAAAAAGGCTCGTGTCAATTGGTCGAAAGAAATGCTCAAAAAATACGGTCGCGGTGCTTCGAAACACGTCTATGACATCGTGACAGGTGATGAATCGTGGATTTACGCGTATGAGCCCGAAAGTAAACAGCAGCCGACTGTCTGGGTGTTTCAAGATGAGCCAAATCCAACAAAAGTTGTTCGCGCACGAAGCACTTCCAAGCAAATCATCATCATCATCGGCACTACAACCGGGAACCAGTCTTGACCTTATTTAGCAAGTCCTGAGGCTTGTTAAATTTTCCATAATGATTTGTTTTTTCGGGGCAAGGTAATTAGTCTTGCGCCAGAGGCTCCCCGACGGGGAATCGAACCCGGTCTCCCGCGTGACAGCAAATGGTCGCCTGTTTTTTCGAAAAAACTGGACATGTCGCAACCGTACCACTAAAACAAGGCAGAACAGTCAATTCTGAGTGGTACACAACCATTTGTTTGCCAGTTGTCTTCCAAGAAATCAGGAAAACCAACCATCGGCTGCGGCAACTGCATTTTTGAGCACCCAAAACATCGATTTGATGGGTCATCCGCCGTATAGTCCTGACTTGGCACCGAATGACTTCCTTTTATTCCCGTACGTAAAAAACAAACTGAGAGGTCAACGTTTTTCGACACCTGAAGAAGCGGTTGCTGCATTCAGAATGCATGTGTTCGAGATACCTCAATCAAAGTGGCAAAAGTGCTTCGACAAACGCATGGCAAAGTGGTTCAAACGCATGCAAAAGTGTATAGATCTTCATAGGGAATATTTTGAAAAACAATAAAGTGATTTTCGATGATCAATATTTGTTTTTGTTCTCTAATCCCGAAATATAAAAGGCAACCCTCGTATTATACCATTAATTGTCAATTATTTAATAATCGTCTTTTACAATCATATTCATATACCCTAATCTTATGTTCATTTTTAGTTATGTATTGCTAAATAAGGCCAAGACCAGTTCCCGGTTGTAGTGCCGATGATGATGATAGCTCACCAAAATTAATCAAAAACTATCTATCTATCAAGAAGCTTCCTCCAAACTGTCAACGAGACGACCTAATTGCAACAAACTAAAATGCCGGTGCATCGATCGTCACAACACTTTTTAAACTTTAAAAATAATATTTATATTTGTTTTCAAATATTATTTGTGATTAAAAAAATTTTTGTAACAAGGTATCAATATGTGTATTAATGATTGTGTACGCTGGTGCTATGGTATCTATATTACTCATATACTCACCTTTAAAAATAGGTGACAGTCTAAACATTTCTATACACCCTGTGCTGGAAAACTGGCCGATGATGATTTCCATGAAAAACAGTGGGATACCACAGAGAAACAGCATTAGTAGGTAGGGAATTAAAAAGGCGCCTAGAATGAGACACAAAAAATTAAAAATTAGTGGTATTAGTATTAAACACTTATCATATATGAAATACTCTTTAGGTATCCGGTGTGGCAGGCTCTTAGTGAGACAGCGTGGCTGCCAACGATTGACGGTCATACCACCAATACACTGCATCTGGGTCCCACCCTACTATTATAAATATAAAATCGAAGTTTCTTCGTCCTGAATTACTTCATTTAAGCTCCCAGAAGTATACTGAGGGTGTGCGAGAAAATCAACGAAGGCGGTCTAAATAATTTTCCAAGCTGGTCATTGGTTTTCCTTGCAATGATGTTGACATATAGCATACGTAATAAGAGGTGAAATTTTATTGGGAATGTAAGACTATATTTCACACATACTGAAAGGTGTCAAACCAATTTGCAGACGAACATTGCAATAGTTTCCGGAGTGCAAGGACTGTAATGCATATCTTCGATGTGCAAATATCTGCATATCCAGAAAGGGAGACAAAATACTGTACTCCACTCAAATACACACGATGTTGAGAATTTTGGCCATGTGTAAAGAACTCCAAAACAATTTTCTCATCATGCAACTACACCTGTGACTACACCAATTGACACCACACCACACACGATACATTAAATTACGCACAATACGACACTAGACAACCACTGTGAAGAAAAACAGCTCCAAATACAATCATAAAAAAAAAATCATCAGAACAATTATCATAGAAATGTCACTATTTATATCATATAGGAGTGCGAAAAAATACATAGTCGTCTACACGCACCTGTGGTCTGATGTGTTAAAGCTTGACTTTTGCTATGCATCTGACCGTTATTGTGATGGTTCTAATTACATTCTTCGCCACTGTTGCAAAAACGCTATAAGCCCACTTGTCTCTAATTCTGTGGCAGAATTCATCCCCGTTTTTGCTTCTTTCGTTAAAGACTTCTCCTAAAAGGGAAACTACTTCAAGGGTTCCCTTTTTCAGTTGTACATGCGAGATTTTGTTTGTACATACTTGATAGATAAGAGCATTATCACGACTACAAGTTATAATACCCAAAGCAGTTATATTGACCGCCACACACTCGATTATTAAAATTCCACAGGCGTTGATAAAACCCGAGTGCCTTGAAAATCGATTCATGGAAAATGAGGACCCACAATACCCAACTATAGAAACTGTTAAACGCATTCCCGCATAATATCATATAGATAGCCTAAGAGAAGAGTACTATGTTTCATTGCACACATCTCATTGGGCGTGGGCCATCAACCCAATCAGGATAGGATGACTCTTATAAAGAGATTGAAAGAAGACCTCGAGGCTGTCATGATTGAGAGTACTGTTTTCTAGAAAAGAATATCGGGATTCGAATCGTCTCACCCTCATCTTCCACCAATGCCGCTTCGGAAATTTCTGATTCGGAATCAGAGGTCGAACGTGAATTAGAAAACCCCCTCGAAGTTCTAACCTCTCAAATAATGACTGTGACTCTTGTACCCCACTCCGAACTCTTACAGATACTTTCAAACGTAAAACACGGTGATCAACATTAATTTGCGACGGAGATCCTCCGTGCTTGCACGCCAACATCACACTTATCATCCGTCCCTAAGGCAATGGGATAACCAATACCCCAACCACGAAGAAAGTCGTAACCCCTCAGAAATCTTGACCACCGAACGAAACTACAAAAAATTATCCAAAATCAAAAGCCGCTTCTGTTTCCAACTGCAATCCGGGGTCTATGCACGTCAGCTCAATTTGAAGGATTTTGTAGGTAACATGAACAGTCTGGGGGTTCCTCGATAGTATAGTGGTTAGTATACCCGCCTGTCACCCGGGAGACCGGGGTTCGATTCCCCGTCGGGGAGCCCCTAGCGCAAGACTAATGACCTTTCCCAGACAAAATAAATCATTATGGAAAATTTAACAAGCCTCAGGACTTGCTAAATAAGGCCAAGACCGGTTCCCGATTGTAGTGCCGATGATGATGATGATGATGAACAGTCTGGGAATTTCGAATTTCAGGTCAAGCAAAAAAAAAAAAACCCATCCTTAAACAAAATCGCAACCTTTGATAAGGAGACCTACCGCAAGGTTAACGACAACCTCAAGGCCAAGGAGGTGAATTATTACACTCATTATTCACCCCTGCCGACGAAGAGTCGAGGACCATCCCCTTAAAACGTGTCGCTGCTTTCTGGGCGAAGAAATACATCGTCATTGGGCCTGGGGCTGCATTTCTTAACGTCAAATATACTGACGTCAGAAAATTCTGTTCCCCACAAGGGTTTGTGAAAGTCAGACCAAAAAATACAGCAAAGTGAACTTATAGGGGTTGCACTTTTTCCCAGAGACCGACATAGACTCCATACTTTGGACAAATAGGCTTCCAATCTTGCATCAGTAAGTTGTCTCCGAGATATTTCATAACAGTGAAATACCTCAATACTGACGTTTCGGACATATCTCCCGAAACTGCAACATGAACGTTGTTGAGTTCGTTGTAGAAAACCCAACAATTCTGGCAAGTGTGAAGTGCCGTCAACAAAATATGATCCCCCAACAAACGTGCAAGATCAAATGACCTTGCCAAGTTTTCTCGAACGTTTCGGAGCATTTAAAATTGTTGCGGAAATCAGCAACAAAATAGAAAAAAAAAATTCCCACATTAAATTCCTTTTGGATATCATTTTTGGGATGTTTATCAGAAATTTAAGCTAAATAAAAATGGAAAACAAAATCTCGATATAACCCTTTAAAGGAACACTAACAAATAATTTAAAAACTCTCCCAACGCCTCTCCCCCGAAAACATATTCAAGTCTGTAAGCGGTTCTTCGTACAGGCCAACAGAACGCTACAATACCAAGCGGCCATATAAAATCCTCTAAAAGGGCTATTATCACTGCGTGAGAAACTGCTTAGTCTCTCCAGCCTCATTGACAATATTCGTTCCTGATGTGAAAAACTAACCAACGGGGTTGAGCGGGATGCACTCATTTTCACGACATATGTAAGACAAACCCTCAAAAACGGATCGTACAACTAAAGTTATCCTTATAAATGCCAATTTCCTTGTTTTTTATCGAAGCATTTAATAGCCCTCGATTTCATAAAGGATAACCGGGCGGATGCAGTTCTTGTAACCAAAACCAGGTTGCATTCATGTCACCGTCCCGTATTTCTAAACTTCTTCATGATTCGAAGAGTTCGAACTCTCACTGGCGGTCCCACAATCAAGGGAGGTTGTACCTAAATAATAGCATACGTCGCCACGAAGCTATTGACCCTCCAAATTTCGATTCCACGGAATTACATCCAAAGTTGAATTACATCTAATGTATTGAATAATCGTAGAGGGAATATATATACACCGTATACCACTCACATAAAATCAATAATACGACCATTTATCCCGTAGATATCAGCAAATTAATAAAGTCGCCTAGGGATACACCCTTTATCTTGGGCGCCGATTTTAACTCCAGACATCCCCCCTGGAACGACTCTGTCTTTTGCCGAAATGGTAAAAACATTTACCAATGCTCCGCCGAATATTCTCACACCCTCAACTTTGAAATAGTCTCACCTGGAGTTGACACGCGGGGCAACTCACTTCTGGACCAAAGACTTTTTTCCTCGAATCACTTCTCCCCAAAGATTGGTGCGTGTTTCGGACCACAACGCTGTGACAACGTTCATCCGCAGCATCTCGGGCTCTTATCAGATACATTTCGGATTACGGCCGCACAAATTGGGACAACTTCAATACAACATTGAATGAAAAACTCCGCCAACTCCTTCTTCCTACAGACCGTGCCCTAATGACGATTAAGATAAATAATGCTGCAACTCGAGTTTATTCTGGTTGAAACTTTGGAGACTCATGTCCCAAAGTATAGATTGGAAAAGATTTATCAGCAGACAACTTCACTCTTCATCTCATCGCGGAGCGTAAAATGCTCTGCAGAATGAGATATTGTCACCGCTATACGGTAAATATTATTGTGATCCATATTTCATTGATTCATTTCATTTTACACTGATAAAATAGAGAATCCAAAACAATTGCACCCGACAATGGGAAGGCAAACTGAAGGGTATTCAGATTCATCCGGTAGCGTAACAATCTCTGCAGAATGATAAATTCCCACCATTTCACACAAAGGGAGCCAATATTGGGATCTATCATTCACAATAAGGATACACTGATAAAAGGGCGAACCTAAGACTCTCGGAAGACAAATTGAAGGGTATTGAGTTGAACCAGAATGTTTATAGAAACGGTAAAAATATATGTCGCACTGCTCATATCATTGACCCAATCATCGACAACAGTTTTGTTGTTAATAACGACACTAACAAAGTACACATCATCGGAGATATCTTTGAAAATAATCACAAGCTCACTCTTGAGGATGGCGACCCGGCTACCAATGAAAATAAATTATTACTTCAGAGGTGCTCAAGAAATCAGACAACTTGAATGAGGCAATTGTTTTCTGTAACACTGATAACACTACATACTTCGATGATACAGATGATAATTTTCGCGGCTTCGTCACACCAAATACCCTTCAGAATCCAGTTGAATCTCGAAACACTAGGAAGTAGCGACAACATGTCGTATCACTCGTTGAAAGGCTTTCTGCCATATTCCTTACTGATAACAGTTCATACTTTGATGATATACATGTTAATGTTCACGGTTTCCACAAAATGGAGTATTTTCCCCAAGCATAGAAGCGTGCAATTATTTTTCCAATAGCCAAAGTTGGGAAATCAACACATCACCCCCAAACTTCCGCCCTATTTCGCTTCTCACTTGCAACAGCAAAATATGTGAAAGTTCCATATACGAGTAGCTAAACACCTTTACCAGTTCCAGGAACTTAACACCCGATTTCCAATTTGGATTTAGAAGAGCGCACAGCACCATTATGGCTCTTAATCTATTTGAAAACAACATCAGCGTGCGACTCTTTAATAAAGAACCCACCATTGCAGTGATCCCCATTATTTAAAAAACCTTTGACAAGACGTGGAATGGAGACCTCGTCTTTAAATTGTTGAACACTGGTCTTAGCACAACGCTGTGTAGTATCATGTGCCAATTCGTTCAATACAGAACTTTTCAAGTCCGGGTGAATGGAAAGCTATCCCGAACTTTCCACACCACCGGAGATGTGCCGCAAATATGCTATGCATTCTTAAGAAGATGTCATGCATAAACCCTAAACTCGCAACAAATCATCTCTGTGGGGGTTCTCTACACCACATGGAGAACCAACCCACAATTCCAACCAACCTTGACCGCTAACAGCGCGTCACCTTAATCCAACTCCCCATTCAAAACCTGCAATACACACAATCGCAACCATGGAAAATCTGCAAGCGGATCCATCCCGAATTCGCAAGAATCCATCTTCCAATCTGCAATAAAACACACTCCAAAACCCGCAACAGAATACATTATAAATCATCCCCGCATACATTTTCCCAAAATTGCTTCGGTCAATTCTTTACTTAAGTTATATTCCTTCCCTGCGACCAAGCAATCTTAATTTCCGCAGAAATTCATATGCTGTAATAAAACGCATATTCAAACCTACAACGGAATATGAATCATCACCATCAACGATACCGAGCCGCATACATTTTTCCTAAAGACCACCTCGGCTTACTTCCTATTTCAAATATATCCTCGCTTGCAACCAAGCAATTCCAATTTCCCCCGAAAACCATTTCGGTTCCTATTCTACGTAAACGATGTAAAACCACATCAATTCCTCACAATCAAACCGCATGCATTTTCCCCAAAAAGACACATCGGTTCATTTCCTCCTTAAACTATACTTCTCGCTTGCAACCAAGCGGCAGCTAATTTTCCGCGAAACGACCATCACAACGATCAAGACCCTTGACCATACTTGGCTATGCCGCCGGAACCAATTTCCCGGTACACACAACCAACGAACCCAACTCAGCTTATACGGCAATGATTCTCCGAAACTAAATCTCCTATGCAAGCATAGCAACCCTTTCCAAAGTTCCTAGTAAGTGGCAGTGAGTTGACTTCGCTATGACTCAACCGCCACGACACGATGAATGAATTCTTGCCATTACCAAGTCAGTCGAGTCGCAACTGCCAAGGGGCATATACATGGTCAGCCGGGTCCCAACCGCTCGGTGCTATTAAAATACTTCGGATGAAAGTGTTAATATACGCGAGGCAAAACGGAGCGAGTGCTTTCGGGAGGTTGTAACGTAATAAATAATTGTATTTACAAATAAACAAGGCATGGACTGAAATAGTGATTTGCTGAATTAAAAACCAACAAGGACGATCGTCCTCACCACACGAGGCATCCAGGTGTGTAGTCTTCAAATACTCCAGAGACTTATCAAACAGAGACCGCGAAATGTTTTCAAGCAATGTATACCAAATAATAAATTTCTTCTAAATACACAACTATAAAAAGAAAAAAGTTTGCAACAGATCAATTACAGTGCGTGCCATTTTCTCTCTCGCGCAACGGCTCGCTGCGGAACTCGGTTTTATTCGTTCGGTGAAATATCGCAGTTGTGAACGACAACAGACGGTGGAACCTTAGTGAACCAGTGTCATACGTTGCCACATCTACCTCGTTCCCCACATCTCAGCGGTCACCTGGACGATTTGTATCAGTATTGCGGTCGATGGAAAATTCAACTCAATTTAACTAAAGCACTGCCCACAATTCTAAGTAATGAATACAACAACCTACTTCTCGATATTCGAATACAAAAAGGAGGTGTACTACGATTAGAGCGCAACATAGGATGAAATATCTTGGGCTCATTTATATCTCAAAATTGAATTTCTTCAGACATTATCACCGGTATTGTTCTTCGGAGATTCGTGGTATTGTTCCGCACAATTCGGTTTATATGCCCTCCGCGAGGCAATCCGACGAATCGCACCACGGCGCGAACATCTCTGCATCAGAACTCGTTCCGTTACAGAGTTGTGAAATTCCCTCGCCGCACGAGTGGTTCCGGAGCGTTACAACCTGCAACTGTTCAAGAAGAACAGCAACAGTTGTGTAGTGGCATCTCGGCGCTATAGATTCGCCTCTCCCGAGAGAAGTGTAGAATTAAAAAACAAAAAAAAAAAAAAGTGACCCACATTCTTCCCAAAGGGCACAACATTTTGAAGTGGACCAACAAAGTTGACACCAAACTAAAACCGCTGTATTATAACTGGCTAGACCGATCTGGAATATCGTACGCTTTTCCTATATGGCCTTGTGGGGGTTCTTTAACCCACATCCAAAGAACCACCCATTTCCATAAATTACCTGCCTTCTACTTACCTGCAAATGAGCATCGTAACCTACTCTGCATCACCTTCCAGCTAAAAACATAAGCCCATGGATGGATTACCATCTTACCGTGGCATCAAATTTTCACCCCGGGGCATGCTTACATACAAACCATCATGTCCTAAAATACAATTCGGTTTTCCCATCGTGTAACCGATATAAACATCTGAACATGTCAATATGCATGGCTGAAGAGCATTTTCCCCATATTCGGCATGTCATGCTCACCCTTACCTTATCGGCAGAACCATCGGCCGATCGCCCTATCGACAACAGACAGCATAGCCGTCACTGGCTACCCACAAACGATCGAGTGTTATTTAAAGTAAACACACACTCGATCCATCGACCTATGAGACATTACATTTCGAGTAGAATCAAAATGACGCTTCACACCATGGCAAAAGTGTAAACAAACACTGCCTCCATGCTCATCAGATACAGCTGCCCCAGATAGTTTCCCTTCCATTCGGTATTGCATCCATATCCTGAGGTTCGCAACACTTGCGACCAATTCCCTTTCATCGCTTATCAACCGATCATGGAATTTGGGCATGGATATGATCGTTGTTTAGGCAATCATACCCACGTTCATGCTATATGATGGCCTTTCTGGAAATCAAAGTAAGCACACAGTACCACACTGTGTTTGTTTTGCTTACCAACGCTGCTCCATGGTTCCCATGGGTGGCAAATTCCTCACCACCATATCCATGTACCAGCATATTAACCCAAATAAGATAACATCCAGCCTGACCCTTAGCCACCGTCGGCAAGATTTCTGTTGATTTAATGCCAACAAAATATCTTTCTTTCTAGAGCACCAGAGCCATACGGCTAAAACAAACAAACCCCAAATCTTCGGTTGACCTATTGTCTAAGTAAACACGATAATGTTCCTATGTAGCATCGGCTAAACCATGAACAAGTGCAGGATCGTTCGTTGTCGGTTTTTCAGAAAAAGGGGCATCGTATATTGACCTGTAAGGATATATAAAAAATCCATCTAGATGACGGCTGGTGGAAATTGATCTCGAAGAACATCGACGAGTCAGATTATAATCTTATCACCAGCCACATGTGTCAGGGACGTTGTGCTATCGGAGTCGCAGGATTTTAAATCTAGTCAAATGTACTATTTGTTAACCAGATCAATGCTGTGTCTAAGTAAATTCGCTCGCTGTTTATTAATAGAACAATACAGTGCTTAAATTAAATCCGCTCCCCTTTTATCAATAAGAACAATAGTGCTTAAATGGATACGTTCGCTGATTATCAATAAGAACAATACGGTGCTTAAACAAATACGTTCAATTATGTTAGTAATAACTATACTTTGTGTAATAAGCATACTCACCACCTGCTAATAAGAAATAAACTTTGAATCATTTTAAGTAATATGGACCACCACGTGTATTGAATAAAATTACTTCAGCGAACGTGACGTGTTTTATTTGTCCTTTGGAGAACAGTTGCAGCATTATTCAGTGGGCGTTCGCGATCGATCTGTGGGTGTTTTCTGAATCCGCACCCGTGCAGGTGCACAAGTTAAACACCACCACAGCCTTGCATATCGTCGGTCCAAATAGAAAGACTTCAAATAGCCGAAAGAAAAGTCTTTAGGAGATGCAACAATTACTATTCTAGGAGGCGTGGCGGTTGCCATTACCTCAACGCTCACCTACACGAAGGTGCACTCATCACCCCTGTCGACGAGTACTTGCTACAATTAGCATACGAGGGTTGCCTCTTACGTTTCGGGATTTGGCAACCCTAGCGTTGCAATCCGGCAATTGACAGCTCTGTCGTAAAGTTGGACATTTTTGAGGTTATACGCACTCAGAACGTTTTGACATACGAGCGCTATTTGTGTTGTTTACAGTAACTTAAAAGATTCATCTCGGCCCAAAAATGGAATTAAATCGTCAACATTTTCGTGCGATTATTTTTTACAACTTTCGGCGTGGATTAACTCAGCAACAGTGCATGGATGAACTTAATTCAATTTTTGGCGATGAAGCTCCATCAAGGACCAGTGTTTATCGATGGTATGGTGAATTCAATCGTGGTCGTAGTTCACTCCAAGATGAATTTCGTGAAGGTCGTCCAAAACCAGTTGTTGTTCCGAAAACCATTGATGCTGTGCGCGAACTGATATTGGAAGATCGTCATGTGACCTATCGTGAGATTGAGACAACCATAGGCGTTAGTGGGACCAGCATACATTCAATATTGCATAAACATTTGACTGTCAAAAAAATTTGTTCGCGTTGGATCCCACACAATTTGTCAATCGCCCAAAAAAAGGCTCGTGTCAATTGGTCGAAAGAAATGCTCAAAAAATACGGTCGCGGTGCTTCGAAACACGTCTACGACATCGTGACAGGTGATGAATCATGGATTTACGCGTATGAGCCCGAAAGTAAACAGCAGTCGACTGTCTGGGTGTTTCAAGATGAGCCAAATCCAACAAAAGTTGTTCGCGCACGAAGCACTTCCAAGCAAATGGTAGCCTGTTTTTTTCGGAAAAACTGGACATGTCGCAACCATACCACTAGAACAACGCAGAACAGTCAATTCTGAGTGATACACAACCACTTGTTTGCCTGTTGTCTTCCAAGAAATCAGGAAAACCAACCGCCGAAGACGGATCACTCTTCACCACGACAATGCGAGCTCTCACACATCGGCTGCGACAACTGCATTTTTGAGCACCCAAAACATCGATTTGATCGGTCATCCGCCGTATAGTCCTGACTTGGCACCGAATGACTTCTTTTTATTCCTGTACGTAAAAAACAAACTGAGAGGTCAACGTTTTTCGACACCTGAAGAAGCGGTTGCTGCATTCAGAATGCATGTGTTGGAGATACCTCAATCAGAGTGGCAAAAGTGCTTCGACAATTGGTTCAAACGCATGCAAAAGTGTATAGATCTTCATGGGGAATATTTTGAAAAACAATAAAGTGATTTTCGATGATCAATATTTGTTTTTGTTCTCTAATCCCGAAATATAAAAGGCAACCCTCGTACAAAAACTATGAAAGCATTCAGAACAGTAGGAACCTACATCTCCGCGTCTGAAGTTCTTGACCCTTCTCTCCTTCGACTCCGATTCCCACAATACCTCCCTCCGTACAAAAAAGAAGAAAGCACACTTCCTAATAACATTCCCCTCTATAACAGAGGATTCCTAGACAGATCCCAGAGGATCTGCTGCCGACCACGCATTGTACATCACTACAGATGTGCACACATATAGTATACACCAACCAAAGCACAGATTACCAGACGCCAAAGACGTAATCCGCGTTTATTACCACACTCCACCACCAAGCCCACTTGAACTAACCCTGTAGATACTATCCCGTTTTCTTTTTCAGATATCCCGAGACCGAGCACAACATTCTCATTCTCGGATGTGGGTGATAATGGTTGTCGCAAGACGGCCAGAAGCCAGACACATTTGCCCTTGTCTCGTTTAAAACCGCCCTCACACCACCCCCTTTTTTGTGTGCTATGTTTGCAATGCATATTCATGGTGCATTTGATACAGCTGGTCTAAGAAGTCAATGTTCGATTCCGGCACCACTTGGGAATACATCCATAAGTGAGTGTTTAGGCAGGCATTCCAAAAGCTGTGGAGACAACAAGAATACCAAAAATGGTAGCAACAAAATTTGTGGACCCTGCCGCGAATGAAATTACGAAAGATCTTCCCTAGGGAAATAAATGTGATTGTTTGTCCAAATTGGGGGTTGGTTTAATGTGTACACACCACCAGAGGGAGTCAATTTGGTCTGCTAGCGAACTGGGGTGGCTTTTTTAAAACTCTGCTCGGGCTAATATTTAGACTCATAAATACAACAGCATTTTCTCAGCACCAAAACTAATGTTATTAAGAATACTAACGCAAGTACAGTTACAAAATAAACTGACACCCTTATCAAAAAGTGCTGCTAATCATAAATCGGTAATATATAATAAATAAGTAAAAAAAATAATAAACAATACACGTCATTAATTGCTGTTGGCGTATATAAATAAAATAAATCTTTGCCTCAGCATACTAAAGTGACCCCGACGTGATTTGAACACGCAACCTTCTGATCTGGAGTCAGACGCGCTACCGTTGCGCCACGGAGTCGACATCATAATAGTTTGTTTTGCCATATATAACACAAACATTCGGATTAGATTTGAGTCTTGAATTCTAAAAATATTTGTTGTTGGAATGAATTTATAAACAATGTACGATATGTTGATTGCTGTTAGGTGCATAATAATGGTTTATGGTTCCAATTCTATGAAACAATCATTACACTTCTTATATGAAGATATTTAGTTAGAGTAATCGCTGTGCGCTGTTGCAGTAAAGACATATGATATGAGATCGAAGGATTCATCAAGCATTTAATAGTAAGCTGAAGAGACTGAGAGAAAAGGATAGTGTCCCACTCCCGAGAATAATGGCACAGTTCTCCCAATCATATTATTTTTTTAACTTTAAGTTCACTATTTGTTTTTATAATGTAGTGACTTGGGATTTTGCTATTCATATTCACTTGTTCTTCTGCTTTAAAGGTCGTGTTTTCATAATAATAATAATAATTAATAAAAAAAAAACTGCAAACGTAATAAAATAAAATGATATATTAGAAGTATTGCAATATAATACAACTTAAATGTTATCATTAATTGTTGTGATATAGGGAGTAAAATCGGTGTTTAAAATGTAATCTAAGATAGTTGTTAGAACGTAAACATCTTCAGGCTGCCCCCACATGCGCCAGTGTAAATATTGAATCCATAAAAAAGCCATAAAAGGACTTCCGCCGAGCAGTTGTAAGTGCTCGAAAGCCTTCACAGGCGTAGTTGGAGTGTGAGGCCCTGTAGAACGTGCATGGAGCCTGTTTCCTCAGCGATTCCGGCGGTGTCCTGTGTATCGGGACACGGAGCTTGAGGTTGAGTATCAGGCCGGCATTCTGGCGGGCGTTTTGGTGGCGATTGTTTGCGCGAGGGGGGGGGGGGGGGGGGGGGGGGGGGGGGGCTTCTCTCCCACCGCTTTGTAGCTGCACTGAAGGCTAACGTTCGTGCGCTGGTGGACCCGTGTTCCAGCGTCACCTTCATTTCGCAGTCACTCGTTCAAAGGTTGCACCTCCGGCGCCAAGCACCTTTCGGTCCCACCTACGGTGTCGGAGGTAGCCGATGCCTTACCACAAAGACGCAAGCAACAATCGCCATCGCTCCATGCCTACACAGCTCCCAACATTAGACACTGATCCTCTTCGTCTTGCCGCGTCTCTCGGTGTTGGTGCCACTGTCACAAGCAAGGGCTCGGGATCTCTCGTTCGTGGCGAATCTGGACTTCGCAGATCCGAACATCGCCTCGGCCGACAAAGTGGACCCCATCATTGGAGCAGACCTCTACGCTGTCCCCATTCTTGAAGGTTTAAGGAACAGCGGACGTTTCGACTTTGTCGCCCAGGGTACTAAATTGGAATGGGTGCTAACAGGCGCAACACCCACCACGTCATTCTGCTCTAGTTTGACGAGATCTATCACCAGCCACCACAGGGCCGTTGATAAGGGGTGGCGAACTTACAACTCCAACCAGATGAATTGGTCGACTTTACGACCGCAGATCGCAATTCCTCTAAGCGAATGAAAGGAAGGTCTCGCTGGCATCGATTCCAAGGGACCCACAAGAGGCTCATGGAGCGACCCAACATCGACCACCCGCGCGACACGACCATCGAACACACCCCACGCCCGCAGAATCATCGCGAGGACGAGAGACGATCAAGGGGTACCCACAGGCATTAAGGTAGATCACGGAAGCACGAGGAAAATCCACCCCACCCACCCAGCAAAACCAAGGCCTCGTGCACCCAACCAAAAAACGCAACATCGGTGTTAAGTCCGGTCGGGAGTCGACCGCTTCAATGCACCCTACCTCAGTCAGGACATCAGGTGGTCAAGCTCCTGCCCAAGACCAGCATCATCAAGGCCAACTGCTACCACAGCCAGCCACAATAATAGGGGTAGGAGCGCGCAATGCGACCACCCGGATCCCAAGCAGAGAACACGCCTCTCCGTGTACAAAGTCTCACCCTCCGGTCAGAATCTACAGCTTCCCCGCTCGTTTTGTGAATCATCGCACTCCATCAGGTCGTGTGAGGGATTCAAGGCGCTCAGCCCGGACCAACGGAAGTTGCACGCAAATCAACGAAAACTGTGCTTCAACTGGCTGGAGAAGCATCTGATTCGCGACTTTCGTTGCACCAAGACATGCAAGCAGTGTCAGGGACGACACCACACTCTGTTCCACGTTGGTACGGCCTCAGCCCCAATGTCCCGCTCACCATCACCCTCTGAAGCGGGTACCAGCCCTAGCAACCAAGATGGTCAGACCCCCGAGTGTCGGCGCACACCCCAACCGCGACCCCCCGCGGGCGATTCTCTCGGCTACAACACGCGTCCACATCCAACCGGACCATCAACGCTGGAACCAGGGTCGTACCTTTGAAAGACCAAGAAAAACAAAGACCCCTGCTTAGAAGTCAGCATCATCTCGGAATCCCCTGCCTAGCGGCTACGCCTCACCCGCCAGATATCGTTCATCCCAGCATATGCAATCGGAGGCGCCCGCTGCCAGACGCTGAGGGCGCAATTCTCAGTCACGATACTGCCTCGCCACAACTGTTCGCGAAGCCGGGCGACCAACGCCCTTATCCTGCCTTACCTATTGGATTACGTGCCATCCCCACGACTCCTGACCGCCGATCTCCCCACCGTGGTAAGCCTGGAACTCGCAGACTCAAACATCCCGTCGGCAGACAGGGTAGAAATCATCATCGGGGCCGATCCGTACTCTTCCCTCATCTGAAAGGGATGAAGAAGTCCAAAACCCCAGGCCTCATCGCGCAGGCTACACACTTGGGATGCGTGCAAACATGCGCAGTACCCACCACGTCATCTAGTTCCGGTGCAGCCGGACCTTCACCAACCATCACGCGGCCATTGATCGTGGGCTGTGATCCTACAACTCGAACCCAGATCAATAAAAAAAATTATGAAGTTATAAGACGAGATCATCCAAACTCCACTCGAGGGGGTGGGGTCGCTGTATTAGTTAAAAAAGGTCTATAACACAAGTCGCTTACGGCACAATGTACACACGTTCCAGTTGCTAGAAGCTTGCATTATAGATATTCCTTTGAAAAGTCAAAGGCATCTACATGCAGTATCTTTTTATGCTCCAGAAGCTCCCCAGTGTACACAATTTATCAATGAACCAAATACCCTTTTCCGACGTCTCAGTTAGATTCGGAAAATAATTATTTGTTTTTGGCGGGAGATTTAAATTCCAAGCGCTTAGGGTAACCTTATCTCGAACACAAGAGGCAATGCGTTGTTCGAGTAGTGGCAATGAAATGTCATCGAACATTAACTAGAATTGTATGCTACAAGTAGGCCGTCTTATCCAAGAGGAAAAAACTTGTGGGATTTGCGTATGTTGGACGAGCGAATACAATTACTAGACACGGATCTAACTACTTCGTACAATTGAGGACGACAGTAATCACCACGGACTTGGCGCCGTAAGTCATGTTCCAAACGAACAATCTCTACTCGAGAAATATGACCAGGTACATTCCTTTAGCACACTGGTCGCGCTTTGATCGGATAATGAAAAAAGGATTACACTCAAATGCCGTAGATACACTGAATGACAGAAATCTTAATAATCATGACATTGATCTTATCTCTTGACGATGGACACCATTGTTATTAATACAATGAACCGTTCTATTCCGAAATTGTCTCACTCCGAGGGCCATACAAACCGTTACAGAAACCCCATGCTTGACGCTCTGTATAGGCAGAACAGCATTCTGCTCTCCAAGCTGAAACTACTTTATCGACAGTTCAGCGATCCAAATTGCCAGGAAATAAAAACAATTATGCCACTAATCAAAGCCCTTCAAAACGGAGCAGTGACAATTATATATCAGTAATTAATGAAGATTGGAACAACAAAATCCAAGTCATTAAAACTAATGGACAGAATATGTTCCCACAAATAAGGAAGGAAAGACATTCCATGTCTGCGTGTCCCGCGGACTCCAGAAAATAAAAAATTGGCGCCTTGAAAGTTGAAATTATAATAATACAATAGGGCGGATTCTCCTCTTACAAATCTAAACACAAGTATTATATATCTGTGCAGAATGATAAACTTACTCACGTTCTTAGATCCATTAAGAACAAGAAATCCGGAATAGATTGCATTCCAAACATTGTTCTTCTTGCCTCTGGAAGCAGAGAAGGTTTTATAGGGGTTCTCTATACCACATGGAGGACCAACCCTGAATGCCAACCAATCTTGACCGCTAACACCGCGTCACCTTACCCTATCCTGTAACCCCTTTCAAAACATGCAAAAACAATCCCAATCTGCAAGCGCATCCATCCCGAACTTGCAAGAATCCATCTCCCAATCCGCAACGAAAGGCATTTCCCAAAACCCGCATCAGAATATATTCTAATCATCCCCGCATACATTTTCCCAAAATCGCTTCGGTCAATTATCTACTTAATTCATATTCCCTCCTTGCGACCAAGCAATCCTAATTTCCTCGAAATTCATATGCCGTAATAAAACGCATATTCAAATCTACAACGAACATTAACCATCTCCCTCAATTACATCACCCCACATACATTTTCCCAAAATCACTTCGGTCAACTCTCTACTTAAGTTATATTCTTTCCTTACGACCAAGCAATCTTAATTTCCCCGAAATTACTTCGGTTAATATCTTATCTAAACGATATTCCTTGCTTGCACCCAAGCAATTTCACTTCCCGGCATACACAACCAACGAATCCAACTCAGCTTGTACGGCGAGGATTCGCTGGAACTGAATTCTTATGCGAGCATTGCAACTCTTCTCGAAATTCCTCGGAAGTGGCAGCAAGTTTATTTCTGCTATGATTCAGCCGCCACGACGCGATGAATAGATTTTTTTTCCATTTCATTAGTCAGTCGTGTAATAACCACCACAGAGGACAGACATACCTCCATACCCTCCAGTGTGCATCTCTGAATAGTCGGGCCATTGAGCTCAACGAATCGTAATTGCAAAGTAATTGGCGTGTATTTAAGATAGCGTGTACGAGTGCAGTCCTTACACTACTTACCGGCGTTATTAATTCAAACGGTTGTGCTGTTCCCATGTCACCTGGTTCAGAATCCCTACGCGAGTTAAGGCCCCATTTATTCATATCTTTGTGGGACTATGGAATATATAGAAATATATAAAAATATGAATCACCCAAGCGGTGATCATTTATTGACACCCAAAAGATGAATCGTTTAATTTCATACAACTTAACGAAAGTACATCACCATCCAAACTACTAGATGTCGCCTCGGATAGTTTTAACGAATCGACAGTCAGATAATGGTGGTATAGCGATTCTACTTCCTTTTTCGTCTGGGATACTGATCGAGTGAGCATGGTTTTTTAAGTAACTCACTCTTCTTGGAGACACCGATCGGCATAGCCGCAACATAAGAATTTAAAACAAGTAGTCCTAAGAATAAAAAATTATAAAGATATATTTTTAATTGAATATAAAATTGTTATCGGAATACTTAATTCGCGCGACGTGTGTACGCAATATGTAAACGGCAAGGTGTTTGATTGACTACGCCCACCATTACGTGAGATTGTGACACTGTAATTTTGAAGTACCAACTACTTAAAATTCACGAACTTAATTGAATTAGAATTTGTTCCGAGTGCGAGGAATTTGCACATTTTGTAAAGTTTGTGTAAAATTAATACATGATATGATTTTGTAAAGTTAGTATGATATGATTTCGTAAAGTTAGTACATGATAAATAAATGGACGTTAATTCAAACAACATACCAGTGCTTGACCTTTCTTTTACTTTCCTAAAGCCTGCGGGAGAACTTGGTGCCCTTCGCTCTCGGTGGAACAAGTAAGTCGGAATACCGATGAACCCGTGTCCTTGCCGACAGACCTACCCCCCACAGTTTACACTGTTTTGTTCAACGACGCTCTAAATAATGCATATTATCTAACCCGTTGAAAAACTGCAACAGTCTATCTCATCCCCGAAAAGGGCGAAGACAGGAGCAATCCAACCAATCTTCGCTCGATTTTCTTGCTTCCAAACATCAGCAAGGTATTCAAGAAAATAATATTAGGTGGACAACTTTGCTGCCGCCATTTTTTTTCCAAAATTCGAGGCTTTATTGTAAATACTACGATATTATTATGGGTAAACAGTTTATGATAAAATGTGGTGATATCTCCAAAAAGACCTTCGATATCAAAAACGGCTTGCAGCATTCCCATTCTTTTTAACATTTACACTAGTGGTGTAGTGGGTTCTCTCAACTATGCGATTGTATACGCCGACGATATTGCCGTGTATAGATCTGGAGAAAAGATTGATGTCATCAATAGACTTCTGCAAGATAACTTTGTGGTGGTTCCGCCAAACCCCACGGTTCATCATCATCATCGGCACTATAACCAGGACCTGGTCTTGGCCTTATTTAGCAAGCCCTGGAGCTTGTTAAAATTTCCATAATGATTTGTTTTGTTCGCTTTCCTGAAAACCCCCCATAACTTTCACCCAATCTTCTAATTTCACTAGAACTTCTAATTTCTGGAAAAGAAAAGTTACCTTTCATGCATACCTTCGCATACAATTCTCCGTAAGATTTCTTTCTTAACTTATCAGGCAGAGCCCCCATTATTACAACCCAACTCCCATTGCTTCCCGCCAACGCATTTGCATGGGCACCTGAAAACATTCCCTTCCCAAGGATAGTTAATGTTTTCAATCTATTATCTGGAAATGCCTGCAAAGAATTTTTCCTACATGGGCATTCATACATTATCAATGGATCTCTGCATTAGCGACCCAAAAACCGAATTTCCAATTAGTACAGATATTCACATTATAGTTCGATCCTGGCGTCGCCATAGATGCCATGCATAATTGACACAGATGGTATACACAACCGTCATTGTGTACCCATCTAAATTACTTTCCGAAGACTTGCAACTATTGATTCAGCTGCAAGCACTTCTCGCGGAAATATTTTTTTGTTTGAATCTTCAAACAATCACCGACGTCGCGCTTTGTCGTCGGATTGGATTCAATAGCATAAACATATGCAAACAAAATAATCCGATTCTCCCAGTCGGCAGAGAGACTATATACGATCTCTATTGTATAAATTATCGCAATCCTTTTTAGCATCTAATGAGTGGCTGCTGTTTAGACAGCTGACCCTCATTACCGAACGATGCCTTATGTCGTTTCCCCTTTGTTCTCTTTTTCCTCGTTGTAGGTTCCGTTTATCCTCGGCTAAACGCATCGATAAACAGGGTGATGGGTACGAACACACACATACACCACCGCGTCCCAGAGATCGCCTTCCATTTGGTCACTGGTCAAATTTAATTTCCTTTTCACTACACCATCACACTCACCCCAAACGTGGGTTGAATCTTTAAGTCGTGTGCCATCATCCAACCCGGCAAGTCGGTTCGGCTTCCGCTCTCCGTCGCGCGGCGGAGAGGCGATATATATATTCGAAGTCGTAGTTTAAGTAAACATTTAAGAACAGATGAAAAGGAAGTCGTGTTTATTGTGTCGCGTTTAAACATACATTTCATAGGCGAAACTCTCAAGGAAATACGTTGTAGAATTAGTGTTAATATTAATGCGCATCAAGTTCAACATTGTCAACAAAAGTAGTGGTAATAAAGAATAAAACTAAGTCGGTGCGTTTCATTTTCCGGCAGCGGTTCCTGCGTCCTGCGTTGTTTTCTGTGTTGCCTGCTCCGATGTTTCAGTGGCGGATGTGAACAAACGTGGCGGCGTTTCGTTCCTTTGCTCCGGCGGAATTGTTTAGTGCTCGTCGGTGGAACAATTTATGATAGAGGAGGAAGTGAACGGAGTGTCCGTCCATGTTAGGCACAATACTTCCTCCCCACAACTTCAATAGAATCAAACGTTTTTGCGACCACTTGAAATTAAAGATAAATTTCGAGAAAACGGAAACTATCATTTTCAGAATGTCCTTGTTCAGGGTATTAAGGGGTACGAAACAGGATTAGAGAAAACAAATCCATTATTGGAAGTAATTATCTTCCCGTACAAGTAAAAACTGTAGTCAAATATCTTGGCATCTAGCTTGATCAGTGTCTTTACTTTGATAAGCACAGAGCAGCAGCCCTTTTCGCAACTAAAAATGCATATGCTATGACAAGAAGTCTAGACTCCAAAGTCAAATTAATCTCATATTCGGCATTCATCCGACCAATATTGGTGTATGGTAGCCCGGTGTGGTATAACATATCCCCATTCTACATGGAGAAGTTTCGCGTGTTCGAGAGGCAGTGTTTGCGTTCCTGTCTTGGAATGTATAGAATATCAGAACCACAACATAAGAAATTCTACCACAATAAAGTCCTGTATGACAAATCAGGGCTAAACAGGATAGACAACTTCATTACCAAAATTAAACGTAGTCACACTGCAAGGGCAATGCCCAGTGTAAAGTACCCTGAATGAGTTTATCTCCCCGTAAGCACACCCCCTTCTTGGATAGAACAGGTCTTATCCAAGACAAGCATGGAGTCCATATTGTTTAATTATAAACGAATTCTCCATGATAGATCTCTAATGCTCCAGATTGCCTACGTTGCAGTATGGTGATCAGTATGGTGATCAGAGAATGAGATAAATCCAAAAGAGACTGATTTCATCCCAAATGGTGGTGGGTGCGTTCGTCCCCAAATAGAATATGCCTCTTCGGCGCAACGCTCCACTCTTTCTCATCTTTCCCATTTAGCTTAGTTTAGTTAATTTAGTTATTTTAGTTTTAATTTTTGGATCATTGTTTACATCTTCGATTGTTTTATTTTTTTAATTTTGCATGTTAAAAAAAAATGGAGAAATAAAATTATAATTATAATATGTTGCGGATTCGCCCTTGACCATCCGGCGAATTCGCAATTAAATTAATTGTGGCACCACCTGAATCTTATATGTGGCATCACTTAAGCAATGTCAGCATTCAGCTGACATTTTTTCTTTGAATTAATTATGTTGGTTGTCAAATGACAACCACTTTTCTGTTGTATTTCTCTTCCTTCTTTGTTTAACTGTCGACCAAACCAGTTGAGTTCTTTTCTCAATCAGGAAAATTCCAATCAATCTTGTAAATAAAGGTCAATATTATTAGAAGAAAACAACCGGCGTATAATCTATTTATTTGGAGTAGGATTATTTCTGCAAAAAGGTAATCCTTTGTCCATAGACAACAAATTAAGAATTTGATTCCAGCCACGGAAGTAACGTCGCTGCACACCAAAGGAGCACCGTGTTCTCAACGCAACCAAACCAGGAGCCCGCACCGTGTTCAAACCGCGTGTGTTTAGCGCTTGTCTGACACACACATCTTTTTGGCCAGGAGACACCATCGTGTTCCTGACCGCGTGTATTCAACGCTTGTTGGATACATTTATTGGTCCTTTCTAGCCGGATCTAGTCTGTGGGTCCAGATTCACTGCTGCCAGCTCGCAGCATAGAAGGCGGTCGCGGGACATTCAAGTCCAGACGCCAAGACCAATCAGGATTGAGCTTGTGAAAATAGTTTTGTGAAATAAGTTCAGTGAAATTAACCTAAATGCCGGCGTCATCGAGTAACGCCAAATCTAAAACGACAAAAGCTGAACGTGAACGCCAAAGTCTGACTAGAGTGGAAGTACATCCTGAATGCCAAGACAACGCTCCCTGCCCAGCCGAAACACAAAACAATGGCCAGGATCGCTGGACTAAAGATCAACTCATGGCTGAACAATTAATCAGTGCCCAGTACACCGCCCAGGAACTAATGTCGGGTGCATTCCTCAATTTGGAAAAGAGAGGTCCGCCAACGTTGTTCGCGGTGGAAATACGCCAGAATAACCTCCAGCTCGAATGGGGGGACATCAGAAGCCGAAATGACGAAATAATCCGCCTGGCCCACCCAAAGACGATCAAGAACCACCGCTATTTCGCGGAAGGATTCTATGGGGCAGCCGGGGAAACCTACCTGGAAGAGGCCACCAAATTTGCAGAGTTACGTCACGCCCTTATTTCTGAGCTTCCGTCTACATCCAGGGCAGCCACCGACACCATCAATCGGTCACAAGTACGAGAGTTTGCCATTACTAAGGAGTCATCAACAGGTATGCGCCTACTCCGCGAAATCCCAAACGATGAGACAATCAGTAACTTCCAAGACAGTAGAAGTCAATCTCCGTTGATGATCCAAGCTGAAACTGGTGAACCTAAGAACCAGGGAAATCCCAAGGGCTCAATTCAGGAGATGATAAATGGCATTCCTTGGGATTTGAATCTTTTATCAATTAAAAGAGAGCTGAACGAATCCAGGCGGAAAAGTGGCAGTTCTAGTCCAACAGAAGATGTCAACAAAACAGCTACGTTAGCAAATGAATTTGCCCACGGAATGAAATTGAAATCGACAATGATAACGGCTACATTGGCCGAAACCCTCATGGCGCCCAGTTCGCCGCACATGAAAGGATGATGGGCACGTGTAACAATCTCACCAAGAAAGGGCCACCGACGCTGGCTACAGCGGAGGCGCACGAGCGCGACCTTCAACTGCACTGGAATGAAATGTGGAAGCGGCATGAACAGCTCATACGCCTGATAGGTCTATGTATGACCGTCATCCAAGGATACTTTGTATCACGATTCATCAACCAGGTCGAGGAAACATACCTTGACGAGGTCACAGATCTTGGTGAAGTAAGGCACGCGCTGACCGCCTATCGTCCGACCGCTCACAAGACTGCGACGGACGCCGTTTATCAACCTTTGTGGTGGCCGGGTCCTACTTCAACATCTGGAATGCATACACCACCTGGCCATCCATCCGAATTTAAAACCAAAGCCGCCAATGACATCAAGAAGCTTCAAAAGGCAGTTTCCAGAGTATCCAGCACAAATAACGGATGCAAAACGCATCAAGAGCGCCATGCCCTGCTTGGCGGGCGGCTCTCCCCAGCAATCAACCACCTCCCAGTCCAGGGAATGAGTACAAACAAACGCCATGCATCTTCTGTGAAGAACAACATCACATCTACGTATGTGATGGTTTTCGCTCCATGAAACCTGTCCAGCGGAAGCATGCCGCCCATACAAAGAAACTGTGCCTCAATTGCCTGGGTCGACACCTCATACGCGACTGCCTGTCGACACGGGTGTGCCGGCGATGCAAGCGAAGACATCATACGTTGCTGCATGTGCCAACAAGAACAGCACCCACCACAACATCCCGCTTAAAAGTGACCAGTCATGTGGTCAGCCACAACTTGGACGGGCCTCGTGGGTTGCGACGTTACAACTCCGACCCGGGGGAACTGGTCGACCATAGGATTGCTGATTCCAGATCCCATCAGAGGCCTAAGAGATATCATCAACCCAAAATCCAAAGGTCACGGCTCGCGGTTCACACTGGTTCACCTCCGGTCCAGAGGTCCCGGTTTACTTGTCCATTTTGCAACTCTTTTCACTACTTAGGTTCATGTGAAGGATTCAAGGCGCTTAATGTGGATCAGCGAAAGGCCCAGGTTACCCAACGAAAGCTTTGCTTCAACTGCCTGGGTGGACATTTGATTCGTGATTGCCCTTCCACCAAACGATGCCGACAGTGTCAAAGACGATACCACACACTTTTACATGCCGGACCAGTGACATCACGGTCATCGCCAAATGTGGGAACCAGTTCTAACACCAATGAGATCCACAATCATGGAATGTCGTCGCACACTCTTACCGCCCCACTGGGCCAACTTTATTAGCTACAGAACGCGTTGTTAGTGGATCGGGCGCACAGCGTCAAGTGAATGCTGGGGCCCTGGACGAATAACCTGACGCCCCAGCTCCGGATGACCATCCCCTGGAATCAGATGTGTGGCGCTTTTCAGGGCCCGAAGAGCCATACATCATTCGATCCCCACTATTCCAGGCGAAGCGACTTACCTCTAAGTCGAACTTCAGCAAGGTTGCGTAACCTTGCTACGGCATTTACCGCCAGCCAAATCGCTGGAATTAATACAGTTACCCAATCGGATAACTCTCATGAATATCTGTTAGGCAGCTTACCTTTTCAGTGGGGGTTTTCCTTCCAAACCCCCTTTTCTCCATCACCATCCCTGAAAACATTAAGTCCACGGCAAAGCTTATCACTTAGCCGTGGCATCGAAAATTCATCCTCGGGCAAGCATTACTATCCGAAAACATTAAGTCCACGGCAAAGCTTATCACTTAGCCGTGGCATCGAAAATTCATCCTCGGGCAGGCATTAATATCTGAAAACATTAAGTCCACGGCAAAGATTATCACATAGCCGTGGCATTGGAAATCTCATCCTCGGGCATGCATTGCACACAGGGCATTTCGTTTCCATTGCCTTATGCCATGGAAACAAAATCAACAAGGAGTTCATTGATTACTCGTTGTTTTTGTTTGTCCATGGCACCCCTAGCATGCGGCTATTAGGTCCCATCGGTTTGCCACCGCCGACAAGGTTTCGGCTGATGCAAACCAAACATTTCCCTAATTACCAGCAATAGCTGGTTTCCTATTATCGGTCTCCACCGATCAGGGACCGCAAACAAGCAACGAATTGGATGCAGCCAGCAAGTGTTTACTTTTAACATCTGGCAATGGCTGCACCCTATATTCGTTGCAATATCTAAACATTGCATTTGCACCACAGATTGTTATGAATATACAATTCCCTATTAACGGCCGCCAACCGTCGGCGGACCTAAGGAAATTCACACCCATCAACCTAAAGGTTGATTTATGGCCTCTCCTAGGGTGACCAGATCTTCGGCTCGTGTTGTTTTTACCCCAGATGTTCCTTGCTGCCGGCAAGTATAGCACAATCAATTGTGTACACAGCCGCAGGCCATGCATTGTTTGCATTCGTGGAAGATGCAGTTGCGATGCTGGCATCCATCCTCGGTCACCGGACGATCGTATGCGAAGCATACACACACATGCGAAATGTATGCCTATTTCCCCGGTCCAATCACGATTAACTACCTCGGGTTATTCGTGCAGCTCCTCCCCTTTTGCGGTTTTCTTTGCGGTGTCCCTTTTCTTTCGTCGGCAGTAAATGTTCAGTCAGATTTTATCCACAGTCGGGTGCGAACTACATTTCGCATGAGTGAAGTCGTGAAGTGTAATAAGAAAGTCACGTTTAATATAAAAGTTATACGAATCACCAGTTGATGTTAAATATAGACGTTAACCAATCACCAGTTCATGTTAAATATAAAAGTTAAACAATCACCACTCCTTGTTAAATATAAACGTTGAACAATCAGCAGTTCATGTGAAATATAAAAGTTAAACAATCACCACTTTATGTTAAATATAAAAGTTAAAAAATCACCAGTTCATGTTAAATATAATCGTTAAACAATCACCAGTTTATGTTAAATATAAAAGTTAAAAAATCACCAGTTCATGTTAAATATAATCGTTAAACAATCACCAGTTCATGTTAAATATAAAAGTTAAACAATCACCACTTCATGTTAAATATAAACGTTAATCAATCAGCAGTTCATGTGAAATATAAAAGTTAAACAATCACCACTTCATGTTAAATTTAAACGTTAAACAATCAGCAGTTCATGTGAAATATAAAGGTTAAACAATCACCACTTCATGTTAATAATAAACGTACATACAGCATAATCCTCCAGTGCCTTTTATTTATCGTTGTTCTTGGTGCTGTTTTTGTAGACAATTCGGTGAACAATCTATGGCGTGTATGTGAAACCGTGTCCGTGTTGACATTCCAACATACACTACCACAGATGATTCGCCAATGATTGGCGAAGGCGGGCGGAATGTTGCGGATTCGCCCTTGACCATCCGGCGAATTCGCAATTAAATTAATTGTGGCACCATCTGAATCAGATATGTGGCATCACTTAAGCAATGTCAGCATTCAGCTGGCATTTTTTCTTTGAATTAATTATGTTGGTTGTCAAATGACAACCACTTTTCTGTTGTACTTCTCTTCCTTCTTTGTTTAACTGTCGACAAAACCAGTTGAGTTCTTTTCTCAATCAGGAAAATTCCAATCAATCTTGTAAATAAAGGTCAATATTATTAGAAGAAAACAACCGGTGTATAATCTATTTATTTGGAGTAGGATTATGTCTGCATAAAGGTAATCTTTATATCTTCATAGACAACAAATTAAATTTGATTCCAGCCACGGAAGCAACGTCGCTGCACACCAAAGGAGCACCGTGTTCTCAACGCAACCAAGCCAGGAGCCCGCACGGTGTTCAAGCCGCGTGTGTTCAGCGCTTGTCTGACACACACATCTTTTTGGCCAGGAGACACCATCGTGTTCCTGACCGCGTGTATTCAACGCTTATTGGATATATAATAAAACAGAAAACCTATATGAATAGTGCGTTACCAAAAATCGTAAAAAGGGAAGTCCTTTTAAAAATTAACGGTCGCGGTAATCAAAATTACAAAAGTCATTCTACGCCGAAATGTATAAACAAAAAACTAGATATTGTATAATTTAAAGTGCTTGCAAAGAGCCAGCAAGTTAACATAAGAATAATATTTGTAAAATAGGTCAACCATTTAGTCCTACATAAAAAAAAGTATAATTTGATTCTGAATCAAAATAAATGTGAAGTTCAAATCAAAAAAAAAAAAATCTGGATTGGAGCAGAGCTCCTATTGCGACGGAAGCTGATAAGCAATATCACTACGTATATATGTAGCTAGACCACCATGCGGGCGGATCGCACCTATGCTTGAAGAGCACTATCAAAATATTGAAAGTTATTTTGAAAATCACTCGTCGATTCTCGGGATCTTTATGGCCCACAAATACACAAAAGTGCTCCGTTTTGGGCGGGCTTACAGCGGCCAAAAACAGTTGCGGTGGCCATATGCCCGAAATCATTTTCAAACACTAATGCCAAGTATTTATCTTTCGAATGAAGAAAACGTTTTAATTAAATTGTGCTTGCGTGTTATTTTTTATACTTTCAAATATTAAAGCACTTAAAAAACATTGTATATTTTGTGCATTCGTTCAATCACACATTCCACTGCAATATTAGTTAGTGGAACTTGCCCGGAAAAAAATTATTATGGAAAATTTAACAAGCCTCATACCTGTTAAATAAGGCCAAGACCGGATCCCGGTTGTAGTGCCGATGAAGATGATGATGATGAATATTCCAATTACAAATTATTATGAAAGCCTAATTACGACCACGTGACAGTTTAAGTATGCGGTTCGTATTTAACGAAAGGCAATGTAATAAGTAAAGAGGCATATGCTCTATGCTTACTTGCAGGTATACAATCATTTCTGCAGTCTAAAATGTTGCCCTTTATAGTATTTAAAACAAAAATATATCACAGTTATTTTTACCTGCGATCTTCAGTCTATTACTTACCGCCTCCGCTCCTGTAACACAAGTAGGGAAACCTCCAAACGTTTCCAATGCCAACCGCATAACCGATGCATGATAGCAGGAATTCAGTTTTCGAAGCCCATTTTCCCCGATTTTCATCATGCTGAAAAGGTCGATCTATATCTGTCTCCGTATCACTTCCATCGCTTTCCGCTGATAAAGGGCGACTGCTTCGATCGGCCGGCATCTTATAATAGATCTTCCCGATATTTTATGACTTAGCTCTTTCTACCAGTCGTTACACTTTCACTATCATAAAATTTCACCTAGAAGAACACTATTAGACTGGGACTTAAACAATTGTGTTCGTAATTCTTATTTCGCGGTGACCAGTGTTGCACAATTCAGTGGATTATCGCGCTGCGAAGCTTCATATCTGATCGCATTTTATGTTATCTCGCGTACGGCTTGAGTCCGAATGCTGTTAACTGATGGCTGCTGGTGATGGATCTGTCTCCCGGATAGCTCGGGATTACCTAGTTGTCTTCTAATTTCAATTCAATTAGATACGGCTTTTGTGGTTTAGTTGGTTAACTAGTCCACAGCTAGAGCGAGAGGTTTTTGTACACAAAACAATCGTTGGTGAATGGCCGAAGAGTCAACGCGCGACATTGATCGCATTGATCAAATTGAGGATCAATCTATGGGTCCTAGCTGAAGAGTCTATTTAAAATCAGCAGCAACAGCATCCATTTCAATGGAGTTATATAAAAACGAAAGAAGTATTTGGAGGTGTTTCTCGCCGAAGATCATCTGATCAACTCTAGTGAACAGTTATGGCGCGTGTGTTGGGGAAATTAATTCACGTTTGATATTGGAAAGCTAAAAATAAATGCATGAAGAACAGATTTGATTGTGCGGACGCTTTGTTAATGTTAATAAGGAAATTGTATTGTGCCAAATGATTAGACCTCTGGAGGGGATAGAGTTAAATTCAATTGCCTTTACTAAGACTCGCTTAGGTTTAGGTGCAAAATTCTGGATAGCATGCGGCACTGACGAGAGCCAATTGGTGCTGGTAAACAAGGCACCACATAATTCTGATTTGTTGATTCAGAAAGGGGCATTTGTTGCAAATTTGGACAGTAATCTTTCCTTTCATACTGTGGCCTTGTGGGTTATAGGAGAACACGTAGCATTATGTCAATATTTGTTAATTAGCCATTGTGGGGGAATTTAACACATGTGCATACAAGGAGTGACACTTTGTTTATACTATGCTCATTTCATAGACTTTATAGGGCAAATAAAAACAAGGGAATGCCCATATTAGATGACATCTGAGCGAGCACTACGTATACTGCATACCAAGTGCTGTGAAATACCTTGCAAGGTCTTAGAATTTAATAAAAAGTAAAATTATCTAGCTAATGAATGTATTGCTTTTGAGAACGGAAACTCTTGCCAAGGGATAGTAAGAGAAAGAAAGAAAAGGGTGGATGGTAAACAGTTATCGAGAGAGACAAAGCATTTTTAATTTAAACACCATTTTGTTGCAATTTTATTTGCATACCATTGAAATATAATCTTGACAATTAGAGGGTACTCACGGTTTCGTAATTGGTGGCTCTTCAGTTTGGAACACCTGATGACTGTTGTTGGTGTTGGAGGCTTATTTAAAATCTCATCCGGGTACGTGACGAAGTCGATGGGAAATTATACTCCTTTTTCCGTAATGCAGATGCCGGTGCGTTTCAAAACAGCATTACAGTTGTTACATCTGTTTCCGCCAGATGATGTATCTAGAACTGTGATTCCCTTTCGCGTTTCCAACTTGTTGAATTGGGTGGCAGCAGCGGAATCGTTATTTGTGGGACCCTTTAATCTAAGTCATACTTTGTCGATCTAGTTGAACTGTGGCGGTTCCGCCAAAACCCACGGTACGCTTTCCTAAAAACCCCCATAACGTTCACCCAGTCTGCATAAGCTTTCGCTAATGCATAGCATTAGCATCTTAAATGCTTCACGCATTAAAGAGAACAAATTTGTAATCAAAAGCCCCTGGAAAAGAGAATTCTTACCTGCATGCATAACTTCGCATTGAAAATCCCCTGTAAGAGTTCTCTCCAAGCTTATCATAAATTCCGTGAAAGAAAATTCATCGGTTCATATATAATACAACCGCATATTCAGGAAATCTTACCCTTGAGTTGGCTTATCCCAGCTTCATCATGTGTATCATAAATCACCATACAAACACATTGGCTGGCGACCTACATCCAAGGGACCAAAACAAATATATCTATGCATCTCTTGGCACCAATTAAATCGTACAGCTTGAGCAAATGCAAATAGGAATTCAATACTTACCCTTACCAGTGATGCCATAAACACCATTTCCCGGTAATCTAGCCAAAATCCATTAACACCATTTCTTCGATGCGTTGCGTCTATTTACTTAGCCGCGACGCACATCTCAAACAAAGATCCAATTAGCATCCGACGAGTTTCGGTTTTGTTTGCTTTACCAGACTCGCATCCCACGAATGCACATTATCCCTTTCTTTGTTTAGAGTCTTTTCCATGGCTTTGATCCATAAAAGAACCAATGTACACACGTACATGTGTACTGTGGCGATCTTCTGTATGAGATCTGTTGATAACCCCAAAGAGCGACTTTACGCCTCTCTTGGAACAGGAAATGCATCCCCAACTTAAGAGAGCCAGCTTCACTGGCTGAATTTCTTTCCACAACGATTGAATATCGTTGAGTCGAATTTCATCCACTGACCGAGACGGTCGCCCCGCCACCCACCGCACCGGCGCCGGTACGGCGTGCAACGTAAAGTAGAGTCGAGTCGGACGCGTTACCAATTAAAAAAATAATTTTTCTTGTGCAGTGAAATCTAACTAAAATAAAAAAAGTATTGTGAAATATAAGAACCTGTCACAATAAATAAAATGTGCGTTTTCCTTTTTACTTCGTCCTGGTGAACTCCTTGTGGTCGGTGTGTTGTGGAGTTTGTTTCTTTTTTTGAAGAACAGTTGCTGCAGCGGAACCTTCTTTTAGTGACAGAATTGCTGGAGACGAGGTAGAACTCTCGCTCACGCTGGCGTCGCGATCTCGTACGCCACAGAACTAAACTTCCACTAATGCTTGGTAATACAAAACGACACTGCGCAATTCACTTTTATGCATTAAATTTTTATTTAAATGTTTGCACTTATGTTTTTATAACTTTTTCTTAATTACATGTCCACAAAACTGTTTCTATCCATCACATTAGTTCAATAGAAAACTATTTGGGAAATTTAACATGAACTTCTTTTTAGGGATCCCGAATTATGCAACTAAAATTACTTCTCACGCACAGCACCCCGCGGACCAGAATAACACTCTGTTTTTAAACATGACCGTCTCGGTGTACCTCTCGAACTCAAGTCGGCCCAGCACTCACACTCAACTCCTTGCTGTTCCGATCGTTCGACCGCAGGAAAACCTTTTTCCACGTTAACAAAAGCCCACGTGATACTTTCCTTTTGCGCTGATCTCACTTAAGATCCTTTGTATTACGATCTCTTTTGCGAGCCAGCGTATTAGGTAATTTACCTTGGATCGGCAACCATCTGGAAACCCTTAAACATTACCTGGGATTTCCAGGAGTGTTCAGATTTGGTACTTTTTTTACTGGGCAACGGTGCGAAAGATATTTTTGTATCTTAGTGGTATTGTTGTCCGCCGAAAGTATTTATGGTCGCCGTCCTTTGTTTCATTTAGGAATTGTTCCCTTGAATGGGATTAAAGGAAACGGTGCCGCCATAGAGTTCATCTGTACTCGAGGATTTTATTTTTTAGCGATGCCGCTAACGAATTTCTGTATTTTGGGTTTTAATGAATTTAAAAGGGATTTGTGCGGTTTCTCTATACTACATGGAAAACCAGCCCACAATTTCAACCTGATTGCGACCGCCTACAGCGAGTCACATTATCCCCTATCCCACCGGTCAGATATTTTACCTGTAAAAGAAAGCATAGCTGAATTCATTATCCTATGCAGATAATGCAGAATTGAATTCAGCTCCCTTTGCCCATCCGGAAACACCATATCATTAACCCTATGAGATTTCTACTGGAAATCTCAACGTCATATTGGTTAGCAACAATTAAATCTAACCAAACGACGCTGTTGTATCATAGCGAAACCGCTCTGGTTAATTCAGCATCTTTGAGTCTAGTTCTCACGCTGATTATTTCCCAAGCATCAGCGGGGTCCTATTGACTTTCCCCAGACACTTTATTCACTGGGGATCAATGATCTCTTTTTACAGGTGAATAGCAAAAACTGTTTTCATCTCCTTTCCGTTTTTTCTTCCCATACTTCAATGCACTCTGAGACCACCACAGTCACCGCACTAGGTCAGTGGGTCATCCGAAGAGGCTGCATTGATGCAAGCACACCAAAGCCAGAACAACTCGGGGTTATTGTGCTTTTCCTTTTGATTTCTTCATCCTTTCTACGCCCATCGACCGTCGAACGAATACACAATTATTTATTCACCTCGATGGGCGAAGAGAATTGAGGAATGCACAAGAAAGCGCGATTACAACTGGCTGATCGGTGTGCAAAATCAAAGTGACATCCCTAATTCCAATCAGTAATTACTCAACCACAATCGAGGTCGAACACGCGCCGGTACCTTGAACGTTCAAAACGAAGTAGTATTATAATTCAATAACCAAAAGAGGACGATCACACTGTTAAAGTTCCTTTTTCATTCCCCGTGGCGCGCACACACGATAAGTGTATTAAAGTGAGTCGAGGGTGGCCAACAAGTGGTTGTACAGAGCTGTGTCGTGTTTTCTTTAACTAAGTCTCCTTTTTGACATCACACTATTTTCATCATCAAAACTAAATAAAATCATTAATCAAATCAACAAAAAGACAGAAACCAATTAAGCTAACTTACTTCTATAAGTGTTACTGAATTTCCATTGGACGGAAATACGGAAAAATAAAGTGATAACCAAAAGGTCAAACTAAAGGAAATGAATTCATTAATAATTTAAAAGTAAATCTAAATTAATTGCAATCCAACCTATTCCAAATTAATTATTGTTACTTCGAAACCAAGGAACAACTATAACTCCAGCCAAATTAGAAAAATATAATTAGAAAAAAAATTATTTCAATCCATAACAGTTTGTGTTTATTTTCTTTCCTCCTTCGTTGATTACGTTTCGGAGTGGTATTTGTTCAGTGACGTGTTGGGGATTTAAACGAACCGCGTGTCCCTGCTGGTACAGCACTTTTTAAACCCCCACAGATTCACATTATGTGATCCCAATTTGAATTAGTTTGGCCCGGTATGCATGTTTTGATGGAGGGTTTAGTACGTAACAATTTTTATTTGTTGAGAAGACAAAAAGTACTGGTTGCACGTGGAGACTATAAACTATACGTAACATAACCAGTGTCGTAAACTTGTGCCTTCCTATTTTCATCGTTTCTAAAACAAGACTTTGTTTTTATTTTATGTTTTTAATTTATTTTTTAATTTTTTTCTCAGGGGAGCCGAACCTATAGCCTCGAGATGCCGCCAAATAACCGTTTTAGTTCTTCTTGAACAGTTGCAGATTGTAACGCTCCGAAAACACTTGCGCGGGCCGGGAATTCTACAGCATTCCCGCTCTGTACGGAACGTGTTCTAATGCAGGATTATTCGCACCGTCGGGAGTTGGACCCCAAATTGGTGCGATTCATCGGATTGTCTTTTAAAGCGCATGTAAACCGAGTTGCCCGGAACAATACCACGAATATCCGAACAACAGTAGCCGTCATAATATCAGTAAAATAGACACAGGTCGGCTACGCGCCTTCGATGTTATAGCGATTGTAGTCTCGACATCAGCACCGTGTCCCCGATCAGGCGGATCGCTCGTCTCTATATGCTCCCAAGTAAGTAGGGGTATGTTTAGGACCAGACCTCCAAACATGAGAGCAATAATTGAGCGCGGGTCTAATTTATAAATAGTACAGGAGAAGAAGTTGAGCCGGAGTAAAAATTGCTTGGCTCAAGAAAGATAACTCAGTTTTCCTGAGGCGGTCCTGGCGAAGTTCGACACGCTTTTATTCCTCGATACATTCCCACAGACTGTGGCGCCGAGTAATTTCAAGCTTTCCCCAGATTCCATGGCTTGCCCATTCATCATCAGCTGTGGAACCGATGTTCCACTTTTCCTTGTGAATATTGTATACTATTTTTTCGTTACATTGAAGTCGACGAGATTGGCCTTTCCCTACTGCAGGACCTTATCGAAATGCCGATTCAGAGAGTCTATCTGGCTACAAATAAGCTGGTGCGATGTCACTCGGCCGGTCACTCGAAAAAGAGGAAACAAGCGTACTATCATCCGCAAAACTGACCCTTTGTTATCCGTTGACTCCAACAAATCATTTATATGAAGCAAAAACAAGGTTGGAGCCAAAATAAAAACTTAAGACGCCCCCGAATTAACATGATAGAGATCCGAACACTCGTCGTCTACAACAACCCGGATTGATCGATTTTCGGAGAATCTCTTCGTTCAGTCGCAAAACTGCTGGGAAAGTCCGTATGAATGAAGTTTGCTCAGCAATGTCTCGTGCGAGAAGGGGTCAAAAGCCTTGTAGATTTCCAATGGCACCACCCTTGACCCACCATGCCAAGGGTCAAAAGCCCCCCCCCCCCTTCCCTCCCTCATTCAAAAGTCCATTGCACTCCAAGTACTTAATTAACTCAGCTTTGCTTTCCTTCCCCTTAGACAACATAGACAATAATGCTATCGGTCGGTAATTTTGTGGGAGCCACTTTTTCACACTCTTTGGGATTAGCTGAACTCGAGCCACCTCCCAGCGGGTAGGAAATGTCGTCCATACATACGTTCTTCGTGGTATCAATCGCCTGGTTGCACGCGTTTCTGGTTCTAACAAAATCCGTTCTGTTAACCTCGGTGGGATTGTCGCACCATTGTTTAAAAGCTCTATTTCACTGTAATCTGCTCCCATTTTTTATCAAACCACGACTTATCAGATGAATTTCGTTTGATGGAATGCGGAATGTAGATCTCCATCCCGAGAAGAATAATCTCTGTGACCGACTCCGCACAGGTGTCCAAAGCACACCTCCGACCACGGAAAAGATGCGAAGAAATCCCACAAATCGTCCCAGTTGGCAGCCCCATACATCTATACACGGCGAAGCCGCTTAGGTTGGTTATTCGATCGAAATGCAAGTTGTTGCGCGACCGAAACCAAGCAGTGATCTGAGTTTCTCAGTGGCGTAGATACCTCTACGGTATAAATACTCGGTTCGGATGTCAAAAACAGATCCAGGGTGTTCGCATAATCAACCCGGGCATCCAGCATTCGCGTGGGTTCCTCGACGAGTTAAGTCAAGTTGTGGGTAACAGCAAACATCTCCACCAGTATCCCAGTCTCGTCGGTTTTGTTAGAATGTAACAACTAGCCGGAATTGTGTACACTAAAATCGCCAAGGACGACAATTTCAGAAGCTGGGTGGTTGATCTGTATCCAATGGACGGTACGTGAAAGATGTTCGTAAAATGTCGCTGGTCGAACGTCATTCGGGGAGCGGTAAAGACAACAAAGACATTTTACAGAATTCATCAGGACGACCCTCAACCATATGATGTCCATGTTATTGGGTTCCAACGCCTCCATCCTTTGGCAAGCTAGATCACACCGCTCGAAGACGCAGATACCGTTCTTAGAAGGGAATTTCGAATGTAAGTCGTATCCTAAGCAACGCAGATATGCCGAATCAGTTGACGAATCGACCTGGGTCTCAGTTAGGGCAAGGATATCAGGTTTCGCCGTTTGCAAATGTTGGTGGACGGCGTTTACATTCGTGTTGGCGAAACCGATGCCCCTGTTGTTACAAAACGCCATTATCAAGCCAGCGTCGACAGAGTCTCAAGAACGAGCCTGATTATGCGATGACGAATTTCCTAAAGTTCAGTTTTTTATCAAAACACTTGCATGATTTTCCCCCTGACTTAGTCCGCCCCGGAGATCCGAATGGGAAACTAGTTTACCACCGGAATTCTTTATCTCAGAAGGTACCATCATGGCTTGTGTCCGTGTCAGTCCGAGCCATCAGCCATACATCCGAAACATAGTTGAAATTTTCTCCCGACGATATCGCCGAATGTATAGCGTGACAGGGTGGTGTCTCACATTAGGACCTACTACCACCTAAACCCACCTTTTCTCGAACCATTAGCCAAGCTCCGAATGATGGCCAAAGAATTCTCCCGACCATTCCACGGAGCCTACAGCTTGATTGGGTGTATTCATCCGGCGACAGGGCGTTGGGACTCCACCTACCACTCGGCCTTTAGTCGCCTCTTACGACAAACCGGCCCAATTGAGAGTATATTCTAACGCCCTACTCATAGGTCGATCATAATTTTCGATACGTTAGCGCTCACTTTTAAATTCTCCGGCCCACCTATACAAACGATTCTGAGCTAGTGTATCATTACCAAACTGTCCCTTCAATCGAGAAAAAAATTCTTTGGGTTTAACACCTTTTTTTTAATTTTTTTTTGAGAATAATCGGTTCCACAACAGACGTAACTATGTACCGCTTGCTCGCTCATGGCTGTACTAACTACAAAATCGAGCGAATTAATATACCGCTTTTGGTTAATATATATAATATAAAAAAAGTATCATTATTAACACTAGACATTAATTGAACTTAAGGTCTAACTGTCAGATATCTATTGTAGATCCGTCTCGTCTTAAGTCGACGAGATGTTCCTGTATTTATACTCCAGATGTGCTGGCATAACGTCTGTGGTCTTGAGATAGGTATGTGATAAGATATGTTGTCATTTAGCAATGTCGTGTACAAGTGATCAGGAAGAGATCATGGAAGATACTTTTGTTATTTAGAAATGATGTGTACATGACGATAAAGAAGTAACGATTCGAATTGGTGCATGAGTCAGCACTGGTATCATCATTCTTGAATGTATGTTCGTAACTAGCGTGACCGCTAGCCAAGTCGGTGCCCCTACTCTTCATAAACCAAACAACAGCCACGCACACGATTATCTAGCTCGCAAGTGGTTGCTAAACAACAAAGTAAAATTACCGTTTACATATAATAAAAACGAAATTTTGCTGCAATTAAAGACACGAAACAAATATTAATACAACTAAAATTTATATGTATACCTTTTGAAACAACTTTTACCAATTTAAATAAACTCACTTCTACATATCGGGTTTTCCAATAGGGACTTAACAACAACAAATCAACGAACTGTCATTGTCAATTTATTCAGTAAACTCAACATTTTCATCATGGTTAAGTACACAAACGAACAACGTCTGCAGATTATAAAAAATGACTACCGAAATTTGGAGTCGGTGACCGCCTCTTTAAGAGCGTTAACTCCTATTTTCGGTGGTAATTCTCGCCCTAGTAGACATAGGGGTGTTATACTGGAACCTTCACCGACTGAGTCCGGATCAACAGTTGAAATTTCTATTAAATTACATGCTGGACTCTCTTGCCAGTATCACATTCCTTCTTTATTTGAAAGTGTAACATGGAATGTACTTCCAGGGCACACCACACGTGTTATTTAGTTGTTTACAATAGTTCGGTTAACATATTATTTCGATTAAATACAACGTAATTTCATTTATTTTTCAGTTCGCACACTATATAATTTTGATTAATATAAAAGTAACTCGTAGTTCATACACAATACTATTTTGCTTAACATTAAAGTAACTCGCAGTTCATACACAATATTATCTGATTAACATTAAGGTAACTCGCAGTTCACCCAGACTATTATTTTGGTTAAATACTATACGATTTCTACTCGAAACAAACGCCACCGATGCGACAATTTAGACTTGGTGTGTAGGAATTAACCGATCCCTTGGGACGGCCCAAGAGGGATGTAAATTAACGTGAGGGCGTGACCTGCCCTCACGGAATCCGAACCGAGATTAAATAATTTCATCGAAGCGATAGGATACCAAAATCCCATCATCGCTTCGATGACCAAATTTGGTAATATATCCCTTTTGTGTTTGGTTCAACACAAAAGGGGTGGAAATACACACACGACGATTGCTTCTGCTGCTCATCATGTGCGTCCGCAAGTATGCAGACATTGCATAAGCCCCATCTAAATGTTCGCACAGGTGCGAGTATCTCAACGGCAAAAGGGTTGAAATGTTTACACGATCAACGACTGCGTAAAGCATTATTGCTGATCGTGTACATTTCGCTGGTATATTCTCGCAATCGAACTCTGATGGTAATTTTCCATTTGCGAATTCGACTGCCGGGCCGCCAGCCGGATGCCTTCATGTATCGGTCGCTCGGGTGATCGCTCGAGGTGGGCATGCTGTGCCAAGGCAAGATACCTTTTCCTGCTGGTGTGCAGCTGGCGCGCAAAAGAATATTGTGTAGATATTGCTCAGGCAATATTGGTTGCTTGGTTGTTAAACCAAATTGCCTTGAAAATATTGTATTGTATTGTATGGCGTGACCTGCCCTCACGGAATCCGAACCGAGATTAAATAATTTCATCGAAGCGATAGGATACCAAAATCCCATCATCGCTTCGATGACCAAATTTGGTAATATATCCCTTTTGTGTTTGGTTCAACACAAAAGGGGTGGAAATACACACACGACGATTGCTTCTGCTGCTCATCATGTGCGTCCGCAAGTATGCAGACATTGCATAAGCCCCATCTAAATGTTCGCACAGGTGCGAGTATCTCAACGGCAAAAGGGTTGAAATGTTTACACGATCAACGACTGCGTAAAGCATTATTGCTGATCGTGTACATTTCGCTGGTATATTCTCGCAATCGAACTCTGATGGTAATTTTCCATTTGCGAATTCGACTGCCGGGTCGCCAGCCGGATGCCTTCATGTATCGGTCGCTCGGGTGATCGCTCGAGGTGGGCATGCTGTGCCAAGGCAAGATACCTTTTCCTGCTGGTGTGCAGCTGGCGCGCAAAAGAATATTGTGTAGATATTGCTCAGGCAATATTGGTTGCTTGGTTGTTAAACCAAATTGCCTTGAAAATATTGTATTTGTTGCCGCTGGAATTTCATATCAGCGAGAATTTATGTTTCATGGTTTTCCTTCGATTTTGCAGGTACAGCACAGAAGGTAAGTACATGCTGGTGTATTCTAGGACACGATTACCCCTTTCACCTGTAAGGTAAGTAGTGGCGTTCAATGGAACTGCCACGGTACTTGTTTTTCTTTTTGGTTGTATGCCCTAGATGGGGGTTTTTACTTAGGTTATGGGAAGATGGTTGGTGGCGTTCGAGGGAACCGCCACAGACAAGCAATAACAAGTTTAGCGCAAAAATTTGAGTCTACATATTCGTTGTGTGATGTTGCCGTGCCAGTGAGATAATGGGTTTGTCGGTGTCGCGTCGTGCTTTAACTGATCAGTTCAAGCCATTATTCATTACCTTTGTTATTAATTAGTATAGTTCATATTTATTCTTATTGTTAGTATTTTTGTTATTCATTTTTTATAATTTGTAAGTACCTGCATGTTTGGCAGCACTTGTCATTTTTGTTATTGATGTTTTGTTATTAGTTTTGTGTTGTCATAGTTTCTGTTGTTGTCATTCTTTATTATTGAAAATTAGTTTCGTTGAATGAAAGTCAATTCGTTTTTCGTTTCTTTATATAATATTGAATCGTTTCGTTTGTGTTTAATAAGAGGATTTCGTTTTCGTAATGATGCGTTTTGTGTGTTTAAGTCAATGTCGTGTCGTTCGCCCTTTTCTGATAAACGAATCGGAAAGTAAACAGTCGGAGTGTCGAAAATATCGTTGCCGTTCAGGCGTCCTTAGCAAACGATCCAAATCAATCAATTCCACGGCGTTCTCAAGAATTGGGCATCGTCCAGACCACTTTATGGCAAATTTTGCGTAAGGATCTTGGTTTACACCCATACAAGATCAAGCTGACTCAAGAATTGAAGCCGATGGACCATTTGAAGCGGCGTGCGTCCTCCGATTGGGCTCTGGAAAAGATACGCCAAGATGATGAATTTCATCACAAAATCATCTTCAGTGACGAAGCTTATTTTTGGCTCAATGGGTTCGTCAATAAGCAAAACATGTGTTATTGGTTGGGTGAAAATCCACATGTGCTTCATGAATCACCACTTCACCCACAAAAAATAACTGTTTGGTGCGATTTGCATGCCGGCGACGTCATTGGGCCATATTTTTTCGTCGACGATAACGATCGTCACGTTATTGTGAATGGCCATCGTTATCGCGCCATGATTACCGATTATTTTTGGCCCGAATTGGAAGATATGGACTTGGGCGACATGTGGTTTCAACAGGACGGTGCCACAGGCCACACAGCACACGATACAAACGATTTATTGAAGAGTAAGTTTGATGAGCGTGTTATCTCAAGAAATTGGCCAGTCGGTTGGCCGCCTCGTTCGTGCGAGTTAACGCCTCTCGACTATTTTCTTTGGGGCTACGTCAAGTCATTGGTCTATGCCAACAAGCCGACGACGTTGGAAGAACTCAGAGCCAACATTGAACGCGAAATAGCGGCCTTTTCGGCCAAAATGTGTGGCCGAGTCATCGAAAATTGGGTCATTTGCGGGTGGTTTTAATTTTCTGCTTTAATATGAAGAAATGGATTCATATGCTGCCCGAAAGATGGGAGAAAGTAGTGGCCAGCGATGGACAATACTTTGAATCATAAAAGTATAACCAGTTTTGTACAATAAAGCCTCGAATTTCGGAAAAAAACGGCGGAAGCAAAGTTGTACACTTAATATATACGCCTACATATAATTATTCAATTCAATTCAATTTTTATTTGGTAGATAATTACATTTATGGTATATTTTACAACTAGTACTTAAGAAATTTAGGATAGCAATTTCTTTACAACTATAATCTTAAATCTATATAACGACAATAGCACAATTTTAATGAATAGCAAATAATAAATTAAGGGAAAACTACAATAAAAAACCCTTATTTGAATCTTAAGACTAATATTGCACGAGCTTCCGGTTATTTTATATAATAATAACCTCGATATAATTTTCATAGACAGAGTACATATGTAGTGATTTAGGATAACGCAAGACGGGAAACGAGAATATTGTCAGAAAAAGAACAATTGACGAAGAAGTTTCGATTGAATTTGTCAATGTAGAACTCTACCTGTTTAACGTTAGCGTTTTCATGTAGTTCATGTGTCGAATAATGCCATGGCAAATTCAGCAACATTTTCAATATTTTATTTTGACACCTTTGCAATTTTATTTTGTGTGTGCGAGCACAATTACACCATAGAGGCGCCCCGTACAGGAGCATAGCTTGAAAAATGGTTTTAAATATTATAATTTTATTTTCGATGCTAAGCTTTGATTTTCTACACACTAATGGATACATAACTCTTACGACTTTGTTTATTTTGTCAATTGTGGTAGTGACGTGTTTTTGAAAGATAAGTTTTTTATCTAGAATAATACCTAGATATCTACAGTCTTCGGACCAATCAATATCAACTGCACACATACTGAGTTTAGTGCCATTTGGTAGGTAGCAGTGTTTCTACATCTCGAAAACCAGACAGCTTGTGTTTTATTACCATTTATTTTTATTTTCCATTTCCTGTAATATACAGCTAGTTTGTCAAGAGCTGCTTGCAAAGAGTTGTAGACATTAGTGAATAAGGCACCCGAAGAGAAAATGGCCGTATCATCGGCAAACATAGCTACCTGAATGTTTTCACCTAGATATGGTAAATCTGCGACAAACAATATAAATAATATGGGACCAAGAACCGAGCCTTGGGGTACACCATGGTGGATTTGGTGAGTAGAGGATATGTCGGTTCCTAAACTCACAACATATTTTCTCGAACGAAGAAAGCTCTGGATAATTTTGATAAGCGGTATTGGTAGCTTATAAATCAAGGCATCGTGCCATACCGTATCAAAAGCTTTTTCGATGTCTAGAAGAACCAGTCCCGTTGACTCCTTGTCGATGAATTTACCAGCTATGTGGTTTTTAATGCGCAAGACTTGGTGGATTGTGCTGTGATCACTACGAAAACCGAATTGAAAGTTTGGTAAGATGTTATTGTCTTCCACAAAGCGATCAATCCTTTCCTTAATGATTTTCGCTAAGAGCTTACTTAGACAGCTAAGTAGACTAATAGGTCTGTAGCTTTCGGGGCTGTTCTTCGGCTTGCCGGGTTTCGGGATAGGTATTACCTTTGCTGTTTTCCAACAGTCCGGAAAATAACAATTCTTAAGACAAGCGTTGAAAATGAACGTTAAATAGTTACTTGCAGCAGGTGGAAGTGCTTTGATTAATTTGTTGTTAATATTATCGAGACCCGCAGCCTTTTTTGATTTCGATTTTTTTATCAATTCTTTAACTTTGCTGATATTAGTTGCGTAAGTACTTTCAGCTGGTGTTTGAGAAAGTACATGGATAGTGTTAGCAACTTCAGCTTCAGTATACGCGTCGCTTAGATGCATAGATATGGAGTGGTTCTTACTAAACGTGTTAGCAAGTAGGTTCGATTTCTCCACTGAAGAAATAAACAACTTGTCGTGAACTTTAAACGGAGGAATACTTGACCCTCTCTTTTTCATAATTTTTGATATTTTCCAGAACGGTTTGCTAGCTTTGTCAAGAGAGGAAAGGTGTTTATTCCAACACTTGTTCCTATATGTTGAGATTTCGTTTTTAATAATATTATTTAAGACTTTAACATTAACTAGAAAACAATCGATTCTATAACGCAGCCATTTTCTTCTTTCAGAGTTTCGTAGCCTAATCAGATGTAAGATATTTTCAGGAAGCGGTGCCTTATCAACTGGAGCAGTGGAACATTTAGGTATCGCAAGATCGGCCGCTCTATTGATAACAGAAACAAAATTGTTACATAGGATATCAATGTGCTCGCTGCAGGTTATAGAATTTAGGCTGGTATCACCTAGAACCAAGTTCGTGTTTATATATGATTTATAACAATTCCAGTTGGCGGCGGAATAGTTGTGGTATAAACTGGTACGATTTACAACTACTGTATGATTCACTGTGAGGCTGATCGGAAGGTGGTCTGAACTTAACGCATTTAGAGTTAATGGCACCGTGCAGTAATTTGGAATATTAGTGATATATAGATCAAGAGTTGAGGGGTTCTTGTTAGCACTCGCTGGGATATAGGTGGGGAGAAGTGGATAAAGTATGGAAAAACTTGGGCTGGATTCAGTAACATCTAGTAAAATGTTACCCCAGCAGTTTGCCCTAAGACAATTCCACGACTGATGTCTGCAGTTTAGATCACCACCAATAATTACCTTGTTTCGAGTGTTGACTCTATACAATTTTTGCAAATCCCGCTTAAAGTAAGTAGATTTCTCTAGGTTTCTATTTCCTCCAGGGAAATAGACCGAAAAAAGACTCACCTTGGAGTTGTCACTTAATGTTACATCTATACTAATTTCCTCAATTAACTTAAGGTGCAATGAAGGACGCAAGGAATGTTCTATACATTTTTTCACAACAATGGCGACACCTCCACCACTAGCATGTACCCTGTCTAGGCGATAGCATATGTAATTTTGATGTGAGAAAGAAATGTCTTGTTTGAGCCAGGTTTCTGAAACAAGTGCAATGTCAATATTAAAATTTATCAAGAAACTAAAAAATTCATGCTTTTTGTTTTTGATGCTTCTCGCATTCCAAGTTATGATGTTAAGAGAGTTTCTTAACATGTATTTTCCGAGTATATGTACTTAATAGCTAATGAAGTAATGACGTTAAATTGGTCAGCTTTGGTTTGACAAGCACTAAGCTTGGTTACAACTTCATTAAGAAGAGAGTTTATCTCGCTAAATGAGAACAGGTTATCATTAGTTATAGTTTTAGACGGATTTTTCTTCGTGTGTGTCGTATCACTGTTGGAAGGTTGCTGGGTTTGATGGAGGCCAGAAGCCCAGGTGGATGAAGGAAGTGAAGGTTGACGCACAGATCGGGGTAGTGGAGGAAAATTATCAATGGATAATCGGTCGGGCACTGGCTGCTGTTTGTCACTCGGAGGCTGTAGGAACGTTGTATTTCCTGTACCACGTCCACGTGGGGATAATTTGCGGCGAATGTCTATGTACTGCTTTCGGCTTATGCATTCTGGATCGGTGGATTTATGTGGCCCACTACAATTTGCACACTTGACGACCTCATTCGTTTTGCAGTCGGATGTTTTAGGGTTTCCCGAACATATTGCACAGAAGCTATTTATATGACAATGCATCGAGCCGTGACCATAAAGCTGGCAATTGTGTGACCTTACCTGGATTATGTTTTTTAAAGTCCCAGCGAACGATGGTTTTGAACAAGGTGGAGTAGTTCCGTTTTAGTTCGTTTAATTTAACAGTACCGCGTTGAATGTAGACGATGTACAAGTAGTGTTTGTACAGGGCTTTTGTTGACGGATTTAATGTGATGGTTTTAACATCTAGGCACTTAATTCCGAGTGCAATTAGCTCATTTTTCACTATATCGTTGCTAATTAAGTCTAGCCCGGATAACACTACCTTTAATGGACGATTTTCCTTACGTGAGTGGGTGAAAAACTCACATTTTAACCGTAAGAGTTCGGTTCTAATTTTATTATATATGTCCATTGTTGGGGCACATATTTTTTGCCCAAGCGAAATGTTTTTGATTAAGTATTTGTCTATCTTAATGTTGCTCAAAATATCACGCACTTGAGCACTAGTTGTTTTTAATACCACAATTGGCGGAACGGTTTCCTTAGGAAGTTCTGCGCACTGTTCGTCATTGGTCGGATCCATTTCAGGAGAGTCTTCCATCAGACTTTGAAGTGGTTGAAAAAAGTTAGTGTTTGAACACATTTTAGATTTTTCTAGAACTTTATTGCTCACTTTTGAAAGTTTATCGGGAGGAGTTTGGCCTCCAATAACGGGGTCGTAACGCAACCGTTTGCGCTTAATTTTGTTTAACACACGTGGCCCAGGGGCCATAACTTAACGGTTTTAACACTTGTTCAAATTTTTGTATGCGGAAAACGAGGCAAAGAAAACAAGATAATGATAATTAAATTGTGAACATTATTGTGAAAATAACGGTTGGTTAAGATAAATAGCACGAGCAAAACTGTGACACAAGTTGTCTGTTGGAAAGTCAGCCAGGTACTGTATATATAATTATAATATAATATCAAATATTGAAACTTAAAATTTATCAGGGTATATTATAAGAAAACATTGAACTGTTTCCATATGCTGGTGGGACTAAAAGATCTTATATAATTCCAATGGCCTCTATGAGAAGATCAAAACTCTTGTAGGTAGCTCTCATATACGAGTAGGTTAAAACAACTGTTGTTAGACTATATTAAGTGTACAAATAAGTTTCCGCAGTTTTCTATAAAAAATTCGGAATTTTTTGTGAAAGAACGGTACATTACATTTTATTCAAAGTATTGTCCATTACTAGACACCACTTTTTCCCATTTTTCTGGCAGCATCCAGATACCACGTCGGAAAAACTCTTCATCTTTTGAGGATATCCACGAATCGACCCATTTTTTTTTTTGGGAATCTTTCTATTCGTATATGTTGTAAAGTCCTGCTCGGACAGACCATGTGCCATGGAACGAAATAAGTTATAATCAGAAGGGGTAAGGTCTGGTGAATAGGGCGGGTGGGGTAGGACTTCCCAATGAAGTGTTTCCAAATAGTTTTTCACCGGCACAGCAACATGCGGATGAGCATTATCATGGAGAAGAATAATTTTGTCATGTCTGGAGTAGTAATGGGCGCATTTTCCCTTGAGCGCTCGGCTCAATCTCATTAATTGTGTTCGGTAAAGAACTCCAGTGATGGTTTTACTCGGTTTCAGCAATTCATAATACACGACACCAGTCTGATCCCACCAAATACACAGCACGAGCTTTTTCCCATGAATATTCGCTTTTGATGTCGATGTTGAAGCATGGCCAGGTGGTCCTGTGGTAATTAGATGTACTTGTGCTGTTGTTAGCACCGGCTCTACTTCCGTCACCAGCAAATTCACTCCCTGCACTGTCACCAATTATGGAGTTGCTTGGTCTTTATTGTCTCTGAAGGCCGTCCCCAACTCCAGATCTTGTTCAGATCTCAGTGCAGTATGGATGTAGAAAACAAAGTCTAAATTTTACACATTCCACGGTTCTTTATTACTCTTAAAATGAAGGCTAATTTAAACTAATGGCACACTACTTTCACAAACAATCTATCGACAAAACTGAATTAACATTGATTTATTATAATAAATGTAACTAAAATGAGTTTTCTTCCACAGATTATAGTATGCACACGAGTTGTCGCTAGAGTCCTTTGATTTCTTAAAGTAAGTAAAGCTTGTTTCCTCCTTTTCGAGTGATCGGCCGATTGGTGCATCTGCGTCACACCAGCTGAGATGTAGACAGATTGATTCTCTGAATCGGGATCTGGATAAAGTCCTGCAGTGGGGAAAGGCCAATCTTGTCGACTTCAATGCAACGAAGACTCAGTATACAACATTCACAAAGAAAACTGGATCATCGGTTCCACAGCTGATGATGAATGGCCGAGCACCCCGAGGCGGGGGAAAGTTTGAAATTGCTCGGCGTCACGGTCTGTGGGAATGTATCATGGCATAAACACGTGTCGAACATCGCCAGGTCAGCCTCAGGAAAACTGAGTTATCTTTTTAGAGCCAAGAAATATTTTACTCCGGCCCAACTTCTTCTCCTATATAAATCCCAAATTAGACTCGCGCTCCAATATTGCTCTCATGTTTGGAGCTCGGCTCCTAAACATACCCTCGACCTACTTGAGAGCATACAGAGACGAGCGATCCGCCTGATCGGGGACTCGGCGCTGACGTCGGGACTACAGTCGCTATCACATCGAAGGCGCGTGGCCGACCTCTGTCTGTTTTACAGATATTATCACGGGTGCTGTTCTTCGGAGATTCGTGGTATTGTTCCGCGCAATTCGGCTTATATGCGCTCCACAAGACAATCTGACGGATCGCACCCGTTTGTGGTTCATCTCCCGACGGCGCGAACATCCCTACATCAGAACTCGTTCCGCTACAGAGCGGGGAAGCTGTGGAACTCCCTTCCCACGCGAGTGTTCCCGGAACGTTACAACCTGCAACTGTTCAAAAAGAAATGCAACAGTTATTTGATGGCATTTCGGGGCGCCCACTTGGCGCTATAGGTTCGCCTCTCCCGAGAGAAGTCTAATAAAAAAAAAAAAAAAAAAAGTTCTAAACAAAACTTGATTAACATTGATTAAACAAACTAATATTAATTTTCTTCCACAGATTATAGTATATACACGTAGTTATAGATTGAGTCACTTTGAATTCTTAAAGTAGTTCTAAAGAAAACCTGATTAAACAAACTAATCGCTCGACGACGCTATATTGCAACTACAAAAGCTAATTCACCCGGCTGCGCGTTTAAACTCCAACTTGTTTGACACTCCTAAAACAACTCTTTGTGTTTCAACTCTCGACTCAAGGGTGGCTAATTTCCGACTGACATTATTTAACGTGGAGGCCCGACTTGCCTCCATGGAATCCGTATCGCGATTGATTATATCGACCGAGGCGACAGAACACCAAAATTCTCATCCATCGCCCCGATGACCATATAAGGGATGATCTTAGATGCTGATCACCGAGCGGATGTGCACACACACAGATTCGGTTTCCTCGCACTCTCATGCTGTGGATGAGCAAGCGGACCGTGGATACAATAATTTCATAAGGGGAACATTAGCTGGCATGGTTGCAGCTGGTGCCATTATCTCGACATAGAGATTTCGGTGTTTGCACGATCAGCGACTGCGTAAAGCATTTATGCTGATCGTGCACATCTTGGCGGCATCTCCACGTAGTCAAATTCTCGATGGTAATTACCATTTATGAGAACTCGAATTCCTTGGGCGGTCAGCCGTATGCCTTAATGTATTTGTCGGTCGGATGACCGACCGATGTTGGCATGTATGGAAAGGAAAGATGAAAAATCTCCTGCACGTGTGCGGCTGACGCGTACGGGTATATCTGGTAATATGGTTCGGACAATGTTGGTTGCTTGGTGTATGCCGCATGTTATACTTTCATACTAAGAAATCCGATGATGCAACATACACCCGACGTATGGCTTTGTAGCACATGATGCCCGTGGGGAAAATGTCGCTTGCGGTTCGTGCTATTGAATTAGCGAAAATATGGTTTTGGAGACACTTTAGGTGGGTGACAAAAAGGTAAGTACATGCTTAATTGCTGTGCAAACAATCAGTACTTGTTTTATTGGTTTTCGGCCGCTCTATGTGGGAGTTTTTACGTGGTTAATGGGAAGATGAGTACTTGCGTTCAAGGGAACCGCCACAGTTCCTATGATTTTCTCTTCCTTGGGCTATCGTAGTGAATCCATTTTTCATCCCCAGTGACTATACGAAAAAAAAACTTTTTTTTTTTTGCCTGGCAAGCAGCATTGCCCTTATGCAAAGTCGGCGTTCAACGTCTCTCAGCTTCAGTTCGTATGTAACCCACTTTCCTTGTTTTTGAATCATCCCTAATAATTTCAAGCGATGTAAAATTGCTTGTTGAGTTACATCTAAAGTAGGTGCAAGTTCTTTTTGCGTTTGGGATGGATCTTCCTCCAATACTGCTTCGAATTCCTTGTCCTCGTACACTTTCGGCCTTCCACTTCGTTCTTTGTCTTCCACATCAATCTCCCGGTTTTTAAACTGTTGAAACCACTCACTACAACTTCTCTCACTCAAAGCACCCTGGCCATATGCTTCTACAAGCGATCAAGGCACCTCAGCGGCAGATTTTTTCAAATTAGAAAAGTAAATCAAAAGTTCCCGCAAATGACGCTTATTTGACACAAAACTAGACATTTTTGCACAAAAAAAGTATGTAAAGCTCAGTAATATTCTGAGGTTATGTTTTTATCACGTCTTCAAACCCACAATATTACGTTTGACATTTGACCATTTCTACATAATTTTCTGGTGACGCCATCTTTTGCCAAACGGCGGAAACCAGCTCAGGAACCCATATGGCTAAGACGAAACTTGAGGACTTGTAGGGCCGACGGAACGACATCTACCGAGGCGGCCTCAGGGTCGAATGTGGATAGCAATATTTGCAAGAGTAACCGAGAAATAAACAAGCTGCGTCAACTACAGATGGTTAGTCAATCTCAATATAAATGGAACACTGCTGCCACAGCAAGGTAGACATGAAGCGGGGGAACCAGCGGTAGTCGAGTTCAAGACGTTGGAATGATCAGATCGAGATTTCAGAGTGTACGCGTTTGAGTCGCTGGATGGAAACCTAGGGAGGTAAAAATGCCGTGACTTGGCAAAGTTTTGGCTCCTAACAACGTGGTGGCCCTAGAGCGTATTTCTATGATAGAGAAGAACATGTGATTCGAACTGATGCTACGACAGTTAGAATCACTAAAAATGTAACCAATGCTCAACACATCAGGCCACTGAAGCTTTTACGAATTCGATTTCTAAACTCAGGCACATTCGCCTAATGTGGAATTATTATGTTATCGCTATGGTATACGGCTCTGATACATTTTCTTATTCGATTTTCGTTCGGTGTTCTTCACTATTTGCTTGTGTATTGTGTGTGTATCTGTTAGAAAAGCCACAGCGCTATCTCAGCCACCCTACAGATCCGAGCTGGCTCCCATTGACTTTTTATTTTGTTCCCACGGATCAAGAGAGACCTGAAAGGAAGGGGTTTTGAATCTATTCAAGTGGTTTGAGACGCTACCGCGGTAATGTTACAATTGCAGAGTTCCGGAGGTCTTATGGAAGTTGGAAAAACTGCAGTGATATATTGGTTTCCAAGGGGCCTATTTTGAAAAATGTAGGGTCATTGTATACAAATATGAATAAGTGTTTTTATTTTGAAACCTATCCCGATATTTTCCAGACACACCCTGTCCAAATCTTTTGCGCACATACACAAATGAGCATCGCTTTCCGAACAAAAGTTCTAGATTCATTCCGATCGAGATGGCAAGCACACGATAACTGAACATTGAAATAAAAATGTTTGTTTTATAGCATAATGAATTTTTATACTTTTATATAAAAACCAACACTATAACAAATTTGAAAACAGTTTTCCCACTAAGTTGTGACGTGGACTGAATAATCGAATTGACTCAAACTTCCGAAATGGTAAATGAAAAACGCAGATATTTATTTGGGAGTATGAGGGCTGAAGGTGCGCTTCTTGTAGCGGTGAATGATGCCTTCGATCGCAAAAGTAACAATCCACGAGACTCGGGCATTGCTGTGTTCGGTGGCTATAAGACAAGCAATTTTCGCAGATGTCCAACTGGTGCACGATGTTGACCCGCTCGTTCACCTCGCTGCCAGGAATTTAACATATTACAAAAGCGGAAAGAATGCTGACCTTGACCACTAACTCTACAAATGGTCAGTTGCCGCGAGCTATCGGAGCGTCGTGGAGGGGCGCCCATCCCATATGGTCTGGGCCGCGCGATGAAAGTCTGCTTTGAGATTGCCTGCGGTTGAGCGCTGCCCCTGGAACTCTGCTGAACACGGCTTCCACGAACGCAGTGAAGTCCTTCCAAGTGGGAATCTCCCTCTGCGCTCCCAACCTTTCCTCTCATAACTGTTGAGTGGACATGGGCAGCTACTAAGATATTACGTAAATGAGGATGACGTCCCACCTGTTAGTATCCACCCTTAAATTTGTCAGTGTGTGTATGTATTCGGTTGACACATCCAGCTGATGTTTTAGTTTGTTGGAGCTCTCCTCCCGGTAAGTGTGCAAGTTGAAAAACAACTTTAGTTGGGCATTGACCAACACTCGCATGTGGTCATAGCGCCTGACGAAGATTGCCCAGGCTGCCTCGTAATTGCACTCACCCAGATTGAGATGTTGCAGCCATCTTTCGGCTTCTCCGGTGATGTTTGACCTCAGGTAATGTCAAGATGAGGGCGTTGTGAATGAGTGAGTGAAATAAATCATAAAAAGACCTCCAATCCTCATAAGCTCCTGAGAAGCAAGGTAGGTTGATCTTGGGTAGTCTCAATTCGTGCGTTTTGCCTCTGGCATACTCGACACTGTTGATGGCAGGCACGTCGCTCACCTTATCCAGTGCATCCATTAAGGAGACGTGATAGGGGGGAGGAGGAGTGTAAGTGGGGGTGGTAAATTCGGCATATATCTACGTACTGAAACGGGGGCAGGGTTCGTGAGACGGGGGGGGGGATTGAAATTGCGGGTGGGGCTGGGAAGGTGTAGGGGGGAACTTGTTTTGAGGGTAGGAGAGGAGAGGTAGGATTGCCGGGTAGAGGGATTATTGGAGTGAGGGGGCGGGGTTAGGAAGGGTTTATTCTGAGACGTCGTTTGAGAGCAGGAATGGAGAGGTTGAAATCGAAGGAGGTGGGGAAGGAGGTGGGGAAAGAGTTGGCCTGTCGTAGCATACGCGAGATGGGTTCGTTAGCGCCGTAAGTAGTGTGATGAGCGGGCACGTAAAACAGTCGAGGGTTCCGCACATTACGGGGGTTTGAATGTAATGTTAAAGTGGAGAGCAAGCTTGGGCAATTGATTGGGTCAGACAGAAGGCGATGGACAAAGATGATGTCGGCATGGATTCTGTGCTCCTCAAGTATGTTGAGATTGATTAGAAGGAGCCGGCCTATGTATGGTGATAGAGTGGGTTTTCCCAGTTTAGTCCACGGAGGGCAAAGCGCAAGAAACGATGTTGAACGCCTTCGATCCTACTAATGTGAGACGATTGAAACGGGGACCAGACCTGACTAGCAAATTCGAGTAGTGGCCGGACAAAAGTTATGTAGAGTGATCGGGTGACGTGGGGGTTTAGGAATTCCTTCGACCAGCGTTTTACAAAGCCAAGGGCGGTGTTGGCCTTAAGGATTATGTCATCGATATGTGCGGTAAATCTAAGCTCCTTGTCGCATAGGACGCCCAGGTCGCAAATCGATTCAACCGATGTTATCGGTTGGTCCAGCAAGAGATAGGAACATGGCTGGGTGGGGGAGCGCTTCCGAGAGAAGGTGATTGTGTGACATTTGGCGATATTCAGCTCTAGGCAATTATATTGGCACCAAATCGAAAAGCTGTCAAGATCCGATTGGAGAAGTGAGGAGTCTAGGGGAGAGCGGATTGTCTTGAAAATGTTGGTATCATCCGCGTAAAGCGAGATGAGGGAGTGATTGATGCAAGAGCCTATGTCGTTTATGGTTAGGATAAATAGGAGGGGACGAGATGACTGCCCTGGGGGACACCTGTGGTTGGAAGAAAAGGACCGGAGAGGGTGGATCTAAATCGCACGCGGCAGGTTCGAGAAACCGAGGGAAGATAATTTAAAGAGAATGAGGTTATGGGAGATTTTGTCGAAGTCCTTGCTAAAGTCGGTAGTGACTACATCGGCCTCATCGCCGTTTTCTAGGGCAAAGAGTGTGTGGGGTGTGAATTCGACAAGGTTGGTAGTAGTGGACCTGCCGGAGAGGAAGCTGTGCTGGTTAGGAGATATGATGGGTGTGCAGCAAAAACATAACGCATCATATAGATGGCCTTCGAACAGCTTACGAATGCGCGAAAGCTTAGCAAAGGGTCGATAATTGGATATATCGTTTTTTGGCCCCTTTTTATGTATGGGGGTTATGTAAGAGGATTTCCAAATGTCGGGGAATAGACCTTGTGCAAGGGATAGATTGAAGATTGTAGTGAGCGGGGGAGAGAGAGAAGAGGAGAATTTTTTTAAGAAGATAGCAGGGAGTTTGCCTGGGCCGGGACTGAAATCGTCTTTCAGTTGTTCAAGTTTTTCTATAACTTGGTGTTGTTGAATGTGTAGTGGGATGAGTGGGCCGAGGGAGAATTCAGACATGCCAGTAAAGTAGGAGGGATTCGGCTGGAATGAGTCGTCCGTGAAGGATAGTTTGAAGAAGGACGCGAAAAGATTGGCTATGTTGTGGGAGTCAGTTGTAGAAAAGAGAGGTGGGATAGGCATCAGATTTCCGTTTGTAGTTGATTAAGTGGTAGAAAGATTTGGGGTCATTGATCAGGTTGAGTTGAGCTTTGGCAAAGTAATTGTGGTAGAGGGAGCTGCAAAGCTCGGTGAATTGGTAAAAGTAACCGAGATAGTTGGAGTAGTCCAGAGGAGAACGCGTATTTAAGAAAGTGTTCCACAACTTATTCCTCTTGGTACGACGTGTGCGGAGGCTGCGGTTGTACCAAGGGGGCGATGAGAATGATAACCTGTGTCGGGAATATGGGACATATAGGGATATGGCGTTGTAGATTACCGTGTAGAGCGAGGCTGTAGCGACCTCTACACTTATATCGTTTAAGCTGAGTGTGATATTGCTGAGGTACTCATTTATGAGGCGGAAATTGGCTTTTCGGAAGTTGAAAGAAAATTGGTAGGGGGAGGTGTGCTGTGGGCTGAGTAGTCGTGGTATAAGGATAGGAAAAGCGGGGGTGGTGGTTGTCAATAGTTGAGAGGGTATGGGGATTAGAGACAACTTAGGAATTAAAGGGGTCTTTCGTGAACACAAGGTCAACTTGTCTGCCCAGATGATTTAGGACATTGCTTACTTGGCAAAGGCTAGAGTCGGAGAGGCTGACCATAAAGAGGCACTCCTTAGTAGTAGTGGGACTTGAGATGTAGTGGGACTTATCATCAGACAGCGTCCATTGGAGATGGGGGAGGTTGAAATCGCCAAGGACTACAATGTCGTCTCAGCTCCGTTAAGCGGTCGATTTCAGCAATAGTGAGTTCTATTGACTCGATAGCTTGCGAAGGCGGTATGTAGAAGTATATGATGTACAAGGACTTTAAGCAATGTTCAATTTTTATAGCGACATAGTCGTGGTTGGGAGAAGAAGAGAAGGTGATAAGAGAAGATGTTATGTTCATTTTGGATGGTAAGCAGCACGCCTCGGCAGGGGGTGTCAGGACAGGAATGATGGACATCGTCGTCGCGAAAAACTGTGAAGGAGGGGGGGGGGGGGGGGGGGGGGCGCAGTTCTAGGTTGTTGATACTGGGGGTGAGGTTAGTTTCGGTCAGGGCGTATATATCGTAGGGAAAGGAGTGGGTATTTTGTAAGATCGAATCGGTTTTTGACCGAAGTCCTCTGACATTTTGATAGTAAATGGTTAGGGGAAGACTATTGGGAGATCCCATAGAGAGTGGGGTGGGCAGCCGATTAGTGGGTTCGCTGCGTGGTGGACCAGATGCCATTTTCGTGCAAATGTATTGTCGAAGAGCCGAGAGGTCTCTTGTTACTTTAAAAGGGGGGATATTGAAATTTTCATGGAATTTTATGTACCGATTACGAAGGCTAGGGGAATCGGTGGGGAGACCCTCCTGTTGAATGGAGATCTTAACGCTCGTTTTCGTATTGCCTTCATAGCAGACTGCATCAGATTTACCATGAAGATAAGCTAGATAGATGCGGACGATATCGTATGTCCGACTATTTCGAAGCTTTGAGAGGGCGTAGCGGCATTCAGATGACTTCAAGGATTGTTGTGTGATCTTGACGGAGGGCGATAGGAGGGGATCAAAAACTGGGGGCAGGGTTGTGGGGCTGAAGCGAGATGGGAAAGTGGGGCGAGGGGGTGAGAGATTCAATATTGAGCACGGTTCGGAGGACAATTGAGCTGTGCTTTCATGGGCGAGGCGTAATGGTTTGAGAGTGTGCTATCTATGGAAATTGGTATATTTAGCAACTGTTTTTAGGTCAAAGAGTGGAAAGGGGCTGGGGTTAGGAGCAAGATGAGATGTGGCGGAATGGTTAGGTTAGTGTTGGGCAGGGCGGGAGTGTGGGGGGTGGTGGATCTGGGGGGGGGGGGGGGGGGGGTTTGGGATTAAGGGTCAGCTCTATAGTTCGGTGATATTAGTTGCTTGTACTCACGGTTTATTTAACGTGATTTCGTGCTGCTGTTCGGGTTGATGTTCTAGTTGCTGTTGCCGTAGTTTCCTCTCCTTTTGCGCACTGTAAACTACCTGTTTAATTACCGTTACTATGACAGCCTTTCGTGGTCTATACTAGTCTCTACTATAACTTAGTCTCGTATGATTCTTTATTTTAATTTTAAAACTAGTTGATAAAGTTAATTTCTGCTTCACTGTGACACTAGAGGAGTTCTCAGACACAATACCTCTCTGGAGGAGTTCTCGTACACAACCTTCGTTGGAGAAGTTCCCGTACACAATACACCAACGATGCAGAGTTCATTCTATATTTTTTTAGTCGCTATGATGGTCATGTATCCTGTCACGCTGGAGGCCGGGGGTCGATTCCCCGTCGGGGAGCTTCTGGCGCAAGACTAATGACCTTGCCCGGAAAAACCAATTATTATGGAAAATTTAACAAGCCTCAGGACTTGCTAAATAAGGCCAAGACCGGTTCGCGGTTGTAGTGCCGATGATGATGATGATGGTCATGCATCCCATGTGTGTTGTTGGTATCTTGGCATCTTTTTTTATTGATATCGCGTCATAGTCATTCGTGGATATATTAAGGGATTCTAATGAGAAGGGATTCTTTATTTATGGGCGTGCTAAGAGGTTCTGATGATGATGATGATGAATAACGCATTTATTGTACAATAATTTAACAAATCTTGAATTAGGACTAAATGCTAAATCCTATTATACAAGCTTTTCTTATTCTTAAAATAACTCACTAGCTCTACATGAGTACTCTAAATTACACGATACAAGTTTGCGTAATGCCTTTTGGCGTATAAGAGGTTTTTTTTTTTAATTTCTTTATGGGTATTCTAAGAGGTTCTTTATTTGTGGGTATGCTAATGGATTCTTTGGTCGGTCAACAATTCGGTGATTGTGCATAGCGTTAACTTGTGCAGTTTCTTCCAATTGTTTTCCTTTTCTTTTCATGCTCCTCCGTATTGTGATAAGATTTGAAACGTGCCTTGGGTTTCGAGCACTTGACCGCTTGTGTTCGGTATCTTTCTACACTTGCTGCCAATACCCTTGATTATTTCTTTGTGTCTGCAGCGCAGACTTGGGGACGCACAGACCGATTCAAGTAGATTTTGAAAGTACTTGATGTTTCTAAAACAACACGCGACCCTCTTGACGTTTCTTTTATCACCAACTTGAAGATATTTTGTTTGCTTTATCTCGTGGATTCTCATACGAATAAGCTTCGCCCAGGTGATGATTAAATTGACAATCGTCGCAATCCTTTAATCTGTTTTCTTCCCAAGTTTCTGGTCGCAAATTAACTACAGAATTGGAATTTTGGTAAAACCGAAATTATAACCACTTCGCTTTCAAAACCCGTCATATTCTTCCGTCTTTTCTTTGTTCGATCATTTTTGATTACCGCTCCTCTACCTGTCCTCTACTATCCCGCAAATTTTAGATCCTCTCAAATCAAGAGCAGTACTGTTGTACTATTCTCTAGATTTCGCCCTAATATTTCTTGTGTTACAACTAAACGTAATCAATATCGGGCTTGGGGGTTGTGAAGAATGTGGAGAGTTATTTAATAACGTATTACAATGAATACTCTCTTCACCTCTAGTTGCATACTGCAACAAAAACATTAAAACGACTGCTTTTGTATATTATTGGTTGTTCATATATTTGGATTCCCGATTGTTTCTTCATACCGCTGTCTGTCAGAAAATTTCGGAGGATACCAATCCTTAGAATTTATACATCTTCTTATCCGTGTAGTTAGTGATCCACTTTCTTGCCTTAATTTATAGATACAAGTTACTGGTACGAAGAGCCATGGAATGGATACCAGTGTCAGAGCGGTGTAAAACAGTGCTCCAGACGAGGAATAGTCGAATGTGACAGTAGTCCACAAGCTATAAATCTGTAAAGAAAAATACGATTAGGCATTTATTTTTTTATGGTTTATCTATAAAATAATACAAAACTCATCGCTAAGAACAACGGTGTAAACAGTTGCACGGAAGTCACCATCCATCCGGGATACCTGCAATTTGTCATGAAGATGAGCTCTTGCTGAATGCGCAGTTTTCCATGCACCCAAAATACGATGTAGACTAGAAGAAGGTTTAAAAGGGTCTGCGCCACTCCAGACAACACTGACATCATTTCAAGCAACACGATTCCATACTAAGTGACAAACACGATTGTATTATGACTTGGTAAGGAAAAACACCAACTTACATTTGAACAGAAGTATAATGAAGCGAGAGCTATAAGACTCACTGTCATAAGTAAAACATTCCTTTTTATACTTCTAAGGAGTGGGAACTCGTCAAAAGACGCTGTGAGTATAGATAACATTTGTATGACCTAAAACTTTATCTTTAACTATCACAAACACGAAATAAAGTCGTAACATACGATAAGATTGAAGCTTGCTAATAGTAGCATAGTAAAATACAGAGCGGACCATAGGTTAGGTAGTTCTAAAGATGTCAGAAGTGTGCCGATTCCCAAAAACCCAAGCCACATGGGACTGCTTCCGTGCAATTCCTGCAGTTCGACGTTGAAACCTACATGTTAATCTATTCTGAATTGCTTTAGTTTACATATTTCTTACATATCACCTACATCTCAAATGATTGACGGTCAGGTTATACAAGAATGCTACACCTGCAATTAGTCCGAATTGGGATAGCCCCAGCAACCAACTTTGTTTCGATATGTTCCTGTTGAACTTGTTATAGCTGGCCAGACTGATAATAACTCCCCAACCTGGACCTTTAGTTGAAAGTGCCACAACGCTTATTGACGCCCATGATCGGAAGTTGTGTAAATGTTTTGGACGGAAAAACCCTTTTATGGCATCTGAAGCACCCGGAAGGAACATAAATCTCAACAAACATAAAAGGAGTATAATGATTGATGTAGAACAAGTATAACGAATATAACGTCCAATCTGTAAAGATGCAAACAGCATTATGCCAAAATTGACAGCTTGAGGAACAGCTCAATAAGCTAAAGTTGACTTACGACTTCTACAGGTTTGGTAAGCACTATTACTATTATGATCCATACTAAACAAGCTAAAACTGCGAGCGACCATGAAAACGAAATTTGAAGATGTGTCTGTAAAGGATTCACGAGGCTCATGTGTTGACGAAAAAACTCCACGGATGAAACTTCCAAGGTCCCACAATGTCGGTCATCATTGGTTTGGTCACAGAGCTGCAAATAATTAAAAAATAAATTAATAAAAAGACAAGATGAGGGTAATGTATAAATGAATAAGGAAAAGGATTAAAATTATGAAGGAGTGTGTTTCAATTCGAGTGGGAGATGGTTTTACGAACGCAGGTTCAATTGCCTATTCAGGGCTATGGTTGTATGAAATTTAATAACCTAATAATATACTTTTTTTTTTTATACGGAATGGAATACCTTGTGTAAAACTGTATCGAACACCTGCTTACACTGAGAGTCGCCAGGAAAAGTGATCAGCTCTGGTATTGTGAAATATGGGCTAGCAAATAACTTTTGAACCGCATTTTGTAACATCAGGGGCATCGGTTTCAACAATACGAATGTAAACGCCGTCCACCAATATTTGCAAACAATGAAACCTGATATCCTTGCCCTAACTGAGACCCAGGTCGATTCGTCAACTGATTCGAAATGTCTTCGTTGCTCAGGATACGACTCACATTCGAGATTCCGTTTTAAGAGTGAAGTGTGCGTCTTCGCGCGGTCCAATCTGGCTTGCTGGAGGATGGGGGCGTTGGAACCCAATAATATGGACATCATATGGTTGCGGGTCGTGCTGAGGAATTCCGTTAAATTTCTTTGTTGTCTTTACCGTTCCCCGAATGACGATCGACTGGCGACAATTTTCGAACAACTTTCACATACCGTCGACTGGATACAGATCAACCACCCAGCTTCTGCCATTGTTGTCCTTGGCGATTTTAATGTGCACAATTCCGACTGGTTGTTACATTCTAACAGAACCGACGAGGCTGGGGGACTGGCGGAGATGTTTGCTGTAAGCCGCAACTTGACTCAACTCGTCGGGGAGCCAACGCAAGTGCCGGATGCCCGAGGCGATTACGCGAACACCCTGGATCTGTTTTTGACATCCGAACCGAGTATTTATACCGTAGAGGTTTCTGCGCCACTGGGAAACTCAGATAAGTGCTTAGTATCTGTCGCGCAAGTACTTGCATTTCAAGCGAATAACCGGCCTAGGCAGCTTCGCCATGTATGGTAGTATGGGGCTGCTAACTGGGACGATTCGCGAGATTTCTTCGATCCTTTCCGTGGACGGAGGTGTGCTTCGGAAATTCCGATGTTAACGCTTGTGCGGAGTCGGTATCAGAGATTATTCTTCTCGGGATGGAGATGTATATTCCAAATTCCATCAAATGAAGTTAGTCTAATAAACGTTGGTTTGATAAAAAATGCGAGCTGATTACAGCGGCAAAAAAAGAGCTTTTAAACAATGGCGCTCCAACCCCGCCCATGTTAACAGAACGAATTTTGTTAGAATCAGAAACTCGTGCAACCAGGCGATTGAAACCGCGAAGAAGGCTCACAACGACAGGGTGATCGATAAGCTCCTTCGGTGCCCAACTGCCATTGGGCTCTTGAAAAACTTGAAGAAGTAAAACTGCCTTATTTGAGTTGAAGATCAATCCGAGGAAGTTCAAGAATTACCATGACATCCAAACAAAACAACGAAGTAGTTGTTTATTGACTGGTGGAGTCAACGATCATTGATACTGTGGGTGGTGTGTGCCGTGGGTGCCGTGTAGGCAGTGTGGCGTGTGGGTTGATCGATGCGTCTTGATACGCTGGGAGCTCAGACTGTGGGTCCAAGGTTTCCATAATCGCGTCAGCCACCTTCGATAAATAACCCAAACTTTGATTAGGTTGGGCCATTAATGCCGAGCGGGCATGTTGAGGTAAACTCCTCAGAAAATGTGGCCTAATTAGGTCGTCCGAGATCCTGGTCCCCGCTATCGAGCGTAAATGGGTCAGGAAAAGGGATGGTCTAATACCCGAGAAATTGGCCTCGTTCGCCAATCGTTGCTGTTTGATGCTGATGGGCTCGTCCAAAGCGTTAAGGAGCAATTCCGGAATGTTGCTGTAGGGATCAGGGCCTGGTGGCCTGATCGCGTGCGCAATGCTCGTATGCATCCGCTGTGTCCCATCCAGCACCCCCAGCAATTCTATAGCACGATGTTCTTCATCGTGAATGTTGGCGAACCGGAAAAACCGGTCGGCTGTGCCGAACCAAAGCTCTGGATCCTCCTCGTCGAGTGGAGGGAGCTTTATATTTTGGGTAGGCGGTGGGAATTCGACGCCGGAAGCGTCCTGGAACGCAGGGGAGTCGGGTCGCGGTTGTTCCTGCTGGAACACCGGCTCGTGTTGTGGGCATAGTGGTGCCGAAGTCGGAAAGGGTAGCCGGGATTGAGGAATTGAGGAGAGACGGGGTGTGTCTATGGATGAAGCCAAGAGGCGTGGAGCGGACGCGTGAGTCGATAGAGCCGCGAGGGAGTCGATTGAGTCGAGGTTGCGTGGATGTGAGTAGCGGGGGGTCGCAAAGAGGACGCGGGGAGTCGACGGGAGTCAAGTTGCAGGCAGGGCCGGGCGGGGCGGTAGTGTTACCCGACTTAATTTTAAGAATATTGGTTTTAATTGTGGATAAATTAAATGTAAAATTAAAATTCGGAAAAGAAAAGAAACTAAAGGTGTAAGTTGTGCAGGCGGGTGTGCATTTGAGAGCGTCGAGAGGCGTTGAAGTAATATTATGTGTTACTCGGTACCCTGAAGGGGTTTACAAATGTTTTAGTTAAATTTGTTTTTATACTCTATAGAATTTGGCAGCAACTGTCTTTATTCAATTTGATTTTGAGTTAAAAATTTATTATGTCGAGTACATTCGAAACAATCCTAAATATGGTTATGATTTAGTGTATGAGGTACAAACGTTTTGCTTTGTTTTAAAGGAAATGTTATGTATTATTTTTAGAATGTTAATTGCATATGTTTGTTGGACGATCATTTTCGGTTAAATATGTAAATTTTGTAATTTGGTGTTTATGCATAACTTGTACATGATCTTAAATATAGTTCTTTAAAAATTAATAGTAGTTCCGTGTTGTTTTACATTAAACTGCGAATTGCGATCTGATACGAGTTCTTAACATTATATGCCTACCAAATTAGATGTGTTAATATTAGGTGCCAAGTGAAGGAGTATATCTATTTTGTTTTTAGCTTTACTTAATAATTAATTGACTTTGTTCAGCTCGCCGAAAAGGAATTAAGAAGTTTTGAAAAATACTAAAAGAACATAAAGTAAAGAAAGAAGAAAAAAACCTTGTCTTCGTGTGGGGTGCCTGGTGATGTGGTGTTGGGGCTGTTGCTCCTAGCCCTGGTGATGATAGATACCGCTGTGTTGGGGAACGGGGTACCCTTTAGTAGTCTTTGTTTTTATTTATTTATTTATTTTTTTTTTGTTGTTTTCACTTTTGTGAGTCACGAATGTGTTGTATCTGTTGCCTGACGTTTAGCATCGATTGGTTTTATATTTTTAAACTCACCCAAAACGCTCGGCTAGAGTGTTTCAATCGTTGGAGGTTTTTTACGCGGCACTCCTTCCATAAATTTATGTCGATCAGTGCTGGGCTAAGAAACTAATGGTTCTACAGGTTCAGGTACTTCGACTTTAATTGGTGTGACGGTGATTGTATTGTCCATTTGGTTTATTTACGATGTCCTGGTGTTGAAAATACTTGAATTTCGAATTGAATTCTCTGATTGGCAATAAGTGTTTAAACGGTGTGTATTACTGTTGGGCAAGCGAAACCATTTTGTAAATATATGCGGTAAGAAAGTGTAGTTTGGGCGTTTGTTGGCTCTCAAAAGTATAACTTCATTTATTTGGGCGTATAATTTGTTGCACTTTAATTGTTTTTGGAAAAGATTTTGTTGCTGGCACTGACACTGTTATAGTTTTTTTTGGGGCAGACAGTTGCAGTGTTCTTCCTCGGGGTCACCAGTGTGGGGGAGAAGTAGGTGTGTCGCACGGAGACTAGTTCACTCTTGTCCCCATCATCACAGAATGTTCCACTGATACGTAGTTGTCTGAGGCAACTGCCAACTTCACTAAATTGAAACACGCATTTCTTGTCCTGTTAAATTTTATATATATTTATCGTTCTCTTGGATACACATGTAGACTAATTGTAGGAACGCCTTCAAAGGTGTGGGCGTTAAAATATTCACAAGAATAAGATTAATAACATTTAGTAGTTCGGCTTCATTTAGAACACTATTTCATAAATATATTACAAGGATGTAGTCGATACACTGTTCGCTTTACTTTGTGGGCTCTTACAAATTGCAATGGATTTTCCTGCTGTATTATAGCGTTTTTAGGAGGGGTATCTCTAGTATGTGCACCTGGCCCCTTTTCACAAGCATTTCACAGGATGTTACAATGTGGTCTTTGCATATTCGTTACAAGAGGGCCCGTATTCGAGTGTTTGAGAGAGGGACGTGCAAGCGATGTTAAGTATTATAATTCACTTATGTCTTATTTGTTAAAGAATGAATGCACTTCGCGTCTACACCATAATTACTCGACTACCTTGAAGACTAACGAAACTCGGCTCTCTATAACCCGGGGGTGTGCGCACGTCAGTTGGTTAAATTCGACTAACTTATGAATGAAAATAATTCATTCATTGCATTGTGGCGGTGCGTCATAGCAAAATTAGGCTCGCTGCCAATTACAAAGAATTTTGGAAGAGTTGGTATGCTCGCATAAGAACTCAGTTCCAGCGAATTCTGGCCGTACAGGTTGGGTTGAATTCGTTGGTTGGGTGTACCGGGAAATCGGCTTTGGGAATGCGAGCAAGTATGGGCATGCATTTTCGGGGGAAATTGGAATTGCTTGGGTGCAAGCAAGGAATACCGTTTAGATAGAATATTACCGAAGTCATTTCGGGGAAATGTTAACGGCTTGGTTAGTTGTTAATGTTCCGTTGAGGATTTGAATATGCGTTTCGTTACAGCATATGACTTTCGGGGAAATTAGGATTGCTTGGTCATAATGAGGAAATATAGAGAATTGACCGAAGCAGTTTTGGGAAAATGAATGCGGGGATGATTAGAATATATTCAGTTGAATTATATTCTGTTGGAGGTTTGGAAAATGTTTTACCGCAGATTGGGAGATGTATGCTATTGTGGATTTGTTTTTGCATGTTAGGTTAGGATTGTGGGTGTGTGATATAGAGAACCCCCACAATACCGCGAAGTAAGCTCACAACGACTGGTTCGCGCTTCTTCTGGTCAATGGCAAAAGCTGTGAGTAGTAACTTTCCACCCTCCTCTTTCCCCCCGTTGATGACAGACAGCGGAACGTTAGTCACGAATTCAAAGGATAAAGCTAATGTTTTCGCGAACTCAAACCTCGATCCCAGTCTTTTGGAGCCACCTGTGATCTCGCCGGTACGGTCTTCGATGCGGGATGTGAGATTTCGTCCGCGCACTATTCAAAGCATTCTACGTGAACTGGATTGTAGGAAGGCAACCGGCCCAGACGGAATGCCAGCAATAGTCCTTAAGAACTGTGCTCCAGAACTATCGCCGGTTCTTGGCAGACTCTTCCGCTTATCTTATGCACGAAGGACCTTTCCTGCCTGCTGGTAAATCGCTCGGGTTCAGCCAATCCCAAAGACGGGAAATAAGGGTCTCAGACAAAATTACCGTCCGATAGCATTACTGTCTATTTTATCTAAGTGATCGAAAAGGTCATCAATACTGAGTTAATTAAGTATTTGGAGTGCAACGGACTTCTGAATGATCGTCAATACGGATTCCGTGGCAGGCGGTCCACGGGAGACCCTTTGACACTCATAACCGATATATGGAGATCTGCGATTGAACGGCATAGTGAGTCAAGGGCGGTCGCATTGGATATCTCCAAGGCTTTTGACCGCGTCTGGCACGGGGCATTGCTGAGCAAACTTCGTTCATATGGACTTTCCCAACAGCTTTGCGACTGGACGAGGAGCTTCCTCGAAAATCGATCGATCCGGATTGTTGTGGGCGACGACCGTTCGGATCTGTATCCTGTTAATTCGGGGGTGCTCCAAGGTTCCATTTTGGATCCAACCTTGTTCTTGCTTCACATAAATGATTTGTTGGAGACAACGGGCAACACAGTGTTCAGTTTTGCGGATGATAGTACGTTTGTTTCCTCCTTTTCGAGCGTTCGGCAGATTGGTGTATCTGCGTCGCATCAGCTGAGATGTAGACAGATTGACTCTATTAATCAGGATCTAAATAGGGTCCTGCAGTGGGGAAGGGCCAATCTCGTCGACTTCAATACAGCGAAGACACAATATACAAAATTCACAAAGAAAAGTGGATCATCGGTTCCACAGCTGATGATGAATGGTCGGGCCCTCGAGGCTGGGGAAAGTTTGAGATTGCTCGGCGTCACGGTCTGTGGAAATGTATCATGGCATAAACACGTGTCGAGTATCGCCAGGTCAGCCTTAGTAAAACTGAGTTATCTTTTTAAAGGCAAGAAATATTTTACTCCGGCCCAACTACTTTTCCTATATAAATCCCAAATTAGAGCCGCGCTCGGATATTGCTCTTATGTTTGGAGCTCGGCTTCTAAACGTACCCTCCACCTACTTGAGAGTATACAGAGACGAGCGATCCGCTTGATCGGGGACTCGGCGCTGACGTCGGGACTACAGTCGCTATCACATCGAAGGTGACAGCCGATCTCTGTCTGTTTTACAGATATTATCACGGGTGCTGTTCTTCGGAGATTCTTGGCATTGTTCCACGCAATTCGGTTTATATGCGCTCCACAAGACAATCCGACGGATCGCACCCGTTTGTGGTTCATTTCCCGACGGCGCGAACATCCCTGTATCAGAACTCGTTCCGTTACAGAGCGGGGAGGCTGTGGAACTCACTTCTCACGCTAGTGTTCCCGGAGTGCTACAACCTGCAACTGTTCAAAAAGAACTGCAACAGTTATTTGATGGCATCTCGGGGCGCCTACTCGGCGCTATAGATTCGCCTCTCCCGAGAGAAGTCTAATAAAAAAAAAACAAAAAAAAATGTATCCTCACCTCACAAACGCGAGACAACATTAAAGTGCTTGTGTGCATTACCAGAATGAAAAAAAATTATCTACGTTTATGTTTTCCAGATCACACCTATGAATCACATTTGATTTGACCTATTAGTAAATGACATTAAATAAGTGATGTGTACAAATTTCTGGTAACAACAATCTATCTAAATGAAGGATCTATGTAAATTTGCGGATTTTTAGGATAAAACCAGATTGATAGATCTTACATTTATTTAAAAACGACATCCACGATGCCTAGAAGTTTTTTTTTTTTTCTGGTATGCCGCATTTTGCAATACGGATATCTCTATGATGCTTGATACTTGCGTAGTATTCATATAACAATTTGAGTTGTCAAACACACGATCAGCTAGAGCATTCCTAGTTGATGTTGTTTATTGGGTACTACTACATGAAATGTCCGATTTTATAGAAAACATTTAAAACCCAATATTAATTTTCCGTAAATTTTTACTCAATCAAAATAGCAAGCGTTTGCATTTATGACATTCTTCCAACGTAATACAAGGCCAAAGATTCCTTTTTCGTGGAAGTGCTGACTTTTTGAGGCAAAATGAATCCAGATTACGGAAAAGATGCTAGTCCGTTGGGGAAATGTCAGGAGAGTATGGTGGATGCGGAAGAATTTCAAATCCCAACTGCAACAGTTTTGGCACCGTTACTTGTGAGGTATGGGGTCTAGCATTGTCATGCAAAAGGATCGGGCCGTGCCTATTGACTAACGCAGGTTGATTTTCAGCCAATTTGGCATGCAATATGTAGATTTCCTCACAACATGAGTCACCCGCGAACTCTCTTACAGAGAACACCAGTTTAACAGTGCGCCAGTTAAAAAGTGAAGTGACTACATATTTAAAAAGTAAAAGTATGTCAAAAGCAATTTTTGACAACAAATACAATTCCTAAGAATTCACAAACAAAAGACAACAAGGACACACCAGTAAACTAAATATTAATGTAACAAGCGCGACAAACAATAAATATACTCGAGTTCACGCCAAAAGTTTAAATTCAATAGACATGTGGTGACCAAAATTAAAACAGTGAAGATAGTCAAAACAATGAAATTCAGAAACCAAACAAAACAAATAATAAACGTAAAAACTTAATTGTAAATACTAAGTGAATTAAAAACACATAAATTAAAATAAAACCTAAAAGCAAATGTGCATATTGCAGTGAAGTGCGAAAAATAAAATAATAATCAACGATAAGAAACATAATATATCACCTCGGTCGCAAGCGCAAAAAACAAAAATTAAAATAGATTGCTCGTTAAGCAATCGGTATTTACCAGGTGTACCGGTATAAATGCATTAAATAAAATCAAAATAAGTGCATATAAAAACAGTTGAGTGAGGTGCAAAAGTGTTCGCGACAATAAAAACAAAAACAATAAAAAGATAACACTGCGGTCGCAAACGCGAAAATTAAAACAAACAATATATTGCTTGTTAAGAAAGTAATTTTTAAATCATCGTTTGGCGCGAGTGCAAGCTTACTGACTCTTAGCAGGCGGTAGGCGAGTTCAACTCAGCTTGCAGGAGAAATCAAGTCGCCGTGGTTCAAAAGGTCGCCTTTGTTTTTTTTTAATGAAAACAAACTGGAAAGAACCAGAATGAATACGGAGGACGATAAGAACACGACAACGCACAAACGAAAAGGCGCCCCGAAAAACTCCATTTTGACGCGAAGCAAAACCGCGAAATTGACGATGGATAAAGGAGATCAACAATTGGCGGACGACAGTGAGCTCCCCTTCCCCTCCAATTTTAACATATATGGGGCAAATAATTCATTCGCTTCTCTTGCATCCTCAGAGTCTGAGGATGAAGAGGAAGAGATAAGTGAATTGGAGGCGAAACTGGCGATGGCAAGAGCCCGATTACAAGAGAGACGCCGAAAGAAAAAAATAGCGGCGCTCGAACAAGAACAAAACCAGCAACAACTACAAAAGCTAAAGCCAAAAGTCGGCCAACAGCAACAATCTCACCATCAACAGCAACATCAACTTCAACATCAGCACCATCAACAGCAACAGCAACAGCAACAATTAACACAAAAGCGATCAACGAACCAGCAAGCAACACAGCAGCAGCAAAGCAACAATAACAGCGGAAAAATAAAGATGCCACCAATCAACACCATAGATGTTGACTGTAAGGAATTGGTAAGTCTTTGTAAGCTAGCCATAGGTAACAATTTTGCAGTTAAAAGACTGACGGGTAACAGGCACGCCATTCAAACATATACGGTGGCAGACCACGACAAAATTAAAGAGGTCTTAAAAAGAGCCACCGCGGAATTTTACTCGTTCACGCCGAAACAAACGAAGAGCGTAACGGTTCTATTAAAGGGTGTCGACCCTGAAATGGAACCGGAGGCTCTGCTCGAAATGCTTCAAAACCTGAAGCACGAAGATCTCGAGTTTACCGCGGTAAAACCATTCACCACACCCAAGGCAAGAAGGGAAAACCGCAAGCTACCCTTCTTTTTGGTGCAATTAACACCCAACAGTAGGATTGGTGGTCTAAGAAAAATTTCAGTCTTGGATCATCAAATGGTCACATGGGACAAATTAAAAAAAGGCAGAGACATCCTGCAATGTCTACGTTGCCAAAGGTTTGGTCACTCGGCGGCTAACTGTGAAATGCAGCGCCGTTGCGTAAAGTGCGGAAAGGACCATAAGGCAGAAGAATGCCCTCTGGGAAAAGAACGGGTAGAAGACAAAGCCCTTCTAAAGTGCGCAGTGTGTCGGAATGAGGGACACCCCGCTAACTATCGAGGATGTCCTAAATTCCGAGAAATAATGGCAAGAAGTGTGACCCGGCAAAAAAACACAGAGCCAGCTCGTACTTCAACAATGCCCGTAACATCGCAGCGGTCGTACGCACAAGTTGCTTCGGGTGGGAGAACACCAAATCAGGCTACATCACAGGTAGCCACAAATACTCCCACACAGACTGAAACAACACCGCAAGCGGACGTGTTCGCAATCCTGCTCAATCTGCAGAGACAGATGACACAGCTACAAAGCCAAATAAACGAGATCTACTCGCATTTGCCCAGTCTAAATAACAAGTCGATATAAACCCTCTAACCACAACATCAATAAAAGCTCTTGTCGTGAATGTAAATTCACTAATAAGAACTGAGAGAAGAGCCAATCTTTTTAACCTGTTGCAAGAGGAACAACCTGATGTACTTCTGGCGGGGGAAACAAAGTTAAACCAGAGACATAAGATAGGACATAAAAACTACGATATTATACGAAGAGATCGACCTAACTCCTCTCAAGGGGGGGGTGTCGCAATCTTTATTAGAAAAGGGATCAATCATAAAGTAATATATAGTGGAGAAGTGCGCAGGTTCCGGGTGCTGGAAGCCTGTATCGTCCGCATACCCCTTCAGCAAGGAAGGGGTTTGTATGCGATTGCGGTCTACGCACCTGAGGAGCACCAACAAAACCTATTTATAGCGGAGCTCGAGACACTCTTTCGATGCTTACAATTGCACCTGGACAAAAATTACTTTATCCTAGGGGGAGATATGAACGCCAAGCATAGAAATTGGGGAAATTATATATCTAATGCCAGAGGAAATCAGTTGGCTGGTTGGTTAGATCAGTATCATATTGAATATAGAACTGACCTGCTAGCTACGAAATATCCATCGTTCCCCAGAGGTAGATCGTTCTTAGATATCTTGCTAATCGACTCACGACTGAGATTACTTAACACCAACAGACGAAACACAAACTGTTTACGGACAATTGAATACGACAGTGACCACTGTGCATTCACGGCAGTAATAGAGCTTCCGAGCGAGCTCGCAGATCTGGAGGAATTCGTGACCCCGCAACCCTATAACTACGGGGCAATGCGATGGCCGCGGTTCACCAGATCATTAACAAGAGAACTTCGTTCGAATGACTTTAATCTGCCAGTAAACAGAAACCTGACTAATGACGAAATCGACAAATACATTCAACAAATGGACGAAGCCGTAAAACAAACAATGGACAAAACAATTCCCAAAACAACAGTTACAGATCACATTAACATGTACAGAAACGCAACAATAAACGCACTCCACAAGAAAAAGAGCAGACTGCTATCGAAATTAAAACAATTACACAGACAGTTTACAGACAGACAAGACCAGGAGATAATATCACTGAAATCTCAATTAAAAAACCTCCAACAATTACTTAAAGCTAATTATAGATTAGCAACAAATTTGTATTGGAACAACAGAATTCGAGCTATAAAAACTAATAACCCGAATATGTTCCCACAAATAAATAAAATATTCAGGAGAAATAATCAAAACGAGATTCAGTGTCTCCAAATTCCACGTACCGAGGTAAACAAGCAGCTGCTAACCAACATTGGCATAGATACAGAGAACGCTATCCTCAATAGTGAGCTCTTCGTGATCGAAGATCCTTTGGAGAGGGCGAACGCTGTGGGAGCTGTCTTTCAGGAAATGTACAAGGTGAATGAAAGCATTCGCCGAAACAATGACCTGGAGGACAGAATTCGACTGAATCACCTGCACCTCCGGAATGAAATTTCACATTGGCAATCGGAGAATCCTGGTTTTACGGAATTCAGTGACGATAATCTGTCAATCGACATTAATGCCAATGGTGGGGCTAATAGCCTTTTAATCACAAGGGAAGGAATCCAGAGTATCTTCGACTCATTAAGAAGCAAAAAGTCAGTGGGAATAGATGGAGTACCTAACATCGTACTCAAGAACCTGCCCCCAAAGGCAATAGATATATACACGGTCCTGTTTAACAACGCGTTGAATAATGCATATTATCCCGCGCGTTGGAAAACGGCTATCATTCAGCCCATCCCAAAAAAGGGCAAAGACTGTACAAACCCAATGAACATGCGTTCGATAAGTTTACTCCCAAGCATCAGTAAAGTATTTGAAAAAATCATTAACAAAGCTCTGCTAAAATGGGTAGACGACAATAGCATTATTCCAAACAACCAGTTTGGCTTTAGGGCGGGTCATGAAACCACACATGCCGCAGCTAAACTGGTCTCCGATATACAATGGAATAAATGTAGGAACCAATGCACAGGTGCCTGTCTGATCGACCTGGAAAAAGCCTTTGATACCGTCTGGATCGAAGGGTTGTATTACAAACTGGTCAGATATGGCATACATAAGCCTTTACTATATGTACTTTACGATATGTCAAAGGACAGGAGGTTCGTGGTCAAAAGTGGTAATGTGACCTCTAATAAAACGTATAATATCAAGAATGGCTTGCAACAGGGCGCGGTACTCTCTCCGATTCTTTTTAACATTTACATTAGCGACTTATTAGATGCACTTCCGCAGGCTATTGCGTACGCAGACGATCTCATAATTTACAGAACAGCTCCGAAAGTTGCGATCATAAATACGTTAATACAGCGAGACTTCAACAAAGTGCAGCGCTATTGCGATGACTGGAAACTTAAGATCAACTTCCAGAAATGTGAAGCCATCCTATTTAGAACTCCATTATATAAAGCCACGTACGACACAAGGAAAAACTGGCGAAAGCTAGTTATCGTGGGACCGCATGGAGATAAACTGGAAACCAAGAGTTTAGTTAAATACCTGGGCATCTGGCTAGACCAATATCTATATTTCAACAGACATGTAGAGGCTGCTTTGCTCAAAGCGAGGAAAACTTTTGCTATGACAAGGAGGCTATTTCATAGTAGCCAACTTGACAGCAGGGTAAAAGTCATATGCTACATGACGCTAATCAGGCCAATGCTCATATATGGTTGCCCAGTATGGTTCAACATAGGTCCAAATTTGATAGAAAAGATTCGGGTGTTCGAAAGAAAGTGTCTCAGAAGTTGTCTCAGATTATATCGGACACCGGAATCGGACTATAAAAAGTATTACTCAAATGAGACTTTATATAATGAAGCGTACATAAATAGGGTGGATAATTTTATGATTAAATTAATCAGAGGACATATTGCGAGAGCAATAAGCTCGTCCAATGACCTAATTTTCGGGGCTTATTATCCAAACACCTTATACTATGAGAGCGTGCGTCGCAACGGCTTTGTTCCACCAGAGGCGTTCCTTGACTTGGATATGAAAGGGCTTATACAGGATAGATCCGGAATTCCGCTGATCTATCATGTAAGTAGATCATCTGTAGACGGGCGATTGTGCTATGACCGGGAAGTAGCGCGCACCGAAGAAGAGCTCCTGCGCTTCAGTAGGGCTATCTCCCGCAGAGACCGGGACGATAGTATTAGACAGCGTCAACAGTTCTGGTGGTTGAATGGCATATAAAGACCTGGATACCAAAGTCGGTATAGAATCACACTATCATCAGCTAGCTTACATAGACTTAGCTTTTCTAGAATTAGGGTAGTATAAGATTTAAGTTAAGTTAGGCTAAGTGATTTTACATAAAAAAAAAAAAAAAAAAAAAAAAAAAAAAAAAAAAAAAAAAAAAAAAGTAGATAAGTTTAGGTAAGTTAAGTAAGTTAAATTTTAAGAAAAAAAAAAAAAAAAATTTGCAAAGTTTTTCAAATTTTTCTTTGTCTTTCAAATAATTATAAGTTATGCCACAAAGTTCTGTCGCCGAAAGGCAAATTATACAAATATTAAGTAATGTTTAGCTTAGAGCGTCTGCGAAGGACCAGTAAGTTATTATATAAGATATTTAAGCTAGAATTTAAGCATTTTTTGTCTAGCCTTTAATTTAGAAAATAAGAATATAAAAAGAAAATAAAAAAATGTTTAAAAAATGAAAATTTCCTCACAACATTTGATAGTGTTTATCGTTTCTTCTGGTTGAAGAAATGAAAAGTGGATTGGTCTTTCCGAATTGTCACCGTAACCTTTTCTGGGTGAAGATCGGGCTTGGCAGACCAGTCACCAGTGTAATAGAGAAGGGGAATCTACTTGCTGCACATTTTGCAAGCAACTCGATGCTGCCTGATACCACATCAATTCCATCTCAACTTGAGCATAAGCATCACAGCATGAGCTAGATTTACTTCCGAAAACGTACAGTTGCCCGAGTACTTAAGGAGCTAAACGCAAACAAATCCGCGCGGGTTCGGATGACATTCCCCCAATTTTCTTGCAGAGTTGTTCCTCTTCACTCGCTAAACCACTGCGGGAACCCTTCCATATTTTTTATTCTACTAGCCGTTTCCCAAATGAAAGTTAGCGAACATTCAGTCAATTCCCAAAAACGGCGACAGATCGTCCCTCTCTTCTTATCGACCCAGAGCACTAACTTCTATTCTCGCGGAGGTAATGGAATCACTGATTAACAGTCAACTTTCGAAATATCTGCAATCAAATGACCTCCTCAATGACCGCCACAGTGGCTTTCATAGCAACATATCCCCAGGAGATTTGATGGCGTACCTTACGGAAAAGTGGAGTTGAGAATTCCCTGATCCGATGAATAGCAGACTATCTTCCTGGCAGTTCAATCCAAGTGATTGTTAACGGTGTCAAATCTGTCTCCCACTCTCTTCCTCATCTTTATAAATGATCTGAATCTTATGATTGCTGATCATAACACGTTGACTTTTTATACACATACGAACATTCCCTACCGAACTTTTCGAACGTCGTTACCGATCAGCAAATTATGCTTAATACATTGAATTCCCACCTCAACAAGATATATCAATGGGTATTATCTAACCGTGTAGAATAGAATGTCTTAAAAACTCAGTACTGCCTCTTGTCGTCAAAGGCGAACTTCAAAGTAAATATACTGTCGATGAACGGCACTTATATCGATGAAGCCAAAGAATTTTCAACCCTCGGCACTCGATTGAATTCGACGCTTAATTGAAGCGAACACATATTTGAAGCTGCGACAAGTGCAGCCAAGTGTATGGGGTTCCTTAAGAGATGCAAACAACATTTCGCCTCATCCAACCTGGCCACTATTCACAAGGCGTACATTCGTCCCAAAATGGAGTTGTTCATCATCATCATCGGCACTACAACCGAGAACCGGTTTTGGCCCTATTTAGCAAGTCCTGAGGCTTGTTAAATTTTCCATGATAATTTGTTTTTCCGGGCAAGGGCGCCAGAGGCTCCCTGACGGGGAATCGAACCCCGGCTTCCCGCGTGACAGGCGGGGATACTAACCACTATACTATCGAGGAACCCTCGAATGGAGTTCACCACCCATATTTATTGGGTCAGGCGCATCCAAAACTGTGCTACACATGCTCGTTAGGATGCAAAAACGCGCAGTGGAACTTATTGTGGACTGTTATATGATTAAGTTCATTTAAATATCACCCCCTATGAATAATTAACATCTCGTGTCTTCACATGCATATCCTTCCTTCCCTCCAAATCACCAATTTCCCATTACAATAGAATATCCCCAAATACAATAGTTAAATCATTTAAATAAAGTAAAACCCCTATTTAACCCCTATTAAACCCCTCAATCCTATTGTACATAGCCATTTTATCTCTATTAGCCATAGTCTCCCTACCGTCCATACCCCAGACGCCTATTAGCCAATTCCGCTTCCTAGAAATAAAAATTGTGGAATCGGAACACAAAAGGATATGCAAACGAAGGGCGCGAGATTCGTGCTTGTTAAACGTGCGTTGAAAGAGTGTGGTCGGTCGCTCCAACGAGAATTTTAAATTAGATTCGTTCTTTTTTCAGTGAAGTCTTGGTGGGATGCGGTGCGGTTAGGAAAAGAAAAAAATATTACATAGAAGATCAATTCAAATGATTAGAAAAGAAATCGTGTGTGCCGTTAAAGTTGTAAAATTGAAAAAATCAATATAAAAGAAAAAGAAAAATAATAAAACAGTAATTAAAATAAGAGTGACGAATCCTTTGTGTTATTATTCGTGGCTAGTCTGTGTCGCAATTTCCCTGTGGTCGCTGTCATCGAATTTTAAGGAAAGTGTGACTATCGCCAATTAAAGGATTAATTAAGATAATACGTGCTACGAAAATAAAGGGATTAACTAAAATAATACGTGCTGCGAATAGTTAATAAGTGATGGCTGATAATTATTTGGATTAACCTCAGAAGAAGAAAAACTGTTCACCCGAAAGAAAAACGATTCAACACAAGACCACGCAGGGGTAAGTTTTGTGGACACAATTAACAAATAAATAATTGTTAAAAAACCTTTAACAGGACCCAGCTGTAAGTCATTCAATTCCGTCGTTAGAACATAAGCGCAACGTATCATGCCTATCTTCTTTGTATTGCCCAATCCAACTTGCTGAATGTGTTCCGCCTCTATAGACTCTTTCCCGCGGTACCCATCAATCTTCGAAAGCGCATCAGTTCATGGTTAAAAGTCAATTCATGAACATAAATAAACAGTCATTCTTTTGCCAGGGGACACGAATATGGAATGCTCCACCTAATCATGTGTTTCCTCGTCGTTATAATGTCATGGTATTTAAAACCAATGTACATCGCTGCTTCCTTTCCTTATCCATTTTCTCTCTGTCCGGATGCACTGTGGCCTGACATTCAAAGGTATTTCATGATTCCCCTTTGTGTGTGCGTTTGTATAAATAAAGAAAAAACTAAATGACGAAAAGCAAAGAAGAAAACCTACATCGTGCAAATGTGTCGTTACAGAGTTTCCTCATCATCAGAAATGAGGGGGAGTTATCTTACAGAATTCATTGAAGGATAATATAGAATGGGACGAAATGTGCTTTCAGCAAGGGGGTGCTACTTGCCACTCAGCCTATCTATCTATCTATCGTGATATTGCAGTCAAAATTTGGCGATGTTATATCAAGAAAGCTTGTTTGTTTCAGGACGCGGGTGTCCTGATCCTTAAAAGGACAAGGCGATCTCTTAAAGCTCTTCAATAGTATACTGGTTAGTATACCCGCCTGTCACGCGGGAGACCGGGGTTCGTTTCCCCGTCGGGGAGCCTCTGGCGCAAGACTAATGACCTTGCCCGGAAAAAACAAATCATTATGGAAAATTTAACAAGCCTCAGGACTTGCTAAATAAGGCCAAGACCGGTTCCAGGTTGTAGTGCCGATGATGATGATGATGATCTCTTAAAACAGACCGCTCCTGAAAACTTGTCCTACAAGGGGTCGTTACCGTGCTTCCTCTGATCCAGAGGGAAGAGCAACGTCCTTTTGGTTTGCCCTCAGTCTTGATGTCTTCACTTGGTCTTCCGTGGGGGCCAGGTGATACTTCGCTATCATCAAGTTAAAATGAAACAAGTTGATTCACGTATTTCCAAATTGGTTTTATTTTCCAGGCTTCCCCTATTCTTCTACTTAGATATTCTCCTGGGGACTTCCTTCAGGGACAGATCTCGATTTTTAACTGCGGCGCGGAGATCATTTTTTTTTTTTTTCAAAACTGTATTTATTAACCATAATTAGAATTCGTACATTTAAGTAATACAGTGACTTAAAATTAATTTTGTAACAATTGCTTACATGTAATTATTATAATAATATGTACATTTTCCAAACAATATTTTATGAGATATAAGATAGATGCGTGTTTATAAATTTAGTGGTATTATCTTCCTGGAAAAGGTCAGAAAACCAGGAATTTGTTTTTTCAACTTTTACTTAGTCTAAACTTAATCCTAATTATATAAATAACTTAACCTAATTTAGCCTGATTACAGTATGATTTTCATAAAGCCATAAACAAAGTTTTATAATTAATGGGATATATGTTATGAATTGAAGGACGTGGAATGAGGTTAGTTATGGGTTAGAGGTAGAGTATTTCTCTCCGGTTGTTCGTTGGAAAAGCGTAGGATGTTGGAAAATGGTTGGACGTTACAGTATTTGAACTGGTTAGGGGTAACTTCGGTGTTGTGGCATATGATCTCATTTGAATTATTTACCAGTCTGCCTGAGGCGAAGATAGCTCTGGTGTGAAGACAGTTGGGGTAGTTAGTTCTGATATCTAGAGGGTTCTCTAAGAGCGAGGTTATTATGGGATTGGGATTATTTTGTAGATTTTCGATAAATTTGATAGACAGTTCGAGGAATCGTCTATCGAGGCGCTCAATACCAGCGGTATTGTAGAGTTCGACGCTACTATAGTACTTATAGGAGTTAGGACGACGATGTAAGCCAGAGACATACCTAAAGCATTTTCTCTCGAATACTCGTAATTTCTCCATTTGGGAGGGAGTGATGTGGTACCACAATGGGCATGCGTACGTGAGTGTGGGCCTGATAATTTGTTTGTAAATGAGCAGTTTGACTTTGTGAGAGAGACTTTTAGGTTTCCACATTACTCTTCTACAGAGATTAAGCTGAATTGTGGCTTTTTGAAGGGAATTTTTAATGTGGGAGGAAGACCAGTTATTAGAAAAAGTAATGCCCAGATATTTTAGGGTTTTGGAGGGTTTTATCAGAGTGTTGTTCAGTTGAATCTTAATTTTGTCGTGGCAGCGTCTAGTGTTGTTTGTACAGTGCTCGTTTTTGCCCTTGAACACTATGAGCTGCGTTTTATTTGGATTAAGGTGGATTTTCGACTTATTAAAGTATGTTGATAGGTTAGGGAGGAAGTTGTTAATGCGGTTTCTTGCAGCCTTAACAAATTTGCTGCTAGAGTAAATTAATGTATCATCAGCATAATTCAGTATCACAACATTAGGAGATACGGGTTGAGGAATATCCGCGGTATATAACAGATATAAAATTGGCCCTAAAATAGAGCCTTGGGGAACACCCGCGGTTATGTTGCGAGTTTCTGAGACGGAAGAATTTATTCTCACAACGAATTTTCTGTCAGAAAGATAAGAGGCTAAGAGTTTTGTTGTGTGAGAGTCTAGATTAAATATGGAGTGCAGTTTCTACAGAAGCCCTGAGATCCAGACGCAATCAAACGCCTTAGAAATATCGAGAGATATACACACAGTAGGGCTTTGGTTTTGGAGACCAGTTGTAACATTGTGTGTGAGTTTTAGTAGAGCATGACACGTGGATTGTCGCTTACGAAATCCGAACTGACAGTTAGGGATGAGGGCATTCTCATTGGCAAATGAAAGAAGATTTTGGTAGATCTTGCGTTCCAGTATCTTACTTAGTGTACTTAATAGGGATATTGGACGATAATTGCAAGGGCTATTACTACTACCAGGCTTCTTAATAGGAATTACTACCGCAGTTTTCCAGTTCTCTGAGAAGTGCGATGCATTAATTATATGATTAAGAAGAATGAGGATGGGAAGTAGATTCGGTGGGCGTAGCCTTTTAAATAGAAGACGTGGGATTCCATCTAATCCAGTTGACTTTTTGTTATTTCCTGATCTTACGATCTCGGATAATTCGTCCGCATTTAGAAAATTTGTAGTGTCTAAGGGGTGTGCAGCTATGTTTGCCTTGTTGAATTCACCGATGAAAGGAGTAAAAGATGTGAATAATCTGTTTGAGATGTATTCGTTTACTGTGTTCTCGAAGCCAGGAGTTGAGAGAGAATTATTTTGCTCATGGATCTTTGCAAAGTGTTCTGCGAGGCAATTTGCTATGTCCGAATCGGACTGGGCAATATTATTGCTGATCGGGTTAATGAGATGGTCAATTCGAGGTTTATATTTACGACCAGTTAATTGATTGATGTTTTTGAAAAGATCCCGATTTGGTTTGATATTTTTAAGTGTGGAGATGTAGTTTTCATCTGCGAATTTTTTCAACTGCTCATTTATCAGAGTGGATAGGAGTTGGATTTGGCTTTTAATAAAGCGGCAGTATCTTGTATGAAGTTTACGGCGGAGCTGCTTTTTAAGGCGCAAAGGCTTTCCTAAATAGTTATGAGGAATGGTTGTCGGGGTGTTTTTGCTGAGAGCCTCCTTAAGCATTTGCTCTATTCTTAAAGATGCTTGATCGATTTCAGTAGGGAGTAAGTTAGATGCTTCAGGGATATACAAGTTAGAGAAACTTATCGCTATGTCCCTATTGACTTTTCTCCAATTTGTTTTGGTGAAGTTTGGGACAGAGTTTGACGAGTATAGTGGATCGAGAGAGGGGATTTGGATCGTGGTGTAAACGGAACCATGATCAGAAGGAAATATAAAGGAGACTGTAGGTGGACCCGCTGAATAAACATCGTCGGACTTGAGGAAGAAGTCGATTGTTGACCTGGCTGAGCTAGAGACTCGAGTTGGCTGTAATGGGGAGTCAATGTAAGTATATGGATAAGACTGGAGGAGGGCTAGCAATTGGCAACCATATTTGTTGCATTTATTATCATTGAATGCTGTGTGACGAGCATTCCAGTCTCCTCCGATTATAAATGGAGCGGGAACGGACTGTTGGATAATCTGCGAAATGTCAGTATCTGGGAAATCTGGTTGTCGTGAAGGGTGAATATAAATGGATGCTAAGACGAGCACTTTATTGTTCTCACAGAAACGTTTTACTGCTGTGTATTCAATGCTGGATACACAGGTGAATCTAATTTCACTGAATTGAAATTTTTTGTGAATTAAGATGCCGGTACCTCCATGAGATCCATTATTTGTGGGGTTAGAAACTAAACTATAATTGGGAATTGAAACTCGGGAATTTGGTTTGAGCCAGGTCTCTGAAAGGAAGAGGATATCTGGGGAAAACTTTTCAACAAACAACCGGAGGTGTTGCTTACGTATGTTAGAGTAAATGGATTCTGTGTTGAGGGAGATAATGGTTAGTTTAGAGAGAGTTGGAAAGAATATGGGAAGTTATTAGTGAAAGAATCTGACCTTTTTTTTTTTCTATTTCTGACATCTTCCTCAGCGAAGGTAGCATGGCTTGTAAGCTTTGAATGTAACTCATGATGTCCAGATTGAAGTTTTCAGTATTGTTGTTGGGGGGAGTGGTAGTGTTGAGGTTTCCTCTTGCTGCATCCACGTACGATATTCCGGGTCGGGTTGACTTCGTTATCTGCAATACTGTTGGTTTCGTTGTTGTTGTTGTTGCTGTTGATTTAATAGTTGTTGCTAATTTCCGTCTTTCCAGAAGTTTTAGCTTCTGAGGGCATTGCGAAAAATTTGCCGGATGAGGGCCTCCGCGGTTACAGCATTTAACTGTGATCTTTTTGTTGGTAATGGATCCATCAGCGTTGACGGTTTGTATTGTTTCAGGTTCCAGGCCTTGTGGATTTACCTTGCATTCCTCGAGCTCGTGTTCCTCTGCGCATCTGCCGCAACGTCTTTGCTGGTGGCATGAGACCGCCAAGTGTCCTGATTCTTCATCGTTTACAATGAAGAATTTCTTGTTTGTGGGGCTCTTCGATAGCGATTTTTGGGTAAACAAATATTTAATTTGTTTAAGTTGCTTGATGTCCTGATTAGGTGGGATTTGTATGATCCGGAGGTTTTTTACGTTGTTTGTCCTCATGTACGGTGTTTGGAAGTAGTCCAGCTTATTGATTTTTATTTGTGGACATATCCTAGCGATTTCCAGTCCCACTTCTTCGTTGGTCCATTCGGGATCGATGTGCCTTATAATAAAGGTAGCTGGTTTGCGGTTCGGATGCTGGAAGGTGAAGAACTGATACTGTTCCTCTAACAGTTTTTTAATTGTCATGATCGACTAATGATCTGACTGTTATGGAAGTCCTCGATCCTTTTGCATTGGTGCTAAAATTCCGGTGACCCAAGGCATTTTGCAGGGTTTGAATTAGTGCTTTGCTGCTGGTCGGGTTTCCGATGTAGATTGGCGGTGGTCTTTCGTTTTTGTGCTGGGCAGGCAGGGGACTCGGTGCTGGCTTGGCTTGTTTGGTGGTTTCCTTATGGGCTGATGATTGTTGTTTGGGTGGAGATGTTTTATGGTTTAAGTTGGGAGAAGGCGTCATCTCCATACTGGCATCGTCGCTGTTTTGGGTGGGTTGCTTTAGGGAGTGAATTTCCTCCCGGAGTTTCTTCACCTCTGCTGAAAGCTGTTGGATGTATTCCACGGCTTCGTGGAATTTTTGTTCGTAGTCCATGTGTTTTACTGGATTTTCCATTTTTGTAGTCTTCTTAGATGAGTTTTGAAGAGTTTCAATGGCTCTTCTCTTCCGTTCCAAAAGATATTCCCGGGTGGCGCTCGGGTCGTTGTCTGGCATCTGTGAAGACAGATTTCGACTACGGCATCCAGCGAAAATAACGTGTTTGCTCGTGTTTGTATAGTTAAAATTTCCTTTTTTTTTTTTTTTGTTATATATATATATTATTATTTTTTTTTTTAAACATTTTTTTTTTGTTTTTCTATTGCACTACACAATTTAATAGTGCACTTAACACACGTAAACATAAACACGTGTAAACACGTTTCTGTGAACGTCCGCACTGCACGAGATCTCGACTGTTTTTTTATGCGCGGAGATCACTTGACTATTCCTTTATAAAGGAAAAGGAATCGAAAATTGTATCCCAAAGATACACATTTTCGTGCAACAATCACGATCTTTTGGATATTTCGAGCGAGATGTTGTATTTACATAAGATAAAAAATCAATTTCTTGAATTCTTACGAAACTATTACGCAGATGTGTGAATGTATCTGCTTTTGAGTTTTTGTTTGTTTAACTCAATGGAATTTTTGGGATAGAGATAACGATCTCTGAATTTTGGATTTGGGTGATGCTGTGGAGCAAATGTAGAACAATAAACGAATATTGGATTCGTTTATTGTGAATTTTAATTTTAATTTTATGCCGTGGGGGCAAATGTTATGCGATAAACGAATGTTTGATTCGTTTATTGCGAATTTTGGATCATGTTTGGGTTTTTTCAGGTTTTGATAGGATTTTGGGTTTTAGGGTAATATTGCTGGGATTTTGGATTAGGAATGGGGGAAAAAGATGGTAGGGCTTTTTGGAGCACTACACTTCCTGTCAAATTAATGTCTGTCAATAAGGCAACAACATTCAATATTGTACACGAAATTGCCGGAATATCGCCTCATATATGCAAAAATATGATGAGCAATCCAGTTCAGCGGATTTTGTATTGCTGGGTTGTATACCTGTATGGTGGTTGCTGTTTTTTTTTTTTTTTTTTTTACCCTTCTCTCGGGAGAGGTGAACCTATAGTGCCGAGTGCGGGCCCTGAGATGCCACCAAATTACTGTTGCGGTTCTTTTTGAACAGTTGCAGGTTGTAACGCTCCGGGAACACTCGCATGAGAAGGGAGTTCCACAGCTTCCCCGCTCTGTAACAGAACGAGTGTTAATGCAGACGTGTTCGCGCCGTCGGGAGATGAACCGCAAATTGGTGCGATTTGTCGGATTGTCTTGTAGAGCGCATATAATCTAAATTGCGCCGAACAGTATCACGAATATCTGAACAACAATAGTAAAATAAACAGAGGTTTTTTACGCGCCTTCGATGTGATAGCAACTGTAATCCCGACGTCAGTTCCGTGTCCCCGATCAGGCGGATCGCTCGCTCTGTATGCTTTCAAGTAGGTTGAGGGTATGTTTAGGAACATACCTCCAAACATGAGAGCAATATTTGAGTGAGGGTATAATTCGGGATTTATATGGGAGAAGAAGTTGAGCCGGAGTAAAATATTTCTTGGCTCTAAAAAGATAACTCTGTTTTCCTGAGGCTGACCTGGCGATGCTCGACACGTGTTTCTGCCACGATACATTCCCACAGACCGTGACGCCGAGCAATTTCAAGCTTTACCCAGATTTGTGGGCCCGACCATTCATCATCAGCTGTGCAACCGATGATCCAGTTGTCTTCGCGAATGTTGTATATTTTGCCTTCGCTGCATTGAAGTCGTCGAGATTGGACCATCCCCACTGTAGGACCATTTCTAGATCCCAATTCAGAGAGTCGATATGACTACAGTTTAGCTAGTGCGATGTTGATGCACCAATCGGCCGTTCACTCGAAAAAGAGAAAACAATCGTACGTATAATCCGCAAAACTGAACCCTCTGTTATCCGTTGACTCCAAAAAATCATTTATGTGAAGAAAAACAAGGTCGCAGCCAAAATTGAACCTTGGGGCACCCTCGAATTGACAGGATACAGATCCAAACACTCGCCGTCCACAACAACCAGGATCGATTCTCTAGGAAGCTCCACGTTCAGTCGCAAATCTGCTGGGAAAATCCATATGAACGAAGTTTGCTCAGCAATGCCCCGTGTCACCCGCATTTTTTTCCGTCTTTGGGATTGGTTGAACTCGAGTGATTTTCCAGCAGGCAGGAAAGGTCATCCGGGCATAAGATAAACCGAAGAGTCTGCCAAGAACCGGCGATAGTTATGGAGCACAGTTCTTAAGGACTATTGCTAATATTCCGGGCCGGTTGCCTTCCTATAGTCCAGTTCACGTAGAATGCTTTGAATAGTACGCGGGCGAAATCTCACATCCCGCATGGAAGACCGTATTGAATTCGCGGAAAATAAATTCGCGCACACATCAGCTTTATCCTTTGAATTTGTGACTAACGTCCCGCTGTCTATCACTAACGGAGGGAAAGAGGAGGAAGCCGAGTTACTGCTGAGAGCGTTTTCAATTGACCAGAAGGAGCGCGAACCAGTCGGGCACCGAAGGAGTTTATTGATCACTCTGTCGTTGTGAGATTTAGTGGTTGCACGCGTTTCTGATTCTAACAAAATTCGTTCTGTTAACATCGGTGGAACTGGAGCGCCACTGCTTTCACATCATCTCTATTTTTTGCGCTGTAATCTGCTCGCATTTTTTTGTCAAACCACGGTTTATCAAATGAACTTCGTTTAATGGAATGGGGAATGTAGATCCCCATCCAGAGAAGAATAATCACTGTGACCGACTCCGCGCAAGCGTTAACATCGGAGTCTCCGAAACACACCTCCGACTTTGGAAAGGATGCGAAGAATCTCTCAAATTGTCCCAGTTAGCGGGTCCCATACTTCCATACATGGTGAAGCTGCCTAGGGCGGTTATTCGCTTCATGTGCATGTGCTTGCGCGACAGATACCAAGCAGTGACGCAGAAACCTCTACGGTATAAATACTATGTTCGTATGTCAGAAAAAAATCGAGGTTCTACGCATAATCGCCTTGGGCATCCGGCACTCGCGTTTGTTCCTCCACGAGTTGAGTCAACTTGTGGCTAACAGCAAACATCTCCTCCAGTGTCCCACCCTCGTCGGTACTGTTAGAATGTACCACCAGCCGGAATTGTGCACATTAAAAGACTATCATCACTGAACGCTCAAAAGTAATCATCAAGGTTTCGGTTTGCTTAAAAATCGAATCCAAAGGACTTTTAACTTACGATTATGCAACTTTTATTTGGAGTCATCCAATCCTTGCTGCCTTCACAACTCCACGGAATGATCGGCCTTAGGGAGTGAAGAAGATAAAACAATGGAATTACCGCAAAAACGATATAATAAGCCAATTGTCCAATATTTAATACTAGCCCTACGTAGCTCATCCCTAAAAGTAAATATTAAAATAAAGTTAGCTCAAACATTTATTTATATAATATATGGCATTCGAGTACCTTTGAAAAGCGGCGATATACGAAAAACGGTCATAAATCCCGTGTTAGAAAATTGTCCAAGGAATGACTGGATAAATATGACTGGAACTACACAAAGTGCCATAATTACGAGGTAAGGAATTACGATGAAAACTAAGATAAGAAAAAAAATGTTGTATACATAAAAGCTTCACCTTTAAGAAATGCGGATTTAAAATTTATGAATACCTATGTTAATTTTTGTTGGTTTTGAATTTTTATGTCAAATTTAATTTAATGGCGTATAACAAAATTATGCTTCGGAACATGGTGGATGATCAACTTGACATACGCCAGAACGGTGCGAAAAAGACTGTACTGTCTGAAAACCGGAGATATCCGACAGTGTTTCAACGCAACACATTTAAAAAATACTTTGCATACAAATTCTATTGTTTTTCTGTGGTATTTATTACTATTTGCAATTCAACCGTCAACAACGAAAACTGATCCATCGTCATCAACTAATGAAAAAACAACAACACCAAATGCATAGACAAGGAATTCTATGTTTGCCGTCGTGATTTTCTACTGGCAACGATCGACCCAGGCAACGGAAAAGCAATGAATTTGTTTTTTGGACGATTGGGTACTCAGGAAGACTGAAGGTGAATGAACCACCGTTATGCGTGAGCGCAGATGGTGGTGGTGTTGGCGCTGTCTGAGATTGAAAGAAGAACGAGATGAGATGCCAGAGGAGAGCGGACGACCGGAGTGCCAGGTGACTGAGGCAACGTCAGGTAGATGGGCCCAACGTCGAGTCCTGTAACATTCGCTGAGGGAGCGTTGTGTTAGTACGGAAGTACTGGCCAGCAACAGATCGAGATACAATTGGCGTGGGTGCCTCAACCGGGTGATCCCCTTCTAGGTATCAACCGGGAGGAAGGACCGTTGGCATAGGTCATCACCGAATTTGCAATCTGACAGGGTCAATCGGGAGACAGCGCAGATTGAGAGAAGAGCATTTCGTGCGAGATGATTTGAGTGGGGAGGCCCGCGACAAAGGGCAGTGACGATGTCACTGCCTGGAGAAATCGAGATGCAGGGTTCAGGGAAGAATGAAAACGCATAGAAGTTTGATGACGCGAGTCATCCCAATGCTGCAGGAGGAGTGAAATCCGAGAAACCCGTCAAATAATCAATTGAGCTCATCACAGCTCTCCTCCAAGGTCCACGACACCACGACTGACGAGGACCAACACACTCACCGAATAAATCTTGCAATATTGGCTGGCCGATCGGATAAAGGAGCCGAGAGCCCTTCCGACTTACGCATCAATTACTACTTGAATACTATTTTTTCGTACCTGGGGTTACGCTGGGAGCAAAGCGACAGTCGCAGCGATGGCACACGAGCGCGTCTCCATTTCCAAAATTGTCCGCCGAAAGTCTTTGCTAGAGTTACGGTGATCGTCGTCCTAATTCAAGTCCACTGGTGTTGGCTCTCCCGGTGGCCGTCGTTTGGACGTGAACACATTTTGGGAGATCTGCGATTAAATGAGTGTTAATTATTTCTTATTGGACACAAATTGAACGCAGACACGGTAGCAACTTTCAGTTTCAGTATTCACGCGGCCAAGCTCATGCCTTTTGCTGGTATATAAAATATTTTTATGTCTGCAGCTCGTCTTTTATGTCTCTTGCACTAATGATTGTCGCTCAATCGAGCATTGAGTAATAACGAGACACAGATGTGAATTGTGTAAACTGAGCATCTTAATCCTACCGCGGAGCACCAAATTAATCCGAATGGATTCTATAACAAGTAAAATCTCGAAGCGGAATAATTACAATAACGCAATCACTTTTGTAATCCCTTTAAATATATCTATCAATCACCCGGATTGAAACAACAAAACCGTTACCCGCAATCCTTCTCTATTTTTACACTACCGTTGTCGACCGAAGCACAAGTTACGACTGACTCCTGAATCGTTGCAATCGCTTGATTCGCGCTTATAGAGGAGGTAATTTAGTTCTCCAGTCAGATCTTTGGGGGAACTATGTCAGGCGGAACATCATGAAAAAGTTTTGATAAAAAGCCGAGCTGTAAACACATCGTCTTCGCGTATTCGGGCCCGCCTGCGAAACACTGCCAACGTTCAACTAGTAACATCAGGCTTTGCCAGTATCAATGTAAACGCCGCTTACCAATATTTGCAAACAGTGTAACCATTTATGCTTATATTGCCCTAACCGAAACCCAAATCGACTCGCCAATTCCTTCGACATATATTCGTTGCCCCGGATATAAGTTACATTCGAGATTTTGTTTTAAGGGTGGAGTCTGCGTCTTTTCCCGATCCGAATTGGTTTGCCAAAGGGACGAAGCATTAGAATACAATAACTTGGACTACATTAAAAGCCATAAGACAGCTCAGATCAAATATAGCCCCCGGAGCTGATGGCATACCAGCTCAGCTGATCAAACAAGGAGGGACAGCGTTACATCACACAATTCATGAGATCGTTGTGCACGTGTGGGAGCAAGAGGAGATGTCGGAAGATTGATGTCGTGGCATAATTTGCCCCATACATAAGAAGGGAGATATCACACTGTGCAACAACTATAGGGGTATAACATTGCTGAGTACCGCCTATAAGATACTCTCTACTATCCTACAAGATCGGATAGCCCCATACGCGAAAGCCATTTTGGCGGATTAAAATGTTGTTGTCGAAGTGTCACCGAAGTGTTCCGCCGAACACCGTTCGCAAACCAAAAAGAAATACGCTGGAGCGAATACAGTCATAAATGATACACGGGGAAGTGGTTTTCGAATTTCTATTTATTGTTTCTATATTTGTTTCGTAAATCACTACATAGGATTTAAAATTAATTTGGCTCGATATTACATTACACACGCGCGATTTACACAATGCACACTCGACCGTCACAATTTATCGGCCTCTAACAATCGCGATTTAATTATATGTACTTTCCTTTTTTTTGGATTACAACGCGCGGATCGACCTCCTCGTAGGGGTTCTCTCTGTTCTCTCCTGGACCGATGCTCGAAGTAGATTATCTCGTCTAGTTGACGATCAGAATTAGACGGCCTGTCTACCCACACAGCTATCCAGATTCCAAACCGGTATCCGTATCTGTACGGAAAAATTTTTCTATTCGATCTGCTAACAGAATTCCGGAAATCTCTGTTAGCAGTATGCTATTTCATCCCAGGGTAATTTCCTATTTTCCTGAAAGGAGAAAGTCATTCCTTGCATACATCATTATCATTGGTGATAGAATTTCATTTCCACGGCCTTCTGTTTGCACAGAACATCTGGCGCCCAGACCAGAGATATTCGGCGATTGTTTTGACGTGCAGTCCGTGGGTCTTATTTGAACTTGGTACCCGGAATCGAAATCCATTAGATCTTTATAATGGTGCGAAATTCTAGCGTGGCCGTGGGACCGGAGTATTGCCTTTGTTGGCTTAACTCCTCATAAATTATCGGATATCTCGTTGAGATATATTCGATTGCGATAGGTCGTGGCTGCCTTCTGTTGTTCAACGGATTTGGGTGGTCCTTGCATTAGATTACCCGCACGTGCATCCGTTGATCGGCTCATTCTTTGATGATAGCAATTCTTTTGTATCGAATTTCGGAATTGCCGGTTCAATGAGATGTTCCTGGGCGCAGGCAGCATGTATGGCATTTTGGGAATTGTTTTTTCTTTTTTTTTGGAATAGACCGCATGGATGCTTATACCTTTGTTTCAGGCATGATGAGTTATAATTGTTGAGCTTGACCTAAAAAGCTTTGGGGGCGTTCAGTTCCTTGATTTTTGGTGTCGGTCTCAACGTTGGCTGCGAGTTGCAGGCCCTATCGTGGGACTTTGGGGCACGCGTCTGTGGGCGCGTGCAACGCTCTCAGGTAAGTAAGTTCTTTGAAGGTAGGAACCTTACCTGCGCAGAATTGTGCGTTCGTAGAACGCTACACCATCATTGGTCAATATCAGTGTGGCTTCATCCCAGGCAAATCAGCGATTGATCAGATATTGACCCTTAGTCAGGCGAAGGAAAAATGTCTGGATTTAATATTCCATTATATCATCTATTTATGGAGTTTAAGGCCGCCTACGACGGCATAGCCAGGGTAGAACTATATAATGCCATGAGAGAGTTTGGCATTCCAAACAAATTGATACGACTTTGTAGTTTGATCATGACTAATGTTACTAGTCGGCATTGCTGTCCAAACCAATAAATATCTTTATTGGACTCAGGCAAGGGGACGGTCTGGTCGGCCTCCTCTTCAACCTGGCGTTGGAGAAAGCAATCCGCGACTCTGGCATTACAACTAGAGGGACTATTATCACCAAATCCAGCCAGATGCTTACCTACTCAGATAATATCGACATCATCGGTAGAACCGAATCGGCGGTACAGGAATCCTTCACCCAGATCGAGCAGGCGGCACAAAACCTGGGACTGCATATTAATGAGGGAAAAACCAAGTACATGGTGGCAACTTCTCCGAAGAGAAGACCTAACGTTGGTCAAACTATCAGGGTAGTGGAGCACGAATTTGAAGTAGTGCAATCCTTTAACTACCTTGGGTCAATAGTATCAGCCGATAACAATATGGAAGAAGAAATACGCGAACGTTTGATCAAATCCAACAAAACCTACTATGGTCTATCAAGGCTCTTTAAATCACGAAATTTATCCAGAACATCCAAGCTACTACTGTACAAGACTATGACCAAGGAGACAGCGCGGCAGACCCTGTCTGAGTTGGAGGGATGGCATAGACCAGGACGCCCTGAGTCTGGGAGTGCCAAACTGGATGACATCGGCTCGAAATCGGGACCGGTGGAGAGATTTGTTAATTAAGGGCAAGACCGGATCCCGGTTGTAGTGCCGATGATGATGACTTGGATCGTGCTCAAGATTTTTGTGAAATATCCTACCACTTCCTGCATGACTTTTGACCAATGACATTTGTTGACCATCTTGCGACCGGATAAAAATCAACCATCGGGCTTCTGAGATCGTCTTTTTGGGTGATTTTAACGTACACAACACCGATTAGTTGGCACATTCTAACAGAACCGAGGAGGCTGAGAGGCTGGCCGAGGAGGTCGCTGTTAGCCGCAATTTGTGTCAACTCGTGGAGGAACCTACGCGAATGTCGATAACCGAAGGGATTCTGCAAACATTCTAGATTTATTTTTGTCATCAAAGCAGAGCATTTATACTGTGGAAGCGACTGCGCTATTGGGAAACTCAGTTCACTGTCCACTATCATACGCTTGAAACATTTATGCGCTTCGCAGGCTATAGAAATCATTAAAAAAAGGTTTTACTGTGCGATGTTGACATTTGTACGCATTTTCGAATGTTTGTTTTTCACAGTCGTAAAGCTGATACTTCTTTTATGTGTTCGGCGATTTTTAACTTTTAACATCTCACTTCTTGTTTGGGGATTTTTGGAAAAATAAAATAAATAAATACATACGTAAATAAACTAAATAAAATAAAAACATAACCGATATTTTCCCTCAACTTTTGCATTCGGTGGACATAACACCCCCGGCTCCTTTCTATTTCCATGGCTTATAGAACTATTAAAGCGCGACGTTTTACCACCATTGATGAGATAAAGAGAAAATCGCTAAAGGATATGTTATACTTCTCTTTAACAATTATTGTTTGTTGCTGGTTCTTAACCAAATTTACCCCTGTTCCTCTATGGCGCAATTGGTAGCATAGCGTAGTTGAAGTCCGCTGGTAGTCCGAAGAAAAAGGGTTGGTTTTAGTCACAATAGATATACACATTTAATTTCAATTCGAATTCAATTCATTATTTTGATTTACTTTATATACACATTTGATTTCAATTTTCAATTTACTTCATATACACATTTAATTTCAATTCCAAGTCAATTCTTTATTTCCATTTACTTCATATTTTATTATTTATTATTTTATTATTATTTATTGGACTGTAAGAACTCGGAAGTTCATGACCTCACCGACTCGACTCCGCCATCGTTCTCTGTCCTGTTCACTCTCCTTCCACGCTTGACCATTCGATCCGACCACCTCAAGGTCAAACCCAACATTGTCCTCCCATCTTCGTCGCGGGCGTCCGGCCGGACTCTTTCCCGTTGGTGAGAGTCCATGTTTCGCACCCATATAGAACAATCGATTATGGTTCTATAGACACGGAGCTTTATATTACGTAGTCTTTTGTTAATTTCCTTCGACATTTCGTTACTGGCCGTCAGTATCGTTCCCAGATATTTAAATTCTTTAACTTTTTCAAATATCTTGCCTCTGACGTTTATATGTGTTCCCTGAGGTCCACCTGCGCTCGCCGTAATCATGTATTTTGTTTTGTCTTCATTTATTTCTAGGTCCACCTCTTGTGCCGCTTGCATGATGATTTCACTGTTTTTATTTACAGTTTCTAGATTATCGCCCAGAACGGCGATGTCATCTGCATATGCGAGCACTTGTGTGACACCGTTCAGGGATGATCCGGCCATGTTGTCGTCTTGTACCTTTCTGATGACATACTCGAGCACAAGGTTAAAAAGACACGGTGGTAGACCATCTCCCTGTTTTAGTCCGTTTTAGTCCGTCCCGGATTTCAAATGGTTCTGAGAGGTGGTTTTCTATTCTAACTCGTCCTTTGTTTTCGTTCATGCAGATTTGAAGAATGGCGGTATATTTTTTCGGTATTCCCAGCTCAACTACAATATGGTAGAGTCTTTGCCTTGCGACTGAGTCGAAGGCTTTTTTGAAGTCAACGAACAGTCGGTGAACCCCCTCTCCGTATTCCCACTTCTTTTCCAGTAGTTGCCTTATTGAGAACATTTGGTCACTTGTTGACCGGTTCCTACGGAATCCGCATTGGAAGAGTCCCAATATTTCTTCTGCGTACGGTGTGATTCTCGCCAGTATGACATTTGTTAATATTTTGTATGTGGTTGGGAGGAATGATATTTCTCTGTGGTTTTCGCAGTCAGATCTGTCGCTTTTTTTGAAAATGGGAACAACTATTGTTTTCCATTCTTCCGGAGTGACTTTCTTATCCCATATTGTTTGGATGAGCTGGTGGATCTTTCGAGCGGTTGCCTCAACTCCATGCTTCACAAGCTCTCCCGGTATGCAGTCGACTCCGGGAGCTTTGTAGTTTTGCAATCGATTTATTGCGTCTACAACTTCGTTGAGATAGGGCTCTGGGATCTGAGGCTCGGCTGTATGTACACTTGGTGCGTTTATTTGTGGTTGATGGGTGCGTACATTGAGCAGGTTTTCAAAGTACTGCTTCCATCTTGTCACGATATTTTTTGTTTCTGTGACTAGACAGCCGTTTGCGTCTCGAATTATTTTGACTCTCCCTCGGTAGCCATTTCTATTTCAATTAATTCGATTTAGTTGATATACACATTTAATTCGTTTTTCAAGTTACTTCATATACACATTTAATTTCAATTGATTTCAAGTCTTTTCATTATTTCCATTTACTTTATATACACATTTAATTTCAATTTTCAATTTACTTTCCAGGACACCGAACCGCACGCGTTTACGACACAAGTTAAAAGGGACGAAATCCTGCCGTACGCCAATTCATATCCCTTTTCATCGGTACCTTCTTCAATGCACCTATGGGTATTATCGTCTTACTAGGTGCCGGCCCAACACAGGTTCACCAAGACGTCCTAAACTCCGTCATCGTTTCGTCGGATTTTGGTTAAGCTTTGTTTATTAGCAGCTATTTAAATATTGTACAGAGGTGTATCTAATTCTTAAACCAAACTTATTTTATGTTGAACAGAGGTATTTTTAATTCTTAAACCAAACTTATACCTTAAACCAAAAACTACCAATTCAAAAGTCCCCGGCCCGACACAGAGATGGCGGCACTAGAATTAAATCCATATGAGTTTTAGTTAGCCCTAACCTTCAGAAGACGCGTGTATAAATTTGACAGATGTCGGATCATTAGTTTGTGAATTATAGTATTTTGAGTGAAGCAACTTTTGTTATTGTGAAAAAAATGGATAAAAGGAATTTCGCGTGTTGATAAAATATTGCTTTTTGAAGGGAAAAAATACAGTTGAAGCAAAAACTTGGCTTGATGACGAGTTTCCAGACGCCGCCCCAGGAAAATCAACCATCAAGGATTGGTATGCTAAGTTTAGACGTGGTGAAATGAGCACCGAAGACGGTGAACGCAGTGGTCGCCCAAAAGAGGTTGTTACCGACGAAAACATTAGAAAAATCCACAACATGATTTTGAATGACCGTAAATTGAAATTGAATGAAATAGCAGGCACTCTAAAGATATCAACTGAACGTGTACATCATATCATTCACGAATATTTGGGTATGAGAAAGCTCTGTGCAAAGTGGGTACCGCGCGAGCTCACTTTTGACCAAAAACAGCGACGAGTTGATGATTCGGAGCAGTGTTTGGAGATGATCAAGCGTAATAAACCCGAGTTTTTGCGTCGACATGTGACAATGGATGAAACATGGCTCCATCATTTCACTCCGAAGTCCAATCGACAGTCATCCGAGTGGACTGCACACGATGAACCCGCCCCAAAGCGTGGAAAAACGCAACAGTCGGCTGGCAAGGTTATGGCGTCTGTATTTTGGGATGCGCGCGGAATAATTTTCATTGACTATCTTGAAAAAGGAAGGACCATCAACAAGGACTATTACACAGCGTTATTGGGCCGTTTGAAGGACGAAATCGCCGAAAAACGACCGCATTTGAAGAAAAAGAAAGTGCTGCTTCACCAAGACAATGGCACCGTGTCACAAGTCAGTGAAAACGATGGCAAAAATCCATGAATTGGGCTTCGAATCGCTTCCGCATCCACCGTATTTTCCAGATCTGGCCCCCAGCGACTATTTCCTGTTCTCAGATCTCAAAAGAATGCTCGCTGGGAGGAAATTTTCGTCGAATGAAGAGGTGATCGCCGAAACAGCGGCCTATTTTGGAGCAAAGTACAAATCGTACTACAAAAAAGGTATCGAAAAGGTGTAGGGTCGCTATAATCAGTGTATCACCCTCGAAGGGAATTATGTTGAATAAAAAAAACGAATTTTGCCAAAAAAATGTGTTTTACTATGGAAGGCCGGGGACTTTTCAATTGACCTGTTATGTTGAACAGAGGTATTTTTAATTCTTTAACAAAACTTATTTAATGTTGAACAGAGGTATTTTTAATTCTCTGTGTACACTGTTGTAATTATTATATGTAACAATTTAAACGGAAAAGGTTCAAAAATCAATAATAGCCGTGGCACTGAATTACTAGATAAACTTATTTAATGTCGAACCGAGGTATGTTTATTCTCCTGTGTACACTGTGGATATCACTAGCCAACTACCTCGACCGATGTGCCTTGTCCCCTAAGGGTGGATTTCGCATGCACGAACACATCCATAACCATCTCTCCGCAGGCCCGTTCATGTGGTGATCGTTGCTCTTCTTTTTTGTTTTTATGTAACACACAGCCAAGGAAGTGATCACACCGTTGCCTTGGGCTGTGTAAGTCGTCACACGGGGGCGACACACCGTGATGCTGCCAGTTGGGTGATAACTAACTGATATTAATTATATAACAGATACCAAACAGTTTGTCCAGCAGTGCTAACAAGACTGGAGAAGACACTGCCATAAATATATTACACCTGAGATTGTATACTTTGAAGGGAACAAAATTGATTAACAAGTAAAGATTGTGGTAAATGAAAATTCCCTAAGGAAAAACAAAATCCATATTTTTTTTATCAATAATGTTATTGTAAAGAAGAGTGAGTCAGGTAAGTCCAACTGAGGTTTGTAAAACCTGCAAGGAAAATACCTTCAAAGGAGGGCATTGTTAGGACACCCGAAATTAATTCAACGGATTCAAGAAATGATTTTTGGGGATCTAAGGTCATTAAACTGCAAATCTTCGTCGGTTGTTCATATGACGGAGAAAATTATGCGTCGAACTGGTGAGGGAGCATCTTATATAAGTCTTACACAACTAAAGTGGGCAAATGCTTTGTAAAGCCGTCAGATCAAAGAAAGCAGTCCCGTTATTTAAAAGGTGATTCTCTGAGGAGGAATCCTAGATTTGAATCCTTAAACTTTTATGTAAGGGGCGTATTTAAAAGTGCGACGAACAAGTCCAGACATCCAAACATGGTTTCATTGAAATCCTCTATTCAATAGGTCAATGGCCAATATGGACGGTAACACATTAAAGCGCGTCCACGCACGGTTCAGGTTAAAAATGAAGGCGATCAGTCACGTCAGAGGTATATTTTTCGATTTTTTTTTAATCGGGTTCTTTTCAGGTAAAGAATTAAATAAAAGAAATTTAGTAAACCTTTTCAAGTTTGAAAAAACAAAAATGTGTGTGCTGTGTATTTTGGAAAAATGTTGATGCCACCAAATATCTACAGTAATGAGTATCATAAGCAAGCAATATTTCGAATATCCGATCGAAATCTCTCTCTTGCGCTGATCCTTCATAATAACAAAAGCTTTGTTTACTCCTAGTCACACTTTTCCATAGTATAAAATTGAAGGTCTATCTAGATACTTAGTCCATTCACTACCATGTAAGGCCATATGGACTGACAGTTTCAATGAAAGGAGATTTCACGTCAGACGATATGGACTGACAGTTTCAATGAAAGGGGATTTCACGTCGGGCCATATGGATAGACGCGGCATATTGGGCTAGATCTAAAATTTTTATCCGACAGTGAATGGATTAAAAGGACTTCAAATGCATAACTACGTCGTTCTTACACTGTGTACCATATTGGATAGGCTCTACTGCTAAACACTCTGTGATTACGCCATGCGTCTTCATCTTGTCACTGTTTATCCACACTGTTTGTTGTCTGTTAAAATTAGTACTTGTTTGTATACTTACGTGTTACTATTCGTATCATAAACACAACCTTCGTCGGAATGATCGGAACGAATCATTTGATCATGAAAAGCTAAATTAATCTAGAAACAGTTCCATTTAATTACGATTTCGAAAACTGCCAATCATTCGGCAGGATTCATAAACAGAACGAGCAACATAAATAATTACAGATGCAGACGGTTTTCGACAAAATTGCTTTTATATTCGGTTTGAACAATTGCATTTGCCTGTTTTGGTTTCAAGAATTTTGTTTTTTAATTATTCGAATGTTTTATTAAAAATGCTCGTAGACGGAATTCAAGGTACATTAAAGGCTGCGATGCGTATTAATAGATCGGCTGAAAAGTCCCGGGACTTTTAATGAAAATAAGCGTTTTTCGGGCAAAGTTATATAGTTACATAGTTGCCTTCGAGGACGATATACTTGGTATAGCGATTTTATAGCATTTCGATGCACTTTCTTCGAAATAAGCTTCGGTTTCCGCGATGATTTCCTCATTCGATCTGAATCTCATTCGCTGAAGACACAGCTTGCGTTTCGGGACCCAATAATAGTCGCTGCGGACCGAGTCTGGAGAATGCGGGGGCTGAGCAACCAGTACAAATCGTAATCTGTCCAATTTGGCATCTGTGCTTATCGTGATGGTACCGAATTTTTTACTTCGCCATATGGGACCGTTTCTTCTTTATTTCGCCGCTCAGTTTGTCCAATAACGTTGCATAATACTCTCCTGTGACTGTTCTTCCCTTCTTCAGATAATTGATTAAGATTATGCCATGCCCATCCCGAAAAATGTAGGCCATAATCTCCCGGACCGAGCGTTGGTCGTTTGGCAGCTTTGGCCGGCTTTCGTGGCTTACCAAATACTCTGGAGGCTATGTGGCGGTACCTTAAAGCCTTCCTAAAGAACCATACATTTCTTTAAAACAACCTACTTTTACCTCACTCCATAAACCACTGTACTTACCTGCATTCGAGCAGTGTAAGCTTTCTTTCAAATAACTTTCACCTGAAAGTAAAACCCCAGCAAGCATGCACATCAAACAAATTGTTTCATTCATATTACATGAACCGTGCCAGACAATCGGCTCGGCTTGTCAGCAATTATAAACGATAAACACTCGCTGGGCAGCGTAATTGTTGACACAGCTGTAGCCGATATTCTTGTTACGGTTCATGCGTGGATATTGCCCCAATCCCAAGGTTCGCTACAGCTGCGACCAATTTCGTTTATCGGTTATCTACCGATCATGGGATTGGGGCACTAATATGATTGACGTTAGATAATAATACCCTAGATCATGCCTAACGATGCTCCGGCCTGTTAAACAAAAAAAAACACAGTAGCATCACTGTGTTTACCCTATTAACCGACCGCTGGTCCATGGTACGCTTGCACATCAACAAGGCTAATTCCTCGCCATTATACTCATGTACCTGCACCGCCAAGTAATCAAGACCCACATTTTCGGTGGACCTATCGTCACCAGAATGTATAACCCACAACGGCGTTATCGTGAACGCCTGAGTAAACACGATGTGCATATCATCGTGACCCTTGAAATAGCGTTTTTGTTTATCTTAAAGCAAAAACCTATTTCGTTCTCCGGCGCAGGTCTTCAAGGATTTATGGCCCTCGAAATAGCGTTTCTGTTTATTTAAGACACAGAAACCTATTTCTCCCTTCGGCGATCTTCGCTGTCGCTCATCTTAGTAATGCCTGCAGTCCCTTTGTTTGATTCAGGTGTAGTATCGTTCGTGGTCGATACTTCGAGCGAAAGGTGCATCATACTTGACCGTACGGTCATACGGAAACTCTTACATTCGATCCTTTTGCGATCACCCATTGGCCGTCGCCAAGTTGAGCCCACACCGATGTAATCCACCACCGTTGAATCTGACGAACGTGGATTGAATAGGGAAGACCGATTTTCACAGGCCAACCGCACACACGTGCCCAAGTGATTGCTTCGTCAGAGTCGTGAGTCTATGTCGGTATTGAAATAACCATGTTTGGAGAAAATCTCGTTTGTTACCTGTTCTCGTGAAATTGGTGTTAAGGCAGTATCTGGTATATCTTTGTGTGACTCTTTGTGTTTGTTTTCTTCTCGTTGTGCGACGATTTGATATTTTAAAGATTAATAGTTTGTAAAGCTGTGGATCCTGTCAAGTTATCAAAAAAGTTTTTGTAATTTGGAATAAACAATTATTCAGCAACGTGTTGCGCCATAAGTGAAAACAATAAACAATAAAAAACCATTTACCTCAATAACCAACAACTCCAGGGTTTTATTTCTTGTAACTTCATCTGTGTATATTGGATACTTGTGAACGAGTTTCGGGAGAATACAGTGGAAGGTTAAGTGAACCCGTGTCATACTTGGCACCTACAAAACCTTTACCTACAGCTGCCTATTGGACTCAGGCTTATGGTAATGGATCCACGCATCATCTATTGTCACAAAACGTCGAAAAAAATCATCAAACATGCTACCTATCGCTCGATAGCGTTTTCATCTCGAAAAGATCGTGCAAAACGTATCATGTCTGTTCTTTTGAGATGCCCACGGTCTCAACTAACTTGCGCAACTTCACTTTACAATCACTCAAAGGGATTAGATGCACTTGCTGTACGATTTCCGCATTCGTAGCCTCTTTTGTCCAAAGGAAAAATAACCGAGGTAGGGGACTTCGTCAGTCTCTAATCCGCGTAAAACCTAAAACGCTAATAGGAGACCTCGTCGGTTTCCAAGTCGCAAGGAAGAGAGAAAAGAGTGAAAACCACTGAGAAAAAAAAAAAAAAAAAACAAAGATTTGCTGGAACAACACCTCCCATAGCAGCAGAAACAACGCGGAGAAATGAAAATAGTATATAAGCTCGGTTGGTGTTGTAATTTTGTGTATAGTCTCAATGAGGGAATACAAAATCCACAAATTTTTATTTTTACACTAACGCGGGCATAAAAGGGGATTTTGAAGTACCCTTAAATGTCAGAGCACAGTGCGAGCGGATGGAAAGGAAGTGAATAAGGAAAGGATGTATCGATGTATATTGGTCTTGAATGTCTGGACATCACAACGACCAGGAAACACATGATCAGGCAAAATATTCCACATTCGTGTGGTTCGGCTAAAGAATGACTCTCTATGTTTATTTGTGCGTCTGAAGTCCACTTTCAACGTGAACTGATGTACATTCACAGATTGACATTCCCGTATCGCGGGAAAATGTCTAAAGGGGCGGAACACATTCAGCAAGTTCAGTTGAGCAACGACCATGATAATACCTATAGAAAAGAGATAGAAACGACCCGTTGCGCCTGTGTTCTAACGACAGAATTGATAGACTTACGGCTGATCGCCAATAAGTTTCACTGCTCGCTTTTGCATCCTGTCGAGCACGTGTAGTGCAGTTTTGGATGCACCTGGCCAAATATGGGAGTTGAACTCCATTTTTGGACGAATATACGCCTTGCAAATAGTGGCCAGGTTGGTTGAAGTGAAGTATCTTTTGCATCTCTTAAGGAACCCCATACATTTGGCTGCACTTTTCGCAGCTGCAAACATGTGGTAATTTCAATTAAGAGCGGCATTATTTCGAGTGCCGAGGATTGATAATTCCTTAGCTTCGTCGATCCAAGTGCCGTTCATCGACAGTATATTTACTTTGGGGTTCGCCTTTGACGACAAGAAGCAGTACTGAGTTTTTAAGGCATTGAGTTCTACTCGGTTAGATAATCCCCACTGATATATCATGTTGAGGTCTGAATTCAATGTATCAAGCATAAGTTACTGGTTGGTAGTGACGTTCGAAGAGTTTGGACGGGAGTGTTCATATGAGTATGAGAAACTCAACGTGTTATCATCAGCAAATGAGTGAATTGGGTTGTGAGTAATTGACAAGAGATCATTTATAAAGATCTGGAAGAAAGTGGGTGAGGGTCCCGAACCTTGGGGAACACCTGAATTAATTTGATGGGAGACAGATTTGACACTATCAAGAACCACTTAAATTGAACGGCCAGAAAGATGGTCTCTTCTCCATTGGATCAGAAAATTGTCCACTCCATAGGAATGCAATTTTGACAAAAGGGCTGGATGCCAAACTCTGTCGACGGCTTTTGAGATATCCAATGCGACTACCTTGATTTCGCCCAGGTAGTGGATGGAATGGCTCCATTTTTTCGGTAAAGTACGCCATCAAATCTCCTGTGGAACTGTTGCTAGGAAAGCTATATTGGCGGTCATTGATTCCAGATATTTCGAAAGTTGACGGTCAATCAGTAATTCTATTACCTCCGAGAGAATAGAAGTTAGTGCTATGGGTCGATAAGAAGGGAGTGGTGATTTGTCTCCATTTTTGGGAATTGGCTGAATGTTCGCTGTCTTTCATCTATTTGGGAAACGGCCAGTAGAATAAGACAAATGGAGGTGGTTTAGGGAGTGAAAAGGGACATCTCTTCAAGAGGATTGGGGGAATGCCGTCCGAACCACCGGGTTTGTTTGCGTTTAGCTCTTTGAGTGCGCGCGCAACAGTACGCGTTCGGAAGTGAATCTGGCTAAAGGTGTGCTGCTTATGCTCAAGTTGAGCCGGAACTGATGTGGTATCAGGCAGCGTTGAGTTGACTGCAAAATGTGCGGCAAGTAGATTCGTCTGCTCTATTGCACTCGTGACTGGTCTGTCATCGACTATAAGCCATGGAATGGATGTAGAGGCTGCGTTTTGAATGTTTTTCACGAATGCCTAGAGGCTTCTACTACCTGTGGGAGAGAATAGTATTTTTTGTCTCACTCTCTGGTCATGAAAGAATTTAGCGCGTTGAATATGCACATTGCAGTCATTTCTAGCAACAATGTAGCAACAACAATGCAGAAAAAAATTGAATATAATATATAAAACAAAAACTAAAAACGTAAAAATAATATCAAAGCAATATGTGTTAAATAAAAGAAGGTTTAAAACAATAGATTAAGATAAGAAAAGAAAACAAAAGAAAAGTATATAATAAAATAAAATAAAGAGAAGAAGAATTAAGAGAAAAAAGTAATTAATAAAATTATTAAAAAAAAACCAAAATTAAAAGAAAAAATATAATACATATTTCTTTTATTAAAAAAGAAATCTGCTTTGCTTCGGCCGTTGACGCGAGGTTGATGCTGGTCCTGGGGTGGCTGTTGTTTAGGCGTGCTGTCTCATTACTTTTGAAATATTGGGTTGTACCACATGAAATGTCCGATGTTATAGTAAACATTTAAAGCCAATATTATTTTTACGTAATTTTTTATTCTATCCAAATGGGATCCGTTGGCATTTATGACATTCTTCCAACGTGATACAAGGTCAAATATTCCTTTTTCGTAGAAGTGCTGACTTTTTGAGGCAACGGCATCTTCAAAGGCTTTTATGACCTCTGCTCGGTTCCGGACGACCTTCTGCTGGCAAAATGAATCCAGACTGCGGAAAAGATGGTAGTCCGTTGGGGGAATGTCAGAAGAGTACGGTGGATGCGGAAGAATATAAAATCTCAACTGCAACAGTTTCTGCACCGTTACTTGTGAGGTATGGGGTCTAGCATTGTCATGCAAAACGATCGGGCCGTGATCATCGCAGGTTGTTTTCAGCCAATTTGGCATGCAATATGTCGATTTCCTCACAATATTTGATAGCGTTTATCGTTTCTCCTAGTTGAAGAAATGAAAAGTGGATTGGTTCTTTCGAAGTCCACCCAATTGTAGCCTTTTTGGGTGAAGATCGGGCTTGGGGATGTGTTTTGGTTTTTCACCTGCATCCAACCACATAATCATAAAAGACTGGGAGGTAATAGGCATGCCATTCAAACATTTAACGTTGGTGACCATATTAAAATTAAAAATGTCTTGAAAAGAGCCACCGCGGAATTATTTTCTTACACGCCGAAAGAACTTAAAAATATTACAGTTCTATTAAAGGGCGTCGATCCTGAAAATGAACCGGACACTCCTTTGAAAACGCTGCGAGAGTTAAAGTACGATGACTTTGAATTTAGTATGGTCAAACCTTTCACCACAGTCAGGTCTAAAAGGGAGAACCGGGAGCTACTCTTCTTTCTGGTACAGTTAACCCAAAATAGCAAAATTGGTAATCTACGGAAAATTACAGCCCTGGACCATCAGAGTGTAACAAGGGACAAACTACAAAAAAAGGTAGAAATATTCGTCAGTGCGTCCGCTGACAAAGGTTTGAGCATTCAGCGGCGAACTTGAAATGCAGCATCGTTGCGTGAAATGCTGCCAGGATCATAATGCAGAGGAGTTCCCTTTGGGTAAAGAAAGGGTAGAAGCAAAACCCTTTTAAAGTGTGCAGTATGTCGGAATGGGGGATATCCCGCTAACTGCCGAGGTTGTTCTAAATACCGAGAATTAATGTCGAAGACTCAGCACAGAAAAACTAAGACAAATCGCACAAGATCAATGACTGTTACCCCTCAGCGGTCTTACGTCCAAATAGCGTGAGGCGAGGAACCCCAACGCAGGGTCATACACTGATATCCACAAATACTTCGGCACAGACTGAAACAACATCACAAGCAGACGTGTTCACAATATTTCTCAATCTACAGATACATATGACACAGATGCAAAGTCAAATAAACGAGATCTACTCGCACCTGCCCACTCTAAATAAAAAGTCGATATAAACCCTCTAACGAAAAGATCAATTAAATCTCTTGTCGTGAATATAAATTCACTCATAGGGACCGAGAGAAGAACCACTCTTTTTAACCTGTTGCAAGACGAAAACCCAGATGTGCTTCTAGCTGAGGAAACTGAGTTAAACCAGAGGCATAAACTTTGCCACTAAAACTATGATATTATACGAAGAGACCGACTCAATTTTTTACAAGGGGAGGTGTCGCCATCTATATTAGAGAAGTGCGCAGGTTCTGGGTGCTTGAAGCATGCATTGTACACATACCAGCAAGGAAGGGGTCTGTATGCGATCTCGGTTTATGCAGCGGAGGAACGCCAGTATAATCTCTTTATAGTAGAACTTGAGACTCTCTTTCGACGCTTGCAACTCTAACTGGATATAAACTACTTTATTATAGGTGGAGATATGAATGCCAAACATAAAGATTGGGGAAACTGTATGTCCAACAGTAAAGGAAATCAACTGGCTTGTTGGTTAGATCAATAATACACAATAGAATATAAAACTGACCTTGTAGCTACGAAATATCAATCGTTCCCTAGAGGTAGATCATATCTAGATATCATGCTTATTGACACACGACGGAGACTATTGAACACCAACAGACATAATAGAAACTGTTTACGGACAATTGAATACGACAGTGAACACTGTGCATTAACGGCCGTAATAAATCTTTCGAACGAACTGACAGAACTGGAGGAATTCCTGATCCCGCAACCTTACACTTACGGGGAAATGTGATGGCACCGTTTCATCAGATCGTTAACAAGAGTATTACGTTCGAACGATATCGACCTACCAACAAACATAAACCCGACGAATGACGAAATCGACAAATACATTCAACAAATAGACGAAACTATAAAATCAACAATGGACAAAACAATTCCTAAAACAACAGAGCCGGACAAAATGAACTTATATAGGAACACAACAATAAACGCACTTCACAGTAAAAAAAAAGAACAGACTGCTAACAAAACTAAAACAATTATACAGGCAGTTTACTGACAGACACGACCGAGAGATAATATCACTGAAATCCCGATTAAAAAACCTCCAACAATTACTTAACGCTGATTATAGATTAGCAACAAATTTGTATTGGAATAACAGAATACTGGCTATAAAATCTAACAGCCCGAACATGTTCCCAAAAATTAATAAGATATTCAGGAGAAATAATCAAAATGAGATTCAGTGTCTCCACTTACCACGTAATGACGAAAACAAACAAATGTTAATCAACATACGCATAGATACAAAGAACGCTATCCTCAATAATGAACTCTTCGTGATAGAAGATCCCTTAGAAAAGGCGAGCATTGTGGGTGCTGTCTTCCAGGAAATGTACAAGGTAAATGAAGGCATCCACCAAAACCACGACTTGGAAAACAGAGTTCTAGTGAATCAATTGCACCTACGAAATGAAATTTCAAATTGGCAATCAGAGAATCCCGGTTTTACCGAATTTAATGACGATAATTTGACAAATGCTATTAACGCCAATAACAGGCCTAATAGCCTATTGATAAAGAAGGATGAGATCCAGGATATCTTCGACTCACTAAAAAACAAAAAGTCAGTGGGAATAGATGGAGTACCAAATATCGTACTCAAGTATCTACCATCATTACCAATGGACATACACCCCGTTCTAGTTAACAACGCGTTAAATAATGCACACTATAGGACGCGTTGGAAAACAGCAATCATTCAGCCTATACCAAAAAAAGGGACAAGCACTGTACAAACCCAATGAACATGCGTTCGATAAGTTTACTCCCAAGCATCAGTAAAGTATTCGAGAAAGTCATTAACAACATTTTGCTTAAAAGGGTTGATGACAACAACATTATTCCAAATAACCAATTTGGCTTTAGGGCGGGTCATGAAACCACACATGCCGCAGTTAAACTTGTTTCCGACATACAATGGGATAAATACAAAAACCAATTCACGGGGGCCTGTTTAATCGACTGGGAAAAAGCCTTCGATACCATTTGGCTTGAAGGATTATATTACAAGATTGTCAGACAAGGCATGTATAAACCTTTACTCTATATACTTTATAATATGTTAAATAACAGGAGGTTTGAGGTCAAAAGTGGCAAAGTGACCTCCAGTATAACGTATAATATCAACAATGGTTTACAACAGGGAGCGGTACTCTTTTTTTTTTTTTTTTTTTTTTTTTTTTTTTTTTTTTTTTTTTTTTTTTTTGTTATTAGACTTCTCGCGGGAAAGGCGAACCTATAGCGTCGAGTGGGCGGCCCGAGATGCCATCAAATAACTGTTGCAGTTCTTCTTGAACAGTTGCAGGTTGTAACGCTCCGGGAACACTCGCGTGGGAAGGGAGTTCCACAGCCTCCCCGCTCTGTAACGGAACGAGTTCTGATACAGGAATGTTCGCGCCGTCGGGAAATGAACCACAAACGGGTGCGATCCGTCGGATTGTCTTGTGGAGCGCATATAAACCGAATTGCGTGGAACAATGCCAAGAATCTCCGAAGAACAGCACCCGTGATAATATCTGTGTTGCTAAAACGAAAAGAGAAAACCGAAACAACAAACGGCGCTTCTCTAGCGCTGCCTCAGTCTCTCTTCGAGTGGACTGTATTTTCCGGCACTGGCCGGCCAACGATGCTTTTTCCCTAGATTTGAGAGATTGTACCTCCAGAGCCGGACTCTTCTCTGGATTGGCGGGCGTTTGAGTCTTGCCCAGTACAAAATCCTGAAATTTACCAAAAAGCGGAAACGACCAAACGGAAGAAGACAAACCCAGAAAACAATACGATTAATTAATTTTTACTATTAGAACAAGACTTCGCTTATGTTCTTTATTTGCTGATTAAAAATCTATCTCTTTACACTAGTCTTGAACAAGACTGATTGGGCAGGAGTTCCTTTGACGACTCCCACTGCTTCAGCGCCGCGCTCGCCTTTTATTGCCAGCAGCTGTCTCCTCGTTCGCTTGGTTTCGATAAATCACTCGTTTCCTGTTGAGTGATTTGTCGCGACTGGTATACAGCTGTCTGCCATGCTCCTCCTTCTCGAGTGCTTGTGCGCCGGGAAGTATGCATCGCCAACAGTCTCCCCCGCAGTGCGAAGCACTTCAACGTGTGGCGGCGATGTTGTCGCTGGAACCAGCACTACTACGCGGCGGGTTGGCCTTCGTAGTGTTCCCCATGTCGTCCTCACGTCCAGAACTCTGATCCTTCCATCGGGTCCGGGATATACCGCTTGCACTTCCCCACGGGGCCAGGTATTGCGGGGCAGCGATGAGTCCACTACCAGGACTATATCTCCGACTTGCGGGTCGGTGGTATCTTGGCCGGAGATTCTTCTTGGCCTCAATGTCGGCAGGTATTCTTTTACCCATCTTTTCCAGAAGTGGTCCGTCAGTCGCTGCGCCGTTCTCCAGTTCGTCCTACCGACGAGGTCGTGGTCGTCAAACTCATCGGGTGCCATCGCACCACAAGAGCGCCCTAGCAGGAAATGGTTCGGCTCTCTTCGTCGTTCGGGTCCGTGCTGACGTGGGTCAGTGGGCGTGAGTTGACGACGTGTTCTGCTTCGGTCATCAGGGTGTACAGTACCTCTTCTGGCGGCGTCCTGGAGTGTAGAGTGGCGGTCAAGGCCGTTTTTACCGATCGCACGAGCCTCTCCCATGCTCCACCCATATTGGGGCATCCTGGTGGTATAAACTTCCATCTGATGATATGCCCGTTATTGGACTTCTCCAGCTCCTTGCTTGCCCCGGTGAAGTTGGTCCCGTTGTCGCTCCAGATGGTCCTCGGAGTCCCTCTTCTTGCGGCCATCCGTCGCAGGGCCATGATCATGGAACTGGCGCTGAGAGAATTGGCCAGCTCCAGGTGTACGGCTCTCGTGGTTAGGCATGTAAACAGCACTCCCCAGCGCTTCTCGATCCTTCTTCCGATAGCGACCTGCATTGGTCCGAAGTAGTCCACCGCGGCGGCAGTGAACGGGTGTTGGTGGTGGTGCAGTCGTTCGATCGGTAGGTCTCCCGTGGGTGGCACTTGGGGGGTGCATTTGTGGACTCTACACCATTGGCATCGGTGTATCACTCCTTTTGTGGATGCTCGTAGCCCTAAGATCCAGTATCTCTGCCGAAGCTCGTTCATCACGGTTGCGGTGTTGCCGTGGGCGAACCTCTTGTGATAGTGGCCGATCAAGAGGCGGCTCAGATGATGTTTCCCGTCCAGCACAATGGGATTTGTTCTCCAGCCGTCGATCGTTATTTTTCTCGTCCGGGACCTCAGCTTCATCACTCCATTTTCGTCGAGGTAAACATCTATTTTGCGCAGCCGACTCGAGCTTTCCGGTGGTCTTCCTTCTCGCAGGCGGGCCACGTCTCCTGCGAAACTGTCCTGTTGGCTCATTTTGACCAGTTGCTCTTCGGCCCTGTCCAGATGTTTTTGACGCAGGGGTGTGAATGTCTTCTCGGCTTTGGAACACGTGGGTGTTTGTTGCCTCCGGGACTTAGATGTTTTGGCTGATATTCGCCACTCTCTCTTCTCTTTCAGAGTGTCTATAAATTGAAACACGCGTGCTGTGGTTCTCAGCAGACGCAGCCAGTCGGAAAATCGTTCCGGGTTCGGTGTGGATGGTTCGACCACTCTCGCCGCGGCTACCACTTGGGGGCTCTTTTCTTCTCCAGTGACTGTCGCCGGGCTCGCCTCGAAGTGCCGGTTTGGCCACTTGTCTCCTTCCTCGTACAGAAACGCGGGTCCCTTGAACCATCTCGCTGTGCTGCTGAACTCGTTTGGTATCCCTCTGGTAGCGTCGTCCGCTGGGTTTTCCTTCGTCGGCACCCATCTCCAGTCCCGCGGTCCTGTCAGCTCTTCGATTTCCGCCAATCGATGGGCTACGAAAGTCTTGAACTTGCGTGGCTCCGATTTTATCCACTGCAGTACTGTGCTGGAGTCGGTCCAATACCATTTCTCCGATATTTGGAGCCTAAGCTCCTTCTCTATTGTGGCCGCTAATCTGCTTCCCAACAAGGCAGCCTGTAACTCTAGTCGGGGCATGGACACTGGTTTTGTCGGAGTTACCCGGGCTTTGCCGGCGATCAGGGTTACGCTCACTCTTCCATCGGGTTCCACCGTCCTCCAATAAACTGCGGCTGCGTATGCCTCTTCGCTGGCATCGCTGAAAGTGTGCAGCTGACCTTCTTCCTGACTGCTCGACAGGCACCGAGGAATCCTCAGACCTTTGAGGATGGACGTCTCTTTTAAGTAGGTGGTCCAAGCGGTCCTCTGTTCCTCTGGGATCTCATCATCCCATCCGATTTTGGCGCGCCAGACGTCTTGGATCAGCTTCTTCCCCTGTATGAGCACTGGCGTTGCGAACCCCAGTGGGTCGAAGGTTGACATCACCGCGCTCGTGACTTCCCTCTTGGTAGGCATTCTTCTCCCGGTGAGGACTTGTGGGGGGGTGTTCCGGAACTCTACGTTGAAAGCCAGGATGTCCTCCGTCATCATCCATCTGAGCCCGAGGGTCTTCTCTTCCTTCGATAATTCCACGGCTTCTGACTGGGGCTGCTCCTGAAAACCTGAGAAAATTTGGGGTTGATTACTACTCCACCCTTTGAGTCGGAATCCCGCCTTAGCATGTATCCTCTCCACCGCCTTTGCCACGTCCCTGGCTTCTTCTACCGTCGCAAAACTCTGTAGGTAGTCGTCCATGTAGTGGTTTTCACGGATGGCTTGCGCCGCTCCCGGATGTTCCTTCTCGAAATCCTTTGCGTTCTTGTTCATCACATAGATCGCGGTTGATGGTGATGAGGTGGCTCCGAACACTACGGACGTCATCCGATATTCTTCCGGTTTGCTTCTTGTGTCTCCGTTGCGCCAAAGAAACCTTAGGCAGTCGCGGTCGGCTTCGCGCATCTGGATTTGGAGGAACATTTCCTTGATGTCAGCGACAACGGCGACTGGTCTTTCTCGAAATCTGACCAGCACCCCCACGATCGATTGGAGGAGGTCCGGTCCGGGGAGTAGAGCGTCGTTAAGGCTCTTGCCGTCGAACTTGGCTGCTGCGTCGAGTACTATCCGCGGTTTTTTCTTCGTCGGGTGTATTACTGCAAAGTGCGGGAGGTAGAAGGTCCTTCCGGTGATGGAGTTCGCCGGAGCCTTTTCTGCATACCCGTTCTCTAGCAAATTGTCCATTTGCTCCAGGTACATCTTCTTCAGGTCCTCGTCTTGGCCCAGTTTCCTCTCGATATTCAGAAGGCGCCGATAGGCCTGGCTGTAGTTGTTGGGCAGCATCTCATCGTCGCTTCTCCATAGAAGGCCCGTTTCGTATCTTCCGTTTGGCAGTCGTCTCGTGGTTTTTTCCAGAACCTCTATGGCCCTTCGGTCGGCGTCGTTCTTGGGGCGTCGTGGTTGCACTAACAATGCTTCGATTTCGAAATGGCGTCTTACGAGCGATTCTGTCTCGTCTTCCTTAGTCCTGCCATAGTTGACGAATCTCACCGGCACGCTGCTCCTGGCCTCGCACCCGTGCAGGACCCATCCCAGGCTGGTAAGCGAAGCGACTGGTTCGGTGCGTCTCCCCTTCCTCAGACTCCTTGTGACTATCAGGCCCCAGTTGTCCTGGCCGATGAGCAATTTAGGTTCCTGTTGGGTGTAGGTCAGTTGGTCTCCGAGGTCTCGTAGATGCTCGCATCTCTCAATCGTCTCCTTCTTCACCTCCTGCTTCGAAAGTTTAAAGTTAGGAAGGGTTCTTACCTCGATCGAGTATCCGGTCCGGCCGTGGGCTCCTTTGACTCGCACATGGACTTTTTGCGAGTCGTTCCTCCTGATGCCCAGTTCCCCGACTGTCTCCAAAACGAGCGTTTCTCGCCTGCCTTTCGCACCGATCTTCTCGGCGACCGACGAGTCCAGTAATGAAATAGTGGATCCCTCGTCAAGCAGAGCCAATACTCGAGCCGACCCCTTGGGTCCGTAAACGTCCACTGGAACCATCTTCAGGTAGGCTTTGGTGCTACTAATTGTGCGCATGGAGGTGACCACCTCTCCTCTAGTTTGCTCGTGATCGTGGCCTGATGGCGAGGTGTCCTGGTATGACCTTCTTCCTCTTCTGGGTGCTATTCCTGGTGGAAGTTCGTCCGGGTGGAGGATGACGTGGTGTTCCCTTGAACATCTATCGCACGGTGGTGCCCTGCAGTCTGCCTTTCGGTGTTTGGAGCAAAGGCATTTAAAACAAAGCTTTGCCGTTTTTGCCAGATTCCATTTTTCCCGATTACTGGCCTTCTTGAACGTGGGGCATCTGGGGGTGTCGTGGTCCTTCAGACAAACCGGACACTCTGGTTTGATTCCGTTCCCGGGTGCATCATTCTCTCGAACGGCGTGGATCGATCTCCTTCCTGAATTGCGTCGTCCTTGGGATGATGCTCGTTGATGGTAGCCTCCTCTCGGCTCCCATGATACTTCTGGTGGGGCGAAATTGGCACACATGTCTGCCTCTACCTTCATGAAGTCGCTGAAAACCCTCAGCTCCGGCTGGTCCTCTCCTCCATGGCTGTTGTAGTACGCGAACCACCTGCACCTCATGGATGACGGGATCTTTGTCGCCAGTTCTCTTACCACCTCGGGTGCGTTTAGAAACTGCTGCTTGCCCAGCGCTCTGATGGTGGCCACGGAGTTCATAACCCGGCTGGCGAAGACTCCAATATCGCTCGGGTCTTCGGTGACCCGAGGCAGGGCTCTCAGCTTTGTCAGCTCTGCTACGGCCAACGCTCCCGGCCTTCCAAAGCGAGCCTCTAGTCCTTCCATTACCTCTTGGGGGTCCTCGGTGATAAACAGGAGGCTTCTGACAGCCTCTCTTGCTCTTCCTTTTAGAGCTCTCCGGAGACGCGCCAAGTTCTGCGCGTGGGTGAATCCGACGGAGGTATCAACAAACGATCTCCTGAACGCCAGCCACTCTTCGCTGGCACCGTTGAAGTCAGGTAGTTCCACTATTTGCCTCGAGGTACTTGCTCCGGGGGGTGTTCGCAAGAGCCTGGCTATGGTCTGGGTCAGATCCTGGATCTCGCTCCTTCCTTGATCGCGATGTGGTGACCTGTCTTCTAGGGCTAGCTCCTCCTGCCTTTCTCCGGGCGGTCTCGGCAGTTCGTCCCATTGATTGAGGGGGTTCCGCTGGTACTCGTCCTCGTCTTCATCAACCTCGCTCTGGCTCGCCTCGTCCTCGGAGTCTATCCTCCGCAATTCGAGCTTCTCCCGGGCCACCTTCGCTTTCGCCTGGGCCACCTTCGCCCTCGCCTCTTCCGCCTTCGCCTTCGCCTCTTCCGCCTTCGCCTTCGCTTCGGCCGCCTCCAGTTCTCGCATGGAAACTTCTAAACTGGCTGCGGCATCAGCTCGCCTCGACGACTTCATCGAGCTTCCTCTTGAGCTAGTGCTTCGCGTTCCGCGCCACGCTTCGACCTTGGCACGGTTGTCTTGGGTCCTGTCTTCTCTGGCTACGCTGGTCTTCTGGGTTAACGCTTCGTACGTTAACTTGGTCCCCCGCTTGGGGGTGTGGGGTTCGGATTGGATCCCCCTTGCTTCGGCCGATCTCGTTATCGGCATCTTCATCGTATTCGTCTCTTCGGTCACGTGCGCTGATCCCCTTCTTCTGGCGAGCGCTCCGACAGGTCCGTCATAATCTCCTCCAAGTCGTGTGTGAGATTCTTCTCCTGTGGCGCTTGATCCATGTCCTCCAGTAGGGAACGGCAGCGTCCTCTTTGCCTTAGCCGATCTCGTTATCGGCATCGTCGTCTTATCGCCGAGATCCGGCTCGAAGGACCAAAAATGTTGCTAAAACGAAAAGAGAAAACCGAAACAACAAACGGCGCTTCTCTAGCGCTGCCTCAGTCTCTCTTCGAGTGGACTGTATTTTCCGGCACTGGCCGGCCAACGATGCTTTTTCCCTAGATTTGAGAGATTGTACCTCCAGAGCCGGACTCTTCTCTGGATTGGCGGGCGTTTGAGTCTTGCCCAGTACAAAATCCTGAAATTTACCAAAAAGCGGAAACGACCAAACGGAAGAAGACAAACCCAGAAAACAATACGATTAATTAATTTTTACTATTAGAACAAGACTTCGCTTATGTTCTTTATTTGCTGATTAAAAATCTATCTCTTTACACTAGTCTTGAACAAGACTGATTGGGCAGGAGTTCCTTTGACGACTCCCACTGCTTCAAAAAAAAAAAAAAAAAAAAAAAAAAAAAAAAAAAAAAAAAATGTGGCGAGAAGGCCGAATTTGGCGAGACAGGACATATGTGTCCTTCATCTTGTCTCTGACTTCTGGTCACCTTGCGATAACCAGAATCACCCACATCCGTGAGGATGTTGGGCTCGGTCTCGCAGCATCTGAAAAGAGAAGAAAAAGGGGGGGTATCCAAGGATAGTGTGGACAGTGTTAGTCCAAGTGTTCTCTAACTACTTTTATAGCGGGATGGTGGGAAAGAAATCTTACAAGACCGGTGGGTCTTGGGTGCGGTAGTAAACGCAGATCACGTCTTTGGCGTCTGATAATCTGCGCTTTGGTCGGTGTGTATGTTTGTATTTGTGCCGTCTTGTACTGTGCGTTCGTGTGTTGGTTTGTTAATTGTAGACCCTATGGGATGGGTCCAGAAATCCTCTATTATAGAGGGGAATGTTGTTGGGAAGGGTGCTTTCTTCAGTTTTATACTGAAGAAGAAATTGTGGGGGTTTGATCCGAAGAGATCGAGAGAGAGAGGGGTCAAGAGCGCAAGAGTCCCGTACAAGTAGGTTCTCGCTGTTCTGAATGTTTTCGAGGTACTTATATGCTAATTGAAGCAAGTACTCGTCGATAGGGGTAATGGAGGCGCCTTCGTATAGGTGAGAGTTGGGGTAATGACCTTCTAGAATGATTGGTGCATCTTCTGAGGAGTTTCCTTTCGAAAACCCGAAGTCTTTCCATTTGAGCCGAAGATATGCAGGACCATATGGGAAAGGCGTACGATATTCCAGATCGGATTAGCTGCTTATAGCAGAGAAGCTTAACTTTGGTGTCAACTTTGTTGCCCCACTTCAGGATGTTGTGCAGTTGCTTAGACCGACCAAGGCCCCTTTGGAGAATGTGGGTCACATGTTTGATGAAATTCATTTTTGGGGTATAAGTGACCCCAAGATATTTCATCTTGTCCTGTGGTCTAATCGTAGTATCTCCCATTTTTATTCGAATATTCTGTGAATATCGAGAAGTAGGTTGGGAGTGTTTACTACTCAGAATTATGGCTACTGCTTTGGATGGATTAAGTCGGATTTTCCATCGACTGTAATACTGATACAGTTCGTCCAAGTGACGGTTGAGTCGATTTGTTGCGAGGTTAGGGCCTTTGGTTGACGTGTACACCAGGACGTCATCCGCATAGCATATTTGGTTTACTCTCCCGTCCGCGGGCCGGGGAATATCGGAGGTGTAAATATTGAATAAGATGGGGCCTAGAATGGAGCCCTGTGGTACGCCTGCAGCGGCGTGAAAAGTTCGGGAAAGCTTTCCATTCATTCTAACTTGGAAGGTTCTGTTTAGAACAAACTGGTAGATGATGCTACACAGCGTTCTACTGAGGCCAGTATTCAGAAGTTTAAAAGCGAGACCTTCGATCCAAGTCGTATCAAAAGCTTTTTCAATGTCTAGGCTTACCGCAACGGTGGGTTCCTTATTAAAGAGCCGCACGCAGACGTGGTTTTGAAATAGGTTAAGAGCCATAGTGGTGCTGTGCGCTCTTCGAAATCCGAATTGGAAATCAGGTATTAGGTGCCTGGCACTGACAAAGTTATTTAGCTTTTCGTATATGAATTTTTCATATATTTTGCTGATGCAAGTGAGAAGCGAGATAGGGCGAAAGCTTGAGGGGTGATACGTTGGTTTCCCAACTTTTGCTATTGGGCAAATAATAGCGTGCCTCCAAGCTTGGGGAAAGTACCCCATGTTGTAAGCATGGTTGAACAGAATGGAGAGCTTTATAAAGAATAAGGCAGAAAGCCTTCGCAACGAGTGGTATGACATGTTGTCGATACCAGGTGACTTCTTAGGGTGTCGAGATTTAACCAGACTCTGTAGGGTATTTGGTGTGATGAAACCGTGACCATTATCACGTGTGTCATCGAAGTATGCACTGTTAGCTGGGTTAAAGACAACAATTGGCTCGTTGAAGTCGTCCAACTTACTGTGGACCTCTGAACTAACGATTGCATTAGTTTCCGGGTCGCCATCTTGGAGAGTGAGTTTGTGATTGTTTTCGAAGGTCTCTCCGATGATATTTGCTTTATTGGTGTCGTTATTGACAACAACACCATTGTGCATAATTGGCCCAGTGATGCGGGAAGTGCCACATATCTTTTTAACATTTTTATAAACGTTCTGGTCCATCTGAATACCCTTCAGCTTGTCTTCCAATTGTCGGGTACGATTGTTTTGGATTCTCTGTTTTATCAGTGTACCAATATTGTGAATAATGGATCGCAATAATGGCTCCCTTTGCGTAAAGCGGTGACGATATCTCATTCTGCAGAGCTTTTTACGCTCCCGGATGAGATGAAGAGTGATGTCGTCATGGGGAATCTGATAGGTCTTTTCAAGTTTATACTTCGGGACATGAGTCTCCGAAGTTTCAACTAGAATCTCGTGAAGTCGTTTTGCAGCGTTGTTTATCTCAACCGTCGTTAGGTTCCTGTCAGTGGGAAGAGAGAAGTGGTGGAGTTTATCGTTCAATGTAATATTGAAGTTGTCCCAATTTGTCCGCCCATAATCGGGTATGTATCTGATGTGAGCCCGGGATGCTCGATAGCCGCGAATGAATGTGGTCACAGCATTGTGGTCAGATACACCCGCTGAAACTTGAGGAGGAGTGATTTGTGGAAGTAAGTCTTTGGACACAATAAATATGTCCAGAATTGAGTTACCTCGAGTACCGACAGTAGGTGCGACTATTTCGCAGTTGAGGGCATACATATTTGCGGTGTACCATTGGTACAGTTTTGTGCCATTTGGGCAAGAGACAGAGTTGTTCCAGTGGGGATGTCTGGAGTTAAAATCGCCGCCTATGATGAAGGGTGTATGCCCCGAGGTCCTTATTAGTTTGCCGATATCTTCGGGGTTAATGGGGCCATTATTGGTTTTATGCGAGTGGTATACGGAGTATATATTCACTCTACCATTACTAGCCAGATGCAGTTCAACTCCAGATACCTCTATGGAGTCTAGGTGTGGGAGGTCAATAGGTTCATGGCGAAGTCCGCTATTAACCAGTATACAAGTTCCACCTCCGTTGATGGTGGGACCGCCAGTGAGGGTACGATCTCTTCGAATCATGGAGAAGTTTGGGAATACGGGACGGTGACATGGATGCAACCTAGTTTCGGTTACAAGTACCACGTCCGCCCGGCTTTCCTTTATGAAGTCAGAAACTATCATACGCTTGGAATGCGAAACAAGGGAGTTGACATTTAAGAGGATAACTTTAATTTTGGAATCCATTGTGGAGGGTATGTCTTGCATATGCAGTGAAAAGGAGGGCCTCCCTCTCTGCCTCGGTTGATAGTTTCTCATATCGGGGTCGGATATCCTCAATTAAGCGGGAGAAACTAAGTAGTTTCTCGAGCATTGAAGATTGCCCCCTCGGAGGCTTTTGCACCACCGCTTGAATTTGAGGCGTCGTGTTGGCCTTTACCGGGGCTCGCTTAGGGGCTTGAATATGTTTTTGGGGGGTGGGAGTTGGAAGGGTTTTTGTATCCCTTGCCTGCTGACCCCTAAGCATGTCGGCAAATGTGAATCCATTTTGGATGAGGTTTTGTGTGGCCTGTTTTCCGAAGTCTGACTTGGCTGTTTGCTTAGCTCGAGTCTCCTTGGATCTTAGTTTAATTTCCTTATATTTAGGACAATTTCTATAACTGGCCGGATGCCCTTTGTTCCCGCAGTTGCAGCAAGTTGGCAGTGTTGTTTCATCCTGGACATTTGTTGCGGGATCGTATTTCGCTAGCGGAAGTTCGCACTTGCCAATATCGTGGGGTTTTCCGCAACGAACGCAACGGCGACCCATGTTGCAGTTTCGGGAGACATGCCCGAAACGTTGGCAACGTCTGCATTGAGGTATTTCTCTGTTATGAAATACCTCGAAGACAACTTGCTGATGCAAAGTTGGAAGCGACTTTGTCCGTATTATGGAATCTATGTCGGTTCCTGGGGCAAGGAGAAGCTGCCATATGTTCAGCTTGGTGTATCTTTGCGGTCTGATGTTCACAAACCGCTGTGGGGGAGAGAATTTTTTGACGTCAATGAATTTGACGTTAGGAAATGTTGCCTCAAGAGCAGTTACGATGTCGTCCTTTTCCCAAGAGGCAGCGACTCGTTTTAAAAGGATTGTCCTCGACTTTTCGTCGGCCGGAGTAAAGGTGTAATAATTCACCTCCTTGGCCTTGAGATTGTCGTTAACCGTGCGATAGGTTTCCCTATCGTAGGCTATGATTTTGTTTAGGGATGGGCTTAAGGTCTTTGCCTTAAAGTTAGAAATCCCTAGCCGGTTCATATCACCGACGAAATTTTTTAAATTGAGGTCTCGTGCAAAGACCCCGGGTTGCTGTTTCTTCTTAGAAACAGGTGGGCGGTCCCCGACCTCTGGCTGAACAGTGTTGGGAACACCAGCAGCCTTTGGTTTTGGGTTAACTAATGGAGTTGGTCGTGGTGGGCAAGGCTGCTGCGGAGGTACGACCCTGACATGAGTTGGTGTTATCGCGGGGTTCGACAACAGTTTGGGGTGCGGCGTTGGCGGGGAGCCGGTGGCCGCACGCTTATTGGAAGGTCCTCCTTCGCAGTTTATTATGGGAAGCGGTGTTTTCCGCTTAGGGGCTCTAGACGAGTTTGGGGTGGGGGTGCGCGAGTCACCGTCATCCATTGTTTCGTCGGAACTCTCAGCGAGACTCTCCAACTCGGGCTCGCGCTCCGATTCCGAATCAGAAGCCTCCGAACTGGCACTGGACGGGGATGCGGGTGGTGCTGCTACCAGTCGCGACAATTTATCTCTCAAGACAGCGTTCTCTGCCTTGAGAGCCTCGAGGTCCTCCCTTAATCTTTTTATGAGAGCCATCATGCCCTGATCGGGCTGATGGCCCACACCACGAGAAGAGTAGGTGTCCATCTATTTCGATGTTGCCACCATCGAGCACTAAAAAAGGAAACAAGAAACGCGTGGGGCGAGGGGAAAAGAAAAGAGGAACAACAAAAACCAAGAAGGGAAACAAACAGACCTAATCAACCTAAAACAAACAAAAATAGTAAAATATAAATTTAGAAAATATAAATTAAATTAAGGATAAAACAAATAATAAAATATAAAAGAAGAAATATAGATTAAATTTAAAATTAAATTTAAAATGTCCGAACCAAACGTCCTGTTTCTCGTTCACACTCACTCACAAGTTTATTTTTTTTTTTTTTTTTTTTTTTTTTAACACAAAACTTTTTTAAAGCTCACTGTTAATTTAAAAAAAAAAAAAAAAAAAAAAAAACAATATTTAATTTAAATTTAAATGAACACTGTTTTCCTGAGAAAACAAACTGGCAAATTGTTTGGGCAAAACGATTTGCGTCTTTTTGATTCTCATGAGATTGTATGATTGTGAATAATAATCTATAATCTGAAGATTGAAGTGTTGTGTATGGTCCCACTGCTTCAGCGCCGCGCTCGCCTTTTATTGCCAGCAGCTGTCTCCTCGTTCGCTTGGTTTCGATAAATCACTCGTTTCCTGTTGAGTGATTTGTCGCGACTGGTATACAGCTGTCTGCCATGCTCCTCCTTCTCGAGTGCTTGTGCGCCGACGTCGAGTGCTTGTGCGCTGGTGCCCAGTGGTTGTGTGTCGATGCTGAGTGCTTGTGCGCCGGGAAGTATGCATCGCCAACAATCTGTAAAACAGACAGAGTCGGCCACGCGCCTTCGATGTGATGTCCCGACGTCAGCACCGAGTCCCCGATCAGACGGATCGCTCGTGTTTGTACCCTCTCAAGTAGGTCGAGGGTATGTTTAGGAGCCGAGCTCCAAACATGAGAGCAATATTCGAGCGCGGGTCTAATTTGAGATTTATATAGGAGAAGAAGTTGGGCCGGAGTAAAGTATTTCTTGGCTCTAAAAAGATAACTCAGTTTTCCTGATCTGGCGATACCCGATACGTGTTTATGCCATGATACATTCCCACAGACCGTGACGCCGAGCAATTTCAAACTTTCCCCAGCCACGAGGGCCCGGCCACTCATCATCAGCTGTGGAACCGATGATCCAGTTTTCTTTGTGAATGTTGTATACTGGGTCTTCGTTGCGTTGAAGTCGACAAGATTGGCCTTTCCCCACTGCAGGACTTTACCTAGATCCTGATTCAGAGAGTCAATCTGTCTACATATCAGCTGGTGCGACGTAGATGCACCAATCGACCGATCACTCGAAAAGGAGGAAACAAGCGTACTATCATCCGCAAAACTGAACACTTTGTTATCCGTTGTCTCCAACAAATCATTTATGTTAAGCAAGAACAAGGTTGGAGCCAAAATAGAACCCTGGGGCACCCCCGGATTAACAGGATACAGATCCGAACACTCACCGTCCACAACAACCCGGATCGATCGATTCTCGAGGAAGCTCCTCGTCCAGTCGCAAAGCTGTTGGGAAAGTCCATACGAACGAAGTTTGCTCAGCAATGGCCCGTGCCAGACGCGGTAAAAAGCCTTGGCGATATCTAATGCGACCGCCCTTGACTCACCATGCCGTTCAATCGCAGATGTCCATATATCGGTTATAAGTGTCAAAAGGTCTCCTGTGGACCGCCTGCCACAGAATCCGTATTGACGATCATTCAGAAGACCGTTGCACTCCAAATACTTAACCAACTCTGTATTGGTGACTTTTTCCATTACCTTAGATAAAATAGACAGTAATGCTATCGGACGGTAATTTTGTGGGAAACACTTTTTTCCCGTCTTTGGGATTAGCTGAACTCGAGCGATTTTCCAGCAGACAGGAAAGGTCCTCCGTGCATAAGATAAGCGGAAGAGTCTGCCAAGAACCGGCGATAGTTCTGGAGCACAGTTCTTAAGTACTATTGCTGGTATTCCGTCCGGGCCGGTTGCCTTCCTACAATCCAGTTCACGTAGAATGCGTTGGATAGTGCGCGGACGAAATCTCACATCCCGCATGGAAGACTGTACCGGCGAGATCACAGGTGGCTCCAAAAGGTCGGGATCGAGGTTGGAATTCGCGGAAAATAAATTCGGGAACACATTAGCTTTATCCTTTGGATTCGTGACTAACGTCCGGCTGTCTGTCACCAACGGAGGGAAAGAGGAGGATGCAAAGTTACCGCTGACAGCCCTTGCCATTGACCAGAAGGAGCGCGAACCAGTTGGGCATCGAAGGAGCTTATTGATCACCCTGTCGTTGTGAGCCTTCTTCGCGGTATCAATCGCCTGGTTGCACGCGTTTCTGGTTCTAACAAAATTCGTTCTGTTAACATGGGTGGGATTGGAGCGCCATTGCTTAAAAGCTCTAATTTTTGCCGCTGTAATCAGCTCGCATTTTTTGTCAAACCAAGGTTTATCAGACGAACATCGTTTGATGGAATGCGGAATATACATCTCCATCCCCAGGAGAATAATCTCTGATACCGACTCCGCGCAAGCGTTAACATCGGAATTTCCGAAGCACACCTCCGACCATGGAAAGGATGCGAAGAAATCTCGCATATCGTCCCAGTTAGCAGCCCCATACTTCCATACATGGCGAAGCTGCCTAGGCCGGTTATTCGCTTGGTGTGCAAGTGCTTGCGCGACAGATACCAAGCAGTGATCTGAGTTTCCCAGTGGCGCAGAAACCTCGAGGGTATAAATACTCGGATCGGATGTCAAAAACAGATCCAGGGTGTTCGCATAATCGCCTCGGTCATCCGGTACTCGCGTTGGCCCCCCCACGAGTTGAGTCAAGTTGTGGCTTACAGCAAACATCTCAGCCAGCCTCCCAGCCTCGTCGGTTTTGTTAGAATGTAACAACCAGTCGGAATTGTGCACATTAAAATCGCCAAGGACAATAATTTCAGAAGCTGTGTGGTTGATCTGTATCCAGTCGACGGTATATGAAAGATGTTCGAAAAATGTCACCGGTCGATCGTCATTCGGGGAGCGGTAAAGACAACAAAGAAATTTAACGGAATTCCTCAGCACGACCCTCAACCATACGATGTCCATATTATTGGGTTCCAACGCCTCCATCCTCTGGCAAGCCAGATCCGACCGTGCGAAGATGCAGACTCCGCCCTTAAAACGGAATCTCGAATGTAAGTCGTATCCTGAGGAACGAAGATATGTCGAATCAGTTGACGAATCGACCTGGGTCTCAGTTAGGGCAAGGATATCAGGTTTCGTTGTTTGCAAATATTGGTGGACGGCGTTTACATTAGTATTGGTGAAACCGATGCCCCTGATGTTACAAAATGCCGTCACCAGCCGAGCGTGGGCCGAGCCTCGAGAGCTAGCCCGGTTATGCGATGACGAACCTCTCAAAGTTCCATTATTTATCATGATATCTGCATGATGTTCCCCCTGACATAGTCCCCCCCGGAGATCCGAATGGGAGACTAGTTTACCTCCGGAATTCTTTATATCAGAAGACACCATCATGACTTATCCCCGTGTCAGTCCGGGCCATCAGCCACACATCCGAAACACCGTCGAAGATTTCTCTCGGCGATATCGCGGAATGTACAGCGTGGCGGGGTGGTATCTCACCTTGGGACCGACTACCACCTAACCAACCTTTTCTCGAACCGGTCCATCAGCCAAGCTCCGAAAGATGGCCAGGGATTTCTCCCGACCATTTCACGGAGCCTAAAGCTTGATGGGGTGGTATTTCACCGGGCGCACAGGGCGTTGGGACCCCGGCTACCACTCGGCCTTTAGTCGCCTCTTACGACAAGCTGGCCTAGCTGTGAGTATATTCTAACGCTCTACTCACAGGGCAGGGCTCTCTCCTATTATTTTTAACATTTGCGTTAACGACTTATTAAGCCCACCTCCCGACGCAATTGCGTACGCAGACGATCTTATAATTTATAAAACAGCCCCGAAAATTGAAATCATAAACAGTTTACTGCAACGCGGCTTCAATAAAGTGCAGCGATATTGCGTAGACTGGAAACTTAAGATAAACTTCCAGAAATGTGAAGCTATTCTATTTATAACCCCGTTGCATGAAGCCACAAATGATATAAGAAAAAACTGGCGAAAGTTAGTTGTCATGGGACGGCATGAACACAAACTGGAAACCAAGAGTGTGGTTAAATACCTCGGTATTTGGCTTGATCACTACCTGTATTTTAACAGACATGTGGAGGTAGCTTTGGTCAAGGCCAAGAAAACATTTGTTATGACGAGGAGACAATTTCACAGTAGCCAACTTGATAGCAGGGTAAAAGTTATATGCTATATGGCCCTAATCAGGCCCATGATTATATATGGATGCCCAGTGTGGTTCAATATAAATCAAAATATGATGGAAACGATTCGGGTGTTCAAAATATAATGTCTTAGAACTTGTCTCAGATTATATCGAACACCTGAATCTTGCCACAAAAGGTATTATCCAAATGCGACCTTATATAACGAAGCCTACATAAACAGGGTGGGTCATTTAATGATCAAATTAATCAGAGGATATATTGCGAGAGGGGCTCCTCGATAGTATAGTGGTTAGTATACCCGCCTGTCACCCGGGAGACCGGGGTTCGATTCCCCGTCGGGGAGCCCCTGGCGCAAGACTAATGACCTTGCCCAGAAAAAATGAATCATTATGGAAAATTTAACAAGCCCCAGGACTTGCTAAATAAGGCCAAGACCGGTTCCTGGTTGTAGTGCCGATGATGATGATATTGCGAGAGCAATAGTTCCGCCCAATGACCAAATTTTCGGAGGCTATTATATAAATACTTTGTATTTCTAGAGGGTGCGCCGCAATGGCTTTGTTCCACCAGAGGCGGTCCTCGAATTTGATATGAAGGGTCTTATACACGATGAATCCGGAGTTCCGCTGATTGATCATGTAGGTAGATCTTCCGAAGACGGGCGATTGTGCTACGATTGAAAAGTCACGCGCACCGAAGAAGAGCTTTTGCGCTTCAATAGAGCTATTTCCCAGAGAGACCGGGATGACATTATTAAACAGCACCAACGGTTTTGGTAGTTGAATGGCAAAAAAAGACCTATGTACCAAAGTCGGTAAAGTAACTCCAACAACCAGCTCACATAGATTTAGCTTTTCTAGGATTAGGGTAGAGTAAGATTTAAGTTATATTAAATTAGGTTTTTAAGCAATTAAAAAAAAATTATTATATATGTTATATATAGATGTAAGTTAATTTTAAGTTAAAAAAAATTGACAACGTTTTTTTAGATTTTCTTTGTTATTAAAATAAACATAATTAAAAAACAAATAATATACTCTCGTCGTAAGGAAAATTGTACAATAGACATGTCAATTTTAGCTTAGAGCGTCTGCGTAGGACCAGTAGGTTATAACATAAGAGAATTAAGCTAGAATTTAATCATTTTTGGTCTAGCCTGTAATTTAGAATCTAAGAAAAAAACGGAAATAAAAAATGTTGAAAAATAAAAACAAAACATCATAGATTGCAGCAAGTAAGTTTGAATTGTAAACGATGAAAAAAATACGATCTTATGATGTTGCCAACGCAACATGGAAATATAGGGTTATTTTATAGGGACTTGACAACTTTGAATTTACTTTGTGAACGCACCCTTTCACTAATCATCGAACTGTCACTGTCAATTTATTTAGTAAACTCAACATTTTCATCACGGTTAAGTACACGAACGAACAACGTCTGTAAATTAACTACCGAAATTTGGAGTCGGTGACCGCAACTTTAAGAGTGTTAACTCCAATTTTCGGTCGTAATTCATGCCCTAGTACACAGGCAATAACAAGTTTAGTGCACAAATTTGAGTATACATATTCGTTGTGTGATGTTGCCGTGCCGGTGAGACAACGGGTTGGTCGAAGTGTCGAAAATATCGCTGCCGTTCAGATATCCGTAGCAAACGATCCAAATCAGTCAATTCTATGGCGTTCTCAAGAATGGCGAATTTTGCGTAAAAATCTTGGTTTACACCCATACAAGATCAAGCTGACTCAAGAATTGAAGCCGATGGACCATTTGAAGCGACGTAAGTTCTCCGATTGGGCTCTGGAAAAAAAGCTGCCAAGTCCCTATTGGAAAACCCTATACATAGGCATAACTTTCAATTGCCGTCGGTAAATGCATTTTCTATAAGAGCAGTCGCCAATTGTATTAAGAAGATAATGGATGACAAGGCGGAACCCAAAAAGACGTGTATATGCAAAAAATGCTGTTTTTTTCCGTCTTTGTCACCTCCCGCTACTCATCACCATCAAAGTGCAAGTGAGAAAGAACCTACGATCTACGTTCTGGGATGTATTCCATTGATCAACGAAAAAGAAAACAGCAGCTGAATTTTTGCTCTCCGGTGCTTCTCCCACTGATTATGGTTGGCAAGATATCAGTGGGGAAGGTAATGGCAAGGGAAAGATCTGCTAGACGATGGACTAGGTCAACGGTAATGATGTTGGTCCGGTTGCAGCAGTTCTTGGACATGGACAATCTGCGGAACTTTAAGGTCAGTGGACGAGATGCATCTTCAAGGCCATGGTTTCAACTAGCTTCACTGGAAAGGGAAGGCCAAAACGAAGGCGCTCGCCACCAGTCCACCAAGGGTTGAAGACCAAGTTCTATGCACAGCGCACTAAACAAGAAAACAATTAAATAAAGTTAAGTTAATTACTTCGAAGTTGTTTTTTTTTTTTTTTTGTTCTGTGCATTATCGTAAATTAGTGCATACACTCTTAGTGTCCAATAGAAGTTTTGCTAGTTTCTGCGCGAAAGATATGAGAACTTTCTATCACGCATATGAAAAATATTTTCATATATAGGTACGTTATAATTAAAAAAAGATACTCGGCTTAGTCGGGTTAGTGAAGTGGTGAACGTTAGGGTTCCCACAGGCCAATAAATACTTAGATAAAGTGAAATCAAATAACAAAAAAGGCAAAAAGACGATGAGCCTATTACGTTCTTTGTATTAGGTGCATATAGTGTGCTATACCACATTTTTGCCCTTTGTTGGCATTATTTGACAGTATTAAAAAACACAAACATTTTTTTTGTTTTATCGCTCTGTACAAAATTCAGCGAGAATAATTTTTGCGTAAATTTTTGTTTCTGCGATCCGATCTGAATACAAAAATCAACAAATGTTTGTACCAAATTATTGTTTCTTAAAAAAATAAAAAGAAAGAAAAATAAAGAAACAGGGGGAAGGACCTATTAATAAGAGGGTCTCTTGTGCTGACTTGGTAAAAACAGTTTCAGACAGAGTACAAGTACGTGCGATGTAGCATATTATATATTTCAGTTTTTTATCCATCTTCAAAGAGCCATCCATTTCAAGGTGAAACCGTGCTCGGAAATGTTTCTGCATATTTTCATAAAAACCAATAAATATATATCTACTTGAACCGCGACAAACTACAACTTAGAAACAGTGTTCTTATTCTTTTAATTATTTTTCAAAATATTAAAAAGACTAAATTATCATTCGTTTGATTTAACCAGAGGAAAGGGCGTGTGTGTTCCTTTTGTAAACTCAACGTTTAATAAAATTTATCATAACCATCTATTAAACGCAATAAATAATATAGATGACAGCGTACATCAGAAGAATATATAAATATAGATATTTTCGAAAATAACAAGACCTAAAATAAAATTAATAAACTTGATATTATGTACTGAACGAGGAACGTCCCGGCTAGAAATATATTGGAGCCCCAAGATAATTTTTTGTTGTCTTCGTACAAGTATTTCTTAAAACTTACCCCCTAAATCCCTAAATACCATAGAAGGCAGAATTATCATCGTGTCGAGTCTGAAGGCAAGTCCGACACAAGCGTAAAAGTAATCATCTGGAATTTCCCATTCACCGCGACATTCGTCATGGTCAAAGCGTCTTTGACCACCTCTTTGCGATTCTTCGCGCACCATTTTGAACTTCTTACACGGTATTACCTTCAGTTGGTATCTTTTAATCACTGTCTAAACTCACAATGAATATTTACAATTATTTATCCAACGATCCGATCATACATCACGACTAGAGCACGGACAACATATTATCGAGTGATTCCCATGGAACTAATTCTGCTGCGTTGCGCGATTTAATTGGGGGACCGAAAACGTTTTTCTTTCAAGACTATAGACAAACGTGGAGAAGAGAAGACGACAACAAGAAAATAAATATACAGAAACGCAAAATCTGTAAATATCTGAAAAACTGTGTGGCACATGAAAACTTACAACAAATCCGGTGTTCAAAAGTCGCCCCTAACGTGTTATTGTACCGGATGAAGATTTAGAACTAAGCAAATGCAGCCCTAAGAGAATAGTGATTTGCGTAGTTTATGTAATTTTGAAATTCCAAATGTTGGGATGGCCGATATATTTAGAACTGCACTCATGCTAATAGACTTCATCGATGATAGTCGAATTGAATATATGAATTTACATTTTTTAATTAGGTCAACAATGGAATAGGTGTACCTTAGATATGGAGTACTCGTATGCATATACTATATATTTACATTCTGGCTACACAATTAATAGTAAGGTCTAACTTAGTTCAAGAAGTATTGTAACCCTGTGGTACAATAAAACATCTGTCAGTGCTGGAAATAGTGGTGTGTTGATAGTTTAAGCTTGACGATGATTTCGCGATATCTAGGGATATCATTATACTCGTAGTCCTATATCAATAAAGCTTATTTTATTTGTTGTTTGCTTTGCAAGTTGAGTGTCAAAATGTTATTCAAATACAAATATTGATCATGAAACCACAATGCCAGAATCATCTGCTACTGCCAAGCATTGGAAAACCGCTGGATGGCGGTCACCTGACGAATACAGGAGATCATTAAAATATTGGAACGTTTATTTATTTGTAACTATGATGAACAGCTGACACTACACAAAACGAGTTAAGTAATAGCTATCGTCAGGAAAGCAGCATACTACACTTTCATCTAAAAAAATAATTCTTGTTCAACCTTCCGATACGAAATGGGTTAAAGGAGGACATTTAGAGAAATCGAGAGATGAGATGCATTAAAACTGGTATTCAGCCATATATTGTATATTAATTAATGGAACGCTGTTTAATCTTTTGCGTGCAAGCAAATTTAATAAGTCCCACCACATTAAAATGTTTATATTCATAGAAGAGTCCACCGAAAGTGATAAAGAAGGATATTCCCAATAAGTCGAATCGGGGATTCAAATAACGCGAAATGCTATTTGCCCGAATGATAAGATAGGTGGAGATTCTAAATATACGGCATATCGGCTCCCATAAATTGTATCAGAAAACCATAGGTCAGAGACTCCGGCTTATTGAGGCGGGAGGTAGCAAGAACACAGTTGTTGTAACAATGTGGTGACTCTACAAGTCTCGTCCACAAGTTCAGTGAACACCAAAGTCTTCGCTCAACAAAAAAAAAAAAAAAAACTTCTCAATTTATCCTTCACAGATACGCATTACACATTATGCGAAACAAAACTATAGGAGCAAACAAAGAACAAAACAAAACAAAAACACTGCATTATCAGAAAAAACACTCAACTGTTAATGAAAATACCATTCTCAAGAGGAACATCGGAAAAGTGTGACTACCCGAACTAATCCTTCTCGTTCGACGACCATGCATGCGACGACACTTGCGTTTAATTTTAGTTTTAATTTTAGTGAGGGCAGAACCCCCATTTACGGCGCAAAACTAATAACCTTGCCCGTAAAAAAAAATTATTATGGAAAATTTAACAAGCCTCGAAACTTGCTAAATAAGGCCAAGACCGGATCCCGATTGTAGTGCCGATAATGATGATGATGAACCCCCATTTATTCGGTTTAAGAATAAGTTGCACATAAAAAAACCAATTTAAAACGATGGTACATGAATATAATTGTAAAAAGAAACAATTAATAACATTTTACATATTATAATATAAAGGGGGGTGGGAGCGAATATACAGGGCAAAGTCTCTGCTTTCAACCCGGCGAAGGCTGTTCAATCCAAGTTAACATGCAGTCTCCACGTAACACCCCTGGATAGCTACCTTGGCACTCTCCAAGTAGTGAACCAATTCCTGAGAAAGGTTGGCGCACGGCTAATAACCGTAAAAACGAATTATTATGGACAATTTAACAACTCTCGGATATGGACCGGACATCGGTGGAGACACTTGTTAAATAAGCCCAAGACCGGATCCCGGTATAATATATATATATATATATATATATATATATATATATATATATATATATATATATATATATATATATATATATATATATATATATATATAGATATATTATATAAATATATATATATATATGTATATATATATATATATATACATATATAAATATATATATTTATATATATATACCAGGTGTACCAGTGTGAAGTGAGCGTCAAGATACAAATATATCAATAAGGAACGTTTGTTGTGAACGAGCCCTTATATTTCTTTTATTTGGTTGCTCTGACATCTGTCAAACATATTTAGTATGCATGAAGTCATTGTACAAACATCTTCTTTTTTTGTAGCAGAAAATGATGATTTGCGGAAAGAATCGATTTTTTGTTTTCATTTGAAGAAAAGTGCTGAAGAGTCGCATCGAATGCTTGTCGAGGCTTATGGTGAGCAGATAATGATTTTGATGTGCGAAATGAAGAACATGGAAGACCACCAAAAAAGTTTGAAGACGCCGAATTGCAAGCAATATTGGATCAAGATGACACTTTGAGTCAAAAACAAATGGCACAAATGTTAAATGTTGCACAACAAACAATTTCTGACCGTTTAAAAGCTATGGGAAAGATCCAAAGGCGTGGAAACTGGGTGCCACATGAATTGAATGACAGGCAGATGAAAAAGCGAAACACTACACGTGAAACGTTGCTTCTACGACACGAAAGGAAGTCAGTATTGCATCGAATTGTGACTGGTGATAAAAAATGGATTTATTTTAAAAATCCTAAACGCAAAAATCATGGGTACATCCAGGAGAAGCGTCAACATCGACTGCAAAGCCTGATCGGCTCGGAAACAAGACCACTACACACTCTGTGTGGACCAGAAGGGGGTGGTCTATCATGGACTTCTAAATCCTGGCGAAACTGTTGATGCGCAACGCTACCGACAACAAATGATCAATTTGAACCATGTATTGATCGAAAAACGAGCAGAATGGGCCACATGGCACGGAAAGGTAATTTTGTTGCATGATAATGCTCCGAGTCATACAGCAAAACCCGTCAAAGAAACAATAAAAGCTCTCGGCTGGGAAGTGTTACCCCACCCGCCATATTCACCAGACTCATTGATGGGATTTTCAATTCCTACGAAGAAGTCGAAAATTAGCATTTCGAATGGTTCGCCTCAAAAGACGACCAGTTTTATTGGCGTGGTATTCACAAATTGCCCGAGAGGTGGTCGAAATGTGTAGAAAGCAATGGCCAATACTCCGAATAAAATGTTTTTTACTTTAAAAAAACAAGATTTTTACTTGAAAAAATCATACCGGTACACTTGGTATATATATATATATATACATATACATATATATATATACATATATATATAAATATTTATATATATATATATATATATATATATATATACTTATTTATATATACCCGATGTATGCATACTTTTTTTAACTAAGAGATGCCGCCAGCGAAAAGTACGTAGCGTATTAATTTGACACATACGTCATTTTGTTCGTCTCAGATTTAACTACACACTGACCCAAGTTCAGTCCATCAAAAACTAGCATCTTTGTTTTATCGTTCAGTGATCATGTCGAGTTTTATGCCTAAAAAAGAACATTTGCGGCGCGCATTGCTTTTCTTATTTAATCAAAAGAAAAAGTCTGTTGAAAGTCATCGTTTGCTGGTAGATACATAGGTAGGTAATATGGTAAAGACGCTCCATCAATTAGAACATGTGAGACATGGTTTCGACAATTTAAAAGTGGTGATTTCAAGGTGAAACACAGTGAGCGCTCAGGTAAACCACAAAAATCTGAAGACGAGCAATTGCAGGAGTTATTGGATGATGACCCAAGTCAAACTCAACGGTAATTAGCAGAAGAATTACATGTGTCACAAGAAACAATCAGCAGACGTTTACGAGCAATGGGGAAGATCAATACCAGTTGTATGCATACGTTTTCTCCGGTTTAACTAAGAGATGACGCCAGCGGAAAGTATGCAGCACACAGCAAAACTAGTGAAAAACACCCTGAAATCGTTTGGATGGGACATTCTTCTACACCCGCCGTTCACCCCAGACTTGGCGCAATCTGACCATCACCTCCTCGCATTAATGAGACACGTGCGCACAGAGCAGCACTTCAGCGATTTCGAGGAACTTGGAAAATGGCTCGACGAATGGTTTGCCGAGAATGACAGTTTTTCTGGCATGCTATTCATAAATTACCTGAAAGATGGGCGAAATGTGTAGAAGCCGATAGCCAATATTATGAATAAAAAAAATTAATTTCCCTAGAAAATTAGTATATATATACATATAAATATATATGTATATATATATATATATATATATGTATTAATATATATGTGTATATATAAATAAATAAATATATATATATATATATATATATATATATATATATATATATATATATATATATGTGTATGTATATCATCATCATCATCATCATCATCGGCACTACAACCGGGAAACGGTCCCGGCCCCATTTAGCAAATCCTGGGGCTTGTTAAATTTTCCATAATGACCCGCTTTTTCCGGGCAAGGTCATCAGTCTTGCGCCAGAGGCTTGTAGCGGTTCTCTAATACATTCCCAAAGAACCGCCCATCCTCTTAAATGAACCACCTTCCAAACCCACCATACCTACCTGCAATTTTGGGCAGCGTAAGCTACCCTTCATTCTCTTTCACCTGAAAGTTAAATCTCATTAAGGCATGCATCACGTTGAATTTTTCCGTTTATGAACCGTACCATATCTCCACCGGCTCGGCTTGTCAGCAATTATAATAGATAAATACTAGCTGGCCAGCGTAATTGTTGACATAGCCGAAGCCGATGGTTTCTTGCTACGGTTCATATCCATTTATTGCCCCAGTCCCGAGGTTCGCAACACTTGCGACCAATTTCCTTTGTCGGTTATCTACCGATCATGGGATTTGGGCACTAATATGATTGACGTTAGACAATCATAACCCAAATCATGCTAACGATGCTCCGGCCTGTAAAACAAACAATAGCTACCATAGCCTAGGTCATAGGCGAGCAAACCATCGGTTTGCTTACCGCCACGAAAACTCAATAGCCTACAAAGGCATTAGCATGAACGCCTAAGTAAACACGATGTGCATATCATCGTGACCCTTGAAATAGCGTTTTTGTGTATCTTGAAGCAAAAACCTATTTCGTTCTCAGGCGCAGGTCATCAAAGATTTATGGCCCTCGAAATAGCGTTTCTGTTTATTTAAGACACAACTTATTTCTTCCTTCGGCGATTTTTCGCCATCGCTTATCTCACCGACGCCTGCAGCTCCCAATACCAATTCATTACACCAGTCCATGTTTATTTAGGACCAGGAACCTATTTCTCCCTTCGGCGACTTCGCTATCGCGTATCTCATAATGCCTGCTATTCATTACATGTGAATTTACACTTTGAGTCAGATTGCAACCCCCAAGCTGAGCACACCGGCCGAGCGTTTCAACGCGCCTGAGTTGTCGTACGCGAGTCCACCGCATGTTAAATTCGTTATTTTTAATTCAGAACCGGTTAAAACTAATGCCCAAACAATGCGTTTATATCGCACTGATTGTTGTGTTGCTATTTAATAAATAAGTGCGATTGACGTTTACTTACAAACAACCAAAGTGTTAGACTTTACCGAATACAAATTGCCGATTATTTAAGACGTGCGTTTAACATTTACATCAAAGGAACAATAGAAAAAAAAGATCATTCAACAGAATAACAACATCCGAGTTTTAATTGATCATCATTCTGCAGTGCACAGTGTCCTGGAACCCGAGTGTGGAGTTCAGTGTTCATCGGCTCAGTATTCGTTGGAATTCTGTGTTTCTTTTACCTTCTCATTCTTCGGGTGATAATTGACTGTGAACAATCAGTGGTGTTTTGATGGACCCCGCATCCTTGCTGATGCCATCACCAAAACTACCCACAGGCTCCCCGACGGGGAATCGAACCCCGGTCTCCCACGTGACAGGCGGGCGTACAATCAATCAAAGATTTCGAAATAAAACACTATCAGCTCAGATGCGTAGGGTTATATCACCAGTATACAACCGACACGTTTGCGGCCTTTAGCAATCAAAGATTTCGAAATGTATGTATATAGTCCGTACAAACACGTACCCGATACGTGCAACGTTTATATAAAAATTTAGCGTAGCCCGTAGAATTTAGAACACCATAAAACGGACGGTTTTAATAAGCGCTTGAAATGCCTAAATCCTGCGAAGTAGAAACCAAAAAAATTTAAATTGCTATTGCAAAATTTAGGTTTCAAAATAAAAATATACGAGTAATAACATTTAAATAATAAAATTATTATAACATATTTTCATGATCGCACTGTGCCAGACACCTTTACCTTTTGTCCGGAGCTGAGCTTGGCTTCGGAGGTACGAATCGATTATTAAAAATCCAAAGCGAAAAGAGACAAATTCTCAAGGAGCAGGATTGACAGAATCACAGTTGTTCATATCGAGGGAGATTAACGAGAATCCACATTCATTCCATCTATAACATCAGACAATATTTGAAGTCATATTCGAATATTATTTATGACGAGAATAGTAAAAACGGTACGGAAATTGAACTTAAACGTAAAAAGAAATCACGAAATCATAAAGAAGAGAAATCATATCACTGAAAAGGAGTAACCTTCGCTTATGTTTGTAATATTCCTTTTAATACAAAAAAAAAAAATGTTTTCAAGTAATATTATAGTTGAATTCTCAACAAACGTTATAAATAGCTCTATTTTGAGAAAGGAAAAATCGTTCCAGATTTCCAATTTGGATTTAAAAGAGCGCACAGCACCACGTCGGCTCTCAACATATTTCAAAACCAGGTTTGCGTGCTCGTCTTTAATAAGGAACCCACCATTGCGGTGAGCTTGGACACTGAAAAGGCTTTTGACATAATGTGGATAGAAAATCTTGTCTTTAAATTATTGAACACTGGTCACGGTAAAACACTGTATGGGATAGACCGATAGGAAGGATGGGACCGAAATGGGAAGATAATGTAAGGCTTGACCTTGAAAGTGTACAGGACAGGGAACCGTGAAGTAGCTGAATCAATAAGTTCATGAACTTTCGGCTTCCTATACTATTACATAGTAGTAATAGTAGTGCGAGTAGTAGTGAGATTTCGATTCAGTGGCTGCTGTGACGCTTTCCAGGGAAATATTAACGAGTTTTTGCATAGATTTATAACTATGAACGAGACTTGAGTATACTTATGGCGACGTTAAATTACGCAGCCTTAAAAAAGCGTTACATCGAATTTTTATACCACCATAAAATTCTGAAGCACACTTTCTGAATGGAGTTAGCGAGAGTAGAAAAAGGCTAAACGTCGTTTTTCGGAAGATTCTTATAGCGTCGTTATTGCTCTGGTTACCGATGTTATGAATTGTGAATCCGATTAATGGTAAGTATTAGAGGATGGTAGGCATTGCGTGTAACATCGATAGGAGTAGCTCATACATAAAAACTTGTTCATTCTCATGTCATTGCCATGCGTCGATACCATATGTTACAATAATTTAGTAAATTAAATTAAATTAAATTAATTAGTAAAATAACTCCTTTATTTTTGTGTTAGTGGACAAAACCGCCATATACTACTGCACTCTAAAGACAAAGGAGCAGGTTTTTCAAAGCGAACGACCTCTGAAGAAGGCGAAGAAGATGAAGATGGCCAAATTTGTCGGCAAGATGATGGGAACGGTGTTTTGGAAACGTCTACATCGATTACATGGAACAATGGAATAAGGGAAAAGTAACAAGTGAAGATTGGCCCAACGCTAATAACCTTGCCCGAAAAAAACCAATTATTATGGACAATTTAACAAGTCTCGAATCAGGACCGAATACCGGTGGAGAGACTTGCTAAATAAGGCCAAGACCGGCTCCCGGTTGTAGTGCCGATGATGATGATGATGATGATGAACAACTGAAGATTATTATGCATCGTTATTGCACCAATTGAGCGAAGAAATAAAAAAAAAACAATGTCCTCTTTTGGAAATATTTTTCTAAGGATTATTTGAACAACACTAGCGACAGTGATTACATTAACTGACCAAGAGGAATATCTTCCCTCTAGCGCAAAAGAAATAACAATAATTACTATTCATTCCAATCTGTTTCCTCACACAAACAACGAAAAGTATAGATAAATACGACAAGGCTCATTTCAGGGGGAAGGAAATTTGAGAAAAATGCGTCTTTAATTTGGTGTGAGATAGTACGGAGAAAAGTTGAACATTTGCCCGTAAAGATATCCATAAAGCCACCAGGATATTTGTTTATAGATCTAACCGCAATAAGGTATACTACGAAGTGATTGATATTCTTGTAGTAATGGTATGAAGACGAAGTTCTAATGCCGCCTTTCATTACTATCTTGACGAAATGCTTTCCAACCTCGGGATTACAATGCCAAAGATGTAGTTTCAACCAACTAGATTACAATCAAACAGTTGTATTAAGTAGCAAACGGCCAGAGACGACTAGGGTCGTATTTTGGAATCTATATTAGGCAATAGTCGGTCAGAATAAAATAACTTATTTGTTAATCAATATTTGATTACGGCGCGAGCAGGTGGACCCCAGGGAACACACATAAACGTCAGGGTCAACATATTTGAAAAAGTTAAAGAATTTAAATATCTGGGAACAATACTGACGGCCAGTAACGAAATGTCGCAGGAAATTATCAAAAGACTAAATTCCGGCAACGCTAGTTGGCACACAGTCAGTAAACTGCTGAAATCCAAACTGCTACCACGTAATATAAAGCTCCGTGTTTATAGGACCATAATCATGCCGATTGTTCTATACGGATGCAAAACATGAGTTCTCATAAAACGGGAAAAAACAAATTCTGCGTATTTGAGAATAAAGTTCTAAGGAGTATCTTTGGCGGTAAATATGATGAAGAGTCAGGAGAATGGAGGAAACTCTACAACCACGAATTGGAAGAACTATACCACAAACCTACAATAGTGAGAATGATCAGGCCGCGAAGATTAAGATGGGCCGAACATGTGGCAAGAATGGGCAACAATATGATCGGGCGTAGAATTCTTGATGGTAGGCCAACGAGAAAGAGACCAGTAGAACGGCCGCGACGGAAATGGGAGGACAATGTTAGATTTGACCTTGAGGAGATCGGTTCAGATGGTCAAGTAGGGAAGAAGAGTGCTCAGGTAAGGGAACGATGGCGCAGCCGAGTCAGTGAGGACATGAACTTCCGGGTTCCTATAGGTCAATAAATAATAAATATTAATAGTATATAGTTGATCAATAGACGTTGGTCCTTTCTGAGGAATAATATCAGAAGATACCGGGTACGTGTAGAGAAAAAGGAAGAAAAAAATCTGAAAAACCAGACAAGACAAAAAAAACATTGAATAGAAATGACGTATATGACCTAAAATATGAATATTAATGTATGGGCCGCCAAGGGCCAACGAGATGCCAATTAAACCAGGTTAGAGTTAAAAAAAAATGTTTTTTATAATTTTTCTCTATAGTTTTTGACTCATTTTGTAAAAGCAGATTGTGAAAATTATCTGTAGTTTCGAAGGTACAGTAGAAAATATGACCAACAAACAGGATACTGCTGTACACATATTCGTACGAATAAATGGAAAAAGTTGACTAAAGAAACTAGAACTCGTAGATTCGAAAATATGTAAAATATAATTACAGAGAGGCAAGGGCTACAATAGGAAGCTGGAATGGTGGAATAACAATAAGTTCACAAAAAATTGAAGACATTTATCAAGTCGTTGCTGTAGTTGCACAAGGTATGATACGCGGCCCAAACAACTTTCATTTTTGAAATTGACCTTCAGACTGACACTGGTACAATTTTTTTTTTACATTATCCTTTCGATAATTAAATCATTTACGCGTGTAATCGGTTCCACACAATGTTTATTTAATATCCCCAACCTTAGAACACCCATATTGATATCTCATCGAGAGAATGTATACATTGTACTAAGATCATCGTTATCATTTCTAAAGATAGGGCAACTTTGTATTTGTTACTCAATAGTGCACTTGTACACACACTGACCGTTCTATGTTAGTGATTTGGGCGCTTGCGATAAGAGCCACAACGTAATGTACCATCATATGCAAACAATCCAATTCAGATATGAAGAAGCGCTTCAGAGTACGGATTCGACAAAGATTGTCTCAAAGGAAAACTGTTTACGTTAGCCTAGCCAGATAGATATTTGTGTGAAATTGTTTATAGGCCATCTTATATATATACGAAAAGAGAAAAGGCCAAATCCCGTGCATTTTTGAGATCAAACAGGAAATTCAATGGGCACAGATTCCATAAATGAAGTCAGCGGACGATCATACAGTAGCCCCAGTATACTTTACAATAAATCAATTTTTATTTATTTGTTGAAGGCTACAGGATGACACGAGGCTACGGTAACTCGCATGTTAAGTGTGATAACAATCACCTCACTAAAAGTCAAGCATCATTAAATCACATACGTAAATCACAGAACGTCATATAGTCCTAAACTAATATAGCCCCTGGATCTATAATACAAAAATAATTTAAAATTTTGCGTTTCGTTTCAATTACAATTCCAGAAATGATTAATTGTTATCGAATCTCATTGAAAAACTTTGCATAATCGTGGAAGTTGAAATGCCGAATAATCTGATACTCGTGTATGCATCTCAATATTAAATAGGACATCCATTTCGGAGTAATCGTTAAATGGGTAAACACTTTGGATTCTCGCCAGAGAAAGGTAAGAGACACGGAGTGAAAATAATGACAAAGGTAAGTCTATTGTGAGTGTCAAGGGTATCCCATAGTTGATCGTCAAAGTGATCGTCCAGTCTATTGCCTGTTTTATATACCCAAGAAATCAGTGAATAATAGTGAGCGTCGAGTGTCTCGTAAGCGCTCAGGTCATAAGTTATTATACAAAAACTACATGGATTTAATCATTTAACCTCCTAAGTGACTCGTAATTAGTGGCAATAGTAGTCAGTTGTGGTAGTTAAGTTTGTGGGAGATCGTTTAGGATTTCTCAAAAGAGACTCCGTAATTTCGTATTTTGGCATGGTCCGTCACTTAAATATTTTTCAGGATCTGACAATGTCAGAACGTTAGTAAAGATTCACATTTTTATCAGCATGCAGTTGCGCACAAGCAACGTTTGGAAATTGTAAACAATTTCTAAGAATATTCTGAATCGGTGGTCCCAAGTTTAGGTGTGTGGGATAAAGAAAGTAATGGTGACGAACATGGGCACAGGTTCACTTTCTTCCCAACACTTGTTCCGCCAAAAATTGTTCACCAAAGAAGAATGAATAAATAAAAACGCACTGGAGGTTGTTTGTTGTTTAATGTTTTCTTTAATTTATTACTTATTAATAGCGCACTTCCAATATTAAGTTCATCTTATTTGTATCTTTAAAAACGTCTATCGATTTTGTTAATTATCAACCATTTCGCAGGATCACTTTCCTTTTTGATATTGTTTATAAATTAAAAATCACAATCATCGACTTCTTTACGTTTTTTTATAAATATTATTTAACAAGTTCTGGTTTGAAAGATTGGTTCACAGGATCACTGACTTTATTAATATTGTTGGTAAATTAAAAATCACAATCATCGACTTCTCTATTGTCTTTTGAAATTATTACATACTTTCACAGCAGACCAACCGGGGGAGAAATTCGATTAAGCAGCACAGCACTGGTAGTGGAAATTCACGTAAATCAGAAACAAAGCCTCAGGACTTGCTAAATAATGCCAAGACCGGTTCCCGGTTGTAGTGCCGATGATGATGATGATGATTATCGTTCGTACTCGCTTAGAGATGGTATTCGATTTTTGAGTTGTGTGTGCGCACACTTCGGGGGATGAAATTCGACTGACTGGTCCTAGCCAACGATCAACCAATCCAGATCGCGCTCTCATCTGCATTCTCTCATTTCACCCGCCCATCGTGGTGAATAAACTCGTGTGGGTTAATTCAATAGTCAATTGACTAAGAGAGAATGTGAGAACCGAAACGAAAAGCGCTATGATCGCGGGGATGATTTTGCTTTTGGCGTGCAACGAACGCAAAACCAATGGTGACCGAATGACCCAATTTGGTATTGGATTGATCTCAGAGTGCAATGCACTCTGAGATGGGGAAATGGAATAGAATGAAAAGTATTTTGTGCTATTCACCCGACTAAAAAGTTTATTGATGCCCAGCGATTAGCCCTGTCTGGGGGAGGTCAAAGGACGCTGCGATGGCTTGGGATAATATCTGGTGAGAGAAAAAGAATTAAAACTGGTCGATATTACCCAAGCGGTTTCGCGATGATGCAACAGCATCGTTTGCCCAGATTTTGCTGTTGCTAACCACACATAAAATTGTGATTTCCGGTGGAAATCTCATGTGGTTTATGATTTAATGTTGCCGAATGGCAAGAAAGGGCTGAATTCAATTATGCATTATCTGCATTATCTATAATGAATTCAGGTTATGCGTCCTTTTGGGGTATACCTTTTGCAGGTGAAATTGGTCGACGGAAGGGATTGGGGTTGATGTGTTGGGCGGTTAGTGGGCGAAAATGGGTTGTAATTGTAAGTTGATTCTCCACGAAATACAGAGAACCCCCACAGGTGCACTTACTCCTTATTTAGGCCAAATAATCGTCCCTTCAGGTATTGCGTGCTACAGTAGATAAATTTGAGGTTAAATATTCACTATTGCGTGTTCCTGTACCAGTAAGACTCCGCAGTTGAAAATGAACCAAACCAGTCGATTCCACATGGTTCATAAGAATTGGGAATGCTCGAACGCATTGTGGCGAATTTTGCATAAACATCTGCACCTTTACCCTTAATAGATCAAATTGGATTAAGAACTGAAGCTTGTTGATAATTTGAAACGCCGAAGCTTCTCCGATTCGGCTTTACAAAAGTTTGGAGAAGATCCTGAAGTTCATCGAAAACTCACCTTCAGCAATGAAGCTCATTTTTGTTTTAATGGGCTGCTACAAACCTGTGTGTACTTCAAGACACTCCATTGCATCTACAAAAAGTGACCGTCTGGAGTGGTTGAACCATATTTTACGCCGTGAAAATGATCGTCATATTACGGTCAATCAAGGTGCCATATTCGAAAACTATTTTTGGCCACAATTGAATGAACATGACATCATATCTTATGAGTAGGGCATTCGAATATATCACAGCTAAGCCGGCTTGTGATAAAAGACGACTAAAGGCCTAGTGGTAGGTGGGGTCCCAACGCCCTGTCGTCCGATGAAATACCAGCCCATCAACCTAAAGGCACCATGCAGAGGTCAAGAGGAATCCCTGGCCATCTTTCGGAGCTTGGCTGATGGAGCGGTTCGAAAAAGGTTGGTTTAGGTGGTAGTTGGTCCCAAGGGAGACACCACCCGGTTACGCTGTACATTCCGGGATATCATCGGGAGAAATCTTCGACTATGTTTCGGATCTATGGTCGATGGCCTGGACTGACTCGGAGATAAGTCACAATGGTGCCTTCTGAGATAAAGGATTCCGGAGGTTAAAGAGTTTCCCATTCGGATCTCCGGGGAGAACTATGTCAGGTGGAACATCATGCACAAATTTTGATAAATAACCGAACTTTAAGAAATTCGTCATCGCGTACTCGGGTTCTTTTCGAAACTCTATCACCGTTCGACTGATAACGGCATTTTGAAACATCAGGAGCATTGGTTTCACCAATACGAATGTAAACGCCGTCCACAAACAGCGAAACCTGGTATCCTTACCCTAACTGACACCCAGGTCGATTCGTCAAATTATTCGACATATCTTCGTTACTCAGTATACGAATTACATTTGTGATCCTGTTTTAAGGGTGGTTTACCGATCTCCGAATGACGAGCGACCGGCGACATTTTTCGAGCATCTTGCACTTACCGTCGAATGGATACAGATCAACCACTTGGATTCTGAAATTGTCGTTCTAGGGGATATGTTTGCTGATAGCCGCAATTTGATTCGGCTCGTGGAGGGACTGCCAGATACGCGAGGTGATTATGTGAACACCCTGGACCTGTTTGACATCCGAGCCGAGTATTTCTACCGTGGAGGTTGTTGCGCCACTGGGGAACTCAGATCGCTGCTTGGTGTCGGTCGCGCAACCACTTGCATTTCAAGCGAATAATCGACCTTAGCGCTTCGCTAACTGGGACGTTTTGCGAGATTTCTTCGCATCCTTTCCGTGGACGGAGGTGTGCTTTGTAAACTCCGATGTTAACGGATGTGCGGAGTCGGTCACAGAGATTATTATTCTTGGGATGTAGATTTACATTCCGCATTCTATCAAGCGATCAACTCATCTGATAAGCCTTGGCTTGAAAAAAAAAAATGCGAGCAGATTACAACGGCCACAATAGAGCTTTTAAACAATGGCGCTCTAATCCCACTGATATTAATAGAACGAATTTTGTTAGAACCAGAAAGGCATGCAACCAGGCGATTGATACCTTGAAGATGGCTTACAACGACAGAGTGACCAATAAACTCCTTGAGTTTATCAACTGGTTCTTGTGCCTTCAGGTCAATGGCAAGGACTGTCAGCAATACCTTCCCTTCCTCCTCTTTTCGGCCGTTAGTGGAGGGCAGCGGGACACTAGTCACAAATTCAAAAGATATAGCCAATGTGTTCACAAATTTAATTTCCCCGAATTCAAACCTGGGTGCCGACCTGTGATCGCACCCGTACGGTCTTCGATGAGGTGAGGTTGCGCTCACGTACTATTCAACGCATTCTACGTGGACTGGACTGTAAGAAGACAACCAGACGGGCGGAATTACAGGAGTACCATAGTCCTTGAGAATTATGCTTCAGAACTATCGCCGGTTCTTGTCAGGCTCTTCCGCTTATCTTATACACAGAGGACATAATCTATCCGCTCGAAAATCGCTCGAGTTCAGCCAATCCCAAAGAAGGGGAATAGTGTCTCACACAATTATACCGTTACTGTCTGTGTTGTCTAAGGTGATGGAAAAAGTCATCAATGCCGAGTTAATGAAGTATATAGAATGCAACGGACTTCTGAATTATGAACATGGATTCCGTGGCTAGCGGTCTACGGGAGACCTTTTGATCCCTATAACCGATATATGAACATCTGCGACTGGGGGGCATGGTGAGTCAAGGACGGTCGCATTGGATATCTCCAAGGCTTTTGACCGCGTCTGGCACGGGCATTGCTGAGCAAGCTTCGTTCATACGGCCTTTTCCAGCAGCTACTGGACGTCGAGCTTCCCCGAGGATCGATTGATCCGGGTTTTTGTAGACGGCGAGTGTTCGGATCTGTATCCTGTTAAACCCGGGGTGCCTCAAAGTTATATTTTGGCTCCAACCTTGTTTTTGCTTCACATAAATTATTTATTGGATTCAACGGATAACCGAGTGTTCAGTTTCTTGGATGATAGTACGTTTGTTTCCTCTTTTTCAGTCACCGGAAGACTAGTTCATCGACGTCGCACCAGCTGATATGTAGACAGATCGACTCCCTGAATCGGGATCTGGATAAGGTCCAGTAGTGGGGAAATGCCAAGCTTATCCATTTCAATGCAACGAAGACACAATAAAAAACAATCACAAACATAAGTAGATCATCGGTTCCACAGCTGATGTTAAATAGCCAGATCCTCGAATCTGGGGAGAATATGAAATTCTTCGGCGTCACGGTCTGTGGGAATGTATCGTGGAATAAACATGTGTGTGTCATACATCGCCAGGTCCGCCTTTGAAAAATTGAGGTACATTTTTAGAGCTAAGTAATATTTTACTCCGGGCCAACTTTTTCTTCTCCATTAATGCCAAATTAGACCTGCGCTCGAATGTTGCTCACATATTTGGCGCTCCGCTCCTAAGCATAGCCTCAACCTACTTAAGAGCATACAGAGAAGAGCAATCCGCGTGATCCACACAAGCTTATCCATTTCAATGCAACGAAGACACAATAAAAAACATTCACAAACATAAGTAGATCATCGGCCCCACAGCTGATGATGAATGGCCAAACCCTCGAATCTGGGAAAGCTTAGAATTGCTCAGCGTCACGATCTGTGGGAATGTAATGTGACATAAACACGAATATCGCCGGGTCCGTCACAGGAAAACTGAGTTATCTTTTTAGAGCCAAAAATGTTTTACTCCGGATAAACTTCTTCTCCTGTATAATCTAAAATTCGACCCGCCTTCCAATATTGATCCCACGTTTGGAGCTCTGCTCCAAGCATACCCCCGACCTTTTTGAGACCATACAGAGACGAGCGATCCGCCTGATCTGGGACACGGCGTTGACGTTGGGACTATAGTTGCTATCACATCGAAGGCACGTAGCTGATCTCTGTCTATTTTACAGATATTATCACGGGTACTGTTCTTCGAAGATTCGTGCTTTTGTTTCGCGCATTTCGGATTATATGCATTCCACAAGACAATCCGACGGCTCGCACCACTTTGCGATTCATCTCCCAAGAACGCGAACATCTCTGCATCAGAAGGTGTTCCGTTATAGAGCGAGAGAACAGTGGAATTCCCTCCCCGCGCAGGTATTTGCAGAGCGTTTCAACCTGCAACTGTTCAAAAAGAACTGCAGCAGTTATTTGGTGGGATCTGAGGCCGCAGTGGCTATAGGTTCGCATCTCCCGAGAGAGGTGTAATAAAAAAAAAAGTACGATATGTGGTTCCAACAAAATGGAACCACAACACAGTTGATCACAGAGTTGATATATTGAAGAGGAATCTGGAGAAATGGTCTGGTGAAATGGCCACATCGCTAATGCGATTTAACGCTGTTGGGTTTATTTCACGGCAATACCAACGAGGCAATAGCATTCGAGGAACTCAGGCAAAGTGAAAGCGCCAACGTTCCGTTCGATACGAGTGGAAGGGTGATGCAACGTTAGATCTGTTGTATTCCAGAATACTACCCTTTATTAAATTTAACACTGAATCTCCTTACACATCCTTAAAAACTTCCCTTAACATATATTACATTCTCACTTAATACATACACATAAGCATTCACAATATTGCCAGTTACAGCACATTTAATAACATGCCCCTTTTCATAACTTGCCCCTTTTTATTTGCCCCTTTTCATAACTTGCCCCTTTTTATTTCAAAACAGAGCACTTTGATTTTCGTTCAAATTTTATTCAATTTAAAAGTCACAGAAACTAAAGGAATACTTTGTTAAAATTTGTTTTGTTCATGTTATAATTTCCAGTAAATTAGAACATAATGTTCTATAAGTAGAGAAAAAATTCATTTGTAAAATCAGTTTGAGATTGGAAGTTAGAGAGAACAGTTTGAGTCATCAGTTAGAGAGTAGAGGTAGTAAGTTGAATTAGAGAAGTAAAATTGAGAGTTCGAGTTATTAAGAATAGAATAACCAGAAGGAAGAATGTTATTAAGAATAGAATAAACAGCATAGAATAAAAATAAAGAAATATAAAAGGAAAGTAAAACCAATTATTTAAACCAGAAAGAAGACGTACAGAAGACATCTTACCATCCTCAGGAAAAGAAAAGGTCCCCGCTCTTCCCTCATTCCTAGGAAGCACGGCGCCGGACGTCAACAGATCCAATGAATTGATCGTTGCAAACTTACTCGTGATATCAACGCAATTAAATTCCAAATTTAAATGAAATATTTTGTACGTGGAATAAGCTTCAGCTCGATACCTTAACTAATCTGTTTTTTATTTATATACAATAATGTAATATCCCTGTTTAAGAACCCGATATATGTAAATAAGCATTACTTGTATTATAATGAGAAGTACTAAGTTATGAGGACAAATAAAAAATATATGTTCAACTGTCTAATGAATATAAAAGTTTTCTCCGAGTGACAACAATTTCTTTTGTCCGTTCGAAGATCTTTAAGACTGTTGCGAGCGCCAAAATAATGTTACCAGCTCGTCCATAGCTACAAAAGACATTTCTACAGTCATCTCCGGTGCAAAAATGGGATGCTGTAAGGCTAACAAAAATTAAAAAAATGCTTTTGAACCAATTAAAGAAAGAACTTTTAATTTTCGGATACTATGATGATTTGCAACGACTGTGATTACGACTTTACCTACTCAAAACGACTATATTTTTTCTATTGAACACAAATCTCACACAACTCACACATCACGTTAACTCGACACCGTTTAACTCGACTTTTTGTTTTTCGAATCGCGGATACCTCCTCGATGGGATTCTCTAACTGCCTCATCTGGACTGATGCTCGAAATAGACTCTTCGGTTCGACCTCTAGACCCATTGTCTCTATCTATTCAATTCAATCCGAACTTCTCATCCCGCATCTGCAAAGGAAAATTTCCCCATCCAATCTGCTAAATTTCCCATCGTATTCGTTAATAGAATTTCCCATTGCATCTGAAAAGGAGAAATCTTTCCTCATGGTCATCCACATCATTAGCTGTCATTAACTGATGCTCGAAATAGACTCTTCGGTTCGACCTCTAGACCCATTGTCTCTATCTATTCAATTCAATCCGAACTTCTCATCCCGCATCTGCAAAGGAAAATTTCCCCATCCAATCTGCTAAATTTCCCATCGTATTCGTTAATAGAATTTCCCATTGCATCTGAAAAGGAGAAATCTTTCCTCATGATCATCCACATCATTAGCTGTTGGTTATCGGAATCTTGTTCCTTTTGTTTTAAGATTGGATGCCGCCGCTTATTCTTCGATCTTTTCGTGGGATTTGTTTAGGTTACCCATCTGGCTTAAGCTGAAGTGAACGCAAAAAGATACGCGATAATTCGGAGAGAGACAATGAGGCTCTTCAAACGCAAAAAACGCGAATGGGAGAAGACTGGAATCGAAAAAATCCTAGAAAATTCTAGGGCAAAGAACATCAGAGGTATGTATGTCGGCATAAATTCAATTAGAAATGGCTATCGAGGGAGAGTCAAAATAATTCGAGACGGAAACTGCTGTCTGGTCACAGAAAAAAACAATATCGTGACAAGATGGAAGCAGTACTTTGAAAACCTCCTCAATGTACGCACCTATCAACCACAGATAAATGCACCAAGCGTACATACAGCCGAGCCTCAGATCCCAGAGCCGTCTCTCAACGAAGTTGTAGACGCAATAAATCGATTGAAAAACAACTAGGCTCCCGGAGTTGACTCCATACCGGCAGAGCTTGTGAAGCATGGAGGTGAGGCAACCGCTCGAAAGATCCACCAGTTCATCCAAACAATATGGGATAAGGAAGTCACTCCGGAAGAATGGAAAACCTCAATAGTCATCCCCATTTTCAAAAAAGGCGACAGATCTGACTGCGAAAACTACAGAGGAATATCATTGCTCCCAACCGCATACAAAATATTAACAAATGTTATTCTGGCGAGAATCACACAGTACGCAGAAGAAATACTGGGAGACTACCAATGTGGGTTCCGTAGGAACCGGTCAACAAGCGACCAAATGTTCACAATAAGACAACTCCTGGAAAAGAAGTGGGAATACGGAGAGACGGTTCACCAACTGTTCGTTGACTTCAAAAAAGCCTACGACTCAGTCGCAAGGCAGAGACTCTACTATATTCTAGTTGAGCTGGGAGTCCCAAAAGAATATGCCGCCCTCACTCAAGTTTGCATGAACGAAAACAAAGTGCGAGTCAGAATAGGAAACCACCTCTCAGAACCATTTGAAATCCGGGACGGACTAAAGCAGGGAGATGGTCTATCACCGTGTCTCTTTAATCTTGTGCTCGAGTATGTCATCAGAAAGGTACAAGACGACAACATGGCCGGAACATCCCTGAACTGGGTCACACAAGTGCTCGCATATGCGGATGACATCACCGTTCTGGGCGATAATCTAGAAACTGTTAGTAAAAGCTGTGAAATCATCATGCAAGCGGCAGAAGAGGTGGGCCTAGAAATAAATGAAGACAAAACAAAATACATGATTACGGCGAGAGCAGGTGGACCTCAGAGAATACATATAAACGTCAGAGGTAAGATATTTGAAAAAGTTAAAGAATTTAAATATCTGGGAACGATACTGACGGCCAGTAACGAAATGTCGAAGGAAATTAACAAGAGACTGCATTCCGGCAACGCGAGTTGGCACGCAGTCAGCAAACTGCTGAAATCCAGACTGCTATCACGTAACATAAAGCTCCGTGTCTATAGAACCATAATCATGCCGATTATTCTATATGGATGCGAAACATGGGCTCTCACAAAACGGGAAGAAAACAAATTCCGCGTATTCGAGAATAAAGTTCTAAGGGGTATCTTTGGAGGTAAATATGACGAGGAGGCAGGACAATGGAGGAAACTCCACAACCACGAATTGGAACAGCTATATCGCAAACCTACAATAGTGAGAGTAATCAAGTCGCGAAGATTAAGATGGGCCGGACACGTGGCGCGAATGGGGAACGATAGGACCGTGCATAGAATTCTTGACGGTAGACCAACGGGAAAGAGACCGGTAGGACGGCCGCGACGGAGATGGGAGGACAATGTTAGGTTTGACCTTGAGGAGATCGGATCGAATGGTCAAGCGTGGAAGGAGAGTGCCCAGGACAGGGAACGATGGCGAAGCCGAGTCGGTTAGGTCATGAACTTCCGGGTTCCTACAGGCCAATAAATAATAATAATAATAATAATAATAATAATAATCTGGCTTAAGCTAACAATGTTCTTGTGCGTTTCAGATGGGTAATAAAAAGAACCGTGGGATTGGTATAGTTTCTTTGTTAGGATTTTCAAACCATAAACATCTAGCGAGCGATCTACGTTAAGATGTTTATGATTGCATGACTATTGGTCGGCAGCGAAACGATATGCCTTGTTTGCACAAGTGTGCCTTTGCGTTGGGGTCATGCAAGGGATTTAGGTGCTAATTGCTATTAGCTACCAGAGTAGGCATCCGTTGTTCGGTTTATTTACCGACAATGGTATTTCCTGGGAAACATCGCGTTGATGTTCAGGATCGGTGAGTGATTTACATGCGACGCTTTCCTGCATGGTGCATTTGCTTAGATGCGATGCTTTACTGCCTTTTGGAATTGGGTTGAATACAATGTATGGATGCGTTGAACTCGAAATTGGGAGCTTTTGAACGTTTAGTCCCTTGCTTTCTGATATCGGGTTCAACGTCATTGCATGTCCTATAACTTTTTGTTTCAGGTATGGTTACTGACTATTGGGACACGTGTCTGTGGGCACGTGTGCTGAAAAAGTTGAGTAAAGTTCCTTGGCGGAAAGGATACCTCAACCTGTAGTGAGTTGTATGGTTCGTAGAACCGCTACAGATCTATCGGTTGTCTGAGGAGATCTAAATAGTATTTTACGCCATCCTAATTGGCCAAAAAACAAAAGGTGTAAAAAACAAGAATTCGATATCCACATTCGGTTAAACGTATCTAAAATTGCGATATACGTGATGAAATGCAAAGAACGAACGGTGAAACTCATTGGGAATGCAGATGCAAGTCTTTCAATTCCGTTGTTAAAACACCGTATTATATTTCATGCCTATTTTTTTTTTGCATATGTCATCACTTTTGTTGGTCAACTAAACTTGATATCCACGCATTCAATTTCAATGCATATCTGTATTTCCTTTCCTTCCATCCGTTCGCATTGTGCTTGGAAATATTAGTGTTCCTTAAAACACCTTTGTAATCACATTTAGTGTAAAAAGAATGAAAAGAAAACAGTAAACGTCGCACATACAATAAATCTTAACAACAAATCTTAATTGAGTCAGCCATGATGGTTAGCATTTCCAATAACTGATAAGAGGTTCGTGGAAGAAGATTCCGGCATCATAATCAGTGTTGGTAAGCGTGTTACTTGGCATTCCCACAGATTCATAATACAGAAACAGAACGAAATCGCTTGACTATTGGTTTTGTGAATGCAAAGTGATAAGGATACATGTGGATCCGTCCCCATAAGAATCTTGCTCCATATCGGCAGCTGGCACTAGTCAGTGACAATCGATTACCTAGACAAGTTCTATTGATCCGAGTGTAAAATAATGTCGTATGAGGTGTCGTATGACATCGGTAATAGGCCGTTTAGGTCAGATAAAGACCGCGGTTTATGGTCTAGTTCAAGTGACTTTCTTTTCGCCTGCTTCTGCAATGCTTTCCGATTGGACTACATATACGGCATTTCGAGTATTTCTGCAATTGGTGGCGGAGGAAGTGAGTGAGATCGTTTAAATGAATATTGCTTGTTATATATCCGTGCGCTACGAAGACCGTAGGAACCGTGGGGCGTATACTTGTGCTTTATTGTAAATCGTATTCCTATGTAAAGGCTAAGAAATTATGTTGTGGTTCTTGTCAGTAGTGATAATTAATATTCTTTTCATTTTTCCGCCAGCATAAATGGAATAGTTACGTGAAGATGTAGAAAACAATATTAACAACCAACGACGAGTCGTGAGATCTTATCTTTAACTTGTTGCCCTCTTGACACGGAATTACGCTCTTGATAAGAATCATTACGACTAATATTATTTAGCATTTCTAATGTGTGCTTGAAATGTGTGAAAACATTCCCGCTCCAAGATCAACCTTACTCGATGCACCACTGATATCAATAATGTAATCAATATTAATAGAAATTCATTTCCTGATAAGGAATATTCTATGTTCAATTAGAAACTGAGTTATTTGATGAACTACCGCATATCGTTGATAGATGCTTTTGAAGATCGTGTCAATAAGAAATTCAGGAATCTCCTCATAAGCGGTGATATTCGGGAATAATCTATTCACACGTTATTTCTAAGAATCTGAATAAAATAAAACTTAAAACAAAATTTTGCGTCCTTGAAACGGAACGTTCACGACCTCAAAAACAAGGCTATGTGATTGTTTCTTATGTTTTACTTGTCATGTTCCTTCAATTTTTTTGATATATCGTAGATTCGGGATCACTATATATATAAATTTGCATTTTGCTGTGCCAAAATAATTTCACTAATTAATTCGTTTATCTCTACGTCATTACTTGGTTGTTTAAATGTATTTAAAAATAACAGATGGTTTTATATGGAAAATACTCCAGAACAAAATGGCTTGTGTTATATTCTTAAAAGTAAAATAACACTTGCATATTCTGTAAAGAAAACTATCCAAAATCGGGAAGTTAAGAAAGTTGTCGAAAATGTATGATTTTACTCCTGATTGTTTATTATTCTTTACTATACTACTTAGTGGCCTGTAGGAACTCGGAAGTTCATGACCTCACCGACTCGATTCCGCCATCGTTCCCTGTTCTGTGCAGTTTCCTTCCACGCTTAAACACCTGGTCGGATCTCCTCAAGGTCAAATCTAACATTGTCCTCCCATCTCCATCGCGGCCGCCCTGTCGGTCTCTTTCTGCTTGGTCTACCGTCAAGAATTCTATGCACGGTTCTATCGTTGCCCATTCGTGCCACATGTCGGGCCCATCTTCGCAATCTTCGCAACCTGATCACTTTCACTATTCTACGTTTGTGGTATAGCTCTTCAAATTCGTGGTTGTGCGGTTTCCTCCATTGTTCTACCCCCTCGTCATACTTACATCCCAGGATACCCGTTAAAACTTTATTCTCAAATACGCGGAATTTGTTTTCTTCCCGTTTTGTCAGAGCCCATGTTTCAGATCAGTATAGAACAATCGGTATGATTATGGTTCTATAAACACGGAGCTTTATGTTACGTTATAGTAGTTTGGATTTCAGCAGTTTACTGACTGCATGCCAACTGACGTTGCCGGAATGTCTTTTGTAAATTTCCTTCGACATTTCGTTACTGGCCATCAGTATCGTTCCCAGATATTTAAATTCTTTAACTTTTTTAAATATCTTGCCTCTGGCTTTTATATGTGTTTCTTGACATCCACCTGCTCTGGCCGTAAACACGTATTTTGTTTTGTCTTCATTTATTTCTAGGTCCACCTCTTCTAGCGCTTGCATGATGATTTCACCGTTTTTACTTACAGTTTCTAGATTATCACCCAGAACGGCGATGTCATCCGCATATGCAAGCACTTGTGTAACCCCGTTCAGGGATGATCCGGCCATGTTGCCGGGTGTGTTTCTGATGACATACTCTTGCACAAGGGTAAAATGAAATGGTGAGAGGCCATCCCCCTCTTTTAGTCCGTTCCGGATTTCAAATGGTTCTTAAAAGTGGTTTTCTATTCTAACTCGCACTTTGTTTTCGTTCATGCAAAGTTAAATGAGGGCAGCATATTTTTTCGGGATTCCCAGCTCAACCACAATATGGTAGAGTCTTTGCCTTGCGACTGAGTCGTAGGCTTTTTTGAAGTCAACGAACAGTTGATGAACCGTCTCTCCGTATTCCCACTTCTTTTCCAGCAGTTGCCTTATTGTGATCATTTGGTAACTTGTTGACCGGTTCCTACGGAATCCACATTGGTAGTCCCCCAGTATTTCTTCTGCGTTAGTATTTTGTATGTGGTTGGCAGCAATGATATTCCTCTGTAGTTTTCGCAGTAAGATCTGTCGCCCGTTTTGAAAATGCGAACGACTATTGAGGTTTTCCATTCTTCCGGAGTGACTTCCTTATCCCATATTGTTTTGATGAGTTGGTGGATCTTTCGAGCGATTGCCTCTCCTCCATGCTTCACAAGCTTTGCCGGTATGCAGTCGAGTACGGGAGCTTTGCTGTTTTTCAATCGATTTATTGCGTCTACAACTTCGTTGAAAGAGGGCTCTGGTATCTGAGTCTCGGCTGTATGTATGTCTGGTGCGTTTATTTGTGGGTGATGGGTGCGTACATTGAGCAGGTTTTCAAAGTACTGCTTCCATCTTGTCACGATATTGTTTGTTTATGTGACCAGACAGTCGTTTGCTTTTCGAATTATTTTGGCTCTCCCTCGGTAGCTATTTTTAATTAAACTTATGGCGGCATACATATCTCTGATATTGCTCTGTCATTGTCTGAAATTTTTTGGATCCGAGTCTTCTCCCATTAGCGTTTTTTGGGTTTGAAGAGTCTCACTGTCTCTTTCCGAATTGTCGCGTGTCATTCTGCGTTGACTTCATCATATCTTTCTAAGTAGATCACTCTGAGGCGTTTGCATTGTTCGATCTTCGCTCTGCACTTATCGTCAAACCAAGGTTTGGACTTAATTGTATTTTTAAATCCCAATACCTTTTGGGCTGTTTGTTGACCGATCGATACCTATTTAGTGTCCACATGATTGGCTTCCTCTTCCTCACTGTTCCCATTCTCTAGAATGCTAAATCTATTCGTTAGTTCGTCTTAATATTCAGCCCTTTTTCGCAGGTCTTTTAGTTTATCAATGTCGAACTTTTTGCTCGTCTCCTGTGACTCGCCATGTGGGTTTGCTGCAAGCCGATTCCTGATTTTGCCCATCACTAGAAGATGGTCGGCGTCGCAATCTGCTCCTCTATATGAGGATATTCGAGTGGTGTCTTTTGTCAATGAGGAAGTGGCCTATTTGGTCACGCGTTACCCCGTCGGGTGATATCCATGTGGCTTTATGAATTTGCTTGTGCTTGAACATGGTGCTATTCACTACCAGATCTTTTGACGCTGCAAACGCGATAATTCGAATTCCACTGTCATTTAAAACGTCGTGTAGGCTTTCTTTACTTATAGTTGGTTGGAAGATATCCTCCTCTCCAATTTTCCCATTGAGGTCCCTGAGGAGGATTTAACATCGAATGATGAGATCCCATTAAATACTCCCTCTAGGGTCTCGTAGAACGTGTCCTTCGTTTCTTCATCGGTAGATTCTGTTGGGGTGTGTACATATATAAATACATAATTGTACTATGGTCCCTGTATTTTTAGCACCGATATTCGGTCATTAGTAAATTGCACATCTTTTACATGGGGCGTAATCTTCTTGTTATGCTGAAGCCGGTTCCGAGGTAATGTGTGTCGGTACACGCCCTGTATTTTTAACACCGACATTCGGTTATTAATAAATTTCACATCTTTTACATGGGGCGTAATCTTCTTGGTTATAATGAAGCCGGTTCCCAGGTAATGTGTATCGGTACACGCCAGTGTAAACCCGTTGGTGTCGATTACTTGATTTGGGAGTCGGACTTCCAGAAGCGCGACGATGTCCATTTTATATTGTTTCGCGTTTTCTGCAACCGTCTGTATCGCGCCTGGTTTATATAACGTTCGAACGTTCCACTTGCCGACGCGTATATCCCGCTTTTTCCGTTTTTCCCACCGTCTTCTTTTTGCCGAGTCGATATTTTCTTGATGATTTGTTTATTCCCTTATGGTAGTGTCGACTCATCACACCTACGCCTACCGGGTTTTTCGTGAGATGGTTTTTTGTATATTGATTATTCATTTTTGTTCCCACGATTCTTGGGATTTCAAATAGTCCGCCATATCAGAGCCCCTCTTTAATATGGTAAGGTCTGCTTATTGCCCTGATTCGCCCGGTGTCGGAGAGGCGCTATTATAATACAGCCGGTATACCCTTGGCTGCCAACCATCCAATGGGCACGGTGATACGTAACACCCTGAATTAGGGGTGGTAGATCTGTGTGTGTTACTCCTCGCTAGCTTGTCTGACATGGGTTGCCCCACTGGAAGCGCATGCTTCCGTCAGCATAGCCTGAGTTATTCATTGTAGTTTAAACCCCAGCACCACGTCAAGGTTTCTATCAAGCTTGTTATATATAATTTTCAATTATACTATTTTATCTCTTCTACTCGTATTATGTGAACTGATTTTACGTATCACTTTCTTCCTATGTTCGATCGAACGGAATATTTATCTCTCTAGCAGTAGGTTACTGAGTGCGTGTAGGCATTTAGCAGTGTCTGGTATAACATCTTCATATCGCATTGCGTTACATTTAAAAAATTTACTTTTTAGTAAGTAGTTTTTGAATGCATTAAATTTGCATCTAAAACAATCCATAATGATATTCTTATGGGTTCCATATTGTTACCCCATTTATTTCATACTTTCATCTACGATATCTCGTCCACCACCCAATACTCCATCATCTTTTTTCTTATGACAGTGCGTTAAGTTAGTCCTACTGCTTCGAGCATACTCAACCAATGCCTTTCGACGTCACAGTCTAACAGCAGTATAAGTTGATTTCATTAAACGTTGATCTTGACAGATTTACTAGTGGAGATTACCTAATCGATTGTAAGTTAGTGCTTCTAACAAGGTACTGCCTTCTGTCACTACAGGAAAACGAAGTTCCATTTTTTTGTGAATGCGACTTGCATTATTGAAATGAAAGAATTTGAGTTAACTCAACTCAAGACTACAATACAGCAAGGAGCACAGGCCCCTTTATTTGAGAGAGGATAAACACACAATAAACAAAAGCACAATGAAATGCTTAGTTTTATGGGATACAACAAATATTAATTTTTTTTTTTCAAATTGGTTAACAATTTACAAGGTCAATACTTATTTGTGAGGAGCTCGAATGAATACAACACTGAGCAAATGAAACACACAAAACCTTGAGACAATTATAGGCGGAACATACCCCACCTGCTCTACAAATATTACCACAAACATTGTTGAAATGAACTCCGAACTTGTTTCTAAAATTGCATGATCGTCATCATGCAAATATTCTGATAAATAATCGAACTTATTATTCGTATTGCGTAAATCCGTTCGTTCTTAAGGCTCTGTCAACGTTCAAATGATAACGGCATTTTGTAACATCAAGGGCATAGGTACGAATGTACGAGGGTTGCCTTTTATATTTCGGGATTAGAGAACGAAAACAAATATTGATTATCGAAAATCACTTGGTTGTTTTTAAAAATATTCCCCATGAAGATCTATACACTTTTGCATGCGTTTGAACCAATTGTCGAAGCACTTTTGCCACTCTGATTGAGGTATCTCCAACACATGCATTCTGAATGCAGCAACCCCTTCTTCAGGTGTCGAAAAACGTTGACCTCTCAGTTTGTTTTTTACGTACGGGAATAAAAAGAAGTCATTCGGTGCCAAGTCAGGACTATACGGCGGATGACCCATCAAATCGATGTTTTGGGTGCTCAAAAATGCAGTTGTCGCAGCCGATGTGTGAGACCTCGCATTGTCGTGGTGAAGAGTGATCCGTCTTCGGCGGTTGGTTTTCCTGATTTCTTGGAAGACAACTGGCAAACAAATGGTTGTGTACCACTCAGAATTGACTGTTCTGCGTTGTTCTAGTGGTACGGTTGCGACATGTCCAGTTTTTCCGAAAAAACAGGCGACCATTTGCTTGGAAGTGCTTCGTGCGCGAACAACTTTTGTTGGATTTGGCTCATCTTGAAACACCCAGACAGTCGACTGCTGTTTACTTTCGGGCTCATACGTGTAAATCCACGATTCATCACCTGTCACGATGTCATAGACGTGTTTCGAAGCACCGCGACCGTATTTTTTGAGCATTTCTTTCGACCAATTGACACGAGCCTTTTTTTTGGGCGATTGACAAATTGTGTGGGATCCAACGCGAACAAATTTTTTTGACAGTCAAATGTTTATGCAATATTGAATGTATGCTGGTCCCACTAATGCCTAAGGTTGTCTCAATCTCACGATAGGTCACATGACGATCTTCCAATATCAGTTCGCGCACAGCATCAATGGTTTTCGGAACAACAACTGATTTTGGACGACCTTCACGAAATTCATCTTGGAGTGAACTATGACCACGATTGAATTCACCATACCATCGATAAACACTGGTCCTTGGTGGAGCTTCATCGCCAAAAATTGAATTAAGTTCATCCATGCACTGTTGCTGAGTTAATCCACGCCGAAAGTTGTAAAAAATAATCGCACGAAAATGTTGACGATTTAATTCCATTTTTGGGCCGAGATGAATCTTTTAAGTTACTGTAAACAACACAAATAGCGCTCGTATGTCAAAACGTTCTGAATGCGTATAACCTCAAAAATGTCCAACTTTACGACAGAGCTGTCAATTGCCGGATTGCAACACTAGGGTTGCCAAATCCCGAAACATAAGAGGCAACCCTCGTAAACGCCGTCCACCAATATTTGCAACCAGCGAAACCTGATATCCTGATATCGATATTCCGTTTTAAGGGCAGAGTCTGCGTCTTTGCGCGATCCGATCTGGCTTGCTAGAGGATGGAGGCGTTAGAACCAAATAACTTGGACATCATGCGCTTGAAGGTTGTGCTGTGGAATTCGGTTAAATTTCTTTGTTGTTTTTACCGCTCCCCGAACGACGATCGGCCGGCGACACTTGTCGAACATCTTTCAGATAAACTACCCGAGTTCTGAAATTGTTGTCCTTGGTAATTTTAATGTACACAGTTCCGGCTGGTTGATGAATTCTAATAGAACCGACGAGACTGAGAGGCCAACGGAGATGCTCGCTGTTAGCCGCTATTTGACTTAAGTCGTGGAGGAACCCACGCGAGTGCTGGATACCCGAGGCGTTTATGCGAACACCTTGCATCTGTTTTTGACATCCGAGCCGAGAGTTTATACCCTGAAAATTTCGGTGCCACTGGGAAACTCAGATCACTGTTTGGTAACGTCAGGCACCCACTTGCATTTCCAACGAATAAGTGATCTAAGAAGCTTTGCCATGTAAGGAGGTATGGGGCTGATAACTGGGATACCTTTTGAGATTTCTTCACATCCTTTCCGTGGTCGGAGGTGTGTTTTGTGAACACCGATGTTAACGCATGTGCGGGATGGAGATTTTCATTCCGCATTCCATCGAACGAGGTTCATCTGATATTGATAAAAAATGCGAGCATCTTATAGCGGCAAAAATAGAGCTTTAAAACAATGGCGCTCCAATCCAACTGAGGTTAACAGATAACAGATAAAGCCCATGTGTTCGGGAATTTATTTTCCGCGAATTCAAACCTCGATGCCGGTATTTTGGAACCACCTGGGATCGCGCCGGTACAGTCTTCGATGTGGGATGTGACGTTCTATTCAACGCATTCTACGTGCACTGTACTGTAGGGAGACAACTGACCCGAACGGAAGATCAGTAATAATATGTATTGCCCTCCAGAACTAACTAGGAGGACACTTCTCATCTGCCGGAAAATCGCTCGAGTTCAGCGAATACGAAAGAGGGGAAAAATTGTCACCCACAAAATTACTGGCCGATAGCATCACTGTCTACGTTATCTAAAGTGATGAAAAAGGTCATCAATGCCGAGTTAATTAGGTATTTGGAGTGCAACGGACTTCTGAATGGTCGTCAATGCGGATTCCGTGACAGGTGGTCTACGGGAGACCCTTTGACCCTTATAACCGGTATATGGACATCTGCAATTGAGAGGCATGGTGAGTCAAGAGCGGTCGCATTGGATATCTCCAAGGCTTTCGACTGCGTCTGGCACGGGACATTGCTGAGCAAACTTCGTTCATACGGACTTTCACAGAAGCTTTCCAGCTGGACGAAGAGCCTCCTCGAAAATCGACCGATCCGGGTTGTTGTGGACGGCGAATGTTCGGATTTGTATCCTGTTAATTCCGGAGTGCCTCAAGACTCTATTTTGGCTCCAGCCTTGTTATCGTTTCTCATAAACGATTTGTTGAAGTTATTCTTCTGGGGATGGAGATGTATATTCCACATTCCATCAAAGAAGATCGTCTGATAAACCTTGGTTTGACAAAAAATGCGAGCTGATTACAGCGGCAAAAAATAGAACATTTAAGCAATGGCGGTCCATTCTCACCGATGTTAACAGAACGAATTTTGTTAGAATCAGAAACGCGTGCAACCACGCGATTGATACCGTGAAGAAGGCTCACAACAACAGGGTGATCAATAAGCTCCTTCGGTGCCCAACTGGTTCGCGCTCCTTCTGGTCAATGGCAAGGGCTGTCAGCGGTAACTTTGCATCCTCCTCTTTCCCTCCGTTGGTGACAGACAGCCGGACGTTAGTCACGAATCCAAAGGATAAAGCTAATGTGTTCCCGAATTTATTTTCCGCGAATTCCAACCTCGATCCCGACCTTTTGGAGCCACCTGTGATCTCGCCGGTACAGTCTTCCATGCGGGATGTGAGATTTCGTCCGCGCACTATTCAACGCATTCTACGTGAACTGGATTGTAGGAAGGCAACCGGCCCGGACGGAATACCAGCAATAGTCCTTAAGAACTGTGCTCCAGAACTATCGCCGGTTCTTGGCAGACTCTTCCGCTTATCTTATACACGGAGGACCTTTCCTGCCTGCTGGAAAATCGCTCGAGTTCAGCCAATCCCAAAGACGGGAAAAAAGTGTCTCCCACAAAATTACCGTCCGATAGCATTACTGTCTATTTTATCTAAGGTAATGGAAAAAGTCATCAATACAGATTGGTTAAGTATTTAGAGTGCAACGGACTTCTGAATGATCGTCAATACGGATTCCGTGGCAGGCGGTCCACAGGAGACCTTTTGACACTTATAACCGATATGTGGACATCTGCGATTGAACGGCATGGTGAGTCAAGGGCAGTCGCATAGGATATCTCCAAGACTTTTGACCGCGTCTGGCACGGGGCATTGCTGAGCAAACTTCGTTCATATGGACTTTCCCAACAGCTTCGCGACTGGACGAGGAGCTTCCTCGAGAATCGATCGATCCGGGTTGTTGTGGACGGCGAGTGTTCGGATCTGTATCCTGTTAATTCGGGGGTGCCCCAAGGTTCTATTTTGGCTCCAACCTTGTTCTTGCTTAACATAAATGATTTGTTGGAGACAACGGATAACAAAGTGTTCAGTTTTGCGGATGATAGTACGCTTGTTTCCTCCTTTTCGAGTGATCGGCCGATTGGTGTATCAACGTCGCACCAGCTGAGATGTAGACAGATTGACTCTCTGAATCTTCAATGCAACGAAACCACAATATACAACATTTACAAAGAAAAGTGGATGACCGGTTCCATGAATGGCATGAAATAAGCACATAACATAAACACATGTCGAACATCTCCAGGCTCGCTTCTGGAAATCTGAATTACCTTTTTAGAGCCAAGAAATATTTTACTGTGGCCCAACTTTTTCTTCTGTATGTAAATCCCGCATTGGACATGCGCTCGAATATTGCTCTCATGTTTTGAGCTCTGCTCCTAAAAAAACCCTCGACCTAATTAAGAGCATACAAGATGACAGACGAGAAACCCACTTATCACGTGGAAGTCGCGTAGGTGATCTCTGTCTGTTTTACAGATATTATGACGGGTACTCTTCTTCGGGGATTAGTTGTATTGTTCCGCGCAATTCGGTTTACATGCGGCCCACAAGACAATCCAACAGATCGCACCAATTTGCGGTTCATCTCCCGACGGCGTGAACACCCCTGCACCAGAGCTCGTTCCGCTACAGAGCGGGGAAAGCTGTAGAGCTCCCTTCCCGCGCAGAACTCCAACGGTTAGGTAGTGGGATCTTGGGACGCCGTGTCGCCTCTCCTGAGAGAAGTATAAAAAAAAAAAACAATATACGATTCACGATTAACGATGTATGGTATATGGTATGCGATATACGATGCACGATATAGGATACACGGTATACAATACACGATATACGATGCACGACCTTCGATATACAATGTACTATATACGACACAAGATACACGATTTCCAGTACGCGATACAAGATACACGATACAAGATACATGATACAAGGTACACGCTATACGATATTCGTGTACGTCATACGATTCAGGATTTGTGATATACGATATGCCATATGCGATATACGATGCACGATATCCGATATACGATATACGACAGACGACAGACGACATACGACATACGGTATACGATATACGATATACGATATACATTATATGATATAAGATGTAGGATATACGATTCACGATTTACGATATACGATATCCGATGTACGATATACGATGTACGATATGCGATGTACGATATATGATGTACGATATACGATATACGATATACGAAATACGATATACGATATACGATATACATTATATGATATAAGATGTAGGATATACGATTCACGATTTACGATATATGATATGCGATCAACGATGCGGGATGTACGATATACGGTACACGTTTTACGATATACGATGTGACAAAAAGCTGAAGAAAGAGGACCTTCTCGGCAGATATTCTTTGATTCTCTAAACTCCAACACCGTTGTCTCTGCACACGGCCTTCAAGATGGAAATTGCAGATATCTTTAAAAAATATTACTGCACATACATTTTTCAATACGTAACACAAACGCACTATAAACCTAATAACTGTAGTCTCTCGTGTCTTTGCACTTTTTTCTGTTATTTATTTATTTATTACTGTTTTCTGTGGAAGAACTGTGGCGTTTCTAATGGATGCACACACAACTAATAGTGAAGAACGACAAAATCGAAAAACACGTCGAAAAATCAAAGCATATCATATGTTATATCAGAGAAGTATACCATAACAATAACATGGAAATTCGACATCAGTTGAATATACTTGAGTATAACTAGCCCTTTCGTACAAGCGGCAGCGGTCTGATATATTCAGGCATTGGTTCTATCTTTTAGTGATTCCATCCGTTATAGTATCGGTTCGAATCACATGCTCTTCACTATCGTTGCAAGCGCGATAGAACAATGGGTAACACGTATGAGGGTTTTAAAAAAGTAATTGCTCTAACGATCAGTGTATATAATCTTCATAGCATAAGTGTAGGCGTCTTGAGAAAGTCAATTAAAGAAAAATGCGGTTCGTTCTTTTGAAAAACAACTCGGAGTGGTTTGTATTTTACTTCATTTTAAATTGTTTCAAACTCTTTTTCCCAAAGACTGACGTCTCTTAAAGTAAGTGGCATTTTCCTTTGCACAGTTAGACAATTATATGAATCTGTAAACTAACCATTTATTTTTTTACGTGGAAACGGAACAATTTTAAACGTATGTTAATCGTATTTTATTTAATGGAAAAGTAAAGTTACACTCACTAGCAAAAAAAAAATTAAACATTTTTACTTTGTCTTTGAATTTGTTTTAATATTGCAAGCGACGATTTTAAATATCTGTGAAACTGTCAAGGTTTTTAAACGTATACTTTAATAATTACCTTCAGAAACCTGTTATTTAGATATTCTTTTGTGTATACAACTTGTTCACCAAAGAAGATATTTCTACCAGGTATTACATTTAATACGTTGCCTTATCGGTGGGCACCGATTTTGTTTCGCAACTGCAGAGAGCCGAGAATCGACCACTTCTTTTGTATTTTTTTTTGGATGGAAAAAAAGTAATATTCATAAAACGAAGTTTATCGTATATTTATATATGTATTAAGGTGCATTTTTTTTTTCAAAAAATACAAGATGGCATACGGCCGTTGAAAAAAGAAACGTGTTTTTAAAAAGTTGCTCCGGTGCTTGCAAAATATCTTGAAGAGTTTTAATCCTACAAAATAAAAAATAATCTTCTTAAACTACACGAAAATGTCTAATGCACGCTGTACTAGATTTCGAAAATATTGATTGTTGAAAATATGGCAAGCTTTTGAAAAAAGAATCGGTTTTTCGACATTGGTTTATTAATAAGTTTTATAATTTTAATATTTGGCAAAACCCTGGAAATACTGGTAATTGATTTTTTATTGGGCTTGGCCGATTCCCAGGCCCATATTTAACAATCGGTCGTCACTCTTCTCTCAGGTCTGAGGAAGCACGGTGGCGACCGCAACGAGCCTTCTCAGGAGCGGTCTATTAAAGAGATTCCTCGCCCTTTTAGGGACAAGGAGACACGCTCCCTGAAAGGTTACAACACTCCTATAGTTCGCCCTCGCAGCGCGAGGTAATACTTCTATCCGTTCATGGAAGAAATAAATATTTTCCTTAGGAGCTACTCAGAGCGCACAGGAATTACACGTCAGTATTTGTAACATTCACGGCCTTAGATGCAATTTCTCCTCCTGTGTGTCTGCCCACGTCTCTAACTAGAAACCAGCAATCCTTGCACTTAACGAGATCCAGGTAATAATCGATACAGATATTTCTGATTTTACTATACCCGGTTATAACTTAGTGCCTTTGTCCTTTCCACATCGCAGTCTAGCCACATACATACGAAGTGATATTGCGGATCAGCTTCTGTCACAATATAGGCTCTGCTCCAATCTCTTAATACTACTGTGGTATCGATTTGGCTATGCACCAAGCACTGGTGCGGATTCAGCTAAAACACCACCGATGTTACGCAGGAAATTGTTCTCTTATGGCTGCTCACACACGAGACACGAAGATAAAACACAGTGGTTATGTACTCGGAAACTTACTTATTGTTCATTAATAAAACGCACGAGTAGTTTTCCGTTTAGTCTTTATTGTTTAAATGTATACTTGTTTTGTTGGTTCACTTAACTACTGATACTCGATTAATTAACAAATATATCGCACTGTAACAGTAAATTATTTGACGTAGATTTAATATTAATTCGTTTCGTAGCTGCTAGGCCGAAATAAAATAGTTTGACAGGGTAGTCGATGATAAAAAATAAATATTTAAAACAGGTATGAAACCACGCGAAACAAATTAACTAGCGACGACTTTCTCTCAGCTCTCGTACCGCACACGACTGGTGATAAAATCTGACTGCCGGTATTTTACGCTCACAATAAGAAAAGGGACACCTAAAGGGAAACTGCAAAAGGGGAGGAGCTACACGATTAACTTGAGGTAGTTAATCGTGATTGGACCGGGGGAAATTGGCATACATTATGCATATGTGTGTACGCCTCGCATACGATCGTCCGGCGACCGTGGATGGAGGCCAACATCGCTACTGCATCTTCCACGAATGCAAACAATAACATCTGGGGTGAAAAAGACACGAACCGAAGATCTGGTCATCCTATGGGAGGCCATAAATCAACATTTCGGTTGACGATGTGAATTTCCTTTGGTCCGCCGACGGGTGGCGGCCGTTATTAGGGGATTGTGTATGCATAGTATAGCGTTTTAAATAATAGTGAAGAAGATCGTGTGATTCGAACTGACGCTATGACAGCTCGAATCACGAAAAAAATTTGATCTAAGCGTTACACACCAGGCTACTGACCGAGTTTAGAATTTGATTTCCAAACTCGACTATATTCCACTGGTATGAATTATTTTTATTTTATCGCTTGGTATACGGTTCTGATGTATTTTTCTTATTCGATTTTTTTTTTCGTTCGGTGTTCTTCACTATTTTTGCTTGTGAATTGTGTGTATCTGTTAGAATCGCTACACACTCCCGCCGCAGTAATTTCGTTACGATCAGATTCGTATGCGGACGACGGACGAACGAGAGAGAAACGAGAAAACGTCGGAGGCTGGGCTCTATGCGGAAGTCGTGACCGTGTGTGAAGTTCTGCTTTACTATGGGAAGTGGATGCTGCGTGTTCAGATCACGTCGGGGTCACCAATTATAGCGTTAAGCAAGGATAGTGAAGAAGGTGAATTGAACACACGATGAAACGATTGAAAAGCGAAGCAGTGAAGCATCAGACTACTGACCGTGTTTGGAATTTGATTTCCAAACTCGAGTATATTCCACTGGTGTGAATTATTTTTTTTATTTTATCGCTTGGTATACGGTTCTGATGCATTTTACTTATTCGATTTTTTCGTTCGTGTTCTTCACTATTTTTGCTTGTGAATTTGTGTGTGTCTGTTAGAGTTGCCACAATAGCATTCTGTGGTGCCAATGCGATGTTTAGATATTGCAACGAATATAGGGTGCAGCCATTGCCAGATGTTGAAAGTAAACACTTGCTGGCTGCATCCAATTCGTTGCTTGTTTGCGGTCCCTGATCGGCGGGGACCGATAATAGGAAACCAGCTATTGCTGGTAATTAGGGAAATGTTTGGTTTGCCTCAGCCGAAACCTTGTCGGCGGTGGCAAACCAATGGGACCTAATAGCCGCATGCAAGGAGTGCCATGGGCAAACAAGAAAACGAGTCAATAAGGAATTCTTTGTTGATGTTGTTTCCATAGCATAAGGCTATGGAAACGAGGTGCCCTGGGTAGAATGTATGCCTAAGGATGGGATTTCAAATGCCACGGCAATGTGATAATCTTTGCCGTGGACTTAATGTTTTTTTAGGAATCGATGCCTGCCCGAGGATAAATTTTCGATGCCACGGCTAAGTGATAAGCTTTGCCGTGGACTTAATGTTTTTTTTAGGAATCAATGCCTGTCCGAGGGTGAATTTTCGATGCCACGGCTAAGTGATAAGCTTTGCCGTGGACTTAATGTTTTTCAGGGATCAATGCCTGCTCGGGGATAAATTTTCGGTGCCACGGCTAAGTGATAAGCTTTGCCGTGGACTTAATGTTTTTCAGGGATGGTGTTGGAGAAAAAGGAGGCGTTTGGAAGGAAAACCCCCCACAGAGTGGGTAAGCTGCCTAACGGATATTCATAACAGTTATCCGATTGGGTAACTGTATTAATTCCGGCGATTTGGCTGGGGGTAAATGCCGTAGCAAGGTTACGCAACCTTGCTGAAGTTCGTCTTAGAGGTGAGTCGTTCGCCTGGAATAGTGGGGATCGAATGATGTATGGCTCTTCGGGCCCTGAAAAGCCCCACACTACACTCTCCCACAGGTAGTAAAAACTTCTGAGCATTCGTGAAAAACATCAAAAACTCGAACTCCTCATCCATTCATTCGCTAGTAGTCGTTGACAGACCAGTCACCAGTACAATAGAGAAAGTGAATCTACTTGCTGCACATTTTGCACCTAACTCAACGCTGCATGATACTGTAGCGGTTCTACGAACCACCACAACCAACTATAGGTTGAGATGTCCTTTCCGCCAAGGAACATACTTACCTTATTCATTACACGTGCCCACAGACACGTGTCCCAAAGCTCTTAATCATATCTGTAATAAAGGTCATAGGAAGCTGCAACAATGTTGAACCCGATATCAAAAACCAAGGAACTTAACGTTCAAAAACTTCCAATATCGAGTTCAACGCATCCATACATCGTATGCAAAACCAATCCCAAAATGCAGGGAATAATCGCATGTAAAACGACCACCCAGCCTGAGCAGCAACGCGATGGTTTCCCACGAAATACCATTATCGGTAAATTAACCGAACAATGGATGTCTACTCGGGTAGCTAAATGCAATTAGCACCTAAATCCCTTGTAGTACCTAATGCAAAGGCACGCTTATGCAAACAAGGCATATCGTTTAGCTGCCTTCCCGTGGTCAAACAATCATAAACTCATAACGCTATCCCTGATAGATGTTTATGATGCAAAAGGCAAACAAAGCATTACCGATCCCATAGTCCTTTGTATCCATTTGAATAGCATGAGAACCCTCGTTTCTCAGGCCAGATGGGGAAAACGAACAATGCATAGAAAATATCGGAGAATAAGCGGCGCCTCAACTTGAGCATAAGCAGCACACACCTTGAGCCAGATTCACTTCCGAACGCCTACTGTTGGCCGCGCACTCAAGGGGCTAAACGCAAACAAATCTGCTAGTCTAGATTCTAGATTCTATTGGGCGTTTCTCAAGTAGGTCAAAGTCTGTGAACATTCAGGCAATTCTCAAAAAAGGCGACAAATTGTCCCTCTCTTCTTATCGACCCATAGCACTAAATTCTATTCTCTCGAAGGTAATGGAATCACTGATTGACCGTCAACTTTCGAAATATCTGGAATCAAATAACTTCCAGAATGACCGCCAATATGGCTTTCGTTACAACCGGTCAACAACAGATTTGATGGCGTACCTTACCGCGAAGTAATGCCATTCCATGCCCTACCGCGACGAAACAACGGTTGTCGCACTGAATATTTCAAAAGCCTTCGATAGAGTTTTAAATCCAGCCTTTTTATCAAAATTACATTCATATGGAGTGGACAATTCCCTGATTGAATGGATACGAGACTATCTTTTTGACCGTTTAATCCAAGTGGTTCTTGATGGTGTCAAATCTGTCTCCCATCAAATTAATGCAGGTGTTCCCCAAGGATCTGTACTCTCACCCACACTCTTTTTCATCTTTATAAATGATCTCTTTTCCATTACCCACAACCCAATTCACTCGTTTGCTGATGATAGCATGCTAAGTTTCTCGTACTAATACTAACATTCCCAACCAAACTATAAGTAAAAACAGAAAAAAAAATTTGGCACATAATTTTCGAATTTTTCTTTGTTAGACAAAGACTAAGGCCACAAATAAAGTCCTGTCGCCGAAAGGCAAATTGCACAATAGTCTTATTATGTTTAACTTAGAGCGTCTGCGTAGGACCAGTAAGTTACAATATAAGATAATTAAGCTAGAATTTAAGTATATAAATTATAAACTAAGAATATAGAACGAAATAAAAAATGTTGTAAAAATGATAATGAATTCCCGAGCAAACTCTTCGAACGTCATTACCAATCAGGAGGTTATGCTTAATATATTGAATTCCGACCTCAACAAGATATATCAACGGGGATTATTTAACCGAGAATAATTCAGTGCCTTAAAAACTCACTCGAATTAAATCGATTCTTAATTGAAGCGACCGCATATTTGAAGCTGCGAAAAGTGCAGCCAAATGTATGGGGTTCCTTAAGAGATACAAAAAATACTTCAGTCCATCCAACCTGGCCCTATTTACAAAGTGTACATTCGTCCCAACATGAAGTTCAACTCCCATATTTGGTCAGGCGCATCCAAAACTGCACTACACGTGCTCGATAGGATTCAAAAACGAGCAGGGAAACTTATTGTGGGCCCAGCTGTAAGCCGATCAATTCCGTCGTTAGAACAAAGGCGCAACGTATCATGCCTATCTCCTTTCCTATTACCATTATTCAGTTGAACCTGCTGAATGTGTCCCGCCTCCTCAGACATTTTCCCGCGATACGCGTCAATCTGAGAATGCGCACCAATTCACATTGAAAGTTAACTTCAGGCGCACAAATAAACATAGAGGGTCATTCTATAGCCGAACCACACGTATGTGGAATGCTCTAATTGATTTTGTGTTTCCTCGTCGTTATAATTTCCAGGCATTTAAGACCAATCTACATCGATACCTTCTTTCCCTATCCACTTCCTTTCCTTTCGCTCGCACAGTTTATTTTTATTTTTTTTATTTTTTTTTTAATTAGAATTCTCTCGGGAGAGGCGAACCTATAGCGCCGAGTGGGCGCCCCGAGATGCCATCAAATAACTGTTGCAGTTCTTTTTGAACAGTTGCAAGTTGTAACGTTCCGGGAACACTCTGTGCTCTAACATTTAAGGGTACTCCAAAATCCCTTTTTATGCGCGCGTTAGTGTAAAAAAAAATTGTTTCGTTGGGTAGACGCATACTTCTTATCGCCAACACTTGCCGATTAATCATTAGCAGATGGGTCAAATTCTCGACAATATTCGATGATTCATAATTGGTAGATGCGTTAACTCGCGCTTCGACTTCTCTTTCGGTCAGGTTGCTGCCAAAATGTAAAGGTTATATTTTTTGCATCGATCAAATGTCGCTATTTATAATTTTTTCGAAAATAGGACAAGTTTAAATCGCCAAAATGTTCTTTGGGAGACCGAGACAGAGGAGTTGAAAACGGGACATATGGTCGGTCACCTTATGTCCAAGTTCGGTTAAGTAAATAATTGCTACTTTTAGACATGGATAACGAGGATATAGTAACATGCCTTTGAAAACACTGACTAATAATATACTGACAAGTAATTCACGTGCTTGCAGAACCCGAATAAATTGACTTTCGGAAGCGCATCTGGCGACAAATAGAAGTAACATCCCCCCCTTAATACACATGCGCAGGCCCGACGTCGAGCATTCATCCAGCGCCTTTCGAATGTGGGAAGTATGGCTGCGTGTTCTAGTGCTATGATGACGTGACTCCTATTGAAATTTATCACATTTTAAAGACTGTTTATGGTGACGATGCTGTTGGTATTGTAAATCGATGGGAAATAAAAGTTCATGGTTGAGAGCCTGGAAAAGTCATAATTGTAGATGGAACACGCAGCGGACGTCTGATCACTGCCACAGACGATTGCAAACTCGTCAACGATTTGATTCAAAAAGACCGACGAATCACTCAAAAATATATGGCAAACCATATTGGAATGTCCAAGAAACGTGTCGCCTTTATTATTGAACAATTGGGATTGGTTTTTACACTTTGATGTTAGCCATAAGGTTGAGAAGCGATGAAAAATTGGGATGCCATAAAATGTGCACACGATGTGTTCCACGCTGTTACAGGAACGAGAACAAGCGGCTTCGGTTGGAATGCTGCGAGCCACTTTTGCAGCGCTATCGTGATGAAGAACATAACTTCCTTTTGAAGATTGTGATAGGGAAGTAGTCAAGTTCCATCATCACGATCCGGAAGAGGAAAAACAGAGCGCCGAATATTGACTTTCGCTTTGATCACCTAGAGGTAGAAGAAGCTACTGCCGTTCTCTATAAGGAAATATACAATGCCATTTCCCTATATGTCCCTTACTCTCGATATAGGACATCGGTATCATCGCCTCCATAGTACAATCGCAAATTTCGTACTCTTCGGAATAAGAGGAATAATTTGTGGAACATTTTTCTAACATCACGCTCTTCCACGGACTACTCCAACTTTCTCGGTTCCCTTTATAAAGTCACCGAGCTTTACAAGTCTCTTTCCTACAATTATCTCACAAAAACACAAAACAACCTGATAAATGACCCCAACTCTTTTTTCCACTTTATTAACTATAAACGTAAATCTGACACCTATCCCATTTCCTATGACACGATTACTTCAACCGACCCACAAACTACTCCCAATCTTTTCGCTTCTTTCTTTAAAAAATCCTTCACGGACAACTTTTTCGAGCCGAACCGCTCTTATTTCAAAGACCTGCCCCTTCATCTCGTAAATTATTCAGCATCACCTAGTTGACATCCATCTTCTCAACAGCCGATAAGGTTCAAAACATAACCATCTGCGAAAAAGCTTCTTTTAACTATATTTTGGGATACTCATGATTATGTGATCGATTTTGTGGAACGAGTGGCAGAGAATATTCTTTTCAGTACATACGAACTCTGAAATACTTCCGACGTCGAGTTTGTCGTATTAGAGGCAGCCTAGGATCAATATGGTCGTCCGCACACCTCGAACGTAACTGAAGAGGCTCTGCGAAACCTGAAGTTTGAACCGATTCCAGATCCTCCTTAATACCTCGATCTCGTGTGTTACTTAATTAAAACCCCCCGAATCATTAAACTCGCGGCGCAAGGCTAATAACCTTGCCCGTAAAAATAAATTATTATGGAAAATTTAACGAGCCTCGAGACTTGCTAAATAAGGCCAAGACCGGATCCCGGTTGTAGTGCCGATGATGATGATGAATCATTAAACTGATTCGCATTCAAAAAACGCAGTTCCCCATATCAGATTTCCATACCTAAAATCAAAGCCTTCATGCTGGTTAGCAACAGCAAAGCATGGGTGGACGACGCTGTTTCTACATAGCGAAACAGGTTAGTCTATCACCAAATCCCTTTTGCACATTCCAATGCAAAAGAAGATCCCAAGCGGTACGCCCTCGTTCCTGTACCAAAGAGTACAAGCATTCCTTTGGGAACAAAATCAATGTCACGTGAAATATTTTAATGAGTATACTTTTCAACCCTCTCCGTTTTCTCTTCTCGGAGGGCACTTTTGGGTCTGCACTCTGAGAGCATTCCAAGCATGAAACGGTGTCATGTGGTCACCGTTCTGGTTTCGCTTTTCGTTGCAAACGAAACCAAATCAACCCCTAATTCGCCATGCTGTCCTTTGCAATTTTCCCATTCTCCCTGGGTTCATTGACTGTTGAAAAATTTCACAAGAGTTTATTCACCTTTAATGGGCGGGGAAATGGGAAAATAAGGATGAGTGTGCGACCGGAAATGGGCGATAATGGAGAGAGTACCTGTTGTTGGGTAGGAGTGAATCAAATAAAGATTGCATAGTCCAGTGATTGTTGGTTTGGTGCGTGAAAGGCCGTGTGACATTCGTAGGGTAAGCAAAACCAATTTTCTATTTGCATTCAGCGAATCCTCTTTTCCAATTTATCAATAAAAAAGGAACACCCTAAAAAGTATTAAAAAATTAAACTCTTACGTTCATCCGTTTCCCTATGCGGTGAAACAGGTTTGTGTGTGAATTTTTGAAAAATCCGATACAGTGTAAAATTAGACGAATAAAAAAATTGAATTCAAATTAAATATCTCTTAAGAAATAAAAAGTAAAACAATGTGTCGTTTTTTTATATTTACTTTAAATAACATAAGAACTCAAACCAGTGAAAAGAACATTGAGAATGCCGGGCTTTGTGGCAGTAATAAGAGTAACACACAGGAGTGAGTTGTCCATAACTTGAATCTTGCAGTGTCAGTGAGTGAGTTGTCCATAACTTGAATCTGTCAATCGCGGTAAATGGTCTTATTCCAATCAAAAAGTTTGTGGATTATCCTAAAAACCTTCAGTCCAACCGCTTTTGGAGTAGCAACGTGTTTAACAGAGTTTTATATACAACAGCGTCCCCGCCAAAATACGACTGTTCCATCAACAAGCGGGAAACTATTAAAGACGAAAAAGGATCGAATCGCCTATTAAGTGAGGGCAACTAGCAGCGGAGATTCCAACAGTAGCCACATGAGTACAGCCAGTTACTAGTACTAATATTTATTGGCCTGTAGGAACCCGAAGTTCATGAACTCACCGACTCGAATCCGCTACCGTTCTCTGTCCTGTGCACTTCCTTCCACGCTTGACCAGCCGATGCGATCTCCTCACGGTCAAACCTTACATTGTCCTCCCATCTCTGTCGCGGTCATCCTGCCGGTCTCTTTCCCGTTGATCTACCGTCAAGAATTCTACGTACAGTCCTGTCGTTGTCCATGCGCGCCACATGTCCGGCCCATCTTAATATTCGCGACCTGATTACTTTCACTATTGTAGGTTTGCGGTAGAGCTCTACCAATTCGTGGTTGTGGAGTTTCCTCCATTGTCCTGCCTCCTCGTCATATTTACCACCAAAGATACCCCTTAAAACTTTATTCTCGAATACGCGGAATTTGTTTTCTTCCCGTTTTGGGCCACCCTATGTTTTGCATCCCTATAGCGCCATCGGCATAATTATGGAGCTTTATGTTACGTGACAGCAGTTTGGATTTCAGCAGTTTACTGACCGCGTGCCAACTGACGTTGCCGGAATGCAGTCTTTTGTTAATTTCCTTCGACATCTCGTTACTGGCCGTCAGTATTGTTCCCAGATATTTAAATTCTTTAACTTTTTCAAATATCTTGCCCTTGACGTTAATATTTGTTCCCTGAGGTCTACCTGCTCCCGCCGTAATCATGTATTTTGTTTTGTTTTCATTTATTTCATCTCTTCTGCCGTTTGCATGATGACTTCATAGTTTTCACTTACAGTTTCTAGATTATCGGTGATGTCAGCCGCATATGCGAGCAGTTGTGTGACACCGTTCAGGGATGATCCGGCCATGTTGTCGTCTTGTACCTTTCTGATAACATACTCCACCACACGGTTAAAAAGACATGGTGAGATGCCATCGCCCTGTTTTAGTCCGTCTCGGATTCCAAATGGTTCTGAAAGGTGGTTTTCTATTCTAACTCGCCCTTTGTTTTCGTTCATGCAAATTTGAATGAGGGCTGCAAATTTTTTCGGGATTCCCAGCTCAACCACAATATCGTAGAGTTTTTGCATTGCGACTGAGTCGTAGGCTTTTTTGAAGTCAACGAACAGTTGGTGAACCGTCTCTCCGTTTCCCCCTTATTTTCCAGCAGTTGCCTTATTGTGAACATGTGGTCGCTTATTGACCGGTTCCTACGGAATCCGCATTGGTCGTCTCCCAGTATTTCTTCTGCGTATGGTGTGATTCTCACCAGTATGACATCTGTTGATATTTTGTATGTGCTTGGGAGCAATGATATTCCTCTGTAGTTTTCGCGCGTTTTTTGAAAATGGTGACGATTATTGAGGTTTTCCATTCTTCCGGAGTGACTTCCTTATCCCATATTGTTTTGATGACGGTTGCCTCCGCTCCATGCTTTGTTGTTTTTCTATGAATTTAGTGCCTTTACAATTTCGTTGAAAGAGAGCTTTGTGATCTGGGCCTCGGCTGTATGTACGTCTGGTGCGTTTATTTGTGGTTGATGGATGCGCACATTAGGCAGGTTTTCAAAGTACTGTTTCCACTTTGTCACGATATTGTTAGTTTCTGTGACCAGACAGCCGTGTGCGTCTCGAATTATTTTGACTCTTCCTCGGTAGCCATTTCTAATTGAATTTATGGCAGCATACATAACTCTAATGTTCTTTGCTTTGGTATTTTCCAGCATTTTTTCGATCCGAGTCTTCTCCCATTCGCGTTTTTTGCGTTTTTTTGCGTTCCAAGGTTTGGACTTAATTGTTTTCGAAAATCCTAATACCTTTCGGGCTGTTTGTTTGATTGTGTCTCTGATCGATACCCATTTAGTGTCCACATGATTGGTTTCCGGCGGTTTGTACTTGTGCATCAACATGGACGCGGATTCAATACAAACACCACCTACTACACGCTGCAAAAAAAGAAACAAAGTTCACCAGAGAAAACAGAAAACAAATGAAACACACTGATATATCCAGCGGTAATAAAACACACACCCGCTTAATTGAATTTAATAGTCTAAACTTTATTGAACATTGAATTGTTTTCTATCTGTTATATGTTAATCTACAGAAGTTGTGTAATATTGCACCGTGAATGTTTACGAGTTAAAAGGTCTTCTTTATTTACTGAATTAACTTCTAACAAAATGCTGATCGGTTTTAATTTTACTTCATGAGGAGTCTATATAACATGATCCACATTGTTACACCAATCTTAAGGTTAATTAGTCTTCACACTGTGATTCCTGGTTGATTGCATTCGTTTTCATTGGGAACTATTTGGGCGACCGATATTTTACAAAGCTAAATGAAAATTAGCTGCAATTAAAAAAGTTAATTTTAAATCTGGACACGACAAGCAGTAGGTGCAATATCCGCGAATAGACCTTTTTCGTTCTAGTGTGGCTAACACTTAACACTAGTCGCGGAGAAATTGGACCGTGGGTAGAATGTTTACTCTCGACGCGTGCGCACTCTTAGACGTTGAAATTAGACTCTGGTAAACGCCACGTTCCCGGTACGTGTGCGTTTCTCGGTGGTTACGATCTGACTCCGGTGGCTATTCTAGATGTCGTTTCGCGCACATATCACTATTCAAGATGCACACAAACAGTATTTCATATATCAACTGGAGTCGAATAAGGAAAAACGACAAGAAAAACTGACTAACGATATTTGAATTCAAATAGGTCAGCTGTGCAAATAGATGGTCGCTCGTATTGCGACCAAAAAGGTTGCTATGTTTAAACTAGCGATTCGTTGATGCAGAATTAGGTTTCTGAGTATTATGCCAACATAAACGCTATTTCGGGGGTCAAACGCTAAGATACGCGTTTGTTTCCCTTAGCTAATGGTATGAGGGTTGTTCAGGAGAACGATACCGTGGGACCTGATCTCGTGATCAGGGTGGTTACAGAATAACAGTTGTGTACTTATCCACGTCAATTGTGCATTGCATCCACAGCAAGTCAAGGGTCGAATTCCAGTGTGAATATTTACACTGGCAAAGAATTCGGCTCTTGGCAGTTTGGCGCGAGTTGCGCCATGATTTGTATTAGTGGACAAAACATGGGTCGTGACCATTGCTAGATTGTTTAGGAAAAACAAACTATGATCACGTCCAATTTGATGCTAGTTTATCGCTTATGCAGCCGATCAGGGATAATCGGCTGCAGCTGTATAAGCAAGCGATTTGCCTGGTGTGTCTTTTGGACCACCGGCTTGTTTGAACAAGAACACTCGGGAGGATTGGCCTGTGTTTGATGGGCATGTGGTCGCCCATAGTAAACGATCGGTTCATGACAGATGTACCGAGATGGTTTAATTGATGCTATTTAGTTAGTTGCTATGGCAAGATAGTAATCTTGCCGTGGACTTATATTTCAGGTATTTGCAGGTTGGGGACGAGGTGTTGGATTAGGACGATGGGTGGTTCTTCGGGAATGCTTAAAGAACCCCCACACTCCCATTCCCTAGGATGCTAAACCTATTCGTTAGTTCGTCTTAATATTCAGCCCTTTTGGGCAGGTCTTGTAGTTTATCAATGCCGAACTTTTTGTTCGACTCCCGTGACTGTCCGTGTGGATTTGCGGCGAGCCGACTCCTGATTTCGCCCATCACTAGAAGATGATCGGTGTCGCAATCTGCCCCTCCATATGATCTTACTTCAAGGATATTCCAGTGATGTCTTTTGTCTATGAGCAAGTGGTCTATTTGGTTACGCGTTATGCCGTCGAATAATATCCATGTGGCTTTATGGATTTCGCGTTGAGGTCTCCGAGGAGGATTTTAACATTGAATGATGAGATCCCATTAAATACTTCCTCTAGGGTGTCGTAGAACGTGCCCTTCGTTTCTTCATCCGTAGATTCTGTTGGGGCATGTACGTTTATAAATACATAATTGTACCATGGTCTCTTTATTTTTAGCACCGACATTCGGTCATTAATAAATTGCACATCTCCTACATGGCGCGCATTCTTCTTGTTTATGATGAAGGCGGTTCCGAGGTTATGTGTATCGGTACCTCACACACTAGTGAAAACCCGTTGGTTTCGATTACCTGATGTAGGAGTCGGACTACCTGAAGCGCAACGATGTTTCCCGTTTTCTACGGCCGTCTGTAACGCGTCTGGTTTATATAACGTTAAAACATACCATGTACCGACGTGTATATCCCACTTTTTCCGTTTTTCCCTACGTCTTCTTTTTGCCGAGTCGGTGTTTTCTTGATGATTTGTTCTCTTATGATAGCGTCGGCTTGGCGCACCTACGCGTACCGGGTTTTTCGTGAGGTTGTTTTTGTATATTGAATATTCACTTCGTGGGGACAGTCTTGGGGTTTCAAATAGTCCGCCATATCAGAGCCTCTCTTTGATATGGTATGGTCTGCTTACTGCTCTGATTCGACCCGGTGTCAGAGAGGCGCCGTTAATATACAGCCGGTATACCCCTGGCTGCAAACCATCCAATGGGCACGGTGACCCGTAACACCCTGGATTAGGGATGGTAGATCTTTGTGGGTTACTCCTCGGTAGCGTGCCTGACATGGGTGGCCCTACTGGAAGCGTATGCTACCATCAGCGTAGCCCGAGTGACGCATTGTAGTTTAAGCCCCCGCACCACGTCAAGGTTTCTACCAAGTGGGGGACTTGCGCTATATCGGTTTCAAAAACTAGTGCACTAGTGGAAGTCCCAGAATTTATCGGCGTGACAAAGAAAACACCAAATACTTGCAAAAACTTGTTTTATTTATCAACATAGTCTCCTTTTAGCTCGATAAAGTTTTCCCAGGGATGTTCAATAGCTTCTATACTTTGTTTATAGTAAGAAACGTCGATCTCCTCAAAATAGCCATCTACTGCAGACATCGCCCCTTCAGCGTATACAAATTTTTTTAAATCGAAATAAATAATTTGTACTTAAATAACCTAAACAACATTCTTCTAATGATTTGTTTTTCGAAACAAATGCGTCCGCCTATGTTTGGTCACCCTGTACATACATAAAAAAACAATTAATACCTTTATAATATCTATAAAGTGTAAACAACTGGGACGGCTTGAAGATAAAAGAAGGGTAGATATTAAGATATGTTATTTGTAAAGGTCATGCAGGTCACACATCCTCGTACGGAATTCAAGAGATCCGTCTGATCTCTATTCGTACGATACATGCTTGTATTAATTATCATCAATGAGCTAAGACTCCCTTCTTTTTCGTTATTTCAAAATTAGTGAGTCAGAATAAATAAACGGACACGAAAAAGAGTGCTTTAGCTAATTAGTAAGTGAATGATCTCAAAGAAAGATGTCATAGTAAGAGAGTTTTGTTTCCCCTAATTATTTTCAATCGTGAAATCAAATAATGTAACTTGCATGAAAAAAAAAATTGAAAAAATGCACACATCCGCAATCCAAGTAATTCGGTAGGTGATTAAATTTGTCTTATCTCAAATTAATGCTGGCTGTCGTTAACGCTCTGTACCCTCTCTCTTCGTATTCCTTATATTGATAAAAGATCTCTTGTTCCCTACTTGCATTTACTCATTTGGCGATGACGAAATTTCTCGAAATCGTTTTCATACGACCGAGTTTCTTGAATCTTATTGTCAAACAAGTTTTGAAGTAGTAAATAGGATTGCTTGGTAATTCCCCCTTCTTATGGCGTTTCAAAATTAAACATGTTTTACATAACATGCGACGAAAACGATTAGAACATTCCGACAAGTCGTACATAAGTCTAAAAAAACATATTGTAGCTAAAAGATTTTTTTAAAAGCCTAAGGAGGTTTCACCCAACGTATTACCATAGTTCTGTAAACTAGCTATAAGCGACACAGTTCTGTAAACTAGTGACAAGTTAGCGAAGCTAGACACTTTAAGAAACATATGGCCCAACGGGGAATATAATGTCATTCTACCCAAGAAAACATAGCAAAAGAGTCGGTGGTGGTTCTATGAACCACATAAATTACCTATAGAATAATCCATTGCATATCCCCAACGCAACATTGAATTCAATGGTGAAACCCAATCGAACTAAACGTTCAAATTCTCTAACATTAAATTTAATTCAATTTCATCCAATTCAGTTTAATTCCCTAAAAGCAAACAGCTAATGCATATCTTCTTATGTATGTTATAAGCAATTAACACCTCCAAATTACCTACAAGATCCAAAACCCCAAAAAGTGCACGGGTACAAACAAAGGAATATCTATTCGATCCGCCGACACACAATTCTCGCAATCATAAACATCCTAATGCATATCTTCACATGCCAGATGTTTTATGACTAGTAAACGCACCAATCTAGAAACCGACACCCTATTTCCACGGATCCTTTGTTACCCATCCGAAGCGCACGAAAACTCTTGTTGTTATAAACCAGATGGGTAACACAAACAAAACCCCAAGAAAGGATCTAGAGATAAGTGGCGATGCGTCTGGATCTTTGAAAGAAGACAAAGATACGAGGAGTAGAATAGGGAATTGAAAAGAAAATTTTTTTTAGTACGGTCGTCATAGAGAAATTGTGGGGGCACCAAGTCGCGACGCCAGCATGGGCGAGAGTTCTACCTCGTCACCACAAATCACTAAAGGTTCCGAGAGTACAACACGGAAGGAAAAGCACACACACGACCACACAAGTAAAAATAAAACACTCGATTGTTGGTTAATTAATTAATGCTTTTTTTTATTGTGTGGACATCAGCAACGACTATGGCGACCAGTGCAAAGAGTGCACCGATCAACAGCAATTTAGAGTTCATTGTTTAAAATAAAGTTACTTTTCTCACTTATAAATTCTTTTTCACTATCTCAAACGAACTGCAGCACAAACTCGACAAGCAATTGGAAACCGACAGGTTCGAAATACCTCTCACGACTCCGGGTATTATCGCGTGTCTGCAGCGCTACAGACAGCAGGAGCGGTATGTGACCAGCGTGGTCAACGGATGGAAAACGAATCAACGATATTTAATCGTTGTTAAAAGAAGTTCAGCCAGTGAAACGACGTAAAGTCTCTCTTTGAGGTAACCAAACAGATCTCATATAGAAGATCGCTCCAGTACTCTAAACAAAGAAAGGGATAATGTGCATTCATGGGATGCGAGTCTGGTAAAGCAAACAAAACCGAAACTCGTCGGATGCTAATTGGGTCTTTGTTTGAGATGTGCGTCGTGGCTAAATAAATAGACGCAACGCATCGAAGAAATGGTTTTAATGGATTTTGGCTAGATTACCGGGAAATGGTGTTTGTGGCATCACTGGTAAGGGTGAGTATTGATTTCCTACTTGCATTTGCTTATGCCGTAGGATTTAATTGGTGCCAAGAGATGCGTGTATTTGTTTTGGTCCCTTGGGTGTAGGTCGCCAGCCAATGTGTTTGTCTGGTAATTTATGATACACATGATGAAGATGGGATAAGCCAACTCAAGAGTAATATTTCCTGATTATGCGGTTGTATTATATATGAACCGATGAATTTTCTTTCAGGGAATTTATGATAAGCTTGGAGAGAACTCTTATAGGGAATTTTAAATGCGAAGTTATGCATGCAGGGAAGAATTCTTTTTTCCAGGGGCTTTTTCGATTATAAATTTGTTCTCTTTAATGCATGAAGTATTTCGGATGCTAATGCTATTGCATTAGCGAAAGCTTATGCAGAGTGGGGGAACGTTATGGGGGTTTTTTAGGAAGTGGTGAACCGTGGGGTTTGGCGGAAACGCCACAAACTTTCACAAGGAGTTTTAACGATTCGATATTCAAATGAGACAAATGAAAGATTAGTCTACTCCGAACAGTCGAAATCGAGAGTCCAATAGAGAAACCCTCGGTCGGTCCGCACAGGAAAAGTCGAAAAATAGAAAAGGTAACGTCGACTGTCTGACTAACGTGTGGTCCCTCGGAGTGATTCAAAATTGTAAACGAAAGCAAATAGAAAGTTTATTTTGCGAGTCAACTTGAATACCAGTGCGCCATTCAATATTGTCGATTTTTTTTTCTGCTGCGAACATTAAACAAAAGCTATAAGTCAATCGTTTAGTTCGACTTGCTTGCTATCCATTTATGTGAGGCGATTTGGTGTATGGGGTAATGTTTTTGGTTTAAGTAATGTCACATCCTTTAAGTGGATGTTTTTGGCATGTGTCGCCGTTAGTGGTGGAGACTGGCTCCAAAGGGGTAAGTTTTATGGGATGGGTGGTTGTGGCCGTTGGCTCCTCGATAGTATAGTGGTTAGTATACCCGCCTGTCACGCGGGAGACTGGGGTTCGGTACCCTGTCGGGGAGCCTCTGGCGCAAAACTAATGACCTTTCCCGGAAAAAACAAATCATTATGGAAAATTTAACAAGCCCCAGGACTTGCTAAATAAGGCCAAGACGGGTTCTCGGTTTGATGATGAGGTGGACGTCAGAGAACACACATAAACATCAGGGGCAAGATATTTGAAAATGTCAAAGAATTTAAATACCTGGGAACATACTGACGACCACTAACGAAATGTTGAAAGAAATTAACAAAAGACTACTCTTCGGCAACGCTAGTTGGCATGTTGTTAGTAAACTGTTGAAATCCAAACTGTTATCACGTAATATAAAGCTCCGTGTCTATAGAACCATAATCATGCCGATTGTTCTATACGGATGCGAAATATGAGTTCTCACAAAATGGAAAGAAAACAAATTCCGCGTATTCGAGAATAAAGTTCTAAGGGGTATCTTTGGTGGTAAATATGGCGAGGAGGCAGGACAATGGAGGAAACTCCACAACCACGAATTGGAAGAGCTATACCACAAACCTACAATAGTGACAGTAATCAAGTCCCGAAGATTAAGATTGGCTGGACACGTGGCGCGAATGGGCAATGATAGGACAGTGCATATAATTCTTGACGGTAAGCCAACGGGAAAGAGACCGATAGGGCGGCCGCGACGGAGATGGGAGGACAATGTTAGGTTGGACCTCGAGAAGATCCGATCGGATGGCCGAACGTGGAAGGAGAGCACACGGGACAGGGAGTAATGGCGGAGTCGAGTCGGTGAGGTCATGAACTTTCGGGTTGCTATAGGCCGGCCAATAAAAAATAAATAGAAAGTTCGAAACACACACTCGATGAAAGCAGTCAGATAAAAAGTATCAACGTTTTAGTGTTGTCTTACGCGCTCATTTAAGTTGGCCCATCCTGTATATTGTAATAAAACTCGAATTTATTATCTATGAAACGATAAATGGCAAACTACCTTAGAGAGTACATGTATTTAGGAAAATTTAGCATTTTTCGCTAGAAGGTTGTTGATATCTTTGATTTCAGAGTTGCATATTGTTTTTGTTGTGTTGAAAGTAGCACCCACACAGAGCCCAGTTGCGGTTGAATATTTGGTTATTCGAAGCAAAATTTCTTAATCATATACGTGTTTTATCGTATGAATATTTTATGCAATATTTCGTATTAACTTACTTAATTTTTCATTTGCAGTTGCCGCCCTTATCAGCACTTTACTTAGTTTAGCACTGTATGCCATCCCTATTATATACATTCAGTGTTTCCTGGGGCAGTTTTCTAGTTCGGGTTTCATATCGGTTTTTCGAGTGGCGCCCTTGTTTAAAGGTATGTTTCTTTAACCGTTGATAAATTGCTTGTTGTAATCAGGATATTTTTAGGACTGGGATATATTGGATTAGTCTTAAATATATTTTCGCTAGCTGTATATGGAGTTCTGGGAGGGATACCCTTGTGGTACTTTCTGTATTCTCTGCAACCAACCTTACCGTGGAGCTGCGAGGGTGCCAAGAGCTGGATGAAAAATGAAAGTTATTATGTCGTTTCTGTAGGTACAACGTTAATTATATTTAGTAACCGCAATTAGTGAGACTAACATCCAAATAAATTTATAGCACTGTACCGTGAACTATTCAAATACTGATGGTGATGTGTTTCACTTTCTCAGTATCCCTTCGGTGGACTTTTTCACGTGAGTATTCGGCATAAAAATGTTCAAAACTCAAACGTACAAAGAATAAACGTTGATAAACCCCTAGGCATCAGACCGGGTGGTTATTTACCATTTCTCTTGGTGCGTGCACTTTGGTAGTTTGGGGAATCATTGCCATGGCCGTCTATAATTCTACGGAAACGGTGAGCTTCGACGAATGTGAAGAAAACACGTCTGCTAATTTATCTATTTTCAAATTTTTGTAGATTGGGAAGATTTTCAGATATAGTGCATTCATTTTGATAGCATTTTTGTTGATGCTCCTGATTCGCATGCTCTTCGTGCCGCATGCGATTGAGGGCTTGAATAAAGGGCTTTTTGCGCCGAAGCGATACTCTGTGGAAGCATGGATATTCTTGGGACCAATTCTGGTTTCTACTACCTTTGGACCTGGATGGGGTTCGGTGCTAACCATGGCAAGCTATAATAAATTCAAAACGAACATAACTAGGTACAGCTGGTTAATTTGCTTAACTCAACTGTGTGTTATTCTGACGATTGGTATTTTAGGTATCATAACAGAAGCATTTATAACGCGTAAGTCCAAGTTGTTATAATAGATATACGTAAGGTCGTTTATACTCACTTTATTTTTAATTTTTGTAGAGAATCAAAATCATATTATGACGAGTGTATTTGACTTACAGTGGTCATCCTTTTTGGCAGTACCATCCTGCCTGGCAAGCTTACCTCTTCCTCATTTGTGGACTTGGATCTACTTTATTTTGTTACTTATCGGCTGCTTGAATGTGATGGTAAGTCTGTTTTATTGCTTAATTAAATATGGTAGATACATTTGTTTTTAACAATCCGCATAATAACAAGGTGGTACGATGTTATTATGGTAAGCACGGATTGGTATTAACGTATGCTTGCAACTGTGATTACTTTACATTTATCTACCATACATTGCCATGCAATATGGATTATGCCTTTGCGATCTGGACATGTGAAATGTTCGACAGGTCGGGTATTGCCAAATAATTAGAGCCAGCCTTAGACTGTTATCTATAACTACGAACCAGAAAGTCTGGTGGGATGAAACGTGTAACGAAGATATTTATTATCGTGGTTGCTATACGAAACGACTTCAGCACCGATTTTGTTGCTAGTGTTTAAAATGCGGCAAATATGTGACAAGTAATCATTGTCTAATACATTACTGTTCGTTTCTGGACTGCGTTTGCTTACATAAATGGAAAAGAACTCGTCTACGAACTTTAAAAATTTTTAAATCAATGACCAAAATATTACGTCAAAACCATCCGGGATGACTGTGGGGTTTCTTCAAGGCGCCGAAGAAGCACCCATCGCTTAACCCTCTTAAACCTTCCGCTTTCTATTTTACTCCATGGTACTTACCTGAAATTAGGCAGCATTAAGCTTCCTGCAAAACATTCCATGGCAAGATCATCATCTTGCCACAGCATTATTCACATCGCTGTAATCTTTAAAACTTTTTGTTTCCTCTGGTAGGCACCCATGTCCATTGCCAACCATTGGGACATCTTCCGTAGTTCCCTTATCGCAATTCATTGCAATCATACTCAATTCTTCTGTGTTTGTTTTTCTCAAAGCAATTATCGATCCCCAAGAGCATATCATGCAAATCGATGCCCATGCAGCTGCATCCAATTATCGCGGATCACCATTGCTTAGACATTCCTAGTGTATTTTTATTGGCTTGTTCAAACAAGCCACATTTTAGCACCTAAGCATTGGATTACGTTTCGGTATTCAATATACCCTCCAATGTTTATGTTTACCCAGCTTCACATCTCCCAACTATTCTTTTCGATGCGCGTTCGTTTGTCCTTCCTTCCAATGGGAAGACATTCGTTCCCATAGAGAAGATATTGTGCATGGACTTTCCAATGGGATGCTGATCGGCTCCCATTGGTCATGCATGTCGGAAGGGATATTTCTCCTGCGATGGTATGCGGTGGAAATCCATCACAATCGCCGGAGGCTGGACTAATTTTTACGGAGTCCAGTCAGTCAGAGTGGAACATCCTTAAGGAATTCTCGCGTCAATAATGTCATGTGACAACGTTTTAATTACTGGCACTTTTTATTGAAGTCAACGTTTAATTACAGTCGAAGTTCGTTGTGTGAACGTTTTGTAAGGCCAATGTGTTTAATTAAATATTGCATTGTGTGACAACGTTTTATTAATAGCACGGTTATTGAAGTAAACGTTAATTAAAGTCGCGTTCATTGCGTCAATGTTTTGTAAGGTTAAATGTGTTAATTAAACATTTCTGATTTGTGGAGTTTTTTTTTTTTTTAATTAGACTTGGTGTAATAAGTATATTCACCACACTTTAAATAAAGAAACCTGTGTGTTCTATGCGTTTTGTTTTATTGTGTGCTCTACTCGTTTCGTTTTTTTTTCTGGTGGAACAATTTTTTTCTTCCTAACAAACTGTGGATGTGTTGCTGAATCCACGCCCGTGAGGGCGTAAGAGTAACCCATTGCCACATGACTATAACGCAATAAGAAATTTGAACGTCTTAGTCCACCGAAGTGGAGAGTACGAGGGTGGCTGAAAAGTTTCCGACTCCAACGTGAAGATAGCAGCACTCGTCAATAAAAGCTAGTGAATGCAGTTGTGCATCTTTTGACAGCCACTCACCAAAATTTCAGCCATTTTGGAGCCGTAGTTTTTATTTGACAGTCGGTTGAGTGAGTCGATGTGAGTGTTTTTGTGAAAATGGACAAAATTGAGTATCGAGCTATCATTACTTTTTTGTTTTTGAAAGGCAATACCTCTACGCAAATCAAGGATGAGTTGGACTCTGTGTATGGGGACTCTGCACCATCATTTACCACCGTGAACTTTTGGGCAGCTGAATTTAAACGTGGTTGTGAGAGCTTGGGAGACGATGAACGTTCGGGACTTCCAAAAACTGCAACAACTGACGATAACATCGCAAACGTTCACCAAATGAGATAGCAGAGGCTATGAAAATATCCAAAGAACGTGTTTGTCACATGTTAATTCAAGATTTAGGTGTGAGGTAGCTGTCCGCGCGTTGGGTGCCGCGTTTGCTCACGTTAGACCAACAACGTGTTCGAATGAACATTTCCAACATTTTGGGGCCGATTAATTACTGCCTATGAAACTTGCATACACCATTATACGCCCTAAACAAAAATACCATCAAAACAGCGGACTGCAAAGGGGGAATCGGCTCAAAAAAAAGAAAAAATTGTTTTTTTTTTTGGCTGGAAAGTGATGATTGTTTTTTGGGATAGTCATGGAGTTATTTTAACCGATTATCTTCAAAAAGAAAAACCATTACAGGAGCATACCACACATCATGACTTGACCAACTGAAGGCAGAAACTGTGGAAAAACGGCCACATTTGCAGAAAAATAAAATCCTGTTTCACCAAGACAACGCGCCGTCTCACATCTCAGCAGTTGCCATGGCGAAAATCCACGAATTACGGTTTGAACTGCTTGACCATCCGCCTTACTCACCAGATCTAGCTCGACTTCTTTTTGTTCCCTAATCTAAAAATTGCGCTCGGGGGACAGAGATGTTCGTCAAATGCGGAGGCAATCATCTTCGTGAACAGTTATTTTGCGGAGAAACACGCCGAGTACTATTTGGTCGGGTTAGAGAGATGGGAGCATCGCTGGGAGAAGTATTTAGAGTTACAAGGAGACTATGTAGAAAAATAAAAATTAATTTTAAGAAAAAATGTCTTTTATCTTTGTTATGTCGGAAACTTTTTAGCCCACTCATATGTATTCTACAGGTGACTTCAGTGTCCATAAGTGATTCTTTTTTGCACTAACATATAAATACACACTGATGGCGGACGAGGATGAAGAGGAAAGGGAGGGGATTTAAGAGTTGGTGTGCCAAACTGGATGACATCGGCTCGAAATCGGGACCGGTGGAGAAATTTGTTAAATAAGGCCAAGATCCCGGTTGTAGTGCCGATGATGATGATGAAAGGTATCGTGTACTCACGGTTATTCTGCCTGGCCGTTGCACATTGAGATAGCGTTGGATGTTGTTGCGTTGCGGCTGCTGCGTTGTATCCCTCGTCTGGAAGCGATTGTGGTGCTCCAGGGAAGATCTCTTCGGTACCTGGTGTTACGGCCACAACCGCCCATTCCATAATATTTACCCCTTTGGAGGCAGCCTCCACCACTAATTGCCATACACGCCAAAAACATCTGTAGGGGTTTCTCTATTCTATAGGAGAAACAGCCCACAATTCCAACCACAATACGTACCCATTTCCTTGATAAGTTATTTACCTGTAAAACATGTCAAAGGGACGCATAGCTAAACTCATTATTCTATGCAGATAATGCATAATTGAGTTTAGCTACAATCAACGACATACGGCAACACTATTGCACTAACCATGGGATTTCCACCGGAAATTCCATTCGTTTTGGTTAGCAACAACCAAGTCAAATCAAGCGACGCAGTTGCGTCATAGTCCATAGGCTTCGGTATTTATCGAACATTCCACAGAATGGTATTATATCCCCAGCCGATGCGGCGTCCTATTGACTTTTCCCAGATCATCCATTCGCTTGGGATCAATGATCTCTTTTTGCTGGTGAATAACCTTACCTAGGTTTTCCGCTCTCTCGTATTTCTGTCTTGCTAGAGTGCGTTGACCTAAGAGATCACACTAGGTCAGTAGACCAGCCGTATACACGGCATTGACACACACACACCTAGCCAGATCAACCCTGGGTTATTGTGCTTTCCCTTTTGGTTTCTCCATTCTGGCTACGCCCATCGACGTCGAACGAATACACAAGTACGTTTCGACCTGGATGAGTGTGGTGAGTTGGGGAACACACAAGAGAGCATGATTACCATTGGCAGATCAATGTGTAGAAAGCAGAAATTACGATTTCCACCCTAATTGAGTCAACGTTCAATTTGCTCACATTAAAAACTTAGACAGGATAATCGAACCAAATGTTCATCACAAAAATCCCCTAAGAGCCAAATGTGCGGACCAGATACCTTTCTTCAAACGAAATCGTTGAGAATCATAAAATGCACGTCAGCAATTTTATGATCCCTTAGAAAAATTGTTACCTAAAACCATTAACACCACCAGCGTCGGTTTCCATTTTAACCCAACCAAGTTAAAACAAACAACAGGCAATAAAACGAACTGCACGTTCGCCTGGGCGCTATTGATTTTTTCTTTGTGTTTCCTATCGATTTCCCACAGAAGAGATCCTTGCCCATTCGGCTAAAATAAACAACATAGAGAATCATACATGTACATTAGCACAATTCTCTATTTGATCTTTCCGTTGTATCGATTTCCCACGGAAGAGATCCTTGCCCATTCGGCTAAAGAAAACAGCAGGTGGAAAAAAGGAGATATCCTTTTATCTGCAGGCGGAAACAACAGTTTCCTATCCAATGAAAAAAAATAGAGACAGGAGAGTTGGTTTTTGAATCTCGGCCGAGACGGTGCGATATGAGAGTTGTGTTTGGAGATTCGACCGGGACGGTGAGTTGAGTGGTGAAAGTGAAAAGTAAATCCAACTAAAAGTAACTTAAACTAAGAGGAATATATATATATATAAATGAAAGCGAACAGTAACTTAAACTAAGAGTAATATATGTGTAAATGAAAGTGAAAAGTAACTTAAAATAAAAGAAAGTTATAGGTGTAATGTCAACCTACGCTAAGTGAGAAATAAACCGTTAACAGTATCTTAAAACTGAAGAGTTGTAATAATAAAGTTTGAAAAGAGTTTGGCTAGTATTTAAGATAAAAAAAAATAAAGTACCGTAAGGAAAAATATGTGCTTAATTTCAAGGGGATCCAACGTGTGTGTGGTGTTTAAGTAAGTGAGTGAAAATAAAAGTTATAACACTGGTTGTACACTAGTTTTACGATGGATGATCCCAGGGGAGGTATCTTCGATTCCTGGTTGTACACTAGTTTTACAATGAATGATCCGAGGGAAGGTACCTTCGGTTCGAACTATTTCTTCACTGGTTTTACGATGAATGATTCCAAGAAAGGTATCTTCGCAATATTTGCGTCGAAAGAACGCAAATAAATTCTTGTATTAATTGAAGGTTAGTAATTCTCTTCTTGTTTTTGTTTTCTTAATTACTCCATAATAGAGAAGGGGTTATTAGCCATTGTGTGGGTGCTAAAAATTTCCGTTGTTATTTGCAGGGGCGTAAGTTTGTAGTACTCAACGAGGCCCTACCCCCGCCTCTCCCCCGCACATATTTTATTTTATTAATATCCCCATCCACATACACTATATATCATTAATCCATATCCTCAAACTAACGTTCAATCCAATGTTAGACAAATTGAATTGTTCTATTCCCAAAAAAAATTCCCATAATTTGTGATCATCTTTCGAGTACTCCGTGTTATTCTACATTATATATATTTCTAGTGATTTTTGTTTTCTATGTTCTAATACAATTTTTGTTATTTTAATCGAGACGAAAATTACGATGGTAATTAATATAGTTATTCCCAAAATCATTAATGTGGTTTTGATTTGGTGTTCTTCAAAAGGTATATGTATTTTTAATAATGTGTCTATATTATTAATAGCTAAAAGATTCTTCTTTGTTAATTTTATGTATGGTTTCTTTAATATGTTGCTTAAGGTTAATATATTTTTTGCCATCTATTGTTACATTGTTCGTAAATTTTACTAAATGGATTCTGTGGCGGTTCTTTAATAACAGATCAATTGAAATGTCCCCGGCCTCCCATAGTAAAACACATTTTTTTGGCAAAATTCGTTTTTTTTATTCAACATAATTCCCTTCGAGGGTGATACACTGATTATAGTGACCCTCCAACTTTTCGATACCTGTTTTGTAGTACGATTTGTCCTTTGCTTCAAAATAGGCCTCAGTTTCGGCGATCACCTTTTCATTCGACGAAAATTTCCTCCCAGCGAGCATTCTTTTGAGATCTGAGAACAGGAAATAGTCGCTGGGGGCCAGATCTGGAAAATACGGTGGATGCGGAAGCGATTCGAAGCCCAATTCATTCATGGATTTTTGCCACGGTTTTCACTGACTTGTGACACGGTGCCATTGTTTTGGTGAAGCAGCACTTTCTTTTTCTTCAAATGCGGTCGTTTTTCGGCGATTTCGTCCTTCAAACGGCCCAATAACGCTGTGTAATAGTCGCTGTTGATGGTCTTTCCTTTTTCAAGATAGTCAATGAAAATTATTCCGCGCGCATCCCAAAATACAGACGCCATAACCTTGCCAGCCGACTGTTGGGTTTTTCCACGCTTTGGGGCGGGTTCATCGTGAGTGAAATGATGGAGCCATGTTTCATTCATTGTCACATATCGACGCAAAAACTTGGGTTTATTACGCTTGATCATCTCCAAACACTGCTCCGAATCATCAACTCGTCGTTGTTTTTGGTCAAAGGTGAGTTCGCGCGGCACCCACTTTGCACAGAGCTTTCTCATACCCAAATATTCGTGAATGATATGATGTACACGTTCAGTTGATATCTTTAGAGTGCCTGCTATTTCATTCAATTTCAATTTACGGTCATTCAAAATAATTTTGTGGATTTTTCTAATGTTTTCGTCGGTAAGAACCTCTTTTGGGCGTCCACTGCGTTCACCGTCTTCGGTGCTCATTTCACCACGTCTAAACTTAGCATACCAATCCTTGATGGTTGATTTTCCTGGGGCGGCGTCTGGAAACTCGTCATCAAGCCAAATTTTTGCTTCAACTTTATTTTTTCCCTTCAAAAAGCAATATTTTATCAACACGCGAAATTCCTTTTTATCCATTTTTTTCACAATAACAGAAGTTGGTTCACTCAAAATACTATAATTCACAAACTAATGATCCGACATCTGTCAAATATACACGCGTCTTTTGAAGGTTAGGGCTAACTAAACATATATGGATTTAATTCTAGTGCCGCCATCTATGTGTCAGGCCGGTGACTTTTCAATTGACCCGTTACATTCCCAAAGAACCGCCCATCCTCTTAAATTAACCACCTTCCAAACCCATAGCACTTACCTGCAATTAGGGGCAGCGTAAGCTCCCCTGCAGCATCGCACCTGAAAGTTAAATCTTATCAAGCATGCACACCAAACAAATTATTTCATTCATTCATACATGGACCGTGCCAGACAATCCGCTCAGCTTGTCAGCAATTATGAAAGATAAATACACGCTGGCCAGCGTAATTGTTGACTTATCTGTAGCCGGTATTCTTGCTACGGTTCATGAGTGAATATTGCCCCAATCCCAAGTTTCGCAACACTTGAGACCAATTTCCCTTATCGGTTATCTACCGATCCTGGGATTTGGGCACTAATATGATTGACGTTAGACAATCATACCCCAGATCATGCCGAACGATGCTCCGACCTGTTAAATAAACAAACACGATGTGCATATCATCGTGACCATTGAAATAGCGTTTTTGTGTACCTTAAAGCAAACACCTATTTCGTTCTCAGGCGCAGGTCATCAAAGATTTATGGCCCTCGAAATAGCGTTTCTGTTTATTTAAGACACAACCTATTTATTTCTTCGGCGATTTTTCGCCATCGCTTATCTCAACTGCAGCCCCCAATACCAATTCATTACGCCAGCCAATGTTTATTTAGGTGCATTTTCGTCGTTGCCGATATGCAGGCTTAAGGGGCAACGTACTTGTCCTATACGGACACATATAGAATCCTCCCACACCAATGTAATCCACACCGTTGAATCTGGCAGATATGGATATTATCTTCGAGTCAGATTTCATCCTCCGTCAAGTGCGGACACCCAACATACCTTCTTCAGGGAGAGAAGTCGAATCTCTTCTGTTGCGCCTCCGCGGGGATCATAGTTCGATTAGAAATATTTTATTGTAATAAAGTTAGTTAAGGTCGGTTACGTTGATTTACGGAGTCGTGTACCACGCAGTAAATAACAAGTGCGCAGTGTTAATTAAAAGACTGCGAAAAGACTATCGCCTGTGAATTTTTATGTTTAAAATGAACAATGTGTATAGTACAAACTCTTTGTGAACCACTTATCGAGATAAAAAAAAGAAATAAACGCATATACAGCATAAATCCTCCAGTGCCTTTTTTAGTTATCGTTGTTCTTGGTGCTTGTGTTTTTGAAGACAATTTCAGTGAACAATCTGTGGTGTTGTGCTCAACCTGCGTCCGTGCTGACGCCTCCAGCATAATACCCATAATTCCATCGAAGGTGCTGTTATTTATTATATGTATTCCGTCAGTTAGTATTGTACTATCATCTATTTCCAATATGCTTGGATTATATTCTTGAACAATGTTACACTCGGATTTATTACTATTAATTAGAGGTATGATGGAATTGACTTCTTCATTATTATGTTGGGATATGTATTTGCTTAAATAATTTTGACATTTCTTAACTTTGCTCACAGCTTTCACATGTCCAAATATTCATGCACGATATGTTCAACACGCTCTTTTGATATCTCCAGAGTCTCAGCTATCTCAATCAACTTCAATTTACGCTTATTCATAATTATTTTGTGAACTTTTTAATGTTCTCGTTCGTTACAGCCTCTTTCGGGTGTCCACTGTGTGTATCGTCTTTGGTGCTCATTTCGCCCCGTTTAAATTTAGCAAACTATTTCTCAGCGGTTCATTTTCCTGGTGCAGAGTCCGAATAATGTTGTAGAAGTAATGGCTTTAACAGTATTTTTTTCATGTTAAAGCTATGCTTCATTAACACACGAAATTGTTTTTTATCCATTTTTTTTTATAATAACAAACGTTGCTTCACTCACAATGCTATAATTCACGAACTAATTGTCCGACAGGTGTAAGGTTTATCACGTATCGTTTGAAGGTTAGTATTAACTTGTGAGGGTTCTTTAAGGCTTGCCCGAAAACCACCCATCGTCCCAACCCAACTTCCCTTTCCCAACCTGCAACAAATTACCGATCATAGCCTCTTACCTGCATAAGATCAGTACAAAGCTCTCCGTCAATCATTTCTTACCTGAAATAGACATCCACGGTAAGATCATCATCTTGCGATGGCATCATACGAAATCATATCAACCAAACCATTTCGGTTCATCTTACATGAATCATTTAGGAATCTGATCGGTTCTTCTGGGCGGCAACATGTCCATCAAACACACTCCAATCCTCCTGTGTCGTCTTGTTGCAACAATCCGTTGGTCCAAAAAGACAAGTCGGGCAACTTGCTTGCTTGTACATCTGCAAGCCAAATTTCCGATAATCGATCGCCTAAACCGATAACCGATCATCGAGTTGGACACGACCATAATTGTTGTCCAAACAATCAAATTAATGGTCATGCGCTATGATTCGTTCCCAAACCAAACATGCACCCATCCATCCTGGTCCCTTGCCATCGTAGGCGAAGTTTCTATCTCCTATCGTTTATGATGGCAATACAGCCAGCCTCCGTACAAGAACATCTATTTGACCAGCTGCATGTTTGGATTCTCTTCTGAGCACCCATCGCATTTTCGTTTGTCCTGGCTTCCAGTGAATGGGCATTCAACCAGACCTGTACGGTCACAATGGAAATACTTCCATTGAAACCCAAATCGATTGCTTATTGGCCGCCACTGGGATGAAAGATCGAATTTGCTTTTCACCACAGCGGAGGGGAATCCACCCCAGTGCACCTGGCGATACGATTGACGCAGCGTCTCGAGGAGTCAGATTGTACCCACCGAACCATGCACCGTACCGGGGACGTTGCGTTTTCGAGCACACAAGCATCCCTCGCCGTGTATACTCACGACGAGGAGTCAGATTTCATCTCTCGCGGAGTACGAACGATACCCGGAGAAGTTCCAAATACACACTTGTCGAGTTCGGTTCTAAGTTGTGAAAGAAATCGTCGCTTAGCTAACATCAATTCGAAATTCCACACAATCTACTTCGCCTAGTTTCGCTATCGCCTTCAATAACGATCGTTCATCATAGGACAGTAAGCAAAGGAGGATATAGTGCAAGTTACAAACTAGTTAAACAATTAAGAAAAAAGAGTTCAACGTGAAATCCGAGCTGTGAAACTTACTTCGATAATTAAACTGTAAATGTAAAATATGTCGTAACAAACTAACTAGGATAAAAGGAGTAGTTTAAGTGCGCAAGAACTTTGTGGTTCAATTGATAAAAGATCATCATTTGTGAAAGTAGATTGGACAATTAACAAAAATAAAGACAACACCTAACGCTTAAACAACACCAGTGAGCTTTATTTTATTCATTCCTTTTGATCAGCGAAGCAAGTGGTGTTATTGGTGAACCTGTGTCGTACGCCGGCACACCTACATTAACCCCACAAACTAAAAATTATATGGATTTGTAGTGCTTCAAAAAGCCCTACTACCTTTTTCCCCCATTCCTACATCCAAATCCTAGCTATCTTACGCTAAAACCAAAAAACCTATCAAAACCCACAAAAACCCAAACATGATCCAAAATTCGCAATAAACGAATCAAACATTTGTTTGTAGCCTAACATTTGCCCCCACGGTATTATTAACCCAAAATCCGAATTAAAATTAAAAGTTACAATAAACGAATCTAATATTCGTTTACGTTTCACATTTGCCCCACAGCATCACCAAAATCCAAAAATCAGAGATCATTATCTTTATCTGAAAATTTTCCATTCAGGAAAACAAACAAAAAATCAAAAGCAGATACATTTCCACACCTGCGCAATAGTTTCGTAAGAATTCAAGAAATTGAATTCTTATCGTATGCAAATACAACATCTCGCTCGAAATATCCAAAAATCGAGATTGTTGCACGAAAATGTGTATCTTTGGGATACAATTTTCGATGTGCTTTCCTTTATAAAGGAATAGTAAGACGATCTCGATGCCCCAGTATCTAAATCCTCATGCCACAGAGCACTAATTCTAATTTTACATCTGCTGTAATACTCTACTATAAAATCCACAATAAAACTTTATCAAAAGTTAAAACTAACTTCTTTTAAATGCTTTGGAAATTGTGTGTTGTCACCAACGCTGGATGATTCTTTCTTTTGTGTACGAGGACGACTCCGAAAATTAGTACAGCAACCGGTATTAAGGTTGCAGAGCATAAGGACGTTATCCCCTAAGTTACGTCCTACAAACAATCAGGACGTTGCTCTTCCCTCTGGGTCAGAGGAAGCACGGCAACGACCCCTTGCTAGAGGGTGTTGTGTCAGGAACTATCAACAAAGATATCTAACGTCCTTTTCAGGACAAGAAAACGCGCTTCCTGAGGAACAACCCCCACAACAGCAGAACAGATTTATTTCGAGTAACACCATCTATACGTCAGCCTACGAACTTTTCAGCCGACCTGATAAATAGTCTTAGGTGGGAAATGTAATCTTCTTTTTTTCGTAAAATAATGAAGAATGTCCTTGAGACCTTTCCGGCTAACAATTTTATACATTAATTATAAGTTAAAAGCCGACTTGGGTATGCATTTGTACCTACTAGTCGCCATCACGTTATTGGTAAGTCTGTTCGAAACTGAGGGAGGTGAGTTGCTTACTTAAATTGTCCGCAAGGAATGAAGAATGATAATATAATAATAAAAAATACGATTATGACATCACATTAGTCTTTCCTTTTTCCTTCTTTTATTTTGTCTAGCTTGCACAAATGTTCTCCGTTCTGACGGCATTGTTTGATGAGTTTACGGACTTGAAGGAATATCGCAAGGAGATTACTTTTGGAATGGCTGGCGTCTTGGCCATTGTTTCCTTGCTGTTTTGTACGGAGGTATTATTTTTAAAACAATATTGAAAGAGTATTCACGTTTTATTTAAATGTTTAGGATGGTTTGATGTTCGTTGAGATAATGGCGGATCAGAGTATTTTGATTCAGGGAATAATGAATCTGGGGTTGTTAATTATGGTGTTGTGGATCTATGGGAGAGAGCGCTTCCAACGTGATGTTAAGTTTATGACGAATTCTGCTTTGGCCACATGGAAGGTGTTTACAATGCGATTCGTAACACCCTTATTTATGATTATCATTTTAGTAAGTTTCGTATTCTATTTATTTCCAATTTATGTACTTTGTTGTACAATTTGTGTGTTGCAGTTGGTGGGCTGTGCTATAGCAATCTTTGGCCGGAGATCTCTGCCTTATTTGGCATTCTTAGCTATTGGTTTAACAATACTTCCATGGATATCATTACCAGCGTTTTGTATATATAAACTAGCTGAAGCAGGTGGTTCTTTGAAGTACCGATTTAAACGATGCACCAAACCAGTGGACTGGTACCCTGCGGATGCGACAGATCGACAACGTTATGAAGAAACAGTTAATAATCCAGATTTCTCACATCCACTTACAATGATGGCATTTTAAAGCCCGTGAATTCTCGGATACTTGTTACTTTTAAAAATAGGTGCAGAGTAATATCATACTGAAAGGCTGTGCAAGCAGTAGCCTCCTAACTGATTTATTATATTCATATTAAAAATTACTTTAAATAAACTAAGACCTTTGTAAAATTTGATGTGTGGATAAGTTACACGGTTGTGGTATGCTACTATAGTAATCAAAATAGAGTTGCTCACAATATAAACCCTTGAGGAACTGCAAAAATATATCATTTACAGCACTTGAAACATTGTTTACAACGGCTTGCATTGATGGGCTTTCAAAAACAGTTTGCATCTAACGCAAGGCTAAAACTTATTTATTATTTAGACTCTGCTTTGTAAATATCTAAGGCCACACATTTTGATTGTTAGATTTTTTGTTTCTTTTAATTGCGACAGACCTAGGATTTTTTTTTTATTGCGACGGACTTAGGAGAAACAGACCGATGGGAAGGCTGCGACGGAGATTGAAGGATAATATAAAGTGGGACTGTGGGGCTTTTCAGGGCCCGAAGAGCCATACATCATTCGATCCCCACTATTCCAGGCGAACCGACTCACCTCTAAGTCGAACTTCAGCAAGGTTGCGTAACCTTGCTACGGCATTTACCCCCAGCCAAATCGCTGGAATTAATACAGTTACCCAATCGGATAACTGTTATGAATATCCGTTAGGCAGCTTACCTATTCTGTGGGGGTTTTCCTTCCCAACCCCTTTTTCTCCATCACCATCCCTGAAAACATTAAGTCCACGGCAAAGCTTATCACCTAGCCGTGGCATCGAAAATTTCATCCTCAGGCATTACTATCTGAAAACATTAAGTCCACGGCAAAGCTTATCACTTAGCCGTGGCATCGAAAATTCATCCTCGGGCAGGCATTGATATCTGAAAAACATTAAGTCCACGGCAAAGATTATCACATAGCCGTGGCATTTGAAATCTCATCCTCAGGCATGCATTGCACCCAGGGCATCTCGTTTCCATAGCCTTATGCTATGGAAACAACATCAACAAAGAGTTCATTGATTACTCGTTGTCTTGTTTGCCCATGGCACCCCTAGCATGCGGCTATTAGGTCCCATTGGTTTGCCACCGCCGACAAGGTTTCGGCTGATGCAAACCAAACATTTCCCTAATTACCAGCAATAGCTGGTTTCCTATTATCGGTCCCCACCGATCAGGGACCGCAAACAAGCAACGAATTGGATGCAGCCAGCAATTGTTTACTTTTAACATCTGGCAATGGCTGCACCCTATATTCGTTGCAATATCTAAACATCGCATTTGCACCACAGAGTGTTATGAATATACAATTCCCTATTAACGGCCGCCACCCGTCGGCGGACCAAAGGAAAATCACACCATCAACCTAAATGTTGATTTATGGCCTCCCATAGGATGACCAGATCTTCGGTTCGTGTTGTTTTCACCCCAGACGTTCCTTGTTGCCGGCATGTATAGCACAATCAATTGTGTACACAGCCGCAGGTCATTCATTGTTTGCATTCGTGGAAGATGCAGTTGCGATGCTGGCATCCATCCTCGGTCACCGGACGATCGTATGCGAGGCATACACACACATGCATGATGTATGCCTATTCCCCGGTCCAATCACGATTAACTACCTCGAGTTAATCGTGCAGCTTCTCCCCTTTTACGGTTTTCTTTAGGTGTCCCTTTTCTTTTGGCAGCGTTAAATACCCAGTCAGATTTCATATTTCGTGGAGTGCGGACCGGTGTCTAAGTTACGAGCTGTGCCCTATTTTTTTTCCTTGCTTCTTTGTTCATTCTCAAAAAAATAATAAGAGAGCCGGTGGAGTATTATAGTTAAAACGGTCGATTGTACGAATTGATCACCAGTGAAAACTAAGTAGAAAAACATTTCCATTTGAATCAAAGTTATCATAATAAAAGAACTTTCGACGGAACAACAACACCAGTGTTTTCATTTGACATTCACTCAGCAGTGCACAGTGTCCTGGAACCCGAGTGTGGAGTTCAGTGTTCATCGGCTCAGTATTCATTGGAATCCTGTGTTTCTTTTACCTTCTCGTTCTTCGGGTGATAATTGACTGTGAACAATCCGTGGGTGTTTTGCTGAAACCGCGCCCGTGTAGGTGCACTAGCCAAAACCACACCACAGGACATTGAAGAAATTGGATCAGGTGGTGAAACGCACAGGACAGGGAACGATGGTGTAGCTGAATTAGTGAGGTCTTGAGGATTCCTACAGACCAGTAAGTAAATATTTTGAAATAAATTTGAAATTTTCCATCTGAACGATGCCACTTTTGAAGTTTCGTAGCAAGCGAGCCAACTCCGAAATTGGTACAAGAGAGTGTTGCAGAACCAGAAGCAACAAAACCACGAATATATGCAACGACATTTTGGATGCTGGTGGAAGTAAATTATCGCTTCTACCAATGAGCCCAAATGGAATGCTTGCTAACGATTCAAGAACACTCAGTGATTGCAATGCCTAAAAGGTATGCTCTGAAAAGCTAATTCCAACAATCTTGAGCTTTCATGTCTGTAATAAAACCAATAAATCTGGAGTGTGCAGTTAGGTGGCTGAAGTGGAGCCAAACCAACTTCCAGCTGTAAACATTACTAGCTGATGAAGCTCTCTGGGAATGATTAGTACCGGAGCCGGACGATGACCCACTACGGTTTTCTTGTTTTTGCAGTAAATAATGGCTGTAGCATGGCAATTAAAACAAACCAACGAAGATGCGTTGCTTAACGTTTTTGAATTTAGAGTTCAGTTGCTGTTTGTTACGCTAGGAAAATTATAAAAACGTGAAAGTTAATTGAAAGGATGAACAATATTGTAAAGGTGACAATCTTTCCAAACCATAAATATAATTATTTTGAAATGAATACCATTCTTTTTTCTTTATATATTTTTGCTTATTTGAGAGACAAAACAACAACCAAATCGTTCCAGACAACTGTTTAGATGACCCGGTGGTGTCAGCTTCTTGGTTTGTGTTCTTCTTATGATAGGTCGGCTCGGCCTTGTATACTGTTGGTGATTTGTCTTTGTATTAATAAGTAAAAAAAAAGTTCACACCGATTCTAATTTGTTTTCACTTTGTGATTGCGATGACCAGCAAGCGCCACAAAGAGTGTAATCCGTTTATTTGAACCATCTGTTGTTAATCTATTAAATTAAAAATGTAAATGTCAAGCGTTGTACAATAAATCTTGCGAGTAGGGCGTTACAATATACTCACAGCTATGCCGGCTTGTGGTAAGAGGCGACTTACCAATGTGGGCTGAAAAGTTCCCGATCTCAACGTGAAGATAGCAGCACTCGTCAATAAAAGAGGATGTATGTAGTTGTGCATCTTCTGACAGTTACTCACTAACATTTCACCCATTTTAGACGCCTAGTTTTTATTTGACAGTCGTTTGAGTGAGTCGATGTGTGTGTTTTTGTGAAAATGAACAACATTGAGTATCGAGCTGTCATTCGATTTTTGTTTTTGAAAGGCAATACGCCTGCGCAAATCAAAGTTGATTTGGATTTTGTGTATGGGGACTCTGCACCCTCATTTACCACCGTGAAATTTTGGGCAGCTGAATTTAAACGTGGCCGTTCGGGACGTCCAAAAACTGCAACAACTGACGATAACATCATTAAAGTTCACCAAATTGAGCTAAACGACCGCCGACTTAAAGTGGAGGCTATGAAAATGTTCAAAGAACGTGTTTGTCACATATTAAATCAAGATTTAGGCATGAGAAATCTGGGGCCGCGTTTGCTCACGATACACCACAAACTTGTTCGAATGAACACTTCCAATGGTCTGTTGGTGCAATTTAGGGGCAATAAATCCGAGTTTTGGCGCCAATTAATTACTGTTGATGAAACTTGGATACACCACTATACGCCCTAAACAAAAATACAGTCAAAACAGTGAACTGCAAAGGACAAATCGGCTCCAAAAAAAAAAAACCAAAAACTGTTTTTGTCAGCCGGGAAAGTGATGGCGACTGTTTTCTGGGATAGTCATGGAGTTATCTTAATCGACCTTGCCCGGAAAAAACAAATCATTATTGAAAATTTAACAAGCCTCAGGACTTGCTAAATAAGGCCAAGACCAGTTCCCGGTTGTAGTGCCGATGGTGATGATGATGATGATATCTTAATCGATTACCTTCAAAAAGGAGAAACCATTACAGGACCATAATACGCATCATTACTTGAACAACTGAAGGCAGAAAGTGCGGAAAAACGGCCACATTTGCAGAAAAAGCAAATCCTGTTTCACCAAGACAACGCACTGTCTCACACCTCACCGGTTGCCATGGCGAAAATTCCCGAATTACGGTTTGAACTGCTTGACCATCCGCTTTACTCCCCGGATCTAGCCCCAAGCGACTTCTTTTTGTTGCCTAATCTAAAAATTGCGCTCGGAGGACAGAGATTTTCGTCAAATGAGGAGGCAATCACCTTCGTAAACAGATATTTTGCAGAGAAAAATGCCGAGTACTATTTGGACAGGTTAGAGAGATGGGAGCATCTCTGGGAGAAGTGTGTAGAGTTACAAGGAGACTATGTAGAAAAATAAAAATAAATTTTAAGAAAAAATGTCTTTGTTAGGTCGAAAACTTTTCAGGCCGCCCTCGTAAGGCCGACTGGTAGGTAGGGCCCGATCGCCCTGTCGCCCAATGGAATACCACCCCATCAAACTATAGGCTCCTTGAAATGGTCGGGAGAAATCCCTGGCCATCTCTCGGAGCTTGGCTGATAGATTGATTTGATAAAAGCTTGGTTTAGATGGTAAGTCGGTCCCAAGATAAGATACCACCCCGTCACGCTATACATTCCGCGATATCCTCGGTAAACATTTTCGACAATGTTTCGGATGTATGGTTGATAGCCCGGACTTATACGGAGATAAGTTATGATGATAGCATCTGAGATAAAGAATTCCCCAGGTAAATTAGTATCCCATTTGGACCTCGAGGGGGATTGTGGCGGTGCTTTAATACATTCCCAAGGAACCGCCCATCCTCTTAAATTAACAACTTTTCAACCCACCATACCTACCTGCAATTTTGGGGCAGCGTAAGCTACCCTTCATTCTCTTTCACCTGAAAGTTAAATCTTAAGGCATGCATCACATTGAATTTTTCCGTTTATGATCCGTACCATATCTCCATCGGCTTGGCTTGTCAGCAATTATAATAGATAAATACTAGCTGGCCAGCGTAATTGTTGACATAGCTGAAGCCGAGGGTTTCTTGCTACGGTTCATATCCATTTATTGCCCCAGTCCCAAGGTTCGCAACACTTGCGACCAATTTCCTTTGTCGGTTATCTACCGATCATAGGATTTGGGCACTAATATGATTGACGTTAGACAATCATAACCCAAATCATGCTAACGATGCTCCGGCCTGTAAAACAAACAAAAGCTACCATAGCCTAGGTCATAGGCGAGCAAACCATCGGTTTGCTTATCGCCACGAAAAAATCTATAGCCTACAATGGCATTAGCATGAACGCCTAAGTAAACACGATGCGCATTTCATCGTGACCCTTGAAATAGCGTTTTTGTGTATCCGGAAGCAAAAACCTATTTCATTCTCAGGCGCAGGCCATCTAAGATTTATGACCCTCGAAATAGCGTTTCTGTTTATTTAAGACACTATGTCAGGGGGAACATCATGCAGATATCATGATAACGGAACTTTAAGAGCTTCATCATCGCATAACCGGGCTCGCCCTCGAGGCTCTGCCCACGCTCGACTGGTGACGGCATTTTGTAACATAATACGAATGTAAATGCCGTCCACTAATATTTACAAACAACGAAACCTGATATCCTTGCCCTAACTGAGGCCCAGGTCGATTCGTCAACTGATTCGACATATCTTCGTTGCTCAGGATACGACTTACATTCGAGATTCCGTTTTAAGGGCGAAGTCTGCGTCTTAGTGCGGTCCAAGCTGGTTTGCCAGAGGATGGAGGCGTTGGAACCCAATAATATGGACATCATATTGTTGAGGGTCGTGCTGAGGAATTCCGTTAAATTTCTTTGTTGTCTTTACCGTTCCCCGAATGACGATCGACAGGCGACATTTTTCGAACATCTTTCACATACCATCGACTGGATACAGATCAACCACCCGACTTCTGAAATGATTGTCCTTGGTGATTTTAATGTGCACAATTCCGGCTGGTTGTTACATTCTAACAGAACCGACGAGGCTGGGAGACTGACGGAGATGTTTGGTGTAAGCCACAACTTGACTTAGCTCGTGGAGAAACCGACGCGAGTGCCGGATGCTCGAGGGGATTGTGCGAACACCCTGGATCTGTTTTTGACATCTGAACCGAGCACTTATACCGTGAAGGTTGCTGCGCCACTGGGAAACTCAGAGCACTGCTTGGTATCTGTCGCGCAAGCACTTACATATCAAGATATTAACCGGCCTAGGCAGCTTCGTCATGTGTGGAAGTATGGAGCTTCTAACTGGGACGAATTGCGAGATTTTTTCGCATCCTTTCCATGGTCCGAGGTGTGCTTCGGAGACTCCGATGTTAGGGTTTGCACAGAGTCGGTATCAGAGATTATTCTTCTGGGGATGGAGATGTATATTCCACATTCCATCAAACGAAGTTCGTCTGATAAACCTTGGTTTGATAAACAATGCGAGCAGATTACAGCGGCAAAAAATAGAGCTTTTAAGTAATGGGGCTCCAATCCCACCGATGTTAACAGAATGAATTTTGTCAGAATCAAAAACGCGTGCAACCACGCGATTGATACTGCGAAGAAAGCTCACAACGACAGGGTGATTAACAAGGTCTTTCGGTGCCCAAGTGGTTCGCGCTCATTCTGGTCAATGGCAAAAGCTGTCAGCTGCAACTTCGCTTCCTCCGCCTTTCCTCCGTCGGCGACGGACAGCGGGACGTTGGTCACGAATTCAAAGGATAAAGCTAATGTGTTCACGAATTTATTCTCCGCGAATTCAAACTTCGATCCCGGTCTTTTGAAGCCACCTGTGATCGCGCCGGTACGGTCTTCCATGCGGGATATGAGATTTCCTCCGCGCACTATTCAACGCATTCTACGTGAACTGGGTTGTAGGAAGGCAACTGGAACGGACGGAATACCAGCAATAGACCTTAAGAACTGTGCTCCAGAACTATCGCCGGTTCTTGGTAGACTTATAGCGTTTGGGATAACAGTGAAGAACGTGTGATTCGAACTGACGCCATGACAGCTAGAATCATCAAAAATTGAACCAAAGCGCAACCCATCAGGATACTGGCCGTGTTTAGTTTTCGATTTTTAAACTCAACTATACTCCAGTGATGTGAATTGTTAGGTTATCGCTATGGTATACAGCTCTGATGTATTTTCTTATTCGATTTTCTTTCGGTGTTCTTCACTATTTTGCTTGTGTATTGTGTGTGTATCTGTTAGAGATGCTACAGACTCTTCCGCTTATCTTATGCATGGAGGACGTTTCCTGACTGCTGGAAAATCGCTCGAGTTCAGCCAATCCCAAAGACGGAGAAAAAGTGTCTCCCACAAAATTACCGTCCGATAGCATTACTGTCTATTTTATCTAAGGTGATGGAAAAAGTCATCAATACAGAGTTAGTTAAGTATTTGGAGTACAACGGACTTCTGAATGACCGTCAATACGGATTCCGTGGCAGGCGGTCCACAGGAGACCTTTTGACACTTATAACCGATATATGGACATCTGCGATTGAACGGCATGGTGAGTCAAGGGCGGTCGCATTGGATATCTTCGAGGCTTTTGACCGCGTCTGGCACGGGGCATTCCCTAGCAAACTCCGTTCATATGGAATCTCTCAACAGCTTTGCGACTGGACGAAGAGCTTCCTTGACAATCGATCGATCCGGGTTGTTGTGGACGGCGAGTGTTCGGATCTGTATCCTGTTAATTCGGGGGTGCCCCAAGGTTTATTTTGGCTCCAACCTTGTTCTTGCTTCACATAAATGATTTGTTGGAGACAACGGATAACAAAGTGTTCAGTTTTGCGGATGATAGTACGCTTGTTTCCTCCTTTTCGAGTGATCGGCCGATTGGTGCATCAACGTCACACGAGCTGATATGTAGACGGATTGACTCTCTGAATCGGGATCTGGGTAAAGTCCTGCAGTGGGGAAAGGCCAATCTTGTCGACTTCAATGCATCGAAGACGCAGTATACAACATTCACAAAGAAAACTGGATCATCGGTTCCACAGATGATGATGAACGGCCGGGCCCCCCGAGGCGGGGGAAAGTTTGAAATTGCTCGGCGTCACGATCTGTGGGAATGTATCATGGCATAAACACGTGTCGAGCATCGCCAGGTCAACCTCAGGAAAACTGACCAATTTTTGAGAGCCAAGAAATATTTTACCCCGGCCCAACTTCATCTCCCTTATAAATCCCAAATTAGACCCGCGCTCGAATATTGCTCTCATGTTTGGAGCTCTACTCCTAAGCATACCCTCGACCTACTGGAGAGCATACAGAGACGAGCGATCCGCCTGATCTTGGACTCGGCGCTGACGTCGGGACTACAGTCGCTATCACATCGAAGGCTCGTAGCCGACCTCTGTCTGTTTTACAGATATTATCGCGGGTACTGTTCTTCGGAGATTGATGATATTGTTCCACACAATTCGGCTTATATGCGCTCCAAAAGACAATCCGACATATCGCACCCGTTTGTGGTTCAACTCCCGACGGCGCGAGCATCCCTGCATCAGAACTCGTTCCGTTACAGAGCGGGGAAGCTGTGGAACTGCCTTCCCACGTGAGTGTTCCTGGAGCCTTACAACCTGCAACTGTTCAAAAAGAACTGCAACAGTTATTTGGTGGAATCTCGGGGCGCCCACTCGGCGCCTTAGGTTCGCCTCTCCCGCGAGAAATCTAATAAAAAAAAATGCTATTCCTCCTAATCTCAACATTTCCCTCATATTTAAATAAGATGGTAAGGAGGTTGTGTCTTGCGCTTGATTGCGCAAACCTAGGTTCAACTGACAACTCTTCCTATTGTGCAGTTCGCCACAATTACTGAGTGGTAGGCAAGGTGCCAAAGTCCAGCCGCCCGGTGAAATACTACCCCACTAAGTTATAGGCTTCGTGAAATGGTTGGGAGAAATCATTGACCATCTTTCGGAGCTTGCCTGATGGACCCGGTTGGGAAAAAATAGCATCTCAGGGCGCTGTAGTGCTCAGGGTACTATAAGTTCGCCTTTCTTGGGAGAAGTAAAAACAAAAAATATATATAGTTTTTTTTTTTGCCTGCTAGCATGCGGTCGTGTGTGAAGAACCATTCGTTATTTTGAATTCGAGACAGATTAGGTAGAACTGGATTTGAGAGATTTATAACTTGATAGTATTAGAGAACAGGAGCCCACATTCAGACTCGATTGTGGGCAGAGTGATACTAGGTAACTTGGTAGTGGGCTTTCTTTAGCCTACTGTCGTTGTTCTTCGAAGTTGTTATCGCGTGATAGTTTCTCTTGTCTGCAACCACTTTTTTTAGTTCAAAATTATTTGGGAGTGAATATTTTCTCATGTTGACCTGCTTACCGATATGCACTACAACTAGTATGATCTTGATGTCGAGCCGCTGCCATCCATTTTAGCACTTCAATGTTATCTGCTCAGCGGAGAGTGCTTTTGCACACTATGACATAGCTACTACAAATGGCTTTTCCTTCAGATTTGTTTCACTTACATGATATATCGGATTCTATCGAGTTTAATGTTTTTTACTTGAATGTTTAGGCAGCGCTCTTATACGTCATTGTTGTAGCATCTCCGAAGTCATCCTCTAAAGTTGAGGAGACCAACCATTTGGTAAAACCATTTCAACCCGAGTAGGAGAAGAAACAGCCCACCGTCTCACTTTTTGCTTTATAACGTTAAAATAGAAGTAATCACGATTCAATATTATGCTGTTTCCATTATAATGTGATTTTAGGTGAAATATATTTACACCCTGCTCCTCGATAGTATAGTGGTTAGTACACCCGCCTGTCACCCGGGAGAACGGGGTTCGATTCCCCGTCGGGGAGCCCCTGGCGCAAGACTAATGACCTTGCCCAGACAAAATAAACCATTATGGAAAATTTAACAAGCCTCAGGACTTGCTTAATAAGGCCGAGACCGGTTCCCGGTTGTAGTGCCGATGATGATGATGATGATGATATTTACACCCTCTATGCGACCTTACTCGTTTCACGCTGTTCCTGTGTAATGTGTAAGTAGAAAAAGCAGTACAAAAGAAATGTGATTATTTTAAAATAATTTTGTTTCGTTTTATAGTTAAAGTTACAATTGTTGATCAGTATCTAAGTGTATTTCTAAGAGTTGATGAGCATGATCGGGTAACCCTATAGCTCGTTCATATCGTCGACAATCTCCTACGTCAGCCGGATACCAGTCGCTAGGTTGAATACATTCCCTTATTCGTGCCATTACTGATCTTCGCCGTGATTTAGACAAAGTGTATAGTATGTAAATAGGAATCACCATCCAAGGTATTGATTTCATTATAAAAGCGATCGCTACCGAAACATCGTTGTGATAGCTTAATTGTACTTCAGCGATGAACTAAAAAATGGACATTTTTGTGATTAATCAAACTTTTCAAAAGCTTACTTCATTATTACCATTGGAAAACAAATAATGAACGGCGCTACATATCGCAGAATGAAGATCATCCAATCCGACATAGTTCGACCGATCATAAATTGTGCGTCCCGCTGAAACCTCAACTTACCATACAGCCACAGTACGATCAGAATGATCAGAAGGAAAACAAATGCCTGCGAGAAAGTTGCTCCAAAATCAAGGATGCTCAGAAATTGAAATCCTTGCTGTGGTACAATTAGTAGTAATAATCTTTAAATCCCTTAAAGTAGCATCTTACCTGAGTAGCAAAATAGAGAGAAACAAGGGCCATTGTGCCGACTAAACTTATCTTTATTAGATTCTTCTTCGGTCGTAGGATCTCGAATTCATCGCAAATAGCCGTCTGCGCTGATAGCAATAGAATAAGCTGAAAACAATCTTAATTAGATTGAATTTAAAGGTGGGAAGCAAAACACTTATTACCAATTTATTGAATTCCACTAAACACAGGGCGCCGAAGAAGAGCCCGCTCCAGATGTTGGCATAAGGCAACTCACCCAGGAAGAAGGCATAACACAGATAAATAAACTGCAGCGAATGTTCTTCGTCTATATGGTAGTGCAGTCCGCCAACGTGGTCCTCGAAGTGATCCCAAACGATCCGTCCGCAAATAACAGCAATTAAGATCATTCCAAAGCCGCTAAGGCACACCATAAATGACATCTTCATAATATCAGTCTTAAAAGTATTGTGACTTGCCAGAGCGATCGTATTCCCCCAGCCCGGACGAAAAAACAACATCACAAGATTAGCACCAACATGTGGATGTAAGTAATGCAGTTCCGGTATTTCGAACGAAAAATTTGACAAGATATCTCGGAGCTCTGATAAGCACAACATCCTTATGAACACAGCCATAAATGAGGTAATCAGGATCACAGTGCTGATTCTAAAAAATTTTCCAATCTTTGGAATAAAACTGATTAGGAGCTAGTGATGATAGTGATTACTAGGAAGTGATTTATCTTATTACAAGTTCAACGTTCTGGATGAACACCAAACTGACTATCAACCAAATGATGGCAATACAACCACACAGGAGTAGCGACAACGAAAATGGTCCTCTGCCATCTTCCAGACCTCGAACTTTGTAGCTAACCAAAAAATATCGATGTGCATTAATTCACTTCAAATGGGAGTTAAACTCACTGAAAAAACTCAACAGTAGCGTGCGGATTTACGGTGTCATCCTGAAAAAAAAAAACAATGAAGTCTAGTAAGAAAGGATAATAATACATATAATTTATAATAAATATAATATTTAATAATAAGGAACCCGGAAATTTGAATTTTCATTTTTTTTTTAATTTGGTAGCCGTGACCGACTGGCGACTTTTTGTTAACCCAGAAGACCAGTGAACTTAGTTCGGGACGAACCAATCTAGGCGGAGGCTAGTGTGACGCATATGACAATCAGTACTAGAATATTCTAGAAAGTCCAAAACAAAGTACTAGAATATTCTAGAAAGTTCTGGAAAACTGGAGACTATGAACAGTAGAAAATTCAAGGCAATGGAACGGACGGAAACAAAACACCGAATCAGAATGTGAGGAAACGGTATAAATACGTCGCACACAGATCATGGAGACAAGTAAAAAGTAAAAAGTAAGGAGTAAGCAGTGAAGCAAGCGATAAGTAAGAAGTAAGAAGTAAGAAGTAAGCAGTAAAAGACGCAATAAGTACGGAAGCGATAAGTCAAGAAAACGTTAAGTGTACGATAAAAGTAATGGTTGTTATTAACGGACTAATAAAGTGTTACAATAATTCAAAATGGATTTAACGGCTCTTATTTATTAAAAATAATTAATCCAGCGAACCCTAAGCTAGCTACAATATTATTTTCAATAAAAACAAACAAAAATGGATATTGTATAATTTAGAGTGGTTGCGAACACCGGTAATTTAATATTTGTAACGTATCATTTAGTCATAAACTGCAAGAATTTGGTGGTTGTAATAAATGCGTATTTAAAAAATAATCTTAAGAATTACACACGATAACAAGAGATAGCAACTTCTAGTGTCAGTTCACTGCAGCTGAATCGTTGGCACGGCTTAATTGTCATTAACAAAAGTAAAATAAAATGAAAATAAAGAACAAAAACGAACGCAACACAAAAATTTAGTATCAAATTTCGGTTACTTCATTGTCTCATATTTCAAAGATAACCTTACGATGCGAAGTAAAAACTATACGAAAAACTATTTTTTATATTATGTTAAAGGAGTTAAAAAACACAGTTAGTTAATATATACAACTAAGGAGAACAACGACACAACTGAGACCAACGTGTACCGCACAGCACAAAAAAAACCGACGCCATCAAATTTTTTTGGAAGTATTATATGGTTAACGGGATTTTGTTGTTTTGTTTTCTCACTTTCGCAGTGGACAGTCCTAAGTCCATAAACTCTCAAGAAATTCCGGGTGACACTGTTCAAGAGCACTGAAATTTTACATTGGCATACAATTATCGCTGAAAATGTTAACATTTTAAGGGTACATTATTAAGGGCATTCGCAAAGCAACATATGATACATCTGTAATGTCCGTCTGCATAACAAGCCAACCATCAACAATTTTGCTAAAGCCATCAAAATGTATGTTCAACATCATGAACAGCAATTCTATCACCATTCTAATAAGTAAGCTTTTCAACGTCTAGATAATATGGCCCACCCAGAAGATTAAAAGCCGTGAAACATTTGAAACAATTTTCTAAAAATATCGTTGAACAGCACTAACTGAAATACTAAGAAAAATATTTACTATCAAAGTAATTATCATATTAATAAATTTTAAATTCTGGGTCAGAAACAAACAACTTATTAGGCTATAGCTACTATTTGATTGTACCACATGAAATGTCCGATTTTATAGTGAACATTTAAAAGCCAATATTATTTCAAGAGGGTTCGAATTTGAACTGCCGACAGCATGGTAAACAATTCCTAGAAAAAAAAAATAGCTGTACTTGTAACGAACCCAACAATTCTTACATTTCAAGCACACGTACCACTTTACTTTATAAAAAAAGAACTTTTAACGTTCTGGCACAGATGTTCACTCGAGAACTTCTTGTTCCCGACTGAGCGAAAATCGGAAATTTCATGTGGTACCACCCAATAATAGAATTCACCAGTGTTTAAAAAGAAAAGAAAATGTCATTACTCTACTATCCGCCTTAGTAGCTAAGTTGGTGAGGACTCTGTTATTGTGCAATTAATGTTGTACTTATTTCAACCTCAGTCTAAGCAAAAATAAGAAATAATTAATATAATATATCCCCAATTCCTTTACTTACCACAAAATCGTAATCATTTCGAAGTGAACAGTTGGGAGAGTTCCACGTATTATTACAGCTCATCCAGGGTGGGATAGTTTCAAAACTTCGAACAAAATATAATAATGGTACGGCCGCGAATGCGCCGTAATACGCCAACGAGATGATGTTGAAGATGACTATTACATAGCCAATCCCTGAAAGAAGATGCGTTTTTTCTTTCAAAATTGAATAGTAATATAATATGTTAAAATTGCTTGCCTTTGAATAGTGGTACTATGCGAAACGAAGAAATCAATCCCGTACTCGAAAATTGTCCCAAATATGATTGAATGAAAAATATGGGAATGCCGACGAAAAACACCGAAAGAAAAAACGATAGTAATGAAAAACCTGAAAAAGAAAATGTGGGAGTTATGGGGTAAAATAATAAAACGATTTCATTCACTTTTAACACATTCTTATATTCAGATAACTTGACTTTACTAGCACGAAGAAGGCACGTCTGTTCTCAGCAAAAACCAGACCAAAAGAGAACTCTCTCAAGTGCACAAATTGACACCATGGTCTCGAAATCAATTTCACATTCATACACACACAATCTTAATTTTATGTCTTTATTCTGAAAACTAAATCTGAAACCTAGAACAACATAGGACAGTCGTTGTATTAATCACTTCGATTTTGGCGCCATATCCTTTGCCAGTGAATTCAAGTTACTAGGAAAAATAAATTTTATGTTGAGTACTTTTTGCATTTCGTAAGAATAAACCAACAGAAAAGGTTCAACGGTTTCAGGTTAGTTTTTGTTTGTTATGTATTTATTTTTTTGTTTTGCTTAAAGATTGCTTTAAAAACAAATAGCATCGAGTGGATATATAATGGAAGAATAGTCACATCCCACCACTATTATTTGTTGGTCTGTAGGAAACTGATAGCACTTCAATTCACAATTCCCCATTTGAGCCAATTTTTTCAATGTGGCGTCTTACATTGTCCTCTTATATCCATCGCGGCTTTCCTCAATGTCTCTTTCAAGTAGGTTTTTTGACAAGAATTCGCATCCGTTCAAGAAAAATTCGAAACTGCCTAAAGATCCTAATATGCGTATATGGTATATGTACTCTTGGTCGTGTACATTTAAATCTTTCTATTTTATAAACTATGTTTTCCCCCTCATCATGGAAAATACTCCTCAATTTTTTCAGTTTTCGCGTCTTTTTCATTATTATTAATCTATCTGTTTATTTTTTGGATTTGTTACTCAGTTATTTCTGTCATATAATTTTTTTTAAGCAAATTTTTTTATTTTGTTTTTTTCTTCTTAGATTTATCTTACTTTCTAGAGGAAAACTGCTTAAATTCGAGCTTATTAAATTATATTCTAACTTAATGGTCGGCTGCGTACACCCTAAGTTAAAGTTGAGGTAACTATTGTAATGTATTGTTGCCTCTCATCTTTGTTTCTCTTATACTCATTGCAATCTTCATTAATAATTTACCAAACGAAGAAAATTGGCGCAAGACTAATGACCTTGTCCGGAAATAACAAATCATTATGGAAAATTTAACGAGCCTCAGGACTTGCTAAATGAGGCCAAGACCGGATCCCGATTGTAGTGCCGATGGTGATGATGAAACGAAGAAAATGTTGACGTTGTGTTTTTTTTTCTTTTCCACCTAATTAAACTTACTTCACTCATTTAATCTTTTGTTTTTAATATTATTTTTAAAACTTACCTAACACCTAAGGAAAGCTAAATCGATGTAAGCTTCCCGTTGTTTTGAGATGTTGTGGTGGTTCCACGAACCGCACAAATCACCATAGGCCGAGATACCATTGTTCCACCAAGGAACATACTCACCTATGACTAAACTTCACGTGCCCACAGTCACGTGCCCCCAAAGTCCACCTTTTCACCTGACCAAAGGTGACATCCATACCGGTCAACAACCTCACGTATCCACAGATACGTTGGCCCCAAGTCCCAAACAAATTTCTAATGCCTGCACGGCGATCGAAGGACACGACCAGTATGGACAATGGGTACCAATCCATTAGCTGGATAAACACAAGTGATGGGCACAGCTGCGCCAGATGTCGACAAACATCAAATCCCCGGCGATAAGCAAATTGCCGTAAAACAATCCGTCGGCTAAACCTTTGACTCCGCCGCAATCCACTTCGCCTAAGCAAAGGCAATTGCGATTCCAAGATCGCCAAGAAGACTAAACCACACACCCGAATATATACAAAAGAGATTCGACAGAAGGTGTGAAAATTCTGGCGATCCCAGGTAGATCTCCGATCGCACAGGCAGAAAAACCCGCGTCTGTTTGAGTGGGTGCAACCGCACATCTGGCCTGCGATGAAACGGAAAACCGCAGGGCCGAAAAAAGAGTGCAACCTTCCCTGGTGGAGAGATTCTCGATTAAGAGAAAATCGAAAAAGAGAACTATCGGATGAGTAGAATTATCCCCAAAAAGAAAATTTTAACCAGTTGACAGGAGGCTGAGAGAACGGTAGGACGTGCCTACATAGTTAGAGACCGATAAATTTGTGAAAGTCGAGAATAACGGCCAGTGGACTTAGTATCGGCATTTGAAAACCGTGTACTTTTTTTTTGGCTTGGGACTATAGAAAAATCATTCCGGCTCACTTCCTGCTTAAACTATTTTCTCGCTTGTAACCAAGCAACATTCAGTTCCCCCGAAAATCATTTCGGCTGCCATTCTACCTAATACCAATTTCCCTTACTGGTAAGCCACCAGCACGGTGCGTTGCATTTCCGCGAAACAACCATCGCACCGACCAAGACCCATATTCCCTTGTCTAACCGACAACTCATGCCCACACTTGGTCGTGTTTCCAAAACCAATTTGCCCGTATACATAGCGACAGACGAATTTAACTCAGCCTGTAGGGCAGTGATTCTATGGAACCAAATTCTCTATGCAAACATAGCAACCCTTTTCAAGTTCATAGTAAGTGGCAGTGAGTTCAAGCTATGACTCGACTGCCACGACGCGAGGAACATTTTCTTGCCTTTATTGAGTCAGTCGAGTTTTAGCAGCCACCACGAAGAGAGCCTCTCGCCAACCATTGAGCGCGCACACGCCACGTCGGGCGTTCGAGTAAAGTCGGTACATAATCGCTAGCCGCGCACCATGAAGCCGGCTAGGGTTGACGCCTTTCCTTCAAGTCGAGGACCCTTACAGTCGTGAACCGAACTTCGGGACAAACTCGGAAAACACAAGCGTTGATTTAGGTGCGACTGTGGCGCAGACAATTATTAATACGGCTTAGTGTCACACGCTTGGAAATATACCTTCCTCTTAAGGTGGACTATACCGTCAAAGCCCACCGACCCCGCGAGCTGCACGCGGAGTGTGAAACTTGGTATCGAAATCGAAGCAGTCATCCAAACCAAGTAGAACTTCAACAAGCTAGCAGGTGTGATTTTAAGTTATCCGGAATTAAGTGCGAACCAATCCGCCCGTTTGAGGAACATATCAGCTAATCGACACTTTAAAAATCCGCCAAAATGTCATTTCATCATCATCGGCACTACAACCGGTAGCCGATCTTGGTCTTATTTACCAAGTCCTGAGGCTTGCTAAATTTTCCATAATGATTTGTTTTTTCCGCGCAAGGTTGTGGGTAAGAAGTATTGTGCCTGGCACGGACACTTCGTTCACTTCCTCCTCCATCATAATTACACTGTCACCCATCGAATGCAGCTACAAACGTTCACCAGAATGACGGTGAGTCTACGACACGCAGCGGACACATCACAGGAATGTAAAACAAGCGAAACTCCACAACAGGAAAAGGAAATAAAACACTGAAGGTTTCACTGAATTGAATTAAGTTTATTGTTCATGTTCAGCGGTATTTTGAACTTACTAATACGAGGGTTGCCTTTTATATTTCGGGATTAGAAAACAAAAACAAATATTGATTATCGAAAATCACTTTATTGTTTTTCAAAATATTCCCCATGAAGATCTATAGACTTTTGCATGCGTTTGAACCAATTGTCGAAGCAGTTTTGCCACTCTGATTGGGGTATCTCCAACACATCCATTCTGAATGCAGCAACCGCTTCTTCAGGTGTCGAAAAACGTTGACCTCTCAGTTTGTTTTTTACGTACGGGAATAAAAAGAAGTCATTTGGTGCCAAGTCAGGACTATACGGCGGATGACCCATCAAATCGATGTTTTGGGTGCTCAAAAATGCAGTTGTCGCAGCCGATGTGTGAGAGCTCGCATTGTCGTGGTGAAGAGTGATCCGTCTTCGGCGGTTGGTTTTCCCGATTTCTTGGAAGACAACTGGCAAACAAATGGTTGTGTACCACTCAGAATTGACTGTTCTGCGTTGTTCTAGTGGTACGGTTGCGACATGTCCAGTTTTTCCGAAAAAACAGGCGACCATTTGCTTGGAAGTGCTTCGTGCGCGAACAACTTTTGTTGGATTTGGCTCATCTTGAAACACCCAGACAGTCGACTGCTGTTTACTTTCGGGCTCATACGCGTAAATCCACGATTCATTACCTGTCACGATGTCATAGACGTGTTTCCAAGCACCGCGACCGTAGTTTTTGAGCATTTCTTTCGACCAATTGACACGAGCCTTTTTTTGGGCGATTGACAAATTGTGTGGGATCCAACGCGAACAAATTTTTTTGACAGTCAAATGTTTATGCAATATTGAATGTATGCTGGTCCCACTAACGCCTAAGGTTGTCTCAATCTCACGATAGGTCACATGATGATCTTCCAATATCAGTTCGCGCACAGCATCAATGGTTTTCGGAACAACAACTGATTTTGGACGACCTTCACGAAATTCATCTTGGAGTGAACTACGACCACGATTGAATTCACCATACCATCGATAAACACTGATCCTTTATGGAGCTTCAACACCAAAAATTGAATTAAGTTCATCCATGCACTGTTGCTGAGTTAATCCACGCCGAAAGTTGTAAAAAATAATCGCACGAAAATGTTGACGATTTAATTCCATTTTTGGGCCGAGATGAATCTTTTAAGTTACTGTAAACAACACAAATAGCGCTCGCATGTCAAAACGTTCTGAGTGCGTATAACCTCAAAAATGTCCAACTTTACGACAGAGCTGTCAATTGCCGGATTGCAACACTAGGGTTGCCAAATCCCGAAACATAAGAGGCAACCCTCGTAATTGTCAATTGACCGAACACGTAATTACGCGACTGCACTATACAAAATGTATTAGGAAATATCTCGTTTATAAAAGGCACAACACTACGACAACGACTCCGAGGAAACCCAACCGTACCGGCGCCGGTACGGCGGATGGCGAGCGACCCGACCGTTTGGAAGATTGAATTGTGACTCACCGATATCCTCCCCAATAAGGATATCGTTTTTACCTACCACCAGAGAAACGTAAAGTCTCTCTTGGTGGTATAGGAAACCAGATCTTGTAATAAAGGTGGTATGTGTGCGATCGTTCGTATCGATGTTAATTACACGTGCACGACAGCAGTGGAACAACGAAACAGGCGGGCGGCAAAGACAAAAGGGATTCCTGATCTATGTCTATGCTGTGCAACGTCGCTATAATAGACGTTAGGAAAAGGTGTTAATGGGATACGATACTTTATGCAATAAAAATTGTATATCGTATCTTGGGTTAATTGCCGAAACGTATCCCTTGCTTGCATTTAGGTATGCCAAGCAATTCGTGGTGGCGACGAAAGAAATGCATGATTGTTCGTCTATTGAATCGGCAGTGTTGCAGCTGTAAAAACAAGCTGACCGACATAGTATTTTAACTCAGACAAAGGGTGCCGAATGTTTGGTATTTATGGTGCATATGCACATTAAGGAACAATTTTAGGAATTTCAGATAATGCTTGAAAGCATTACATGTCCTTGGAAAAGGAAATGTTTGCTGGGGCAAATACAAATGCACTGGCGGGAAACAATGGGAGTTATGGAATTCCTAAAAAGGTCATGAAGAATTCTTACAGAAAATTGTATGCGAAGAGATGCATGAAGGTAAGTTTTCTTAACAGGGAAATTAAGATCATGGGTTTGATCTCTTAAATGGGAAGATGGGTGTTATGGGGGTTTTTAAGGAAAGTGTACCGTGGGGTTTGGCGGAACCGCCACAAGGTCATTAGTCTTGCGCCAGAGGCTCCCCGGAGGGGAATCGAACCCCGGTCTCCTACGTGACAGGTGGGTATCATCATCATCGGCATTACAACCGGGAACCGGTCTTGGCCTTATATTAGCAAGTCCTAAGGCATGCTAAATTTTCCATAATGATTTGTTTTTCTTTTCCCGGCAAGGTCATTAGTCTTGCGCCAGAGGCGCCCCGGAGGGGAATCGAATCCCGGTCTCCTGCGTGACAGGCGGGTATACTAACCACTATACTATCGAGGAGCCTAAAATGCCATTTTCTATGCTCATATCGGCTGACAGGTCTTTAGTTGCTATTCAACCACCAGAACTGCTGACGTTGTTTCCTAATTTCTCTTTGATCTCTGCGAGATATCGCCCTACTGTACGGTAGACACTTTTCATCTGTGTGTGCGACTTCCCGCCCATAATCTATCCGCTTATATATGGTCGATCGACGCACGTGAAAAACCAATGGTATTCTGGATTCGTCCTGAATGAGGCCAATCATATCAAGATGCAGAAATGCCTCTGATGGAACAAATCCATTGCCACTACTCTCTCATAAAACGCCATATTTGGGTAATAGGCCCGGGAAATTAAATCGTTGAATGAACTCATAGCTCTAGCAACATATCCTCGCTGACCAATTTAATTATAAAATTATTTATCCTGTTTATGTTAGCTCCATTATATAAAGCTTCATTGGGATCGTATTTTTCGTTGTCGGATTCTGGAGTCCGGTATAAACCAAGGCAAGTTCTGAGGCATTGCCTTTCGAAAACCGGAATCTTCTCCATTGTTGATTCCCAACACTAATGCTTGAACACACAAGGGATACCACCGACCACACGAAGGCGATTACTTCTTACACACATGCAAAAGACTATAGATTTCTTTTCCTCCAGATAATAATTTTTATATTAAAAAATGTGGCACCATTATGCAGAAATGTTACAAACTGATACCAACAACACCTTCTTATTATGTTTTTGTCATAAGAAATTAAAGACTTTACATGCAAACGCAGTTGTTAGCGAGAGACAGTTCTGGTCCATGTGTTACTTTCCACTTCTCGCAGTGCGGATATTGTACCGACAGTTTTTGTTTTTTTTTTTTTGTACCTATACTATTGTTATATACTTTGTGATTAATCAAAAGGATCAAATAATTACATACAACAATTGAATTTAAAAGTGGATTTAGCAGTTAATCAAAAGGATCAAATAATTACATATAACAATTGAAGTTAAATAAAAGTGGACCTTGCGGTTTGGTAATAAAGCATTCAATCGATATTTCAGATGCATTTTGTTTATTTTCTAGCTCCAAGACAAGTACTTGGTATTGACTACTGAGTACACCAATTCAGTAGATGGTTTTTCGAGTTTTTAGAAATTTTTGGGCACTTATCCAAAATATCCATAATGGACATCTTCAACAGGTAAATTTTTGGACACCTATCCAAAACATCCTCAAAATATCGGGTTTTCCAATAGGGACTTGACAACGTTTTTTTTTAAATAAAACGCAAACGAATTGAGATATTTCAAAAACGTTATTATCTGCTTGAAGTACAATCAAAACATTTATGAATGGAACTCGACTTCGTTCATATGGCCACCGCGAAAGGGTGCGTTCACAAATTAAATTCGAAGTTGTCAAGTCCCTATTGGAAAACCCATTATTATAGTCAGAAACAATCCAATATCGAATACAACGGATGCTTGGGATGGGCTATCACCAACTGCAACAACAACCAATCTTCTACGACAACCAGTACCATAACCTCAATTAACACTAAACCTACCACGACGGGTCAAATGACCCATTTTATACTTTTTGCCGGAATTTCTTGTAAATAACATTACCACATCGCCATTTGTCTTTACGACTTTTATTTAAAAAAACATCGATTGTATTTTACAATATTTAGTTCTCTCTTGTTAATTGTTTTACCGAGAAATATATGTAATCTGCCTTACCTACCCGCACGGGTCGTAAAGTGAAAACTGCATTTTCTTTGCTTATTGACAATAATAATAAGTTCTAAGTAAAGACCATTGACAATAAAAAATGTTTATGCATAAACAACATCGCCTGAGTATTTTGTTTCTGTGTTGTGTCCGCTCGGTTGCGAGGGTCAACCATCGTTTTCTTCCTCCTTGTATTGTGAGCAGTGTCCGCGTGAACAATAGACGATGGGGATGGAAGTGAACCTAGTGCCCGTGTCTGGTACATACTTCCCCACAATAGTCATGAAAAAACTACACAACAGCAGTAGTCAAATGGAAAAAAGTAGAAGTGACATGACCAGAATCGTCGCTGTCCTCTTAGCGCAGCGTTGGTGTTGAGACCGCAAGGGGAATGGATGATCACTGAAATAGAAATACCTCCCGTGACCACCGAAGAGGTGTTGTTGGCTCCAACGGTTGTTAAAAAAGCAAAACAGGACCCCGGGACTGGATGGTACTCCTAACGCTGTATTGAAGACTGCTTTATTAAAAAAACCAGAAGTCTTCCGCAGTATCCAAACAGTGCACTTTCCTCAACGATGAAAAAAAACAACGGCCTGTGCTTATATCAAAAGGAGTCAAAAATCCAGAGGCGCCGTCGTCCTACCGCCATTTGTGCATGCTGGATACAACAGGGAAACTGCTTGAGCGAGTAATTGTCACTCGCCTGGGACAATTCACTGGGGGACATCGGGACTCTCTGAATGGCAGTATGGGTTCCGGAAAGGTAGATCACCCGGTAAGGCAGTATCTGTGGAGTGCGACATCGCTCGCAATGCGATGGCTGGAGAACGATGGCTAGGAGGTACGAAAAAATATTGCGCCGGGTTGACACTAGACGTTAAAAATGCATTTAAGTCTGTGAAATGGAATCGAATTCTAGAAGCGTTGGGCGATCTACAAGCCTCACGCTACTTGGCGCGTATACTAGCAAACTATGGCACAGATGAAGGACCACACGAATATAAAATAACAGCGGGTGTACCTCAGGGGTTTGCATTAGGTCAATGTACCAGAAGGAGTAATCATCATTGGGTACGCAGATGATTTGGCAATAGTGGGCGTAACTAAACATCTAGATGTCCTGGAGAATACTTGTTCCCATACAATCCAAAGCATTATATGCTGGCAAGATATGGCCGGCTTGAAACTAGCCGTATATAAGACGGAGGCAGTTTTAACAAGCAGTCGCGAGAAAGTTTAGCACCTTGAATTGAAAATAGAAAGACAAACAATCAGATCCAGTCCCTATATTAAATATTTTGGTGTTATACTCGACAACAGGTTGACCTTCAAGGAATACCTGAGGAAAACGAGGGAAAACAAAAAAAACTGCAAGAATATGCCAAGTTTTGGCGAGACTGCTACCCAATGTTGGAGGACCCCGACCTCACATAAGGAAATTGATAACCAGTGCCAACACCTCCCTTATAATTTATGCAGCTGACATATTGGCAGGGGCCGCACAGTATAAGTCGTACATGAGGGGAGTGAACTCAGCACATAGGATGGCATCATTAAGACTATGGTACGCATTCTGAACGGTATCCGAAAATGCCATAAATGCCTTGGACGGGAGCAAACCACTTGACAGTGCAGCTAAAGAAAACCTTGCGTTGCATGAAGTCTTATAAGAGAATCTGCGGCGAGTGCGGTCACAATTGGAGCTCTCAAGCCTAAGAGAATGGGATTCTTCCACCAAAGGAAGATGGACCCACACCATGATACCTGGTGTAGAAACCTGGGTGATGAGAAAACATGGCGAGCTGAACTATCACTTGACTCTGCTGATATGAGGGCATGAATGCTTCGGCAATACTTGCACAAGTATAAGCATGTCAATCACCCATGCTGGTTGTACTGCGAAGACAAAATACGGAACACGCATCCACAGAGTGCGTGGGATTCGAGACGGCGCGAACGATCTTGAAGACACATATGAGACGGACATTTACTCCGACAGGAGTAATAGAATACATGTGTGGCAGCACTTTCCAAAAGAAATCAAATGTTAACAACCTTACCGGCCGACGAGCTGAATGGGGAGAGACTGCCGGTTAGGTAGTATAAAAAGAAGAAAAGTCAGTCGAAGACAAGGAGCGAGAAGAAAGAAGGTGTACGTTGATGCAATAAGTAGATGACGAGTGTTTTATTCGAAAATATATATTTATTCAGTAGTGTCTAAAAATAACGAGTGTTTTATTGAGATTAATGTATCTATTAATTTGATCTTACACATGTTAACTTCGAAACAGGCATGGTCCGTAGCATATGATATTCTATGTGACATGATGCAGCAGTAGCGACGCGACAAGCAGAGTAAACGCCGTCCCACCCGGTAATGGAATATCTAAAAGAATATTCCGCGCGGATCAACGGAAATATATGTCTGGCGGGAGGTGGTATTACTCGGTAAAAATACGGCATGCTATTGGATCGGTCCAGAGGAATCTTTGGAAGATATCCACGTTCGTACCGAAGTACAACAAAAAATACTGAAGAAGTATAACAAATTTAATTCAAATCCCCTAAGCGATACATTTAAGATATGAGAACATCCATTTGAAAAGAAATTGTACGAATGGAATTGTCCGCAAATGATTCTTGCAGCTTAGAAAAAAATTGCGTGTTGGGACTTTATCCACATAAATGTACCTTAGGGCTTTGTTCAAATAAAAGATTATAGTTGTCCTTTCGAGACTACGCCCTGATGACAACAAAGATGACCTTTAATTAGGATCGTGAGTGAGTGCAACACAATATTATCGTTATATAAGTTTGTATTATTATTATTATTATTTTTTTTTTCTTTGCCTGACAACCAGCTAAAAGATACATTGAAATATTCCATAAATAATTCTTGTAAAATTAGGAAACAATTTTTAAGAAATTCAGCAGTAAATAAGGACAGTAGAAATAAAATTGTGCTATACGTCATATGCAATCTACCTAAGTACACACGAATATAAATAAGAAGCTCATTTTCGCGGACATGGCTAAATACCAAGGGGTCAGAATATACAGAAATTAAAACAAAAACAGATGAAAAGTTAAGGAATACTAGTCGGTGGCTGTTTTATAGAGGGCGCTTCAGTCGCTGCTTCCTTTCATTTACTAATTTCAAATTTTTATCAACTTTTTTATATTGTATTATACATCTTGATGTGTTACACAAGTTTTTGGCATAAGGAACTCATCGGTGGGGTGAGTGCTGCACTTGCTCCTTGTAGTCGGGTAAACATATTGTGACGCATATGACAATCAGTACTAGAATATTCGAGAAAGTCCAAAACAAAGTACTAGAATATTCTAGAATGTACTGGAAAACTGGAGACTATGAACAGTAGAAAATTTAAGGCTACGGAACGGACGGAAACGAAACGCCGAATCAGAATGAGGAAACGGTATAAATACGTCGCACACATATCAGGGAAGTAAGTAAAAAGTAAGAAGTAAGAAGTAAGAAGTAAGAAGTAAGAAGTAAGAAGTAAGAAGTAAGAAGTAAGAAGTAAGAAGTAAGAAGTAAGAAGTAAGAAGTAAGAAGTAAGAAGTAAGAAGTAAGAAGTAAGAAGTAAGAAGTAAGAAGTAAGAAGTAAGAAGTAAGAAGTAAGAAGTAAGAAGTAAGAAGTAAGAAGTAAGAAGTAAGGAGTAAGAAGTAAGAAGTAAGAAGTAAGGAGTAAGGAGTAAGAAGTAAGAAGTAAGAAGTAAGAAGTAAGAAGTAAGAAGTAAGAAGTAAGAAGTAAGCAGTAAAAGACGCGATAAGTATGGAAGCGATAAGTCAAGAAAACGTTAAGTGTACGGTAAAAGTAACGGTTGTTATTAACGGACTACTAAAGTGTTACATTAATTCAAAATCAATTGAACGGCTTTTGGCGGATTTAGTTCCAATGAAACGCAGAGATATTTTGATTTGTATTAATTTAATTTGATTGTCACATTTAGTTACACAACTGGGGATTGAATACCCTAAAACATCCGTCGTTAGTCTAAACGCAGAGATATTTCGATTTATTTTAATTCAATTTCATTGTCACATTTAGTTACACAACTGGGGATTGAATACTTTAAAACATCCGTCGTTAGTCTACAAGTTTTACTCTGTCGATTACTTGTGAAACAAAAGGAAACACAGTTACGTCTTTCAGATCCCTTCGACCGAAAACAAGTTGTTCGATACTCGACGCTACTCTTAGGAACGACACCACAGTAAAACGACACACTATCGATATTTTTCGGGACTCGGTCTTGACACCACCAATCCTCTTCGTCCGGTTCTCGATTTTCGACTATCCTTAATTCGCGTAGTTAAACATCACGAGACTTCGGGCCGGCGGTTTCTTTTATTGAGTTATTTAAATTCGTTACGCGGATAGCTCCTCGTTGGAGTTCTCTGACTGTTGCTCGAAGTAGACCTCTCGTCTCCTATGTTCGATATAAAAAAAACTCACCCTCTTGCAACCTATCGGATACTGTTTTTCCAGTATCTGTGTGTTTTGTATCTGCAGTTGTGCAGACACGATTTCCTGTAAGGAGAAAATTCTCACGCATACATATGGAAGCTTCACCGTCGTTGTTGACGGTGGATTCTATTCCCACGCTGCTTGGTTAGGTCGACCATCTGGTGTTGACGATCGCCTGGACGTCTAGTCCGCTGGTATCTATTGGATTTGAAATCCAAGAGAGTTTTTCACATGGTGCGAAAAACAAACATTCCGCTGATGCATTTCTGCTTGGCGGACAGTGGCAACGGCGCAATGCTGTGCCGTATTTATTTATTGCAGCTGGCCTTCGTAAAACTCCAAACAAAGTATTGTTTGGAGTTACGTGGTGCTTGGTTTTTCGCGCCATCTGGGTGTTTACGAGGCTAAGGAATGTGCTCCTTTGTTTGCGGTGAATATTTGGGTGATCTAATGTTTAGATCAACCGCACCACGTCCGTTGGTCGGTTAATTGTTTTGATTGTAATTCCCTGCATTTCGTGCAGATGTTCAGGGTTGCCGACTTGTGGTGCTGGCATTCACTTAGCTTGCGATTGCACACGTCGAAGGATGCATGGATGTTTCTCCTTGTTTCAGGTCGTAGGTTTTAGGTATGGAGCGTTTAGCTCGGTATTAGAGGCTTTGGGGACGTTAAGTTCCTTGCCTTCTGGTGTCGACTCAACGTTGGGTTACTGGCGGCCCCCGCTGGGCTTGGGACCGCGTCTGTGGACGTGATGTTGTCCAGGTAAGTGCGTTACCTCAAGTTGGTCTGGACTTTTCCTGTGGGGAATTTGTACGTTCGCCACAGGCTCTTATTTATTAAAAATAATTAATCCAGCGAACCCTAAGCTCGCTACAATTGGTGTCAGAAGTGGGATTAATTATTGGTGAAGTGAATAAGTCTGTGAAAGTGTGTTGTAACGATGTCAGATCGACATTTGGAGGATTTAAGCGTTCCTGAGTTGAAGAAGGAACTTGAGGACCGGAATCTGGGGAGCAGAGGACAGAAGCAAATTCTTCGACAGCGTCTGCAAGCAGCAATGGAGGAAGAGGGTATTGATGTCGACACATATGTTTTCGCGATTGCGCCAGACTGTCCGGATGGAGAAGAAACAACGAGTCAAGATGGTGCCAATGTAGATGTGCAGAATGATGATGACAGAATTGGACGCGCAAGCTGCAGATATTAATGCAAAGTTGGATGCCCAAAATTCAAAATTCGACGCACAAGCTGCAGATCTGAATACAAAATTGGATGCCCAAACGCAGTGGATGAAATGTAATTTTCAACACCTTAAGAAAGAAATTCGAAACGAAGTAGAAAATCTGGATCCAAAAGCCACCGATGAAATAACGCGAATCGAAAAGAGACTTGAGTGTGTTGAGAGAAATAAGACGTCGCCTAGCAATCAACATGACTACAAAGATACAAGGATGCAACCGCCAACCTTCGATGGAACGGGACCCTTCTCCGTATTTATACGTCAGTTTGACGCCGCGGCCAATTATAATAAGTGGTCGGATGAGCAAAAGTCAACATCACTAATCTTGTCACTCCGCGGGGCGGCTGCAGAATTGCTACAAACCATACCAGCAGAGAAGCAAATAGATTTCCAAGCGATAAGAGACGGCCTTGAAGCTAGGTATGGCGACAACCACATGCAGCAGGTCTACCGCATGCAACTGCGGAGCAGAACGCAGAAACCGGGAGAAAATCTGCAACAGTTGCAGGCAGATATTGAGCGATTGGCAAACTTGTCTTATTCAAATATGACTAAGGAATTTCTGAACGAGGTAGCAATGGATGCATTTATAAACGCACTCCAAGATCGGGACTTGCAACAAGCCGTTCGTTTGGCGGGAAAGGAGACGACTAATGAAATAACGGCGTTCGCATTGGCATATGAATCTGGTAAACTGGCTACCAGGAGTACATATAGAGTCCGAGAAATGTCCGTCCAGGTATGTTTCTGCCAAAGAACCGGGCATGTACAACGGAGAACCCCGAGACCTGTTATGAAGTGCTGGACATGCGGCGGAGTCGGCCACATTTCTGTTGACTGTAGGAAACGTCGACGAATGAATGAAACATCGAGTGAGAATTGTTGTTCGTCCGCTAATCATAAGAGGAGACTATCAACGAACCAACCTGAGGTGAAGAAGCATATTATACCTGTCAGAGTACTAAATGCGTCCAAGGAGCCGGTCGCAATAAGAAAAGGAGAATTAACCGCAGAATGTGCACCCGTATCAATAATAAGCTCAATTGAGCAAGGGAAGGTGCATAATAACGCTGATGCTCTATCAAGAAGACCATGTAAGCCAGATTGTAAACATTGTCATAGAGTGGAAGAAATACAAGAGTCTTACGACCTTCGAAATGTACAAGTAGAAGTACTACATGGATGGACGAGTGATGCTATATGCGCAGCTCAACTTCAGGATGAAGATATGTCGCTAATCCTGGAACACAAAGAAAAGAAGGAGCAGCCAACTTGGAACAATATTTTCGACATGAGTGGAACATTTAAAGCATATTGGGCACAATGGAATTCCTTGCTGGTAGAAGATGGGATTCTAAAGCGTAAATGGGAAGCCGCGGACGGAAAATCCCATCGAATGCAGATTCTAGTCCCACCATCAAAAGTGAACGATGTACTAACAGAAATGCACGACGGGGCCTCCGGTGGACATCTGGGAGTTAATAAGACACTTTCAAAATTACGATCTCAATTCTACAGGCTTCGCATGAGAGATGACGTCGAGTCTTGGTGTAGGAAGTGCACAACTTGCACCGCGACCAAAGGACCAATAGCAAAACCAAGGAGCGCTATGAAACAGTACAACGCGGGTGCCCCTCTCGAGCGAATTGCGATTGACATCTCAGGACCATTTCCAAAAACCAACGACAACAACAAATACATATTGGTCATCATGGATTACTTCAGCAAGTGGGTGGAAGTCCTTCCAATTCCAAACCAAGAGCAACAACCGTCATTGAGCAGCTTATCAATAATTGGATCAGCAGATATGAAGTTCCCTGTGAGCTTCATTCCGATCAAGTCCGAAATTTCGAATCAAAGATATTTCAAGGCGTAAGGAAAACCAGGACCACACCCTTACATCCGCAGTCAGACGGAATGGTTGAAAGGTTCAGCCGAACAATAAAAGAGCATTTATCGAAGGTCGTTAGTGATCACCAACGAGATTGGGACAAATATGTGCAAACCTTTCTCATGAGTTATAGATCGGCTAATCACGATACGACAGGCTATTCTCCAGCAAGAATTATATTTGGACGAGAGATACGATTACCAGCCGATCTGCGATTCGGAATACCTCATCGATAAGACTGAAGACTACGTAGCCGAATGGAGAAATCGCCTCGATGGGATTCATCATTTGGTTCGAAAGCAAATCAAGGTATCAAGTGACAGGATGAAAACAAGGTACGACGTTCGAGTTAACGCATCCGGATTTAATGCAGGCGATAACGCGTGGCTTTATAACCCTCATCGGGAAAAATGAAGGTCTCCGAAGTTGCAGCAATATTGGGAAGAACTGTATAAGATTCTCACAAGAATTAACGACGTTGTCTATAGGATTCAGCGAAGACCGAACGCCAAGATGAAAGTGGTACATCGTGACCGACTGGCGACTTTTTGTTAACCCAGAAGACCAGTAAACTTAGTTCGGGACGAACTAATCTAGGTGGAGGATAGTGTGACGCATATGACAATCAGTACTAGAATATTCTAGAAAGTCCAAAACAAAGTACTAGAATATTCTAGAAAGTACTGGAAAACTGGAGACTATGAACAGTAGAAAATTCAAGGCTATGGAACGGAAGGAAACGAAACGCCGAATCAGAATGAGGTAACGGTATAAATACGTCGCACACAGATCATGGAGACAAGTAAAAAGTAAAAAGTAAGCAGCAAGCAGTGAAGCAAGCGATAAGTAAGAAGTAAGAAGTAAGTAAGATGTTAGAAGTAAGAAGTAAGTAAGAAGTAAGAAGTAAGAAATAAGCAGTAAAAGAAGCAATAAGTACGGAAGCGATAAGTCAAGAAAACGTTAAGTGTACGGTAAAAGTAACGGTTGTTATAAACGGACTAATAAAGTGTTACATTAATTTAAAATCGATTTAACGGCTCTTATTAAAAATAATTAATCCAGCGAACCCTAAGCTCGCTACAATATCAAAACATACATATTTAGGAGATGTTGGTGAGCTATCTTAGAGGGGTTTTACGAAGATATGTGGTAATGAATGAGACTCGAATCCAGAAGTAAAAAAAAAAAAAAAAAAAAAAAAAAAATGCAATCAAACAATCGTCCTAATATTCCCAATGCGAGTGCTTCCAAATAAAAAATCCGGAAAGGAATGATTGCCTTGTTTTTTTTTCTATTCCTTTTTTTTAAATATAAACCATATAGGTTATTGGCAACAAGGCATGTTTATTATACGGCAGTATCATTACTAAAGCGATCCTATTTAATCAAAAAATTCATTTAAAATTTACTGAATTATTAAAAAACTCTCGTGTATATATAAAATATAAATGACAAAGTACCTTAAGAAAATAAATAAATTCACAAATAGACAATTATATTCCTCTTACAAAAGCCGCAATCTGCTAACAAATAAAAACAAACTAATCAATATTTTCTTTTGACAAGAAAAGAAAAAGCTACCAATTTTTAATGGAAAAACGCGGAATAACTTTTCCTCAAACTAATATTGATACAACATATCGAAGCGAGCATTTCATTCTTGGAAAAAACGAGTGCGAGTATGAAAACCTCAGGGGATTGAGTTTAAGTGAGACGTTACAGGTATATAACTACTTTTGTAAGCTGTTGCTTTATCCTCTCAAATTTCAGCTTTAATTCACGCCCTCCAACACCCATTCATTCTCTTTCGAAAACTTTCATCAAAAGTTCTATTCCTGCTCATTTTCATTGACAATGAAAGCTGTTCCCCAACGTAGACAACATTCACTTTTAGGTGCCCATGACCCCGAAGACCCTCTTCCAAATATAATATTCAAGTATTTTCCTGTTTATTTTCCATCTCAAAATGTGCTCACCTCCGCCAATGAAAAATATATAAACCGGAATGTCGCAGAGGGCTTCCCATCCAAAGCCCTGGCACAAGGAGGCGAAGTAAAAGTCTGCTCGCGATGACCATTTGCCTCGGTGTTGGTCATGCCGAAAGGGTTTCGCACCGATATCATAAGATGACACATGACGTCGATTATCAACAGAACTCATCGCTTCACTACCAATCGACTAAATATAGTACATCAATCTTAAGGCACAACTATCCATTGAAAACACTATCAAACCACTGATAAATCACACGGCGGCACTCGAATCGGAGCCAACAACCTCTTGCTTTGGCTAGTTTTCCCACTGGTGGCTAGTTAGCCATAAAAAACTGGTTCACCATATTCACGCACGACAATAACCTGTGTTGATTGATGGTCATAGGTGAGCACCGAAAAGAACGCTAAACAAGGGTGTCCCGATGTAACTGGGTGTATTCTTTCGGGACTGACTGTGAGAAGCTGTCTAATGCACTGAATCTAGCGATGAACTGTGTCATCTTTTTGAATTCGAAAGCGGTGTAGTGATACGTTGTAAGGCGATTCGGGACTGCCGACGTTCGGCTGTTAATCTGAAGCGCTCTTGTGTCTGTCTCGACTCCAATTGTTACGCTGGACTCAATCTTGATTACACACTTTTATTTTCGAAATTCTTTCTCCTTGTCCAGTTGCTCTCTTAGTCACGACACACTGCCCATCCCGGTTTAGTGTTTCATTGAAAAGTTGTTTAGTGTTTTTTTGATTTATCGGCTTGGGGCCACATTGTATTGTAGATCTACTGTTTGATGGGACTGAACTGAAAGTCGACAATTTCCTGGGGTCGTCTCCGTCAAGGAGATGATTCAAATGTGGCCTGAGAAGCTATAAGCGCAAGCTCTCTCTTTCTCTTTCTCTCATCTGGTAGCAGTTCTCCCCATTCAAGAAATCTCTCTTTGTTTTTACCTTACACGCAACAAAAAAGGCTGACTTTGTATGGCGTATAATGGGGGGCTATTGCGTTGCGCCCGGGGTCAGTGCTTTGTAATGACTATTAACAACTGGAGTGTCGTTATCCGCTGAGTGTACAAGTATAATGAGTGGAAATACAATTATAGAACAACGAATTTCCACGCAAAATGTATGTCGGCGATGAAACCGAACGAATTTTCTCAGCCGTCTGACTGCTGGCCCCCTGTTGAAAGCCTTGTGGAGTGAACGATCGATCGATAAGGCGTCGAAGTAATGAGGCAATGAAGCGACCGGGTGTTGTTTCCCAGTAAGGTATCGCGTCTGCATCAACCTAGTTAATGTCAGGCCATCGGGTCATTCTAAATGCGATTGACCGGTAAAAGCTGCTGATGCTAAATATGGTTGCCCTGTTGCTTGAAACTACCCCGGGACGTAGTCCAACTTATTCCGACAAAGACCTGTCAACAATCAACATTGTTTTAAAATTGCGCACTTGGATCTTTGTTGTTCATTTCAAAGGCATTCCTCGCGCACAGCTGGAAGAAAAATTCGGGCAACCGAGAGTCAAGGTCGTTGAGCAGGCGGCAGGTGGAGTCGTGCCCAAAAATCGATTTGTTTACATATGAGGAATTTTCTTATACACACGTTGGAATTTGGTAAGTAACGTTTTATGGAATGCTTCTTATTGGTCTTTCATTACCTTTGCTCTTAAAACATTCTAATTTGATCAAATTGCAAATTATTACTCATAGTTCGAGATTCTTGACGTCGATTAGCATGATTTTTGTTTTTACTTTTTAGGTTAATTGTTCTTCGCTTTTTGGATTAGATGTTTGGCTTAAATCCAGTTATACGCGAAATAGTTTTATCGATGAATTCATCTTGGAGGTATGCTGTTGGAGTGCTATATAATCAGTGGAAGATTACTGGAAGGAAATATTAATTTGATACCATTAAAACTCCCATGGTTCCTATCACGTCTTTCTTTTATTCATTCGGTTACTTGTTGCCGATTTCATCTTTAGTCGAAATGTGTGCGATAACCTACTAATGGATTTATTTGGTTCCTACACGACGGCCCGGTTAAGCATCGTGGTTAGCCTTTTTATCATCCTCAACTATACGTTGTGTGATAAAAAAACAATGGATTTTTTTAAAGGGTCACTATTTATTAATCAATCTTTATAAACAAATCGATATGATATGATTTCTGCTAACTTCTTTTTCCCATAATGTTGGTGATTTTAGAGATCCCTTTTCAGTATTCTTTAATAATTCCATTTTTTTCAATACAATTCAATTTTTATTAAAGTAGATAATCGTTTACAATTTAAGATTTTACAACTATTATTTTAGAGATTTTGGACAGCAATTCCTTTACAGCTATAATCTTAAATCAATATAATAAAGACAGTACTATTTCAATAAATAAGAAATAATTAAGGGCAAACTACAAGAAAAAACCCTCATTTGAATATTAAGACTAATATTGCACATGTTTCCGGTTATTTTAATGTAATAATGACCCCGATAGAATTTTCATAAACAGAGTACATAAGTAGTCATTTAGGATAACGCAAGACGGGAAACGAAAATGTAGCGTATCTAACAGATACACACACAATACACAAGCAAATAGTGAAGAACACCGAACGAAAATCGAATAAGAAAATACATCAGAGCCGTATACCATAGCGATAAAATAACGATTGACATCAGTGGAATATAGTTGAGTTTAAAAATCGAATTCTAAACACGGACAGTAGCCTGATGTGTTGCGCTTTAGTTCAATTTTTGGTAATTCTAACTGTCATAGCGTCTGTTCGAATCACACGTTCTTCACTATCATTCCAAACGCTATAATTGGTGACCCCGACGTGATTTGTACACACAGCACCCACTTTCCCGTAGTAAACAGAACTTCACACACGATCATGACTTCCGCATAGAGCAACAGGCACACTCGCCTGCTCCGACGTTCTCCCGTTCGCTTCGACGTTCGCACACGAAGCTGATCGTAACGAAATTACTGAGGAGGAAGTAGGGTAGCGTCTCTAACAGATACACACACAATACACAAGCAAATAGTGAAGAATACCGAACCAAAGTCGAATAAGAAAATACATCAGAGCCGTATACCATAGCAATAACATAACAATTAACATCAGTGGAATAAAGTTGAGTTTAAAAAATCAATTCCAAACACGACCAGTAGCCTGATGTGTTGCGCTTTGGTTTAATTTTTGTGATTCTAACTGTCATAGCGTCAGTTCGAATCATACGTTCATCACTATCATTCCCAACACTATAAGAACATTGTCAGAAAAAGAACAATTTACGAAAAAGTTTCGATTAATCTTGTCAATAAGAAATTCTACTAGTTTAATGTTGGCAGTTTCATGAAGTTCATGTGTCGAATAATGCCATGGCAAATTAAGCAACATTTTCAGAATTTTATTTTGACACTTTTGCAATTTTATTTTGTGTGTACGAGCACAATTACACTGTGGGGGTTCTATAAAACATTCTCAAAGAACCACACACTCCCTTTTGATTAACCGTTCCCCACTTACCAAGCAAGTCATTATATTTACCTTCACCTCACCTGAAAACATAAGCCCACGGCAAAGATTACCACCTTGCCGTGGCATCAAACTTTCCCCTCGGAGCATGCTTCCATCCAACGCTTCATGGCCCTGAAATCTAATTCAGGTAACCAACATGAATCCCCGAACATGTTAATGCGCAAGGCTAAGCAGCATTTTCCCATGCACGTGCATGACATGTTCATCCTCGCCTTATCTGCTGAACCATCGGTCGATCGTTCAATCAACTTTCTACAGCACAGCCCATTGCTGGTCGCCTACGGGGATTTCAAGTGTTGTTTTAACATAAACACATACCCGACACATCGACCGACGGGACGTTGGCAATCTCCGTACAAACGTATTGATGCTATACGCAGTGATAAGTAAACATACAATGTTCCTATGTCTATTAGGTTTCCAGCAGCTGCAATAAATTTCCCAGGATCGGCCACCAACCGACCATGGAATTGGATACAATCATACCCATGATCGTGTCCCTCGTTATCTTCCACTAAAAAACAAACATGCTCACATCTATTCTAGTCCCTAGCCGTCGTGGGCAAAGCTCTGTTGACCTAACTTCAATCAAAAATCGATTCTCTATCGTACGATGGTAATATACTCAGCCGTACACCGATCATGATATTCGATCATGTTTGTTTTTCCTTTCCCTCGCCCAAGGTACGTTTCGTTTGTCTTGCTTTCCAAGAAAAAGACATTCAACTTATCTCGACGATGTGCATTAGAAGCTTCCAATGGGGTGCAAACCGTTTTTCATTGGTCGTCGGGGCGAAGGAAAAATTGCTTTCCCCGCCGATAACATGAGTGAAAACTCATCTCAAGCGCTGAAGCTGGGTCAATGTCGTCCAAACGGGGAGTCAGATATTAACCTTACAGCCAGCAACACGTGTCGGGGTCGTTGCGTTGAAGGAGACGATGCGATAGCCTTAGAACAGACGGATGTCTGCTAATTGAAGAGAGAAATAACGATAACATTTAAAATATATTTTCCAGTCGCCCCGAATGCACAAGACCGCGAAACAGAACCTTTTTCGATAAACCTATAAGCGGTGTCGTGACTATATCCGGTTTAACAAATAGAGTACATCGGTGTAAGAGTTAAACGATTCTTTTCAAGTACAATAACATTTTTGTGAAACGGTTCATCCATTGGTAAAATCAAATAATCTGTGATCTAATTAAAATGATTTTAAATAAAAACAAACATTAAATCAAATCTAGCGTTTCTTTTATTCGTTACATTCTTCGTTGTCGAACAGTTTCCAGTGATAGTTAGTGGGTGTTCTTGCTGAATCCGCACCCGTGCAGGTACACAAGCTGAATCGACCCTGTGGGGCTTTTCAGGGCCCGAAGAGCCACGCATCGCTCGATCCCCACTATTCCAGGCGAACGACTTACCTCTCGGTCGAACTTCAGCAAGGTTGCGTAACCTTGCTACGGCATTTACCCCCAGCCAAATCGCCGGAATTAATACGGTTACCCAATCGGATAACCGTTTTGAATTTCTGTTAGGCAGCTTACCTTATTGTAGGGGATTTCCTTCCAGACCCCTTTTTTCTCCAGCATCACCACTGAAAACATTAAATCCACGGCAAAGCTTATCACCTTGCCGTGGCATCGAAAACTCACCCTCGGTCAGACAGTATTTCCTAAAAGAACATTAAACCCACGGCAAAGCTTATCACCTTGCCGTGGCATCGAACACTCACCCCCGAGACGTACATCATTCCCTAAGAAACATTAAGCCCACGGCAAAGCTTATCACCTTACCGTGGCATCGAAAATTCACCCTCGAGGCGTACATCATTTCCTAAAAAAAACATAAGTCCATGGCAAAATCATCACATTGCCATGGCATCTGAAATCCTATCTTTAGGCATACATTCTGCCAGGGGCATCTCGTTTCCATAGCCTTAAGCTATGGAAACAACAATCAACAAGAGTTCCTTGTGACTCGTTGTATTTGTTTACCCTCGGCATAACATGCATGCGGCTATTTGCCCCTATTGATTTGCTACCGCCGACAAGATTTCTGCTGACGCAAACCAAACATGTCCCTGATTACCAGCAATCGCTGGCTTCCAATTATCGGTCCCCATGTTCAGAGGCCGCATTCAAGTAACGATGAAGATGCAGCCAGAAAATGTTTACTTACAACATCTGGCAATGGCTGCACTCTATGTTCGTTGCAATGTTTAATCATCGGCAACCGAAAGGATGATTTATGGCCTTCCATTAGGATGACCAAATCATCGGTTTCGGTTTTCACACCCCACATGCTAGTGTTTACTTTCTTAGAAAATGCACTAGCGATGTACCTCCATCCACCACGGTCGCCGAACGATCGTATGCATGGCATACCCACACATGCGTAATGTATGACTACCCCGTCCGGTCCAATCACGATTAACTACTTCAAGTTAATCGTGTAACTCCGCCTCCTTTTCAGTTTCTTTTGAGGGTTTTCCGTTTCTTTGGGGAGCTCTAGTCACCAGTCAGATTGCATCTCGAGTCGAGTGTTGTCCCTTGATGACGTTGTGCGGTGTAATACCTTGTGGTTTTTTAAAAGACGCTGGGCAGTAGGATAACAAAACAAATAGTTATTCAGATTTAATCCGATGAAGTCGTTCGATAATTTACACGTTTTTGTCGTTTAATCGCGTATGTAGACCAACGCAAATTCCTTCAGAATCGCGTTTTTCAGTGTTTGTGTATCGATTAAAGGAAAACAATAAAAAAAATTACAAAACAATCGTTCCTGAGTTTCCTTTCGTTGTCGGACTAACCTTCCTGTGTCGCCAGTCGAATTCTCTTGTTGAAACAGCGGTGGTGTTTTCGTTGTACCTGCGTCCGTGCCGACGCACTAATCGAAATACACCACATTGTTGACCACGACCACCTGGACATACGCCTTCACCTGACTTTTGACCGCTTAACGATCGAATATTGTGCCGTTCCGTCCTTTTAAAAACCAGTGACTTTCTCGGTGTCGGTGACTTTTCCAACCAACCTTCGGATATAATCCAATGTTGTTGACTCTTGTGTGCTCGCGCCACCCTTTTTGAACCTTGTCAAAACAAGTGAGGAGCTATAAACAAAACCTAATCCATTAAATCAAAACTCAGTGCCAAAAAAAGACATTTTAAGGGTGAGAAGAACCCCAACCCAACTTTAGCCCGAGGAACAACAACATCCAAGCAACCCCACCTCTAACCACCTGCGGACATCGATAGACAGACGACGCCCCAGCATCCAGCACTTCTACCAGCAACTATTCCACAGTTAAACTGCAAGTATCCTTCCTTTGTTTCCCACGTTTTACTTAACAGATTTAAACTACGATTCAAAATAAATTAAAGTCGATTCCCTGTGTATCAATTCATTTCAAATCTATAGCTTAGTAACTTAGTATAGTGCCGAGACATTTTTCTTATGTGAATAATTAATTGTAACGGTTTCGGATATCTCAAAGTATACTTCACATCATTGTTACTCTACATTATCCGTTTTTGTTTCCTTTTCTTTATATAAATATCATTGTTATACATAATTACCAAAGAAAATTTTACACCTTCATTTAAATTGTGTACAAAAATCAACGTTATTTCAAATAGTTGTTTCTACTAACATCCTTCTGATGAAAACAAATGTATCGCTTTTTCGCAGCTTAGCTATAAGAGGAAACCCATTACAAAATTAAGAGCTAGGCGATAATAACAACCTTCACTACTACTCAAAGTGGGGATAAACTCGGAAATTAACACAAGAATCATCCGACTTAATTATAAATATATGATTGTTAAACCAACGTGCCTGGATTTTATTTAACAGCAAGTTATCAATTTTTCTTCTACCGCCAAGCATACTTTTTCTCTTTTGTCATTCCCACCTAATGCGCGCTCCATCTGAGCCGCATAGTTTAAAAACCAAACAACTAGTGTTGTCCCAGCAATAACCATATATGAAACATTGTAAATGCTCGAATATCAATTTTTTTTTTGGAAGAAAAACACAAATCATAACTGAAAGTGAGAAATTTAAATGTAAGAGACATCGTTGAATCTTTAAATGATCAACTGAATTTATACGAATTAACTTAGCTTAGATCACTGAAAATAACTCACTACTTTTAAGAGTATTCAAGTATAGAAAATATAATAAGATTATACTTGAAAAATGTATACTTTCGTCCTTAAATAAATAGATTTTTTTTTCTCTTTCACAAACTAAAGAACATAAAACACATAGCACTTTTGAGCTCATTTTCGAATAAACGATAAGCACGCATATTACCATTGAGCACATAATCGGAGTAGGATTAGATCACTATTTTAACAAGTATTGTTACGTTCCCAATAAACTTTTGTAAACCCCTTCAGGGTACTAAGGCACAAACTACTATATTGGCAATATATGCTCCTTTAACGTAACTACTACCACAACTCCTAACTTCTATTTTTATGTTAAAAAAAAAAAAGACTGAAATTAAGAGGAAACAAATACGTAGGTCAGAAATTCACACACATACACTGGTGATTACAATATTTATAACTTTTCCTCACTGTGGTTTTGTTTTCCTTTCGAACCTTTTTATTTTATTTAAAAGAAAACGGAGTACACAATTAGTAGTACACAATACTCGGATCGAAAATAACACGAAGTACTACTTACATTCGCGTCTTAAGGAACTCCACTCGACTTGGCACAATTCTCCTTTGACTCGGCTCCTTCAATCCCTTTCTTTTCACCACAATTTGGCCCTCATAACCTTAGTTGGCCCCTTATCCCCACTCCATTCAATTCTTTTGACTCTTTTACTTGGCCTCCTTTCACCTTTCTTCGCGTCCTCTTACGCCTTTAGCTCCAGTTTCGCGTCATATAACCTACAATGGTCAACACGCGAAACACCACGGCCAGAAAGGCCCAGGAACAACCCGAGCCCCTTGAGTTTCACGACGCCTCCAGCGTCGATTTCCCCACTGAGCAAGTCGGTGACGACCTAGACTTGCCCGTACCATCTACCCCCCTGGCACCCCCGGTTGCCCCCAGCGTCGTGAACTGACCCCAATCTTCTAACGCTCTCCCAACCTCTTCCAACGCCCCTGGTATCTGCCCTTTGGCAAATTCCGGCATTTTAATGCCCACAACTGGTGCCAGCTCCTCACAACAACCCCAAAGACCTACAGAGTCCCAAGAATTCCACGATGCTTCCAGCCTCGGGAATGGGACTCGTCACCCTAATATAGGACTTCCCCCCTTCGATGAGGAGGACCCAGACCTGTGGTTTGCAGTGGCAGACCGCATCTTCCAGGCCTCGGCCTTGCACGACGAACAACTTCGTGCAGTCGAGCTGTTGAAAGTGCTTGACCGCACTCAACGACCGCATGTTGCACACATAATAAGGTCGGCCGGCCGCAACCCATATAGCAACATGTGTGAAGCTCTGCTCGACGCATTGGATGAGCCTGGAAGCGCGCGGCAACAACGTTTAGCCGCCGTAACCAACCTTTCTGGGATGAGACCATCTCTCTTCCTGACCCATTTACGCTCTATAGCGGGGACCAGGATTGGGGACGACCTAATAAAGCCTCACTTTTTGAGGTGTCTTCCCCAGCATGCCCGATCGGCACTTATAGCCCAACCCAACCAGAGTTTGGGCTATTTATCCAAAATTGCGGACGCAATCATGGAAAGCTCAGATCAGTATTCTGAGCCTCCTGCGTACCAAGTAGCGGCGGTTTCTCAACACGCCGCCCAGCCTGCACGGCACTCTCGTCTGCCTTTCTCAGCCCCTCAATTGGTCCCAATCCTCCATCCTCCTCAAAACCAATTACCCCTTAGAAGGCCCGCCTCAACCAATTTCCCTCAGGGGAATCCAGGGGCAGGCCCCAACGCATTCAACCAAAAAAGTCCACCCACACAACTAACTCCTGCTGACCTACGGGCGCTCCAAACCTCACTCCTCCGCGAGATAACGCAATTGCGCGCGGAGGTGAGGAACAATCCTCGAAGCGCCCAGAATCGAGCCATGCCGAGCCGTCCTATTAATCGGCAAAATGTCACCCAAAATGCCCCACGGAGGGCCAATTCCACCCAAAATGGCCCTCACCGGGCCAATCCCCAGCGAGTTCCGGCTCGACCTCCCCGTAACGGCAATACTAATAGGCAGAACATACCTGATAATGCCGTTACTCTGCCTTGGTGCGCCAATCACCAGCGATGTGGTGATCTCGCATTCAATTGCAAAGCGCCTTGTGGTTGGACGCAACCTTCCACCAACCAGAGGCGCTCTTTAAACTAATTTTGCCGACCGACACCCTCGCGCAATCGGCCGGCACCCCTACGATAAGTCGCTTAACCATCCGGGATTCGAAACTGAATATCGCTTTTACTGTCGACACCGGCGCCGATATTTCAGTCCTCCCGCGATCGTTTGCTCCGCGTAACCGCGTGCCAGCCGCACTCAAATTGTCAGCAGCAAATAATACGCCGATACTTACGCACGGACGTAAAAAGCTGACACTGCAATTGGGTCTTTGTCGTCCGATCACTTGGCGTTTCGTCATTGCGGACGTGAATGAACCCCTGATAGGTTCCGACCTATTAGGCGCACATAATCTGTTGGTCGATTCGACCCATAACAGACTTGTGGCTCCAACCGCACCCCCCTTGCCCATGACGGCATCTCCAGCGGCAACTTCAGGGGCCACAGAGTGCTTAGACCCATTCCAGGTTATGGTACAGGAATTTGTGAGTACAACAATTCCTCTACCTAACCAACGCCGACATAAAGCCACGGTGTTTCATCATATAGAAACACGTGGTCCCCCGGTGAGCCAGCGTCCACGTCGACTGGCTCCGGAAAAATTACGTGCGGCGCGCGCGGAGTTCGAGCATATGATCGAACTAGGTATCTGCCAACCGTCGGACAGTCCCTGGGCAAGCCCACTCCACTTAGTGAAGAAACGTTCTGGTGAGTGGCGCCCATGTGGCGATTATAGGCTGTTGAACGCAGCAACTGTCCCGGACAGATACCCAATTGCACACCTCTACGATTTTTCGTACAAGTTACGAGGGTGCAATGTCTTCACTACCCTGGATCTCACCAGGGCATACCACCAAATTCCGGTGGCACCAGAAGACATCCCCAAGACCGCAGTCATTACACCTTTCGGACTCTTCGAGTTCAAAGTGATGACTTTCGGCCTCAGGAATGCCGCACAGACATTCCAGCGGTATATCGACACGGCTTTACGAGGTCTTAATTGCTGCCATGCATACCTTGATGACATTCTCATCGCCTCCAAAGACCTCGCCGAACATAAACGCCACTTACGTCAGGTCCTAGAGCGCCTCCGCGAATTCGGTCTTGTCATCAACCCAGATAAGTGTCAATACGCCAAGGAGCAAATCACCTATCTGGGTTATGTCGTTGACAACCAGGGCATTCGCCCACTTCCAGACCGTGTGGAGGCCCTCATGAAGTACCCCCGGCCTACTAACGTGAGTGAGCTGCGTCGATTTTTGGGCATGCTTAACTTTTACCGCCCAACCCTGAAGAATGCCGCTCAGATTCAAGCTCCCTTAAATGAATTTTTGAAAGGAGCTAAGCGCAATGATAAGCGCCCCATTAATTGGACAGAAGTCTCAGATCGAGCATTCCAACTGTCCAAAGAACAATTGGCAAATGCCACCTTACTCCGATACCCTCTCGAGGGAGCGGCACTTTCTATCCAATGCGACGCATCGGATACCGCAATCGGAGCCGTCCTTGAACAGGACATTGAAGGCCGCCCGGAACCACTTGGTTTCTTTTCAAGGAAACTGAGTCCCACTGAGCGACGTTACAGCGCCTACGACCGTGAATTGCTCGCGATCTACAGCGCTGTTAAGTACTTCCGTCATATGATAGAAGGACGTTCGCTCTCAATTTTAACAGACCACAAGCCATTGGTCTATGCGTTCCGGAAGAAGTCGGGAAATGCCTCCCCCCGACAAGAGCGTCAATTAGACCTCATTGGGCAATATTCTACGGAGATAAGGCATATCTCCGGTAAACAGAATGTCACGGCGGACGCCCTTTCTCGAATCGATACGATTCATTTGCGTACCGCCTTGAATAACGCTGATCTTGCCCTAGCTCAAGAGGAGGACGAACAGCTCAAGTCCCTCCTAACTGCCGATACGGCACTAGAGCTCAAGAAAATTACCCTTCGCGACCCTTTGGGCGAAATCTGGTGTGATGTCTCCACTGGAACCGCTAGACCTTACATTCCCGAGAAACTTCGTAAGGGCGTGTTCCAGGTTTACCACAACCCTGCCCACCCCAGCGGCCGAGCAACAGCCGCTGCTGTCCGTCGCAAATTTATTTGGCCCCGGATGAACAAAGACCTCACCGGTTGGGCCCGTGCTTGTCTCCAGTGCCAGCGCTGCAAGGTAGCGCGACATAATGTACTGGAGCCAGCGCAATTCAAGCTTCCCACGGCACGCTTCGCCCATGTCCACATAGACATAGTGGGACCGCTTACTCCATCAAGAGGATTTTCTTATATCCTCACTATGATGGATCGCTGCACGCGATGGCCAGAAGCGACACCTCTCCGGGCAGTTACTGCCGAATCAGTCGCCAAGGCCTTTTATTCAACTTGGGTCACACGCTTCGGTGTACCAACCACCATTACTTCGGACCGAGGTCCACAATTTGAGGCGACAATCTTTAGGCAGCTAACAAATCTTCTCGGCTGCCAAAGAAGTCGTACCACCGCCTATCACCCGCAATCAAATGGGATGATAGAGCGCTGGCACAGATCTCTAAAAGCCTCACTCATGTGTCATAATGACACACAATGGTTTGACGCCCTACCAACCGTCCTCCTCGGCCTGAGGACAAGTATTAAGGAGGACCTAGGTGCTTCGGCAGCAGAGCTTACCTATGGTACCAACCTCCTTCTTCCAGGAGAACTTTTCCTGAATGGCGAAACACCGCGTGACCAACTTCGCGAATTGGGACATCTCCGTGACCTGCTACGTAAGGTTAGGGCAACCCCTGTAACCAGGCACGGCTCCAAAAAACTTTTCGTCCACCCTGAACTGCACAGCTGCACGCACGTCTTTGTCAGGGTGGATAAGGTCAAAAAACCCCTCGACCCACCTTACGATGGCCCATTCAAAGTCTTCCGCCGCATCAGTGACCGCGTCTTCGAGATCGACATTAGAGGCAAGCGATCCACGGTCAGCGTCGAAAGGCTTAAGCCCTGTTTTCTGGAAGCTTCCGCTCCAGAATCACCTCCATCTACCGACACCGCTCCTACTCCACCAGCACAACCTCCCCGTACTCGCGCTCAAACGCGCGCCCATAACCAACTTACCACCCCCTAACCTGCCTTACCTGTTTCGTGACTACGTCACTGGGGAGGGAGTGATGTGGGGCTTTTCAGGGCCCGAAGAGCCACGCATCGCTCGATCCCCACTATTCCAGGCGAACGACTTACCTCTCGGTCGAACTTCAGCAAGGTTGCGTAACCTTGCTACGGCATTTACCCCCAGCCAAATCGCCGGAATTAATACGGTTACCCAATCGGATAACCGTTTTGAATTTCTGTTAGGCAGCTTACCTTATTGTAGGGGATTTCCTTCCAGACCCCTTTTTTCTCCAGCATCACCACTGAAAACATTAAATCCACGGCAAAGCTTATCACCTTGCCGTGGCATCGAAAACTCACCCTCGGTCAGACAGTATTTCCTAAAAGAACATTAAACCCACGGCAAAGCTTATCACCTTGCCGTGGCATCGAACACTCACCCCCGAGACGTACATCATTCCCTAAGAAACATTAAGCCCACGGCAAAGCTTATCACCTTACCGTGGCATCGAAAATTCACCCTCGAGGCGTACATCATTTCCTAAAAAAAACATAAGTCCATGGCAAAATCATCACATTGCCATGGCATCTGAAATCCTATCTTTAGGCATACATTCTGCCAGGGGCATCTCGTTTCCATAGCCTTAAGCTATGGAAACAACAATCAACAAGAGTTCCTTGTGACTCGTTGTATTTGTTTACCCTCGGCATAACATGCATGCGGCTATTTGCCCCTATTGATTTGCTACCGCCGACAAGATTTCTGCTGACGCAAACCAAACATGTCCCTGATTACCAGCAATCGCTGGCTTCCAATTATCGGTCCCCATGTTCAGAGGCCGCATTCAAGTAACGATGAAGATGCAGCCAGAAAATGTTTACTTACAACATCTGGCAATGGCTGCACTCTATGTTCGTTGCAATGTTTAATCATCGGCAACCGAAAGGATGATTTATGGCCTTCCATTAGGATGACCAAATCATCGGTTTGGGTTTTCACACCCCACATGCTAGTGTTTACTTTCTTAGAAAATGCACTAGCGATGTACCTCCATCCACCACGGTCGCCGAACGATCGTATGCATGGCATACCCACACATGCGTAATGTATGACTACCCCGTCCGGTCCAATCACGATTAACTACTTCAAGTTAATCGTGTAACTCCGCCTCCTTTTCAGTTTCTTTTGAGGGTTTTCCGTTTCTTTGGGGAGCTCTAGTCACCAGTCAGATTGCATCTCGAGTCGAGTGTTGTCCCTTGATGACGTTGTGCGGTGTAATACCTTGTGGTTTTTTAAAAGACGCTGGGCAGTAGGATAACAAAACAAATAGTTATTCAGATTTAATCCGATGAAGTCGTTCGATAATTTACACGTTTTTGTCGTTTAATCGCGTATGTAGACCAACGCAAATTCCTTCAGAATCGCGTTTTTCAGTGTTTGTGTATCGATTAAAGGAAAACAATAAAAAAAATTACAAAACAATCGTTCCTGAGTTTCCTTTCGTTGTCGGACTAACCTTCCTGTGTCGCCAGTCGAATTCTCTTGTTGAAACAGCGGTGGTGTTTTCGTTGTACCTGCGTCCGTGCCGACGCACTAATCGAAATACACCACAACCCCACAACACCATACAGGGGCGCCGTACAGGAAAATAGCTTGAAAAATGGTTTTAAAAATTATAATTCTATTTTCGAGGCTAAGCCTTGACTTTCTACACACTAATGGATAGAGAGCTTGTAGCGGATCCGCCAAACCCCACTGTCTACTTACCCGAAGAACCCCCATAACTACAACCCAGCTCTCATAATTTTCTGCTAACGTAATCGCATTAGCACCTGTAAATGCTTCACACAACAAATTTATCAAATGTATTTAGCTAAAAGCTCCCGAAAGAGAATTCTTACCTTCATTCATTTATTCGAATTCACAATTCCCTATAAGAATTCTGTTCCAAACATCAAAAATGCCAATCCCAATTCGGCACCTTCGATTGCCAGGAAAATCCCAATCTTACATACGCATTTTCCCTAGTCTGATTCCTGAAAATGAAACAATTTGGTTTACATATAATGTAACTATCATAACAGGGATCATAGACATTGCGTCGCCTATTCCCAGCCTCACCATGTGTATAATAAATTCCTTTACATACACATTGGCTGGCTGCCTATACCCAAGGGACAACGCCAAATATACGCATCTTCCGTCTTAAGGCATAAATCCTACAGCATAGGCAAATGCAAATAGGTATGGTATACCTACCCTTGGCAGCGATGCCGTAAACACCAATTCCCTGGAAATAAGCCAAAAACAATTAGCACCATGCCAGCGGTATGGTTAAGTTTCGACTTCAATCTTGCCACTGCTTAGTCTTAGGCGCTTAGTGTATGAATGTGTTTTATGTTGGAATCTTTGATTGCTAACGGCCGCAAACCTTTGTATATCGGATATAAACCTACAACATCTGAGCTGATTGGTATTTTACTTATGTTGCTGCACTGCAACATCTTCCCGAGCCGGTGACGATGCACCAATAGTCGTCCTTTGCTTTGGTGCTGTCAACGTGTGGCATGTCAGGGCCGTGTTTTGGTTGCGGTTAGTACGGTTGTAGGTTATTGAGACACAAATAATCTTCAATGCTTGTGTCGCTCAAGAACAGATACGGTGCTGAGGTAGGGTGGCAATAATTAATTATATTGGTCATACCCGATTCTATTAATTGGGTTAAGTTATGTATATTCGGTTCCGGCGCAAGCCTAATGACCTTAAAAAACAAATCAATATGGAAAATTCAACAAGCCTCAGGACTTGCTAAATAAGGCCAAGACCGGCTTCCGGTTGTAGTGCCGATGATGATGATGATGATGTATATTCGGTTATGAGCGCAGTATTACATTATTCATGTTATCAGTGTTTGTGTGTGTGTGTGTTTTTTTTTTTGTTTTTTGTTTTTTGATGCGCCAACGGATGTGGAATCTCCATAGATACTAGCAGCCCGTGCTACTAGCATGCACGATTCGTGTACCTGGAACGACGGTTCCAAGTCGCACGCCTGCGTACTAAACCACACCCTCGCTCCCGTCAACCACTCTCCCCGCGGGACTGTCGTTAGGTATTACTTCGCGGGGCTGGTTAGCTTTATGCTTTTTTAAGCTGCTCTCTCCATGTCGGCTATTTGTGCTTGCCTTACTTTCTCGATTCTTCTAAGTTCGAGTTGCACTTTGGTCACATATGCGCTTATCTCCATCCAGTTATCCTCGGAGCATAGCATCTGCTCTATGAGGTCTTGCGGGCCTGGGAGATTGGGTCTTCCTTCGGTGAAGCGTCTACAGTGGAACATCACATGCTCCGTATGTTCCTCTTGGTTTGGTCTCTCTTCATCCAGGTGGCGATAGATGGGATTAAATTGTACGTCCATCTGCCTTTCGTGGTGTTGTCCCAGCGAGTTTGCCATATGGTTAATGAGGTTGCTTTCTCTTCCTCCTTGATCTCCTTGACTGCTGTTGGTTCCAGTTGCCTTGATGTTCTCCTGTTGTAGATTTTTAACATCTCGTCCGCAAGGATATCGATTGGAACCATTTCGGCTACGACGAAAGCAGCTTCGTCCGAGATGGTTCCGAAACCGCTGATGGTTCTTAAGGCACAGAATCTATAGACTGACGTCAGCTTTCTCCTCGCTTCCTTCGTCGTCAGTATACTGGCCCAAACAAGGGCGGTGTATAGTACGACCGAGGTCACTACTCTAGACATCAAGATTCTTCGTGGATATCCAGGTCCTCCGATGTTTGGTAGTATTCGAGCAAGTGCTGCTTGCAGCATTGACGCTTTTTTGCTAGAATACTTGACATGCTCTTTGAATTGTAGCCTGTTGTCGATCATAGCTCCTAGATATTTTATTGTGTCTTTCGATTTAATAATTTGATCTCCGACCCTTATATTCATACATTCCACCTTTTTTCGGCTAGTTATTAAAACCGTCTCTATTTTGTGGTCTGCTAGCTCGAGACCAGCAGATACCAGTCATTTTTTGACTTTCACTACTGCCTCGTTAGTAGCTGCCTCTATCTCATGAATATGTTTTGCCACTGTCACAAGGGAAATGTCGTCCGCAAAACCTATCAACTGGACCTGTTGTGGCAACACCAATCGCAAAACGCCACGTACATGATGTTCCATAAGAGGGGTCCCAGAACTGATCCTTGTGGAACTCCTGCTGAGACGTTGTGGTATCTTACACCATCGTCTGTTGCATACCTCAGCTTCCTGTTAGTGAGGTAGCTGGAAATTATTCTCTGGAGGAAGTGTGGGGTGCCCATTCTGTGAAGCGCTCTATTTATGACTGGCCATTTTGCCGAGTTAAAGGCATTTTTTATGTCCAGTGTTACAACTGCACAGTATTCCTTTGTGCCCCAGCGCCATCTCTCTCCACTTACTGCTTCCGTCGCAATGTCAACTACTCTCTTTATGGTGTCGACGGTGGAGCGCGATTTTCTAAACCCATATTGTTGGTTCGATATGGCTGCTTTTTCTTCTGCTACGGTTAGCAGTCTTTCGTATATCACTCTTTCCAATATATTTCCCATAGTGTCTAGAAGGCATATTGGGCGATATGATGAGGGCTCTCCCGGTGGTTTTTACTTTTTGATTGGAGCACCAAGTAATGCAGTTTCCAAGTTTCTGGAAAGACACCTTCCTCTAGACACGTTTGCATGGTGGTTATAAACATGTCCGGTCGACTTTCAGCTTGTGCTTTCACCGCCTCGTTTGGAATTCTGTCAGGACCCGGCGCTTTGAGGTCCTGTGTCCTTCTGCATGCTGACTGTAGCTCCTCTGCCGTGACTCTCGGGATGTCCTACACCACTGTCTCGCTTATTAAGTCGTAGTGTGGGGATGTGCCTTGTGGGAATAGTTGGTTTACTATTGACCTCAGCATTTTTGGACATGATATCTGCGGGGACCTGGAACCGTTCAGCTTACTCATTACCATCTTGTACGCCGTACCCCATGGATTTATGGATTTATGGATATGTTGTAGTTTAAGCTGATGCACCGTCATTGTCGTTGAGGGCGTCATTAAGATGAAGGAATTCGTTGATACAGCTACAGGAAGAGGATTCGGTTTTCTCTTCCTTTTACGTGGTTTAGGTTTCTGCATTCTAACCTCGTGTATGGGTTTCTCATGCGTCTTTGTTTGCAATGGTGGAATACATTCGCTAATTTACCATTGCTGGTGTGTTGTGAACTTCACATTTCTCAGATTAAGTGCCGTAGAATTCCTAGCCGGTTCAGGGGTTACTGACTGAACCATTTGCGGTTGGAGAAAGACTGCTGGTGAAGCCATTCCAGACAATTGGATGTTCTGGGCTGGCCTAACAGCTGTAGTTGCCGACATTTGTAAATCTCCGACATGAAGTGGAGGCGGTGCCTGAAAGGCGATATCTGCCGCATCAGTCGCGGCAACGATTTGGTGAATATTTGTGCTATTGAATTGGTTGAGCTCAATATTCAGGTTGATTTGATTAAATCCTGCGTTGGCAGTTGTGAAACGATCGCACCATTGAGATCATTTGGGATTTGCATTTGAGCGATGTGGTTGTCATTAAGTTGAAGTGGTAATTGTACAGCCACACTTTGGCTTGGAATGTGACCGTTTATAAGTTACTGAGATCGAGGTGCACTAGATGAAGCCTCTGATTCAGCAATAATTAATTATATTGGTCATACCCGATTCTATTAATTGGGTTAAGTTATGTATATTCGGTTCCGGCGCAAGCCTAATGACCTTAAAAAACAAATCAATATGGAAAATTCAACAAGTCTCAGGACTTGCTAAATAAGGCCAAGACCGGCTTCCGGTTGTAGTGCCGATGATGATGATGATGATGTATATTCGGTTATGAGCGCAGTATTACATTATTCATGTTATCAGTGTTTGTGTGTGTGTGTGTTTTTTTTTTTGTTTTTTGTTTTTTGATGCGCCAACGGATGTGGAATCTCCATAGATACTAGCAGCCCGTGCTACTAGCATGCACGATTCGTGTACCTGGAACGACGGTTCCAAGTCGCACGCCTGCGTACTAAACCACACCCTCGCTCCCGTCAACCACTCTCCCCGCGGGACTGTCGTTAGGTATTACTTCGCGGGGCTGGTTAGCTTTATGCTTTTTTAAGCTGCTCTCTCCATGTCGGCTATTTGTGCTTGCCTTACTTTCTCGATTCTTCTAAGTTCGAGTTGCACTTTGGTCACATATGCGCTTATCTCCATCCAGTTATCCTCGGAGCATAGCATCTGCTCTATGAGGTCTTGCGGGCCTGGGAGATTGGGTCTTCCTTCGGTGAAGCGTCTACAGTGGAACATCACATGCTCCGTATGTTCCTCTTGGTTTGGTCTCTCTTCATCCAGGTGGCGATAGATGGGATTAAATTGTACGTCCATCTGCCTTTCGTGGTGTTGTCCCAGCGAGTTTGCCATATGGTTAATGAGGTTGCTTTCTCTTCCTCCTTGATCTCCTTGACTGCTGTTGGTTCCAGTTGCCTTGATGTTCTCCTGTTGTAGATTTTTAACATCTCGTCCGCAAGGATATCGATTGGAACCATTTCGGCTACGACGAAAGCAGCTTCGTCCGAGATGGTTCCGAAACCGCTGATGGTTCTTAAGGCACAGAATCTATAGACTGACGTCAGCTTTCTCCTCGCTTCCTTCGTCGTCAGTATACTGGCCCAAACAAGGGCGGTGTATAGTACGACCGAGGTCACTACTCTAGACATCAAGATTCTTCGTGGATATCCAGGTCCTCCGATGTTTGGTAGTATTCGAGCAAGTGCTGCTTGCAGCATTGACGCTTTTTTGCTAGAATACTTGACATGCTCTTTGAATTGTAGCCTGTTGTCGATCATAGCTCCTAGATATTTTATTGTGTCTTTCGATTTAATAATTTGATCTCCGACCCTTATATTCATACATTCCACCTTTTTTCGGCTAGTTATTAAAACCGTCTCTATTTTGTGGTCTGCTAGCTCGAGACCAGCAGATACCAGTCATTTTTTGACTTTCACTACTGCCTCGTTAGTAGCTGCCTCTATCTCATGAATATGTTTTGCCACTGTCACAAGGGAAATGTCGTCCGCAAAACCTATCAACTGGACCTGTTGTGGCAACACCAATCGCAAAACGCCACGTACATGATGTTCCATAAGAGGGGTCCCAGAACTGATCCTTGTGGAACTCCTGCTGAGACGTTGTGGTATCTTACACCATCGTCTGTTGCATACCTCAGCTTCCTGTTAGTGAGGTAGCTGGAAATTATTCTCTGGAGGAAGTGTGGGGTGCCCATTCTGTGAAGCGCTCTATTTATGACTGGCCATTTTGCCGAGTTAAAGGCATTTTTTATGTCCAGTGTTACAACTGCACAGTATTCCTTTGTGCCCCAGCGCCATCTCTCTCCACTTACTGCTTCCGTCGCAATGTCAACTACTCTCTTTATGGTGTCGACGGTGGAGCGCGATTTTCTAAACCCATATTGTTGGTTCGATATGGCTGCTTTTTCTTCTGCTACGGTTAGCAGTCTTTCGTATATCACTCTTTCCAATATATTTCCCATAGTGTCTAGAAGGCATATTGGGCGATATGATGAGGGCTCTCCCGGTGGTTTTTACTTTTTGATTGGAGCACCAAGTAATGCAGTTTCCAAGTTTCTGGAAAGACACCTTCCTCTAGACACGTTTGCATGGTGGTTATAAACATGTCCGGTCGACTTTCAGCTTGTGCTTTCACCGCCTTGTTTGGAATTCTGTCAGGACCCGGCGCTTTGAGGTCCTGTGTCCTTCTGCATGCTGACTGTAGCTCCTCTGCCGTGACTCTCGGGATGTCCTACACCACTGTCTCGCTTATTAAGTCGTAGTGTGGGGATGTGCCTTGTGGGAATAGTTGGTTTACTATTGACCTCAGCATTTTTGGACATGATATCTGCGGGGACCTGGAACCGTTCAGCTTACTCATTACCATCTTGTACGCCGTACCCCATGGATTTATGGATTTATGGATATGTTGTAGTTTAAGCTGATGCACCGTCATTGTCGTTGAGGGCGTCATTAAGATGAAGGAATTCGTTGATACAGCTACAGGAAGAGGATTCGGTTTTCTCTTCCTTTTACGTGGTTTAGGTTTCTGCATTCTAACCTCGTGTATGGGTTTCTCATGCGTCTTTGTTTGCAATGGTGGAATACATTCGCTAATTTACCATTGCTGGTGTGTTGTGAACTTCACATTTCTCAGATTAAGTGCCGTAGAATTCCTAGCCGGTTCAGGGGTTACTGACTGAACCATTTGCGGTTGGAGAAAGACTGCTGGTGAAGCCATTCCAGACAATTGGATGTTCTGGGCTGGCCTAACAGCTGTAGTTGCCGACATTTGTAAATCTCCGACATGAAGTGGAGGCGGTGCCTGAAAGGCGATATCTGCCGCATCAGTCGCGGCAACGATTTGGTGAATATTTGTGCTATTGAATTGGTTGAGCTCAATATTCAGGTTGATTTGATTAAATCCTGCGTTGGCAGTTGTGAAACGATCGCACCATTGAGATCATTTGGGATTTGCATTTGAGCGATGTGGTTGTCATTAAGTTGAAGTGGTAATTGTACAGCCACACTTTGGCTTGGAATGTGACCGTTTATAAGTTACTGAGATCGAGGTGCACTAGATGAAGCCTCTGATTCAGCGTGAAATCCACTTAGTTGGGTTATAGCCGGTTGTGTAGCGTTGGTCTTGATAGTTCTTAAGTTCGCCATCTGCTGAATAGGGTTAACCTGTATTGAAACTAGAAATCTTGGAGTAGTCGCCAACTGCATAGGATCGTCTGCGTTTAGAATCCGAAGTGATTTCTGTGGCTGATGCCGTTGCAGTTGGGGGTGTGTCCCACTTACGTCGCTAACGCCACTCGCTGGCATTGGGCGAATTTCTCGATAGGGACTGAAATTTATGGTGGCAGCATTGCCTGCAGGAGTACTTGAGCCACTGGTCAAGTGATTGTGTTGAAAATGATGATTTCGGTTGTTACAATTATGGCCACCAATGAAATAATCTTGCTGGCCTTGAGGACAAGGAGAATTCGATGTGCTTCTTGAATTGCTAGAATTCGCTGAAATTCCCATAAGACCAGAATCAATTGTATTGTTCCCTTGATAGTGGTTCGTGGAAATTAATTCTCCAGTATTGTTGGATACTCTGAAATTTTACCTGTAGTTGCCATCAGCCGATTCGCATTTCCGATGTCGAAATCACTGAATGCAATTCCTATTTGATGAACCTGAATTACGGCGAAGAGGTGCATTCATTGTTTGTGGAGCAACATCATCTTCATGATGATGCTCATTAAACTGTACTTGCTGTTGCATGTGCTTTGACAGCACAGGATGCCCATTAGAAACAGCATTGTTGTTTAGACTCTGATGGTGATGTGGTTGTAACATAAGTTGAACACCTTGCAGCATATCCTGTTGAACTAAAACTGGCACTTGATTGAGCAAGAGAGGTTGCGTATTTAGGATGCTAGCAGGAAGAATAATCTGCTGATCAGCAGAAGTCTTCGTTAACAATTGTGCCGCTGTATGAAATAATCCTAACACTGGGTGCTTTTCTTCCTTGACTGGTGGCTGGACCATATGTTCACAGTTCGCTTTCCGCTGATGTGATTTCCCCAAGGGTGCAGGCATCTTTGTTTGTTCCTCATCTTTTATTTCCCCGAATCTTGTTGACCGAGAGACCAGCTTAGAAACCGACTCTGATGGTGTGGTGCCTCAGACGCGTCACAACGATGCGTCCAGGCGGTGAGAAGCGGTGCTCCTAGACGCGTGAAATCGATGCCTCCAGGCGACGTGAAGCGGTGAACCCCAGACGCGTGACAGCGATGCGTCCAGGCGGCTTGTGTTTATTACAATTTATTTTTATTGCCTATTTACTGAAATAAACTACTAGTTTATCAAGAGCTGCTTGAAAGGGTTGTAGACGTTAGTAAATAAGGCACTCGAAGAAAATATGACCGTATCATCGGAAAACATAGCTACTTGAATATTTTCACCAAGACATGGTAGATCTGAGACAAACAATGCGAATCATATGGGTCTAAGGACCGACCCTTGAGGTACACCAAAATGGATGTGGTGAGTTAACAACATATTTTCTCGAACGAAGAAAGCTCTGAATAATTTTAGTAAGTGGTATTGGCAGCTTAAGTTTGGGAAGTTTATAAATCAAGGAATCGTGCCAAACCGTATCAAAGGCTTTTTCGATGTCTAAAGGAACCAGTCATGTTGACTCTTTGTCGATTAATTTACTAGTTTTTAATACGCAAAACTTGGTGGATCGTGCTGTGACCTCTACGGAAACCGAACTGAAGGATAGGTAGGATGTTATTGGCTTCCATCTAAGAAGACTAATAGGTCTGTAACCCTCAGAGCTATTCTTCGGTTTGCCGGGTTTCGCGAAAGGAATTACTTTTACTGTTTTCCAACAGTCCGGAAAATATGGGTTCCTAAGACAAGCGTTGAAAATGAAAATAAATACTTGCAGCAGGTGAAAGTGCTTTAATTAATTTATTATCAAGACCAGCAGCCTTTTTTGATTTTGATTTTTTTATCAATTCTTTACTTTGATAGTATTAGTTACGTAGGAACTTTCAGTTGGTGATTGGGACAGTTCCTGAATAGTGTTAGCAACTTCAGTCTCAGTATTCGCGTCGCTTAGATGCATAGATATGGAGTGGTTCTTACTAAACGTGTTTGGAAGAACATTCGATTTCTCCACTGACGAAATAAACAACTTGTCGTGAACTTGTGGGGAGGAAGTATGTACCTTGAGGACTCCGTTCACTTCCTCCTCCAACATTCACTTACAGTCGCCCATTGCGCCGCCGTTAACTGTCCGCAGGAAAACGATCACCAAAGAGACGAGAAAAATAAAACACTAGGAGGTATGTTTTGTATGAAATGTTCTTTATTTAAGTCCTTCCTTGTTATAGTTTAAGTATTTATTCGGCGCAAGACTAATGACCTTGCCCAGACAAAATAAATCATTATGGAAAATTTAACAAGCCTCAGGACTTGCTAAATAAGGCCAAGACCGGTTCCGGTTGTAGTGCCGATGATGATGATGATGATGATGAGGTTTATTTGGTTTCACAACAGTAGGGAGCACTTTTGTATGGACTTAACGTTATTTATGTTATGGGACTATTGCATATTAAATTTGGTGCCGCACTATAGGTTTTAAGTTACGTCTATTTTTCATTGAATTGAATTTATCTGATTAACTATGTAATGGTCCCTAATAGTACACTGAACCGAATTAATTCGTACAAATAGATCTTTTGTTAAAAACACAAGTCAAAACATTATTTTATGGTGAAGACTCCCGGACGCACACTCGACTCGACATATTGATTTCGCGTGTCTGCAACGCTACAGACACCGGGAGTTATGTGACCAGAGTGGTCAAAGAATGGTAAAGGACTCAACGATATTCAATCGTTGTTAAATTCAGCTGTGAAATTGGCTCTCTTAAATTAACGGTGCATTTCCTGTTCCGAGAGAGACGTAAAGTCTCTCTTTGGAGTAACCAAACCGATCTAATAGAGGAGATCTTCACGATACACAAGTGTGTGTGTACGTCGGTTTTTTTCATAGATCAAAGCCATGATGAAGAACCTGAAACACAAAGAAAGGGAAAGGGACCGTAGAGATCTTTGTTTATGTGAGAAGGTTACTGGGAAACGGATCCAGAACTATGTAGGATAAAAGAGATTTATGACCTGTGAGTTCAACTGAGTAATCAAGTTGCAACTCATTAAATGGAACATGTATTTGGGATACGTTTTGGTGATTGGATTGTTTATGTATCGCCAGAATGCCTGCTAGTAGACGGCGTTCTTTGTTTGCACTTTAGTGCATTGGTAAGGCATTAGTCTCAATGCAGGTGGTGCTAATTACATGCATCCGCGTTGGGCCGTTTATCGCTGGCTAAAAGGGTCGCCAGCCGATGTGTGTAGATAGTTTTTTGTACACACAGCGACGCTGGGAAAATAGACGGCGCTATGTTTATGATCCCTGTCATGAAGGCTACATTGTATATTAACCAAATCATTTGTTTGCAGGAATTCGTCTAGGGGGATGTGCTTGGCACTGAAGGTGCCGAATTGATTGATATTCCTGATAAAGTAAGAAAGAAATCTTACAGAGAATTGGTATGCGAAGGGAATGCATGAAAGGTAACTTTTCTTTACAGGAACTTAAAGATCATAGATTTGATCTCTTTAATGCGTGAAACATTTTCAGGAGCATAAGGCGATTGCATTGGCGAACACTTATGCGTCTAGGGATGAGGTAATGGAGGTTTTTAGGTAAGTGTACCGTGGGGTTTGGCGGCACCGCCACAAACTTTCAACGGAGGGATACTTGACCCTCTCTTTTTCATAATTTATGAAATTTTCCGGTTTGCTTGCTTTGTCAAGCGAGGAAAGATGGTTATTCCAATACTTGTTCCTAAAGGCAGTGATTTCGTTTTTAATATACTATTTAAGAGTTTAACATTATGTTAAAAGCAATCGATTCTGTAATGAAGCCATTTTCCTCTTTCAGAGTTTCGCAGCCTAATCAGGTGTAAGATATTTTCAGGAAGCGGTGCCCTATCGACTGGAGCTGTGGGACATATAGATATCGCAAGATCGCCCGCTCTATTGATAACAGAAACTAAATCGTTACAAAAAAAAATCGATGTGCTCGCTGCAGGTTATAGAATTTATGCTATATCGCCTAGAACCATGTGCACATTTATATATGATTTATAACAATTCCAGCTGGCGGCGGAATAGTTGTAGTAACAGCTGGTACGTTTGACCGATACTATATGAATGTTACGTAGTAACTCCCCCACCGCCTTTATCCCAACGAAATGAAGCTATATTACATATAAAGCATTTAAACAATTTAAAAATTAAACACAAACATTCGAAACAATTTAAGTTTAAATATAATTATATTAATATAACATTAACTTACACTTTACAATTAAACATTTATCAAAAAATTAAACACTTTCATAAATGGAATGCACAATTACACTTAATTGAAAAAAAATACAAAAACATTAAATTACATTTCGATTCAATTACATAAAACTCTGCAAGTCAAATTCCTCACCATCATACCCATGTTCCATTTAATTAGAGGAAACAAAAGCCACCATAGCCTTGGCCATAGGCGAGCAACCTTCGGTTTGCTTATCGCCACGAAAAAATCGATTGATTGGAATGGCATAAGTCTGGGGCGATTATATAAACAGCCGATGTTCCCATATAGCATCGCCTAAATCACAAATAATGTGCATCACATCGTTTGAACCTTGAAATATCGTTTCTGTTTATTTAGGACACAGAAACCTATTTCTTCCTTCGGCGAGCTTCGCTATCGCGTATCTCATAATGCCTGTAATTCATTACACCAGCCCATGTTTATTCAGGTGCATTTTTGTCGTTAACGATATGCAGGCTGAAGGGCATCGTACTTGTCCTATACGGACACATATAGAATCCTCCCACACCGATGTAATCCACCACCGTTGAATCTGACGGATATGGATTGCATCGGCGAGTCAGATTTTTACCGTCCAGCCGGACACACGTCTCAAGGTCTCGCGATCAAGTCGAGTTTCATCCTAAGTGGAATCTAGGAGTTGCGCTCAGATCCAATTATCGTTTCGTGATTGGTTATCACCGCCGTGTGTTAGGTGAATTTATTAACCTTTGGGAGTGTAACAAATACTGTAATAAACATAGTAAAATAGAGTGTTATTGTGCTGTGTAATCCAATAAGATCGTCAATTTGTGTCACATTGTTCGTATGAACCGTTTGTAGTGTGGATAATAAAGAAACTATGTTCAATAAAGTCAGAGTGTTTTTGTTATATCTCTATTCGCTTGGAGGTTTTGCCCCTGTCGTGAACAATTACTAGTGAACTGTAGCTGCAGAATTGTGGAAGTTTAGTGAATCTAGCGCTCATGCCGGTGCACTAACTAAAATTTTCCCACAGATAACCCTAGTTTTCCTCCGGCGATGATATCTTCGGTTAGTTCCATATCGCTTTTTGTGTTCTGTAATTCGATACAAGATAATAAGATAATAACATTTTTGATTTTGTGCAACGGAGCAGCATTCTTTAACATACGACTGGGTTCTTCAAACACGAATCAGACCATCGACAAAAAATTATTGATAACCCAATGAATTTTTTAAAATGCTGCTTTAATTCAATCGGAAATCCACAACAAATATATTACCATGGTTGATATCACCCTTACTCGGTGGGATTCGCCAAAGGCAAAGGCTCTTCAGTCCTGCCCTAAGATTTGGTTTTGATCCTGCACTGAGACAATGATTATGTAAATCTTCCTCGATCGCCAGCCAGACGTTTCAGTGCGGAAGAGTTGTTGCTGTTGCCCACATCCCGTCCAAACATTGTAGCTAAACCTCCCAAATTAAATATATATATATATATATATATATATATATATATATATATATATATATTACTACATTTTGATTGTGCAACCAAAACATAACAATTGGCAAAATATAACAATCTCATAAAATACCATAAAATATAATAGGAAGATGGTCTGAACTTAACGCGTTAAGAGTTAATGGTACTGAACAGTAATTGGGAATAAACCCCCCCCCCCCCCCCCCTATGAATAATTAACATCTCGTGTCTTCACATGCATATCCTTCCCTTCCCCCCAAATCACCAATTTCCCATTACAATAGAATATCCCCAAAACACAATAGTTAAATAATTTAAATAAAGTAAAACCCCTATTTAAAAACATCAATCCTATTGTACATAGCCATTTTCTCTCTATTAGCCATAGTCTCTCTACCGTCCATAGCGCAGCCCCTATTAGCCAATTCCGCTTCCTAGAAATAACAATCGTGGAAGCGGAACACAAAAGGATATGAAAACGAAGGACGCGAGATTCGTTCTTGTTAAACGTGCGTTGAGTGAGTGTAGTCGGGCGCTCCGCACAAATATTTAAATGAGCTTTGTTTTTGTTGAATCAATTCGTGTACGCGTGCGGTTGTGCTCTCCGTGATTTTAAAACCGGAGAAAAATTTAAGTTGTAAAATTGTAAAAACAATAGAATTAAAAGAAAAAAAAAGTAAAATTGTAAAAACAATAGTATTTAAAAAACAAATAAAAATAAAATAGGAGTGACGAGTGTTCATTTGTGTCCCTATTCGTGTCCTCTTTGTGCTGCAGTTTCCGTGAGCTTTCAGGTCCAAATAAGTTAACTAGTTTTCATAGGAAATACAAAGGAAAAAGTGATTAAGTTGAATGGATAATCAATAGCGTACAGATAAACGCGGACAGCAACAACGTTAGAAACTAAATAGGGGTGAGTTTGGTGACATATAAATATACTAAATAATTGACTAATGACCTTGCCAAAAAAAAAAAAAAAAAAACTAATCATTATGGAAAATTTAACAAGCCTCAGGGCTTGCTAAATAAGGCCAAGCCTGGTTCCCGGTTGTAGTGCCAATGATGATGATGAAATCATTGTTAATAAACCTTTAACAAGATTTATCTTGGCCAGATTTCTTGGTGTGTAGTCTTTTGGAGTATTGGACTTGAACAAATTGATACGCTGTTCCTCCTCACAAGCGAACCTATAGCGTTTGGGATGAATCGTGAAGAACGTGTGATTCGAACTGACGCTTTGACAGTTAGAATCACCAAAAATTGAACCAAAGCGCAACCCATCAAGCTACTGGCCGTGTTTAGAATTTGATTTTTAAACACAAGTATATTCCACTGATGTGAATTGTTATTTTATCGCTATGGTATACGGCTGTGATGCATTATCTTATTCAATTTTCTTTACTATTTGCTTGGGTATTGTGTGTGTATCTGTTATAGACGCCACAAACCTACTAGCCTCCGCAAGACTTCTAGACCGCTGTGTTATGACGTATGTCAATAATCGTGCCTGGAGACCATTTATAAAAGTCGACAGGGTCTCACTCTGGTTATATTCTATCTGACCCCCCTTGTGTTCCCTCTTTACATCCGAAAGCTTACCTTGGAGAAGTCGCCGCTACAGCGTCTCGACTCTCTGCAAATAATGCACCACGGATTTGTCCCTGCTATGCCTAATCGAAATTAAATCTCTGTGGAACTGTAGTGCACTGTGAGGCTCCCTAAACACCGCAATTAATTCCCCTTTCAACGTCCGCCAATCTGTGATCTCCTTGTTCATCAAGATTGTTGTGGCGTTGCCACGAATCTTGGTTTTAATGTACTTAAAAGTACATTTGTCTGTGCTTCAGATGCCAATTGGCATCGGTACACACATCGATGAAGGAAAAGACCACATCGCTGGTACCATTAAAAGTAGGGATGAAGGAGATCACCACATCGGTGGCAATTTCCGTCAAATTACCGGTGGAATCACCCTCGTCCAGCGAATTCCTACGCTGGCTATGGCTAGCTAGACACAGATTCTCGCTCGCACCAGCTTCAACTTCGCTCATGGGTTGGGAGTTCAGGGCGCCTAAAGAAGCACGCAGATTGGAGAACATGAACTATTCTCCCTTGTGTAGTCCGTTGTGTATCTCAACTGAGGATTTCCTTCCCTTTTCGTACATTCAAACCTACAAAAAATAAAAGCAGTGCAATTAACATAGGGATCACTTATAAAATGACTCTGATGAATAGCTCCATATTTCCCCCGTAATATCAGTGCCGGATCCCACCGCTGCCACCAGAAAATTATGTTATGCCTGAACCGGCTAAGAAAATTATGTTATGCCTGGACCGGCTATACACTTTTTTTAGGCACTGCTGGGTCTTTGACCCAGATGTGGTTTGTCGGTAAAACCTCCGGCGTCACCCTCGGGCCAGTTGTACGGAGATTTAGAGAGAGAAGGATATCTTTTTCTTTTCAAAACAACTGTTTTGCAGGTCCGATGCCTCGGCTTAATAACTTTATTATTTATTCTCGTGGATATATTTACACTTATTTTGATGATGTTTAATGTTCTCTCTATTTTCTATTCTATAATTTACACTTATCTTGACAATAATTAATATTTTACACACTTATTTTGATAATGTTTAATGTTCTCTCTATAATTAACATTTTACACACTTATTTTGACAATGTTTAATGTTCCCTCTATAACTAATATTTTACACACTTATTTTGAGAATGTTTAATGTTCTCTTGTGGGGGTTCTTAAAGCTCACCTGAAGAACCCCCAAATTGCATCTCAATCACTAGCATAACTGAAACATTTACTTTCTCAAGGACATTTAATGCATTCAACGCATTATCTGAAAATCCCTAAAAAGAATTCTCACAGCATTCACGCATTTAATGCATTATTCAAATTTCCTGTAAATAATTCTTCACATCATACGGCATCATAAATCCCAAACCATTCGGCACCCTTGTCATCGTTAAGATGCTATGTCGGACAGCTTGTTTATACAGCTGCAATAAATCGGCCCGCGATTCGTTTGTCCAATGGACAAACAATTACCGCTTCCCAAGCATTATCATCGAAACTGAATCCTCTATCATTTCCTAGTACAAACAAGAACTTCGTTCATATTCGCGGGAACCAATTTTCGATGACTCGGCCACACATTTCGGCCGAAACGGCTGCTATTTCGCGTTCAAGGTTGGCTCTGAGCTCTTCCAACGTCGTGGGCTTGTTGGTATAGACCAATGACTTGACGTAGCCCCAAAGAAAATAGTCTAGGGGCGTTAAATCACATGAACGATGCGGCCAACCGACTGGCCCATTTCTTGAGATAACACGCTTATTAAACTTACTCTTCAATAAATCGATTGATTCGTGTGCTGTGTGGCTTGTGGCACCGTCCTGTTGAAACCACATGTCGCCCAAGTCCATATCTTCCAATTCGGGCCAAAAATAATCGGTAATCATGGCGCGATAACGATGGCCATTCACAGTAACGTGACGATCGTTATCGTCGACGAAAAAATATGGCCCAATGTCGTTTCCGGCATGCAAACCGCACCAAACAGTTATTTTTTGTGGATGGAGTGGTGATTCATGAAGCACATGTGGATTTTCACCCGACCAATAACGCATGTTTTGCTTATTGACGAACCCATTGAGCCAAAATGAGGTTCATCACTGAATATGATTTTGTGGTGAAATTCATCATATTGGCGCATCTTTTCCAGAGCCAGGAAAACGTACATCGCTCCAAATGGTCCATCGGCTTGAATTCTTGAGTCAGCTTGAATTTGTATGGGTGTAAACCAAGATCCTTACGCAAAATTCGCCATAAAGTGGTCTGAGCATTGCCCAATTCTTGAAAAGGCCGTGGAATTGACTGTTTGGATCGTTTACTAAGGACGCCTGAACGGCAGCGATATTTTCGACACTTCGACCAACCCGTTGTCTCCGTTGTCTGCGGTCACCGACTCCAAATTTCGGTAGAAAATGTTTATAATTTGCAGACGTTGTTAGTTCGTGTACTTAACTATGATGTTGAGTTTACTGAATAAACTGACAGTGACAGTTCGATGATTAGTGAAAGGGTGCGTTCACAAATTCAATTCAAAGTTGTCAAGTCCCATTGAAAACCCTATATATATGTATATATATACATATATATATATATATATATATATATATATATATATATATATATATTTTTTTTTTTTTTTTTTTTTTTTTTTTACACTAACTGACAAAAGGGGATTTTGAAGTACCCTTTAATGTCAGAGCACAGTGCGAGCGGATGGAGAGGAAGCGGATAAGGAAAGGAGGTGTCGATGTACATTGGTCTTGTCACATGATCAGGTGAAACATTCCACATTCGTGTGTTGGAGTAGAGGGCGTTGTAGAGTTCGGTATATTTATAAAAGAAACCGAGATCGTTGGAGTAGTTTTGGAAGGAACGCGTTTTTGGGAAAATGTTCCACAAGTTTTTTTTCTTGTTTCGAAGGGTTCGGAGTGTGAGGTTGTACCATGGAGACGATGAAACCGATGACCTGTGCCAAGAATAGGGGACATATAGGGCGATGGCATAGTAGATCTTCTTATAGGCAGTGTTGGTAGCTTCTTCTCCCCCAGATGATCAAAGCGAAACGCTGTTGTGTTAAGATGCTCGTTTAGAAGGCGGAAGTTAGCTTTGTGGAAGTTGTAGGAAAAGCTGTCATGAGCTAGAGAAGCCTGGGTTACGTGATCAAGATACAGGGATAACTGTTTCTATAAGCGTCGAATCATAAAGATTATATAAGGTAGTAGTAACCAAGTAGTTGATCGGATTTTATTATGTGTTTAAAAAAGAGAGTTATGTTTTTCAACATAGAACCGAAATTACTTCCTTGCTAACCCGGAAATAATCTTGAACATGTTAACCCAAAATGCTGTCAAAATCAATGTTTAAACTCAAGCAAGTACTATTTATTATTTTATGGATTGGTGCAAAATTAAGACTGTGGGGCTTTTCAGTGCCCGAAGAGCCACGCATCGCTTGATCCCCACCATTACCAGCAATACAACTTACCTTAAAGTTGAAATTTCGGCAAGATTGTACAATCTTGCTAGGGGATTAACCGCCACCCAATTAGCTGGAATCAATTCGGTTATCCATACGGATAACCGACATAAATACATATTAGGCAGCTTACCTTTTTTTGGGGGCTGTTCCAAGCCTCTTCCCCACGGTCATTCCTGAAAGCATAATTCATGGCAAGATTATCATCTTGCCATCACATCAATTCATCAACCGAGCTTCCGCGACCGAACAATGGATGGCACATATCCACCAACACACGCTAACCTTTCCGTGTGTTATCTTTGTACCCATCCATTATCCTAGAAGTCATTTTGGGTTGCTTGCACACCTGCATGCCGGATTTTCGACGGCATGTTCTATGATCTATCTTTCCTAAAGTAGAGAAGATCAAATTAAACATTGGCCTTTCAGGCGCGCATATTTGCTTGGTTATCAGCATGACCGATTTTATGATCCGTTGCCGTATCCGGGAACGATCACCAGCATCGGTCATGACCACCAATTTTAGTTTACACAAAGTAAACACTCAAGCGGATACTTTCGCCTGACAGTACCTTCAACGGGATTAACATATCCCTAAGACAACATGCATTGAATCATACATGACCGAAATATGTTTATTTTAAATGATCTAGCAACGGCCATACCCAATGCTGGATTCATTATCCCAAAATAGATTCCTGCCTTTGGCTAGGGTTTTATTGACTCACGTCAATCAAGAATCTATCCCTTGCAGCTGACGGCAGTTTATCTTTCCCAAACATGTAGCAGCAGATTTGACCTGCTACATGAGTTTTTCTGTTTCCCTTTTTTTTCTTTTTGACTTTCTCCATTGGCTGGCCTTCGGCGGCGAATCCTTATGTTCGATTTTGTTGGATGTCTGTAAAGAGACATCCAATAGTGAGTCAGATGTCAATCTTCGTAGAGGACGGTCGCGCCCCACACTTTAACCTTCACCTCTAGCCGCGTTATGTAAAGAGTCAGATATTATACGGAGAAGGATACGCTCGCGCTGGGAGTCCCATTATTTTTATTCCGTTTATTACCTCGAGGAGCTCAGTCTGGAGTCGCGATTGCTTGTCAGTGCAAAATTAAATCCTAATTGTTTGAATCCGCGGATAATATATGTGTAACAAATTAATGACTAATGGTTTCACTCAGTGATTAATGTATGGAACTAAATTAAATCCGTGGATAATATATGTGTAGCAAATTAATGACTAATGGTTTCACTCAGTGATTAATGTATGGAACTAAATTAAATCCGTGGATAATATATGTGTAACAAATTAATGACTTATAGTTTTGCTCAGTGATTAATGTATGTTTAACTAAATTAAAGCTCTATAGTTGGAAATCCGTGGAACATTTTTGTTCAACCAAAATCAACGTTGTAAATCCAATCAATTTTAAACCCACGGTTTAAGTATATGCAGCGGCACCTCCACTGTAATGTAATAATTTTAAACCCGTGATATGTGTAATGTCTAGAGCGTTTGTAATTCTCAACAATTCCGTAAACAGAATAATAAAACTCCAATCACCAGTACTTCCAGTGTGTTGCATTTTTCTTTAACCTTGGAGCAGCAGAGACATCTTCATCGATTGTGAAGGATTGATCCCGTGTTCCTGTATTTCTTGGTGCTTGAGTTCACTGTTTTGTGTAAGACAATTTTTGTGTTGAATTCGTCGTTGGTGTTTGTGATTCGTCTTTTCGTCGGTGGAGTTTTTATCAACTAGCATCCTTGTTGATGTCATAATAAAAACCAGCCACAAGACTGATATGCATTTCAAAAATATCTCACTCATATAATAAATATAATATAATGTCTTCGCTCTCGTATGCTTCGCTCGATAGCCCGACGGTCTGTACGGTCCGCTTATATGCTCAAGCAAATTGCTTACAACAAACATAATCTATTTAACAGAGAAGGAGTGCTCAAAAAATAAAAAAGACAGACATAATGTCTTTATTATGTAGGGAGAAAACAATGCCTTGATTTATGTGCAATTAATAGTCGTCAATTCCAGAGACAAGTCAGCATATTATTATCATCTAAAATCAATAGCAAATTAATTCAGAAATTATAAATTCACTTCACACACCTCGGTATTTTACGTCACTACATCCAGCTGTGGCAGAAGCGCATCTATCGATAAAGGAAAAATACCACATCAACAGACACATCGTTCGAGATCTCAATTTCAATGATCATCCGCCAATAAATCATTTCGCCTGTTTAATTTGATCATAAAATCTTGCTTTACCTTACTGCAATATGGTAAATTCATAAACTTGGGTTCGTCAATATTATCTTGATTATTTAAGAAAAATAACAGCTATACGACGCCACGACTATTCCCTTAGAATGATTCGAGGAAATTCTTAATTAATTTATTTATTAGTATTATTACACCACAGGAAAGGTACTGATATGACGCCCTGGGATGTTATTTATTTAGTTAGAATTAAATTAATAGATATTTAGTAGGTTAACGCACTCGATTAATTATCAAGATCAGAAATTTGTTTTAATCAGAAACTATCTACGTCATTGATAAAGTTCTATAGCACAAACAGTTGGCACCATGCTTCCTCCGGATTGAGAGGAGAATGTTAATTTGTTTTGATATTTTAGGTACTTTAAAAATTAAACACGACCGAGATTAAGTGAACATTATGGTCTTTCGATAATTACACATTGACAGTTTACTCGAGGCGTCTCAAAGAAATTGAGTTATCATTTTACGGCCAAAAAATATTTTACATCAGCCCAACTTTTAGCACACTACAAATCCGAGTTAATCCTGCGCTGGAATGTTGTACATATGTTTGTAGTTTTGTTCCTAAGCATACCCTTGACCTATTCATATCGAAGGCGCTGACCTTAACCTTTTTTAAAGTTGTTACAATGGAGCATGTTGTTTGGAAATCTATGATCCAAGGACTTCTGTTTATTTGCGCTTGATGAGGCATTCCGTAGGATTCCACCAAATTGCGAATCATCTTTACGCTGCACGTACATATCTTCCGATAAAAGTACTTCCAGATTGCTACAATTTGCAACTGTAAACTTCCTTTAGTTATCCAATAGCAATTTAGGACATTGACTCAACATTACGCGTATTATTGGATTCTGTCACATGAAATGACCGATTTTATAGTAAAAATTTAAAAGCCAATATTATTTTTCTGTAAATTTGAATTCAATCAAAATACGATCCGTTGGATTCTATGATGTTCTTCCAATGTGATCCCAGGTCAAATATTCCTTTTTCTTAGCAGTGCTGACTTTTTGAGGCAATGAAATCTTCAAAGGCTTTTATGACCTCTGCTCGGTTCCGAAAGACCTTCTGCCGGCAAAACGAATCTAGATTGCGGAATAGATGGTAGTCCCTTGGGGATGTGTCAGGAGAGTACGGTGGATGCGGAAGAATTTCAAATCCCAACTGCAACAGTTTTTGAACCGTTACTTGTGAGGTATGGGGTCAATTTGTATTATCATGCAAAAGGATCGGGCCGTGCCTATTGACAAACACCGGTTGCTTTTCAGCTAATTTGCATGCTGTTTCGACAGGTGGGAACCGCAACTCCGATGTTGCCGATGGTTCGCCAACTGGGAAACAGCAAAAGGGTGATTCTGCGTCGAGTTCCTCCTCGACGAGACAGCAAAATATATTTGGCGTAGTAGCCCAGCAAATCCAATCATGTGTCGCCATGGATACAGCAACAAACTACTGCCGCAATGGGCAGAAATGATAAAACTTACATTGAATACACAGCTTTAACTTTTATTACACGAATTTTAAAAACCGCATTATACAAGCACAGGGGCTGAAGGCACCGTAAACAATTTCAATTTTTATGACTTTAACGTTCCAAAACATACTGTGTAAAAAAAACAGTAAAACCAGCACTGCGTGAAAACAGTACCATGGAAAACGTCACATGAATAGACCATTTTGCATTTGTCTATTCAGCAATAGGTGGCGCTCCGTGTGGTATGTTTTTTCCGACTGGTATAAGATATAATATATATGTTGCGGAACTGCAACACATGCAATATGTCGATTTCCTCAAATCTATCTATCAAATTTTATAGCGTTTATCCTTTCTGCTGGTTGATGAAATGAAAAGTGAATTAGTCCCTTCGATGTCCACCAAATTGTCACCATAACCTTGTTTTTTTGGGTGAAGGTCGGGCTTGGAGGTGTGTTTCGGTTTTTCACCTACAGATTCCACTTTTAATCACAGGTGACTATCCGGTGCAAAAACGTTTCAGATTGGTTTCGTATTCTAAGCGATGTGCAAATTTCCTCGTTCATGGGATTGTAGCGGTTCTACGAACCATACAATTCCTTACAGGTGAGTTATCCTTTCCGCCAAGGAACTCTACTTACCTTTCGCAGCACACGTGCCCGCAGACACGTGGCCTAAGAGTCATTACCATACCTGTAACAAAGGCTATATGAAATTGCAACAACTTTGAACCCGATATCAAAAACCAAGGAACTTAACGTTCAAAACCTTCCAATATCGAGCTCAACGCATCCATACATGGTATTCTACCCCAATTCAAAAGGGCAGCTAAAGCATCGCATCTAAGCAATGCCTCAAATGGAGCAAGCATCGCATACAGGTCACCAATCTCCCATCCTAAACATCAACGCGATATTTCCAAAGAAATACCATTGTCGGTACATAAACTGTACAACGGATGCATCTTACGTCCAAAACCACCCACCCATGAATATATACCTCTTTGGAGCCAGTCTCCACCAATGAATTGCGCTACACGCAAAATCATCCACTAAAAGGATGAAGCACTCCCCAAGCCCTAGGATTGTCCCATACACTAAACGGGCCAATACCAAATTTAATATCAAAGAAATTGAACTAAACGTTCAATTTGTCCATATTGAATTCCATATAAAACCAAAGCGTGATATACGAACCATATGTTCAGCACGTAAATTCCCCTGGTTCCAAATCTGCGGACCAGATGGCCAACTCTCAAATAAAGTTGGTCAAAAGCATAAAATGCACGGCGACACCGTCCCCTTAAATCCTATTCAAGGAAACATTTCCTATACGGAACAAAGGACGGCGATCGTAAAAACACTCGCTGAACAACAATACCCATCGGATACAAAATATCTTTGGCTACGATGTTCACTAAAAAAGAAATTGCCAAGTCTGGGCACTGTGAGAAATCCCAGGTAAAACTTAAGGGATTCCAGAAGGTTGCCGATCCAAGGTACAATACCTTGGGATCACACAAAGGATGCGCAGGCTCACAAAAGACATCCTAATGCAAAGGATCTCGAGTGCGATCATCGCAACAGGTTGCCTTGTGTTAGCGAACAAGAAACAAAAAGGTTTTCCTGCGATCAAACGCTCGGAAAAGGAGTTGAGTTGGTTTTAAGTGATCGACCGAGGCGGTCATGTGGTTAGTGAAAAAGTCTTCGTGGTGTTGTCTCGCATAGTGGTCCGGTAGAAAGTATCTTTGTTCACATACAAAATAAATAACAGAAAAAGAAAGAGCGTTGAATTAATCTGATTTTAAAATAAAATAAATAGAGTTACATTAATAAGTGGAAAAATTAGTTTCAATTGTGAGAAAAATAATTCGTGTTAAGTATATTCGTGAACAAGAATTAAGTAAAACACCAATAAAACTCGGCATTACTAAGGAGAACCTGTGCGTTTTTATTGCACCCGGAACAGCAACGACCCTGGCCCGTTGGAGCATTGACGGGAATACAGACAACACGTGAGTCTGCGGGGTTTCTCTATATTACATGGAGAACTAACCCACAATTCCAACCCCAATGTCCGCTTTATTTCAACCGCTAACAGCGCGTCAACCCAATCCTAATTCCTACCGTCGGCTATTTCACTTGCAATACATAATTTCCACAAGGACGCATAGCAAAACTCATTATCCTATGCAGATAATGCATAATTGAGTTTAGCTACTATCTTCGCCATACGGCAACACTATTGCTCTAACCATGGGATTTCCACCGGAAATTCCATTCCTATTGGTTAGCAACAGCAAGTCGAAGCAACGACGCCGTCGCATCATAGGGAAACCGCTGGGGGATTTATTAAAATATCTAATTAGTTGTCATGATAAATTACCCTAGCCAATTTGGCGTCACTTCGGCTTTTCCTCAGATCATTCATTCGCTTGCGATCAATGATCTCTTTTTGCAAGGGAGTGACATCATCTAGGTTTTCCTCTCATTCGTATTTCTGTCTTTCCACGGTTCAATGTGCTCCGACTACACCATAGCCGTACCACTAGGTCACCAGGTCATGTCAGTAGCTACACCTGATACCAACACACACAACCAAGGCTACCCCGAGATCACAGCACATCATGTTTCTGTTCCCTCATTCTCAATGTTCGTCAATTACCCTATTAACAAAAGTTACTCACACTTTGACGGGCATGAGGTTGAGAGAGCAGAGGCGTGGTATCTTTTGGTTGTCCTGTGTGTGGAATGAAATATGAATTTCACCCCTAAGTAGAGTTAGTCGCTATTCAAACATTACCGTGGTCGGTCACGCTGCATCGCGTCAGTAGTCACATCTCAATCACCAGGGTGAAAGGTCGCGTCGCGTATTTCGGCAAATAAAAAAAAACTGACGAAATAAAACGAAGAGTTATTAATTTAAAACCATCATTAGAGTGTAAAATAGTATATTGTGTACGTTTCAAGTTCATCTATTTAAATTAGAATACTTGTAAACCAAATTAAATATTGAAAAAAATAAAAATAAAGAACTAAACAGAATAACAACATATAAACGGTGTTTTACATTTCCTGGTGGGATTTAAGTGAATTTGTGCCATACGTTGGTACTCTAACTTACAACCCCCACAAGTCCCCTTGTTATTTTATCCACAGGTTTACTCTAGGGGTATGTAGGGTGAACGAACACCCGTTTACATAAAAACCCCGTACCATACTAAGTGCCCCCTTTCTACACCCATTAAACATTGCCACTTCGAAACACAAAAACCCCTGACAAGCCAGCAGAGTAGTGACTAGCTTCTATCTAGAAGTAGAATTGCAGACCTTTAAAAAAAAACCAGCACCGAGTCAAAACCGAAACATACAACACTCATATAAAATCCAACAAAAGGGTAAACCACGACATGCATAAGCTGGTAGCTAAATGCAATTAGCACTAAATCCTTGGCATGACCTAATGCAAAAGCACAATTATGCAAACAAGGCATATCGCTTAGCTGCCGTGCAATTATAAACATCTTAACGTAGATTGCTCGCTAGATGTTTATGATTCGAAAAGCCTAACAAAGGAACGATATCAATCCCACGGTTCCTTTTTATTACCCATTGGAAACGCACAAGAGCAATGTTAGCTTAAGCCAGATGGCTAACCTAAACATATCCCATAGTCCGTGCACCCATCCGAAGTGCATGCGATCCTTTGCCAGCATGCCAGATGTGTAGTAAATAAAATAAATAAACTACGGAAAGATCGGAGAATAAGCGGTGGCATCAGATCCTGAAACAAAAGGAACATGATTCCGACCATTAGCAACGAATGGTGATAATGATGATTATTAGGTAAGATTTCTCCTTTCCAGATTTTGAGATGCAAAGGGAAATTTTATGCTGTTAACAGATACGATGGGAAAGTCTGTTAGCAGATTGGGTGGGGAAATTTTCCTTTGCAGATGCGGGTTGAGTAATTCGAACGGGATATTTTTAGAATAGATGCAATAGTCTATATCGAGCAGCAGGACAGCAAAACCCACTGAGGAGGTCGAACCGCGAGACGAATACGCTAGTAGAACTAACCACGACTTAAAGTTAAAAGTAAAGAGAAAGGCGAGTTAACGTGTGTCCAAAGTTCGTAAATTAACCTACAGTAAAAGCGTAAGGAGTGCTTAATACGAATCCTGAACTAATGTAAACTCGGAATTGAAAACAAATGTTAATAGACAAAAGTATACACTAAAAATAGTTCGTGTTTCATTTATTTAAAATAAACAGACCTGGTTCGCCTAAAGGTAGTTCGTCGCTTCCTTTGCCACCGTGTTGTGCTCCGCTTGTGTATTTCCCTCTGCGATTAACAGTGTTCGGCGGAACACTGCATCATCAAACATTTGAAAACGACATTCAAATCCGCCAAAGGACAACCACTTATCGAGTTTCTTTACCGTTCCTATGAGAGAAAAGTGTCGACTTATTGTTGTTACGTGGTAACTTCCCCCATCCCCATTGTAATAATTGGAAAACAAACGATGTAGTCATATAGCCTACGATCCACATGTTGGAGGCGCGAACCGAAATTTGTTAGGTTGTGGAACTTGTGGAGGCAGCTGTGGGCATTCCTTTTCGGAGTGGGAAAATACGGAGAGAGAGAGAGAGTAGAAGGTGGTCGGAAGTTGAAAGAGGTGATAGTCGAAGTCCGAACTCTAAGCAGAACAAAAGGAGATTTTTTAGACAGAAAAAAGAAGAAACGGAAAAGTACAACGGTGCGGGAAAAAATCTAGTAAAAGTAAAAAAAAATCAAAATTTAAATGTAAAGTACTAATTAATTTTGTAATCTCCACGTGCCGTAAAACGTATATCATCATCATCATCATCATCATCGGCACTACAACCGGGACCCGGTCTTGGCCTTATTTAGCAAGTCTTGAGGCTTGTTAAATTTTCCATAATGATTTGTTTTTTCCGGGCAAGGTCATTAGTCTTGCGCCAAAACGTATATCAGTGTAATGTAAATCATGTTAAAGTACTCTTACAAAAATAAAATTGTTACGAGTTTAAATTGTTTGGTTCGTGCGGACTCGTCTGGAGACTTGGAGACGGGAGCTGAGGTATCTTGGGATACCAGGAAACATCTTACTACAACGGAACTGTGAAGAGCGACCGTCGACCCTACGCAACGGTGGTTCCAGCCCAAAAACAACGTTATCATCCGACTAACGGGCGAGTAGCCCAGCTTGGCTTTTCGAATATTCTGAAAATCGACACGACTGCTAATGAAAGCGAACGATGGATATTGCGTTGCTGAAGGAAAAAGTTATTCAAATTAAAAGATTCTCAAACCCTCGAGATCGTGGTGTGATCAAAACAAAGGCACAACAGGAATAGCGACGAAACAAAGAAAATAAATAAGAAAACAAAATCGAAAGAGAAGGGAAGAAGAAGAAAAACAAACCTTAAAAGCCAATTCGAAATCTCATCGTATTCCATGTTCGAAGGACTAGTTTGTGTGTGCATCTCTGGAACAGACATAATTTCATAGTGGGAGTTTAAGCCGCTCGGGGTAATACGACTTATTTGATCCTGTACCGAAGACACAGTGCAGGCCGAAAGTAACCAGTTGGCAAAGAGTTCCTGTAATACCCATTACATTGTCATTGGGGGTACTCCAATGCTTTGTACAATCCCGCACTGATTTCGTTGGATCCGTATCCACCGCTCCTCCTAAAGCATCATCGTCAACTAACGTTTCCGGCTTCCCACGTGATCCATTTACAAGGCTGAACGGAACTTTCCCAACCAACGTCGTATAGTGCGTTCGTTTACCGCTACATCCTTAAATGCGTCATTAATGTTTTTCATTGCCAATGACGCATATGTCCCATTTTAAATTCATAAAGAAAGTGGGTTCGAATTTTTACTGCCGACAGCATGGTAAACAATTCCTAGAAAAAAAAAATTGTATAATACTTGTAACGAACCCTGAAGAACACATTCCACTTTACTTTATAAACCAAATATTTAACGTTCTGGCACAGATGTTCACTTGAGAACTTTATATTTCCGACTGAGTGAAAATCGGACATTTCATGGTGGGCCTGAACGCTGTTCGTAGTTTGTTTCGTATATTTTGAAAAATTACATAGGCATGTAGAGGCACTAATGGTGTCGACAATTGCGCCATTTCGTGAATGAAGCCCTTCACAGGAGCGCAATGTGGCGATTTCGAGACGAGTCTACCATGCTCACTTTTCTTTACAAGACGTTAGTCAATCACCAAGAGGATTCGCCCATGGATGACAATATTAGAGACAGCCATCGAATTGCTATAGTAGTCAAGGCTGAGATTTAATTTCAGATGCTTCATGAGTTCTTGATTTCAGCTCTTTAAAAAATTGAAGGTTACAATTCCATGACTTGGTTTCCACAAGATGGCCTCACTTGCTACAATGTTCACGGATTTCTTGGAAGAGGTGTTCCCTGGAAAACTTATACCACGAAGAAAAAACATTAAAGAATCTCCGAGGAGTCTTGCTTCGGGTGATTATTTATTGTTGTAGGGATACTTACAATCAAAAGTCTATGATGATAACGCAAGTAAACGCATTTTCAAGAGCGACGTCAATATTTTTTTGAGAATTTGTGAATTCGACTTCAACAATAACAAGTTGATGGAAGGCACTTGGATAACATTGGTGCCACCATTTAGTCAAAAATATAATACTATATGCTTTTTTACTTATTGTTGTTAATATTATTAATAAGAAGAAAGTAAATAAAAATACATTGCTTTTTATTATAATAATTATTCATTATTATCAATATTATCAATAAGAACCACAAAAAAAGGTAAGTGGAAGCTCTTATACAAATAAATTATAAAAGCCCAGATTTGTGTAGCTTTCATTATTTGTTCAGTCCTCAAATAGACCTCACTGTGCTTACTTCCACATGCCCGGTCAATATAATTGCGGGTACTTGCAATCAGCAACACCTTTACCTAAATAGCAAGCGACTGTAATTTCTTCTGGTATGCACTTGGTTTCCCGATGCAACGGAATTCGCGATAATTGATCGGGGCCACAGAACGATTTGAAGGAAATAAAATGAAGGAACAAAAGATATACTAAAAGAAGAAATAAATTAAGCCGGTGGTTGGGGTAAACAGAGCACTCGCTTGCCCCGGCACACGTATTAGTTTGCAGGTGGCAGCAATTATAGACGAATATTGCCTAGTACTCAGTTGGGCAGGAGGTTGCCACCAACAGCTACTCGGTGCTTGTGGCATTACACATTTTCCGGTTCACTTAATATGCCAAGTAGTTTTGTGGTATTCCATAAAGTCCGTCCCATAGTGTCGCCATCGCCGTCTTGGAAAGGAGTTGACATTGAAGTCAATATCCCTGCCCACGTTAAGTAGCAGTCCTGCGCATGATATACATTGGCGTCTGTGGGTACCTGGCGTCTTGTGGATTTACTGCAACCGGTTGGATTCAGGGAAAACGAAGAATTTCGCAAAATAGTATTAAGGGGAACCTGCTCGCCAAACTCAGACCGATGACTTGATATCGATCTGCATAAAAGAAAAGTTCATTCCGACAGAAACAGGAAAATCAAATGCGACAGTTTATTGACCACTCTACGGAAGCAATGATTCGGTGGTTTTTGATGGAAGTGGTATACTTGGAGTTATTAGCAACTTTAACTCAAGAGTGATCTCGATAGTGAGGGTCAATAGCCGGAAATTATTCAAATAAACACGTCCACAGATTGGTTATCAGTTGTTTATAGGAATAAACTGTTAAAGCTGTCGTTGAGAGAAGTGGTGTTTGATCAGTTCTCTGATTGGAATTGATAACGAACGAGCGTTGATATTGTTAAGTCGAGTTAATATTCGAAGAAGAGCATTTATTGTTATCTCGGAATATAGAAAACGTCGTTAAGATAAGTTAAATTGTTACACATGACAACCTTTTTGCTTTTTATGGGCAGCGCTCGTTAGTGGGGTTTTAATGTGCTCCTCGTGTTAAAAGATACAACGTGGTCTAATTAACAATTGTCTTTGTTACAAGAACGTCTGTCTTGCTACAATTTTTTTCGCATTAGACGAATCACTCCATCGCTTTAACTCTATGTGGAGTTCACAATTTGTCAGCACTTCAGACATCAGTCTACATTTTCTCTGTATAATATAAGGCGTATATTAAAATTACATATGTTAGTCAAAAAGTCGGGGATTGTAACACTAGTTAGTGTGTACAAAGGTCGACCATTATGTATCCGAAAATTATAATGGTTCAAGGACCCAATCATATGACGCCTGCGTTTGAAGTTTGAAGATACTGTTTTTTTTTTGTTTATTTTCTTAACAGACATCGATAAAAAGCGCTCTGAGTGAGTTGGAAGTGTGGAAACAATTAGTCATTGTTGCGTCACACAATTCTGTCATTGAAAATCTTACTCCAGACAGCCGTTGTTGCGTCACACAATTCTGTCATTGAAAATCTTACTCCAGACAGCCCGACCCTTTTTTACAACAAGATTATATCGATTCGTAGAGTGTAAAAACAGAAATGGTGAGCAAATATTCAGAAAATGTTATCGGACGACCGTCGATTAAAAGTAGAAAGTGCAAAAGATATTGCTGACCAATCAATCTAAAGTACATAACAACAATTTAACTAAAACAACAAAAAGAGAATTTAAAAATAATATTTAAAGAAGAATAAAATAACTAGGCTAACGTGGGAAGTAATACGACTAATAGAAATAAAAGAAGAAAGGAAATCACATTTAACAGATTCAAGTGTAATCAAATTAAATAACTACCGTTAAATCAATGAAATTAAACAAGTAAACGAGGTATCAAAACTAGAAGAAATAAGAAGAAAAAGATAGAACAAAATCAATAAAATTGCGTTTGTCAACAATAATAACAAATAATTATATTGTTACGTAATTTCGATTTTACGTTGCTCGGCTTCCTCGGTTCGATTGTGGCGGTTCCGCCAAACCCCACTGGCTGTTTACCGTAAAACTCCCATAACATTCAGCCAATTTCCTAACTTCACTAATGCAATCGTATTAGTACCTGAAAATGCTTCACGCATTCTATAGATCAAATCTATAATTTTAAAGTTCCTGTAAAGAAAACTTACCTTTTCATGCATTCTCTTCGCATATAATTTCCTGTAAGAATTTCTTTCTACCTTTTCAAGAACCCCAGGCAAATTTCAATTTCCCACACCTGCACCGCAATCTCCACCCAGCATACCTGAAACATTTCTTTTTTCAAGGGCATTAATGCATAATTCTATGTCGGACAGCTTGTTTTTACAGCTGCAATAAACCGACCCGCGATTCGTTTGTACAATCGACAAACAATCACCGCGTCTTAGATTGATTATCAACGAAACCAAATTTTCTAGCATTTCCTAATGCAAACACGAACCCGGTTTCTACTGCAGACAGAGATGCCATAAACATCCAAGTTACTTTTAGCACCATTTCCCGGACGACTAGCGGTTTATTTATTCAACTGCAATGCACATTTTCCCTTTCCTTGTTTCAGGTACATTCCCATGGCCTTGTGTATGAAAAAACCAATGCTATCTTCACTCACACATACACATACATTGCCAAGTCTTTCTTCCTTGTTTCCACCACAGAGAAACACTTTCTTTCTTGGGTAAACTCACCCCAAAACGATTGAATATCGTTGAGTCGTTTTCCATCCACTGACCGCCGCGGTCACGCGCGATCTCCCGCTCACCGGTGCGCACGGTGACGGTAATATACCCTGAATCGTGGCGAAGATTGTGTTATTATTTTTTTCATAATGTAACTTTCACGCAGTGCTGACGTAAAATTTTAGTATCAATAAGAAAAATGAAACGGAACAATAATCTAATAATTCAAACAAGTTATTCCAATAGTAGTGTTTTTCCTTGATTTCGAAATAAACTTAACTTAAACAAATCAGTGTGTTTCATTTGTACTATTTTTTTATTTTTTTTTTGTGACGACCATGTGTGCTTATCCTTTTTGGCTTTACTCCTGGTTGTAGACAAACGTGGCGGCGTTTCGTCCTTTTGTTCGTGGATGATTGCAGCGGAACTCTCTCATAGTAATTTGTGAGGACCAAGTAGAACCCTGTGCAGTAGGCCGGCACCACGACTTCCCCCCACACGATCCCTGGATTGCGAATAATTCAAATAAATTTCCAAAGTTTGTGCTTTTTACTTCTCTAGCTTCATCATTTTCTTTATTACTTTTCATGCTTGTTAGTTTTTCCAAATCCCATTATTGACTGACACTTATTATTCCGCTGTTAGTTTGCCTGCTTCTCTATGTCGTCTATCTCGCGCTAGATGTCGCGTTTAAATCCTTGCCTGCTATTCACTTCGGTTGTAAATTCGTCACACTACCCTCCGCCTAGATTAGTTCGTCCCGAACTAAGTTTACTGGTCCTCTGGGTTAACAAAAGTTGCCAGTCGGTCACGATGTACCACTTTCATCTTGGTGTTCGGTCTTTGCTGAATCCTATGTCGGTCACGATGTACCACTTTCATCTTGGCGTTCGGTAGTGGAAGTTCTTGACCTTCTTCCAAATTTTCTAATGCTCTCCTTCTCGCGTCAGCTCTAGCCTGTCGCATTCTTCTGTGGGGAGTGAATGCTCTGTGCGTCGGCATGGACGCTGATTCTACCATTCACCCACTGCTTCCACTAGCATCACGAAGACAAAGTTCCGCCAACCGAATCGTCACTAAACGTTTGCACCGAAGAAAACACCAACAAGAAACGAAACTTCGCCACGTCCACAACAGGAAAGAGAGAGGTTATGTTTATTTAAAACAAATCGGGGTACATTTAATTAGTTTACAGTTGTAATTACACAGACGACGAACGGATGCACAAAAAGGGAAATATTCGACAGTGTACACTACGGATATAACGAAATTACTTTTTAATTAATAACCCGATCACTCTACTCGATTCGACGGTATTATTTTCGCGTCTCCGTGCGCACCGGAGACCGGAAGTCGGCAACGACCATGGCGGTCGGCGGATGGAAACGGACTCAACGATATTCGATCGTTTGGGGTGAGTTTTTGGTGTTATGGTGAAAAGGAAATGAAATTTCCTTTGACCAGTGACCAATGGAGGGCGATCTCTGGGACGCGGTGGTGTATGTGTGTGTTTGTACACATCACCGTCCTTATCGATGTGTTTAGCCAATGATAAACTAAACCTGAAATGAGGAAAAAAAGAACAATGGTGAAACGATCTAAGGCATCTTTCGGTAATGAAGGTCAGTTGTCTAAATAGCAGCCACTCATTAGATGCTAAAAGGGATTGCGATAATTCATACAATAGAGATCGTATATCGTCTCTCTGCCGACTGGGAGAATCTGATTGTTTTGTTTGCATATGTTTATGCTATTGAATCCCATCCGACGGCAAAACGTGACGTCGGTGATTGCTTGAAGATTCAAACAAAGAAATATTTCCGGGAGAAGCGCTTGCAACTAAATCAATAGTTGCAAGTCTTCGGAAAATAATTTAGATGGATACACAATGACGGTTGTGTATACCGTCAGTGTCAACTATGCATGGCATACATGGCGACGGCAGGATCGAACTATAGTGTGAATATCTACATTAATTGGAAATTCGGTTTTGGGGTCGCTAATGCAGAGATGCATTGATAATGTATGAATGCCCTTGTAGATGCAATTTTTTTTAGGAATTTTATGTAATGCTTGTATGCATTAATGTCCTTGGAAAAGGAAATATTTTCAGGTGCCGATGCGATTTGCATTGGCGCGAGACAATGGGAGTTGGGTTGCGGATATGGGGGGTTTTTCAGGTAAGTGGGCCGTGGGGTTTGGCGGAACCACCACACTTCCTTTTCCCGACGACGGAATTCCTCTTGCATTTTAGGGATCTCATGCGAATAGAATAAGAGAAAATGCATGTGCACATCCTTAAGCTCTTCTTGAGTTTGCACATCACGTAAGCGATCTAGATCTTCATCTTTAATTACTCGCATATCATCTGGTATTGGAGCATCTATCGATTTCATAAGCGTATCCAACTGGTAGTTCCGCATCTTTTAAAATAACTGGAGAAATTTGTTCTTTCGAGCTGACAGTACACACCGTCGATGCTCGATAGTTTTTCCTGCAGTTGTGAAGTTTATTGTGCCAGCTGGTTCTCCATACGTGAGGACTGTTTTGCCAGCTGCTCCTCCATGCGTTGTGCTAGCTGCTCCTCCATGCGTGCGGACTGCTGTGCCATTGCTGCTAAAAGTACCGTCATGTCAAATGCTGGTGCTGGCTGCAGCTCTACCAACTGCTCTTCGACTTTTGATGAAGCTCGTGAAGCATTATGACAAAACTCGTGCCCATCAACATCGACGCCCTCAGTCTCCATTGCTTTACGCAATCGTGCTTGTAGGTCTGCCATATTCCCTGTCACAGGCAATCCCCGGGACTCCAATTCTTCTCTTAAATGGGACATTCTCCGGTCAGCAACCTTCACCATGATTTAGGATTATTCCAGGTCCACAGGTACACTTCCAGATGATACAGGATTATTCAGCAATCCCACTTCTGACACCAATTGTTACGTAATTTCGATTTTACGTTGATCGACTTCCTTGGTTCGATCTCTGGATTGTGAATGATCCAAATAAAATTCCAAAGTTTGTGCTTTTTACTTGTCTAGCTTCACCATTTTCTTTATTACTTTTCACGCTTGTTAGTTTTTCCAAATGCATCAACACATCAGGCTATAGACATGTGTACATGCGAATGCTTCTATTCGTTGCGGATTACTGCAATAAATACTCTGCTGCACAGCTCTCTTTTCGATTCCCTTTTGGTACTGTATTGTTCATTAGGGTTGAGTGCTCATGTGTGTCAGTTGGAATCGGTACAGGTCCTTAGCATATCACACTGCGTATTTTACTGGAAAGTGGAACCATGTCGTTCAGTTCTTCGATAAAAGCAGGGCTGTCGGGCAATTTCAAATGCGTCGAACAGAGTGTGCTATCAACCCATCCCCATGAAATTGCTTTCTTGAGGAATTGAAGATACGGAATGGATGGGCTCACCCAGTTCAATGACCTATGAATAGTGTCATCTCATTATAGCGATACTGCTGTTCCACGTATTCTCAACCACTATTACTATTTATTGGCCTGTAGGAACCCGGAAACTCGTGACCTCACCGACTCAACTGCGCCATCGTTCCTTGTCCTGTGCACTCTCCTTCCACCCTTGACCATCTGATCGGATCTCCTCAAGGTTAAAACTTATATTGCCCTTCCATCTCCGCTGCGGTCGTCCTGCCGGTCTCTTTCCCGTTGGTCTACCGTCAAGAATTCTACGCACGGTGTTATCGTTGCCCATTCGCGCCAATGTCCGGCCCATCTTAATCTTCGCGACTTGATTACTCTCACTATTGTAGGTTTGCGTTATAGCTCTTCCAATTCGTGGTTGTGGAGTTTCCTCTATTGTCCTGTCTCCTCTTCAATTTACCGCCAAAGATACCCCTTAGAACTTTATTCTCGAATACGCGGAATTGGTTTTCTTCCCGTTTTGTGAGACCCAATGTTTTGCAACTGTATAGAGCAATCGGCAATATTATGGTTCTATATACACGGAGCTTTATATTACGTGATAGCAGTTTGGATTTCAACAGTTTACTGACTGCGTGTCAACTAGCGTTGCCGGAATGTAGTCTTTTGTTAATTTCCTTCGACATTTCGTTACTGGCCGTCAGTATCGTTCCCAGATGTTCAAATCCTTTAACTTTTTTGAATATATTGTCTCTGACATTCCCTGAGGTCCACCTGCTCTCACCGTAATCATGTACTTTGTTTTGTCTTCATTATTTTCTAGGCCCATCTCTTCTGCCGCTTGCATGATGATTTCACTGTTTTTACTTACAGTTTCTAGTTTATCACCCAGAACGGCTATGTCATCCGCATATGCAAGGACTTGTTTGACCCCGTTTAGGGATGATCCGGCCATGTTATTCTCAACCACGCTATTCTTCGCTCATTACACTGAGTTTTGAGTACTCTAACAACCTCTTCAAACAGTAGGATGTGCTCAACTCATCGAACTCCGACATCAAAAATGTGTGGGTTTCTAACAAATAGGAATTCGGAGTCTTTTGAACATGTCCCCAAGATCCACTGCGATGTAGACATACAAAAAACGATGGAACTTTTAATTATTGGCACTCCAGTTAATTTGATTCTTAATTGGGATAAGCACATATTTCAAGTTGTCAAAAATCCGGCAAATGAAAAGCGTTCCTGAAGAGATGCAAGATGTCCTTTGCCCTACTTGACCGCAATTTACAAAGCGTACATTTCATCGAATTCAATAATCAAATTTGATCAGGCGTATCTAAGAATGCTTGTTGGAATAGAAAAATTGGCAATGAATTTCATTGGAAATCCAGATGAGAGCCTTTCAATTCATATTAGGACATGGACGCATTGTATCCTATCAATGTGGTATCCCATTACATAAGCCCAATTTCACATAATATTCACATTAAGCCCATTAACATAAAACTCATAATATTCATATCGGACGTGACGCGAGTCTTCATTAATTGTCCACCTTGACGCACAGTCATTACTCAAGCTACACGCTAATTACGAGTAGAATTTTTGCATCGTATCGCATATCCAAAAACAAGGGCTACACCTGGGATAGGATATTGCCGGCGTCTACAAAAATGCAACGTAATGGTGATTGCCATACGGCAGGTATCATGATACGGTTTAAATGAAGTCCTATCAAAATGCTTACGCCTACCAAGGACAGGCACATGCATAGCAACGAAACGATACTGGCAAAATCAATTAAGCGATACGAATTGCTTGAACCAAGGCCCCCGCACTTTAAGTGGATCAATTAAGCGGCGATGCTAATTAAGCAAAGCAAATGACTCGTGCCAAGCAATTGGACTCATGGGGCCATGCGTTCGAAATGATGCCAGGTGAAGAAGAATTTGTTTCATCGTTTGCGATTCTGGCCCCAATAATTTGAGTATAAAAGTAGTGGTTGCAAATAGATTAGAAGTAAGAGTTAAGTAACCAAGCAATGGGTTGCAGCCTTGCAACGAAACAGCGGGGCTTTTGATATTGAATAACATATTAAATCATAAAACCAATAAAAAGATAAAAGAACAACAAAAGAAAACGTCTTTGGTATTTAACTCGCCGCCTACTCGGTCTCCTCTCGCTATTGGGAAAGCACGGCGAGACGCCGTAACATCAATATCTTTATATAGGTATTATCATAGGTAAACATTATCACGGGAAACTCGTGAACCAGAGAGTGCACATGAGTTTATAGCGTTTAACAAAGATAGTAACAAAGTGAATTGAACACACGATGAAACGGACGAGAAGCGAAGCATTGAAGCATCAGCCTAACGGCCGCGTGTATGAATTCGATTTATAAATTCAAGTACATTCAACTGATGTGGAATTGCTATGTTATTGCTTGGTATACGGCTGATGCATTTTCTTATACGATTTTCTTCACTATTTGCTTGTGTATTGTGTATGTATCTCTTAGAAACACCACTCTACTCCCTCCTCAGTAATTTTGTTGCGATCAACTTAGTGTGCGAACGACGGAGCGAGAGGACGTCGGAGCAGACGAGTGTGCCGGTGCTCTGTGCAGAAGTCTGGATCGTATTAGTAAAGTTCTGTTTACTATGGGAAAGTATGTGCTGTGTGTACAGATCACATCGGGGTCACCAATTATAGCGTTTTACAAGGATAGTAAAAAAGTGAATTGAACACACGTTGAAACGGGTGAGCATTGAAGCACCAGACTAACAGCCGCGTGTATGAATTCGATTTCTAAATCCAAGTACATTCAACTGATGTGGAATTGCTGTATTATTGCTTGGTATACGGCTGATGCATTTTCTTATTCGATTTTCTTCACTATTTGCTTGTGTATTGTGTGTGTGTATCTGTTGAAACGCCACAAGTTCATGTTAAAAATGGATAAGTACGGGTAGCCGTTCTTTAGCCGAATTACACGAATGTGAAATGCGCATGTGACATATTGCAAGGACGGCAATCAAGACAAATGTACGTCGGTTCCTTCTTTTCTTATTCCTCCTCTCTTCTTACAACACGATTTAATATTTTGATACTTAAGGCTCTTTCAAAACCCCATTTGTACGCACGCTTAGATAGAAAAACTTGCCCAACTCCTTTTATTGTGTAGTAATTGTGAAAGCATGGAAAACTGCATAAGTATCCGTTTTCATTTTTAATGGGTTGAGTTTTACTAAAATGGTGTGTGGTAAAATGTTCTTCCTGTAGCAAACAGAACTTTCGTTTAGAGCTGTATGCAACGTATGACTTACAATTTTGTGGGTTTTTTTTTTTTTTTTTACATTTCTGTATTTATTGACCATAAATAATTTTTACAATAAGCAATACAGATAACTTACGATACCTTAGCTATAATTGTTTACATATACTTACTAGTACATTTTTCAAACAATATGATAAAAGTTATATATTGGTTATGGATTAAGATTTTAGTGGGTAGAGCTTCCTGGAAAAGGTCAGAAAACCAGGATATAGTTATTTACTTAACCTATGCTAAATTGCTTAACTTAACTTAACTTATCTTAACTTAGTCTAGTTACCTAATTATTATTGAAATAAGTTAGTGTGGTGTGGAAGGGGGTAGCATAGTGATCAATGGGTTAGTGAGGATATTGTCAGTCAGGGATGTGGGTTGGGGAACTACTTTCCGTTTGTTCGTTGAAACGCAAAATATTGGAGAAGGGTTGAATATTACTATATTTAAATTGGTGAGGTGAAAGCTCTGCATTGTGGTATACAATCTCATTAGAGTTATTAACCAATCTGCCAGAGGTGAAGAACGTTCTGATGTGGAGACAGTTCGGGTAGGCAGTTCGGTTATCTGACGGAGTCGATGTGAGCGCATTTATTATCGGGTTGGGATTATTGGGAAGATTTTCGATAAATTTGATGGACAGTTCGAGGAAGCGTCGATCTATACGTTCAATATTAGCGGCATAGTAGAGCAAACTACTGTTGTAATATTTGTGGGAGTTGGGATGTCGGTTGAGGCCAGTGATCAGTCTGAAACATTTCCTTTCGAAGATGCGTAGCTTCTCCATTTGGGCGGGTGTGATATGGTACCATATCGGGCATGCATATGTGAGAGTGGGTCTGATTATCTGTTTGTAGATAAGTGATTTAACTTTGGTAGAGAGACCATTCGGCTTGTACATCACTTTTCTGCAGAGATTAAGTTGAATTGCGGCTTTGCGAATCGAGTTTTTTGTGTGGGCGGAGAAGGACAGATTGTTGGTGAAGGTTATTCCCAGGTACTTTAAGGTTTTGGAGGGTTTAATTATATTGTTATTTAACTTGATTCTGATTTTGTTATGGCAGCGTATGGTGTTGTTAGTATAATTCGCATTTCTGCCTTTAAACACTATGAGTTGAGTTTTGGCTGGGTTGAGTCGGATTTTCCACTTAGTAAAATATGCAGAGAGATTCGGGAGATAGCTGTTAATACAGTTTCTTGCCTCCTTGACAAACTTGTTGCTTGAATAAATTAAAGTGTCATCGGCATAATTCAGCATTACTGTATTAGGCGACAGTGGCTGCGGGGTGTCTGAAGTATAAAGGAGGTATAATAATGGTCCGAGAATGGAACCTTGAGGAACACCCGCGGTTATAGTGTATGGTGTCGAATGAGTTGAATTTATTTTCACCAAGAACTTTCTATCAGAAAGGTAGGAAGCGAGAAGTTTTATGGTGTGGGTGTTTAATCTGAACATTGAATGTAGCTTATAGAGCAGTCCTGCAATCCAAACGCAATCGAATGCTTTTGCTATGTCGAGAGAGACGCATATTGTAGGGGATTGGTTTTGGAGATTCATTGTTACATCATGTGTCAGTTTTAGCAGAGCATGACAAGTTGAGTGTTGTGGACGAAAGCCAAATTGAGAATTCGGGATAAGGGAGTTGTCTCTAGCAAATGAGAGAAGAGTTTTGTATATCTTACATTCCAAAACCTTACTAAGCGAATTTAGCTGTGATATGGGACGGAAGTTAGCCGGGTTGTTGGAAGAACCGGATTTACTAATAGGGACTATCACCGCTGTTTTCCAACATTTTGGGAAATGTGAAGCGTTTATTATGTGGTTGAGAAGAACGAGAATGGGGAGTAAGTTATCCGGGTGAAGCCTTTTAAACAGAAGGTTAGGGATTCTATCCAAGCCTGTAGATTTTTTATTGTTACGCGAAGTAATCAATTCAGATAATTCTGTAAAGCTTAGGAATGTGTCGGTTCCCATGGGATGTGACGCTTTATTGGTTTCGTTGAATTCAGTAATGAATGGTGGGAAGGATGGCTCAAGTGTGCCTGAGATGAATTCATTCACGGTGTCGTGGAAATTAGTGACTGGGAGGGAATCGTTTTGTTTATGAGTTTTACAGAAGTGTTCAGCGAGACAGTTTGCTATATCACTATATGAGTAACTCTCCCGTCGCCCTTGTTTTGGTAGAGCACACGCGCGGCTGCACGAGGAATTGATAGGGAATAAGAAGATAATTCCGAGAATGCGCCGGGCGTGTAAACCCAGTTTCTCTTCGGCGGTGGTGGTTTTGGCTAGTTTCGAAATTGACCATCGTCGAAGATGAATTTATATCGAAAAACAAAAATGTTGACGAAGAACGAGGAATAGAGGGAGAGAGTGGACCTGTAGGTAAAAAGAGTATTAGAACTGATTTTCTCAAGGAAGGAGCCCTTTTTTGTTTGTCGCATGAAGCGAATTTATTTCCTTTTTTTTTTTGTTCTTTTCTTTTCCGTGAATTTGCTATTCATATATCACCACAATTACGTTACGACTGACGCATATCTTTTTACGGTGCACACAATTATTGCAACATTGGCCGGTAGGACTTTATGCAACACTACTACGGTGCATCCATTTATATAACATTTTAATTCATCTATAAAACACCATCTATATAATAATCGGAAGAAGGCTGTGCGTGCCCAGTATATCTCAGTATGATATATAATACTCAGTTACATGTTCGTAACTGATAACCTTATTGGGAATCCAATCACAAGATTTTCAATATTATCATGAGGTGCATCTATGTTCTATTATTTCTATGGGTATTACCATGGTCGCTGATCCAAACACTGCTATATATTTTTCCACGGTACTCACCGATAAAAGAGCGTACATCAGTCCACGTTAAAAATAAGCTTGAGGTGTTCTGACATACACAGAGAATCCTCTTCAGTCGAACCACTGTGAAATCCTCTGTCAAATCAAGTATTGTAGTTATCATGGGACCGCAGGAACCCAAATTGGAAACGAAAAGTATGGTTAAGTACCTCGGTATCTGGCTAGATCAGTGCCTGCATTTAAACAGACATGTGGAAGCTGCTTTGGTCAAGGCCAAGAAAACGTTTGCTATGACAAAAAGTCTATTTCATTGTTGCCAACTTGATAACAGTGTAAAAGTTATGCGCTATATGGCCCTATTCAGGCCCATGATTATATATGGATATCCAGTGTGGTTCAATATAGGTCCAAATATTATGGAAAAAATTCGAGTGCTCGAAAGAAAATGTCTTAGCACTTGTATCACGTTGGAAGAATCTCATAGATACCAACGGATCCTATTTTGATTGAATAAAAATGTACGGAAAAATAATATTGGATTTTAAATTTTTACTATAAACTCGGACATTTCATGTGATTCAACCCAATATTTTTTGACATTATATTCTCCAGGTATTCAAGGACGTATATTCTTCCTTTCCGTATCCTTTTTCAAAAATAAAATAATAATAATTCCTTTTTTATAACAAAATCCTTTTTAATGGCATTATAAAATTAGTGTATAATACAAATCATCTATTTCCGATTGAATAATTTTCATTTTTAAAAAATTATAAAAAGCGACTGATTTACTTATGAATGTCATAGCCTATCCGAAAGTTGTTAACTTTGGCCAATTATCGTATAAGAGTGATGACCATCAAAGTACAAATTACAATTCATCAATGCTTAAGCACTAAATTACCGACTAGAGTATAGTGAGGGCAGTAAATTATGTTGTATGTTTATTTATTTACCACGCTAGTGGCAGCAGTGGCCGCACTGAGCACGGGGCATTAAAAACACGTTACCCTTGGTCAGTCATTAGCCCGATTCTATGTACAATGGATAAATTCTTGCCGGTGATATAATTCAGACTTTGACTTGTCGCCGTCTTACTGCGTGTCAAAGCACCTACTCGAGCCAATGTTATTAGCGCTTACGGGTTTGCGAATACTGATGGCATGTGGATAGTTTATATCAGAATAAGTCTCATAAAGACAGAGGTGTAAGAACTAACACCAATCAACTTGGACAGGTCAGGTTGTGGAGAGGTAGTTAAAGATTTAATTATATCAAAGAGGGTCCGGATCAGCCGCGATGGTAGGGAAGTTTCCGTTCGCCTGTTGCGGTTGCGACTGACCTCTGAAGGTCGGATCGGTTTTTTCTTTTATTATTTATTATATTGACCCCTTTAGACAGATAGTGAACACGCGTAAGACCTGCCGTACATATAGAAAGACAACTGACCATTTAGGGGAACTTGACACGGAATAACAGACAATGGCTTTGTGGTTACCCGTCGGTGGGAGGAGGCGTGATTGGTAAGCTGGGGTAACGTGCCGTATCTGACCGGGTGTCTGCTTAAGTTGCTGCAATTGGTCGCTGGTTTTTTTTTTAGCCTCACTACGGTAATTACCCGACCACTCATTAGAATATGTATAACTTTCCTTCCTTCTATTGAACGCTGGCACTTTGTTATTGTACTTGTTCTTTTCTTTTACTTACATGTTACTAAGGAGGGTGTGGTTGTCAGGTTGTATAGATTTTTTCTTGGCCTATGTCATAACTAAGATTTGGTATAAAAATTAGAGCAGTTCCACGTTCTGATCATAGTCAAAGCTTCTAGGTTCAATTGAACAGTTCTTCGCTGATCTCCGAGCACAAATACTCATTATATTCAATATGAAAGTAAGTATCTGCTGTTCGAAGGAATACTTATCTAGATTTACTTTGTTAACGATTACTTCGTTTACAGTTCGTCATTGTCGCAGTTATCCTGGCTCTTGCCTTGAGTGCACAGGCCTCTGTTTTGCCATTGGGACTTGGTCTTGGCTTAGGAACACACGTTGATGTGGCCGGACATGGACTTTCATATACTGCTGTTTCTGGGCCTGCAATCATTCCAGCTCCAATTGCTCTTCACGCTGCTGCTCTTCCAGCCGCTGTTGCTGTTGCCCCACATGCAGCCGTAGCCCTTGCTCCAGCTCTTGGTGGTACTTATGTTGCTAAAACTCGTGGCGCTGCACATGTTGCTCCCCTTGCTGGACATATCAACTCCGTATCAAGTGTCAATGTTGCTCCAGCACCTGGAACTTGGTAAAGGATAAGATGATCTGATGTACAAAAACTTATAATTACCCACATGCTACCTGATCGGAACGATTCTATATTTCTTCTTGTCTACAAAAGAAACATTTACTTTCCCTCTTCCTCCTCTATTCCTCTGCTTTTTCCCAACTATCCAGTATCCCTCTTTCAATGATTACACCTGTCGAAGATTGCCTGAATGTAAAATAAAGAATATTCATAGTAATACATATATGAAGAGTTTTTTCGTCATTGTGATTCATCTTTGAAACAATCTTTTAAGTGTTGATCAGTGAGGGTATGATGTTTCCAAATTGATGGCAAATTCAATTTTCAATTTTATATATCTGCACCTAGATAAGAGAAAAATGTTATTGTTTCACAGGGTAACCTCAAACTTTGTTTTAAGGGGACATTCCGGTTTGTCGGGTCAAAAAATAGGTTAATTTCATGATTTTTTTTTAAAGAGAAAGTATTAAAGATATACAAACATATTTTTTTTTAACATTCTATTCATCTTTCGACTACGATTGTAAATTTTGTCGAGTCACTCCGGAACCGGAACCCCCCCCTCCAGGTGTTCAAAGGTAGCCATCCGTTCTGCTCGTGTAAGGGCTATTTTCGTCCCTGGTGAAAAAATACGTAAAATGCAAAAGGTTTATTGAACTTAAATACATTTAGCCCAATGTGAGTGAAAAAAAATTTTAAATTGATAAAAAACAACAAAATGGCGGACTATTGTAAAAAAATTGATTTTTCGGCCCTTTTTTGCTCTATTTTTTAGTTATAACTAAATAAATAAATAAAAAAGTAATTCACTCACAAGTTGCGTGTGCTTGTTAAAAATATGTGTGCGAACTTTCATAAGAACCGCATGAACCGTTTTCATATTATCGCTTACACCGCACTCAGAAAAGTCGTTTCGAGAAAAACGCATTCAAAGTTTGGAGATAAATTAGACAAAAGATAAAAGTGATTTTTTTCATGGAATCATCGGGGCTTTTTATACTAACAGCTATACATCTATTCCTGGACCATAAACAATTCCTTCCAAGACTTCGAATTGGTCCTCCAGTTGCATTTTCGCCCTTTTCCTCGCTGTTCGTGCCTCGTGCGAGTTGTATACTAGGCTGCGTTCAGCGTCTTGCAGCCGATCTCTGTCCCTCTCGTTCGCAAACGCTCTCGCAGCGTACCCAATTTTGATGCCCACGACTTGCATTATTAGCAACACGGGTAAAAACCCCTCATTAAACATACAAGCTGCGGTAAGAGCCGCAACTTCAATGATTTTCTTACCACTGTATGTGTGTTTTGGCGCCATCTGCCAGATAGTAGCATTAAAACTTTCGTTGTTATTTTGCGTGAAACCTCCCTCGCATTTTTTTAACAAATCGGGATCTGTCAGTTTTACGTAAACTGGGTAAATAGCTGTTCGTACTTTAGGATCCAAGGGAGGTTTGTCGTGGTGGAACTTTGACAGCTCATTCGCAGGTTCTGCGCGTTTCCATTTGCACCATAACTCCGGGCACTCTGGACAGTTTTGATGTTGCGGATTTTCATCGGTTGATATTTTGTGGTAGTATGTTGTCCGAATTTCTTTCGCCATTTGTTCACCAGAGTGAGCATTGCGTCTAATCGCAAGTTCGTAATAAGTCGTCAGTTCTGTTATCATCCTTCCCGCAAGTTTGCCAAGACCAGCTCCTCCTAATTGGTCTGTTTTTTTTTTTTTGCTTTTTTTTATTACACCGCGTAATTGCGAACCGATTCGCTTTCCCACGTGATTAATACACTGGGCCTTTACAACATTTGGAAATGATTTCTGCAACGCATTCATTATTTTTACATCCCCGTCTCCAACGTACTTTTCGTAAATGCGGCCGTGCAGATCAAAAGCGCGCTCGAACATCTCTAACATTCTGTCTGGCTCCACTTTACCCGAACTTCCATTGGGATTCAAGTGCTTTTACATAAAATTAAAAATTAAAAAAAAAAAAAATAGGTAAGTTAAGTAAGTTAAATTTTAAGAAAAAAAAAACAAAAAAAATTTGACGAAGTTTTTCAAATTTTTCTTTGTCTTTCAAATAATTATAAGTACTGCCACAAAGTTTTGTCGCCGAAAGGCAAATTATACAAATGTTAAGTAGTGTTTAGCTTAGAGCGTCTGCGAAGGACCAGTAAGTTATTATATAAGATAATTAAGCTAGAATTTAAGCATTTTTTTTCTAGCCTTTAATTTAGAAACTAAGAATATAAAAAGAAAATAAAAATGTTTTAAAAATGAAAATGAAAATGGATCCATTGTGATCCAATGTGCAAACTGGTTCGTGCTCATCCCACCAAGTATCATATTCAGGGGTACCCTTCTTTGTTTTCATAAGGTTGCAACCTTGGCAATAATGCGATTTCACAGTAAGATCGGGAACTTTGTTTGTTTTGTTGCCGATCAATGTCATAACGCCATAATTAGCAGTATGACCCCTTTTGCTCCAACTACCATCTCCAGAAGCAGTACATTTTTTATCTTTACTTTCATCAGTTTTTTCTTTTTCTTCTTTGCTAGCCTTTTTTTTTACGGAAGAAAAAACGCCGATACAAGCGGTGTGTGCATTATCGAGAGCAGCGTAGTAGATGTGATTCGTAAATTCGCCAATATCCATCAGTGAAGTGAAACAATGTAATCCATTTAAGCCGACACCCAAGATGCGCATTACGAATACTATTCTGCGATTAATTTCGTAAGCTTTGTTGGCGATTCGTGGACAGGAGTCGATGAACCTCTCACCACAGTTGCATTCGACGATCGGTTTGAATCCTAGACCTTTCTGAGATCTTTTTGAAAAGTTTATCGAACCGTCACAGTTTTTACACTTTATAATGTTTGAAAGTTCGGAAAAAAACTGAAAAAAAAAAGTAACATCACGTATGCTGACCGTTGGAGCAAAGTCGGGCGAAGTAGCCAATTTTTGTGCCGATGTAGTCGCATACTCCGTTTCCAGTTCATTTACAGTTCCCATAAATCCTTTTCGTTTTTTATATCGACTCCCTGGACGCACCCCTGACTTACGCGAACCTTTAACGTTTTTAAACATTATGTTAGAAAAATTTACCGCTGAAAAACGTATGAAACGGACGCCTAAACGCGAGCACTGCACACTCTGAGACCGTGTTTGCACTAAATACTTTTTCCTCCTCATAAAAAAGAAACAAAAAACATCAAAAATACCTACCCCGCGAACATCTTCCATAGTCACCAAACAAGAAAAAACCACCAGCACCGTGCAACGTTTCATATATATGAAACTAACTAATACTGAGGCAATCGCAGGTCACCCGCAGTACGCCTGAATGTAAAAACAACATACACAGGAGCAACTATCCATTACCGCTTATGAACATGTTGTTCAGTCGCAAAAGATTGCGACATATTCGAAGAAGAGGCAGTTGGCCAAAGCCAACAGCGAAGCAAATTAATGCCCATAAATGGATAGTCTGCATCTTTCTAAATACACGGTAGTTGCCACCTATGATACGAATTTGTATCCGCGGGAGACTCGACCCTTTAATGACCTATAACTTTGGAACCGCGTAAGATTTCGTTTCCAAATTTTTGAAGTATAAAACTATCGATTAAGCAAAAAAAATTTGATTTTTTGAACCGAACAAACCGGAATGTCCCCTTAAGGAAATTTATGACAACAAATACTGGCGACTTCTTCCAAAAGGTGACAATAATTTTCAAATGTTTGAGAGAATATGTTCCGCTGCTACTTTGAAACAATTTTTTCACAAAAATGAACGATCGGTTTAAAGTAACATTCCCGGGACATATTGGATAATAGAAGTTGTTTACTAAAATTAACGAACGACATAAAATAAAATTCCCGAAACATATTGGATAATGGAGTTCGGAGTGTCTTGTGAGGTCTCAACTGTTTCAAACCCTTAATTGCTCGGTGATCCCCTTGATTCCAATCACTTACATTTAGGAATGAATAATGATGGTGATCCGGTCGACGATGTGCCCATCAACGGAGAGTCACCCGAAATATGGTACATATCTGAAGGAACTGTGGGGGTTCTTAAAGCTGAAGAACCCCCCATATTCGCAACACATATTTGCACTCCAATCTCCTCGCATACCAGGACCATTTCCATTCTCAAGGACATTTAATGCATTCAACGCATTATCTAAAAAGCTCTAAAAAAAATTCTCTCAGCATTCACTCATTTAATGCGTTATTCAAATTCTCCGAAAGAATTCTTTAAAGTACTTACCTCATCATATAAAATGCAATGTCGGACAGCTTGTTTATGCAGCTGCAATAAACCGACCCGCCATTCGTTTGTCCAATCGACAAACAATCACCGCATCTCAAGCATTGTCATCGAAACCGAATTCTCCTGGATATCCTAATACAAACAAGAACTCGGTTCCTACTGCAGTCATAGATGTCATATACCATTGGCATAGATGTTATACACAACCGTCATTGTGTAACCATCTAAATTGCTTCTCAATGACTTGCAACTATTATTCAGCCGCAAGCACTTCTCCAATGCTCCTTTGTTTGAATCTCCAAACAATCACCAACTTTGTGCTTAGCCGCCGGATTCGAATTCAATAGCATAAACAAATGCAAGTAAAGAATCCGTTTCTTACATCGACCAAAGATACGATATACAAATTGTATGATGTATACCAACCTATTAGCATTTAATGAGTGGCAGCGTATTTATATAGCTGAGCCCTCATTACAGAACGACACCTTAGGTCGCTTCTCCCTTTGTTCTTTTCCCTTGTTTTAGGTTTCGTTTATCCTTTGCCGAAACGCATCGATAAACACTGTGATCTACACGATCACACATACACATACATCACCAAGTCCATCTTCCTTGTTTCCACCACGAGAGAAACACTTTCTCTCTCGAGGAAACTCACCCCGGGCGCGAAGTGGCTCTGCATCGAGGAGTCGTCATTCAACCATCGGTGCGCGCACTTCTGAAGTCATCCTGTAACCACCGCCAGCACACGGGGGTGTGCACGCCCCCGAGTGTAAAAAAAGTCGAGTTTCAACCTCCGTGAGTGTCCGAGAGTTTCTTGCGTATATCTAGTTGTGTTTCGCTGTGGTCTGTCGCGTTCTAATAGTTATCCGAGAAGATCCGATTCAATGTAAAATCAGTAGTGTAAAACAAACCAGGACTAATTAAAATTAAAAAGAACGTTATCACAAACAATAAAAATCGAATGCCAACAAAATAAATGTGTTTTATTTTTTCACCTTTGCAACCTGTATTTCGTGAACTTTTGATGGGAATCTTCGCAGAATCAGTGCCAATGCGGTCACACCGGCGAAGATATTTCCCACAGAACCCTGTTAACAAAAGTAGCTGAAGGAATTTCATGATATTGCCTGCTGAATCAATGTCGCGACGATCGGATGCATGATAATCACGATCGTCATAGTGATTGAAAAATGATTCAAAAATGACTAACAACTAAACACCCAGCGGTTTGTCTTCCAGAAATTTTAACAATTCAACGCGCTGCGGGTTGCAGTGTCATCGAACACTTCAATACACTGCGGCTTATGGCGGTTCCCAACAATTCCCACTACAGCTTATAGTCTCTTCCACGGCGCGTTCTGGTTTGTAGTGTCGTCCGAAGAATTGAATACAGCGCCGCTAACAGTAGACTTGGAAAAATTCGACACATGTTTATACCAAGTTATATTGCAATCCTTAGATTTAATGACCTCGTCGTTCTCCATAAACTGTGGTATTCCCGATTCGTTTTTTTCTTATTTTCGTTGCATTGAAGTCGGCGAGATTTGCCTTTGCCCTCTGTAGGATTCATTTTGATTAAGGATGTCGAACTGGTTGCATCTCAACTGATGTTGAAGCGTTGATTGGCGGACCATTAGAAAATGAAAAACGTCAGCGTAATATCTTCGCCAAACAGAATATTTTATTACCTGTTAATACCAATAAATCATTAACATGAATCAGAAATAGGATTGGTGCCAAGCTATTTCCCTGAGGCACTCTAGAATTAATCCTTCATAAACAACCTAAACCGACCGATTTTTGAGGAAACTTTTTATCCCTTCTCAAAGTTGCTGGAAAAGTTCATATGAATGAGCCCTATTTAGTAAAGACCCGTGCTGAACGCGGTCAAAGGCTCGGAGATACCCAATGTGACTGCAATTTCGGATGTCCTTAAAGGCAACTAATATCCTCAAAGGGCCTGCCGTAGATTGCCGGCTGCAGACTCCACGTTGGTGATCATTTAGGAGTCCGTTCATTTAAAATAATTAATCAACTCGGAAATGACGACGTAAAACTATTTTGCTTCGGATATATTGTGGGAGGCTGTTTTGGCCTACAGGTACAGAACGTTATCTGTATATAAGATGTACGAAAGGTGTTTCGGATTCATGATTACATGCTCGGGGAGAATCTATTACATCGTCTAGTACTCTCCCCGACACATATTCACCACACATGCCAGCAACACGATGACAGTGGAGAAACTGTCAAGTCTATGCATTGTTTACTGTTGTTGGTGCTCAACGATAATTACGGTCACATACTTGTGTTTTGGTGCAGAAAAAAAAAAGGAATTGGATTTGATTGAAACAGGAATTAAATTTTGCTTTCGCGGGCCACCATGTGGCTTTTTCATAAATAAAACTCAACCATAGACTTAACAACATTAATAATTGAATTAACTCGCCCGCCACCATGTGGCTGTTAAATTTGTAAGAACTGTTAGTGTTCAATAAATGAAGAACTTTCCATAGTTGAGCGTTGTCTGGTGTACACTGAATTCTTTTCGTTCGTGAACTTATAAACCTAGCGAATTAAACAATTGTTTAAACATAAATATTGACTTTGAGTGACAACAACATAAGGAACACAAACACATTCGTCAAATACATCCATTCAGCGCGGATGTCTGGATTCGCTGCTAAAACCCAGGAACAACAAGTTCAGCTTGGGATCAACAGGTATTGCTGTGCCTTTCATTTAAATACAAATTTAGTTTCAGGCAACGTTGGTTTCATCAGCTAACGTGCTCACCGTCGCAATTCCCCGAATGACATTCCTCGTTCGGCGGACCAACATCATATAGGATCTCGGCTGACGGCATTCCTCGTCAGGATCGAGAGACACAACAAAAGGTTATGCTAAGAACCGGAGAAAATTCTGTGGGACAGTTCTTAAGGACCATTCCTATTCCATCCGGTCCGGTTACTTTCTTGCAATCTAGTCACCATAGAATGCGTTGAAAATCACATAGGCAAAACTTCACAACCGGCATTGTAAATGTACTCTCGTGACCACGGATAGGTTTGAAAAAACTGTAATAAAAAATTTAATTCGCGAAAAATAAGTTCGTGAAAACACTGGCTTTATCTTTCTAATTCGCACCCGCTATCCCTCAGTCGAAGGAAAAAAGGAGGAACCGAATTTGTTGCACATAACCTCTGCCATTGACCATTGGTGGTCTTGTTGGGAACAATGATAGTTCCTTTGAGATTTGAAACCTTTCTCGATCGTTTGATTGCAAGTGGCTCTTGTCGTAATAAAAATCGTTCCATACCGAAAATAATGATTTTATTAATTAACTCTGTGCGACAGTTCGGAGTTTCTAAAACGAACCTCATCATCATCGGCACCACAACCGCTTCCGGTCGTGGCTTTATTCACAACCCATGGTTGTAGCATCTCCGGAATCGTTCTCCCTCACATACGGGGCCAACAATTCTCCTTAAGACCCTTCTCTCGAACACGCCTAAGAGCTCAGAGTGCTTTTTATTGAGCACCCAGGTATCGGATCCATACATGAGTACCGGTAAGACCATGGTCTTGTACAGTAGTAGCTTGGATGTTCTGGATAAATTTCGGGATTTAAAGAGCCTTGATAGACCATAGTAGGCCGTTCGCGTATTTCTTCTTCCATATTGTTATCGGGTGATACTATTGACCCAAGGTAGTTAAAGAATTGCACTACTTCAAATTCCTGCTCCACTACCCTGATAGAGTGACCAACGTTGGGTCTTTTCTTCGCAGAAGTTGCCTACATTAGTTTTCTCTTCAAAAATGTGCAGTCCCAGTTTTTGTGCCGCCTGCTCGATCTGGGTGGAGGATTCCTGTACAGCCGATTCGTTTCTACCGATTATGTCGATGTCATCTGCGTAGGCAAGTATCTGGCTGGACTTGGTGATAATAGTCCCTCTAGTTGTGACGCCAGAGTCATGGCCTGCTTTCTCCAACGCCAGACAAAGCAGACTGTCCCCTTGTCGGAGTCCATTAAAGATAATTATTGATTTGGACAGCAATCCCGCTATTTTTACTTGACTAATTACGTTGGTCATGGTCAACCTACAAAGTCGTATCAATTTATTTGGAATGCCGAACTCTCTCATGGCATTATATAGTTCTACCCTGGAACCCACACTGATATCGACCAATGATCACTTCAGCGTATCGGGTTATCCGATTTTGTAGGATAGCAGAGAGTATCTTATAGGCGGTACTCGGCAATGTTATACCCCTATAGTTGCTGCACAGTGTGATATCTCCCTTCTTATGTATAGGGCAAATTATACCACAACGCCAATCTTCCGGCATCTCCTCTTGCTCTCATACGTGCACCACGATCTGATGAATTGCGTGATGTAACGCTGTCCCTTCTTGTTGGATCAGCTCAGCTGGTATGCCATCAGCTCCAGGGGCTTTATTTGATTTGAGCTGTCTAATGGCTTTTAATGTTTCCTCAATGCTTGGTGGCGGCAGCATTTGGTCTTGATCTTGCATTGGTGGAGTCTCCATTTCTTCTGTGAGCTGACCATTCAGCAATTCACTGAAGTGCATTTTCCAACGCTCCAAAATGCCTTCAGGATCGGTGATCAGATTAACCTCTTTATCCTTGCAGTAAGTGCACCGTGGTGCGTACCCCGTCATACTGAGGATTATTTGGTAGAACATCCGCGCCTGGTGCGGACGTCGCTCTCTACTTTACTCTGTTTCACAGTCAAGGTTTTTTTCCCAGGCAATTTTCTTTTGTCTGTTAAGCCTTTTTTCAGACCTTCTGAGCTCTTTGTATTTCTCTTCGCGTACCAGGGTCCTATGAGACTCCTCCATTGCCCGGTATGCAGCATTCTTACGTTCAGTCGCTAGTTTGCACTCATTATCAAACCAGTCGCTCCGATCTCTACGACTGCTGCCTAAGATTGAGTTGTCAGTATTAATTATAGTGTGCTTAAGGCGTATCCATTTCTCTTCTACGCCCGCCATTCTGACCCCAGGACTTACTCTTCCTCCATCGAGCCCTTCGGCGGCGAGTCCCATCGCATGACCAAAGGTGTTGCTGGTGTTCTCATTGCGTAAGGCAGCCGTGTTGATTCGAACCTGATCTGCGAATGCAATGCGTTTCCGTAAGGCAATTCGCGCTCGGAAAACGATACCAACAAGATAGTGATCCGAGTCGACGTTGGCCCCTCGGAACGGGGCTACCGTCATCAGGCTCGAGGAGTGGTCAATTTGGTTGCGAGTGGCTCCATCAGGTGATAGCCAGGTGGCTTTGTGGTAATCTTTATGTGGAAACCTGGTACTCGCAACGACCAAGTTCTTTGATGCTGTCAGTTCAATGACTCGTAGTCCATTGTCATTAATGTTCTCATGCAAACTGTGGGAACCTGTGTAGTGCCTGAAAACCGGCCCTCGACCTATTTTTGCATTCAAATCACCAAGAACGACTTTCACATCGTATCTTGGGCAGGAATTGAGGCCCGTTCGACGTTCTCGTAGTATTCTTCTTTTTCGTCGTCAGATGAGTCTGTAGGTCCGTGAACGTTTTTTCTTTCGTCTATTGGATTAAAGCCGATAATGACAGGCTTCATTTTTTGACTGACTAGAAAACCTACTCCGAGCGCATGGTGTTTTGAATGACAGCTATAATAAATGTCATACTCGTTTCCTTGAATAACACCACTCCCTGTCCATCTTATTTCTTGTAATGCTGTTATGTCAGCCTTATATTCGTTCTGAGCATCAGCTGGCTGCTATGCAGCTCGAGCTCTGTATAGTGAGCAGACGTTCCATGAGAAAATTCTCAAAGCGTTTAGCCATTTTCGTTTCCGTGGTCGTCGCCGTATATCCGGTACATATCCGAGGCTTGTTAAATGGTCCATAATAGTTTGTTTTTTCGGGCAAGGTTATTAACCTTGCGCCAACCTTTCTCAAGATGTCGCTGCATGCATTGCTTCACTACGACGGGGCCAAAGTAGCTATAGAGGGGTGTCACAAGAAGACTTCATGTCAACTTGGATTGAACAGGGACAAGTATCGTCCTGGCCTTTGCCAGGTTGAAAGCAATCAGTGGCTTTTCCCTGTAAGTTCTCTCCCACCGCCCAAAAATAACCTCTGACAACGGAAAAGGTGCGAAGAAGTCCAGCAAATCGTTCCAGTAGGAAGCCTCACATTTTCATTTTTGACAAGTTTGGTTTGGTGAATAGTAATTACACAACTAGTCGAAGAAGTGGAAAGAAAGGTTGTTCACAAATGCATCGGTTCTCAACCCTTTTTGACAAAGCTCACCAATTCCAAAGATGACACATGAGCCGGTGGTTCTCTATGAGAATCAGCAACTTGAGCGAAACTGTGTGTTTAGTGTTTTCGTACTGCTTCAAATGACAGTCTTAGCCTTCGGTGGGTTTTCACATAGTGCCTAACATAAAGTAAGGTAAAACACAATTACACTTGGACTGACACGAACGTTGCAGCTGATAAAATTCTGCAGAATCGTGGTTTGCGGAGAGAGAAAGTGTGTCCAATCAAAACAAATCCTGGTGTTGAATTAGTTTTTATTTTTATTTTATTTTATTTTACTTACTTATTATTTATTACAATGCAAACAAATGATTTGGTAACTTATATACACTAGCATTCGTTTGTAAATGATTGGTTATTCGCATAATGGATCTCACTTGTTCCAGCCGAGTTATAACACATCACTCAATAGGTTTCCGAACTGATGCATGACAGGCCCATTTGATTCCTGGATAGTATTAATCTTCCTGGGTAGCACATTAAATAACAATCCATGGGGCAGCGCCTACTGGATAGTATTGAAAAGACTACACAATAACAGAAGTCAATTGCAAAAAGGAGCAAGTGTGACATGGCCAGAATCGTTGCTGATCTCTCGTTGCTCTTTGCTGGAAGCGTCATTAAAAACAATAAGACCCCTGGACTGGATGGAATTCCTAACGCTGTAATGGAGATTGGCTTCGCTAAGAAGCCGGAAGTCTTTAGCAGTCCCTGCAGCCCCTGCATTCAAACAGAACACTTTTCTCAACGATGGAAGAAACAGCGACTCGCGGTTGTACCGAAAAGATTCAAGGAACCAGAAGCGCCGTCGTCCTATCTCCAGTGGTGCATGCCAGATACAACAGAGAAACTGCTTGAGCGAGTAATTGCCACTCACCTGGAACAATTCACTGAGCGGACATCGGCGCTCTCTGAATGGCAGCATGGGTTCAGGAAAGGTAGATCAACCAGTAAAGCCCGATCGGTAGTGTGCGACATTGCCCGCAACGCGTTACCCGGAGCACGATGGCTAAAATAAAAACATCAGGATTTTCGTCTTGTAAAATATTGAAAAGAGTGTCTCTTTTCTCAGTTCTTATAAGTGAATTTACATTTACGACAAGAGCTTTGATTGATGTTTTGGTTAGAGGGTTTATATCGACTTTTTATTAAGACTGGGCAAGTGCTACGAGGGTGGACTGAAAAGTTTCCGGCTTCAACGTGAAGCAGCACCCATCAATAACAGCTAGTGGCTGTAGTTGTGCATTTTTTGACATTTACTCGCCATTTTGGACGCGTAGTTTTTATTTGACAGTCGTTTGAGTGAGTCGATGTGAGTGTTTTTGTGAAAATGGACAAAATTGAGTTTTGGCGCCGGTTAATTACTGTCGATGAAACTTGGATACACCATTATACGCCCTAAACAAAAGAACTGTCAAAACACTGGACTGCAAAGGGGGAATCGGTTCCAAAAAAAGCAAAAAATGTTTTTTCGGCTGGGAAAGTGATAGCGACTGTTTTTTTTGAGATAGTCATGGAGTTATTTTAATCGATCATCTTCAAAAAGGAAAAACATTATAGGAGCATGCTACGCATCATGACTTGACCAACTGAAGGTAGAAATTGCGGAAAAACGGCCACATTTGCAGAAAAATAAACTCCTGTTTCACCAAAACAACGCGCCGGCTCACACCTCGGCGATTACCATGACGAAAATCCACGAATTACGGTTTGAACTGCTTGACCATCCGCCTTACTCACCCGATCTAGCCCCAAGCGAATTCTTTTTGTTCCCTAATCTAAAAATTGCACTCAAAGGACGGAGATTTTCGTCAAATGAGGAGACAATCCCCTTTGTGAACAGTTATTTTGCAGAGAAAACCGCCGAGTACTATTTGGATGGGTTAGAGAGATGGGAGCATCGCTGGGAGAAGTGTGTAAAGTTACAAGGAGACTATGTAGAAAAATAATGTTAGGGCGGAAACTTTTCAGGCCACCCTCGTAGTAGATCTTGTTTATTTGACTTTGCAGCTGTATCATCTGTCTCTGTACATTAAGCAAGATTGTTAACACATCAACTTGTGATGTTGTTTTAGTCTTTTCTAGAATTAGGGTAGTATGAGATTTAAGTTAAGTTAAGTTTTCTTTTAAATAAAATTAAAAAAAAAAAAAGAAAAAAAAATTATGGTCCTATCCGCATTTTACGTAACGATGCTGCATTGCACAAGTCGCCGCTGTGTGATCAAACCTTTGGCAGCAAACAATTGCAGATTTCTCTGCTTTTTTTAATCGCCTTGGCCCATGTGACAATTTGATGATCCAGGACTGTTAGTTTTCTTAGACCACCACTTCTGCTGCTCGGTGTTAATTGGAAAGAAAGTATTCTCTTCTTGCCTTAGCTGTGGTGGATGGTTTTACCGCAATAAACTCGAGATTCTCATGCTTCAGCTTTTGAAGTAGATCAAGCAGAACCTCCGATTCCGATTCAAGGTCAACGCCCTTTAATGGAACTATTACGTTATTTTTTTGTTTCGGTGTAAACGAGTAAAATTCCGCTGTGGGTCTTTTTAAAACCTGATTTATTTTATCGCGGTCTGCCACCATATAAGCTTGAATGACATGCCTGTTACCTGACAGAGATGTTAATCCCTTTTAGCCTGTGGGGGGCGAAGTCTTGGTGCCGGCGTACGGCACGGGGTTCTACTCCGTTCCCCCAACTTCCACTAAATGTCCCACAGTACACTGTCCACCGAAAGAAACAAAACAAGTACATCCTCTCAGCACACCGTCCGCCAGAAGTAAATCCAAAATGAAAACACTTGCGGCTTGTTGTCGTTTGTAATTAATAACTTTATTGTTGTATTCATTAAATGGTTTCTTTTTATTCAGTTAAATTTAAACAAACACGCTACGAACATTGATTTTAATTACACTGGTTTTAAATGTTACTAACTCCGACTCGGGGTAAATAAAAGGCGTTTCCCCAGGCGCTACGGAGAGTGGGAGGTAAACCGACCGTCGCGAATGGTGGTTGTAATACGACTCAACAATTCAACCCTCGTTTGGGGTGAATTTGGTGGTGTGGTGGTAGATATTCTCTCCCCTAAGGATATGTTTTACTTACCACAAGAGAGACGTAAAGTCTCTCTCTGTGGGACAGAAAACCAGATCTTGTAATAAAGATCATGGCGGGACACATATATGTGTGTACATTGGTTCATTCATGGGACAAAGCCATGAGGACGAAACTGAAACAAAGAAAGGGCATAATGTGCAACCATAAGATGTGAGTTCGGCTAAGCAAATGAGCCGAATCTCATTGGATGCTAATTGGATTTGTATTTGTTTATGTGAGAAGGTCAGGAATATGTAGGACAAAGGGAATTTATGATCTGAGAGTTCAACTGAGTAAACAAGTTGGTACTCATAAGATAGTAGATGCATTTGGGATACTTAATGGTTTGAATTGTTTGCCGTATCGCCAGAATGCCTGCTGGAGGACAGCGTTCTTTTGTTTGTACAGGGTACATGCTAGGGAATTAGTTTCAGCGTCTATTGCGCTAATTGTATGCAGCTGTGTTGGATTGTTTATCGTTGGTGCAAGGGTCGCCAGCCAATGTGTATGTAGGTAAATTTATAGTACACATGTTGAGGCTGGGAATAGCCAACTCAAGGTTAAGATTTCCTGATTATGCGGTTGCATTAGCAAAACTTATAAGACTGGGTCAAAGTTATGGGGGTTCTTCAGGTAAGTGGACCGTGGGGTTTGGCGGAACCGCCACAAGCCTACATGCGTTCCATCTTACGATTATGAGGAAATTGCGATTCAATCTGGAGGATCTAGATTTGATATCGATTGCGTGTTAAAAAGTAACTGTCGCACAATTTGGAGTATTACGAATATCTTGAGTAATACATCAATTTCATCATACATCATTCCAATAATTCCAAGTCAATGAATTTAACCTAATCTCTCCGTCGTATATTGAAGCATTAATTTTTTTAAATGTTGTTATTAAACTAGACATAATTATTGAATATACATTGAAAACATCTTAATATGGAAATTCATTGGATTTTTAAGGCGCCGCCGTAAAATAAAGCGGTTTCAAAACGTCCTGCACATTTTTAATGAACGTTTCATCATATTATGCTTATAAAATTTTATACATGACATAAGATATTAATCAAGTAAAATCGTTAACGATAAAGAAGTTGATTGAACTGGGTAATCAGCGGCGTCTGTCGCCTGATGTACTCCACCTTGAAGTAAAATTATAATTTATAAATTAATATATTTTATTTAAATCTCTTACTTTATTCGACAAATCGACTTGTTAAATAACATTTAATCTTGAACGAACCGAAAAATAAGAGACTGTTTTTATGTGCTTTCAGAAAATGACGCACAACAAAAGTCGATAGACATCTACAACCAGTATGAAGTGAGTAATAAAATAACGATAATAAAGATAAATAAAAAATGAATGAGCATCATATTTCATAAACAAAGAAGAAACTGCGAAGTGAATTTCAATGAGCTCACTAGTCAACAAACAGACTCAGAGTGAGAAATGATAATCGACGTTGTTCATTCGTCATTTTGTAGAAACGAAAAATCTTGTACATAAAAAATTATGTTTTTACACTTGATGTTTTCTTTGGAATTCTATATCGTGGTATCAGGTTTTTTCAATAGAGGCATAATAATTTTGCTGATAAAAAAAACGCAAATTAATTGAAATATTGGGCTGCAGTACACATGTTACATGTAACTATGAAATGCAGTCTTGTTCACACAACCAATGCGAGCCCTTTTGTTGCGATGCATTTTTTGGAGCCAATTTTGCATAACTTGTCCACATTATCGGTGGGAAATTGACAATTTCGCGTTCGATATCATTCCTCAGCTTCCCCTTGTTTTTATTTTTTTGCTTTCTTGGCATAAACAAATGACAACATAATCCCATAAAAATCCCGACAGGGTTGACTATTAGGCAGGATGATTTCTCGAGATTACACGATTAACAAACTTCTTCTTCAATAGATTAATAGTGTAACATGTACTTCCATCTTGTTGGTACCACATATCACTGATATCAGGTCCATCCAATTGTGACCTAGATCCTGGATTTGTCTCTCTAGTCTTCCCACATGGCACGATAAGGAACTCCATTGTCCGTAACCTGGAAATTATTTTCATTGTCGAAAAAATACGCCCCAATTACACTTTCGGCCTGAAATCCATCACACATGATTACTTTTTGTGAAACACATTCGGTTTTTTTTTTACTGTCTAATAATGCATTTTTTGCTTATTGACAAAGCCGTTAGCTAAGTCAAATATGAGCTTCGTCATTGAAGATGATTTTTCGATGAAATTCCGGAATATTTTCAAACTTTTGTGACCTTAATCGGAGAAGTTCTGCGTTTCAAATGATAAAAAGGCTTCACTTCTCCAGTTAATTTCACCTTGTAAAGGTATAGGTCAAGATTTTTATGCGAAATTTGCAACAATATGGATTGAGAGATTCCCAATACTGTGCATTGGACTGATGTGGCCCATTTTGAACTAAAGTACTTAAGGCTACTTTATTGTCGGTACTTCTACCGATGCGTTGTCTCCCTGGCATGGGACATTCAATTCTGAACAGTTTGACTCAAATTTATCTACTATAGCGCACACAACAGGACTGGCGGGACAATTACTACGACAGAAATAAGAAGTAAGCGGTATTGACGTCGCAACCACCGACTTAGAATTTTGGAAGTAATTTTATTAACTTCCAAACGTTGCTCGTTCGTCCATCAATTTCTATTCGGAATTTCTGTTTTATTTATTTTATCTATAATTTTAGCTTTGTTTATTATTACTTACCTTCAATTTAAATTTTTAATCCTTTCTTATTTTTGATTTATATAATTTTATTTACTCACCTTAGTAGGAAAACCGCGATGTTCAGGTTGTACGTCGATCTTCTTTGTTTCTTCGCTTTCTCTTTGTTAGACCTTTTATTCCGTTTTATTTTATTGAATCTCCAGAACATTCGCCTTGTAATCTCGCCCACTGTCTCTCTCGTGGGCTCTGTATCCAATACCTTCTTCTTTACCTAATGTTCAATGGGTACCCGCTCTTATTATGGTGCGAGCCATCTGCCCGATCAGAGTATGGTGGCTCTCATAAAGAGACTAAAAGAGCACCTCGAGGCTCTCAGACTTGAGAACGCTGTCCTTAAAAATAAATTATCACGGTTAGAAGCCGCATATGAGGGATCCACTTAGAAGGATATGACGAAGTCAACACAGAAACATACGCGACGATTTGGAAGGAGACAATGAGACTCTTCAAACGCAAACGCAAACGCCTCGAAAAAATCATAGGAAATGCCAGAGCAAAGAACATCAGAGATATGTATGCCGGCATAAATTCAATTAGAAATGGCTACCGAGGGAGAGCCAAAATAATTCGAGACTAAAACGACTGTCTGGTCACAGAAACAAACAATGTCGTGACAAGATGGAAGCAGTACTTTGAAGACTTGCTCAATGTGCGCACCCATCAACCACAAATAAACGCACCAGACGTACATACAACCGAGCCTCAGATCCCAGAGCCATCTTTCAACGAAATTATAGACGCAATAAATCGATTGAAAAACAACAAAGCTCCCGGAGTCGACTGCATACTAACAGAGCCTATGAAGCATGGAGGAGAGCAACCGCTCGAAAGGTCCACCAACTCATCAAAACAATATAGGATAAGAAAGTCATTCCGGAAGAATGGAAAACCTCAATAGTCATCCCCATTTGCCAAAAAGGCGACAGATCTGACTGCGAACATTACAGAGGAATATCATTGCTCTCAACCACATGCAAAATACTAACAAATGTCATATTGGCTAGAATCACACCTTACCCAGAAGAAATATTGGGAGACTACCAATGCGGATTCTGTAGGAACCGGTCAACAAGTGACCAAATGCTCACAATAAGTCAACTGCTAGAAAAGAAGTGGGAATACGGAGAGACGGGTCATCAACTGTTCGTTGACTTCAAATAAGCCTACGGCTCAGTCGCAAGCCAAAGACTCTACCATATTGTAGTTGAGCTGGGAATCCCGAAAAAATATGCCACTCTCATTCAAATTTGCATGAACGAGAACAAAGGGCGAGTTAGAATAGAAAACCAACTCTAAGAACCATTTGAAATCCGCGACAGACTAAAACAGGGAGATGGTCTATCACCGTGTCTTTTTAACCTTGTGCTCGAGCATGTTATCAGAAAGGTACAAAACGACAACATGGCCGGAACATCCCTGAACGGCGTCACACAAGTGCTCGCATATGCGGATGACATCGCCTTTATATGCGATAATCCAGAAACTGTAAGTACAAACTATGAAATCATTATGCAAGCGGCAGAAGAGGTGGGCCTAGAAATAAATGAAGACAAAACGAAATATATGATTACGGTGAGAGCAGTTGGACGTCAGGAAACATGTATAAACGTCAGAGGTAAGATATTTCAAAAAGTTAAAGAATTTAAATATATGGGAACGATATTGACGGCCAGTAACGAAATGTCGAAGGAAATTAACAAAAGACTGCATTCCGGCAACGCTAGACGGCACGCAGTCAGTAAACTGCTGAAATCTAGACTGCTATCACGTAACATAAAGTTCCGTGTCTATAGAACCATAATCATGCCGATTGTTCTATACGGATGCGAAACATGAGCTCTCACAGAACGGGAAGAAAAAAAATTCCGCGTATCCGAAAATAAAGTTTTAAGGGGTATCTTTGGAGGTAAATATGACGAGGAGGACAATGGAGGAAACTCCACACCACGAATTGGAAGAGCTATACCGCAAACCTACAATAGTGAGAGTTGTCATACATATTTTTATCCTCTTTGTTGTACCAATTTGCTATAATCCTATAATATATATATATATATATATATATTTATACTGTTCGCAGCGCCAACTGTTACCGTATTAGTTACAGATTTTAATCAGGTAATCTATTTCTATCCTCTCGCAGACGTGTCGTTATGCATTATATCTGGCGACGAGGATTTATGCATTATATTTTCACGTTGTCAATTTGCCAAGTGGTTATGTAATGGCCAAACTTGCAAGCAGTGTCAATGTATCCTTTGCGGTTCAACCTTCAGAGAATTCTCAGTTCGGTTCCGGGAACTCTAGGTACCGCAAGAGTGGTAAGCAATTTGAGGAACAACTGTGCCGCGTCAAACCAGTTAACTCTCCTCCGTTGCTGCAAGGAACTACACAATAAAACTTTTAAGTGGGCTTACCCGATACTCCCAACTATGACCCAACACTGGGTTCCAAGACCACGGGGTTTCCTCCAGTTTCACGCAGCAAAAGCGAGGTCAGCACAGTCAGCCCGGACATCAATCTTTACCGCAACCAGTAGCTTCAGGGGTCCACCACTGCCTCACAATATTTCCAGAAACAACAAAAAACAAACTAAACTTAATGTCAGTCCTTCGTGGACGAGTTCAACTTTTATTGACTATTATTTAAAATAAACACTTATCCTGGCTTAAACAAAAATTCACAACTCAAAATACGTCCTCCTTGGACGGGTTTTTACTTTCAAGCTCTGAACTGAACAAAAACGAAAATCAGAATCAGAAAAAGAAAAAGACTCTCTCTCTCCCTCCATCTCTCGCCATCTCGCTACTATTCCGAAAAGAAAACCTAACCGACCTTTCGAAATTAACACGATGCAGGTTCGTAAAAGTACTTGCACAATCAATAATAAATGTAGAGTATTAAATTAAATTAATATGGAGCCTTAAATATAAATTTCCTTCTCGATGGGGCGATGACGATGGGGGAGGCTATTACGTAACACACCTCCTCCCGTCACAGAAGTGCGGGTCATTCTTGGAAGAGGAATGACACGCCCTCGAGCGAACGAGGGGTACCTCACCCAACATGACCGCCGTTGTCGCCGCGCCCACGATGGGCCAAAAATCCTATAGGGGGCCATGAAACACAAACAAGGCGAGAGGGAAAACATGAATGAAGGAAGATAACAAACTTAAACCACTAACTACATTGATAGTAAACTAGTTTCCGACATACAATGGAAGAAATGCAAGAATCAATGCACAGGGGCCTGTCTGATCGACTTGGAAAAGGCCTTCGACACTGTTTGGCTTGAGGGATTATATTACAAGATTGTCAGACAAGGCATGTATAAACCTTTACTCTATATACTTTATGATATTGTGACGCATATGACAATCAGTACTGGAATCTTCGCGAAAGTCCGAAACAAAGTACTAGATTATTTTAGGAAGTACTGGAAAACTGGAATAGAAAAGTCGAGATTATGGAACGGACGGAAACGAAACGCCGAATCAGAATGAGGGAACGGTATAAATACGTCGCGCACAGACCATGGAGAGGAGTCATAAGTAAGGCAGTGAAGCAAGCGATACGTGCGGAAGCGAAAGTCTCGAGTAAGAAGTAGAAAGTGTTTACAAAGAAATCATTATGTGTACGGTAAAAAGCAACGGTTGTATTACGGACTAATAAAGTGTTGTATCGATTTAACGGCTCTTATTTATTTTAACATAATTAATCCAGCGAACCCTAAGCTCGCCACAATATGTTAAAGGACAGAAGGTTTGTGGTCAAAAGTGACAAAGTGACCTCCAGTATAACGTATAATATCAAGAATGATTTACAACAGGTGGCCGTACTTTCTCTGAATCTTTTTAACATTTGCATTAAGGACTTATTAAGCGCACTTCCCGGCGCAATTGCGTACGCAGACGATCTTATAATTTATAAAACAGCCCCGAAAATTGAAATCATAAACAGTTTACTGCAACGCGGCTTCAATAAAGTGGAGCGATATTGCGTAGACTGGAAACTTAAGATAAACTTCCAGAAATGTGAAGCTATTCTATTTATAACCCCGTTGCATGAAGCCACAAATGATACAAGAAAAAACTGGCGAAAGTTAGTTGTCATGGGACCGCATGAACACAAACTGGAAACCAAGAGTGTGGTTAAATACCTCGGTATTTGGCTTGATCACTACCTGTATTTTAACAGACATGTGGAAGTAGCTTTGGTCAAGGCCAAGAAAACATTTGTTATGATGAGGAGGCAATTTCACAGTAGCCAACTTGATAGCAGGGTAAATGTTATATGCTCTATGGCCCTAATCAGACCCATGATTATATATGGATGACCAGTGTGGCGAAAGAAAATATCTTAGAACTTGTCTCAGATTATATCGAACAGCGAAATGTGACTACAAAGGGTTATCCAAATGAGACTGTGGGTGGTGTAAATACCGGCGCCAAACACGGACACCGATTCATTTAACACCCACTACGTCACTGGATAAATAATACAACAGGGTGATTAATTGGCCGAACATTGTTTGTTCTTCGGGTGTGTTAGATTAATGTGCGGGTAAGTAAAACGAACACAGTGAGATACTGTATGTTTAATTTAGGTTTTAAGGCGGGTCATCAAAGCCATGGCATGGGTAAGGTTGCCTAAACAATGATCGTCATCATCATCATCATCGGCACTACAACCGCGAACCGATCTTGGCCTTATTTAGCAAGTCCTGAGGCTTGTTAAATTTTCCATAATGATTTTTTTTTCCGGGCAAGGTCATTAGTCTTGCGCCAGAGGCTCCCCGACGGGGAATCGAACCCCAGTCTCGCGCGTGACAGGCGGGTATACTAACCACTATACTATCAAGGAGCCAAACAATGATCATATCCATGCCCAAATTCATGATCGGTTGATAATTAATAATTGTCGCAACTGTCGCGGACCTAAGGGTATAGGCGCGATATACAATTGTATACTGTGGAAAGAATATCGGGTACAGCTATGTCAACAATATGCTGGCCAGGGTTTGTTTATCGTAATTGAAGACAGGCTTAGCCGATAGGAGATGAACTGGGTCATGAAACATGAACCAGGAAAATTCAGAATGTGTGGATGTCGTCGGGTAGGTTTTCCTTTCAGGTATGATGCTGCAGGGGAGCTAACGCTGCCCCTAATTGCAGGTAAGTACAATGGCTTAGAATGGAAAGAGGAAGGTGGTTAATTTAAGAGGATGGGCGGTTCTGTGGGAATGTATTAAAGAACCACCACAAGACTTTATGTAACGAAGCCTACATAAACAGGGTGGATAATTTTATGATAAAATTAATCAGAGTCCAATGACATAATTTTCGAAGGTTATTATACAAATACTTTGTATTTTCAGAAGGTGAGCCGCAATGGCTTTGTTCTACCAGAGGCGTTCCTCGAATTTGATATGAACGGATTTATACAGGATGAATCCGGAGTCCCGCTGTAGATGTACGTAGCTCTTCCGTAGACGAGCGATTGTGCTACGACCGAGAAGATAGCAAATAGCTTTTGCGGTTCAATAGAGGTACTCCCACAGAGACCGGGACGACATTATTAAACAGCACCAACAGTTTTACTGGTTGAATGGCAAATAAAGACCTATGAATGTACCGAAGTCGGGAAAGTAATTCCAACATCAACCAGCTTGCACAGATTTAGCTTTTCTAGAGTTAGGGTAGAGTAAGATTTAAGTTATATTAAATAAGGTTCTTAAGCAATTAAAAAAAAATGGTTATATATAGGGCGGCATAAAATTAATCATTGAATTACCTTTTTACTAAATAAAAAAAAAAAATTAAGAATGATGGATATCTTTATTTGGACCTTTACAATTTTTTCTGTTACGTTAAGAGATGACTGCATCTGTCTAGTTCATAAATGTCAAGTATGATTGATGTATGACGCCATTTGCAAAAGTTATAACATCTTTCAATAGGGTGATTAATTTGGGCCACCCTATATATAGATGTAAGTTAATTTTAAGTTAAAAAAAAACTAAATTGACAACGTTTTGTTTTTAGTTTTTCTTTGTTATTAAAATAAAAAACAAACAAAGTTCTGTCATCGAAAGGCAAATTCCACAATAGAAAAGTTTAGCTTAGAGCGTCTGCGTAGGACCAGTAAGTTATAACAAAAGGTAATTAAGCTAGAATTTAAGCATTTTTTGTCTAGCCTGTAATTTAGAATCCAAGAAAAAAGCGCAAATAAGAAATGTTGAAATAAAAACGTATTTCCAATTGCTTTCAGTCCGACAATCAAAATATATAACAGACTGTCAAGCTCATACACATCTGGTGAACATCAGAAAAAAAGGTTCATTTTCATTTCATCTTTAAAACATTTTTTTATTTTTCTTTTTATATTCATAATTTCTAAATTAAAGGTTACACAAAAAATGCTTAAATTCTAGCTTAATTATCTTATATAATAACTTACTGGTCCTTCGCAGACGCTCTAAGCTAAACATTACTTAACATTTGTTTAATTTGCCTTTCGGCGACAGAACTTTGTGGGAGTACTGATAATTAGTTGAAATACAAAGAAAAATTTGAAAAACTTTGTCAATTTATTTTTTTTTTTTTTTTTTTTTCTTAAAATTTAACTTACTTAACTTACCTACTTTTTTTTTTTTTTTTTATGTAAAACCACTTAACTTAACTTAACTTAAATCTTATACTACCCTAATTCTAAAAAGCTAAGTCTATGTAAGCTAGCTGATGATACTATGATTCTATACCGACTTTGGTATCCAGGTCTTTATATGCCATTCAACCACCAGAACTGTTGACGCTGTCTAATACTATCGTCCCGGTCTCTGTGGGAGATAGCCCTACTGAAGAGCAGGTGCTCTTCTTCGGTGCGCGTTACCTCCCGGTCGTAGCACAATCGCCCGTCTACAGATGATCTACTTACATGATAGATCAGCGGAATTCCGGATCTATCCTGTATAAGCCCTTTCATATCCAAGTCAAGGAACGCTTCTGGTGGAACAAAGCCGCTGCGACGCACACAGAAAAAAAAGGTGCAGTGCAAAATATGCAAGTTACATCGGCGTCTGGTGAGACATTCGTGTGCCGTTCGCTCCCTCAACGAGAAAATCATACGAATAATTGATTTGCGGGAATTCCATACGCGTTCTGGGCAAAATCAAAGGAATACGAATTCGCTGTTGGACCTCCAAACCAACAAACGAAAAACAACTAACCACGACCTTTGCAAAACAACGTTCAAGAAGGTCACCACCACTAACAACAAGCCTAGCGGAACCTGGCATCGTCATCGTTTGTTATATAATTAATGTGAATTAATTAGCACTCCCCCTTGAATTATTAACATCTCGTGTCTTTACGCACATATCCTTCATCCTTCCCTTCCCTACAAAGTACGAATTGCCTATTCCCTTTACAATAGAATCTAATTTAAGTAAACGTAAAACCAATTTAAAACCCCATTCACATTGCAATAGTCATCTTCTTTGTACTAGCCATAGTCAACCCCTATTAGCCATTAGCCATCTCGGCCGCTTCCTCGAAATCACTACCGTGGAAGCGGAACGAAAAAGGATGTGTGGAAAAAAGACACGAGATGAGTCCTTCTTGTGAATTGCGTCGTCAAAGTGTGCGGTCGTGTGGGCAGTTCCTGGAATATTTAAATTAGATGGAACATTTTGATTGAATCGATTCACGTGTTGTGTTTGAAAATATTGATTGAATCGAATCGTGTGTTGTGAAGTAAATTAAATGAGAAAAAGTTAATTAATAGAATAAATAAAACAAAATAAAAACTACTAAATGTGTTGTTCTTGTGATGTGTTCTATATCCCCGTAGCAGTTCCAACATCAACTGGGGGAGATCCGGGCAGTTCCAACATCAACTGGAGGAGATCCGGGCAGTTCCAACAGCAACTGAAGGAGATCCGGGGTAAGTTCTGTAGAACTAAATAATATACAACACGTTTAACAACCGGCATTGCCGTCGAACAATCGAACACCATCATTGCAAAGGATAACTAACGATAGGGATACATGTATATACTTATATATATATATATATATATATATATATATATTTTTTTTTTTTTTTTTTTTAATTTATAAATTTATTTATTTACAAGTAGGGAAAGCGTTACATCACGCACTTCATGAGATCGTGGTGCAGGTATGGGAGCAAGAGAAGATGACGGAAGATTGGCGTCGTGGATTATTTTGCCCTATACATAAGAAGGGTTAAATAACACTGTGCAGCAACTATAGGGGTATTGTGGGGGTAAAAGTTTGAAAGCCGACGTACGGCAAGTATTTAATTTTACCCAACGATGATTCGCGGAAGATTGTTCACTAGAATATCCAATTAAATAGGCACTGATTGTTTCTGTGTTCAATTAACATAGTTTTTATTTGTTCTTTATTTTAATTTAATTTGTTTTAGCTTATATTTATCATAACTTATCACTAGATTTAAATTGAAGAACTTATGTTAGTGTTTACAAAGAAAAGGATCACAACTCAATCACAAAAGGTGCGCTTTGGCAAATAATACACAAAGAACTAAAAGCATTTCGAGGACTGCGGCGAGTATGTTGGATGGCGTTTAAGATTATTAGCGATGCGTGTCCGGCCGCGGTGGCAATTGAATTAAATAAACCCGAAATCCTGGTTAGCCTCGAGCAGCGGCGTGACTACAGTGTCAGTGGTTGAGATGCGACTAGTTAACGGCGAGCTCCCGACGTAACGTGTATACGTAGTGGCGAATGACAAGCGACTGACTCAAATTAGGGGTGAAATATGGGCAATTGGATTTGCATGACCAACAACCAATCGAGATCATCCTTACATCTGTGCTCTCTCATTCTCTCCGCCTATCGAGGTAGATAAACGCTTCATTTAATTCAATAGTCGACAGACAAGAGAGAACGAGAGAACCAGAACACAAAGTGCAATGATCTCGAGGTGGAGTTAGCTTTAGCACGTATGTCGCAATGCTATTCTGAAACTGACCTAGTGACCCAATTAGGATATTATGATGATCTCTGAGTACGTTGTACTGTGGTAAGGGGAAATGAGATGAGTATGGAAGTTGGTTTGTAGCTATTCACCTGTTAAAAGAGATCATTGATCCCAAGCGAATAGATGGCTGGGGGAAGTCATAAGTGACGCTTAATCGGCTAGGGAAATATTATCGTGTGAACCAAATTTGATGAATTTGGAATTTCCCCAGCCGATGCATGATTATGTAACCGCGTCGCTTGGTCTGGTCTTGGGTGTTGCAAACCAAAATGACTTTGAAATTTCCGGTGGAAAACTCATGGGTTAATGCAATAGTGTTGCCGTATGGCAAGAACCCACTGAATGCAATTGTGCATTAACCGAATAGATTAATGGCTTCCGGCCAGTCTTCTTTTAGGGATTTATCTATGGCAGGTGAAATAGCCGACGGTATGAATTGGGATTGGGTTGACACGCTGTTAGCGGTCGAATTAAGGTAAGGAATTGTAGGTTGGTTCTCCATGTAATATAGAGAAACCCGACAGTATAACATTGCTGAGTACCGCCTATAAGATACTCTCCTCTATCCTACGAAATCGAATAGCGTCATACGCTAAAGTCATCATGGGCCAATATCAGTGTCGCTTCATGCCAGGCAAATCAGTGATTGATCAGATATTTTCCCCTTAGGCAAGCGATGGAAAAATGTCAGGAATTTAAGATCCCATTTCATCATCTATTCGTAGACTTTAAGGCCTCCTACCGCAGCATAGCCAGGGTAGAACTATATAATGCCTTGAGAGAGTTCGGCATTCCAAACAAATTGATACGACTTTGTAGGTTGACCACGACCAACGTAACTAGTCAAGTAAAAATATCGGGATTGCTGTCAAAACCAATAAACATCTTTAATGGACTCCGACAAGGGGATGGTCTGGTCTGCCTCCTCTTCAACTTGGCGTTGGGGAAAGCAATCCGTGACTCTGGCGTAACAACAAGAGGGACTATTGTCACCAAGTCCAGTCAGATACTTACCCACGCAGATGACATCGCCATCATCGGTAGAACCGAATCGGCGGTACAGGACTCCTTCACCGAGATCGAGCAGGTGGCACAAAAACTGGGACTGCACATTAATCAGGGAAAAACTAAGTACCTGGTGGCAACTTCTACGAAGAGAATGTAGCGATTCTAACAGATACACACAATTCAAGCAAGCAAAAATAGTGAAGAACACCGAACGAAAAAAATCGAATAAGTAAAATACATCAGAACCGTATACCAAGCGATAAATAAAAATAATTCACGCCAGTGGAATATACTCGAGTTTGGAAATCAAATTCTAAACACGGTCAGTAGCCTGGTGTGTAACGCTTAGGTAAAATTTTTTTCGTGATTCGAGCTGTCATATCGTCAGTTCGAATCACACGATCTTCTTCACTATTATTTCAAACGCTATAAGAAGACCTAACCTTGGTTAAACTATCAGGGTAGTGGAGCACGAATTTGAAGTAGTGCAATCCTTTAACTACCTTGGGTCAATAGTATCAGCCGATAACAATATGGAAGAAGAAATACGCGAACGGCTGATCAAATCCAACAAAGCCTACTATGGTCTGGGGGGTTCTTTAAAGCCTTCCCTAAGAACCACCCGCTTCCCTAAATCAATCTGCCTTTCCCCCACTCCACTAGCCACTATACTTATCTGCAATCGAGCAGCGTAAGCTATCTGTCAGTATCTTGCATCTGAAAGTAAAACCTCACCGATGGCATGCATAACATTGAATGTTTCGGATTCATAATACATGAACCATTTCATATCCCCTATCGGCTCAGCTCGTCACCAATAAACGATAAACATACGCTGGTCAGCGTATTGTGGACACAGCTGCAGCCGATATTCTTCCTACGGTTCATAATTAAACCATTGCTCCTATACCCTTGGGTTCCCAACAGTTGCGACCAATTCCCTATCAACCGATCAAGGGATTTGGGCATAAATATGATCGTTGTTTAGGCAACCATACCCACGTTCATGCTCTATGATGACCGTTCTGAAAATCAAAGTAAACACACAGTACCTCACTGTGTTTGTTTTGCTTACCAATGCTGCTCCATGGTCCCCCTGGGTGGCAAATTCTTCACCACCATATCCATGTACCAGCATATTAACCCAAATAGGTAACCATCCAGCCTGACCCTTTGCCACTGTCGGCGAGAATTCTGTTGACTTAATGTTCACAAAATATCTTCCCTCCTTGTGCGCCAGATCCATACGGCTAAATCAAACAGGATCTGGTGCACGTCCCTCGAAATAGCGTTTCTGTTTACGTGGGATGCAGAAGCCTATTTCGTCTCTCAGGCGATCACCAGGGATGATTGACAGCAACGCTGCCGCTGCTTATGCTTGTTCCTTGTTTGAACAGGTGCGATATCGTTCGTTGTCGATATTCGAGCGGAAGGGGCCTTACACATGACCGTACGGTCATGTGGTGGAAATCCTCCCATTTAACCCCGTTCTCGATCGCCATTGGCCCTCGCCAAGTTGATCCGGTTCGCTCCTCCTACATCGATGTGATCCACCACCGTCGAACCTGACGGATGTGGTTTGCATCGAAGAGTCAGTTTTCTATCACCACAGCGGACAGTCGCACCCGCGTAGCAATACATTATTACCAGCCGCGTTACCGAGTAGCGAGTTCGGTTTTAACACGGTCAGAATATGTGAGTTGGCGTGCAGTGTTACCTTTTTGCCACCTAGTCGAGAAATTCGTTTTGTTCGTTAAAGTGAACTTCGTTTTGACATAACAACGATCCTGAAGGAGTGGAGGCGCCCGCCAGCTTATGGATCAAGGAATTATATTGTTAACTCCTAGTCACCAGATTAGTGAATTATATTGTGAACTCCCAGTGTTATGCGTATGTGCCGATGCCGTAACTCAAATTTAAATAAAGAACACTTGATAACGAAATACTTGCGTGCCTATTTATTACTTTCGCTTGTTTGGAGTTGATTTATTTCGTTGCAAAATTTCAGAGAAACCAATGGTAAGTGTTTGGCTGTTGAGTTGAACTAGCGCCCATGTCTGGGACAATAAGCAACACCTACAGGTCTATCAAGGCTCTTTAAATCCCGAAATTTATCCAGAACATCCAAGCTGCTCATGTACAACACAATAGTCTTACCAGTACTCATGTATGGATCCGAGAACTGGGTGCTCAATAAAAGGCACTTTGAACTCTTAGTCGCGTTCGCGACGAAAGTGATAAGGAGAATTGTTGGCCCCGTATGTGAGGGAGGACGATTCCGGAGACGCTACAACCACGAGTTGTACGCAATATACCATGAAGCTAATGTTGTAAGAAAAATCAAGCTCGGTAGACTCCGGTGGACGGGACACCTAGCTCGAATGAGCGAAGAGGAGCCTACCCGGAAAGTCCTTTGTGGCACGATGTATGGAAGGAGACAGCGCAGCAGACCTTGTCTGTGATGGAGGGATGGCGTAGACCAGAACACCCAGAGCCTGGGAGCCGATGTCATCCTCTACTGGATTTAGAAAACAAAGAAAATGTTTTTCCTAAAATCTAGAACCTTCTCGCTGGTTCTATCTTTCTGTGCTTCAGTCGAATAAGGCAGTTTCACAATAGCATTAGCCTGGGTGTTAAAATGCTCTGGATTGTCGCACAGTTTTCCTCTTTAGCAACGTTATTTCACAATTTTTTTAGGTTGATTGTATCGTTTTCTACTGTTCCTTTATACTGTAGTTAGAAATATGAAATAAATTGCAGTTGCAACGTTTTCGCATTTAATGAATGAAATTAAAAAATATTTATACAACTAGAAAATTTATAAACGTCACTCCCTGAACTCAATGGACATCGAGGATAATCGTTTTAGAAACTAGGTGGGCCTAAAAAGTCTTACTCACACCGTTGACTGGAATGTGAATTGGCAAATAACATTTGTGATATCACACGTTGATGTAGCAAAATGACAACAATAATTTTTTAGATTTCACCTTTTATTTGGTTGTATTCGTTCTTGATTCAGGTCTATGGGGAGGACATTTAAAAGGATAACTAACCTACAGCCATGAATATGTGGCAGTGATTCGTACTGTTGTGAGCGCATTTGAAAGCAGTTTGACTGATTACCATGTTCCTGGGGCTGGAGCGAGGTTAACCGATGCAGCTGATTGGAGATGGCCTGGTAATGGAGCGGTGTGTATGGCGCCACGAGTTTTTGCAACATAAGTAGCACTATGGGCAGGGATGGCAGCGATTTGTGGAGCAACAGCCCAAGCGGCAGGGATATGAGCGGGGGCGGTGTGAATAGCAGCTGACAGTCCATGGCCCCAACCCAACAACTGGGGTCCCTGGGCTAGAAGAGGTCCATGACTGGCAAGACCCAAACCAGGAAGACCAGCAATCAGTGATGATTGTACAGCCATTACAACAGCTAACATGACTACGACAGCAATGACGAACTGTAAATTACGAGGAGTACATTTAGTTTTTGCAATACTGATTCAAACAAAAACGTTTACGTTATCAGTTATCCTTTACCTTCATGTTGATTATTTCTATTGGAGGTTGGTTGGGACTGGTCAATGAACACAATAAGGTGATTCTGATTTGATATCGGAAATTGTGGCAACTTTTATACCTACGCTGCACAGACACACCCCTTCACTATTCTACCAGAAACAATTTAGTGTGTGCAATAGTTGGCGTGGTGGAGTTGTTGCATAAAGTGTTGACTTTGTAAACTGGCGTAATAGTGTGCTATTCTTGCGTCCGCTATTGGGAGAAGTAACGTTTGATTAGTTTTCTGCTTGATATTTTCATTGCAGAATGGAATTCATAGATTATAAGCTGTTTTGAAAGTTGACGTGTAACAACCTCGGCTGAAATATTTGGTAATTGTCATCCAGAAATTTTATGAAGATTGTTATCCCGAAGGTTAGAGGGTAGTTGATTGATTAATCGCACACTTTGGTCTACGAAACATGCATTAAGGTAGTTTCGCTCAATTTACACTAGCTTCTAATAATCCAATGATTTTGTATGTTTTCTATTGTCTACCTGCAATTTTCAAAAGGTTAAGATAAAATACTTACGGGTCAACCTCTGTATCCTAATATTCAAACCGACCAACTTCTTTACATACTATGAGTTAACTCTATTTTCTCGGATAATTCTCTGCATGCACACTCGCACCTTATATGAAAGCACTCTACCGAAATGATATTCTTAATTTGTACATTGAAAAATGAGATAGAAGAAACAAGATTATAGCTTGGGTACCATTTCGCCCCCGTACTGATGTCCTCTGGGGGCGATATAAAAAAGAGGAAAAAAAACATTGAAAGAAATAAAGCTACTCGAATAGGAAAAAGCGGCGCAACAACAATTGAAGCCATCTAAGGTGGTATACCAAACTTGGCTTCCTTAAGAAAACACATTCTGCAGCTACAATCTATCTCTGATTGAGAGGATGATAATTGATTAACGCAGGCTGCACAAACAATATGCAAATTGTTTCACTGATAAAAAAGTTCTTGATATCCATATATGTCAAAGCACACTACAGAGGAATGGAATGAATTGTGTAAAGAAAAAAAAAGGGGTTTAAAAAGTAGCGGCGACTTTTCAATTTTGCAGGCTTTATTAGTTAGGTTTCCCAAAAAAAAAAAAACAGGTGATCTTTCTATGAAAACCAAAATCGTTATTGTGTCTCAGTCTCTGTAGAGAGATTTACCCGTCTGTGCCTTCTCTATATTATAGTACTATGACGAGAGGATGACATTTTGTGACCACTACTGAGTTAAAAAAGAAATCGCTGAAATGTAGTATCAATTAAATTCCAGCACTGTTTCCAAGATAGCGAAAAGCTCCGTCAGGAACAAAATTATTTAGTAGATAAAGATTACTTAATAACTAAACATTCTTTCCGTTATTTTTGAACCAACGCGCATTCGATTTTAAATCCTTGTAGATTTCAACCCAGTAGCAAAAACTAACCAGCAGATGATTCTACTTTTATGTAGAGTAATTGAAAAGTTACTGGGAAAACCACCAATTTTAGAATTCACTAAAACACTTGTTGTGGTAATATTTTTGGATCAAGTACAGTCTTGTGGCGATTCTCCCGAACGCCAGCACTCATCGTCCCACAATCTAGGAAAAAACCCCCAAATAGGGCATACACCAAAAAGACAAACAAGTACCGTGGCAGTTCCATTGAACGCCACTACTTACCTTACAGGTACAAAAGGTAACAGTTTCCTGAAATACATTAAAAGGCCTGTACTTACCTTCTGTACTGTACCTGCAAAATCGAAGCAAAACCATGACACATACATTCTCGCTGATATGAAATTACAGCGGCAACTAATATAATATCTTCAAGGCAATTTGGTTTAACAACCAACCAACCAATATTGCCTCTGCAAATATCTACACAATATTCTTTCGTGCACCAGCAGAAAAAGGTATTTTGCCTTAGCAAGCATGCCCAGATCGAACGACCGATACATGAAGGCATCCGACTGGCGCCCCGGCAGTCGAATTCGCAAATGCAAAATTACCATTAGAGTTCAACTGCGAGGATACACCAACAACATGCACACTAGTAGCCACTGATCGTGTAAACATTTCAACCCTTTTGCCGTCGAGATACTCGCACCTGTTGCGAACTTAAAAGGGGGACTTATGCAATGTCTGCATACTTGCGGACGCACACGATGAGCAGCGAAAGCAATCATCGTGTGTGTATTTCCACCCCTTTTTCTAGTCGAATCTAACGCAAAAGAGAATACCAAATATGGTCATCGAGGCGATGATGGGATTTTGGTATCCTGTCGCTTCGATGAAGTAATTTAATCTCGGCTCGGATTCCGTGAGGGCTGCTCGCGCCATCACGTTAATTTACATCCCTCTTGGGCCGACCCAAGGGAACAGTTAATTCGTATTTTCCACAGTCTGAAATTGTGGTTGATAGGAACCAGTCGAGTAATTCAATAGTGTCCATTTGAACAGAGTGCCAAGAACGTATTAGCTTTTACATTGTTTGTGAGAACGTTTAAATTAATTTTATCTGAACAGTACACCAAAAGCGTATTAGCCTTCACATTTATTTGTTAAAGCGTTTAAGTTAATTTAATCTGAACAGTGCACCAAAAATGAATTTGCCTTTACATAGTTTGCTTGAACGTTAATTCAGTTTTACCTGAACAGTACACCAAAAGTGAATTAGCCTTTACATTGTTAGTTTGAATGTTTAATTTAATTTTACCTGAACAGTGCACCAAAAGTGAATTAGCCTTTACATTGTAGTTTGAATGTTTAATTTAATTTTATCTGAGCAGTGCACCAAAAAATGAATTAACCTTTACATTGTTAGTTTAAACGTTTAATTTAATGTTACCTGAACAGATGATAAATAAAAATAAGACAATATAGGAAGCAGTCAGTGTTTTAATTCGAAGACCCAGAGGACCAGAGAAGACGTTGGACAACCGTGGTGAACCCGTGCACCTGTGGCACCCGGCACTTCTGCCGTACCACGTAATCACCACAGTCTCCACCCCTGGATAGCTACTTTGGCATCCGCCAAGTAGTGAACCAATGCATGCAGCAATATCCTGAGAAAAGTTGGCATGTCCGAAAAAAATGAATTATTATTGCAAATTTAACAAGCCTCGGATATGGAACGGATACACGACGACGATCACGGAAACGAAAATGGCTAAACGATTTAAGAATTTTTTCATGGACGTCCGCTTACTATACAGAGCTCGAGCTACGCAGCAGCTAACCGATGCCTGACATAACAGCATTACAAGAAATAAGATGGACGGGGAGTGGTGTTATTCAAAGAAACGAGTATGACATTCATTACAGCTGTCATGCAAAACACCATGTGCTCGGGGTAGGCTTTCTAGTCAGCCAAAAACTGAAGCCTGCCATCATCGGCTTCAATGCAATAAACAAAAGGCTATGGACTCTTCCCATGCGAGGCAAGTTTAAAAACATAAGAACGAAAAAGAAAATTTCTACGAGAACGTCGAACGGTACCTCAATGCCTGCCCAAGAAACGATGTGAAAATCGTTCTTGGTGATTTGAATGCCAAAATAGGTCGGGAGCCGGTTTTCAGGAACTACACAGGTTCCCATAGTTTGCATGAGAACATTAATGACAATGGACTACGACTCATTGAACTGGAAGCATCAAAGAACTTGGTCGTCGCGAGTACCAGGTTTCCGCGTAAAGATATCCACAAATCCACCTGGGTATAACCTGATGGAGCCACTCGCAACCAAATTGACCACGTGTTGATAGATCGCCGCTACTCCTCAAGCCTGATGACGGTACGAACGTACCGAAGTGCCAACGTCGACTCGATCACTATTTTGTTGGTACAGTTTTCCGAGCGCGGATTGCCTTACGGAGACGTACTGCATCCGCGGATCGGGTTCGAATCAACACGGCTACCTTATGCAATGTGAATACCAGTAACACCTTTGGTCTTGCGTTAAGACTCGCCCTCGAAGACCTCGACGGAGGGAGAATAAGTCCTGGGGCCAGAATGCCGGTCGTAGAAGATAAATATACACGCCTTAAGAATACTGTCATTAGTACTGCCAACTCCATCTTAGGCAGTAGTCGTAGAGATCGGAGCGACTGGTCTGATGATGAGTGCAAACTATCGACTGAACGTAAGAATGCTGCATACCGGGCAATGCAGGAGTCTCATAGGACGCGGGTGCGCGAAGAGAAATACAAAGAGCTCAGAAGATCTGAAAAAACACTTCACAGACAAAAGAAAAGTGCCTGGGAAAAAAAACTTGTCTGTGAAATAGAGAAAAGTAGAGGGCGATGTGCGCACCAGGCGTCGAAGTACTACCAAATAATCCGCAGAATGACGCGGAGGCTAATAACCTTGCCCAGAAAAACAAATTATTATGGAAAATTTAACAAGCCTCATACTTGTTAAATAAAGCCAAGACCGGATCCCGGTTGTAGTGCCGATGATGATGACGATGATAACGCGGTACACACCACGTTGCACTTACTGCAAGGATAAAGAGGGTAATCTGATCACCGATATTGAAGGCATTCTGGAGCGATGGGAAGTGCACTTCAATGAATTGATAAATGGTCAGCTCACAGAAGGAGGCTCCACCAATGCAAGATCAAGACTAAATGCTGCCGCCACCAGGCACTGAGGAAACATTAAAAGCCATTAGACAGCACAAATCAAATAAAGCCCCTGGAGCTGATGGCATACCAGCTGAGCTGACAAACAAGGAGAGACACCGTTACATCATGCAATTCATGAGAACGTGGTGCACGCATGGGAGTAAGAGGAGATGCAGGAAGATTGGCTTCGTGGTATAATTTGCCCCATACATAAGAAGGGAGATGTCACACTGTGCAGCAACTATAGTGGTATAACATTGTTGAGTACCGCCTATAAGATACTCTCCTCTATCCTACAAGATCGGATAACCCCACACGCTAAAGTCATCATTGGTCAATATCAGTGTGGCTTTATCCCTGGCAAATCAGCGATTGATCAGATATTCACCCTTAGGCAGGCGATGGAAAAATATCTAGAATTTAAGATTCCATTATATCATCTATTTATAGACTTTAAGGCCGCCTACGACAGCATAGCCAGGGTAGAACTATATAATGCCATGAGAGAGTTCGGCATTCCAAGCAAATTGATACGACTTTGTAAGTTGATCATGACCAACGTAAGTAGTCAAGTAAGAATAGCGGGATAGCTATCCAAACCAATAAACATCTTTAATGGACTCCGACAAGGGGACGGTCTGGCCTGCCTCATCTTCCATCTGGCTTTTGAGAAAGCAATCCGTGACTCTGGCGTCACAACTAGAGGGACTATTATCACCAAGTCCAGCCAGATACTTGTCTACGCAGATGACATCGACATCATTGCTAGATTTGACTCGGCTGTACAGGATTCCTTCACCCAAATCGAGCAGGCGGCTGAAAAACTGGCGCTGCACATTAATGAGGGGAGAACTAAGTACATTGTGGCAACTTCTGCCAAAAGAAGACGTAACGTTGGTCACACTATCAGGGTAGTGGAGCACGAATTTGAAGCATTGTAATCCTTGGGTCAGTAGTATAAGCCGATATCAATATGGAAGAAGAAATACGCGAACGGCTGATCAAATCCAACAAAGCCTACAATGGTCTATCAAGACTCCTTAAATCACGAAATTTATCTATAACATCCAAGCTACAAGACCATGGTCTTACCAGTAGTCATGTATGGATCCGAGAACTGGGTGCTCAATAAAATGCACTCCGAACTCTTAGCCGCGTTCGAGAGGAAGGTCTTAAGGAGAATTGTTGGCCCCATATGTGAAGGAGGACGATTCCGGAGACGCTACAACCATGAGTTGAACGCAATCTACCTTGAAGCTAATGTTGTGAGAAAAATCAAGCTCTATAGATCCCGGTGGACGGGACACCTAGCTCGAATGAGCGAAGAGGAGCCTACCCGGAAAGTCTTTTGTGGCAGGATGTATGGAAGGAGACAGGGCGACAGACATTGTCTGCGATGGAGGGATGGCGTAGACCAAAACGCCCAGAGCCTGGGAGTGCCAAACTGTATGACATGTATGTATGTATGTATGACGGCTCGAAATCGGGACCGGTGGAGAGATTTGTTAAATAAGGCCAAGACCAGATCCCGGTTGTAGTGCCGATGGTGATGATGAACTAGGAGATAATTTTCAAAAAACAGGAAAAAATGGCTCCTTTATTTTTTATGTTTTAATGAGTGAAACTAAAAGAAAAAAAATCTTTGAGAGCAGAAAAATACCCTTTTTAAATTTCTTCATTTGTGTAATCTGCCGAGAGTGGCTAAGTTCATCTTACAGTAAGCTCTTATCCTGTTACGGGTAGTTTTTTTTTAACTTATTAGCTCTCTGTGGGATTATACAGCGAAAATTGTTACAATCCAACTTACAAATTACATTATCGACTATATGAGAGAAGTTTAGGAGGCGGTGCTTAAGAGTGTGGATAGTGAAGTTAAAATCAAATGTGGTGCAGTTAATGTTGACATTTCTCAACATCTGCGATATGGGTTCAATGAATCCGTAAATGATGTGGTGGGGCGGAATGTGGAGAGAGCGGGGATTTATTATGTTTCGGAGGTTTGTATTGAGAGGAATTGAATTGAGGAGATGGGAGCAATCGATCGAGCTGGGGACCAACCCATGAATGAACAGAATGTCGGCTATAACTCTCCGCTCTTCGAGAGTTTTTAGGTCGATTAGTACTGGTGGGATCAATGGGTTTTCCCTTCCCAGACGACGGGGAGCGATTCGTACGAAACGACGTTGAATGCATTCGATTTTGCGTATATGGAACTTTTGAAAATGGAACTGGGGGTTCTTTAAAAGCTTACCGAAGAACCACACACTTTCTCAACCCAACACCCTATTCCCAACCTGCAACAAAACCCATGGCAAGATCATCATCTTGCCCCGGCATCAAGCAACATCACCATTTCCTCAGAAACCATTTCGGTTCACATCCTACATGAACCTTTAGAATCTTATTGATTCTTCTTGCCGGCAATCTATGTCCCACTTGTACACAGTAATTTTCCTGTGTACACATGCCCAATCAATCGTTTGCCCAACGACCAAGCCATGGCAAGTAGCTTGCTTGCACAGCTGCAAGACTAAATGCATGATCCGTTGTCGAACCGATAAACAATCATCGCAATGGTCACGTCTCGGCGAATGACAAACAATCACCATTCTCGCGCTTGCCGCCGAAAATCGAATTCTTCTGTATACACAACTTGTAAACAGAGGAATCCCACTCGGTCCACCGGCAGAGATCCCATAAACGAATCTCTACCGTAAACATAGCAATCCCTGTTGGTCTCTAATGAGTTGCAACTTGTTTGATCAGCTGCCCTCGTTAGATTCTTTTCTTTGTACCCAATCGCCGATGCCATTTCGTTTATCCGTCATTCCAGTGTATGGGTAAACAATACGATCTGTACGATCAACCATTGGAATCTTACCAGCGATACCTGAAACTGATTTCCCGTTGGTCGCCAGGCGAAAGGAAAATTTCATTTCCTTCTTACCACGCCAGTGGAAACTCACCCCGCGAGTTAGCCCTGCATCGAGCAGTGCAAGCACGAGTCAGATTTCATCCCCCGTGGGGTATACAACGGAGTGCGGTTGCATAGTATCATTTATTGTCGTTGTCAATATTACCTTCGGTAATTTCTATCAGTGACGTTAGTGTAATCGGTGTCAAAGGAATAAACAATTAATTATATTACCTTCGATAATGTCAAAGTAGTGACTATAGTGTAATCAATATCTGAGGAATAAACAATTAATGACATCATCTATATTACCTTCGGTAATTCCGAATTAGTGAACATATTGTGAACAATACCTTCTGTAAGTTTGAATCTAGCGAATGGGTGATCTGATGAAAAGCCGAAGTGACGCCAAATTGGCTAGGGTAATTTATCATGAACACTAATTACATATTTTGATAAATTCCCCAGCGGTTTCGCTATGATGTGACGGCGTCGTTTGCTTCGACTTGTTGTTGCTACCCGACATGATATGATTTCCGATGGAAATCTCACGGGCTAGCAAAAATGGAGTTGCCGTATGGCAAAAAGGTAGCTGAATTCAATTCTGCATTATCTGCATAGAATAATGAATTCAGCTATGCTCTTTTACAGGTAAAATAGCCGAACAGTGGGATAAGGGATAATGTGACGCACTGTTAGCGGTCGAAATTAGGTAAAGAATTGTGGGCTGGTTCTCATGTAGAATAGAGAAACCCCACACCACAGCCGCGATCCGGCCTTGGCCTTATTTAGCAAGTTTCTCGATCAGTCCCGATTGCGAGCCGATGTTATCCAGTTTGGCACTTCCAGGCTCTGGGCAGACAAGATCTACCGCGCTTTTTCCTTCCCTACATCCGGCCACAAAGCACAAGTTGTCACCATGTACTTCGTCTTTCTCTCATTAATGTGCAGTCCTAGTTTTTGTGCCACCTGCTCGATCTAGGTGAACGAGTTCTGTACAGCCGAATCGGATCTACCGACGATGTCGATGTCATCTGCGTAGGCAAGTATCTGACTGGACTTGGTGACGATAGTCCCTCTAGTGGTAGTTTCAGAGTCACGGATTGCTTTCTTCAACGCCAGGTTTAGGGTCAGACCGTCGCCTTGTCGGAGTTCAATAAAGATGTTTATTTGTTTGGATAGCAATCCCGCTATTTTAACTTGACTAGTTACGTTGGTCATGGTCAACTTACAAAGTCGTGTCAATTTGTTTGGAATGCCGAACTCTCTCAAGGCATTATATAGTTCTACCCTGGCTATGCTGCGGTAGGAGGCCTTAAAGTCTACGAATAGATGATGAAATGGGATCTTAAATTCCTGACATTTTTCCATCGCCTGCCTAAGGGAAAATATCTGATCAATCACTGATTTGCCTGGCATGAAGCGACACTGATATTGACCAATGATGACTTTAGCGTATGAGGCTATTCGATTTCGTAGGATAGAGGAGAGTACCTTATAGGCGGTACTCAGCAATGTTATACTGTGGGGTTTCTCTATATTACATGGAGAACCAACCTACAATTCCTTACCTTAATTCGACCGCTAACAGCGTGTCAACCCAATCCCAATTTATACCGTCGGCTATTTCATCTGCAATAGATAAATCCCTAAAAGAAGACTGGCCGGAAGTCATTAATCTATTCGGTTAATGCACAATTGCATTCAGTGGGTTCTTGCCATACGGCAACACTATTGCATTAACCCATGAGTTTTCCACGCCTAAGGGTGAAATTCTGATCAATCCCTGGTTTTCCTGGGATGAAGCCACGCTGATATTGACCAATGATGACTTGGGGTTATCCCATACTTGTCTTGTAAGATAGAGCGGAGTATCTTATACGCGGTACTCCGCAATGTTATATATAGTTGCTGCACACTGCGATAACTCCCTTCTTATGTATGGGGCATATTATTCTGCGACGCCATTCTCCCGGAATCTCCTCATGCTCCCACACGTTCACCACAATCTCATGAATTCCGTGATGTAACGCTGCCCCTGGTTGTTTGATCAGCTCAGCTGGTATGCCATCAGCTCCAGGGGCTTTATTTGATTTGTGCTGTCTTATGGCTTTTACTCTTTCATCAATGCTTGGCGGCGACAGCATTTGGCCTTGATCTTGCATTGGTGGAGCCTCCTACTCCTCTCTGAACTTACTATTTAACAATTCATTGAAGTGCACTTCCCATCGCTGCAGAATGCCTTCAGGATTGGTGATCGGTGATCAGATTACCCTTTTTATTCTTGCAGTAAGTGCGCTGTGGCGTGTACCACTTCGTACTGCGGATTATTTGGTAGAACATCTGCGCCTGGCGCGGACATCACTCTCTACTTTTCTCTATTTCACAGACTAGATTTTTTCCCAGGCACTTTTCTTTTGTCTGTAAGTCTTGTCTCAGATGCACCATTTTTACGTTCAGTCGCTAGTTTGCACTCATCATCAAACCAGTCGCTCTGATGTTTACGACTACTGCCGAAGATGGAGTTGGCAGTACTAATGACTGTATTCTTAAAGCGTGTCCATTTCTCTTCTACGTCCGGCATTCTGGCCCCAGGAATTACTCTTCCTCCATAGAGGTCTTCGAGCGAAGGGTGAATACACTTACAAAAAAAGGTTTTAGGTTGGCACCTAGCGAAGTTAAACGTGAAGCAGTTTTCACTACACCAAGCCGAGAAGATGTCGAGATCACTTTGCAGCAGTGCAGATTCAACTGGTGACTCGATGATCTTATGAAACTTAACATAGTTTCAGCAGCGTAAAGAGACACGCAGTGATGTTTAATAACAGTGGTATTTCTAACAGATAAACATACAGTACACAAACAATTAGTGAAGAGCAGCATCAAAGGAAGTCGAATAATCAAAGCGTCATAGCCTTATACCATAGCAGAATAACAATCCTAACGTGTAATCTGTACACATAGCTCACATCCCCCATAGGTAAACAGGGCTTTTGTGCTACGATCACGACTTCCGCATAGAACACAGGCCCATCCGCCTGCTCCGACATTCTCTAGCTCGCTCGCTCTTCGCTCCGTCCCACACGAAGTTGATGGTAACAAAGCTACTGATGAGGGCCTGTGGCGGGTTAAAGTTGTGTGCCGGTGTACGACAGAGGTTCACTTACTCCCCAAAACTTGTTGTTCGTTGTCACTCACCGATTGCTCCGCCGCAGCAAACTGTTCACCAAAAAATCAAAAAAAACTCGGCAACACACCGCCCGCAAGAAGTAAAGTAAATGAAACGCACTCTTTGTATGTTGTAACAAAATGTTCTTTTATTTAGGATTTTCTAGTCAGTGTACACTGTAATTTAGTTTTACTCATATAAACAACAGTTTAATATACAAAACTTATTTCAAACAGTGTTGTTGGAAATGGTTCGATTTTGGAACTCGAAACTTATTGCAAACACTGTTGTTGAAAATGGTTACATTTTGAAACTAGAAACTTATTTCACAATTTTTCGACCGCGGAGGGAAAACTGGGGAGGAAAGGCGACGCCTAGATGGTATGGTACGCATCCCCGCAGCGCTACGGGGAGCGGAGGTGGAGAACCGACCGGGTCGGTCGGTGGATAGAAAACAACTCCATGAGGATTGAATTCCGACTTGCATTCAATCCTCAATTCGAGGTGAGCTAAAAAGAAGAGAGAGAACATTTCTCTTTATGGTGTGGTAAAAAGGAATGAAATCTTTCCTTTCTTCCAGTAACCAATGGAAGGCGATCTCTGGTACGCAGTGGTGTGTGTGTGTGTGATCGTGTAGATCATATTGTTTAACTCATGCGCGAAGGTCATGGGAAACGAAGCTGAAAAATTGGAAGGACAAAGGCATCGTGTGTAATGAGGTTCAGCTAAATAAATAAGCTGCAACTCATTAGGTGCTAATGCATTTGGGATACTTCAAGTTTATCGTATCGTTAGAATGCCTGCGGAAGAACCGAATTCTTTTGTTTCCGCACGTGATGCATGCTGGGGAATTCGGTTTAAGCGGCTATGCTTGGCCTATAAAGAATTCTTTTCAGAAATTTTGAATGTGCATTGAATGCATGAAATGTAAGAATTCTTTTACAGGAACCTTTAGGTTATGCATTAGATAACCTTGATGCATGTAGAATGCCCTTGTGGGTGGAATGTTTGTATGGGCTAATGCAATTGCCAGTGTTAAGGTCGCTATGAAAATGGAAGGACGATGTAAAACTTGACATTGAGGACATCGGACCAGATGGCGAAACGTGGAGGAAAAGTGCGGAAAACATAGAAAGGTAGTACAGTCAAGCTGTCGAGGTCATGGGCTTTCGGATTCCTTCTGACCAATAAATGGTAAAAAGTAGTAAACTTGCTTGTTGTAAGGGTATTGGGCCAATCCAATCTGTTCCACTTCATAAGAGTGTCGATAATTCTTTAAGAATTTCGTTGTTGCTTTTGATTGTCGATACCAAATGTTTTCATAATAGAAGTCTGGATTTCAAATACACTAATGCGTGGCTTGGCAATATTGAATTTAACTAGATCACATGTCACGTCGGAAGCTGTAATGTCTAATATTAATTGGCAATATTGCTGTTAAGGTGAATATAATTTTTCAAGCAGCTACTTGAATATCGTCAATCTCAGTTAAATGGCTTTCCTGGTATGCACAATATAAGTTTTACAACCTTTTTTCAATCAATCGCAACTGATGGAGTGGTAAGTAAGCAATTACATTAAAACAGCCTTCGCAGAAACCACCTATGAATTACAAGCTATTTATTTAATTAAAACTAGTGTACAATATGCTATTAAAAGTATGTCCAAGGTAAGCCTACAACCTTGAACACAACAAGACAAGACAAACTTTAAATATCGGTCTCAAAGTTTATGACTGTGAATGTTTATGTCAATAAACATCCGCTCGCGAGCTATGCATTTTCAGTCATTTCTATTTGAAACTACACACTAACCAAGCCCTAGAATAACTCATAAACGACATAAATGTATCTATAAAGTGCTGTTAATAGAACCGCATTTATAAAATACATTTCCAGATACCAATGGAACAGAACAAGACTATAAAACTAAGCACAAACTAGTGCTCGTATTATTACATTTATTTCCAGGTGGTTTCGCGAGTATTATTCAGTACATACATAGATCTAGGCGAAAACGTGGTTGAATGTTGTCTACAACCTTGAACTTGGTGCGATGTCTAGCCACTGTCGCACATGCGTAGGCAATTTGGGATACTCACCCTTGTAGCTATGTGACTGGAATATTGGCAACGGGCACTGTTTCTTGATTCAATAAATGTCTTCCAGATGAGAGCTGTGTCAGTAACAGCTATCGATCTTGAATAGTTTCATGAGCTGGTGACCTTGCACTCTAATATGTCAAATCTGTCACAAATTCAACAGCCTTCACAATTCAATTATATGCATAATTATAAACTGAGCTAAGGCTGAATACATTTTTGGAATCTCGTCCATTGGCGTAGTTGCTCCTTCTTAGCACACCGATTTAACGTGTTAACAACAGTTTCGTAGCATTCGGTAATAAAAAAAAAAAAACCCTATTACCACCTTTAACTCAAAATGTAAGCTGCTGGCTAACTTACCCCATGAGTTGGGGCTGCTCTTCCAGTTGGCCTTGGGCCTCACCTGGCAATATATCATATTAATTTCGTTTAGTGTTACATGCGACAATATAATTTGACCAGGCTCGAGTTAAACCACAAACACAAAACCGATCCTTAATTAAAAAGGCTCTTTGAGAATTTACATTACTTTATTTGAATACGATTGTTTTTGTATAAGATGTATGTGGAGAGACGGAGGGTAGGAGTATAAGTTAAAACGCCTTATATGTGGACATTTTGTTCGTGTTCCTTTTTAAAATTTACCATGTTCCTGGAGCTGGTGCAACATTCACAGACGCAGCAGATTGAATATGTCCTGGCAAAGGAGCAGTGTGCACAGCACCACGATTCTTAGCAACATAAGTAGCACCAAGCACTGGGAGGGCAGCTGCATGAGCTACATGAGCTGCATGGGGAGCAACAGCCACAGCGGCTGGGATGTGTGCAGCGAGACTGTGTAGTGCAGGTGCGGCAGCAATGATTGGTCCAGCATGCAGTGCGGGACTGGCAGCAATGTTAATAGCAGCTGGGATACCATGTCCCCAAAGTGGTGCACCATGAGCAGCAATGGCAGCATCATGACCACCCCAACTTAAAGCTGGGAGACCAGCAATCAAGGAAGATTGGACTCCCATAGCGAGGGCCAAAACGAAGGTTGCGGTGGCGAAGAACTGAAATTAAATTATGACTATAAGTGTTTTAATTCGTGCAAGGATTAAAACCCATTACCTTCATGGTGTTTTTGATTAAAGGATTTGGATAACTGTTTAAGAAACAAAGTGAACCAATTGACTGACTTAACACTGCAAATCGATGCAGCATTTATACCCAATCTCAATACAGGTAATTGTAACAGTTACTTGTGGTATTTTGGTACCTAAACTTTCGCATTGTGCTGTACAATCAATTCAGATGGGAAGGGTCGTTAGCTGATGTAAGAGTATGCATTTCTGTGATCACTACTATCGGCAACAATTTCAATGACCATTTTAATGGTTCTTAAACATATTCTATGTTGGTTGATAAGTCGTTTTAAAAGTGCTTGGAACTCTTTAATGGAATTGGTTGCTTTAATTGTGTTTACCATGACTTTCTAGTGGTCCGTCTGGTTCCATGAAACTACTTGAATTTTATACTGAGTTTTGCATTAAGTCCATAGCAGACTGGTTTGTCTTTTTATTGCTACAACATTGTTTTTACAAGGTTAAAGTTAAATAAAATATGTGTACAAGAAACTTGACTACAATTATTGATTTACGCCAACAGTGAACGAATGTCTACATGGACTGTGTAGAACTTTTTTCCTATATTTGATTCTTAATTTTAGAATGGTGTAGATTAAAATACTATTTAGTTTTCAATATTTCATCATGATTCCTTCTAATAGAATGACTCCAATAATGATTCGTAACACAATGAGAAATGGTTTAGAGGGCAATCGGATTACACCAAGTTCATTCATCATAGCCCGCCGTTTTTTGATATGACCTCTATAAGACTGTTTGGAATAGAATCATAGAGTTTTTTTTAAATAGTCTAGGGAAATTTGGTCCCAGGAATCATGAATAGTTTCCTACATTGATAATGAATATGCCCGCCGTTTTTTGATATGACCTCTATAAGACTGTTTGGAATAGAATCATAGTTTTTTTTAAATAGTCTAGGGAAATTTGGTCCCAGGAATCATGAATAGTTTCGATTAAGCTGTCCTTGTCTTTAAATTGTCTGCCGCCTTCATGACCAAACGTTTTCGATTGGGCGGGCATGGCAAAAATTCCGCGTGTTCTGATTGAATCCAACTTCCAACAACCCTGGAAGTGTGGATAGGAGCATTTCCTTGTTGGAAAATCCAAGACAGGGGTGCGAAAATGTTTTTAATTTTTGGAAATGACCGTTCCAGCAAACAATTGTAGTTGTTTCTGTTCATTGTTGTGGACAAAAACTCCAACTCGATTGTGCCATAGTTGGTAATAGCTTGTGGCGAGGTTTAGTCAGTGCGTCGACACGGACGCGGGATTCACTAACTCCCACTACTTCACAACAGCTGGTCCTTTGGAATCACATGCAATTCTGCGACGACGTCCGAAGCGGAAAAAGGAATTTGGTTTTTTTTTTGCATTTAGTTCAGCTATTTTCTTATTTCCAGTCCCACAGTTCTTTGTTGTTAAACAAGGAGTAAAATTTATTACAAGGGAATAAAACTTTCCGCCCACAGTTCAGTCTGCGGAGCAGGCCTTAAATTGCTGTTCGTTATTCACTTATTTCTAGTTACAGGGGAATAAAACTTTCTGCGCACGGTTCACTCTGCGGAGCAGGCCTTAAATTGTTTACTGTTCGTAATTCACCTATTTCTAGCTACAAGGGAATATAACTTTCCGCGCACAACCTTTTAATTAAAAACAAAACGTATCGACTCAAGAAAATGGAGCTTTCCGCGCACAATTCTTTTTATAGAAAAATTGTATTGACTCGACTTCGTGAACTCGTGTACGTCGTTGCTGGTGGTCAAAATCTGACTCCTCGATGCAACTCACATCCATCAGATTCAATGGCCGTGAATTGCAACGATAGAGGAGGAGCAAAACGGATGCACTTGACTGTAGCAAATGGTGATCGCGCAAAAAGGGTATATGTGAGAATTTCCATTGCTGTGTAGGGCAGGTTCGATGCCCTGCGTTGAAGACGATGATCGGCGGACACCTGATCAAACAAATGCACGATCATCATGGGCTGCGGCGATGTACCCATACATCGTTCATGATGTATGTCGGGGAACGAAATAGATCTTTGTTTCAAAGTAATCAAAACGCTATTTCACTGGTCAAATGGTGGCACGCATAATGTACATGATGTGTCGGGGAAATACCGACGTAGGCAACATTTACTGGTGTCAACAGCTCGACCAGAGATTGGGAATCTGAGGGGCTCTGAACCAGAATGGGGGAAATTGGTCCTGGGCGTTAAGTCCACAGAAAACTCGACGACGGTGGCTATGGATTGTTTGTTCAGGTTGGATGATGGGACTTCGTGGGACATGAACGTGAGTAAATAAACGATCACGTTCTTGCTCAATTCATATGCATGGCTGGGTAATGGTTAGGGAATTGGTCGCACTAAAGCGGACCAGGGTAGGATAAGATATACGATTATGTAGGTATATCGATTGGAGCTGTGTCCGCAATACACTGGCGTTTGTTTATCGGTAATTGAAGACAAGCTGAGCCGATCGGAGATGGACTGGTTCATGGAGCATGAACCAGGAAAGTTCAGAATGTATGTATGCCGTCAAGTAGGTTTCCTTTCAGGTATGCAAAATGCTGCTGGGAACTTACGCTGCCCAAAATTACAGGTAAGTACCATGGCTTTGTATGGGAAGAGAAAGGTAGTTAATTTAAAGAGGATGAGTGGTTCTTTGGGAATGCCTTAAGGAACCCCCACAAGCACCCCACACCATGACTCTGCTGAGAGCAAATGCGGCACCGATCTTGCAGATACTCTTTTCATACCCAATTTATCATGCAAAAGTGAAAATTGACACATACCTAGTGAGGAATGGTGCTTACTAAGAGCAAATCATTAGCAATGCTACGAGGGCCACCGTAAGGATTCATTGACCTAGCCTCGTATATATATATATATATATATATATATATATATATATATATATATATATATATATATATACATATATATATATATATATACTATTTGATTCGCAACAGTTAGCTTCCTTCGCCAATCTCATCCCTCCTTGGGCTGACGGAAGTCTTTGATTATTTTTTTTTTTTTGCAGAACTCTCTGATTTATATTGCAGGGTGCGAGGGTACGTAATGTCCGAAAAATGTGGCCATCATTAACGAGGCAAACAGGGGCAAAGGTTTCCCTGTTTGTTTAAACACTTTTTTTCTAATATCTCAGTGCTTCTTAAATTTTAGTAATTTTGTCTCAAACTATAAAACTTCTAAACGAAACTCTTGAATCCAGTTAATAATTTCAGAATGCAATGGATCTACACTCACTCTTATATTTTGTTCCTACACATAGCATTTAATTCGATTGCTTTCGTACTTTCACAATTTGTTCTCATTTAATAATTTGTTCTCATAATAAAATAGTTACTTTTTAAATTCTGTCCGTCTCACCAACTAGAGAAACATGTATAAATCTAAATAATTATAAGCCCTAACCGCGTTCCCTATAAGTCCTTTATTTTTTCCACTCTTCTGGGTAATCTGTCAGCCATAAGTCACACTGAAAACCCACTACAGTCATGTTTAGCCTCCAATGACGTGAGGTTATGGTCTTTAATAAGTAATAATACCTAAGACAAATACTAGGGTTTACACCAGGCAATTACTTCATATAAAGTAACTTGCCACCCGGAGAAAACTTGTAACTTATAATATATGATGAGTGTAAAAGATCTTACGTATTTTTAGTAGATACCTTTGATCATCCCACAGTACGACACACAAATATGATAATATTGTATATCGTTTGAAAGATTAGAGTATTAGCTTCAATTGGAGTGCCATTAATAAGTTTCCCTTCGACTTCGAGTCAGAAAACTTCATTCATAATGAACAAGCAAACGTTTCATTTTCGCCATATTATATTATAAAAGTTCCTAAAAAGAATAAAGCTTGGTGATTCCGTAAGAATTGGTGAGGTATATTTGGACCGTCAACCGAAGATACGTATAGATGGACATCCCTCTGGAAGGCTTACCGATGTTGACAACTATGTTTACCGAGGTTTGAGTGAAAACAATTTACGAATTTTGACGGAACAGATTGTGAGAGCACTTACCTACACAAAATGGATTATATTTGACTTAAACAAGACGCGATTTTTCAGTCATCCTATATGTAGCCCTGTGAGTAGGGTGCTAGAATATACTCGTTAGGTCGGTTTGTCGTAAAAGGCGACTAAAGGCCCGAGTGATAGGTGTGGTATCTACGAACTGATGCCCGTTGAAATACCACACCATCAAGCTAAAGGTTCCGTGAAATGATCGGGAGAAATCCCTGTCTATCTTTCGAAGCTTGCCTGATGGACCGGTTCGGGAAAAGCTCGGCTTGAGTGGTAGTCGGTCCCAAGGGAGATACCACCCCGTCACGCTGTACATTCCGGGATATCGTCTGCAGAAATTGTCGACTATGTTTTGGATGTACGGCTGATGGCCCGGACTGACACAGAGATAAGTCACGATGGTGCCTTCTGAGATAAATAACCCCGAAGGTAAACTAGTTTCCCATTCGAATCTCCGGGGGGACTCTGTCACGGAAACAGCATTCAAATATTCTGATAAATAACCGAACTTTAAGAAATTGGTCATCGCGTAATTGGGTTCGTTCTGGAGGCTCAATAACAAGAGATGTGCTTTGGAAACTCCGACATTAACACATGCGCAGAGACGGTCACATAGATTATTCTTCTCGGGATGGAGATCAACATTTCGCATTCCATCAAACGAAATTCATCTGATAAGCTTTGGTTTAATAGAAAATGCGAGCGGATTACAGCGACAAAAAATAGAGCTTTTAAGAAATAGCTCCCCAATCCCACAAATGTTAACAGAACGAATGTTGTTACAATCACAAACGCGTGCAATCAGGCAATTTATACCCCGAAGAAAGCTTACAACAACAAAGTGATCAATTAACTCCTTGAGTGCCGAACTGGTTTGCGTCTCCTCTGGTCAATGGCAAGGGCTGTCAGCGGTAACTTCGCCTCCGTTAGTGACTGCCAGCGTGACGTTGGTCACAAATTCAAAAGATAAGCCAATGTGTTCACGAATTTATTTTCCGCGAATTCAAACCTCGATGCTGGTCTTTTGGCACCACCTGTGGTCGGGCCGTTACGGTCTTCGATACGGGATGTGAGGATCCGCCCGCGTACTATTCAACGCATTCTACGTGAACTGGACTGTAGGAAAGCAACCGTCCCGGACGGAATACCAGCAATAGTCCTTAAGAATTGTGCTCCAGAACTATCGCCGGTTCTTGCCAAGCTCTTTTACTTATCTTATGCACACAGGATATTTCCTACCTGTTGGAAAACCGCTCAAGTTCGGCCAATCCCAAACAGGGGGAAAACGTGTTTCCCATAAAATTACCGACCAATAACATTACCTTCTATGTTATTTAAGGTGATGGAAAAGGTCATTAATGCCGAGTTGATTAAGTATTTGGAGTGCAACGGAGTTCTAAATGATCGTCAATACGGATTTTGTGACAGGCGGTCCACAGGACACCTTTTAACTCTTATAATCGATATATGGACATCTGAGATTGAAGGGCGTGGTGAGTCAGGAGCGGTCGCAGCTTTTGACCGCGTCTGGTTCGGGGCATTGCTAAGCACACTTCATTCATACGGACCTTCTCAGCAGCTTTCTGGCTGGACGAAGAGCTTCCTCGAAAATCGATCGATCCAGGTTGTTGTTAACGGCGAGTGTTCGGATCTGTATTCTGTTAATTCTTATATGCATCAAGGTTCTGTTTTGGCTCCAAGCTTGTTTTTACTTCACATAAATGATTTGTTAGAGTCAACGGATAACAAAGTATTCAGTTTTCCGGATGATAGTACGACTGTTTCTCTTTTTCGAATGACCGCCCGATCAGTGCATCAACGTCGCACCAGGTGAGGTGTAGCCAGATCGACTCTCTGAACCGGGATCTGGATATGGTCGCAGTGGGGAAACGTTAATTTCATTGACTTCAATGCAACGAAGACACAGTATACAACATTCACAAAGAAAAGTCAATCATCGGTTCCACAGCTGACGATGAATCGCCAGGACCTCGAATGTACTGAAAGTTTGAAATTGCTCGGTGTCACGGTGTGTGGGAATGGATCGTGGCATAAATAGGTCTCGACCATCGCCGGGTAAGTCTCTGGAAAACGAAGTTATCTTTTTAGAGCCAAGAAATATTTTACTCCGGCTCAAGTTCTTCCCCTGTATAAAACGCAAATTAGACCCGCGCTCGAACATTGCTCTCATGTTAAAAGCTCTGTTCGTAAGCATACCCTCGCCGTACTTGAGAGCATACAGAAGGCTGCGATCCGCCTGATTGGGGACACGGCGTTGACGTCGGAACCACAATCGCTGTCACATCGAAGGCGCCTGGCTGACCTTTGTCTCTTTTACATATATTATCATGAGTACTGTACTTCGGAGATTCGTGGTATGTTTCAGTGGAATTCAGTTTATATGCGCTCCACGGGACAGTGCGACGGATCGCACCACTCGTTTGTTAGGGTTCCTTAACCTTACGCAAGAACCACCCACAATTCCATCCCAACTTCGCCCGCATACCTGCAAACATTTTCTTCTTGAAGCACATTTAATGCGCCTAGTGCATTACCTAGAAATTCCTGAAAAGAATTCTTTCATCATTCACGCATTCAATGCATTATTCCAAAACCCTGAAAGGATTCCTTAAAGTACACATGCATCATGTATTAAAAAAACTATTCGGCGCCCTCGTTTTCCAGGCAAATCCCAGCCTCACATGAGCACAACAATTTTCCTACACGCACATTGGTTGGCGACCCTTTTATCCAACAACAAAGCAACGCCGAGCAGCTCGTTTACTCAGCTGCATTATAGCAGACTCATGATCTGTTTGTCCAAGTGACAAACAATCACCAACTAGGCGCTTAACCGCCAAATTCGAATTCTACAGCATAAGCAATTGCAAATAAAGAATCCGATTCTGTCCGCCGGCAAAGATACGATATACAATTCCCATTATGTAAAGTATCGAAATCCACTAGCACCCAATGTTGCTCTAATGAGGCACAGAGTATTTACTCAGCTGAACCCTCATTACCAAGCATGACCTTGGTACATTTCCTCTTTGTTCTTGGTCTCCGGTGCAATTTCGTTTATCCTTTGTTTCAATGCATCGGTAAACAGTGCGATCTACACGATCACCCACACACACAACCAGTATCTAGCCAGCAAGATCCTCTTCCCGGCTTCTCACCTTAGAAAGAAATTTCCTCTCTCCTCCAATAAAATACTCACCTCGAACTGAGGGTTGAATCAAAAGTCAGAATTCAACCCTCGGAGAGGCTTTTTCCAACCACGAGACGAGCCGGTCGAGTCGTCTGGTTATCCCCTGTAGGGTGTGCTCGGAGTGCACAGCCTGGAGTTGTAATCTTCCATCCCCCAGTAGGGTGCGAATGACAAAGAGTTTCCTTACGTGTTAAATCCGTAATTAAAAATGAAAAGTGTATTCGGTGTCAGTGAATAGTAACTTTAAAATGGCTTGACAAATTTCAATATGAATCATTTAAAAAGGTCCGTTTGTTGGGTAAAGTAACTTTAATAACATTATACACGAACATTCCGCTTAAAGTTATTTGACCTTGTATTAAACACGTTCAGAAATACCATTGCCCGTGCATCATTAATCTTTGTTTGATTGGAATGGATTTAATAAAAAGAACATCATCATCATCATCATTAACGGCACTACAACCGGGAACCGGTCTTGGCCTTATTTAGCAAGTCTTGAGGCTTGTTAAATTTTCCATGATAATTTGTTTTTCCGGGCAAGTTCAATAGTCTTGCGCCAGAGGCTCCCCGATGGGGAAACGAACCCCGGTCTCCCGCGTGACAGGCGGGGATGCTAACCACTATACCATCGAGGAGCCAATAAAAAGAATATTTAGTACAAATAGCAAAACAGTTTGTTTTATTTTCTCTTTTCCTTTGGTGAACAATTTCGGCGGAACCTTTAGTGGTGACGGGGATAGGAGTGAACCAGTGACCGTGCGACACACCTACTCGTACCGCCACACGTTCATCCCCCGATAGCGCGAGCAACTCTGCGAAAGAAGTCGTTCCGTCACAGAGCGGGAAGCCTGTGGTATTTCCTCCCAGCGGAAGTGTTTGCAGAGCGTTACAACTTGCGACGGTTATTTGGTGGCATCTCGGGGCGCCGACGCGGCGCTTTAGGTTCTCCTCTCCCGCGAGAAGTACAAGGTGGCGCAAAATTAATCACCCTTTCGGAAGGTGTTATAACGTTTGCAAACGGCGTCATACGTCAATCAGTCAATTAATCATGAACTAGACAGCTGCCATTGCTCCATTGCTTGTCTGTTTGTATACTGAAGCTGTCTAGTTCATGATTGATTGACTGATTGACGTATGACGCCAGTTGAAAAAATTATAACATCTTCCGATAGGGTGATTAATTTTGAGCCACCCTATATATATATAATTACAACAAAAAACAAAAAAAAAAATATATATATATATATATATATATATATATATATATATATATATATAACAAACGAAAAATATACGATGTTAACTAAAATTATTCATATGGTAGATAGTCACCTGTCGGAATGTGAATATTTTGACTTATTTCAATACGAATAGCCTTGATATACCAGTGGGAATTATTTTGAAGAAGAGTTTAGCCGACGATTTTTTAAAATAGATAAACCTGTGAAGCAAGAGTTTGTATCAAATTTTATTTCAAAAAAAATATATGTTCTTGTTCTGATGTATCGAAGATAATGCAAACGTGATACGACGAAGAATTTTCATCAGGATCACAACTTCTTAATTGGTACAAATTATTTGATGAGCGTCGTGAAACAATCAGAGATGAACCTCGTACACGAAAGCCATCAACATTGACTACTGATAAAACCATTAATACTTTACTAATGCCTTGATCGTGAGGACTGAGTTCTTTACACGGTTCGAATACGTGCTTGCATCGACCGTGTCTTCCATAAATTGAGGAAGATTCTTGAGCTATGTCAGTTCCGCCATTGATAATGCTCGGTCTCCCAAAGCATGCCTCTACTCCTTTCATCTCCTCCTTTGGATCGACAGGTATGAATAAAACACTTCTCACCCCCTCTCTTGGTGTCTGTAAACGTGTCAAATTCTGCACGTAGATGATATAGGACGGAGTGTCAGCATCCTCCTCCAGCCGTCATCATCGCCAGTGGCAAAGTCTTTATAAACTTTGGAAAATCCGTATCATCGCTTGGCCCAACTACTGGATGTGGCACTTCTTTCCAGTTTCGCCATGGTGAAGCTCTTCTCTACCGGTCTCGTTCTCTATCTCGGAGTCCGAGTCTGCCTTCAATAGTTCAATCTCTGCTTACGCCCGCCTTTCCCTACCCACAATCATTTCAATCTTTCGACTGGCGGCCATCATTGCTGTTTCGCCGTCCGCCCCTCTTCTCGAAGGTCGGACTGTGGGATGTATTTTGTACTATATTTTTCTCTGTTACATGCAAAACGTACTACCACAACTTAGTATTATGTCATTTCGGAGCCGAAGAACTAGGATCACACCACTCCTTATCATTTTGTTTTGATTCTGGATCATGTTGGTGGACTCAAGCGATCCAGAGTTATGATGTGACAGAGACGCACATCCAGCAAGTTAACGTTACAACTTCCCTTGGGTCCGTGATGGATTAATTGTAGACTTTTCCTCTCTAAAATTGTTTGCTATTTAAAAAGCTGTAATTTACATAATCCCAATATAAGAAATCATTGTTTATAAAGTTATTCTCCAGAACATTCATTTCTGAACGTTTTAAGGCGAAAACGTTAATTCTAACCAATACGCTGAGTGATTGTATACTAATTGTACTTCTGAATAAATATTTTTCAATAACCTTGTAAATATGATTCCTTCAAAACTCATAAAACCTGTATTTACAGCTTTCCGATAAATTAGGAAGGTGTTGAATTTAAATGTAATTCACAACTCAAATTTTTTCAGGTTCACTGTCATCATAATACTAGCCACCAACAAATTATTCTTGAATTTATTTACTACTGGAACGATAATAGGCCCGATCGAATCAAAAATCAAACACTAATCTATTGTTTACATGATCGCTGAAACCTTTGACAGTTACACGTCCTTTTGGTTTTGTTGTACTTGACAGTACATCATGGTAGATGAGACAGCGCGCATTCATTATGTAAATTATCAACAAACACGTCTGTGAATTTTTAATTATTTTGAATTTTATTATTATAGATGAATAATTGAGATATTTTCCGGACTCTGACCTTTTTGTATTCGAGACGTTTAGATTCCCGCACGTCTGTTGGCGCAGACTTTGCCAGCGGAGACTTACAATACATTCGCACTGAGATTCACTAACTTACCAAATTTGAATCCGGTTCTACGAAAATTTATTTATGGGCGTTTGGGAAGTTGCTGTATTTTTTGATTTGTCGCTTTGAATTTAGTCATAATGCTTCTTGCCTGTTGCATTCTAAGTTCACCTGTTCCTTATATTTATTTACTATATGCCGTTGTTTTAAAAATAAAGGTGAGCAGTTAAAATAATGTATGCAATTTAAATTGATTTGCCTCTGTCTATGGGGGAATAATAAATCATTTTTAATTATTTGGTAAATGTATCTCTCTAACTTTATGAAAAAATGCGATGAACTTAACTACGTTTACATTACTTTCTACGCAGTCGCCAACATTTTTTAATTTATTCCATTCGAGTCGTTGAATTTCTGGTAGGAATCGTTATTGCATTTTATTATTACTTAAGTTCTGTGGGACATATAGAAAACCAATGAAAACAAAAATTAAATGTGGGGTGGGTGTGGGAGACATTCACCCCTTAAATTCAAAATTTTCCTGAATTATTTTTCATATATTTTCTAAATTTTTAATTCAAAATTCAATTAGGAACATTAATACGAAAGTCGCGATAACAACACAGCGATGCACCATTCAATTCTGCGACAGACTTTACAAACCACAATGCCTCAATTGCTGGAAATGGTACAAGCCACATCAAGTTGAATTATTAGTCGCGCCACAACTATAATGTGTCGAATTGTTTTAAAAGTTCTGGAAGATGACAAAAACAAGAGCTACTGGCATATAAAAGGAATGTTAGTTTTAATAATTGATAAGGTCTGTTCCTCTGTTGTTGTATTCAGTTCAGTTCCTGCTGTGCCATTGCAGTGAAGCTTCGGTTCACGTAAGTCGAGCAAGTTTGAATTCACGTCAAGTTAGTTAAGTAGATATTTGTCGTTTCTTCTTCTTTTCACCCTTTGTTCTTTTTGTTTTCTCTTGCGCTATTTTTTATTTTTTTATTTTACAGATCAAGCATGCGGACGTTTTTTACCAGCCAGCGAGAGACATATAAATATAATCCATAAGCCTCTTCCGCAATGTAGTGTCATGCTTAAAATTGGAGCCACTGTATCTACTACCTTCTCGCATTCGACAGAGTTTAATACCCAGCGTTGTTGTCGATATCTCTCAGGGGAGACGATTCTATAGCGCTAAATCATAGCGTTGAGATGCTATTTTTCTCGACTGGGAGCATCAGTCAAGCACCAAAAGATGATCAAGGATTTCTTCCAACCATTTCCTACTCACACCTGCCCTGTGACTAGGGCGTTAGAATATACTCACAGTTAGGTCGGCTTGTCGTAAGAGGCTAAAGGCCGAGCGGTAGGTGAGGCCCCAAAGCTCTGTCGCTCGGTGAAATACCACCCCATCAAGATATAGGTTCCGTGAAAAGGTCGGTAGAAATCCCTGGCCATCGTTCGGCCCTTGGCTGATGGACCGGTTCGAGAAAAGGTTGGTTAGCTGGTAGTCGGTCCCAAGGTGAGATACCACCCCGTCACGCTGTACATTCCGCCATATCGCCGGGAGACATTTTCGACTATGTTTCGGATGTATGGCTGATGGCCCAGACTGACACGGAGATAAGTCACAATCGTGCCTTCTGAGATAAAGAATCCCGGAGGTAAACTTTTGGCGGATGTTGTCTATTCGGTCGTAAGTGTTCCGCCGAACACTGTCCGGACACAAGGAAGAACACACTGAGCGGAAACAGCACAAATAAAGACTCAGAAGGAATTGTTTTGTTCTAATTTTTGTTTTATTCCTTTCATTGATCTGCTGTTGTAAAAATGTTTCAACTAGTACCACACTTAATTAATTTACGATCCACTTATTACTCTCGTCTTTCTTTTCCTAATCGTGCACTAATAGTTGTTTATTAATATTTTAAAACCGCTGCTATCAATAACCGCGAACGAACATTCAAATTTTTAAATTTGAAATTAACAGCAGTGGCTACGACACACGTTAAACCCGACTTTCTCGTTTACTTTTCTTTTTAACGTCTCGCTGTTACTCCTGACACACGTCTTTCGTATTTCGCACCTCCTCCTTCGGATTCTCAATTTCGACTCCCTGCTTCCTACTGGTACTTCAATGTAGACGCCTCGTCGCGATGACTATCAAAATTAGACTAACTATCTGCCCAAAAATAATATCCCGATTCAGATTTCCGATCTGTATCTGCACAGGAGAAAATTTCCCATTTCATCGGCTAACAGAATTTTCCACAGTATCTGTTAGCACCATAACATCTTCCTTTTCGTCTCACAAGGAGAATTTCCCACAGGATCTGGAAGGAGAAATCTTACCTAATCATCATCATTATCACCATTCGATGCTGGTGGTCGGTATCTCGCTTTTTCCTTTGTTTACGGATCGGATGCCGCACATCTGGCATGCGGCAAAGGCTCGCCTGCATTTCGGATGTGTACACGGATTATGGGATGTAAGCCTTTGTTTGCCTTTCCCATCGTACATCTATCTGGGATAGTGTTTAGAGTTTAAGATTGTTCGCCTGCTAATCAGCGGGGCAACGAATTGATTGTTTGTGCGAGTGTGCCTGGTTTAGACGCTAATTGCATTTAGCTACGAGCGTATGCATCCGTCGTTCGGTCTATTTACCGAAATGGTATTTCCTTGGGAAACCTCGCTTTATTGTTTAGGATGGAAGATTTATGGCCTGTATTCTGGGATTGGTTTTGCATATGAGGAATGGATGCGTTGACTCGATATTGAAAGTTTTTGAACGTTAAGTTCCTTATTTTTTTGATTTCGGGTTCAACATTGTTGCAGCTTCCTATGACCCTTGTTACAGGTATGATTAGGAGCTTTGGGACACGTGTCTGTGGGCACGTGTAATGAATAAGGTAAGTATGTTCTTTGAAGGGTAGGAACCTTACCTGGGTGAAATTGTGCGTTCGTAGAACGCTACAAACTAGTTTCCCATTCGGATCTCCGGCGGTGAGATGGGACTATGTCTGGGGGAACATCATGAAAATATTTTGGGCTGTTTGTTTGGTTGTGTCTTTGATCGATGCCCATTTAGTGTCCACATTATTGGTATCCTCTTCCTCACTTCTCCCATTCTCTAGGATGCTAAATCTATTCGTTAGTTCCTCTTGATATTGATGATCGGAGTCGCAATCTGCTCTTCTATATGATCTTACGTCAAGAATATTCGAGTGGTGTCTTTTGTCTATGAGGAAATGGTCTATTTGGTTCCGCGTTACGCCGTCGGGTGATATCCATGTGGCTTTATGGATTTGCTTGTGCTTGAATATCGTACTTTTCAATACCAGATCTTTTGACGCTACGATCGTAATAATTCGAATTCCATTATCGTTTGAAACGTCGTGTAGGGTTTCTTTACCTACAGTTGATTGAAAGATATCTTCCTTTCCAATTTTCCCATTGAAGTCCCCGAGGAGGGGGAATCGAATGATGAGATCCCATCAAATACTTCCTCTAGGGTCTCGTAGAACGTGACCTTCGTTTCTTCGTCGGTAGATTCTGTTGGGGCGTGTACGTTTATAAATACATAATTGTACCATGGGCCCTGTATTTTTAGCACCGACATTCGGTCATTAATAAATTGCACATCTTTTATGTTACATGGCGCGTACTCTTCTTGCTAAGGTTAGCCGAAAGCCCTACCAGCCAGCGCTATTTAGAATTAAGTTATTGTGTAATTAATTACATCGTCGATAGTATAGTGGTTAGTATACCCGCCTGTCACCCGGGAGACCGGGGTTCGACTCCCCGTCGGGGAGCCGCTGGCGCCAGACTAATGACCTTGCCCAGAAAAAATAAATCATTATGGAAAATTTAACAAACCTCAGGACTTGCTTAATAAGGCCAAGACCAGTTCCCGGTTGTAGTGCCGATGATGATGATGAAATAATAATAATTATAATAAATTCTTGCTTATGATGAAGCCTATTCCGAGGTTATGTGTATCGGTACCTCCACACGCCAGTGTAAACCCGTTGGTTTCGATTACTTGATGTGGGAGCCGGACTTCTAGAAGGGCGACGATGTCCATTTTATATGGTTTCGCGTTTTCTACGACTGTCTGTATCGCGCCTGTTTGAACATTCCACGTGTCGACGCGTATATCCCGCTTTTTCCGTTTTTCTCTACGTATTCCCTTTGACGAGTCGGTGCTTTCTTGATGATTTGTTCCTTTATGGTAGTGTCGGCTCATCACACCTACGCCTACCGAGTTTTTCGTGGGATTGTTTTTTGTGGATTGATTATTCATTTTTGTTCCCACGACTCTTGGGGTTTCAAATAGTCCGCCACATCAGAACTCTCTTTGATATGGCGAGGTCTGCTTAGTGCTCTGAATGGACCCGGTGTCAGAGAGGTGCCGTTACAATACAGCCGTGGCTGCAAACCATCCAATGGGCACGGTGACCCGTAATATCCCGGTTTAGGGGTGGTAGATCTTTGTGTATTACTCCTCGCTAGCCTGTCTGACAAGGGTGGCCCTACTGGAAGCATATGCTTTCGTCTAGGTTTCTACCAAGCGGGGGATCATCTAGCCCAGCGGTTTCCAACTTTCATGCTACCACGCCTCCCCGAAAAAAAAAAATGTCCACGCCTCGCTTACCGTTTATTGTTTTAATAGATTAAATAATATGGACACGTTTTAAATAATAAAAACTTTATTACAAAAAAAAGCTGAAAACTACAATTGTATGTGTGTCCAACAAGCGTTGAACACACGCGTCAGGAACACGATGGGGTCTCCTGACGTTTGATGCTGGAAGATCAGGAACACGATGGTGTCTCCTGGCGTGGTTGTGTTGGGAACACGGTGCTCTCTTGGCGTGCAGCGACGTTGCTTCCGTGGGCTGGAATCAATTGTTAATATTTTGTTGTCTATGGACAAAAGGTTACCTATGAATGCAGAAATAATCCTCATCCAATGGAATAAATTACACGCCGGTTGCTTCCTTGTAATAATAATGACCTTTATTTAAAAGATTGACTAGATTTAATTTGATTCAAAGAAAGAACTCGACTTGGCTGCCCAGAATGTTAACGAAGAACAAGAATGAAAGAATGTGACACACAGTTTGTTGTCAAATGGGTTTCCGGAAATGGGTTTGCAAAATAATATATCTTCTTATATATTATTTTCCACAACATATCGAACATATGCAATTAAATGGGCATCTTTAGCTATAACAGTTGCCTCATCTACTTTTATGGCGAATTTCAAAGTACGCAGCCGACAAACTAATTGATCGCAAATATCTTCAGATACGAGGGTTGCCTTTTATATTTCGGGATTAGAGAACAAAAACAAATATTGATCATCGAAAATCACTTTATTGTTTTTCAAAATATTTCCCATGAAGATCTATATACTTTTGCATGCGTTTGAACCAATTGTCGAAGCACTTTTGCCACTCTGATTGAGGTATCTCCAACACATGCATTCTGAATGCAGCAACCGCTTCTTCAGGTGTCGAAAAACGTTGACCTCTCAGTTTGTTTTTTACGTACGGGAATAAAAAGAAGCCATTCGGTGCCAAGTCAGGACTATACGGCGGATGACCCATCAAATCGATGTTTTGGGTGCTCAAAAATGCAGTTGTCGCAGCCGATGTGTGAGAGCTCGCATTGTCATGGTGAAGAGTGATCCGTCTTCGGCGGTTGGTTTTCCTGATTTCTTGGAAGACTGTGGTGATTCCGCCAGATCCCACGGCTCGCCTTCCTGAAAAAAACCCCCATAACCATAACCCGGGTCTGCACCAGCTTTCGCTAATGCAATTCGCATTAGCATCTTAGATGCTTCACGCATCAAACAGACCCAATTATTATAACCCTAAAATTCCTATAAAGAAAACTTACCTTCATGCATCCCTTCGCATACAATTTTTCATAAGATTTATTTGTTTGCTTATTTGGTATTCTGAACCAATTCGGTACCAGACAAATTCCATAAATATCGCGCCGTCTATTTTCCTAGCCGCGCCATATACCTTTTCATATACATTGCCTGGCAACCTTTTTTGTTTGTCTTACCAACAAACAACCCAAGCAGCTGCATATAATTAGCGCAATAGGCGCTGAAACCAAATTCTCCAGCATTTCCTAATGCAAATAAGAACCCGGTTTCTATTGCAGCCAGAGATGCCATAAACATCCAATTTGCTTTTAGCACCTTTTTCTCCTAACGTCGAAAATAGCGACGAGGCATTGTATAAACATGACCCTCATTAAAGAGCGAACCATTTGGTCGCATTTTCTTTTGTCCTTGCCTGTTTCGCTGCTCCACTGCACGTGTGAATAGCATTGATTTCAACGATCCCACCTATACCACCATGAGAGACTTTACGTTTCCCTGGTGGTAGGTAAAAAACGATATCCTTATTGGAGAGGATATCGTTTGAGTCTCATTCCATCACCAGACCAAGTCGGTCGGGTCTCCACTACGCTACCTTTGCGCTCGGTACGCGTAGATACGATGGGGCACCCTTTTACCATCGAGGGGTGCGTCGGAGTTCGCACCCCCGTGAGTCGTGTGTGTTTTATTTTTCAACTCTATGAAGTTTTAGTTTATTTATCCTTAAGTTCATTCGAAGTGTTCAATAGTTTTTGGAAAACGTATAAATCATACAAAAATGTAAGAGACAAACAATAAACAATTTATAAATTTCATTAACTGTTTGATTTTCAAAATTTAAAAGTAAATTAAATTCAAAACTAGACACATTTCATTGTTAAAGCGTGTTTCCTGTGCTGCTGCCCAATAAAACGTTTTCAAAAAGAAAGGTAATCCCCCAACATTCGTTTCTTTCGGTGAACAGTTTTCCTAGTGCTTGGCGGAACATTTGCGGAACTATTAGTAATTATGATGGAGGAGGAAGTTAATCAGCGCCGTACGCCGGTGCACTTACTTCCTACCCCACAAGACAACTGGCAAACAAATGGTTGTGTACCACTCAGAATTGACTGTTCTGCGTTGTTCTAGTGGTACGGTTGCGACATGTCCAGTTTTTCCGAAAAAACAGGCGACCATTTGCTTGGAAGTGCTTCGTGCGCGAACAACTTTTGTTGGATTTGGCTCATCTTGAAACACCCAGACAGTCGACTGCTGTTTACTTTCGGGCTCATACGCGTAAATCCACGATTCATCACCTGTCACGATGTCATAGGCGTGTTTCGAATCACCGCGACCGTATTTTTTGAGCATTTCTTTCGAACAATTGACACGAGCCTTTTTTTGGGCGATTGACAAATTGTGTGGGATCCAACGCGAACAAATTTTTTTTGACAGTCAAATGTTTATGCAATATTGAATGTATGCTGGTCCAACCAACGCCTAAGGTTGTCTCAATCTCACGATAGGTCACATGACGATCTTCCAATATCAGTTCGCGCACAGCATCAATGGTTTTCGGAACAACAACTGATTTTGGACGACCTTCACGAAATTCATATTGGAGTGAACTACGACCACGATTGAATTCACCATACCATCGATAAACACTGGTCCTTGATGGAACTTCATCGCCAAAAATTGAATTAAGTTCTTCCATGCACTGTTGCTGAGTTAATCCACGCCGAAAGTTGTAAAAAATAATCGCACGAAAATGTTGACGATTTAATTCCACTTTTGGCCCGAGATGAATCTTTTAAGTTACTGTAAACAACACAAATAGCGCTCGTATGTCAAAACGTTCTGAGTGCGTATAACCTCAAAAATGTCCAACTTTACGACAGAGCTGTCAATTGCCGGATTGCAACGCTAGGGTTGCCAAATCCCGAAACATAAGAGGCAACCCTCGTATATCATTGATTCTTCTTCCGACTGTATTATCAGCAAGCGGAATTTGTCGCAACTATTTTGCATATGATTCGCCGACCATTATTAGAACCATATCAATAGCTGCTGGTAAAATTAGATTAGGTTTCATACATTTTGCGATTCGGTAAGAGACATAGTACGAAGCCAATAATGCAATTGGTGTTACAGAAAGTATTTTTTTTGAACGATATAAAAAAAAATAAAGTTTAAAATACACTAATGATTATTTTCAGAAAGAAATCACGTCAAAAACAATTTAAAAAAAAAAACAATATCACACCCTGCCGACACGTTTCAGATGACACTTTAGCTACGAGTGACATTTAAATTTGAGGTTATTGTTTTCATGCAACTAGCGGTGGTTTTGTGCATTACCGAAACAGAGCGTTTGTAAACGCGCCATTTTTAAATTTCTCCGCTCCAGATAATTAGGAATTAAATATATGTAAATGTACTGAATTTTCACGGTTACGTTAAGATATGAAGTTTCATTTATTTGTAGATATTATGGTATAAAAATTAATTTATTAAAAATTGTTTGCGCCTCCCCTGGCAATAGTCCGCGCCTCCCAGGTTGTAAACCGCTAGCCGATAAGTAACAAAAGAATATAGATACGAGTAGCAATAGCGAATATTTCGATATATAATCTTTGTATAAGTATCTATTCCAATAAAGTTGAATTTGAGAAAAAAAGTCGAGTTTCTAATTGCACACCTATTATATGGACGCCTTATTTCCTTACGTTCTTACTGTTCTTTCGCATCCACTGCGAAGACTTCTCATGCGCTTCAGTGCAGTGTTTGTCATTGAACGACACTTAACTTCCTTTCATGAAATTTAATCATAAAATCGCTAAACAAATTGTTGAAGTGAATATAATGCAGCAATTAAGTGAGAAGTGAATCATTGAGCGTTTGCAGAACCTTAAATTAATTTCAAGAGGCTTTGACACATACACGTCTTACATTTGCTTTTTGTATTATGTGGTATAAGCTATTAACTTGGCCCTAATAGCCGTAAACTTGAACGAAGAAGTACTCAAAGGTACCTCTAGCACATTTTACTACCACGGGGAATTTAAGACGTCTTCGACCTTTAAGTCCAGTCTGCAGGTTGACGGCGGATTTGTTGTTGTTGGTGATTTGACTTTCAAGAGATTACGACATGAAAATGTTTTTTCCTTATCAACCTGTGAACTGTAAACATTCGAATAAACAAACATTAAAATTGTTTTTTTTTTTTTTAAATTTTCTTTATTTGGTTACTATTGGTGGTGGATGGAGGTGTTGTGAAGTCTTTAAACAAAATAGAGGTATCCTTATCACTGAGTCCATGGCAGTATAACGTATTCCAATTTCTCAGTTTACCACGTTCCTGGAGCTGGGGCAAGGTTCACTGAAGCAGCTGATTGGATATGTCCTGGAAGTGGAGCAGTGTGAACAGCGCCGCGTGTCTTTGCAACATAAGTAGCGGCATGACCAGGGATAATACCAGCATGTGGAGCCACAGCTACAGCGGCGGAAATGTGAGCAGCAGGAGAAATGATTGGACCACCGGCAATGTCAATAGCAGCAGGTAATCCATGTCCCCATCCCAACAAAGCAGGTCCTTGAGCCAGCAGTGGACCACCAAGTCCAACTCCCCAGGACGACTGAACTCCGGACGCAACAGCCAACACGACTACGGCAGCAATGACGAACTGAAAGACAAGTACATTCAAATTAGCAACCAAAACGGTTTTCTGGATATTATTCCAATACCCCACCTTCATGTTGATGATTAGTTTGTTGGGTTTGCAGTGACTGTTCAGTGAACGATCTAAGTGAATTCTGATTTGGAGTGCAGATCAATTGTATGTTTTATACTTATCCATCGGTTGGTCCCACCCATTTGCAATTCCGTAAATTTTGTGTGGTTCTATGTATTCGCGTGTGTAAAGAAATCTACTTACCGGTGTAACCCATGTAACGTGGACATGATGTAATAACGCCAAGGTGTTGCGTCTAGAAATGAAGGAAGTAACTTTGGTGTGCAATGGGCTTTCAAGAACAATTGTACGTGCAACTTTCAATAAATCAACATTTTCACCTATTGCATTTCAGTTCACTGGTTTTGGCATTGTACCACAGCAACATATTGTAGATTTAACTTGATGCGTTTTGGTTAAAGTTTGAAATCGAAGCAAGTGAAGCATTGATAATTGGACTGCATATGTCAATTTAGTGCTGCACTAGAAGAAGGTTCTAATAACTGATTAATTGGAGTTTTGTCCATTACCACAAGAAGACGCAACACCGTGTATTGATAACTTGTTGAAGTCGGGCCATGTAGCTATTCAATTTTTGTATTTTTTTTTAAGGTTGAAAACCTACTCGGCTTCAGTGGTAATGGCTGATCTCACCAGAATCCGTTATGTGCAACATCAATATGGTTTTAAAATAGTTCTTATGGGACTATAGAAATGGTTAGTAAAGCTATTCTCACAAAAGCGACTGAATCTAAGCGATGAGAAAAGAAACTTCAAAAATATTCAACACACAATTAATAAGAGGCTGTTTTTTTTTAAATGCTAGAATATAACAACAAGTGCAATTCTCCTTTGTAAAGCTCAGTGAGGCAAAGATGAATTCTAGTTTTTCTTGAGTTTGCCGCTAAATCAAAGTGGCGTTTTCCATTACTATTTACAGGAGTGTGGCACTGATTATTAGTTCTGTGACGCGGTTTTTAAATGGTATATTCTTTAATTTTCAATGAATACCTATAGGGTTTCACGTATGTACCAGCACGGGCACGGGTTTACAATATCCTCAACGCCTCAGTTTATAAGTAAATAAACGACCGAATCAATCACCAAGAGAAAACAAAACAAATAAAAGCACAGGTATTGTTTGTCCTTGGCGCAAGATTAATGACCTTGCCCGGAAAAAAACAAATCATTATGGAGAATTTAACAAGCCTCAGGACTTGCTAAATAACGCCAAGACCGGTTCCCGGTTGTAGTGCGGATGATGATGATTGTTTGTCCTTTAAACGTTCTTTTTATTTTACTGATTTTCCGTTTTTTTTTTTTGGCTAGTACTCCGAATTGCCGTGGATCTTTTATTGGTTAAACACAAATGTCATTAAATTTGGGGATCACAATCTAAAATCTTTGTACTAAAATAACACTGGTGTGGACAGCAATTGAATCAGAATATATTTGGTATCAGCACATACACTATGTACCGGTGATTCTTAAGATATCAATTATTTTACAGGAACTCCTTCATGTTTAAAAATGTCTGTAAATTAACTCACAAACGATTTATAATTTAGCTACGAGCACTTCAATTATTTTTGTTACCGACCATTATTAGATATTTTAATACTCTCAGTAAAATTTAAATTGCAACTAGCGACCCGAATGCGGCAGCACCGACTTTGGTGACTCTATCCACACGATCAACCATTCTTGATTGCAAACTCATCCGCATTCTCCCATTTCCCCGCCCATCCAGGCGGATAAACTCTTGCGAATCTACCCAACAGTCAACTGATTTAGAGTGACTGGGAGAACTGAAATGGAGAGCGTGATGATCTCAGTGATGATTTGCTTTCGCATGCAACGAAAGCAAAACCAATGGTGACCGCATGACCCAGTTTGGTATTGGATTGATCTCAGGGTGCAATGCACCCCGAGAAGGGAAAATGAGGCGGGTAGAAAAAGTATATTTTTCGTACTAGTCACCTGACTACTGAGTTTATTGATCCCCAGCAAATAGCCGTGTCTGGCGCAGGTCAAAGGACGCAATTTTTTTTTTTAACTATTTATTGGCCTGTAGCTACCCGAAAGTTTATGACCTCACCGACTCGACTCCGACATTGTTCCCTGTCCTGTGCGCTCTCCTTCCACGTTCGACCATCTGATCCGATCTCATCGAGGTCTAACCTAACATTGTCCTCCCATCTTCGTCGCGGCCGCCCTGTCGGTCTCTTTCCCTTTGGCTTACCGTCAGGATTTCTATGCACGATCCTATCTTTGCCCATTCGCGCCACGTGTCCGGCCCATCTTAATCTTCGCGACTTGATTACTCTCGCTATTGTAGGTTTGAGGTATAATTCTTCCAGCTCGTGGTTGTAGAGTTTCCTCCATTGTCCTGCCTGCTCGTCATATTTGCCGTCAAAGATACCCCTTAAAACTTTATTCTCGAATACATGCAATTTGTTTTCTTCCCGTTTTGTGAGAGCCCATGTTTCGCATCCGTATAGAACAATCGGCATGATTATGGTTCTATAGACACGGAGCTTTATATTCCGTGATAGCAGTTTGGATTTCAGCAGTTTACTGACTGCATGCCAACTAGCGTTACCGGAGTGTAGTCTTTTGTTAATTTCCTTCGACATTTCGTTACTGGCAGCATTGTTCCCAGGTATTTAAATTTTTTGACATTTTCGAATATCTTGCCCCTGATGTTTAAGTGTGTTCTCTGAGGTCCAGTGGCTCTCGCCATAATCATGTATTTCGTTTTGTCTTCATTTATTTCTAGGCCCACCTCTTCTGCCGCTTGCATGATGATTTCACTGTTTTTACTTACAGTTTCTAGATTATCGCCCAAAACGGCGATGTCATCCGCATATGCGAGCACTTGTGTGACCCCGTTCAGGGATGATCCGGGCATGTTGTCGTCGTGTACCTTTCTGACGACATACTCGAGGATAAGGTTAAAGGGACATGGTGACCGGCCATCGCCCGGTTTTAGTCCGTCCCGCGTTTCAAATGGTTCTGAGAGGTGGTTTTCTATTCTAAAGGACGCCGCGATGGCTTGGGACAATATCAGCGTGGGAACAAAACTAAGAGAATTCGATATAACCCAAGCCGTTTCGCTATGCAGCAACAGCGTCGCTTGCCCACAGTTTGCTGTTGCTAACCAGGCATGAGATTTTTTATTTCCGATGGGAACTCTCATGTGGTTTATGAAATATGTGATGTCATATGGTATAAAAAGGCTGAATTCAGTTATGCATTATCTGTATAGAAGAATGAATTTGGGTTATGCGTCCTTTGGGAGGGTACCTTTCACAGGTGAAATAGGCCGACGGAAGGGATTGGGGTTGACGTGGGCGAAATTGGGTTGTAATTGTGGGTTGGTTCTCAGCGTAGTGTAGAGAATCCCCACAGACCTACACGTGTATTAAATCTGAATAATCATGTTGATGTGGAATCAAATTTGTTTAATTTTTTTTTCTTTTATGTTTTTATTTTTCTACTCGAAAAATGGAAAGAGGATATGGTTAAACGCAGAACCAATGTGGTGACGTCTCGTACCAACACCGAAGGGAAATCCATTCATCACAAGCTTAATAGAGAAACTCCTCCACTCGCCGTCGACCATAAAAAAGAAATTAAACACCGGCTTATATTCAATGGATATTCTTTATTGTTATTAAGCCGTAAGTAAACCATAATCCAGAACTAAGGAACACTTCTTAATATAACTTTTGATGTACTATCGGAAGTAGAATTAATATAAAATATTGATTACAGTCTGCATATTTGGGTATAATCTTAGAAGTACAATTAAACACTTTTGATATAACTTTGGAAATACTGTCATAAGTAGTATTAATATAAAATAGAGACTATCGTTTGTACACTTTTATTTACATTAGGAGTAGAATTAAACACGTTTGATATAACTTTGGATATACTGTTTTAACATACTGACGACCGACACTCTTACCTCAATGGTAGCTGTTTTCTGACTGTGTTTGTTTAACGTGGAGGCCTGGATTGCCTCCACGGAATCCGTATCGCGATTGAAGAATGCCACCGAAACGACAGAATACCAAATTCTATCCATCGCTTCGGCGACCAATAAGGGATGATCTCAGATGCCCTGAGCACGGTGAGGATGTGCGCTCACACAGATGTGTTTACCTCGCACGCTCATGACGTGTGCATGAGCATGCGAACCGTGGATATTGTAATTCCATAAAAGGAAATGTTTACCCGATCGGCACTGCGTAAGGCATCTATGCTGGTCGGGCGCACGTTGCTGGCGTCATCAGAGGGTCGAATTCTCGTGTGTGTATTTACACTAACGAGAACTTGGTTCTCTTTTGTGGCCAGGCGCGAGTTACCCATTTCATATCCGCAAGAATATAACTTTAATATGATTCGACTCTAATCCTAGAAAAGCTAAATCTTTATAAGCTGGTTGATGTTGGAGTTACTTTACACACTTTGGTGGATCGATATTTATTTGCCATTCAACCACCGAAAATGTTGGTCCCGTTTAATAATGTCACAACATGCTCTATGGGAAATAGCTCTATTGAACCACAAGAGATCTTCGTCGGTGCGCGTGACTTCTTGATGGTAGCACGATCGCCCGTCTACGGAAGATCTACCTATTGGGTTGTGCCACATGAAATGGCCGATTTTCGTTCAATTGGAACTAAGAAGTTCTCGAGTGAACATCTGTTCCAGAATGTTAAATTTTCATTTTTTTATAAAGTAAAGTGGTACGTGTGCTTGTCGTGTGAGAATTTTGGGGTTCATTACAAATACAGTTTTTTTTTCTAGGAATTGTTTACCATGCTGTCGGCAATTCAAATTTGGACCCTCTTCCTCTTTTGAATTTAAAATGGGACATAATGCGTCATTGGCAATGAAAATCAATTATGACGCATTTGAGGATATAGCAGTAAACGAACGCACTATACGACATTCATTTGGAAAGTCCCGTTCGGGAGATTTCACCTTCGAAAATGAACCACGTGGGGAAGCCGGAAACGTTACTGTTTTAAGAGCAACGATGGATGCCGACCCAACGAAATCGATACGGGAGATTGCACATAGGATGGGAGTATCTCCAATGACAATAAGTCGACACCTTTCTCTCATAGGAAAGGTAAAGAAACTTGATAAGGGCGTACCCCTTGAACTGAACGAATCCCAAGAACTACTATTACTACTGCCTGGAAATCTGCACTGCGCTTAGATTAAGATACCAAACTGAACGGTTTTTGCACTGGATAATCACCTGTGATGAAAAGTGGATTCTGTATGATAACCATAAAAGACCTGGGTAGTGATTGGATGCAGGTAAAAAACCAAAACAAACCCCCACGCCCGCTCTTCACCCAAAAAAGGTTATGGTGACAATTTGGTGGACATCGAAAGGACCAATACACTTTTTATTTCTTCAGCCAGGGGAAACGATAAATGCTATCAAATATTGTGGGGAAATCGACATATTGCATGCCAAATTGGCTGAAAAGCAACCTGCGTTGGTTAATAGGCACGGTCCGATCCCTTTCCATGACAATGCTAGACCACATACCTCACAAGTAACGGTGCAAAAACGGTCGCAGTTGGGATTTAAAATTCTTCCACATCCACCGTATTCTCCAAACATTTCCCCAGCGGGCTACCATTTCTTCCGCAATCTGGATTAATTTTTCCGACAGAAGGTCTTCCGGAACCGAGCAAAGGTCATAAAGCCTTCGAAGATTTCATTGCCTCAAAAAGTCAGCACTTCTATAAAAAAGGAATATTTGACTTTGTATCACATTGGTAGAATATCATAGATGCCAACGGATCATATTTTGATTGAATAAAAATGTACAGAAAAATTATATTGTCTTTTAAATTTTTACTATAAAATCGGACATGTGGTACAACCTAATACTCGTACATGATAATTCAGCGAAACTCCGAATTCGTCCTGTATAAGACCGTTCATATCAAATTCGAGGAAGGGCTTTGATGGAACAAAGCCATTGCGACGCACCCTCTCAACTGAGAAATCAACTTTGTACCTGGAGGAACCAAAACCGTAGTTTTACCACATTCATTGAAAATAACAGAGCGGACTACCCCAGGAGTAATCAGGATATGAATATGTTTGTGAGTAAGGATGAACTTACGAACATCCTTAAGTCAATCAAAAGCAAAAAGTCTTCTGGGATAGATAGCATCCCAAATGTAGTTTTAAAACATTTGCCTCCTGAAGCAGTAAAAATCTACACTACGCTATTCAACAACGCCTTAAATAAGGCATACTATCCAACCCACTGGAAAACTGCAATAGTCCACCCTATCCCTAAAAATGGCATAGACAGGACCAATCCAACCAACCTTCGCGCGATTAGCTTGCTGCCAAATATCAGCAAGGTTTACGAGAAGATCATAAACAAAGCACTGATGAACTGGTGTGATGAAAATGAAATCATCCCCAACAACCAGTTTGGCTTTAAAGCGGGACATAGTACGGTGCATGCCGCGTCAAAGCTTGTTTCCGACATACAATGGAACAAGACAAAGCGCCAATGCACAGGTGCCTGCTTAGTTGACTTTGAAAAGGCTTTCGACACCGTGTGGTTAGAAGGACTTCTTCATAAGTTAGAAAACCTGAGAATACCTCATTATCTATTGTACAACATTTACGAAATGATAACGGACAAGCAATTTGTGGTAAAATGCGGAGATATATTCTCAAGCAAGACCTTCAAAATTACAAACGGTTTACAACAAGGGGCGGTGAATTCTCCCATTCTGTTTAATATTTACACCAGTGATTTAGTGGGTAAGCTTAACAATGCCATTGCATACGCAGACGACATTGTGGTATACAGAACAGGAGAGAAAATAGATGTCATCAATAGACTTCTCCAGGACGACTTCAATAAAATAAAACGTTTTTGGAATGACTGGAAACTAAAAATTAATTTCCACAAAACCGAGACTATCCTTTTCAGAACACCTCTCTCCAGGGCCTCTCAGGATACAAAGTACAATTGAAAAAACTTCTCTATCGTAGGGAATAATAATCTCCCACTACAAGTGAAAACTGTAGTCAGATATCTCGGTATTTGGCTTGATCAGTATTTATACTTTGACAAGCATATAGCAGTCACTCTCTCTGCAGCAAGAAACGCATTTGTTGCCACAAAAAGTCTATTCCGAAGCAGCATTCTCAATCCAAAAGTTAAAATAATTTCATATTCGGCATTCATCCGACCAGTGTTGGTCTATGGCTGTCCAATATGGTACAATATATCCCCATTCTACATGGAAAAGATTCGCGTGTTCGAGAGACAGTGTTTGCGTTCCTGCCTCGGACTTAATAGAACACCAGAGTCACGATACCAGAAATTTTACCCTAATAAAACCCTGTATGATAAATCAGGACTAACTAGGATAGACAACTTCATTATAAAAATTATTCGTGGCCACATTGCAAGGGCAATGTGCAGTGTAAATAATCTTATCGCGGGAGCATATTATCCGAACGATATGTATCTGGAGAGTACTCTCCAGAACGGGTTCATTCCCCCAGAGGCGTTCCTCTTCTTGGACGGAAAAGGTCTAATCCAAGATGAGGGTGGAATACCTATTATATACCACGCTTTCCGTGGTGCTAGGGATAAACGAATTGTCCACAATAGCGATATCTCTAATAGGACAGACCGACTTCGATTCAGTATGGTCATCAGTGAAAGAGATAAATCAATAAAAGACCGAACCAACCCCAACTAGTGGTGGCTCCAAAACGAAGAAAGGACTTCACGTCCTCAGATATAATATTCAGCTCTGGCGCAGCTTCCTCCCTTCCTTTTCCTTTGCCTTTTCCTCCCCGTTTTCGTCCCCGTTAACTTCTGTTATTTTATCTTTTTTGTTTTCATTAAGCACTTATTGTTTTGTTTTTAAAATTTTTGCATCCTCAAAAAAAAAAACAAAAAAAAAAAAAAAAAAAAAACAATCTTTATTTTTTTTTGTCATAATGCTTCGAAAAGAAGAAGAGGTAGACCTCTAAGATAACAGTTTATTTTTTTTTATAATGTATGTGTATTATATTAAGAATAAATAAAAGAAAATGTAAGCTGAAAGGCATAAATTAAGCATATAATATTGTATAATTTAGAGTGCTTGTGAAGAGCCAGTAAATTACATTATGTAGTAAAATTATTAAGATAGGTTTAGCATTTAGACTAAAATTGTAAAATATAAAAAAGACTTTGTGAATAAATGCGTCTGCAAACAAAAAAAAAACAACGCACCCTCTCAAAATACAAAGTATTTGTATAATAACATCCAAAGATTGGATCATTGGACGCGACTAATGCTCGCGCAATATGTCCTCTGATTAATTTGATCATAAAATTAGCAACCTTGTTTATGTAGGCTTCATTATATAAGGTCTCATTTGGATCTTTTGTACTCAAATGGCGGTGTTCGATATAATCTGAGACAAGGGTTAGACATTTTCTTTCGAACACCCCAGTCTTTTCCATCATATTTGAACCTATATTGAACCACACTGGGCATCCATATATAATCATGGACGTGATTAGGGCCATACAACATATAATTATAACACTGTTATCCAGTTGTCTACAATGAAATAGCCTTTTTGTCATAGCAAATGTTTTCTTGGCCTTGACCAAAGCAGATCCCACATCTCTATTAAAATCCAGACACTGATCTAGCCAGATATCGAGCTACTTAACCACACTCTTGGTTTCCAGTTTATGTTCATGCGATCCGATGATAACTAATTTTCCCCAATTTTTTCATGTGTCATTTGCAGTTTTATGCAACGGGGCTCTAAATAGAATAGCTTTACATTTCTAGAAGCTTATCTGAACTTTCCAGTTGTCACAATATGGCTGCACTTTATTGAAGTCGGGTTTGTACAGTCCTTGCCCTTATTTGGTACAGGCGAAACGATTGCTGTTTTCCAACATGTGGGATAGTGCGCATTATTTAACGCGTTGTTAAACAGAACTGTGTATCATATATGTCTATTGCCAATGGTGGTAGATACTTGAGTACGCTATTTGGCAGTCCGTCCATTCCCACTGACGTTTTGTTTCTCAATGACTCAAATATACCCTGGATCTCCTCCTTCGTTATTAATAGGCTATTAGCCATGCAATTGGAATTAATAGCATTTGCCAAATTACCGTTATTGAATTCGGTAAAACCGAGATTCTCGGATTGCCAATTTTACTCTGTTCGCGAAGACATAGTTCGGCGTGTGCTTTCAATCACCTTGTACATTTCGTAGAAGACAGCTCCCACAGTGTTCACGTTTTTCAAGGGATTTTCTATCACGAGGACCTCAGTACTGAGGATCGTGTTCCTTGCATATTTTTTTGACACAAACGCGGGCGCAAAATGGGATTTTGGAGTACCCTTAAATGTTAGAGCACAGCGCGAGCGGAAGGAGGGGGGGGGGGGGGGGGGGCAAATAAGGAAAGAACGTGTCGATGTACATTGGTCTTGAATGATTGGACATTACAACGACGAGGAAACATTCGTGTGGCTCGGCTAAAGAATGACTTTCTATGTTCATTTGTGCGCCTGAAGTTGACTTTAAACGTGAATTGATGCGCATTCTCAGACTGACAAGTATCGCTGGAAAATGTCTGAGGAGGCGGAACACATTGAGCAACGACCGGGATAATACCTATAGAAAAGAGATAGGCATGATACGATTTATCATCCTAGAGGGCGCGAGCAGTGGGGAAGAGGAAGCCAAGAGTGTGGACACTAAATGGACATCGATCAGAGATACAATCAAACAAAACAATTAAGTCCAAACTTTGGTTTGACGATGAGTGCGGGGCGAAGATCGAACAACGTGAATGACTTAGAGTGATCCACTTAGAAAGATATGGTGAAATCAGCGCAGAAAGATACGCGACAATTCGGAGAAACAATGAGTCTCTTCAAACGTAAAAAACGCCAATAGGGGACAACTCGGATCGAAAGAATCCTAGAAAATGCCAAAGCAAAGAACATCAGAGGTATGTATGCCGGTATAAGTTCAATTAGAAATGGCTACCTAGGGAGAGCTAAAATAATTCGAGATACAAACGGTTATCTGGTCACAGAAACAGACAATATCGTGACAAGATGGAAGCAGTACTTTGATAATCTGCTAAATGTGCGCACCCATCAACCACAAATAAACGCACCAGACGTACATACAGCCGAACCTCAGATCCCTGAGCCCTCTTTCGACGAACTTGTAGACGTAATAAACCAATTAAAAAACAACAAGGCCCCCGGAGTCGACTGCATACCGGCAGAGCTTATGTGGCATGGAGGAGAGGCAACCGCTCGAAAGATCCTCCAACTGATTAAAAGAATATGGGATAAGGAAGTCACTCCGGAAGAATGGAAAACCTCAATAGTCGGCCCCATTTTCAAAACAGATGACAGATCGACTACGAAAATTACAGGGGAATATCATTGCTTCCAACCACATACAAAATACTAACAAATGTCATAATGGCTAGAATCACACCGTACCCGGAAGAAATACTAGGAGACTACCAATGCGGATTCCGTAGGAACCGGTCAATAAGCGACCAAATGTTCACAATAAGGCAACTACTGGAAAAGAAGTGGGAATACGGAGAGACGGTTCACCAACTGTTCGTTGACTTCAAAAAAGCCTACGACTCAGTCGGTAGGCAAACACTCTACCATATTGTAGTTGAGCTGGGAATCCCGAAAAAATATGCCGCCCTCATTTAAATTTGCATGAACAAAAACAAAGGACGAGTTAGAATAGAAAACCACCTCTCAGAACCATTTGAAATCCGCGACGGACTAAAACAGGGGGGTGGCCGCTCACCTTGTCTTTATAACCTTGTGCTCGAGTATATCATCAGAAAGGTGTCCGGATCATCCCTGAACGGCGTCACGCAAGTGTTCGCATATGCGGATGACATCACCGTTTTGGGCGATAATCTAGAAACTGTAAGTAAAAACTGTGAAATCATTATGCAAGCGGCAGAAGAAGTGGGCCTAGGAATAATTTTCTCATAGAGCGTCCGCTCAGTATACAGAGCTTGAGCTGCACAGCAGCTAACTGACCCCCAGACCAAATATAAGAGTGAAATAAAGGCATTACAAGAAATAAGATGGACGGGGAGTGGTATTACTCAAGCAAACGAGTATGACATTTCATACAGATGTCATGCAAAACACCATGTTCTCGGGGTAGGCTTTCTAGTCAGCCAAAATCGGATGCCTGCCATCATCCCACTCGCAACCAAATTAACCACGCATTGATAGATCGCCGCCACTCCTCGAGCCTGATGACGGTACGAACGTACCGAGGTACCAACGTCGACTCGGATCACTATCTTGTTAGTGCAGTTTTCCGAGCGCAGATTGGCTTACGGAGACGTATTGCTTCCGCGGATCAGGTTCGAATCAATCAGCTGGCTTACGCAATGAGAATACCAGCAACACCTTTGGTCACGCGTTAAGACTCGCCCTCGAAGAGCTCGACGGAGGGAGAATAAGTCCTGGGGCCAGAACACCGGACGTAGAAGGGAAGTGGACACGCCTTAAGAATACTGTCATTAGTACTGCCAACTCCATCTTAGGCAGTAGAGATCGGAGCGACTGGTTTGATAATGAGTGCAAACTAGCAACTGAACGTAAAATTGCTGCATACAGGGCAATGCAGCAGTCTCATAGGACGCGGGTAGGCGAGGAGAAATACAAAGAGCTCAGAAGATCTAAAAAATACTTCACAGACAAACCAAAAGTGCCGGGGAAGAAAACCTTGTCTGTGAAATAGAGAAAAGTATAGAGCGAAGTCCCCACCAGGTGCGGAAGTTCTACTAAATAATCCACAGTATGACGCGGTACACACCACGCTGCACTTACTGCAAGGATAAAGAGGGTAATCTGATCACCGATATTGAAGGCATTCTGGAGCGATGGGAAGTACACTTCAATGAATTGCTAAATGGTCAGCTCACAGAAGAAGTGGAGGCTCCACCAATGCAAAATCAAGACCAAATGCTGCCGCCACCAAGCATTGAGGAAACATTAAAAGCCATTAGACAGCTCAAATCAAATAAAGCCCCTGGTGCTGATGGCATTCCAGCTGAGCTGATCAAACAAGGATGTAGAGCGTTACATCACGCCATTCATGAGATCGTGGTGCACATATGGTAGCAAAAGGCGATGCCGGAAGATTGGCGTCGTGGTATAATTTGCCCCATACATAGGAAAGGAGATATCACACTGTGCAGCAACTAAAGTGGTATAACATTGTTGAGTACCGCCTATAAGATACTCTCCACTATCCTACAAGATCGGATAAACCCACACGCTAATGTCATCATTGGTCAATATGAGTGTGGCTTCATCCCAGTCAAAACAGCGATTGATCAGATATTCACCCTTAGGCAGGCGATGGAAAAATGTCAGGAATTTAAGATTCCATTATATCATCTATTTTAGGACTTTAAGGCAGCCTGTCACAGCATAGCCAGGGTAGAACTATATAATGCCACGAGAGAATTCGGCGGTCCAAACAAATTGATACGGCTTTGTAGGTTGACCATGACCGACGTAACTAGTCAAGTAAAAGTAGCGGGATTGCTGTCCAAACCAATAAACATCTTTAATGGACTCCGACAAAGGGACGATCTGGCCTGCCTCCTCTTCCACCTGGCGTTGGAGAAAGTAATCCGTGACTCTGGCGTTACAATTAAAGGGACTATTATCACGAAGTCCAGACAGATACTTGCTTACGCAGATTACATCGACATCATCGGCTGTACAGGAATCATTCACCCAGATCGAGCAGGCGGCACAAAAACTGGGACTGCACATTAATGAGGGAAAAACTAAGTACATGGTGGCAACTTCTGCGAAGAGAAAACCTAACGTTGGTCAAACTATCAGGATAGTGGAGCACGAATTTGAAGTAGTGCAATCCTTTAACTACCTTGGGTCAATTGTATCAGCCGATAACAATATGGAAGAGGAAATACGCGGACGGCTGATCAAATCCTACAAAGCCTACTATGGTCTATCAAGGCTCTTTAAATCCCGAAATTTATCCAGGACATCCAAGCTACTACTGTACAAGCCCATGGTCTTACCAGTATTCATGTATGGATCCGAGACCTGGGTACTCAATAAAAGGCACTCTGAACTCTTAGTCGCGTTCGAGAGGAAAGTCTTAAGGAGAATTCTTGGCCCCGTATGTGAGGGACGATGATTCCGGAGACCCTACAACCATGAGTTGTACGCAATCTACCTTGAAGCTAATGTTATAAGAAAAATCAAGCTTGGTAGACTCCGGTGGGCGGGACACCTAGCTCGAATGAGTGAAGAGAAGCCTGCCCGGAAAGTCCTTTGTAGCAGGATGTATGGAAGGAGACAGCGCACCGGACCTTGTCTATGTTGGAGGGATGACGTAGACCAGGACGCCCGGAGCCTGGGAGAGCCGAACTGGATAACATCGGCTCGAAATCGGGACCAGTGGAAAGATTTGTTATATAAGGCCAAGACCGGATCTCGTTTGTAGTGCCTATGATAATGATGATTCTGGTCTAGAATTTTGAAAAAATGGATTTTTTTTAAATACTTTCTGACAGTTTATACTTTTAAGAATATGCTGTCTAAAGAAAATTTAAAAAAATCCATTAATTGGCGAAGTTACAGCTGTGTTGTAGTCCGGACGCCGTGCTTCCTCGGTATGAGGGAAGAGCGTGGACTTATTATTTTTTTTTTTTGATTGACTGTTATGATTTTCCAAAAACAACTCACTTATAATTCACGTACAACTGGCTTTTAAGATTTCCCAATTGCGACTATTCTGTTTATTTACAAAGTCAATCAAGCCGAAATCTGCTTTAGCGCTAATTATTATTTAAACAACAATAACAAACAATTATTTAAAGTTAATAATTAATAAACTTAATATGTTATTGCGACGCTAGCTGCTCCATAACAAATCATTCTCAACCTTTCTTTACGGCTGACAAATATCAACTGAACTTTTTTTTCTATTCTATTTTTTTTCTCTCTGACTTTTCACATTCAATTCGGACGAAAATCCAAGTTGCTATGTTTTCAATAAATAAAAAGGTGCAGGTTATTAAGTGTGCTGTAACTGGTAATATTGTGAATGTTTATGAATGGTATGTATTAAGTGAGAATGTAATATATGTTAAGTGAAGTTTTTAAGGATGTGTTAGGAGATTGAGTGTTAAATTTAATAAGGGTAGTATTCTGGAATACAACATCCCACCCTTCTTCGAGAAAGAAAATTATCCTTGAAGAGAATAATTTTCTAGTAACTATATATTAAATTAAGATTAATTAAAGACTTGGATTTTCGTTCAATTACATTACAATGGTTTTCAAAATTAATCTTTCATCAACGGTTACAATAATCAATAAGTTCTTAATACTAGAAAAATAGTCTATTTACATTATATATTAACTAAATTTTTACAATAATCAAAAAGGTCTTAACACTAGAAAAATAGTCCAAATAGTCTATTTACATTACATATTAACTAACTAAATTTAAATATTTCTCCTTGGAATCTTTTCTTTTCTTATCCAAAAGTTATTATTACTTATTATATTAATTACATAATATTAATATTCAAAATTCTCATTTCCGTTCGAATATATATATATTAATTCCAAAATGTCGAATACATATATTACCTCTAAAATTTCCTTTCTTTCCTTTTCCGTTCGAATATATATTAATTCCAAAATTTCCAATATATATATTACCTCTAAAATTTTCTTTTGTTATTCTCCCTCTTTAACTTTTTTTTTTTTTTTTTTTTTCGTTTTCGTCAATTCTTACAATTGTTTGATTAGTTCATATATATTGAATAAAAAAACAAAGACCATTTGTTATGTGTTTATTTTTTCCTTAAATTTATGGAAAATTTTCCAAAACCTTTTTGGGCCTATTACTATGATTATTGTATAGAAATGCATAATACCAAAAATCTTCTTAAGACCTGATTTCAAATGTCCTAAATGATTGTGTAACTTTTTATTTTTTTGTATTTTGTGTTTGAATAAATGTTTATTGTTGAAAAAAAGAATTTGTAATGTACTTATATGGTTTTCCTTTTCCGTACCTATTTTAGTTAAATTATTATTTTCATTATTTATTATATCGTGTTTGAGTAAGTGTCTGTGTTTGTTTTCGTTGTTTAAAATTTTTTGTGTTTTCGGCTCATTGTCATCATTTTCTATAGCTTTAACTTCTTTAATTGAAATATTATTTTCAATTTTCATTACTTCGTGTTGCTGTTCAGTATCGTTATTTAAAATGTTTAGTGTCTTCGGCTCAATGTCATCATTTTCTATAGCTTTAACTTCTGTCGGAACGTTTACCTTTTCAGTCTTACTCACTGCTGATGAATCGTTTAGTTTCTCAGTCTCATTTACTGATTCGAATAGTTCTTCAGACTTATTAGCTGTTAGAACATCTTGGTTCCCAGTACTATTTGCTGTTTGAACTATTTCTTCAGTTATATCTGCTGTAGAAACATTCAATCCTTCAGTCTTTGCTGCAGAAAAGATTTGTTCATCAGTATTAGCTGCTGAACTGACTTGGGTTTCGACTTTTATTGCAACTATTGGGTTTTCAGTCTTTAACACTGCTGAATGTTCAGTCTTTGTTGCTGAAGTGCCGGGGTTGTCTATTGGGATAGCCGAAATATTCGGGATTTCTGTTTGTATATTTTCTGCAGGATCCGAATTTTCAGTCTTTAATACTGCTGAGTTTTCAGTCTTGGTTGCTGAAGTGTCTGCGTTGTCAATAGGGATATCTGAGATATTAGCGATTTCAGTCTTTAATACTGCTGAAAATTTCGGATTTTCAGTCTGTGTTGCTGAATTGTTTTCCAGAATGGGAGTATGAATCGGAGTCTTTATATTACGGACAGGGTTATCTTCGTTTATATGGCTTGGTTTATAGGAGTATGTGGGCTCAGGGTAAATTTGGCTAGGAGCTTCATTAAAATGGTCGTTATCTATTTCCAAAGATCTAATGCTGTAAACGGAAAAATTTGGTCTGTCTTCCATCAATTTTGGTTGTCGTCAGGCCTCGTTTTCCAACTCTTGCACCCGAGAAAAGTGAACATTTTGTCTATCGTTTTGTCTATTGGTGGTCCTAGAATTTTCACCAAAACGATTTTCAGAGTTTGTAGGATTATTTCGGAATGGGTTACGCGTTGTTGTACCTTGTTGGTAATTTGTTGAAGCCGATCCATTCCTAGATATCTTGTATCTACACTCCGTCCACAGAAATTACATACAATGTTATATTCCCTTTTTATGGGTTGTCTATTCGGAAAAAAGTTGGATTGCATGTTCCGATAACATGTGTCCTGTGTATGCCCTGAATTACCACAGGTTTGGCAGACTATACGATTGAATGTAGGTTTTTCATTATATTGATATGACCTGGGAGAGTTGTCCATTCGAGCACCATGTGATACTACATGTGCAATCGACTGTTTTAAATTATTTCCCCCATGGACTTTAGCTAGTATCTTTAGCTGTTCGTTCATTAGTCCATCTTCAAATGTTTGTACGGCCAATTTTTTGTTTTCTTCCATTAAGAATTCCCTAACCACCGCGTCTGGGTTATTTCACACGTGGCAGAGTTTAAAGTCCTTAGAGCATTCGCGACTCTATCGCCGTATTCCCGGACGGTTTCTCTGTAGCGTTGTTTCAGAGAAATCAACTCATTGTGTGCCGTCGACCGAGATTGCTCCTCTTTATATTCCGATTCGAGTTTATCTTTTAAATCCTCCCACTTAGCGATTTTGCTATACCTGATCAGATCGTAAGCATGACCCTCTAGTCTATTTTTGACTAGATCTAAAAATGTCTCGTATATATCCGGGTCTGCCTTCTTTATGGATCTAAATAAAACGTCTCCCCCGGAAATAAATTTACCTAAGTCGCAGGGTTTCCCGTCAAAGGTAGGGACGATTCTGAAAACATCAGAAATTCCGACAGAGAGAGCCATTTCAGGGGGTTTAATGTGTATCGGTTGATAGTGGATTTGTTCTTCCCCCTGCCTAGCCGCCTGCCTCGTGTAATATGGACTCGTAATAGTGAAAGTTTAAAATAATGTATGGCGAAAATTCAATTCTTAAAATATGGTTAACTTAAAAATATGGTTATGGAAAAATTGGCCTTTCTTTTGGTTATTCAATATATATATATATATATATATAGGAAAGAAAAATAAATTGGTCCCAAAACTGAAAAGAAAGAAAATTCGACGAGAAAGAAAGAAAAAAAACGGAAATGTCTTCGAAATACTGAAATGAGAATTTGCAAATAATTTAGATAGAAATTTCTATCCAAAAAATATTCTATTGGGATAAGGAGAGCTTCCAAGTAGAAAATATTCCTAAAAAAAAGTAGAGAGAAAAGTCGCTAAAAAAAATTCTTACTCTACTAAATGTTGTCGTTGTACTGTTGATAGCAGTCTTGAGTGTTGCTGTTTTGTTTTTTTTTCTTCAGTTTTCCTTGGTTGTTTCCTTTGTGTGGTTCTTTTTCTTTTTAGATTTTTTTTTTCTTTGACGTCAGGCAGACTTCACGTCCTAAAGTTGATTGCTCATCCTGGTCTTTGCTGCTTTCCTTTTTTTTTCTTTTTATTTCGTTGTTTTATGTCGGGGTTTTTTTTTTCTTCTTATTTTGGTTTGGTTATTTCTCCTGTTTTTTTTTTCTCTCTTTTCTTCTTGAAAAATTTTTTTTCTTCTTCTTATTTGGTTATTTCTCTTGTGTTCACTTTTCTTCTTATAAGCAATTTTTTTTGTTGTTTTAAATTTTTGTTTACTTTGTTTTTCGTTGTTTTATGTTTACTTTTTTCTTCTTCTTATAAACATTTTTTTTTTGTTGTTTTAAATTTTGTTTTGTTTAAAAAAATTTTTTTTTTCTTGTTTTTTTTTCTTCTTATTTTCTTCTTTTTATTTGGGATCCTTTGGTTGTATCCCAGCGCTGCCACCAGTGTTGTAGTCCGGACGCCGTGCTTCCTCGGTATGAGGGAAGAGCGTGGACTTATTATTTTTTTTTTTTGATTGACTGTTATGATTTGCCAAAAACAACTCACTTATAATTCACGTACAACTGGCTTTTAAGATTTCCCAATTGCGACTATTCTGTTTATTTACAAAGTCAATCAAGCCGAAATCTGCTTTAGCGCTAATTATTATTTAAACAACAATAACAAACAATTATTTAAAGTTAATAATTAATAAACTTAATATGTTATTGCGACGCTAGCTGCTCCATAACAAATCATTCTCAACCTTTCTTTACGGCTGACAAATATCAACTGAACTTTTTTTTCTATTCTATTTTTTTTCTCTCTGACTTTTCACATTCAATTCGGACGAAAATCCAAGTTGCTATGTTTTCAATAAACAAAAAGGTGCAGGTTATTAAGTGTGCTGTAACTGGTAATATTGTGAATGTTTATGAATGGTATGTATTAAGTGAGAATGTAATATATGTTAAGTGAAGTTTTTAAGGATGTGTTAGGAGATTCAGTGTTAAATTTAATAAGGGTAGTATTCTGGAATACAACAGCTGCTTTAGTCACGCGGCAACCAGAGCGGTCCTGCCGGAATGAATCGAACAATAGGCGGTACATACTCCCCGACTACCTGCGCGCTCGAGGTCCCTCCTCACATATAAGAGAGAAATTTCGAGAATTTTCTTTCTGAAAAAGTAGAAGGTCCGTTTTATGGACCAGGAATTGGCGACTAACAGAGTGTAAGTATAACGCAATATTATGTCACTTGAAGCTGCTATACCCTGAAATTTTTAAACGCGTTTTTCTCGAAACCACTTTTTTCAAGTCTATTGACACGATATCTCAAGTTCTAATGAACCGATTGACTTGAAATTCGGTACACACCTTCTTGATATAAAGCTCTCAAGTCCCTACCAAGCTTATAAAAAAAACGTTTTTTACTATATCTAAAAAAATAATAACCGGAAAAAAAAAATAGGAAAAATCAAAAAAATTTTCAAACAGTTGCCATTTGCGAAAAAATTTTCTTTTTTATTTCTTTGAGGTAGGGACGATTACAACACCTTCACTGATTAAGAATCCATTTTTGTTTTTTTTTTCTTTTTCAGATAATTAGAACAGTCAAAATCATGTCTATCAGGATGCATGCTTTTGTTTCAACCCCCCACTTCATCATCATCGGTACTACAACCGGGAATCGGTCTTGGCCTTATTTAGCAAGTTCTGAGGCTTGTTAAATTTTCCATAATGATTTGTTTTTTCCGGGTAAGATCATTAGTCTCGCGCCAGGAATCAAACTCTGGTCTCCCACGTGACAGGCGGGTATACTAACCACTACACTATACTAACCCCCCACTTCACCACCCTGGAATTTTGGAAATTTTCGCCATTTTTATTATGTTTTTTTGTTTTTTTAACTCAATTCTAAAAAACATTCAAATTTGTCCATCTACACCAGAATACCCCCTAAATCGGCAACTACCATCTCGCGTTCAATTACCAATTCTTTGCCATTTGTAATTGTGCACCGGACTTCATATTCATTTCTGCTGTTATTGTATTATAGTAAGGCGGGGAAAAAATTAATTAATTTTAGAAATCTTAGCGAATACTAGGTATTTTCTTTCCTGTTTGTTGTTTTTAATTGATCGCACCAGTAGCACTAATTAAACCCAATCTTTGTACCGATAAGTTTTAAGCCATTTAGAGAACAGTCTCATTACCAACCCAGCATATTTTTGTTTAACAAATTTGCTTTTAATGATTAATTTATGAATAATAATTTATTTTGGTTTTAAATTGTTTGTTAATTAAGTATAGAAGTAGTTGATGGCCTTTATGAACACATTATTGGAATGATTATCCATGAGTTATATTAAAAATGACTAGAGCTATACAGTTCCTGGAGCAGGAGCAATATTTAATGCGGTAGATGATTGAGAGAATCCAGGTAAAACAACGGCATGTACAGAACCAGGAGTTTTCGCTAAGTATGTGCCACTTTGAGGAGCAGAGTTTGCTGAACCAGCTCGTGGTACGGTTGGAGGTGGTACAACGGCAGGGATTGGTTGGCTGGCAGAAGCTTGTCGAGGTAGATATCCTGCACGTTTGCGATGTGGTTGCCGATGAGGACTAGATGGACGTGGAGCTCGTACACCCGTAGAATGTCCAACGGTGGCACGAGAAATTCCAGAATGTGCATATTGGTGTGGTGCGCCAGCTGCTATGTCAACATGTGCCGGAGGAATTGGACCCACTGGGATTGCGGTATTTCTACCAAACGCGGCTGGTATTACAGGAACCACTGGAAGTCCAGCTTGTGCAGGGTGACTGACATCCAAAGCAGGTATTGCAACGCTTACGCTCGAAATTGGAAAGCCCGCCGGTACTGCCGCTTGAACTGCACTAGTCAGCCCCACAACAGTAATCACACTCAATATAAACTGAAACAATTAAGAAATAAAAAACACACGAAATAAATAAGATTTTTGTCGCTATTGAAATCACAATAAAAATCGTACTTTCATATCAACGCTATTTATCACTAATAAAGGTACACCGTTCTGTGATAGATGCGACTTGATTCTGATCTCGAAGATAAACTCTGCTGGATCTTTTATACCAAATACGATTTGCCAGTGATTGTTCTTCACAGATCCACTTGCAATATTTAGTCATATAATTCCCCAACCTCTTAAGACGTAGTGCGTGAGAGCCTTTCAAAAATCAATATTTATGGCTCTGATAACACTTATGACTGACAGAGTAGTTTAGACGAACAACATTATAAGAGACAATAAGTTCAAATGAGGGGCTCCCAAGTATTTTCCGGTTGTAGATGAGTCGTCTGTTCCTAATATGAAAAGGCGCATCTACAGATGGATTAAAATGCTTACGTCATGGATCATTCATTATTATTTAATGATGAAGAACAAAAACAAGACAAAAACAAGACAAAAACAAACAACCCAAGACCAATAAACATAAAACTACCTAAATCTGAATTGCCTTTGGATTTCACTAATTATACATTTAAATCATAATTTTTCGTCAGTTTTATAGAGCCGTTTTGGGACGGTGGTTGATAGACATAACGAAATATTATAATCGACATTTCAAGCACTCGTATCTCAATAGGTTTTCAGTTCGGTCTAAGCAATGAGCGGTAAGCGAGAAAAGAATTTTCTAACCCTGGCGTAATTACAAAATCGACGACTTCATTAGTGGACTTTGTAGTATTTAAATCAAATCTGGTTTTTCATCTTCATTCATTTCCCAACTGAATAACTGAATTTTTTAAAGAGTTTAAATCCCAGCTACTGTATTTCACTACAAATATCAGAATATCAGATCAAATCGTTTCTGTATTTCCAACATTCTATGTTGCGGTAGAGAGGTTCAATTTTAATAAAATATAATAAGGAGCGCCATACACGATTTTGTTTACCACCAATTGGTCTAGTTTAAAGATACGAATTTGTGTCAATTAAAACCTGAAAATGTGCTAACTAAAGAAAAAAGTGGAAGCTTCTTGCACCAAGTAGTGGCTGGCTAGTGTAATGTTTTTCAAAATATGTTCAAATATATTTTACCGACTACTGTTGTTTGAAGAGGTCTCGTTTTCAGGCAATGATGCCTGTTAGACAATATTGCAGTTATAAAGGTGTAATTGTGCTAATCAATTGATACCTCATCAAATCTCTTCTATCGAACTCGTATTTGCTGGTGAGAGCATTCCCCCTTCTTTCTGTATTTCATTCTTCTATTCAACCGCTTGGTTCCCAAACAGATGAAGGTAGTCAAGTACAGATTTTATATGTTAGGTAAAGTGCAAACGTCAAGTTGCTTATTTAAATACCATCCACGATACCATACGCTACGTGTAATGATTGGGAGAAAATGTTTGATCATCTTTCGGAGCTTGACGTTCGAGGAAAATCAGCATCTCACAACAGGTCCGCTTTTCCTGGAAAAAGTAAGATAAAAAAAATCACATAGCCAGTTCCCCGACTTATCTATGATCTCCCCTTGCCATCAACCGGGTCATTGGATCGAACCCATTCAAAAGTCATCTAATCACTGATCGGCCGCCAACTTTCAAGTTATCTTCTTGGCAAAGTTGAGGGTAGATTTCGAAGTAATGAATCCACATATCTGATGGTATATTTACAGAGAGGTGGAATAGCTCGATGCACTACTTTCATGAAAGGCAGATTGTACCACTGAACTTCCCAAAAGAATTCCACGGTAACCGGCGCTTTATATTCATGTACGGAATTATATTGTATTCCTTCAACGAATAAAGGGCGACAGTTGTAGCCTCTTAAAGGCAGTAGCTTTTACATTGAAGTTTCATTCTGAAGTTAAAGTTTCCCAGGGCTTGTCTTATAATCTATTTTATTCCTGCTATTTATGTGGGATTGTGGGGGTTCTCTATACCACATGGAGAACCAACCCACACTTTCATACCTTATTTCGACCGCTTTCAGTGCGTCATTTCTACCCTTATTCCCCTTATAAGCTATTCCACATGTAAATCATGTTAAACGGACGCATAGCTAAACTCATTATCCTATGCAGATAATGCATAATTGAATTTAGCTATATTTTCGCCATACGGCAGCCCCATTTCGCTAACCCATGAGATTTCCACCGGAAATCGCATCATGTAGGTTAACAACGGCATAGTCTGATCAAACGACGCGGTTGCATAATCATGCAACCGCTGGGGAAATTATCAAAGCATTTCATTTAGTTCCCATGATCAGATATCCCTAGCCAATTCGGCGTCCTATTCACTTTCTCCAGACACTCCATCGCTAGGGATCAATGCTCTCTTTTCGCAGGTGAATAGCGCCAGCTTAATTTTCCTCTCCTTCACAGTTCTGTCTACCTACAGGTCAATGCACGCTGGGGTCTCCACATTCACCGAATTGGGTCAATGGGCTAGTCTCAGAGCTGCATTGATTCAGGCACACACAACCAAACCCACCCCGAGATCATAGTACTTTGTGTTTCTGTTCTCTCATTCTCCCATGTTCGTCGACTATCGAATTAACCGATGTATTCACCACACATCGACAGGTGTGGCAATAAGAGAGCAGAAGTATGATCTCTATTGGTTGTCCTGTGTGCAAACATTAAATTACCCGTCTTCATCCCTTTTTCAGTCAGTCGTTATTCAACTGCCGCAGCGTGTGTATGCAGGTGCACACGCTCGGGTCAGAACGCAGGAGATGTGTTGTCAGACGAACGTAGTGTGCCGTTAGTCAATCGAGAAAGAGAAACGCGTTGCGCTTTTAAAACAGACAGTTTACAATTATAAAAATTTTCACCGGAGTAACTAAAATCAAAACCAAAAATAGATAAGTTATAAGTTAAGCGAAAATAAAGAAAAGGATATGTTAACAAATAAAGAACGATTGAAACTCAGTACAACTTAACCAAATGCATTTTATTCATTGCCCTTTCCTGGATTTTTGTGGATATTCGACGAAACATTGATGGGGATTCAAGTGAAACAGTGCCCGTGTAATGGCACACCTACTTGAACCCCACAAGATCTTGTGTCCATTTCTAAGAATCAAACCTACTGCTTTGGTGATGACGGCACATTGAGTATTTCTTAGTTTCTTTTTTTCATTATACGTATATTTTTTTTCTTTTTCTTATATTTATCTTACTTACTACACAAAAAATGCTTCAATTCTAGCTTATTTAAATCATATTCTAACTTACTGGTCATCTGCGGACACTCTAAGCTAAACTTGGTAGGACTACTGTCATGTATTGTTGCCTTTCGGCTTTGTTTATTTAATCTTAATTACAATGTTGAGTAATAACATTTCTTAGACGTTCGAATGTGCTCGTTCGGCTTACGGTCGTTTTACAGAACTTGATTGGTTTTTTTAATTTCGACTCTCTCAATATTGGTGTTGCCCACTTTTGGACAGGAGTCCGATCACTACGTAGAACTTAACAGATTCTAATAGACGATTCTACTGTTGTTGTTATTCTCGGATGTTCCTTTAACAAATCACAAGCAAGAAAACCAAAAATCTAACGAACATTCACACAGCTCCACACTATCCCCAAGAAACAATGCTACCGACGGCATTCACGACCAGCAATCGACTCTTCCAGTTGCCAGTAACACAACTAATTAAATTGCTTAACGAATCTATCCAGAATCCCGACCGTATTGTGTTATATTCACATTTCGGTGATAAAGAGACCACGACACATATTCTTCCCGCAATCGGAGTCCTTTTTTAGTTAAAGTGAACATGAATGATCATTGTCAAACGTACTAGGTTTACTCTTCTTCTACACGATCAAGTTCCCGCAACGTATTGTCGATATGTTATTGTTGCCCATGTTTTGAGGCATGGCTGCTAACCCTGGACATGATAATAGGAAGACGGGGGGACAAGCAATTTACTATGTACATAAAAGGCGTATGGTGTTAATTATTTAAAGAAGCGCATGGTGGTAGCCGGAAGATGTTTGAGATTTTTCCTCAAACATCCCGCCCGCCTTCGCTGATCCTGGCTGCCAATAGTTACAAGACCTGCCGACAACAATAATGATGCGAATGGGCCCATCAACTTCAGGATAAGCTAAATTTTTTTTTACACAAACGCGCGCACAAAAGGGGATTTTGAAGTACCCTTAAATGTCAGAGCATAGTGCGAGAGAGTGGAGAGGAAGTGGATAAGGAAAAGAGGTATCGATGTACATCGGTCTTAAATGCCTGGACATTACAACGACAAGGAAACACATGATGAGGTGGAGTATTCCACATTCGTGTGGTTCAGCCAAAGAATGACTTTATTTGTGCGCCTGAAGTTTACTTTTCGTGCCTTAGAGAATGGCAACAAAGTCGATGTAATCACAACCGATTTCAGCAAGGCATTCGACAAAATTTCCAAGAATCTCCTTAAACTGTCCTCCCTTGGTTTCGAAGCCCTTGTAATATTTACAGCGCCATATGTTATTTAATGAAGGAAAAAAAGGAGAAACCTAAAGGAGAGTGAGACCTTCGCTCTTGACCGGTTACCACAAAGTCGCCACATGAAGTTGGCAGGTGGAAGGTGTGTGAACCCAGCCTTCCAACGTTGGGGTCTAAATAGATTTGCTTTCTGCAACGAGGGTCAGCCTGTATCTGATTCACTCATTACAAATTCGGTCCTTAAATAGTATTTTTCCCATCAACCTTTCCACTGGATACCAATATCAAGTAAGTCAGAAGCCGTCATATTTCGGCCGTATAGTCATGACCCTAAAATTACGTTCGTCATTTCAAATATTTATTGCACATAGCAAGGCAAATCCACAATGACTTACTTCTCAGATGACACGTTATTAGGTGAGTGTTATGCACCGTGATATCTTAAACTATTCATGACACACATCCATCGGAAACAACTGGGAAATGAGTGTTGTAATGTCATATTTTTTGCTTTGGCGTTGGCATCTGTCATCTGGTATTTCGTTTCAATGACCGTGGAAATTCAATCATGATACAATTATCGGGTGTATGGTATGGGAAAATGTGTTTCAGTTTCAATGAGAACATTATACCCTACTGGTTAGGTGGATTTCTTCCTATCTTTAGGATCTAACCTAGGGGGGGGGGGGGGGGTCCGAGGATTCTCCCTGTTCAGTCCGCGAAGGGCAAAGCGCAGAAAACGACGTTGCACGCTTTCGATTCTGTGAGTATGGGACGAGTAGTGTGGAGACCAGACCTGACTGGCGTATTCGAGAAGGGGGCGGACAAAGGCCATGTAGAGAGAACGGGAAACACAGGATTAGAGAATTCTTTAGACCAGCATTTCACAAACCCAAGGACAGAGTTGGTGGCCCTAACAATAATGTTATCAACATGCGGGATGAAGCTAAGCTCCCAAAGTCACATATCGAAGGTACAGATGATATCTGCTGGTTTAGCAGGAAGTGGGAACGTGGGTGGGGGGGGGGGGGGGGGGGTGATGGAGTGGCATTTGACAACGTTGTGGTTATTACGGCACCAAGTTGGGAAGCTGTCGAGATCCATTTGGAGAAGTAAGGAGTCCAGATGAGAGGTGATTGTTTTGTAGAGTTTAGTGTCCTCCGCATAGAGGGAGATGGATGAATATTTGATAATGGAGTCAACGTCATTGATGGTAAGGATAAATAGGAGGAGACCTAGATGACTGCCCTGGAGAACGCCTGACGTGGGAAGAAAAGGATTGGAAAGGGAGGATCTGAATTTGACAGAGTAAGATCGCTCTTTCAGATAAGAAGACAACCACTTAATCAAAAGGGGTTCGAAACCCAGGGAGGACAGCTTAAAAAGGATGAGATTATGGGAGATTTTGCCAAAGACCTTGCTGAAATCGGCAGTGATTACATCGACTTCGTTGCCATTCTCTAAGACACGCAGAGAATGGGATGAGAACACGATCAGATTGGTTGTGGTCGACCTACCGGAAGGGAAACCATGCTGGTTGGGTGAGATGATGGAGTTACAACGGAATGATAAGGCGTTGTAAACAGTTTAGGGATATAAGACAGTTTGGGCGGTAGTTGCTTATATCGTTTGTAGGTCCTTTTTTATGTATGCGGGTGACATAGGATTTCCAATTACTAGGGAAGATACCTTGTGTAAGGGATAGATAGAAGATTGTTGATAGCGAAAGAGAAAGAGAAGGGGAACATTTGTTTAAAGGGGCAGGTGGGAGTCTATAGCGTTTGAGATTGATAGTGAAGAACGTGTGATTCGAACTGTCGCTATGACAATGCGTACGAGGTTTGCCTCTTATGTTTCGGGATTTGGCAACCCTAGTGTTGCAATCTGGCAATTGACAGCTCTGTCGTAAAGTTGGACATTTTTGAGGTTATACGCACTCAGAACGTTTTGACATACGAGCGCTATTTGTGTTGTTTACAGTAACTTAAAAGATTCATCTCGGCCCAAAAATGGAATGAAATCGTCAACATTTTCGTGCGATTATTTTTTACAACTTTCGCCGTGGATTAACTCAGCAACAGTGCATGGATGAACTTAATTCAATTTTTGGCGTTGAAGCTCCATCAAGGACCAGTGTTTATCGATGGTATGGTGAATTCAATCGTGTTCGTAGTTCACTCCAAGATGAATTTCGAGAAGGTCGTCCAAAATCAGTTGTTGTTCCGAAAACCTTTGTTGCTGTGCGCGAACTGATATTGGAAGATCGTCATGTGACCTATCGCGAGATTGAGACAACCTTAGGCGTTAGTGGGACCAGCATACATTCAATATTGCATAAACATTTGACTATCAAAAAAATTTGTTCGCGTGGGATCCCACACAATTTGTCAATCGCCCAAAAAAGGCTCGTGTCAATTGGTCGAAAGAAATGCTCAAAAACTACGGTCGCGGTGCTTCGAAACACGTCTATGACATCGTGACAGGTGATGAATCGTGGATTTACGCGAAAGTAAACAGCAGTCGACTGTCTGGCTGTTTCAAGATGAGCCAAATCCAACAAAAATTGTTCGCGCACAAGCACTTCCAAGCAAATGGTCGCCTGTATTTTCGGAAAAACTGGACATGTCGCAACCGTACCACTAGAACAACACAGAACAGTCAATTCTGAGTGGTACACAGCCATTTGTTTGCCAGTTGTCTTCCAAGAAATCAGGAAAACCAACCGCCGAAAATGGATCACCCTTCACCACGACAATGCGACCTCTCACACATCGGCTGCGACAATTGCATTTTTGAGCACCCAAAACATCGATTTGATGGGTCATCCGCCGTATAGTCCTGACTTGGCACCGAATGACTTCTTTTTATTCCCGTACGTAAAAAGCAAATTGAGAGGTCAACGTTTTTCGACACCTGAAGAAGCGGTTGCTGCATTCAGAATACATGTGTTGGAGATACCTCAATCAGAGTGGCAAAAGTGCTTCGACAATTGGTTCAAACGCATGAAAAAGTGTATAGATCTTCATGAGGAATATTTTGAAAACAATAAAGTGATTTTCGATGATCAATATTTGTTTTTGTTCTCTAATCCCGAAATATAAAAGGCAACCCTCGTAACACATCAGGCTACTGGCCGTGCTTTGAATTCGATCTTTAAACGCAAGTATATTCCACTGATGTGCATTGTTATTTTATGGCTATGGTATACGGCTCTGATGCATTATCTTATTTGATTTTCGTACGGTGTTCTTCACTATTTGCTTGTGTATTGTGTGTGTATCTGTTAGAGACCCCCCCCCTGCCCCCCCCCCTCCCCCCAATTCCACAGTAACTTCATTACGATCAATTTCAAGTGTGAACGAAGGAGCGAGAGATCATCGGAGCAGGCGAGTGTGCCGGTGCTCTATACGGAAGTCATGATCGTGTGTGAAGTTCTGTTTACTACGGGAAAGTGTGTGCTGTGAGTACAAATCACGCCGTAGTCACCAATTATAGCGTTTGGAATGATAGTGAAGAACGTGTGATTCGAACTGACGCTATAACAGTTAGAATCGCCAAAAATTGAACCTAAGCGTAACACATCAGGCTACTGGCCGTGTTTTGAATTCAATTTTTAAACGCAAGTATATTCCACTGGTGTGAATTGTTATTTTATCGCTATGGTATACGGCTCTGATGCATTATCTTGTTCGATTTTCGTTCCGTGTTCGTCATTATTTGCTTGTGTATTGTGTGTGTATCTGTTAGAGACGCCACAAATCCGTCAGGTCCAGGGCTAAACTCGTCTTAGAGTAAGTTTAATGTCTCCGCAACTACGTGTGCTGAATAATTTGACCGATATAGCATCATGAAGCCGAGAGTTGTCGTGGAGGAAACATACGGACTAATTTCTGGCCACATATTCTGGTCTTTTTTCCTTCAATGCTCTTTTGAAACGGTTCATTTACTGTCTGTGCAGCTCTGCTGTCATAGCTTCACTGGATTTTAGGAACTCAAAATATATGACACTTTTCTAATCGCACAAATACGGAGCATTATCTTATCATCGTGGCTTTGGCTTTATGTATCTGCTTGCGCCGGTTTCACATACGATTCCTTGCGCTTCAGGTTGTCGTTACGTCCATTTTTGGTCGCCAGTAACAATTCAATCGAAAAACTATTTTTTCATGGCTCTAACGCAGTGTTTAAGACATGTTCAATCGTCTTTTGCCGTCTAAATATTTCAACTTCTCGTTGTCGAAAAACGTCCTTGTTGTTAAAAAATCCTAATGATTTTAGGTGCTTGAATATTTTTGGAGATGTGTCACAATTAATTAATTTGCAAGTTTTTTTTTTCTATCTGACACGATCCTTCGCTGAGTAAAGTCTCCAATTCTTCCTTTTCGAACCCGTTTGGTTGACCGAGACGCCCTTTGTCTTCGATGTCGAAAATTCCAATTTTAAAACCACCTCGGACATATGCCAATATTCAGGGTATGCTTCTGAGAACAAACGAAGAGCTTCAAAGACATTTTTCTTTATTTAAAACCAATAAAGGTTCCCACAAACGCTGTTTTGTAAGCACGTTTTTTTTTTTACACAAACGCGCTAACAAAAGGGGATTATGGAATACCCTTAAGTGTGAGAGCACAGCGCGAGCGGAAGGAGAGGAACTGGATAAGGAAAGGAGGTATCGATGTACATTGGTCTTAAATGCCTGGCCATTACAACGACGAGGAAACACATTATCAGGTAGAGTATTTCACATTCGTGTGGTTCGGCTAAAGCTCGCCATTTTTAATTGTTTCGCCATTTGGAAACCGCAACCACAATGGTTGCAGGTGGTTCGCCAACTGGGAATAGCCAATCCATGTTCTGCGTCGAGCTCCTCCTCGACGCGAATAGCAAAGAATCATTTTGTTGTCATGATGATTGTCGATGTCAATACATCATCCGAATAACGAAACAGAATTTCACCAATAATAAATAATTTACACATTGAACATTTTCTTGCCATTGCGCGGTTTTATTTTGAACATTGCTTAAACAAAAACGAAAACGGTTGAACACAGTGAAGCAAAAATTGTATATATAATTCAAAAGATTAATTCTTCTTTGTCTGAAGAACCAAGTTAAAATCACCAAACTGTTTCTAAAAAACAGTAAGAAGAGTCACAACTGTTCGTGAACTGTCACCGGTTCACTTTCTTCATTCAGCATTGAACAGCGGGGCCCGTTATCAGTTCGCTGAGTCAGTTGGCAGCGTTCAATGCCAATATTGTTTGATGCAACCGCAAGTTGGATTTTCTGCGGCATAGATACAGGGGCTTAATGCTGTGAAGAAAGTGTATGACAGTTCCGATTCACCAGAGGCTGCCTTGAAATCAATGTTTGTTGCTTGTGCAGCAACATCTTGCCGAGCCGACGACGATGCACCAGTAGTTGTCCTTCTCTTTGTTGCTCTCAATGAAGGGGCATGTCAGCACCCACTGTGAACAGCAAGACCAACTCCACTAGTTGGTTTGATAGGACAGCCAACAGCAGCACCAACTCCACCAGTTGGTTTGAAAGACAGCCAACAGCAAGACCAACTCCACTAGTTGGTTTGAAAAATAGTCGCCCACTGGGAACAGCTAGACGAACTCCACTAGTTGGTGCTCGTTGCTCATGTACCGGTATAGTGCAGAGGTAGGGTGGCAATAATTAATTATACCGACTAGATCTCACTTTTAATTGAATTAATTTGTTATAAGATATAATTAGTTATTGTTTCAATTTCTAGACAATTATCAGTGTTGGTGTGTGTGTGTGTCTGTGTGTGTCCGAAGGTCCAGTTGGCCATTGATTGCTAACGTTGTAGCGTGTGATAAGGCCGTCGTTGTTTACTGTTGATAATCTCCGACACGTTGTGGAGAAGTGCCTGAAAGGTGATATTTGCCGCATCAGCCGCGGCAACAATTTGAGTAAGCACTTACGTTATTCAATTGGTTGAGGTCTTTAGGGTTGAATTGATTACTATATTGTTGAGAAGTCGCCAATCGTCTTCTCTGTATTGTTGAGTAGTCTGCTCTGTTGTCGAAAAGTAGTACCATGTTGAGCAGTTCTGGATCCTCTCGGAGGTTGTTGCTCTCCTTTATTGGGAGTAATATAAGGTTGAGAATTTGTCAATCATCTCCTTTGTTGTAGAGATTTCTATTCGAATTTGAGTAGTAGTAAATGTTGAAAGGTCGTCAATCATCTCGTTTGTCGTTGAAATGATTTATCGAAGGGTGTCGGCATCCTTCCTGTTCATCATCTTCTATGTCCTCTACTCTTGTTACCGAAATTCCAACTTAGACACCGACTTTGTTGAAGTGGTGCCCCCAGACACGTGGTTCGCGGTGCCTGGGCGGTGTTAAGAGGGTGCCCCCAGCGCGTTGCGTCCAGGCGGCGAGAAGTGATGAAACCCAGACACGTGACAGCGGTGTGTCTGGGTGGGTTGTAACGTAACTCCGTACGTAGCGTAAAAATAGGTTGGACGTAGTCCCATGTCGGATCGTAAATCCGTGCGTAGAATATAAGTATGTTGGACGTAGTCCCCATTGGATCGTAAATCCATAAGTAGAATTAAGCGATGTGGTCGTCAATATGTTGAAGGTGGTGGGTTGTAAGTCCACCATCTTCTCAGTATGTCCAGCCTGTGTCGCTACCAGAAATGTTAGAGTTACCGCCAACTGCGTAGGATCATCTGCATCTCGAATCCAAGTTGATTGCTCTGGCTGATGCTGTTGCAGTTGGGGATATGTCCCATCGACGCCGCTAAACCAATGCTCGGCGTTGAGCGAATTTCTTGATGGGAACTGAACTCTCTGTCGGCATCTATCCACTGATAGGATGATGGTGCTGGACAAGGTGTCTTTTTCTTTTGTAATGTTGTGGTCGAATCCTAGCGGCATAATTTATTGAATTAGACTGGCACTTGAGTGAGCCAGAGAGGTTGCGCATCCGGGTTGCTATTAAGACGAATAACTCTGTTGTTCAATAGACGCCTTCGTTTAATTGTGTCGCAGGATAAAATAGTCCCCAAGGTATCCTTCTTCTTGTCAGGTGGGTAGACCATGTGTTCATTATTCGCTCTCCGTTGATATGATTTCTCGAAGGGTGCCGGCATCTTTCCTTGTTCTTCATCTTCTATATCCTCTAATCTTGTTACCGAAAGCCCAGCTTAGACACCAACTTTGTTGAAGTGGTGCCCCCAGACACGTGATTCGCGGTGCCTGGGCGGCGATAAGAGGTTGCCCCCAGCGCGTTGCGTCCAGGCGGCGAGAAGTGATGAACCCCAGACACGTGACAGCGGTATGCCTGGGTGGAGAGAAGCGACAAATCCTGGACGCGTGACAGGGATGCGTCCAGGTGACGAAAAGCGGTGCCCAGGAACGGATGTAAATGAAGCGGTGAAGATCGCAATTCCCGGGGTTCTTGGATTTACTCGTCTGCAATTCGAATTTGGATTGATATTGCAGGTATAGGACCGTATGTGCCCTTGTTGGCAAATTTTTCTTCGTACTGACCGCTTGCGCTTGAAACGCTGACCCGTCAGATGATAGTTTTCATATACAGGAAGGAAGTTTCCAAAACTTCTCCTGTTTCCCTGATGTTGTTGCAGGTGACGCTTGCTTTTCGGTGAGAGCTTCTAGCTCTATCGTTGTACTGAGATCCACGCTTAGATTTCATTGAATTGTCCTCTCGACTATTCTGCCCGATGGGCCATCGTCCTCTTCTTGATATTCGTTCAGTGTACGCGGTCGTATCTAACTTCTATAGCGTGGATGGTGAAAAGTACCTGCAACATTGTTAAAAGAGGATCCGAATGATGTCCTCAATCTGGTACTGGAACCGATTAGAAAACTTCTTTATTTACCTGCGGTGAATTCTGAAGAATTAAATAAATGAACAACCTTGGATGTTGACAAGTGGACTGTAATTTGGTAAATGTAATATGATAGTAATTTGTGGATTGTAAATTGTATTTGATAGAATTACTAGCTTTGATGTTGATTTGTGTTAAAGTTGAAATGTAAGTTGCTTGTATTGGAGGTTGGAATATGGGAAACAACAGGAAATGTATATATTTTTTTTAATTTTATTTTCCGCCGATTACAAAAGAAAATTATTGAATAAAAATAGAAGTTAATTCTATTTGCAAGAGTAGTGAACTACTCAACCAGTAGGCTCAAATATGTCCAGCTCAATTGAAACTCATCCGCGTTTGGTGATGTACGAACCTGCATCATGGTTCCCATTGTTTTCGGTAGAATTCCTTTCTGCGTTCTACCTGATGTTGAGATATTTATGCTACAGGACCTGGACAATTCCTCATCATCATCAACACTACAACCGGGAACCGGTCTTGGCCTTATTTAGCAAGTCCTGAGGCTTGTTAAATTTTCCATGATTTGTTTTTTTCTGGGCAAGGTCATTAGTCTTGCGCCAGTCCTGGCCTGGACAATTAAAATCTGCAAAAATGTGAAATGTTGAAATTGACTGAATACATTCCTGTGGGTCGCTTTCCCAGAGGTCTTGGTCAGATTCTGTGAAGGAAGTTATTAGAAATATAACATCTTCAATACTGCAACCATGTGACGTTTAACTTCTAGGAATAGATGAATCACTGCATTTTAGGTATATTATAATATGTGTTAAGGCTCGCTGAGCTAAAGTTCCGTTGTTACGATATCGGTTGAAAACCCCAATTGAAACATCCAGAGCACCTGACATGAACGTAGGAAGATAGCTCCAACTTGTCTAACTGGTAGTTTAACATTGTTCTTCATAGCCTGTAGAATAGTTGAAGAAATTCCTAGAATTCTGTGACTCTGGGATAGTTGTATTTTTTTGCGAACTTTCGTTGTTCAGGAACAACAGCTATTGTGGCACGTATCAATTCCTTCCGTTTCTTCAGGTTCATTTTCAATCGTTGTTATCAGGTTCCAATTGAATAGCTTTGTATAAGCGTCTATGGCTTCATCGTACTTTCCTGCATTCAAATATACATCTCCCAGTCGGCCATATGCTATGTTGTAATTTGGATTGTCGAGTTGCGGTCTTTAATCGCACTATCATTTTCTGTTACACGGATATATGCTGCAGCTCGATTACAGTAGAATGTTGGATTTTTCGGATCGAAACTAATGGCCCGGTTGATTAAAGTACCACTTCTTCATATTTGCATTCCTTCATCAGGCGGTTGCCCTCATTATTAATATGTTCGGCTGTTTCAAGGAATTGCTGATTGCGTTCGATAAACATTGATTGGCACTTCGCATAGATCTAACTTTGCGGCCTTGTTTGTAATTGCCGTTATTGATTCCAAATCAATGTCTGCACTCAGGTCAATTAGAAATTATAACAGTACCGAACAAATATCACTCCAATATTATTTATGTGAAATAAAGAACGACAATTGCTATCCGGTGGTAGAATGTCGATGAAATTGAACACTTCGATGAACACACCACACAACACTTTCTAGTTAAGATCCATTCGGATCGCTAAATTAAGTTATATGTCAAATTATAAATTCAATTGCCACCTACCTTGGTTACTGGAGCGCTGCTCACGTTGATCACAGGTTGTTGGCGGAGTTCCCTCGTTGAGGATGTTGGCGGACGTAATCCAATTTGTTGTTCGTTGAGATCGATGTACACTTCAAGCATCCGGCTCGAAGGACCAAATGTTTCGCCAGTTGGAAACCGCAACTCCAATGGTTTCAGGTGGTTCGCCAACTGGGAATAGCCAATCCATGTTCTGCGTCGAGCTCCTCCTCGACGAGAATAGCAAAGAATCATTTTTTTGTCATGATGATTGTCGATGTCAATACATCATCCGAATAACGAAACAGAATTTCACCAATACACACGGGACAACACACTGTTTGCGTTATTGCCGAAGAAGTAAACTATGGGGTTTATTTATTTTTTACTTAAAATATTCGTACAGCTGTAAGGTGGCATCCTGGTGTGCTGGCTTCAAAAAAATCGATTTTTTTTTTGTCTTAATCGATAGTATACCACTTGTAAAATATGGTCTCAAAGCTCCAGGTATGAATTTGCATTTTAGCGGGTCTTGTTGCTTATATATAATGTTGTGGATCTGTGGGGTTCGAAGTAGTTGCACCAAACACGGGCGCGCGGTTCACTTTAATCCCCGACACTTGTTCCGAAAATTGTCACCAGGTAATCCACGAGGAAAGCAGAAACGAAAACACTGTTTTAGTTTGTTGTTTTTTTATGTTCTTTATTTTTTTTGCACATTATCCTGGGGAGAGTTTGTAATTTTATGTTTTCCTTATTTTTCTTAGGACTTAGGACTATTACTAATCGATTTTCTATATTTTGTTACACGACGCACTTCTTTCCCGACACTGCGGCCGAGGTAATTAACAATTTTAACCAAAATGCATGCGAGCACTTTGGTGATGAGATTTGACTCGACAATATTCGACTTGGTTAATCTGACACGAAATTAAATTGATTCTTCGAGCGGCGACGTGTGATTCCATTGGCATCCGACGATTTCGGTTTTATTTGCTTTACCGAAATCGTATCCTAGGAATGCAGTTTATGTCTTTCTTTGTTCTAGGCACACATACCATCATGACCACGATGAGCGAGTGAGCTCTGAACGAGCAAAATATCGTGGAGTCAAATTCTATCCTTCGACCTGACCAGGTCGTGTCTCCATCGCTACCCTGGTGCGCACAGGGAAGCGATAATCAGCGATAATCGCGTGAGTCGAGAGTCGCGTTCGGTAACCACGAAATGTATTCAGTGTTTTTCCGAACAGAGTAACATTAAAATAAAATAAAAGAAAATGTAGTTACCACAGTGTGTTTAACTTTTCCTGTGTTGATGTCGCGGAGTTTCGCTTTGTGTTTCCCTCTCGCTGCGCCGGTTATCCCCTCAGAGACATTTTGCTGTTTGTCCTGTCGTTGTGTCCGGAGAACTGTTTTCAGCGGAATTATGATGGAGGAGGAAGTGAATCATGTACCCATGCTGGTACATACTTCCTCCCTACAAAGGAAGTGGACCTGGTTGGTACCGCGAGTGTTGTCGACAGGGATTGCGGTGCGGTCCACTGGCCTGTTGTGGTTTGTATAGACCAACATCCGGTATTACATCCGAGTAGGCCGTGGCCTATCGGTAGCTCGCTCGCATCCGCAGTGACGAAGTTGCGTGTGCGGGATGGAGGAGCTTCACGCCCAGTGTTAATTTTTCTCCGCAGCGACGGGGTGCCGTGTGCGGGATGAAGAAGAACTGAGTCTAGGGTCGGCATTTTTCGTCCACACGCTGGTATAGAGTTGTTTGCCGTATTTGCTTGTGTTGAAGTGGTAGACTTGTATGTCGTTACCCTTGTTGGTGACCCCCTGCTATCGATTCCACGCCGTCCCCTTGTACCTGTTGACAACACACGCGGTACCAACCAGGTCCACATCCTTTACCGATCCAAGCTCAGCTTAAGCACAGAAACTAAGCTTCTAACGCTCCTTGAACCATTCTACTCCTCCCGCCCTACCATTATTTCGTGACTACGTCACTGGGGGAGTACTGTGGGGTTTCTCTATTCTACATGGAGAACCAACCCACAAATTCCAACCACAATTTCCACCTTATGTCGACCGCTTTCAGCGCGTCATTCCTCTCTATTCCCCCTAAATGCTATTCACCTGAAATAATATGTTTTCCCCAAGGACGCATAGCTAAACCCATTATTCTATGCAGATAATACATAATTGAGTTTAGCTAACATTTTCGTCATACGGCAATACTATTCCGCTAACCATGAAATTTCCACCGGAAATCCCATTCGTATTGGTTAGCAACAACCAAGTCGAATCAAACGACGCGATTGTATCATCATTCATTGGCTTGGGTAATTACCAACACCCTTAGAGTTTTTTTTCTACGGTACCATTTCCCTAGCCGATGTAGCGTCCTATCGATTTTGATCAGATCATCCATTCGCTTGGGATCAATTATCTCTTTCTGCAGGTGAATAGCACCAGCTAAATTTTCCTCTCCTCATAATTCTGTTTCAATACGGTTCAATGCTCGCTGACTTCACCATAGCCGTAACACTGGGTCAGTAGACCAGGCTCAGAAACAGCAGTTGATACCAACACACACAACCAAAGCTACCTCGAGATCACAGTACATCGTGTTTCTGTTCTCTCATTCTCCACGTTGGTCAATTACCAATTAACCGAAGTAACCACACTTCGACGAACGTGACGCTTAGAGAGCAGAGGCGTGGTCTCTTTTGATTGTCCTGTGTGTAAAATGAAATACAGAATTTCACCCCTAATTCTACAGTCACTATTCAACAGTCGTAGAGGGTAGTCACGCCGCCGTACATCAAAGTCGAGTCGCGACACAATCATCACAGCGTTCGGGCACGCCGTTTAATAACTCCACACTTTCGAGTAGGACAAGTTGGAAATAAAGTTTTGGCTGGGGAATATCGCTCTGACGTGGATATTTCGAGTGTTAACTAGATAATTGTTATTTTACTATACAAACAGTAGTTATTTTCTTGAAGAAAGCTTAGATCCAATCTTCTTGGTTCATATTTAATGTTTGAAATTACTTTCGTAAAGTTGTGAACGTACAACAACTAACAGACGTGTTAGCAATAGTGATAACGTAACCAAATTAAATTAAAATAAAGAACATGCCTAAAACAACAAAATAAAATAGTGTTTTCGATCCTTTTTTTCCCTCGGTGAACAATTTTTGAGAGCGTAAGTGTTGGCGGGTGAAGTGAATACTTGCCATACATTGGCATCCATACTTCTACCCCCACAGATCCGCCCTAAGCTGTGTGCTCTATGCGATTGTAGCGCCGGACTGGGCGTTACGAGTAATGCATATGAATTCTCGCCTTAATGCGCTCGCTCTACTTTTGACAGTTATACTAGACCGAGCGCGCCTTTTGCTACATGCGTCTCTTTCATATTGCCGCGTCAGACTAATACATATTTGTTAAAACCAAGTTCACGAGTGCTTCGTTGAATAAACAATATCTTTCGTACGGGGGGTCGCCCGTTCATTTCATACCCTTCTACAACAGGTTATGGGCCCAGAGGCAGAACATCGTCTGGACATTCGAAATTGGAAATCAAAAAGAGGAGAAGACAACGTAGAAAATACAGGCGGAAATATAACCACACTGCAAACAAAATGGACGGTCAATCTACGAACGTAATACGCATACAAATGCTAACCAGAGAAAATTATGATACCTGGAGACTAAGAATGTGGGCACCCATGACAGAAAACAAAACGTGGGCTCACGCAAGCGGTGAAAAACCGAAACCGAAAATTTGCAAGCGTGGAAAGACGAGGACGAAAAGGCGAAAGCCGATTTGTATCTCGCTGTTGGCGACGCCGAACTCAGGCAAATTGGATACTGCGAACAGCCCGAGAAATTTGGTTGAAACTGGAAGCAATTTTCGAATCGAAAGGACCGGCGACAAGGGCATCATTGTAGAAACGGCTAATGAATCATCGACTCAACGAAGGCGGAGATGTACAACGACAGCGCGACAAGAAGACAACGCAGCCAAGCCGAAGACCAAGCAATGTTCGCGAGAAAAGGAAAGCCGAATTGGAAAAAGACTACGAAGAAAGCGTCGAATAAGTCCGTCGATAAATCGGATGATCAACGTACCGGCGGACCATTCAAATACAAATGCCATAGATGTCGCCAAATCGATCACAAGCCCATAAATCGCCCAGAGAAGAAGAAACATCCCGAAAATAAATAAAAAGTCGCCATCGGCGAAGACATTTCCTTTCTAACCTCCCACACAGACGCAGATTCTTGCTTTGCAGGGAACGTTCAGAAAAACGATACGTGGTGTCACGATAGTGGATGCACATCACTCTTATGCCACGACAAGGACGCATTTGAACAAATCGCAAGTGCTGGAAATTTAAAGATTAATCTGGCAAATCATGGCTCCACCGACGTAAAAGCGATAGGAACCGTAAAAATCGCGACATCTGACGGAGACACGACTCGGATCATACGTCTGGAAAACGCACTGCACGTACCCGACCTGCGTAACAATCTCGTCTCGGTCGCGAAGATCACGGACGCCGGAAACAGCGTGACGTTCACACGCGAAGGAGCTACAATCAAAAGCAACCATGGATCTACGATCGCAGTAGCAGATCGGAAAGCAGATCTCTATTTTCTCCGCAAATCCGGAAAAGAATTGATCTGCGCCCTGTCGGCGGGAACGCGTAAGCCTTTAACAACCGTTTGGCATGAGAGATTCGGCCACCTTAACTGGCGCGATCTCTTGGAGAGGAGCAAAAGGGGGATAGTGTCCGGAGTTGACCTAGAAGACGACGGAACGACAAACACGTACGAGATTTGTTTGGAAGTGAAGATTACTGGGCTACCCTTCGGAAAGAAATCGCACCGAAGCGGAAAATTATTGGAGATCGTCCATGCCGACGTATGCGGACCGATGAGAGACGAATCAAGGGGCAAAGCTAGGTACTTCCTCACGCTAACCGACGACTACTCTCGTTGGACAGAAGTAAGGTTTTTGCAAAAGAAAGCCGACGTCTTGGAGTTTTTCAAGGAATTCAAGGCTCTCGTCGAAAATCAATCAGGACGAAAAATTAAATGTATGCAATCCGACACCGGACGAGAGTTCTGTAACGAAGAATTCGACAGATTCTTGAAGGGAGAGGGAATTGCGCGAAAACTCACGACGCCATACACTCCCCAGTTAAATGGAGTAGCGGAAAGGAAAAACCGCACGCTCTTGGAAATAGCGGGTTGCACGTTGGCGCAATCGAAGCTCTCAACCTCGTTTTGGGCAGAAGCGATCGCCAAGGCAAACTTCGTAAGAAATCGATCCATTACGAAGACGCTAGGAGGTAAAACTCCTTGCGAATTATGGCACGGAAAACGCCCGAACTTAATGAACATGCGAATTTTCGGAGAGACAGCATATATGTTGGATACAACTCCCAGAAAAGGGAAGCTGGAACCGCGAGGTATGAAATGCATTTTCCTCGGATACGACGAATCGACTCAAGGCTATCGAGTATGGGTATCTAACAAACAAAGGGTAACCACGACACGAGACATCAAATTTACTGATACCGATACAAAAACGGACATGCATAACGAATCGTCATCGTCTTCGTCAGATCTGAATCGAGATTCGAATCACAATCCCGAGGGAGTATCACTGCCGAATTTCATTGAACCTCACCTAGGTGGGGACGACGACGAGGAATCGAGAAATGAATCGCAGGAACACGACGACCCGACGGGAGAAAGGGACGAGATCACCGAAACGATCAGAAGAGCTGCGGGTAGACGTAGAAAGACTCTCATCGGACGACCCGGTCGCCCGCGAAAATTGTATAGAATCACGCAAGAAGACGAAGATCCTCGCGGATCGAGCGGAGATGAGATCGGCCGAACTGGAGTCGTACATCTCGGACGGCCTGGAGGCAAATTTAGCCAGTCTTCACTCGGAGGTCCCGTGTCAAGCCTTGAACGGACCGGACAAAGAAGAATGGTTGGACGCCATCGTCGAAGAAGTCAAATGCTTAATCAAGAACGATACATGGCTGATCGTGAATCGACCCAAGAATCGCAACGTGGTCGGATGTCGAATGGTTCTCAGGAACAAGTATGACTCGGGCGGCAAGGTCGAGAGAAGAAAAGCACGACTTGTAGCGAGGGGGTTCGCACAGCGACCCGGGATCGATTTTCGCGATACCTACGCCCCGGTCGCTCGCCTGGGATCCATGCGTATGCTACTTGCACTGGCGGTCAAGCACGACCTTAAGGTGCATCAGATGGACATCACGACCGCCTACCTAAACGGTACGATCGAAGAGGACACATACATGGAATTACCCGATTTACTCGCAGGATGTTTGAAGAAAATCTTTCCGACACAAGGCCAATCCGATATCGAGAGCCGCGCCAAGGAAATGGTGAAACAACTTCAGGATGGCGAAAAGGTTTTCGTTTGAAAAGGGCTTTGTACGGCCTTAAACAGGCCGGTCGGCAATGGCATAAGAAACTGAACGGGAAACTCTAAGAATTAAACATGACACCGACGATCTTGATTTCGTCCGAAAAGGTTTGTCGCAGGAATTCGAGGCGAGAGATCTGGGAACAGCTCGCTATTGCTTGGGGATCGGAATCGCCAGGAGCAGAAATCAGATTACCATTTCTCAACAAAATTACGTTCGGGAACTACTCTCTCGATTTCGGATGGAGGACTGTAACACCGTCAGTACTCCCGCTGAATCGAGTTCGAGAGTCGATAAGGACGTTGAAGAAGAAGGATCACCAGGAGGAAATCGGCCCTATCGCGAGCTTGTCGGAGCTTTGAATTACTTGGCGATTGCCACAAGACCGGACATTTCGCATATTGTCAGTTGTCTCAGTCAATTCAACACTTCAGGCACACTGGAAGGCGGCGAAACGCGTCCTGAGATATCTGAAGGGGACCGCCGACTTCGGAATCACGTACACGAAGAGCACGAAAACCTTGGAAGGGTTTGTTGACGCCGATTGGACTGGGTGACCGGTGGATCGATGGTCGTATACCGGATACGTCTTTAACCTGAGCGGTGCCGCCTGGGAGTCGCACCCTCGCGTTTTCGTCCACTGAGGCGGAGTACATGACATTAACTGAAGCCGCAAGAGAAGCCCTATACATACAGGGATTCCTGTCGGAGCTCAAGCTGTTCGAGTGTGAAAGAGTTCTGGTGATAAACGACAACCGAGGGGCACAACTACTGACCCAGAATCACCCGTTTCACGTGAGATCGACACACATCGACATCAGGCATCATTTCGTCAGAGACGTCTTGCGCGAAGGTCGACTGGATATTAAGCAACTTCCTTCGGATAAGATACCCGCGGAGTTTCTCACGAAGGGATTGACAAAAGAAAAACATCGGACGTGTCTGGATTTGATCGGCGTCGGGGGTTCTTCAGAGGATCATATTGCCGCGTCAGATTAATACTTATTTGTTAATACCAAGTTCACGAATGCTTCGTTGAATAAATAATATCTTTCCTACGAGTAGTCGCCCGTTCATTTCATATCCTGCTACAACATATAACATTAAGGAAAATATTAATTTAATTACTTCAATGTGTGCACAATAAATGCTCAAATTTGCAAAATGAAAATATATTTAACAGGTTTTTCTTTAAAAAAATCGACAAAATCGGCTTTTTTTGGCCCTCTACACCAGCATACCCCCTTAATTAAATTCAGCTACATTATTGCAAATATGAATCAAGATTGACGCACATAAACAGAAAATGTAATAATTTTTTGAAAGTATAAAAAATTTATTGAAAATTCACAAGCGATTTCTCCTTTGTGGTGATTTTTGAAATAATCTTCCACGCAAAAGAATAGCATCCGTTCATAGATCAGACGAAAATAAAACGATATTACACCAAAATCTTAAAAAGTAGCATTAATTGTGTTAAAAGCTTAAAAATATAAAAAACTAAAAAATTCAAAGTTTCAATATTCAAAACTTAAAAACCTAGAAGCCAGCGAATTTTAAAACTTTAACATTCAAAAACTTGAAAATTTAAATATATAAAAAATTAGAAACTCAGAAACTAAAAAAATTAAAAAATTAAAAACTTAAAAACTATAGAACTTAAAAACGTAATAAATTATAAGTTTCAATATACAAAACTTAAAAACCGAGAAACCAGAGATTTTGAAAACTTAAACATTCAAAAACTTAAAAATCTAAGTATTTATAAACTTAGAAACTCAGAAACTTAAAAAATTAAAACATTAAAAACTAAAAAACTATAGAACTTAAAACCGTAAGAAATTAAGTTTCAATATCCAAAACTTAAAAACCTAGAAACCAGAGAATTTTAAAACTTAAACATTCAAAAACTTTAAAAAATAAATATGTAAAAACTTAGGAACTCAGAAACTTAAAAAATTAAAAAATTAAAAACTTAAAAACGTAAGAAATTAAAAGTTTCAATATTCAAAACTTAAAAACCTAGAAACCAGAGATTTTGAAAACTTAAACATTCAAAAGCTTAAAAATTTTAATATTTAAAAACTTGGAAACTCAGAAACTTAAAAAATTAAAAAACTAAAAACTTAAAAACCATAGAACTTAAAAACGTAATAAATTATAAGTTTCAATATTCAAAACTTAAAAACCGAGAAACCAGAGAATTTTAAAACTTAAACATTCAAAAACTTAAAAATCTAAGTATTTATAAACTTAGAAACTCAGAAACTTAAAAAATTAAAACATTAAAAACTTAAAAACTGTAGAACTTAAAAACGTAAGAAATTAAAAGTTTCAATATCCAAAACTTAAAAACCTAGAAATCAGAGAATTTTAAAACTTAAACATTCAAAAACTTAATAATTTAAATATTTAAAAACTTAGAAACGTAAGAAATTAAAAGTTTCAATATTCAAAAACTGAAAAACTTAGAAAATTCAAAATTTTAAAACTAAAAAAATTCAAAAACATAAAAATTAAAATATTTAAAAACTTAGAAACTCAAAAGCTTTAAAACGTAAAAACTTAAGAACTGTAAAAATCTCAAAAAATCAAAAGTTAATACTCTATAAACTTAACCGAAAGCAGATAGACTGAAAGAACAATGGCTTAGATCGAATAGATTGCCAACAGATGAAGCAACCGCATTTAAAGGATAGAAAGATATATCTATCCTAAAATCGGAGACTGTGAAAATATGCCCATGCCATTAGTGGACGGTAGTATCTGATTATGACGATTCCTAATTCATTCAATATCAACATAAAGCCACAAGGAAAAGAATTTAAAAGCACCACAACTGAAATATGTAAATACTTTCGTTTGTTTGTTTCAATCTTATATTGTTGCATAACTAAAGATAAACATAGAGAACAGTACAGGTAAACAGACAGAGACAGTTGTAGTCAAGGAGGAGTGAGGCTTCGATGATAGCGGACAGAAGAGAAATGTTGTAGTTGCATCGATGTCAATTTAATGTGTTTGTAGAGGTGGGTATTATCGTGTTAGCATCTCTTCGGCATTATTAATTCTCTATCTACCAAGTTCCCGGAGCTGGAGCTAGATTAACTGATGCAGCTGAATGAACATGTCCTGGCAAAGGAGCTGTATGCACAGCACCTCTGGTCTTAGCAACGTATGTGGCACCGTGTGTTGGGATGGCTGCAACATGTGCAGCATGTGGTGCGACTGCAACAGCTGCAGGAATATGCGCAGCCAAAGGAGCATGGGCAGCGAAAGGAGCATGCAGGATCGGACTACCAAGAATGTTAACAGCGGCGGGAATGTGTGGGGCGGCGAGCCATGGAGCAGCAAGTCCAGAATGTGCACCAAGAATTCCGGGAATACCAGCATAAAGAGATGACTGGACTCCCATGGTGAGTGCCAACATGACTACGGCAGAGATGGCGAACTGCAACGATATAAAGACATTAAAGCGATAAAGGATAATTCTAGTATATACAAAATAATTTATTTTACCTTCATGTTGATCTGGTTTGTAAATTTGAATAGAACAAGGAAAACGGAAAAGAGATCACAGAGCTGTTCAATGAACACTTTGAATTTATTCTGACTTAAGTAACGAATTAATTCCAACTTTTATACCAAATTGTCTTGCACCCTTTCACCAAGCTATCGAGCATATTTTTTTCGCCCGCACAGGTTGCACGACCACAAGTGGTAGGCATGCGGCAGTCAAAGCACACAATAAAACACACCGGCAAAGTTATTGCAAAATTATCTAGTAATAAAGGTGTAGTCCAAGGCAGTGCACATACACTAGCTGCTACAAATATCCTAAATACCTAACAGAGACTTAATAGACTTCCATGAGGTCATAGAGGCACAAACGTCTCGTTGCCAGACCCAACAAAGTCACTCGAGCGGTTCTATTTGACGCAGAAAGTGCATATGGTCACCCGGCTGTGTTGTGGCCCACAAAATCAGTACAATGTGGATCGGGCTGATTTCGAACTGTTGATATTGTTTAATAATCCAAATTGTATTCCAACTAGATGTAGAAATAGAGCTTGCGACTGTCGATTTCTATAGCGTACGCCAACACCCAGCTCGTTGTGTCTTTGTCTATAATTAGTTTCGGTGAATATCACCCAACAGTAAGGATTGTTGTCGACGGTTCAATCAGTCGATGTGGGAGTTGGGTTGCACAAAAGTTGCGCAAGAAAACGGCAAAGTATTTCGTTTTGCTGCAGTAATGTCAATGGTAGCGAAATTAGAAGCTCACAAAATGTTTAGAAGGTGACATTATTAGATGACCACTTAACTTCAGGAAGTTGTGCTGAATATCAGAAGAATTTACAAAGATAACAAGCCGCTACCTTTTAGATGTCCTCTCAACCACGCCATAGGCTATATTTATTACAGGTACAATTATTACATGAGGGATTTTACCATTTCATTTTTCATCAATAAGTTCTGATTGATAATCTTCATAATAACTAGGGCAAATTGTTGGTCGGTTCCCATGAGAATGATCATAAACGATCTTGGTTTAAATGACCCTGTCCACGTATACCTTTCTTGTTCATGTGAACACCCTTTAAACCATGTGAACACCCTTTAAACCATGTAAAATACGATTCTGGCTACACGAAAGGTTTACTTCTGACATACGAGGGTTGCCTTTTATATTTCGGGATTAGAGAACAAAAACAAATATTGATCATCGAAAATCACTTTATTGTTTTCAAAATATTCCCCATGAAGATCTATACACTTTTGCATGCGTTTGAACCAATTGTCGAAGCACTTTTGCCACTCTGATTGAGGTATCTCCAACACATGCATTCTGAATGCAGCAACCGCTTCTTCAGGTGTCGAAAAACGTTGACCTCTCAGTTTGTTTTTTACGTACGGGAATAAAAAGAAGTCATTCGGTGCCAAGTCAGGACTATACCGCGGATGACCCATCAAATCGATGTTTTGGGTGCTCAAAAATGCAGTTGTCGCAGCCGATGTGTGAGAGCTCGCATTGTCGTGGTGAAGAGTGATCCGTCTTCGGCGGTTGGTTTTCCTGATTTCTTGGAAGACAACTGGCAAACAAATGGTTATGTACCACTCAGAATTGACTGTTCTGTGTTGTCCTAGTGGTACGGTTGCGACATGTACAGTTTTTCCGAAAAAACAGGCGACCATTTGCTTGGAAGTGCTTCGTGCGCGAACAACTTTTGTTGGATTTGGCTCATCTTGAAACACCCAGACAGTCGACTGCTGTTTACTTTCGGGCTCATACGCGTAAATCCACGATTCATCACCTGTCACGATGTCATAGACGTGTTTCAAAGCACCGCGACCGTATTTTTTGAGCATTTGTTTCGACCAATTGACACGAGCCTTTTTTTGTGCGATTGACAAATTGTGTGGGATCCAACGCGAACAAATTTTTTTGACAGTCAAATGTTTATGCAATATTGAATGTATGCTGGTCCCACTAACGCCTAAGGTTGTCTCAATCTCACGATAGGTCACATGACGATCTTCCAATATCAGTTCGCGCACAGCATCAATGGTTTTCGGAACAACAACTGATTTTGGACGACCTTCACGAAATTCATCTTGGAGCGAACTACGACCACGATTGAATTCACCATACCATCGATAAACACTGGTCCTTGATGGAGCTTCATCGCCAAAAATTGAATTAAGTTCATCCGTGCACTGTTGCTGAGTTAATCCACGCCGAAAGTTGTAAAAAATAATCGCACGAAAATGTTGACGATTTAATTCCATTTTTGGGCCGAGATTAAGTTACTGTAAACAACACAAATAGCGCTCGTATGTCGAAACGTTCTGAGTGCGTATAACCTCAAAAATGTCCAACTTTACGACAGAGCTGTCAATTGCCGGATTGCAACACTAGGGTTGCCAAATCCCGAAACATAAGGGGCAACCCTCGTATTAGTTAAATATCCAACTATCTTTTTTGCTAAGAAAATAACATATTTGTGGCTTCATACCAAAAAAAGTTCTGAAAAGATCAAACCGTAAGACAGGCACCAAAGATGAGACCACTACCACAACAAGAAGTAGCTCAGTATCATAATACAGGCTCCATGAGATTGCAGGAAGTAATCGCTGATCATCTCTCAGGGTTCGACTGATGATAGACCATAGTTACGTCTCAGTGAACTACCCGCTTTATTACGCTATAGTATCCGCGAATTAGTCGGAAGAAATCCTTGCTTATCTTTCGGAATATGAAAGACCGGCCGAAAAAGTTGAAATATATGGTATGCAGGGTTTCAACAGCCAACTAAATGGTATACGACCTCAGTATACTTCGTAATATGGTTATGAGAAATCCATGATCATTTTTGGACCTTGGCTGATGGATCAACGAGAAAAGTACTAGAAGGAATCTCCACTTTTTTTCTTTAACGCAATCTCTAGCTTTAATAAGATAGTAATCTTTGCTGATGGAAGTCAAAGTATACAGTCCATTAACATATCGCAGATGTTTTTTAAAAGATATAGAACTTGAAATTAAGTAAAATACATGAAAATTACAGTATGAACATGATATTGGCTTTGTTGAAAAGACAATTTTATGCCATGATGCTGATCCTTGTCTTCCAAAATCGATTTTTTGCTGGGAAAAATCTGTAATATTTGATATACATTAGACCCCTGTTTGCTTTGCTTTATGTCTTTCGGGGGATCCGTTGACGATTATTCCAATAACTTTCCTTCATTTAGAAGGAATAGCTAAAAATATAAACTTTAATTTTACTTTTTGCTTAGCAACAAATTGCGAGCTAGACGGTATTGTGCGTGGGTGTTGTTTGGTTTATGAAGAGTGGGGGAACCGGCTTGGTTAGCGGCCACGCTCAACTTTGCAGGTGGTATAGCCATTAGCGAACCAGAGGTACATACGTCTGTTGCGCAACAGATTATTACAAAAAATTTAACAAATGAAGGCGTTAAACCCCTCGGAGATTTTTCCACGATTGATGGCACAGTTTGGTGATGACACATTGTCTCAGAATCGTGTGAGTACGTGGGCCAGAGAACTTAAAAGAGGGCGAGAACGTATCAAAAATGAAAGTTATGATCGACGCCCATGGGCAAGTCGTATAGATGACAACATCCATGCCGTCCGAGAGCTTATTGAAAGTTTAACTGTTGGTAAAATCCCTTCAAAAATGGGTATAATTTTTTAACGTATCAGCAACTAATTTTCTCTTTAACGCAATCTCTCGCTTAGTCATATTTGTTGATGGAAGTCAGAGTATCCAGTCCATTAATATATATCAGATGTTTTTTTTAAAGATATGGAACTTCAAATTAAGCTAATTACATGAAAATTACGGGCTCCTCGATAGTATAGTGGTTAGTATACCCGCCTGTCACTCGGGAGACCGGGGTTCGATTCCCCGTCGGGGAGCCCCTGGCGCAAGACTAATGACCTTGCCCAGACAAAATAAATCATTATGGAAAATTTAACAAGCCTCAGGACTTGCTAAATAAGGCCAAGACCGGTTCCCGGTTGTAGTGCCGATGATGATGATGACATGAAAATTACAGTATGAACATGATATTTGCTTTATTGAATTTTATGCCATTGATGTTTAGATATAATTATAGTGCAATCTCGAAGTTCGATTTTCGAGCAATTGTCCGGTCACCTGAGACCGCATACCACCAATAGCGTTGCTAATGTTTGCTTTTGAATGGTTTAAAGTCAGTGGTTTATCAACACAAAGAACCGGCTTTACATATCGCCCACGAAAATAATTAAGGCATGTGATATCATAAGATGCCGGAGAACATTTTTCATTTTTTCATTATTCATGTCATTTTTAATCTCTTCCTTTTATTCTATTTTACTTACTCGCTAGATAAAAATGATAAAACTCTAGCTTATGTTTGTATCTTATTTCCTTACTTAACCTTGCGGACGCTCTAAGTTGATGCCGGAGAACAATACACAAACATATTCCGCGAAATTATGCGCTCACTGAACGTTACTTGTAATAAATTGGCTATATCGTCTGTCGAATAGCAGAGCTTTTTCACATTAACGCCAATCAATCCGGGAACGAAAAAACCCCTAATCATGGATCTAAAATGCCCTCCATTGCAAGCAACGTACTAGCCTACATCATCTTTGAAGAAATGTAGGGCTGTGGGTCCGTTGATGCTCACTCTCGGCGATCGGTCTCGGTAGTGTGTCCGTCCGACACTGATTCACCGAGACGTACCCAAACTCCGTAACCGCTCGCCTGAGCTTGTTTGCTTGTACCCTGCAGTTCGGTGCTAAACCAACGGTTCACCTACTTTTATGTGTTTTGACTCGAAAATAAACTTATTCAGGTTTGTGGACAGTATTTATTTCGTAGGTTACTTAATTTATATTAACATAGAATATAGTATTGTAATCTTAATGTTATTTTATCATAAACGTAGAATATTATATTGTAAACGTAAATTTATTTCCATACATGTAGAATATTATATTGTAAACATAAATTTATTTTACTATACATGTAGAATAATAAGTACAATTTATTTCGTGAAATTTTATCATAAACGTAGAATATTATATTGTAAACATAAATTTATTTCCATACATGTAGAATATTATATTGTAAACATAAATTTATTTTACTATACATGTAGAATAATAAGTACAATTTATTTCGTGAGTTAAACTTTATTTATATTAACATAGAATACAGTATTGTAATCTTAATGTTATTTTATCATACCGTACATGTAGAAGAATCAGTACAATTTATTTCGTGAGTTAAACTTTATTTATATTAACATTGAATATAGTATTGTAATCTTAATGTTATTTTAAACTTAATCTATATTAACATTGAATATAGTATTGTAATCTTAATGTTATTTTAAACTTAATCTATATTAACATTGAATATTGTATTGTAATCTTAATGTTATTTTATCATACCATACATGTAGAAGAATCAGTACAATTTATTTCGTGAGTTAAACTTTATTTATATTAACATTGAATATAGTATTGTAATCTTAATAATATTTTATCATACCATACATGTAGAAGAATCAGTACAATTTATTTCGTGAGTTAAACTTTATTTATATTAACATTGAATATAGTATTGTTATCTTAATAATATTTTATCATACCATACATGTAGAAGAATCAGTACACATTGTTGACACCATTCTCCAAAAAAAAAAAAAAAAAAAAACTCAGACACAAAACAAAAGGGTTCACAGTGGTCTTGTGTGGCTCTGTATTACGAATTTCGTCTAATCACAACAGAGGTAATATTTCTCCGGTGCAAGTGCGGTCACTTTCACTAAAAAGGATCGACGCGAAAGTTAGAACTCTATCGGTCGTGGCACTGTATTACGAAATCGTTTTATTACAAACAGAGGTAATTATTCTCCGGTGCAAGTGCGGTCACTTTCACTAAAAAGGATCGACGCGAAAGTTAGAACTCTAGCGGTCGTGGCACTGTATTACGAAATCGTTTTATTACAAAAAGAGGTAATTATTCTCCGGTGCAAGTGCGGTCACTTTCACTAAAAAGGATCGACGCGAAAGTTAGAACTCTAGCGGTCGTGGCACTGTATTACGAAATCGTTTTATTACAAACAGAGGTAATTATTCTCCGGTGCAAGTGCGGTCACTTTCACTAAAAAGGATCGACGCGAAAGTTAGAACTCTATCGGTCGTGGCACTGTATTACTATTTTGTTTGATTTTCGCCCGGGAGCACGTATCCACCATTCCATGCAGAAATTATCAATCGACTGACTTAGTTCACCGCAGCGACAGAATATCTCGTACTCCATCATCGCTTCGATGCCCATTTTTGGTCATTTTAAACATGTTACATCCCTTAGTGTGGGTAACCGCATTGTACCCCTGCCTGTGTGTATTTTTTATTATTATTCGCCCGGGGGTGAGCGCCATTGCGTGTGTTTACTCTTTTTACCATATTAAGTGTAGGGACGTTCATATTGTTTATACGTGCAATGTGATGCTGCTACATGGGCATGCGTTATATCTCACGTATTTGTATTTGTTGAGATGTGTCCTTTTAAGGGCATGCGTTGTAGGTTTACGTCGGTTTGCGCGCCTTCTGGTAATTCCAGGAATTAGTTGCAGGCTTGCGCAACCGCATCTTGTTTTTCTTGGTTGTTCTGCTACATCCGATCGTTGGTTGCTGGTTTTACCAGATCGATGTGCAGGTGTCCCATGCTCTCCCCTGCTATTTAGTTTGATACCATTGGTGCTACGCTGTGCTTGGTCATCATGACATGATTTCCTTGATTTATGCATTTCTACTTTTAGGAAGATGCCTGTATTGGACAACCGCTTGTATCAGCGGGCTTGTGGTTTGTTACATGCTAATGCAGGTAAGTATTCGCTTTTCTGGCGCCGACTGCCTGCGAAAAGAGGTTACCTGGTGGTAAGTAGGCCTGTGGGCAGTGGCGTTCGCGCTAACCGGCACAGTACTCCCCCCCCAGTGACATAGTCACGATAAAACGAAAACATAACAAAAACGAAGAGGTGTTGAGACTGAGGCGTGTTCTTGGTTGGCCACGCGACTGGTCGCCATTGGTTCTGTCATTACCATCATGGTGGTAACACTTGTCGAGTGCGCAGTCTTTTACGACTTCGCGTAATGGGCCCCTTATATTGTGGTGGCGCGCCCGCCGTGGTCGGCGGCGTCTTTTTCTGCACCTCAGCATTTTGAGAAGTGCACCCCTGGTTACTTTCTTCCCAAAAGCAAGGTTTTAGCCGTTCCACGCTGATTGTGGCTGCCTTCCCACGCATGTCCACCTCGTAGACCCGTTCGCTGATTCTTTTAATCACTTTGAACGGGCCCTCAAACGGAGGGTCGAGTGGTTTCTTTACTTTATCCACTCTAACGAAAACGTGTGTACAGGTGCGCAACTCTGGATGCACGAAAACTCTCTTTGACCCGTGTCGGGCAACCGGTCTTGGTCGTACTTTTCGCATCAAATCACGCAGGTAACCCACGCTCTTCGTCAGCTCCGCAGGTGGCTCACCGTCGACGAAAAGCTCCCCGGGCAAAACGAGGCTGGTACCGTAAGTGAGCTCGGCTGCTGAGGCGCCCAGGTCTTCCTTCATGCTGGTCCTCAAACCAAGGAGGACTGTGGGCAGTGCGTCGAACCACTGTGTGTCATTATGGCACATTAAAGAGGCCTTCAATGATCTATGCCAACGCTCTATCATTCCATTGGCAGCAGGATGATATGCTGTCGTACGCTCTCTTTGACAACCCAGCAACTCCGTAAGCTGTCTGAAGATCGTAGCCTCGAACTGAGGTCCCCTATCCGAGGTAAGTGTTGTGGGAACGCCGAAACGCGTTACCCACGTTGAGTAGAAAGCCCGAGCCACGCTCTCTGCGGTTATCACACGTAATGGGGTAGCCTCTGGCCATCGCGTAAAGCGATCTATCATCGTGAGCAGGTACGCGAATCCTCTGGAGGGAGTTAAAGGGCCAACTATGTCGATGTGTACGTGGGCGAAACGCGCCTCGGGCAGCTTGAATTGTGCCGGTTCCAGTACGTTGTGTCTGCTTATCTTACAACGTTGACACTTGAGACACGCCCTCGCCCACCTCGTGAGGTCTTTATTCATATGTGGCCAAACGAACTTACGTCGAATCGCCGCAGCCGTCGCGCGCCCGCTGGGATGAGCTGGGCTATGGAAGGTCTCATAAATGCCCCTACGCAACACCGCAGGAATGTATGGCCTGACTGTACCCGTTGACACGTCGCACCAAACGGTTTTTCCGTTGGTGTCGACAGCGAACCTACGCAGTTCCAGTGCTGTGTCTGCTGTTACGAGAGCTTTAAGTTGGCTGTCGTTTTTCTGGGCCTGCTCCAAGTCAGCGTCAGCTAAGGCTGCGCGCAATTGAATCACATCTATGCGAGATAGTGCGTCTGCTATTACGTTCTGTTTACCAGGAACGTACTTTATCTCGGTGACGTATTGGCCTATGAGGTCCAGATGCCGCTCCTGTCGCGGCGATGCATTTCCGGATTTCTTTCGGAAGGCGTGGCTCAATGGTTTATGGTCCGTTCTGACGATCGCCTGACGACCCTCGACCATGTGTCGGAAGTATTTGATGGCACTGTATATGGCCAATAACTCTCGGTCATAGGTGCTGTACTTGCGTTCTGCCGTACTGAGCTTTCTAGAGAAAAAACCCAGCGGCTCCCAGCCACCGTCGCTCTCCTGCTCCAATACCGCACCAATTGCGGTGTCCGACGCGTCGCATTGTATTGCTAACTGTGCGCCCTCTGCTGGGTAACACAGCAGGGTGGCGTTTGCAAGTTGCGCTTTTGACTGCCGGAATGCATTACTTGCTGCTTCCGTCCAGACGATTGGACGTTTGTCATTTTTTTTTGCTCCCTTTAAATATTCATTTAAAGGGGCCTGGACATGCGCGGCATTTTGTAATGTAGGCCGGTAAAAATTAAGCATGCCCAGGAAACGTCGTAATTCGCGAACGTTGGTAGGACGTGGGAATTCGTTGAGAGCTTTAACTCTGTCCGAGAGAGGCCGAATACCACGATTGTTGATATGATAACCCAAATAGCTCACCTGCTCCTTGGCAATTTGGCATTTGTCCGGGTTAATCATGAGTCCGTAACGGCGGAGGCGTTCTAACACCTGTTTAAGATGTTGCTGGTGCTCCGCTCGGTTTTGGGACGCAATCAGGATATCATCGATGTAGGCGTAACAAAAATCCAGTCCACGCAGAGCTGAATCGATGTACCTTTGAAATGTTTGTGCGGCGTTTCTAAGGCCGAAAGTCATTACCTTGAACTCATATAGTCCAAAAGGGGTAATGACCGCGGTTTTTGGGATGTCTTCGTGTGCCACTGGTATTTGGTGGTATGCCCTGGCGAGGTCCAGGGTCGTGAAGACTGTGCATCCGCGCAATTTGTATGAGTAATCATACAAGTGTGCGATGGGGTATCGGTCCGGGATTGTGACCGCATTTAACTGTCGGTAGTCGCCACACGGGCGCCATTCGCCGTTTCGTTTCTTAACTAGGTGGAGCGGACTGGCCCATGGGCTTACTGAAGGTTGGCAGATTCCTTGCTGCAGCATGTAGTCGAATTCTTCGCGTGCTGCGCGCAATTTGTCTGGTGCTAGTCGCCGCGGACGTTGGCTTACGGGTGGACCCCGTGTCTCGATGTGATGGTATACCCCGGACTCTATGTGCTCCTGGTTGGGAAGTGGTACTGTCGAGTGTCTATACTCTTCCAGTAGAGCCGGAATTTCATCACATGTGATATCGGCCTCGTGTGGCGTCCGTGGGGCCTCCCCTGGCGGATGCCCGAGTAGCCGTTGTTCCACCACTCTATTGTTCGCTGTATCGACTAGCAATTTGTGGCACGATAGTAAGTCCGACCCTATTAATGGTTCGGAGACGTCCGCCACTATGAAGTGCCAACCTATGGGGTGCCGCAAACCTAGATCCAGTCGTAGGTACTTACGTCCGTAAGTAGCTATGGATGTGTTGTTCGCTGCTAGCAATTGGAGTCTGCTAGGCGTTTTATTTTGCGAAGCGTATGACTTAGGCAAGACTGATATGTCGGCGCCAGTGTCGACCGTAAAACTTATACCCAGTTTCGCGTCTTTGATTGTTAAGCGGCTTACTTGGAGTGTGCCGACCGTTTGCGCTGAGGTTGCGGTCGGCCGTCCTAGTTTAAATTCGCGTTTGTTGTTGGTTTTACTGGCTTCCACCCGCAGGGTTGTGTGCATTTGCGGGCCTTTGCCCCAAACCGCCGATGATATGAACACCACGCGGGTGTTAATGCCCTTTGGGGGTTCGCCGTCGGCTGTGGCGTGGATCTTCCGCGCGTGCTGGCGGCACCTCTCTGGTTTTCGCGTTGCCCAGCGGTGGGCTGGGTCTGGGGTCTCTGATATGTTGGGCGATTTTGGGCCGTGCGCGCGAAGTCTCATAATTCGGCCCGTAATTGTGCGATTTCGCGTTGTAAACTTAATTCGTATCGCGAGGGTCCCGGTTGCCGGAAGTGTGATTGCTCTGCGTCCCGAGTATGCGCCTGAGCCCGTGCCGAGTCTGTGGCGATTGGTTGTGACGCGTTGGTGGCTCCACTGGTGCGCGGAATATTATGGGGCGAGGAGTAGTATCGCGCAGATGTTTCATCCGAGCGATTAATGGTCGCTACCTGAAAGGCGGGGGGCTCCTCTCGTTGGTCAGCGCTTTCTACGATTGCGTCTGCAATCTTAGCCAGCCAACTCAGGCTTTGATTGGTTTGAGCGATTACTGTAGGACGCGCTTGTTGCGGAAGACCCCTAATGAAGTGGGGTCTGATGACATCATCAGAGATCCCCTTTCCCGCTATAGACCGCAAATGAGTGAGAAAATGCGATGGCTTCATCCCCGTGAAATTGGTCTCGTTGTACAAGCGCTGGTGCCTCTTGGCAATTGACTCCTCGAGCGCATTGAGGAGCGTTTCCCTCATATCTGTATACGGGCTGTTACCCGGAGTTCTTATAATGTGTGCCACATGTGTACGCTGGTTTCGGTTTAAAACCCTCATAACCTCCAGCGCACGTGGTCTCTCCTCGCTCACGCCCGCCGCCTCGAATATGAGGTCCGCCATGGTGAACCAGAGCTCCGATTCCTCCTCGTCAAAAGGAGGCAAGCGCAAGTCGCGCGAGGCAACATGTAGTGCCTGCACCGTTGGAGTCGCACCAGCGGATAACGGGAACTCCGTTCTGTGAGGGCGCGAGTCGCGGGCTTTTTCGTGCAGCGAGTCCGTGGGCTGCTCTACGCTGAGGGCGTCCACGAAGGCCGGGGACTCGGGACGCGGTACTCCTAGCTCCCGTTGTAGCTCCGCCCGAGGCGCCGTCTGTGCTTCGGTAAGCGATTCCCGCAGCGCTTCCGGTTGGGGCTCCTGTTGAGTCTTCTTTGACCTCGTAAACTGAGCCATCCTCTACTAAAGGGTGGTGGCCGTTCCTCGACACGCGAGAACCACGAGAAACTGCAGGAAAAGGTTAGCAAGGAGAAGTTGTAGGTCTGCCTAGTTGGCGGAAAGCCCGTTGCTTGCAGCTGTTGTGACGGGAACGAGTGACCAGTGTATATGTGGGCTGTTTAATCTACCATGTATAGTTTCCGGTGCTAAATCCGTATTAGTTCCGATTTTTCGATGCCCGGAAGGGGCTTACTACGCTAATTTGTTGTAGTGAACTTTTGTACTATTCAATTACAAATGAATATTTTTAAATTTGGTTATTACTTACTGCTACGTTTTAAATACTATAGAAGGAGAAGAAAATATTGTGTTTTGGCTGGCTCTAAAGGAGCTCAGCGTATATATATATATATTACAGAAGAGAAAAAAAAATTAAAAAAATTACGTCACCTGGAGTCCAACGTTGAGAATTTGGTTTCGTCAGGTGTCGTTACTCGCACTGTGTTGAGGATAGTGCTGCGATCTGACTCCACTTGTAGTAATTTTGGTGGTTGGTTCGATGTTCGCTGTCAGGATATGTGCCCGTCCTCACTTGGTAGGTCACCAATTGTGGGTGTTGGTTTGCTCACTCTCGGCGATCGGTCTCGGTAGTGTGTCCGTCCGACACTGATTCACCGAGACGTACCCAAACTCCGTAACCGCTCGCCTGAGCTTGTTTGCTTGTACCCTGCAGTTCGGTGCTAAACCAACGGTTCACCTACTTTTATGTGTTTTGACTCGAAAATAAACTTATTCAGGTTTGTGGACAGTATTTATTTCGTAGGTTACTTAATTTATATTAACATAGAATATAGTATTGTAATCTTAATGTTATTTTATCATAAACGTAGAATATTATATTGTAAACGTAAATTTATTTCCATACATGTAGAATATTATATTGTAAACATAAATTTATTTTACTATACATGTAGAATAATAAGTACAATTTATTTCGTGAAATTTTATCATAAACGTAGAATATTATATTGTAAACATAAATTTATTTCCATACATGTAGAATATTATATTGTAAACATAAATTTATTTTACTATACATGTAGAATAATAAGTACAATTTATTTCGTGAGTTAAACTTTATTTATATTAACATAGAATATAGTATTGTAATCTTAATGTTATTTTATCATACCGTACATGTAGAAGAATCAGTACAATTTATTTCGTGAGTTAAACTTTATTTATATTAACATTGAATATAGTATTGTAATCTTAATGTTATTTTAAACTTAATCTATATTAACATTGAATATAGTATTGTAATCTTAATGTTATTTTATCATACCATACATGTAGAAGAATCAGTACAATTTATTTCGTGAGTTAAACTTTATTTATATTAACATTGAATATAGTATTGTAATCTTAATAATATTTTATCATACCATACATGTAGAAGAATCAGTACAATTTATTTCGTGAGTTAAACTTTATTTATATTAACATTGAATATAGTATTGTTATCTTAATAATATTTTATCATACCATACATGTAGAAGAATCAGTACACATTGTTGACACCATTCTCCAAAAAAAAAAAAAAAAACTCAGACACAAAACAAAAGGGTTCACAGTGGTCTTGTGTGGCTCTGTATTACGAATTTCGTCTAATCACAACAGAGGTAATATTTCTCCGGTGCAAGTGCGGTCACTTTCACTAAAAAGGATCGACGCGAAAGTTAGAACTCTATCGGTCGTGGCACTGTATTACGAAATCGTTTTATTACAAACAGAGGTAATTATTCTCCGGTGCAAGTGCGGTCACTTTCACTAAAAAGGATCGACGCGAAAGTTAGAACTCTAGCGGTCGTGGCACTGTATTACGAAATCGTTTTATTACAAAAAGAGGTAATTATTCTCCGGTGCAAGTGCGGTCACTTTCACTAAAAAGGATCGACGCGAAAGTTAGAACTCTAGCGGTCGTGGCACTGTATTACGAAATCGTTTTATTACAAACAGAGGTAATTATTCTCCGGTGCAAGTGCGGTCACTTTCACTAAAAAGGATCGACGCGAAAGTTAGAACTCTATCGGTCGTGGCACTGTATTACTATTTTGTTTGATTTTCGCCCGGGAGCACGTATCCACCATTCCATGCAGAAATTATCAATCGACTGACTTAGTTCACCGCAGCGACAGAATATCTCGTACTCCATCATCGCTTCGATGCCCATTTTTGGTCATTTTAAACATGTTACATCCCTTAGTGTGGGTAACCGCATTGTACCCCTGCCTGTGTGTATTTTTTATTATTATTCGCCCGGGGGTGAGCGCCATTGCGTGTGTTTACTCTTTTTACCATATTAAGTGTAGGGACGTTCATATTGTTTATACGTGCAATGTGATGCTGCTACATGGGCATGCGTTATATCTCACGTATTTGTATTTGTTGAGATGTGTCCTTTTAAGGGCATGCGTTGTAGGTTTACGTCGGTTTGCGCGCCTTCTGGTAATTCCAGGAATTAGTCGCAGGCTTGCGCAACCGCATCTTGTTTTTCTTGGTTGTTCTGCTACATCCGATCGTTGGTTGCTGGTTTTACCAGATCGATGTGCAGGTGTCCCATGCTCTCCCCTGCTATTTAGTTTGATACCATTGGTGCTACGCTGTGCTTGGTCATCATGACATGATTTCCTTGATTTATGCATTTCTACTTTTAGGAAGATGCCTGTATTGGACAACCGCTTGTATCAGCGGGCTTGTGGTTTGTTACATGCTAATGCAGGTAAGTATTCGCTTTTCTGGCGCCGACTGCCTGCGAAAAGAGGTTACCTGGTGGTAAGTAGGCCTGTGGGCAGTGGCGTTCGCGCTAACCGCCACAGGGCGATAGCTACACCCGCCCAACAAACGGTGATTTTTTTTTAATTACACTTCTCTCGGGGGAAGCGTACCTATAGCGCCGACACGGGGCTCCGTGATGCCACCCAATAACCGTTGCAATTCTTCTTGAACAGTTGCGGGTTGTAACCCCCTCAAAACACTCGCGTGGGGATGGAGTTCCACAGCTTCCCCGCTCTGTAACGGAACGAGTTCTGATGCAAGGATGTTCGCGCCGTCAAAAGATAAACCTCAAATTGCTGCGATCCATCGGATTGTCTTGCAGAGCGCATATAAACCGAATTGCGCGGAACAATACCACAAATCTCTGAAGAACAGTACCCGTGATAATATTTATAAAACAGGCAGAGGCTGGCTACGCGCCTTCGATGTAATATGAATAGTAGTCCCGACATCAGCACCAAGTCCTCGATCAGGCGGATCGCTCGCCTCTGTATGCTCTCAAGTAGATCGACGGTATGCATAAGAGCCGAGCTCCAAACATGAGAGCAATATTCGAGGATTTATACAGGAGGAGAAGTTGGATTGGAGTAAAATATTTCTTGGCTCTAAAAAGATAGCTCAGTTCCCCAGAGGCGGACTTGGCGATGTTCGACACGTGTTTATACCACGATATATTCCCACAGACCGCGACACCGAGCAATTTCATGCTTTCCCCAGATCCGAGGGCCTGGCCATTCATCATCAGCTGTGGAAGCGATCATTGATTTTGATTTTTCTTTGTCAAGGTTGTATACTGTGTCTTCGTTGCATCGAAGTCGACGAGATTGGCCTTTCCCCACTGCAAAACTTTATCCAAATCCCGATTCAGAGAGTTGATGTGGCTACATCTCAGCTGAGCGGCATTGATAAACTAATCGACCAGTCACGAAAAAGAGGAAATAAGCGTACTATCATCCCCAAAATTGATTACTTTGTTATTCGTTGACTCCAACAAATCATTTATTTTACTTGAAGCAAAAACAAGGTTGGGGCCAAAATAGAACCTTGATGCACCCCAGGAATTGACAGAATACAGATCCGAATACTCGCCGTCCACAACAACCCGGATCAAACGATTTTCAAGGAAGCTCTTCCTCCAGTCGCAAAGCTTCTGGGAAAGTCCGTATGAAAGAAGTTTGCTCAGCTATGCCCCGTGCCAGACGCGGTAGAAAGCCCTCGAGAAAGCCAATACGACTACCCTTAACTCACCGTGCCCCTCAATTGTAGATGTAAATATATCGGTTATAAGATTCAAACGGTCTCCCGTAGACCGTCTGCTACGGAATCCGTATTGAAGATCATTCAGAAGTCCGGCGGACTCTAAGTATTTAATTTACTCGTCATTGTTGACCTGTTCCACCACCTTAGATAACATAGACAGTAATGTTCGCCGGTAATTATGTGGTAGACAGTTTTTTCCCGTCTTTGGAATTGGCTGAAATCGAGCGATTTTCCATCAGGTAGCGAAGGAGTCTGCCAAGAACGTGCGACTGTTTCCTTCAGTCCAGTCCAGGGGGAAATTCGCTGAATAGTACGCGGGCGAAACCTCACATCCTGCATCGAAAAATATACTGGCGTGATCACAGGTGGTTCCAAAAAACTGGGATCAAGGTTTGAAATCGCGCAAAATAAATTCGCGAACACATAAGCATTATCTTTTGAATCTGTGATTACTGTCCCGCTACCCGTCACTAACGAAGGAAAAGGGGAGAAACCAAAGTTATTGCTGAAAGCCCTTGCCATTGGCAAGAAGGGACGCGAACCAGTTGGGCACTCAAAGAATTTATTGGTCACTCTCTCGTTGTAGGTCTTCGGTATCAGTCGTTGATTTCACGCGTTTCCGATTGTAACAAAATTCGCCCTGTTAACATCGGTGGGAGTGGAGTGTCATTTCTTAAAAGCTCTATATTTTGCCGCAGTAACCTGATCGCATTTTTTATCAAACCAAGGCTTATCAATAAACTTCGTTTGATAGAATGCGGAATGTAGATCTCCATCCCGAGAAGAATAATCTCTGTGACCGACTGCGCGCATGCGTTAACATCGGAGTATCCAAAGCACAAGACTAATAACCTTGTCACGAAAAACAAATTATCATGGAAAATTTAACAAGCCTCAGGACTTGCTAAATAAGGCCAAGAGCGGTTCCCGGTTGTAGTGCCGATAATAATGATGATGATCCAAGGCACACCTCCAACCACGGAAAAGATACAAGAAATCTGGCAAATCATCCTAATTGTTAACCCCGTGCCGACATACATTGTGAAGTTTCTTAGGTCGGTTATTCGTTTAAAATGTAAGTTGCGCGATCGATACCAAGCAGTCATTTGAGTTTCCCAGCGGCGCAGAAACCTCTACGGCATAAATGCTCGTCTTTAATGTCAAAAACAGATCCATGGTGTACGCATAATCACTTCGGGCCATCTGCCACTCCCGTAATTACCTCCACGAGTTGAATAAAATTGCGGCTAACAGCGTCGTCGGTTCTGTTACAATGTACCAACCAACCGGAATTGTGTACATTAAAATCGCCAAGACGTCAAATTCAGAAGCCGGGTGATTGATCTGTATCGAGTCTACCGTACGTGAAAGTTGTTCGAAAAATATCCCCGGTCGATTGTCATTCGTGGAGCAGTAAAGACAACAAATAAATTAAACAGAGTTCCCCATCAAGACCCTCAACCACATGATGACCAAGTTATTGTGTTAAAACGCCTCCATCCTTTGGCAAGCCAGATCGGACCGCGTGAATACGCAGACTCCACCCTTAAAACGAAATCTCGAATGTAAGTCGTATCATGAGCAATGAAGATATATCGGATCAGTTGAAGAATTGACCTGGGTCTCAGTTAGGGCAAGGATATCAGGTTTCGCTGTTGGCAAATATTGGTGGATGGCGTTTACATTCGTGTTGGTAAAACCGATACCCCTAGTGTTACAAAATGGCGTTATCAGGCGAACTTCGACAGACCCTCGAGAACACCCCCGATTATGCGATGATGAATTTCTTAAAGTTCGGTTGTTTATCAAAATATTTGGATGACGGCCCCCTGACCGACCGGAACTTTAAGACTTATAAATAAATAAAATCGAAATGTCCCAAGTTTCTCGGTGTCGTGAGTGCTCGTGTCGTACCATCGCCGTATACTCATTCAGTGCAGCCGGATACTGGATCATTTACATACTGCTTACGCCTAGAACCAGGTCAGCGGCCACTTGCTTCAAGCACGGGACGACACCGTTTATTTATGGATTTAAACGCGACAAACTGGACAAACAACTAACCACTACGTATGCGCAACAACGTTCAAGAAGGTCACCATCGCTAACAACAAGCCGCAAGGAAGCTGACATTGTCATCGTTCAACAAACGGCATTTACGTCGACCAATCGAATACCGTCCTTGCCCAGGAATATAGATAAAAGTAGTAAATTATCGTCAATGTAATAAACTATTTGTAACTTCAGATTCGGACTTGTCATTTACCTTTGGGAATCTCATCAGTCCTTCATCGGCAGAAAATATTATACACAGAAATACAGTCCACTATCACCACGGCACATTACAGAAATAATAGAACATTTAAAAGAATTCAAATTGTTGGGTTGGGTAAAAGTCATTGCGCATGTTTCGTAAGGTTTTCAAAGTGATTTATTTATATATAGGGTGGCGCAAATTAATCACCCAATTTTGTTTTTGAATTACTTTTGTGGTGGTTCCGCCAAACCCCACGGCCCACTTACCTGAAAAACCCCCATAACTTCATCCCAGTCTGCATAGGTTTTCGCTAATGCAATGGCATTAGCACCTTAAATGCTTCACGCATAAAATAGATCAAATTTATAATCTAAACGTCCCTGTAAAGGATCCTTACGTTTCATGCATCTCTTCGCTTACAATTTCCCTGTAAGAATTCTTTCCTAACTTATCAGGGATCCCAAAACCAATTCGGCACCTTCGGTGCCAAGCACATCCCCCTAGACGAATTCCTGAAAACAAAATGATATGGTTTACATACAATGTAACCATCATAACAGGGATCACAAACATTGCGTCGCATATTTCCCGTCCTCACCAAGTGTATCATAAATCACCATCGATACACATTGGCTGGCGACCTACACCCAAGGGACCAAAACAAATATACGCATCTCGCGTCTTAAGGCATCAATTAAATCCTACAGCACAGGCGAATGCAAATATGAATTGAATACCTACCCTTACCAGTGATGCCATAAACACCATTTCCCGGTAATCAAGCTAAAACCAATTAGCGCATTTCCACATTGCATTGCCGGCTATTTATTTAGGCGCAATGCACATCTTAGACAAAGGCCTAAGCGTTCCCTTTGTCTTCTCATATTTCGGGATCTGCTTCTCATCAGCAGCGGCATGAGCAAACAAAAACCATTAGCATCCAAGGAGATTCGGTTTGTTTGCTTTACCAAACTCACATGTCATCGATACACCCTATCATGGTTTGTCCCATGAAAGAACCCATGTACACACATACATGTGTACTACCAACGATCTTCACGGCCCCTTTGTCCTTACCGCCTCTCTGATTCGTTTTTCCATCGCCTTCCCGCGTATGTTGAATATTATGATCCTCACGATCACCCATGCACACGTACTACCATGATCTCCACTACGAGATCTGGTTTTCTGTTCCACAAAAAGAGAGACTTTACGTCTCTCTTGTGGTAGGTGAAACGTATCCTTAGTGGAGGGGAACATTTTCTCTCTCGGGGAAACTCACCCCATTAGCGAGTCGGCTCTGCACGGGCCGTTTATCGCTGAGTCCCTTTCCATCACCAAACCGAGCCGGTCGGGTCTCCACTACGGTACCGTTTCTCTGCGGGACGCGTAAATACGATGGGCCACCTTTTTCCCATCGAGGGGTGCGATCGGAGTTCGCACCCCTGTGAGTCGTGTGTGTGCAAAATGGCAAACGCCAATATCCTCCGTCCTGTCTGCTGGATGTGACATTTATACTGCATAAAGTAAAATAACTCCCAATTATGAGCAAAGTGTAATTTACGTAATAAGTTTGATGTGTAGTCTGATAAAGTGTGATGTCTACATTAGCGGAGACATCAATAGTGCTTATCTTTAAAGTAGTTTGTTTTGCGCCAGCCATTAAAGGAAGAAATAAACTGATGATCTAATTAATAGCTTAAATCAGTGCGTTTGACTTACTTTCTCGGTATACATCTCGCCCTGCGGTTTGGGGATTTACTCACCAGGTGAACTATCTTTCAGCGGAACTTTGTCTTCGTTAAGCTGGTGGAAGGAAGTGAACCGAGTGCCCCTGCCTGGCACAATACTTCTTTTCCCACACTTTTTTACTAAATAAAAAAAAATTATTTTGAATGATGGAAATCTTTATTTGGACTTTTATAATTTTTTCTGTTAAGAGGAAAAGATGATATCCGTCGGGTGGCTGCCGCCAGTGTTGATACACATTTGTACACGTTTTATCGCATTTTCCATGACTTTCCGCAAGATTTCCGGCGATAACTGTTCGCATTCCTGTCGAATATTCACCTTAAGGGCTACGATTGTCTGAGGCTTGTTGCCATATATCCGCGACTTCAAATAGCCCCTAAGAAAGAACTCTGGCATGGTTAAATCTAGCTGCCCATGCCATATCGCCAAAACGGAAGATTGCGCGACTAGGAAACACTTCCTTCACAATATCCATTGTGGCTCGTGGTGTGTGTCCGGTTGCATTGTCTTGTTGAAAGCGCATGGTTACCAAGCCCCGCTCATCCAATTCCGGCAGTAAGAAGTCGTTTATCATGGCTGTGTATCGATCGCCAATCACAGTGATCGTATTGCCGATGGCGTCCTAAAAAAAATACGGCCCAATCACACCTCCCGCGTGAACGCCACCACACAGTGGCTTTGAGTGGGTGTAATGGATCTTCCTGCATCACATGCGGATTTTCAGTGACACAGAAAAGAAGATTTTGCTTATTGACGTTCTCGCTTAAGTGGAAATGCGCCTCGTCCCTCACGATGATTTTCGGCACAAAAGCGACCTCTTTGTTGTTGAGATTAAAGATGACTTGACAGTAATTCGCTTACCCTCCATTGCTTGTCTGTTTGTATTCTGCAGCTGTCTAGTTCACAAATGTTAAATATGATTGACGTACGACGCCATTTGCAAAAATTATAACATCTTACGATAGGGTGATTAATTTTGCGCCACCCTGTATAATCAAAGATATATTTTCCCTTTTTTTAATGAACTTTTGCCATCTTTCGGTGAGCTCATAATTAGAAATGACAGAGATACCTGTCTTTATTTGCGAAAAACTGAACAAAGCACTAATTTACAGCCTCTTCTAACAGCAACATTATTCCACACAAGGCGTTTTGAAGAGTTTCAAAAAAAGATTGCTTTCTCCACGTTTCAGTAGAAGACCGTGTAACGTGGGTTTGAGTTAATCAACGTTACTATTTTGTCGTCGTAAACCGCGATGGGCCTTTCCGACCGAGATGAGTCTTTGGTATCATAAGTAGCGGAATTTCTCGAGATTCCAGATTTGGTACCGATGTTCTTGTAGAGCTTCGCCACATTAAACTTTGCGCAATTTTTCACTAGTTTAATGCGCGTTCTTCAATTTACAAAAGTAAAACAGCCAAACATGGCGAAAATGCAGTTTCATCTTCCATCTTCAACTTGTTAAATCTGCAAAACTCAACCAAATAGCTAAATTTTTTGTTATGAATGAACTTTAAACTATCAACTTGTAAACGACACGGGGCAAACATATGTATGAATGACTCCAATACGGCCGAAACTAAACTAACAATATCTTTTGCAAACATACGTAATGACCGACCTGTTTCGTTGAGTTGTAAAAAGTGGATACATTTATCTTTTATGTTGTTAGGGATGATAACATTCGAAATCCACACAGAGTGTGACCTTGTTTTCTTTTTTCATTTAGCAGCATGGCACGATACCGCGACAGTTGATCATCACAGTCGCGAGATTACGAAAAAATTAATTCGAATTACATCACCCAATCATTGATCATAATCACTATGTTAAACATGAAATAATCCATTTAAATCAAATATTGCTGGAACGGCGTTGAAATTCGTAGATTTCCAGTTTTTAATTGTCATTCCTTACAAAAGAAACTTCAATGTTTTTACTTCTACTATAATACAATGATATGAATTCATCAAAACAAAATAACAAATATGGAAAAATCAAAATTAAGACACAACCGTTGAGTATTTTTGTACTTATATATATTGTAGCGAGCTTAGGGTTCGCTGGATTAATTATTTTGAATAAATAGGAGCCGTTAAATCGATTTTGGAATTAATATAACACTTTATTAGTCCGTTAACCACAACCGTTACTTTTACCGTACACAACGATTTCTTGACTTATCGCTTCCGTACTTATCGCGTATTTTACTTTTTACTTATCACTTGCTTCTCACTCGTGACTTATTACTTTCTACTTCTTACTCATTACTTATCGCTTGCTTGACCTTCTATTTCTTACTCATCAGCAATCGCTTGTTTCACTTCCTACTTCATACTCATTACTATGCTCTGTGTGCGGCGTATTTATACTGTTTCAGCGTTTCGTTTCTGTCCGTTCCATTGCCTTGAATGTTCTACTGTTACTAGTCTCCAGTTTTCCATTACTTTATAGAATATTCTAGTGCTCTGTTTCGGACTCTCTAGAATATTCTAGTACTGATTGTCATATGCGTCACACTACCCTCCGCCTAGATTAGTTCGTCCCGAACTAAGTTCACTGGTCTCCCGGGCCAACAAAAGCCGCCAGTCGGTCGCGATGCACCACTTTCATCTTGGCGTTCGGCGGTGGAAGTTCTTGACCTTCATCCAAATTTTCTACTGCTCTCCTTTTCGCGTCAGCTCTAACCTGCCGCCATTCTTTTTTTTTGCTGACGACGGAATTCCTCTTTCATTTTAGGGATCCCATGCGAATAGTATAAGAGAAAATGCATGTGCACACCCTTAAGCTCTTCTGGAGTTTGCACATCACGTAAGCGATATAGATCTTCATCCTTAATTACACGCATATCATCTGGTATTGGAGCATCTGTCGATTTCATAACCGTATCTAACTGGTAGTTCCGCATCTTTTCAAATAACTGGAGCGGTTTGTTCTTTGGAGCTGACAGTAAACACCAGCGTGCGTCGAAGTAATAGACTTTCCATAGATCGTCGCACGTTAATTCTGGTTTCACGTGTTCTTCTCTATAGAACGCAATGAACGGCCCCTCTAGCTGTTGATTTTGCCTACAATCTAGAGCTTGCTTGATTTTTCTCCCCGTGTGTGGTGGCTTACAATAGCGGTCTCGACCTCCAACATCCGTTGATCTCTCTTGTTCGGAAACAGTTGATTTACAAAACGCCTGTTTGTAAATCCATTCAGCTTCATCTTGTAGCTCGTTGAGTCCCTCTGGAACAGGCGTAACCGGAACTTCGCGTAATTGCATTCGCTCAGGAATATCCGTTTTACGGATTTCATTGTCCAAATCCGTAAAGTGACCCCTTTCCAATTCATCATTGAAATGTTTTGCCGCCTCAGTTTCCCTGTGACTACGTTCAGAGCGGCGTTCAACATCGTCTTCGTCGTCGAATAGCTGTTCGTCTATAGCCTCACGTGCAGAACCTTCATCGACGTGCTGTTCCTCTCCATCACTTCCTCCATCCTGTGTATGACGCAGACGCTTGGAACGCTTTCTGCCTTTGACTTTCAAACCAAGATTTTCTTCAATAAGGTCACAGTCGTCGTCTTCCAGTCGTTCGTCCAACTCGTCATCATCATTGTAAATCCGTTTCAGGGAACGGCCTGAAGCATCAGTGTCTTCATCATCACTGCCGTCCTCTTCAATCGGGTTATCATCGATGAAATCCTTCAGTTCTTCACGTAACACATCATCGACATCTTCCTCCTCTTCCTCACTGCTGTCGGCCATAGCTTTGCTCTTCCTGAGTTTCTTCCTTTCATGTGGCTCCAATTTCTCCTCATCCTCAGATTCCTCCGCTTCCGAGTCCCAGAATTCTTTCATACACTGCCTTCGGGCATCCAATTTTGCCTTAAGCTCTGCAGCTCGTGCGTCCAACTTTGCATTAACGTCTGTAGCTCGCGCATCCAATTTTGCAGCGCCTGCGTCCAATTTTGCATTAACGTCTGCAGCCCACGCATCCAATTTTGCAGCTCGCGCATCTAATTTTATCATCATCATCCTGAGCATCTCCGAAATGTCCAACTGTGGCGAACTCTTCTCCGTTACATTGGCACCATCTTGACTCGCTGTTTCTTCTCCATCCGGACAGTCTGGCCCAATCGTAAATACATATGTGTTAATATCAATACCCTCTTCCTCCATTGCTGCTTGCAGACGCTGTCGAAGAATTTGCTTCTGTTCTCTGCTATCCAGATTCCGGTCCTGAAGTTCCTTCTTCAGCTCAGGAACGCGAAGATCCTCCAAATGTCGATCTGACATCGTTACAAAACACTTTCACAGACTTATTTACTTCACCAATAATTAATCCCACTTGTGACACCAATTGTAGCGAGCTTAGGGTTCGCTGGATTAATTATTTTGAATAAATAAGAGCCGTTAAATCGATTTTGGAATTAATATAACACTTCATTAGTCCGTTAACCACAACCGTTACTTTTACCGTACACAACGATTTCTTGACTTATCGCTTCCGTACTTATCGCGTATTTTACTTTTTACTTATCACTTGCTTCTCACTCGTGACTTATTACTTTCTACTTCTTACTCATTACTTATCGGTTGCTTGACCTTCTACTTCTTACTCATCAGCAATCGCTTGTTTCACTTCCTACTTCATACTCATTACTATGCTCTGTGTGCGGCGTATTTATACTATTTCAGCGTTTCGTTTCCGTCCGTTCCATTGCCTTGAATGTTCTACTGTTCCTAGTCTCCAGTTTTCCATTACTTTATAGAATATTCTAGTACTCTGTTTCGGACTCTCTAGAATATTCTAGTACTGATTGTCATATGCGTCACAATATTATATATATTCCGTTATATTGTTGGCAACAGTGTTTAATGTAGCATACAATTTCGGAGGTTTTTTAGTTTGGTTTTAACTCCAGATTTATTTCCTATACAATTACAGATTGTATCTAAGACAAAATGTTAAATTCTATTTTATATATATTGTAGGGAGCTTAGGGTTCGCTGGATTAATTATTTTAATAAGTAAGAGCCGTTAAATCGATTCTCTTTGCAAACACTTCATCATCATCATCGGCACTACAACCGGGAACCCGTCTTGGCCTTATTTAGCAAGTCCTGGGGCTTGTTAAATTTTCCATAATGATTTATTTTTTCTGGGCAAGGTCATTAGTCTTGCGCCAGAGGCTCCCCGACGGGGAATCGAACCCCGGTTCCCCGGGTGACAGGCGGGTATACTAACCACTATACTATCGAGGAGCAAACACTTTATTAGTCTGTTAATAACAACCGTTTCTTGATACTTCGCTTCTGTACTTATCGCTTCCGTACTTATCGCTTCCTTACTGCTTACTTCTCTTCCTGACCTGCGTGGGGCGTATTTATACCGTTTCCTCATTCTGGTTCGACGTTTCGTTTCCACCCGTTCCATAGTCTCGAATTTACTAGCTCATAGTCTCCAGTTTTCCAACACTTTCTAGAATAATCTAGTATTTTGTTTTGGACTTTCTAGAATATTCTAGTACTGATTGTCATATGCGTCACACTACCCTCCGCCTAGATTAGTTCGTCCCAAACTAATTTCACTGGTCATCGGGGTTAAATAAAAGTCGCCAGTCGGTCACGATGCACCACTTTCACCCTGGCGTTCGGTCTTCGCTGAATCCTATAGACAACGTCGTTAATTCTTGTGAGAATCTTATATGGTCCTTCCCAATGCTGCTGAGTTTTCGGAGACCTTCCTTTTTGCCGATGAGGGTTATAAAGCCACACGTTATCGCCTGCATTAAATCCGGATGCGTTGGCTTGGACGTCGTACCTTGTTTTCATCATGTCACTTGATACATTGATTTGCTTTCGAACCAAATGGCGATTTCTCCGTTCGGCTATGTAGTCTTCAGTCTTATCTATGGCGTCTGGAGGTATTCCGAATCGCAGATCAGTTGGTAATCGTATCTCTCGTCCAAATATAATTCTTGCTGGAGAATAGCCTGTCGTATCGTGATTAGCCGATCTATAACCCACGAGAAAGGTTTGTACATATTTGTCCCAATCTCATTGGTGATCACTAACGACCTTCGATAAATGCTCTTTTATTGTTCGGCTGAACCTTTCAACCATTCCGTCTCACTGCGGATGTAAGGGTGTGGTCCTGCTTTTCCTTACGCCCAGAGCCGCACAGATGCCTTGAAATATCTGTGATTCGAAATTTCGGCCTTGATCGGAATGAAGCTCACAGGGAACACCATATCTGCTGATCCAATTATTGATAAGCTGCTCAATGACGGTTGTTGCTTCTTGGTTTGGAATTGGAAGGACTTCCACCCACTTGCTGAACTAATCCATGATGACCAACATGTATTTGTTGTTGTCGTTAGTTTTTGGAAATGGGCCTGAGATGTCAATCGCAATTCGCTCGAAAGGGGCACCCGCGTTGTACTGCTTCATAGCGCACCTTAGTTTTGCTGTTGGTCCTTTGGTCGCAGTGCAAGTTGTGCACTTCCTACACCAAAACTCGACGTCATCTCTCATGTGAAGCCAGTAGAATCGAGATCGTATTATTCAAAGTGTCTTATTAACTCCCAGATGTCCACCGGAGGCCCCGTCGTGCATTTCTGTTAGTACATCCTTCACTTTCGATGATGGGACTAGAATCTGCATTCGATGGGATTTTCCGTCCTCGGCTTCCCATTTACGCTTTAGAATTCCATCTTCCACCAGCAAGGAATTCCATTATGGCCAATATCCTTTAAATGTTCCGCTCTTGTCGGAAATATTGTTCCAGGTTGGCCGCTCGTTCTTTTTTTTGTGTTCCAGGATTAGCGACATATCTTCATCCATCACTCGTCCATCCATGTAGTACTTCTACTTGTACATTTCGAAGGTCGTACGACTCTTGTTTTTCTTCCGCTCTATGACAATGTTTACAATCTGGCTTACATGGTCTTCTTGATAGAGCATCAGCGTTATTATGCACCTTCCCTTGACGGTGGGAAATTTGGAAATCGTACGTTTGAAGTCATTCGAGCTGTTTGTCCTTCCGGATTCTTAAAATTTAACAACCATTTCAGGGCGGCAAGATCCGTCAGAAGGTGGAATCGACGTCCGTAAAGGTACTTATGGAAATTCTTAACGGCTTCTACGGCAGTCAGCAGTTCCTTTCTTGTTGCGCAATAATTTCTCTCTGGCTTAGATAGAACTCGACTATAACATGCGACAACTCTCTCTTTACCATCGACTTCCTGTGACAACACTGCTCCGATTCCTGTGTTACTTCTATCAGTATCCAATATAAATGGGCGATCCGATCTTGGGAATGCCAACGTTGGAGTGTTACATAACTCGGCCTTCAATGTGTTGAATGCTGCCTCAGACTTTTCTGTCCAATTGAATTTCTTGTCTGTACCCGTTATTTCGTGTAGGGTTTGAGCCACATTGGCGAAACCTTTAACAAACCGTCGGTAATATGTGTTTAATTCCATAAAGCATCTTAACTGTTGCTTATCTTCTGGAGTAGGCCACTATAGGACAGCTGCTATCTTATCAGGATCTGTTTGAACTCCTGAAGATGAAACGATGTGTCCCAGGAATTTTACTCTCCTTTGGAAGAGTTCACATTTCTTCGAATTGAGCTTTAAGTTGGCATGCCTTAGTCGTTCGAAGACAGAGCGCAGATTATTGATGTGTTCTGGTAAATTCCTTCCAACAACGATGATATCGTCCAAGTGCACAAGACACGTCTTCCATGTAAGTCCCCGTAGAACACTTTCCATTAATCGTTCGAACGTTGCTGGGGCATTACACAATCCAAAAGGCATCACGTTGAATTGATAAAGTCCGTTTCCGGTAGTAAACGCTGTCTTCTCCTTGTCCTCCTCCTTCACTTCCACTTGCCAGTAACCGCTTTTTAGGTCTAATGTTGAGAACCACTGAGCTCCAGAAAGGGTATCTAGTGTGTCGTCGACTCTAGGAAGTGGGTAACTATCCTTCTTCGTAACGTCGTGTAATTGGCGGTAGTCGACACAAAATCTATTTGTCCCATCCATCTTGACGAGCACTACCGACGAAGTCCATGGGCTCGATGATTTCTCGATGGCTCCTTGCTCTTCCATCTCTCGAATCATGTTGCCTACTTTTGATTGTTTGGCCAACGCTAGTCGACGAGGTGGCTGTCTTATAGGTCTTGACTCACCCGTGTCAATGCGATGTTTAACTATACCGGTGCGTCCGAATTTATCATTTCCTGTCACAAAAATATTAGAAAAATCGTTCAGGAGTGATTTAACGCTTGCCTTTAACCTATTTGTTAATCCGATTTTCTGGGACATCAACCTATTAACCACAGAGGATGCACCAGAGGGCTGTTGAATTGAATGGTCCTCTCCCCTTGTCTGAATTGAACTTATCATTGACACGGGTGCACATTCTGCGATTACCTCTCCTTTTCTTATTGTGATCGGCTCCTTGGATGCATTTAGTACTCTGACGGGTACGATGTGCTTCTTCGCATCGATAAGGGCTTTGCCAACAAGGATGGTCCCCTTACGCTGATTTTGTACAACTTCGGTGATGTAAAATCGATTGTCACCGGGATCACTCTCAAGACTGGTCCAAACTACCGAGTCTGAACGAGATGGGATCTCGTTCTCCTCACGCACATAACATTTCAGTCTTCGCAATTGTTCGTCCTGTAGTGCAATAGCAACCTCTAAGTTACCAATTCGCAGTGTTCTTTGACCGATATCTAGAACAACCTGATGCTCTTTCATGAAATCCATACCAACAATGCATTCGGTGGGTGATGGAAATATTGCCCAGCACTATTATGCTCTCCGGCTCCTCGATAGTATAGTGGTTAGTATACCCGCCTGTCATGCGGGAGACCGGGGTTCGATTCCCCGTGGGGGAGCCGCTGGCGCAAGACTAATGACCTTGCCCGGAAAAAAAAATCACTATGGAAAATTTAACAAGCCTCAGGACTTGCTAAATAAGGCCAAGACCGGTTCCCGATTGTGGTGCCGATGATGATGATGATTATGCTCTGGACTTCTCCGTAGACTGTAGAACATTCTCCTGTGGCAGTCTTCAAAGCGTATCTTCTATTTTTATTAAGGGATATTTTGCCCACGATATCCGGCCGAATTATGGATCTCGTTGCTCCAGTGTCGATTGTCACAGTTGTTGTCCTTGCATTAACAATCGTAGTTATAACTAAACTTTCGTTATCCCGTTGGAGTTGTGATACAGTTACGACGCTGGGGCTGCAAATTCCACCAGGCGACTTTCGCCCCGTAAAGTCTGCCCTTACAAGTATCCCGAGCTACTGGCCTCAGGTTGGTCCGTTGATAGTCTCCTCTTATAATTAACGCATGAAGAACAATTTTCAATTGATGTTTCATTCATTCGTCGACGTTTCCTACACTCAACAGAGATGTGGCCGACTTCGCCGCATGTCCAACACTTCATATCAGGTCTCGGTGTTCTCCGTTGTACATGCCCGATTCTTTGGCAGGGACATTCCTGGACGGACATTTCTCGGACTCTATATGTACTCCTGGTAGCCAGTTTAGCAGATTCATATGCCAATGCGAACGCCATTATTTCATTAGTCGTCTTCTTTCCCGCGAAACGAACGGCCAGTTGCAAGTCCCGATCTTGGAGTGCGTTTATAAATGCATCCATTGCTACCTCGTTCAGAAATTCCTTAGTCATATTTTAATAAGACAAGTTTGCCAATCGCTCAATGTCTGCCTGCAACTGTTGCAGATTTTCTCCTGGTTTCTGCGTTCTGCTCCGCAGTTGCATGCGATAGACCTGCTGCATGTGGTTGTCGCCATACCTAGCTTCAAGGCCGTCTCTTATCGCTTGGAAATCTGTTTGCTTCTCTGCTGGTATGGTTTGTAGCAATTCTGCAGCCGCCCCGCGGAGTGACAAGATTAGTGATGTTGACTTTTGCTCATCCGACCACTTATTATAATTGGCCGCGGCGTCAAACTGACGTATAAATACGGAGAAGGGTCCCGTTCCATCGAAGGTTGGATGGTTGCATCCTTGTATCTTTGTAGTCATGTTGATTGCTAGGCGATGTCTTATTTTTCTCAACACACTCAAGCCTCTTTTCGATTCGCGTTATTTCATCGGTGACTTTCTTAAATTCAGCTTCGTTTTTTAGATACAGATTTTCTACTTTGTTTCGAATTTTTGACTGAATTTCTTCCTTATAGTGTTGAAAATTACATTTCAACCACTGCGTTTGGGCATCCAATTTTACATTCAAATCCCCAGCTTGTGCGTCGGATTTTGAATTTTGTGCGTCCAATTTTGTATTAATATCTGTAGATGGCGCGTCCAATTTTGTCATCATCATCCTGAGCATCTCCGAAATGTCTAACTGTGGCGAACTCTTCTCCGTTACATTGGCACTATCTTGACTCGTTGTTTCTTCTCCATCCGGACAGTCTGGCCCAATCGTAAAAGCATATGTGTCGACATCAATACCCTCTTCCTCCATTGCTGCTTGCAGACGCTGTCGAAGAATTTGCTTCTGTTCTCTGCTATCCAGATTCCGGTCCTGAAGTTCCTTCTTCACTTCAGGAACGCGAAGATCCTCCAAATGCCGATCAGACATTGTCACAACACACTTTCACAGACTTATTTACTTCACCAATAATTAATCCCACTTCTGACACCAATTGTAGCGAGCTTAGGCTTCGCTGGATTAATTATTATAATAAGTAAGAGCCGTTAAATCGATTCTCTTTGCAAACACTTTATTAGTCAGTTAATAACAACCGTTTGTTGATACTCCGCTTCTTTACTTATCGCTTCCGTACTTATCGCTTCCTTACTGCTTACTTCTCTTCCTGAAAAAAAAAAAATTGTAGCGAGAAGGCCGAATTTAGCGAGACAGGGCATATGTGTCCTTCATCTTGTCTCTGTCTTCTGGTCATCTTGCGATAACCAGAATCACCCACATCCGTGAGGATGTTGGGCTCGGTCTCGCGGCATCTGAAAAGAGAAGAAAAAAAGGGGGGGGGGGGGTATCCAAGGATAGTGTGGACAGTGTTAGTCCAAGTGTTCTCTAACTACTTTTATAGAGGGATGGTGGGAAAGAAATCATACAAGACCGGTGGGTCTCGGGTGCGGTAGTAAACGCAGATCACGTCTTTGGCGTCTGATAATCTGCTCTTTGGTCGGTGTGTATGTTTGTGTTTGTACCGTCTTGTACTGTGCGTTCGTGTGTTTGGTTTGTTAATAGTAGACCCTATGGGATGGGTCCAGGAATCCTCTATTATAGAGGGGAATGTTGTTGGGAAGGGTGCTTTCTTCAGTTTTGTACTGAAGAAGAAATTGTGGGGGTTTGATCCGAAGAGATCGAGAGAGAGAAGGGTCAAGAACGCAAGAGTCCCGTACAAGTAGTTTCTCGCTGTTCTGAATGTTTTCGAGGTACTTATATGCTAATTGAAGCAAGTACTCGTCGATAGGGTGATCCTCGAATACAAAATTCATCGCCCTTTTATACAAAATCTTATCGGAATTTTGTATCGCGGGTGCATCGAAATGCAAGCAGAATTTCGAAATGTACTTCGACTGGAGTCCAGTACTGGAGAAAAGGAATGGGATATCTATTTTTAGGATATACACATCTGGCTGCAATCTTCTCTTCCTGATCTGCGTGCGACGTATTTATACCGTTTCCTCATTCTGATCCGGCGGTTTGTTTCCATCTGTTCCATAGCCTCGAATTTTCTACTGCTCATAGTCTCCAGTTTTCCAGTACTGTCTAGAATATTGTAATACTTTGTTTTGGACTTTCTAGAATATTCTAGTACTGATTGTCATATGCGTCACAATATCATTAAAGAATTTACTTTTTTTTTATGCCTTTGGGCGTACAATTACTTTTGTTTTTATAACAAATGATAGTAATCTATAATATATGTAAGAGGTATTTTTTTCTTGTTTTTTTTCAACATTCTTTATTTCCGTTTTTTTCTTAGATTCTAAATTGCAGACTAGACAAAAAATGCTTAATGCTTAAAATGCTTTCGAACACCCGAATCTTTTCCATAATATTTGGACCTATATTGAACCACACTGATCATCCATATATAATCATGGGCCTGATTGGGGCCATGTAGCATATAACTTTTACCCTGCTATCAAGTTGGCTACTGTGAAGTAACCTCCTCGCCATAGCAAATGTTTTCTTGGCCTTGACCAAAGCTCCGCATGTTTGTTAAAATACAGGTACTGATCAAGCCAAATGCCAATATATTTAATCACACTTTTGATTTCTAGTTTGTGTTCATGCGGTCCCATGATAACCAACTCGAAACCGACAATTTAAAATTTACAAGTGTGAAACCCTTCTCTACCGCCAACTCCAGAAAACGCAATTGCAAAATGCCTTTCTTTATTGGATCGCTGAGTCCCAACCGTAAAGTTGATGCTCTCCGATACATCAAACACCTCAACCACCAAACAATAAGTTGGAAAAAAATTAGAAAAAAACGATCGCGTATTGCGGTGTATGCGTTGTCAACGCTTCGGGCACGCGGCATCAAACTGCCACATGCAATTCAGGTGCGTAAAGTGCCTCTCCGACCATATCATTGGTGAATGCCTCTTGGGCAAGGAACAGCTTCCAGATAGGAAAACACTGTCCTGTGTCCTCTGTAAAAATACAGGTCACACTGCTAATTTTAGAGGATGCCCTAAATTTCAACAAATGAAATTAAAATTGGAATCCAAAAAGAAACAAGTTGAAGAAGAGAAAAAAATGAAAACTCGTTCTTACAACAATTTCGTGGCTCCTTGTGTGTCATATGCACAAATGGCCGGTGCTCCTAAGCAACCAGCATCCATGGAACATACATATAGTAATGGGAAAACGCCCGCACCAGAGGCACATTCAGAAATAATAACAATGTTATTAACCATGCAAGGACAATTTGCCGAATTTCAAAGAACACTGACTGAACAAAAAGCACGTATAGATACTCTCTATTCAAACCTGTTCTCAAATAACTCTCCATATCAAAATCTTCAACCCTCCGTTTGAACTTAACCTAAAAATTATAGCTGTGAATGTAAATTCACTAATCCACATCGAAAGAAGGGATAATTTAGGCAATCTGCTCCAAGTCGAATGCCCAGATGTGCTCTTGGCTAGCGAAACTAAGCTAAACTAAAGGCACAAAACGGGCTACAAAAATTATAACATAATTAGACGAGATCGACCACACTCTACTCGAGGGGGTGGGGTCGTTATCTTAGTTAAGAAAGGTCTTCACCATAAGGTCGTTTATAGCACGGAGGTACACAAATTCCAGGTGCTAGAGGCATGCATTATAGACATTCCGCTAAAAATTCAAAGGCATCTATATATAGTCGCTGCTTACGCTCCTGAATCTGTTCAAGGTACCCAATTTATCCGTGAAATCGATACGCTTTTCCGGAGTCTCAAGTTAGATTCGGAAAACAATTACTTTTTAATGGCAGGTGATTTTAACGCCAAGCACAGTGCCTGGGGCAATCTGACCTCGAACACCAGAGGCAATGCCTTGTTTGATTGGTGGCAAACAAATGCGATCGAGCATAAACTAGAATTGTACGCTACAAGTACACCGTCTTATCCAAGAGGTAACTCCTTCCTGGATTTACTTATGACAGATGATCGAATTCAGTTACCAGACACCGAGGTAACTACTCGAAATTGTCTTCGCACAATTGAGTACGATAGCGATCATTACGGACTTGGAGCCGTAATACACGTGCCAAACGAGTACCATCTACTTGAGCAGTACGACCAGGTACACTCTTTCGATTTCCGAAAAGCACATTGGTCGCGTTTCGATCGCATAGTAAAAAGAGAAATACGCAACATTGGCATAGACCCACCGACTAATAGAAACCTCCGTAATGATGAAATCGATCATTACCTCCTAACTATGAACGATATTGTTACTAACGCAATGAATCGTTCCATCCCCAAAGTAGCTCATATGGATGGCTATACCCACCGATACAGAAATGCAACTATCGATGCTTTGTATAGGCAAAAGAGCACCCTGCTCTCAAAGCTGAAATTGTGCTATAGGCAGTTCAGTGACCCAAATAGCAATGAAATCAAAACAATCAAGTCCTTGATTAAAAATCTTCAAAAACTGATCCGGGATAATTACCGAGCAGTAATAAATGAGGAGTGGAGCAACAGAATTCGAGCTGTCCAAGCAAACGGACCGAACATGTTTTCACAAATCAAGAAAATATGTCGAAGAAAAGATCACAATGACATTCCCTGTGTCCGAATTCCAAGGACTCCCGAGAATTGTCAGATAATGCTGAACGCAGGACTCACCTTAGAGCACATCAACTCCAATGATGAAGTAATAGTAGTCGAAGATCCGCAAAAGAAAGCGAATTCAATTGGAGCCTGTTTCGAAGCAGTATACAGAGTTAACGAATCAGTTCATGCTAACACTGAAATTGAAAGCAATGCCCGTCAAAGACATTGCTCGCTGCGCAATCAACTTCACAACTGGCGATCCGAAAACCATAGTTTCATCACATTCGGCGAAAATAATAGGGCGGATTCTCCCGTCAGAAATGAAAATACAAATATGTTTGTGCGCAAGGATGAACTTAAAAACATACTTAGCTCAATAAAAAATAAGAAATCGTCTGGAATAGATAGCATTCCAAATGTGGTTCTAAGGCATTTGCCTCGCGAAGCACTGAACATATACACTACTTTGTTTAACAACGCTCTAAACAATGCACACTATCCAACCCATTGGAAGACTGCAGTAGTCCACCCTATCCCCAAAAAGGGTAAGGAGAAGAGCAATCCAGCTAATCTGCGCTCGATCAGCCTGCTTCCCAACATCAGCAAGGTTTTTGAAAAAATTATAAACAAAGCACTGATAGGTTGGTGTGATGAAAACGATATCATCCCCAACAACCAGTTTGGCTTTCGAGCGCGACATGATACAGTTCATGCAGCGACGAAACTTGTTTCCGATATACAGTGGAACAAGGCAAAGCGACAATGTACAGGCGCCTGCTTGGTTGACTTTGAAAAGGCTTTCGACACCGTATAGTTAGAAGGACTTGTCTATAAGTTAACAAACCTGGGTATGCCGCAATATTTGTTATACATCATTTATGATATGATAATGGAAAAACATTTTGTGGTGAAATGCGGGGACATACTCTCCAACAAGACCTTCCAAATTAAAAATGGCTTACAGCAGGGAGCTGTGAATTCTCCCATTCTATTCAATATTTACACTAGTGATCTAGTGAGTTCTCTCGAAAACGCCATTGCGTACGCCGATGACATAGTGGTGTACAGAACAGAAGGAAAAATAGACGTCGTCAATAGGCACCTTCAAGATGACTTCAACAAAATAAAACAATTTTGCGACGACTGGAAATTAAAAATTAATTTCCAGAAAACCGAGACTATTCTTTTCAGAACGCCCCTATCCAGGGCCTCGAGGGATACAAAATACAACTGGAAACACTTTTCTATTGTAGGTAACAATAACCTTCCACTGCAAGTGAAAACTGTAGTTAGATACCTTGGTATCTGGCTAGACCAGTATTTATATTTTGACAAGCACGTAGCAGCGTCCCTCTCCGCAGCTAAAAGCGCATATTCTATGACAAGAAGTCTATTCCGGAGTAGTCTTCTTGACCCCAGAGTCAAAATAATTTCGTACTCAGCATTCATCCGACCAGTTTTGATTTATGGCTGTCCAGTATGGTATAATATATCTCCACTTTATATGGAGAAGTTTCATGTGTTCGAACGGCAGTGTTTGCGTTCCTGCCTCGGACTTTATAGAACACCAGAGTCGCAATACAAAAACGTCTATCCCAACAAAATCCTGTATAACAAATCAGGGTTAAATAGGATAGACAATTTCATAATTAAAATTATAAGTGGTCACACAGCAAGGGCAATGTGCAGTGACAATAATCTTATCTCGGGAGCCATCTATCCCAACGATATGTATCTAGAGAATACCCTCCAGAATGGGTTTATTTCCCCAGAAGCGTTCCCGTTCTTGGATCAAAAAGGCCTTGTGGGGTAAAAGTCGAGATGCCAAAACACGGACACTTATTTCCTTTTACACCCAACGATTGTTCGAGGAATAAAACGCAATTCAGGTTACAGATGTAATGTTTAACTTTTATTCACAGTTAATATTCAATATCCGTGGTGATTGTTCCGGACACTGTCTTACAATTTATGATAATTCGAACACTCGAGTATTTACAAACTGTTAAGAATTGTTCTGCGCACCGATGTACAAATTATGGTACTTTAAAAACGCGAGTTTTTACAAACTGTTAACAATTGTTCCGGGTAATTCAAACACTGACTATTTACGAACTGTTAAAAATTATTCTAGGTAATTCGAACACTGAGTTTTTACAAAAGTACACTCGATCGTTGGCGCACTTACACCTTTGCGGGATTAATCCTAGGAACTGGTAATAGCTTGACCGACCGCGGTGATGGCTGCAATCTGACTCCAAGTGGAATGTCTCTTTACAGACATCCGAAGAAAACCAAAAAAAACCTAAAGGATTCGCCGCCAATGGCGAAGGTCCAAACCAAAAGGAAAAAAGAAAAACTCATGTAGCAGATCGAATCCACTGCTACATGTTTGGGCAAGATAAACTGCCGCCATCCGCAAGGGATAGATTCTTGATTGACGTGAGTCAATAAAACCTTTGCCGAAGGCAGAAATCTATCTTGGAAAAATGTATCGAACATTCGGCATGGCCGTTGTTAGATCATCTAGCATAAACAAATTTCGGTCTGGTGATTCGATGCATGTTATGTTAGGGATGTGTTAATCCCGTTGAAAGGCACTGTCAGGCGAAAGTATCCGGTTGAATGTTTACTTTGTGTAAACTAAAATTGGTGGCCATGGCCGATGCTGGTGATAGTTCCAAGAAACGGCAACGGATCATAAAATCGGTCATGCTTAGATCCAAGCAAAATATGCGCGCCTGAAAGGCCAATGTTTGATTTGATCTTCTTTACTTAAGGAAAGATAGATCGTAGACATGCCGTTGGAAATCTGGCTTGCAGCTGTGCAAGCAACCCGAAATAATGCTAGGTCAATGAATGGGTACGAAAATAACACACGGAAAGATCAGCGTGTGTTGGTGGATATGTGCCATCCATTGTTCGGTCGCGGAAGCTCGGTTGATGAATTGATGTCATGGCAAGATGATAATCTTGCCGTGAATTATGCTTTTAGGAATGACCGTGGGGAAGAGGTTTGGAAAAGCACCCAAAAAAGGTAAGCTGCCTAATATATATTTATGTCGGTTTGTAGTGCTCTGAAAAGCCCTACCATCTCCTTCCCCCACACCTACATCCAAATCCTAGCAGTAATACACTAAAACCTGAAATTCAATCAAAACCCGAAAAAATCCAAACTAGACCCAAAATTGGCAATAAACGAATTAAACATCCGTTTATCGCTTAACATTTGCCCCCACGGCATAATTTAATCTAAAAAACTAAATTAAAATCAAAATTCACAATAAACGAATCATATATTCGTTTATCGTCTTGCATTTGCCCCACGGCATCATCTAAATTCAAAATCCAGAGATCATTATCTCTATTTGGGAAAATTCTTAATAAATTGAACAAACAAAAACCCAAAACCAGATACATATCGACATCTGCGAAATGGTTTCGTAAGAATTCAAGAAAATTGAATTCTTATCTTAAATAAACACTGAGCATCTCACTCAGGATTCCAAAATCGGGATTTTTGAAGGAAATTGTGTATTTTCGAGATACAAATTTCGATTTGTTTCTCTTTATAAGGGCGATGGATTTTGTATTCGGAGATATTACGCTTACTGAAGCAGAGAGTGCCTCCAACCAAAAACATCACTGGCCAACTTAAGCAACCAACAGCAACAGTTACTACAACAATGAAATCGAAATCCTATGCGGAAATTACCAGAGGAAACAACGCACCCTCATCACAACCAGGAACAAACCTAGGACTCGACATCATGGGATACATCCGAGAGTTGCAAGCTCTCTTACCGACGCTAAATGGATTAAGTAACTTCGAAAAAAAAGGTCAGATACTTTCTCTTATAACCTCACATATATTATCCCAAAATGTCTAAGTTAAGTGTAGTTGCCCTCAATGTAGATTCCATTTCGTCAAACATACGGAGGCATCACCTCCGACTGCTAGTGAAGGAGTTTTCTCCAGACGTCCTCCTTCTTTGTGAAACCTGGCTCAAACCCAACTCTCGCATTTCTATTCCAAATTACCAACTTGTTTCAACTCCTCGAATTGACGGTGCAAGAGGAGGTACCGGTATCCTTATTCATAAAAGATTCCAATTCAGTGAAGTCAAATTTAGAAACATCTCCTGTGTCGAATACACCGCTGTCAAACTGCTTTGTGACAACAACAAAGTCTTGGTTCTAGTAGCCATCTATTTACAACCCAAGAGGTACCCTAACTTCCCATCTTCAGACTTCGATGAAATATTCCGTCAATCCCACCCCCACTCATTCATCATCGGAGGCGACTGGAATGCCCGTCATACCGCCTTCAACGACACCGCTTGCAATAAATTTGGCAAACAATTGCTTGCTTTCCTACCTCTCCACCCCTACGTCTATATCGACTCCCCTACGGAACCTACTCATTGCTCCAGCTCTACTCAATCAACTATAGACTTCTTCTTAAAATCTGCGATCCTACGCTCTGTATCTCCCCCTACTGTGTCGCACTTCTTCCCCTCTGATCATGCCTCCATCCACTCGGTAATTGACCTTGGCCCCTTAAATCCGCTTCAATCTCTCAACCCAGTCCATAATTTCTCCAGAACTAACTGGAGAAAGGTCAACAAATCCGTTGGCGATATGTTTCAAACGCTTCCCATCACAGAGACGAATAACTTGGATCCTAACGAAATTGAAGAAGCAGCTTGTAAGATGGAAGGGATCTTACAGCAAGCCCTGTATGCTAATACCCCTTCAAGGATGCCACACTCCTTCGTAGGTAAACCACTTCCATATCTCACCCTCAAACTCATCTCATTAAAAAAAAAGCTCCGCCGAAAACTATTTCGAAGATTTTGTCCCCTCCTGAAAGTACAGGTTCAATTATTGTCTACCCTCATTAACCAGCAGTTAAATGCTTTCGTAGAGCAGAACTACATCTCCACTTTAAATAGTATCAGACCCGACCGTAATCTTTACAAAAACATCAATCGCCTTACAGGACGAAAAATACACACCTCAATAGACAGACTAATTGGTCCCAGAAATAATATTCTGTACTCTGATTCTGAAATAGCAAACTATTTAGCGGAACACTTCTCCCAAGTGCATAGGCAAAATGATAGCCTAGGCAACTCCGAGTTTGAGGAAGTGGTCAACCGTTATACATCCCATGAACTAATCTCCTCATTCACTCCATTCATAACTGAATTTAATAATGACAATAGAGCATCTCAACCCACCGATACAAACTTCTTTTTGCAACCGCAGGAATTTAACCAAATGATATCTTCTCGTGGCAATAAAAACTCAACCGGCTTGGACAAAATTCCACAAGTGCTTTTCAAAAACCTCAACCCTTCAAATCGACTATACATCATGACCCTGCTAAACCACATAATAAATGCTGGTCACATACCGGAGTCTTGGAAAACTGCCATAGTCATCCCCATTAAAAAATCAGGCGCATCCCTGATGGCGGCCAATTTTCGACCCATCTCACTACTTAATAATTTAAGCAAATTACTTGAATTAAAAATTCACCATTACCTACTCTCCTTCGCGGAAACTAACTCATTACTCCCTGATTTTCAATTCGGTTTTCGTGCACAGCACTCAACATGTCACGCTCTCCTCAAGTTTACTCACGACATCACTATGGCTCTTAACGACCAGTGCCCCACTGTGTGTATCTCCCTTGACATATCCAAGGCTTTCGACTGCGTGTGGACTGCGGGTCTTCTGTACAAATTACATTCCACGTATCGTCTCAACAATCACACTTCCAAGTTTCTCTACTCGTACCTATCAAATAGGAAATTCATTGTCAAGATAAATTCCACCCTTTCCCAGACGTACTCAATAACAGCAGGAGTCCCCCAAGGATCCATTCTGGGCCCCCTCTTATATTTACTATACACATCTGATATTCCTCAACCCGTCTCACCGAATACTCGAATCCTCAACTACGCAGACGATACCCTTGTCTACTCCAGCAGCAGGCTCGTATTATCTGCCAGAAACCGCGTAAATGAATTCCTCCAAATTCTTTCCTCCTACTTCTTTAAATGGAAGATCCGCTTAAACCCCAACAAAACTCAGATGACTGTATTTAAAGGTAGAAACGTTCACTGTACCAATAACACGGTACGTAACCATTCAAAAATCCAACTGAACCTCTGCAACACCCTCATAAAACCATCTAAATCACTAAAATACTTGGGCATTACTTTCGAAAATAATCTCTCTTTCACGACTCACATAAACAATGTCATCCGCAAAGCGGGGATACAGCTGAACCTTTGTCGGAAAGTAATGTGGAAGGCAGATGGTCTCTCTCAACAAGTCAAACTTCTACTTTATAAACAAATCATCAGGCCCACACTTACTTACGCTTGTCCCATCTGGTTCCATATATCTCCCTCTCAAATGGAAAAACTTCGTATCTTCGAAAGGAAGTGTTTCAGACTAATCACAGGGCTACGTCGACAGCGCGACTCCCACAAATATATCGGAAGCCTTACGCTATACCACTCCGTCGGCCTGGAGAGATTGGATAGAAGGTTCCTGGAATTGTCGATAAGATTCATTGAAAACCTGTCAGCCAATCCAAACCCTCTCATCAATTCCCTTAGCCTCCCCAGCCACAATGCATCAAATCCCTATCTTCATGCACTCCATTTAAAGGCTCTCTTCTACGCAGGAAGATTAGTAAATGATGCGAACGAAATCATCTACCATAACAGGGTAACCGATCCTAACCACTTCAAATACTCAAACATTCAACCCTTTTCTCGGGTTCTTTCCTTTAACGAGCAGTCGGTGGAGAGACCTCCCTCTGCCGCTCCCTTCCCTCCTTAGGGTATGTACAGTACGAAATCTCAACTTAAGCTTAAGACCAGGCTAATTTGTTCTAAATGACTATATGTGAATTTATTTAACTACCTTAGATATAAGCTAGATTTAAATAGAGATAAGTAGTTTTAAGAATATTTATTGTAAACATTGACAATCCATCCTGGTTTTCATGACCTTTCCAGGAGTCCTGCTAATAAATTGTATCTTATAGATCTCCTTAGACGTAAGATCTCAAATTAAATATTACTTGGAAAAATGTTCTAGACATTGTAAGTAAATTTGTCACAACTTAGTTAAGTTAGCTGTAAACTTATGTAACTAAACTTTTAATGGTCAATAAAGACAGCGTTTTATAAAAAAAAAAAAAAAAAAGTATTCGGAGATCAGTCTCAATTGGCGTTCTAGGTGGAAGGACGCCAGAAAGTAAATTAATAAAATAAATTTAAAATAAAATAAAAAGTATTTTATTGGGCCTGGCCGATTCTTCCTACTCGACGACCGGTAGCTGCTCTTCCCTCGAGGTTCGAGGAAGCACGGCGGCACCGCAACGGGTCCCCTCGGGAGCGGTCTTTAAGAGATCTCGTCCTTTTCAGGATAAGAAGACACGCTACCTGAGAGAAGGACCACTACAAAATGGTGGCAGCGGTTTGGGATCCCAATTAAAATATAAAATGAATTGAGCAGTGGGTCAGACTGATTCATACATCCCCTACAAAGGACACTGACGGCAGCGGATGGACTTGTTGATGTTTGCAGCTATCGGGAACACATCTACAAAAAACATAATTTTTAAAATAACAAAAGCGTCCCCGGGGCTAAACACCGGGAGTAGTAAAAAAAAAAAAAAAAAATTTCAAACATTTTAAATAATAAAAGCGTCCCCGGGGCTAAACACCGACAACAGTGAAACAAAAAAGTGAAAAGTTGGAGACAGCCACATCCTGTGGTGACTACATCATTGACGACACCACCAGGCGAACGCCTAAACAGTGTAAAGTGGACGACGGCCACCAGTCCCGTCAACATTATATAGAGAAGCAGGATAATCAGTCCTTCAGGCCATCAACCATAAAGTGACATCTTTAGCGAATGCCAATGCCGGCCACAATCGCAATCACATACTCAAGGCTCAATTGAGCACAACCCACACCACACCAAAGGCCAACAAATAGTGCAGAGAAGACCAGTGGTATTAGCGGCAATAACCACCACAATGTACTCAAAAGCACCAACAGCAGTCGCAGCCGCATCAACAACAGCGATATATACGATGCCACACAGACGCATCACCAACAACACCCTACAACAGTAACACACTCAACAGAATGTCCAGCAACAACCACAGGTACTTATGTCCATTTTTATATATATTAGTTAATTTAAGAGGACTAAATCTAAAATTTGCATATACAAAGGGGACAAATCAAACCCCAAATTTAATGAAGCCTAAATTTTTATTAAATATATTTTCCTTTATAATAACGAAAACCTCAAACAAAATTTAAATATACAAAGGGGTAATAAGAAATTAGAAAACCTCACACATATAAAATCAATTTGTACGTACATTTTTACATATACATATGCATATACACATTCGTGAAATAAGTTGCTTAATAATTTAAATTACATTACATTTTCCACATCTCCCATTCTCTCGGACAGGAAATTCTCGATTTTATCCCGCTCACCTTTAGCTGCCTGTTGGTCTTTTTCCTTTTCATCTGTTTAGATCGAAATTCCTTAGGATCTCTTTCCCCTATCCAGGATCTTTCCACTTGCAGACTCGTTTCACTTGGGCTCGATAAAAATGTCCTCTCTTTTTACCATTGCTTTCTTTCACAGGATCTCTTCTGCTTATCTGTCTACCAGAATTTTTCGAAATTAGGAATGTCTTACTTCGGTGTCGGTCAAAATCTTTTCTTACCTTTGATATTTTCGAAATTTCCTCTATAGGTGAAGATGTGTTGGGTTTGAAAGGATCTCTTTTGCTAATCTGTCCTTTACAGGATCCTTCGATATTAGGATTGCTTTTCGCGGTGTCGGTAAAAATCTTCTCTTACCTTTAGTATTATCGAAATTTTCTGTAGATATATCGATGTGTTTGGGTTTGAAGGCATTTCTTCTCTTTTCTCTTTAGGATCGCTTCAGTTGAGTTACAAAAATTCTCTTCATACTATTCGCCCTTGATACACTTGTGTTTGGGAAGATGAATTTTCCGAAGGAATATTTCGCCCAAAATAATACGCGAATCGAATATTTGAGGCGCGCGAAAATTAATACCCAATTATAAAAACGCGAAACTAATAACAATGAATATCACAATCGGGTTGAAAGATATTTTGGATTTCGTGCCGGTGTTTAACGGTAACCCGGACGAATTAGATGATTTTATTTCTTGCGGGGATATTATTTTCTCACAGGTTCAGGACTACAGTCAAAATGTATTTTATCTAAGCGTGATAAAAACCAGACTACAAGGGCCAGCATACGACCACATCCGACATAAGGTCATTTCAACCTGGAATGATCTTGCTTCGGAATTGAAGGAAGAATTTAAAATTCTCACCTGTAGGTCAGCGGCGCAAAACAGTCTAGTGACTGCCAAGCAAGATAGCAAGGAAGATGTGAAGGAGTTTGGCAACAGACTTGCACACCTCCTGCATCTGCTGGACAAAGCCACGTTTGAAAGCACTGTTGATCCTGCGGTGCGAACATATCTCCTCGAAGAAAATAAAAAGCTCGCCTTGCATACTTTTGAAGATGGTCTTAGGGATTCCCATTTAAAACTCTTAGTGAAAGCACGAGGTACCCCAAGTCTTAGAGCAGCAATAAATTACGCTCTCGAGCAGGCCCCACGACTAGGCGATAGAAACCTTCTTAATTTATCTTATAATTCCAAATATAGCCAGCCACAAATTTGCCAATCGTGCAATAAGACTGGACATACTTCCTGGACTTGTTATCGAAATACAAATTCTCTAAATATTGGTCCCCAACAAATTAAAGCAGAGGTTGAACGCCTCCAATGCACATATTGCAACAAATTTAATCATTCCCAAGCAGAATGTAGGATACAGTCTCATTTCAAAAGTCTAAACGACTCTCCATCGAATAAAAACGATTTTAGAGCTCGGCCCACTTCTACCGCAAACGTTTGGAGAAGTGGAGTATTAACCAAAACGAACAGGGTACAATTAATAAAAATTGATTCCGAGAAATTAAATACGGGAAAATTTGAACAAGCGACGTTAGAAGCTAAGGATATAAACAGAAAGGTAGAAAATGCCTCACCTTACAAGGTGTCGTCTACGGATGAAATTGGCATTCGGGATAATAGGGATCAAAATCAGAGGCAGGACGATCGAGAGGCCCCCCAAATAGAGGGAGTAGCGACCAAAGATCTTATCCAACAGTCAACATTTGAATCCGTTTGTCTACGGGCCGGGTCTGATGATTCGACAAAGACCCCTGATCATACTATTCTAACACGTCCATCTACTTTTATATTCTTAAATGCTCCGACTTCTAGCAACAACACGTGCAAGCTCATAGAGCACAAATTGAAAATCCCGGCAAAGTGTAAGCCTGAGGAGCAAGAACTCCCAGCAAACTGTAAGCCCGAGGAACAAAAACTTTCAGCTAAGTGTAAGCCTGTGGAACAAAGAGTCCCAGCAGAATGTAAGCCTGAAAAGCCACAAGAACTCCCAGCATCCAATAAGCCTGAGGAACAAAGATTCCCAGCTAAGAGTAAGACTGTGGAACAAGAAGTCACAGTAGAATGTGAGCCTGTAAATAACAGCTATATCAAATTACCGCTTTTAAATTGCTTGTTTGCCCGCATCGTTTCCCTCGTTTATCTAATTTTTCAAACTTTAAAATGGATTCTGCAAATGAAACATAAAAATAAACGAATGATCGAAATCCCTTTCACAAATAAAACAATGGTTAATCTTCCAAAATCGATTATGAATTCTACATCCTTTAAAATGCTTTTCATAGATGGTTTTACTGCCCAAACTTTGAAAAATTTTACACAAACCAAACCGACGAGAGTTTGGAAAGTCTTCCACAAATTTAAAGAAAAACTTAAAGTGAAACAAACGGATTTTCCTTTATTATTCAAACATATATGTATACGTGTATGAACATATAAATAATAAAATACCAATTCTCACATTATAAATCTAAAAATATATAAAAAACTATATGTAAATTAAATATATCCACAGAAAATATATAATTAATAATATTGAATTCCCCTCTTAACAAATAATTGTACAAAAACAAAATAGATACACATACATAATAACACAAATAAATAAAATAAAACAACCAACTGTGCTTTGGGAAATTTATGTATCTAAAAGAAAATTATCTATAATAAACAAAGAAAATTTGTAAATAATACAACTGTATTCACAATTCAGGAGATAATAAGCAAAATATAATACAAATAAATCTTTAAATTGCTTATATTATGAAGAAAATCTCCGCAAATTCATATCAAATGAAGTTTGTAAATATTATATAGCTAACGCTTATATATAAAAGCTTGACATAAAACAAACAAATAAACTGTCTTGAATTATTCAAATAGAAAGCTGTAAATGACAGTTTGAATAACTTTAAGTAAGCAAAAATTAATAACAAAAAATCTATGAAATAAACAATATTATATACAAATATAATAATTTCAAATACCTATGTAACATTCTTCAATTAATCTAATCACATATATCCTAAGAAAAATAAGGAACTAACATTTTTCACTTTAAATCAAAATGAATTTTAAAAATTTAGAATCAAAACTTTCTTTATAATACAAAAAAAAAAAAAAAACAAATATAGTCCTCAAAATGAAACAGAAATATACTCTGTAGATAATGTAAATTCCTATATAATACACAAGTTGTAAGGCTTACCTAAAATTGATCTGTAGCACAAATTGAACTTAATATTTTATTTAAAATAATCTTATTTCATAAAAATAATTCACAATTATTATTAAATATATTGAAAAAACAAAAGAACACTCTAAATAACATTATTAATATATGTAACTTAAAAATGTACTTATATACACGATAAGAAAAATTGTGAATGTAAGCCTATAGTTTAACACATAATCTTAGATTTTCTAAAAACATAACAAAATACTGAAGAGCACTCTACCGTAAGCTACAGAATTAACACAAAATATTGAATAATATGTAAAAACAAGAAGAAACATTTAAAAAAGTAGCAACCAATTGTAACTACAATGAAAATTTAAAGTAACCATTATAATTTGAAATCCAAATTATGTAACGAATCTTGATGACATCGCCCTTCACCTTTTATCGCGCCACTCCTAGAAAATTAATCTCTTACAGATTAATTTTTTTTTGAAGGAGGGGAGGATGTAGTGCTCTGAAAAGCCCTACCATCTCCTTCCCCCACACCTACATCCAAATCCTAGCAGTAATACACTAAAACCTGAAATTCAATCAAAACCCGAAAAAATCCAAACTAGACCCAAAATTGGCAATAAACGAATTAAACATCCGTTTATCGCTTAACATTTGCCCCCACGGCATAATTTAATCTAAAAAACTAAATTAAAATCAAAATTCACAATAAACGAATCATATATTCGTTTATCGTCTTGCATTTGCCCCACGGCATCATCTAAATTCAAAATCCAGAGATCATTATCTCTATTTGGGAAAATTCTTAATAAATTGAACAAACAAAAACCCAAAACCAGATACATATCGACATCTGCGAAATGGTTTCGTAAGAATTCAAGAAAATTGAATTCTTATCTTAAATAAACACTGAGCATCTCACTCAGGATTCCAAAATCGGGATTTTTGAAGGAAATTGTGTATTTTCGAGATACAAATTTCGATTTGTTTCTCTTTATAAGGGCGATGGATTTTGTATTCGGAGATCAGTCTCAATTGGCGTTCTAGGTGGAAGGACGCCAGAAAGTAAATTAATAAAATAAATTTAAAATAAAATAAAAAGTATTTTATTGGGCCTGGTCGATTCTTCCTACTCGACGACCGGTAGCTGCTCTTCCCTCGAGGTTCGAGGAAGCACGGCGGCACCGCAACGGGTCCCCTCGGGAGCGGTCTTTAAGAGATCTCGTCCTTTTCAGGATAAGAAGACACGCTACCTGAGAGAAGGACCACTACAGGTTATCCTTGGGGATAACCGAATTAATTCCAGCGAATTGGTTGGCGGTTAATGCCGTAGCAAGGTTGCATAATCTTGCTAAAAATTCGACTTCAAGTTAAGTCGCATCGCCGGGAATGGTGGGGATCGAGCGATGCATGGCTCTTCGGGCCCTGAAAAGCCCCACAGCCTTATCCAAGACGTGCATGGAGTCCCGATTATTTACCACGCTTTTCGTGGTGCCAGGGACAAACGAATTCTCCATGACAGTGATATATCCAATGCCCCAGACTGCATGCGTTTTAGCACGGTGATCAGTGAAAGAGATAAATCAGCCACAGATCGAACATCTCCCAAAGGGTGGTGGCTTCTCAACGAGGAGAGGACTTCACTTCCTCAGATATAGTATGCCTCTCAAGAGCAACGCTCTCCTTCCTCTTGTCCCCCCTCCCCCTGTCCGCCTTTCCCAATTACTTTTGCGTAGCTATTTTATTTTATTTTTTATTTCTTATTTTATGTTATTTCGTTTTGAAGTTTTTGTTTGTTATAATAATAAAAAAAAAATTGTAATAATAATATATACATATAGATGTAAACGAGGAGTCCCTCTAATATATGACTTATTTCATATATATATATATATATATATATATATATATATATATATATATATATATATATATATGTGTGTGTGTAAGAAACAAAAAAAAAATTTACGCAGAAAGGCATATACAAAAATCAAGTTGCAATGTGTAATTTAGAGAGCTCGCATAGAGCCAGTAAGTTAATTTAAGGATTGTGATTGTAGAAAAGGGTTTAACATTTACCCCTAATATTATACATGTAAAAAGAATTAAGAAAATAAATGTGGTTTAAAAACTAAAAAAAAAAAAGCAACGGGGTTCTAAATAGAATAGCTTCACATATCTAGAAGTTTATCTTAAGTTTCCAGTCGTCGCAATATCGCTGCATTTTATTGGAGTTGTTGCAATATTTGCACACAAATAATATATTTATTAATATTATGAAATAGTACTTACGTTCAGTATGACCAGATAACGCTTTAGGTGGTTCTTAGAAGGTGGAGCTGGTGTTTTTGCGTCACTATTTAATCAGTTCACCATCTTCCCACGACGCATAAAACACCCGCAGATACAATTCGGTGTATGGCAGTTCCTCAAATCAAAATGGTGCAGCTGAACGGTTGTCTCAATTACTGACCCGTCGAGACTCCAGAAGGCTCTTGAAACACCAAAAGAACAACACTGGTGATTCGAGAAGGAGGTCCTGGCTGTGGCTAGATCTCCAACAATGGCTTTCGAAACTCTTGAAATCAATTTAGCTTTACTTTGCAGAATGTTTATTGTCGTTATTTTCGTGCTTAGAGAATAAATTCACAAATGAAATTTTAGCTTAGCGTGCGTTCTGTGTCAACGAAATGATTTCGATTTTTAATAATTATCTATATAGACAGTACTATATATATATTACATATTTGCATCGTATCGCATATCATCATTCATGTCCAAAACAAGCGCCACCCCTGGCACGAGATAATTGCCGACGCCTACAAAAATGCTGGCTAACGACAATTACCCCACGCCAGGTGTCATGATACCGTTTAACGGAATCCCGATTAAAAAATGGTTACGCCTACGAAAGAAGGGCAGATGGATACTCACGAATTGCCACTGGTCATTCGAAGTGATGAAAAGAATTGCTTGAACCAAGGCCACTGCACTCTAAGTGGACCAATTAAGTGAAATATCGTTTAAGCGAATATCAAGTAGGCAAACGAATGACTCGTTGGGTGCAATTGCACTCAATATAGGTCGAAGCCGACTGAACGGGACTGCGGGTAGGGTAAATGACTTACGTTCGGGGTCATGCCAAGAGGATAAGAATATAGTGCATCGTTTGCAATTACCCCCCCGCGCCCACAATTTGGGTATAAAAAGAGTGGCTGCAAAGAAAATAACTCGAAGTTAAATTGTAATCAAACACGAAAGGTTACTTAAGCAAATAAATCGTTTTAAGAATTAATTAATTTATCAAAGAGAAAACGTCGCCTCTAAATATTAGTAACAAAATTAAAATTTTGAAAAGGCAATACAGTTTTATTTTATTTAACCGCCTATTCGCTTTTCACTCGCTTTTGAGGAACCACGGCGAGACGCGTTATAACACCAGAAATGATGTGTCTTAACTAGACTTTCTGATAAATAAGAAATAAATTTGTCAACCAAGAAAACATTCAATTAACCAAACAAACATCTATGGCCATCAACCGATCAATCTGTCAATCAACCAAACAATCAATTAATCATACAGTATTCTTCTACATGGGATTTCTTTTAAGCTACTACGATTGATATCCAAACCATTGACATTGCCTGAAAAGTATTGACATGAATTCCGGAATATAGAGGATCAAATTAGCCCTCCAGTAGATCTTTAGATACTAAAGCGTTTCTTATAGGCAAAGAGCCGTTTATAAATATGGATAAAGTTATGAGGAATATCCCTTATAAACTCAATTTGAATTAAAGATTATTTTGGAAAGGTAAGCTTTGGAATAATTACACCTTCATGCTGAACTATTGACCTGACTAAACTAAACTAAGTGTTAAGATATATTTGTGGCGTTCTTTAAAGTCGTCCCCAGGAACCACCCACCTTCTTAACTTAACCTATCTTTTCCCTCGCCCACAAGACACCATACCTACCTGCAATTTTGGGCAGCGTAAGCTCCCAGAAGCATTTTTCATACCTGAAAGGGAATCTCCCCGACGGCATACATAATTCCGGACTTTTCTGGTTCATACTCCATGAACCAGTTTACATCTTCTATCGGCTCAGCTTGTCAGCAATTAACGATAAACAAACGCTGGCCAGCGTATTGCGGACACAGCTGCAACCGATATTCCCTTTTACCGTACATAAATATACATTACTCCTGTGCCCTAAGCTTCGCTACAGTTGCGACCAATTTCCTTCATCGGTTATCAGCCGATAATGGAATTTGGGCACGGAAACGATCATTGTTTAGACAATCTTACCCATGCCATGCCCAATGATGACCCACAGCAAAGCAAAGCAAACACACAGTACCTCACTGCGTTTGTTTTGTTTATTTTCCCCTGGTCCATGGTTCCCTCACCACCATATCCATATACCAGCATATCAACCTAAAGAAAAAGATAACATCCAACGTGACCCTTGACCACCATCGGCAAGATTTCTGTTGACTTATCGCCAACCCAAATCGATCCCTTATCGTACGATGGGAATACACCCAGCCGTACACCGATCATCATATTTGACCAGCTGCATGTTTATTTTTTCTTTCCTGCGCCCTGTGAGTGTTTCGTGTGTCTTTCTGGCAGAGGAAAGATTGTTTTCCCCTGCGAGGGAAAGGGTGGAAACTCATCGCAATCGCCAGAGGGTGGGTCAACGTCGCCCAGCTCGTGGAGTCAGATTTTATCAACAGTCGGGTGCGAACCTATTTTTTCTCAAGTGCCAGTTAGCTAACGAGATACATCTCGAGGTCGTGTGTTGGTCGAAGTCGTAAAATATAGAAGTGTCCGATTCTCGCGTATTATTACATCTCCTCTTGTGAGGAGATTGATCTGAAAAATGCGTTTTACATTATAAACAGCTGTAAAGTAAGTTCGCGGTTTTTGCGGTAATGAATCATCTCAGTGAGCGTACTATTTTAATTAAATAAATCATAACAAGAAAACGTCGTGAAGTGTAATAAGACGTTCAAGTTATTAACTCAATAAAGAAACTCAATAAAGATTAACTCAATAAAAAACATTGCAGCCAATTGAAATCTGTGTGGAGGATTAACTCTGTCAATTAACATGTATTAACAATAACCATTTGGACAAATAAAAAACCATTCAAGCAGTTAACTGATGTTTTGTTTTATCGAGTTCGTGGAACAGTAGATGGAGTCTCAGTGAACCAGTTTTGGGAGGTAAGTGAATCTAGTGCCCATGTTAGGTACACCATACGTATACCCCACATATTGCCCAATATTTGGAGCTAACACAGGCTGCCTAAAACCCACTGTACCTTAAATAACCTACCAGGTTTGAATGGTGGTAGGTAACACTTAGAGAGTTTACATAATTATTTGTTGCAGAGCCTTATGAACTTATTAAAAAGGAAAAATCCACATAAGCAGAACTTAGCTTGTCTTAAAAAAGACTGTCCACGTAAGAACCAGCTAGGAAATCAATGAGATAACGATATTTTGAGTTCAAGAATTTTATGTCAAAACGATGTGGCACGAATGCTCCTTCCACTGGACTGTAGTTTATTTCACCAGTCTCAAGACAGGTCGATGCATACGGTTAACCAAAATTATTACTTCAAATGCCCAAATGACTAAGGTGGGACCTGCCGCCGGCGTGAAAATACAATTATTACCGTACATAGCATTCTCTACATTAATTTTGCGAGGCGGATAATATTTCACATAGCGACAGCTCAACAACTCCAGCGTCAAACATGGTGAACCCAATTCCTAAGCTAATGTCAGAAACCAGGAGCCACCGGCTGCTGCAATCTTACATTGCCGATATGAATATCAACCACTCCGGTTCGGGCGACTGTAACCACTCAGATCGCTATTTTGGGAAGTAAATTCCGCTCCAAAACTCCGGACTCTATAACACGGCACGTTGTTCATGTAATGGTGAAGTGGCTTATCTGTTCAATTTCTGGAGGTCGTACCCAAACGATCGTCAACTGTGTACCGGCACACGATCATATTCCTCATTTCCCCAAATACAGTCACCCACGCAACTGGCAATAAAAAGACGGTGAACAATAAATAATGCACTGAACATGCGGCCGATTTAACTCCACCTGCATACCAAACACGACTACATTTACTCCACCCCACTCTTGGCGTACATTGGCAGTAGTCGCCACCATCTGATCCAATTTGAATGCATGATCGTGTGCAAATGTCTCCACCTAACTCGCTTTGACAGCGGAAATGGGAAGCGTTGTGCTTAATATGTCAGTCGAACGCATTCAAACATGAGCGAGCGCCGTATCCAATGACACTGATTCGGGCTGGGCCGGCACAAGATCAATGCCAACCAGTGCGCTGAAGTGCGTCCGACAACAGCGCGGAGGTTATTTCGGTGGTAATTACGTTGCGTGTACACACCGCACGCAAGCCTCAGGCATCGCAGGCAATCATGCTACATTTTAGCCACTGTACGTTGTTTGTCAGACAAAACTAGTTGTTGTGAAAATTTCCGCGGGGAGATTAATGGATAGAAAAGCCAATGAAAACTTGCAACGAAGTTGTGTCGTGTACAAATATTCAGGCCAATGTGTGATGAGTAAAAGTACATTGTAAATCACCTGAACCCTAGATGATGATTGAGCTAGACAAGATCTTGTTATTATGTTGCCTACTTAATGATATCTCGCGTGAGTTGCTTTCATAGCTACTTCATTATGGTAAGACATCCAGAAGTCATGGATAAACTAAGCGCCTACCAAAACAACAAGTATCATTCTTTCTTTTGAAAGGCCTTTCAAAGAAAAACGAACAGCCCAAGCATTGCCGATTTGCATTGTTCCAAAAGTGGGTCGGGATCCTGGGACGCAGGTATTTGGTCTATAGCTATATCCTCCGTTCATGGCGGAAAGTGGCTAGACAATTCTAGACAGCTGCGAGGAATAGAAGTTCTTTTTAAAGAAAATGAAACCTTCAACGAAATGGGTGTACATTGACAGTCAGAGGTTGAAGCCCATGATACAGAAAGGAAGACTCAGATTCCATCACCTAATAATACATCATTATTACAAGAAGCTCGGAGAAATCGGAACTGCAATGAATCAAATCAAATCTGGATTTTGAACCTGTGACTCAACAAAAGGAATGGAAGCTCACTGTCGGTGGTGCGAGGGTAGTAACAAGTGCCAATTGCGAAATTTACCGATCGACTGTCTGCCCAAATATCAATACCCGTCACCACTGCAGTGGTTGGATCAAAACAAGTAACCATCGGATGAAGAACAGAAAAGCGGTGAGGAGTTCTGCTTACTGTCTGGCCACGAGAGCGGTACACTTATTACGTAGGAAATGAAATCCGTCGGATTTTATGACATTCATTTATTTGTTTAAAAGAGTTATTATTGATCTAATTCGGATGGGACTTCCGGAGTTTCTGGGGCTTCTAGAGCTTAGGGGAGTACCGGAATAGTTAGGAATTCTGGAGCTTGTGGGACTTCAGAAGTTTCTGGAACTTCAGGAGTTTCTGGAACCTCTGGAGTTTCTGGCGCCTCTGGAGTCTGTGGGACTTCGGAGATTTCTATTCCGTCCTTTCCCTTAAGGTTGTTAATTTTTGTAACTACTGCCTCCATTTCTTCAACAGCTACATTCCAGATTTCTTCCAAAGTCACACTATCTTCTAACCTCACACTGGTGAAATTTTGCAAAAATATAGTCCCCTCTTCAATCAACATTGTTTCGATAACAAGTTTTGGTAGAATGCCTCGAGTATTGTTGTGGCATACAAATATCTCGTAGAACTCAGATTTCGGTATTTCCAAGCACTGTCCAACATTAAAAACTAACGTATTCAAGACTTGAAGTATTTTAATCGCAGCCTCGTCAACTTTTACGATAAGTCGTAGAGCTTCACTGTAAAGATTGTTGGATAGTGTAACAAGAAAGTCAGTATATATTGCCTGGAATTCGTCAACGAGAATGTTGATTTCTGATGGTACATCGTACTCTTCCAACTCTCTCTCACCATTTAACTTGTCGAAAATACCTTCAAATTTGTTCTGGTAGCCTTCAAGAATGTTCAATACTAGCTCCGGTGTAATTGTAAAATGAGCAGCTTCTACATTTTTATGAAGAGTACTGTAGATGTTCCTGTAGATTTCACGATCGATTTGATATTTATCACTAGCTTGTTCAAATGCTAAAATAGTTGTAACGAGCTTAAATAGGTTTGTTGGGTTCTCCACGTCTTCTAAGATCGTGTTGGTGATGTTGTAAACTTCTGTAGCGAATGGCGGCACTTCTTCTTCCGCCCACTGTGGATAGGCATGGATGTGATTGCTGGCCACCAAAATTATGGCGCTAACTATTGTAAGGACCCTCATGGTGAAAGGAATCGGACAATACGTTTTAGAGTTCCAAATTCAATTAGATATTGGTAGCTTCGGATAACTCATTTATATGTGACGTTTTTATAATACCTAATCAACGAAATGCAGTGATATATTTTTATCAATCCTCGCAAAACACCTGATATAACTGATCTGCCAATTAATTTCGAAGAGGTGTTTTAAGTTTTAATAAGAAATTAACACAAGTACACATGCGAATTGGTCATGTTGCAATCTGGTAATTAAGATAGTTTCTTCCATTTGACAGATATTCGGTGATTGTGCTGAATTAGTTGCAAAGATAAGTAAAGTCTATAACTTCTGACCTTAAACTTTATAACGGCACCATTCAAGGTAAAATAAATTATCTTCATTGTAATATTTTTAGCAGCAATTCATGTTGCTATCTACAATAGTAATTAACATAGACCTAAGTATTGCTCCCATGTGGCAGATATCTAGTGCTTGTGCGAAATGACTTGCAAAAGATAGGTGAGGTCTGCTATTTCCACTTCTGGTCTCCATGGGATCCATATTAGAAGTAAAGAGATTGTCTTCATTGTTATATTTTAATCTGTAGTTTATTTTTGTACAGGGGGAGTACGAACTTATTTTGTAAACTAATAAATTATATTTTTCTGTACAATTTTCCAAGATGAATGCTAAATTAGATAAACATGTCCTTAAACACGATTTTCAAAACGTCTTTCATTTTGAACGATATTTTCAACGACTTCACTGGGATCCGCTTTTGGGTAATCCTATATAAGAGGTGTCTGGTCACAGATATATATATTTAAAATTGAATGAAAAACGAACTACTTGAATTATATACTTTTAAATAGAGTAGTGTTGTGGGTTTTACTCTCTAAAAAAAATACCACTCAGATGCCTTTGCTTTTTTCTGTCAGAAGCTGCAGTATGCTCGGCTGAATGCTGTTAATTTCATGGCGATTTTTTCCTTGATCTCTGCGCTGGTTCACGGATGGTTGTGGTACAATTTTTTCTTCAGATAACAATCTCATCATAATCATACAATTCCATCGGGGACAAGTATTGGGACTGTGGCGGTTCCCTTGAACGCCACTACTCATCTTCCCATTAACCATGTAAAAACTTCCACCTAGAGCGGCCGAAAACCGATAAAACAAGTACTGATTGCTTGCCTAGCAATTAAGCATGTACTTACCTTTTTGTCACCTACCTAAAGTGTCTCCTAAACCACATTTTCGCTAATTCAATAGCACGGACGACAAGAGACATTTTCCTCACGGGCATCATGTGCTGGAAAGTAATTCGTCGGGTGTATGTTGCATCATCGAATTTCCTAGTATGGAAATATAACATGCGGCTTACACCAAGCAACCAATATGAACAGAACCAATTCAGACACATGTCTCTGATCGAACTCCATCGGATATTGTAGGTATCTTCCACAAGTAAGAGCAATTTGGTTGCACCATCAAGCAACCAACGTTGCCAGAACCATATCAATGAGATATCCCCTTACGTGTCAGCCGCACATGCAGGAGATGTTTCATCTTTTCCTTTTCATACATGCCCACATAGATCGGTCATCCGACCGACAAATACATGATGGCATACGGCTGACCACCCAAGGATGTCGAGTATCCTAAATGGAACATTACCATCGAGAATTCGACTACGTGGAGATGCCGCCAAGATGTGCACGATCAGCATAAATGCTCTACGTAGTTGCTGATCGTGTAAACACCTTAATCTCTATTTCGAGATATTTGCACCAGCTGCCACCATGCCAGCTGATATTCCCCCTATGGAATTATTATATCCACCGTCCGATTGCTCATGCACAGCATGAGACTGCGAGATAAACGCATCTGTGTGTGTGCACATCCTTTCGGTGATTATCTTCTAAGATCATCCCGTATATGGTCATCGGGGCGATGGATGAACATTTTGTGTTCTGTAGCTTCGGTTGATATAATTAATCGCGATACGGATTCTGTGGAGGCAAGTCGTGCCTCCACGTTAAACAAATTATATAGCAGTCGTGTCGAGTCAAGTATCAGCTAGTGGACGGTGAATAAAAGGGTCCTCCTTCCTTTAAATTAATCATGCTAAAGCCGCAACGGATCGTTCTTCAGTGCTCCAATATTTTAATTCAAACAGTTGTGTATAGTATTCATATTAAATTAAATAATTTGAACAATCGTGTTTTAGTTTCTGTTATGTATAATAGCCGTACACCATAATCATACCAAGTTCTTGAGTAACCACTGTTTTTAATTCAGACAGTTGTGTAGTATTCATATAAAATTAAATAATCTAACAGTGTGTCCATTAGCTTTAAAGATCGTAAATCATCATAGTGCTAAGAGATTTTGTTGCTTTAATTATAAGTTTTGTCAACCGACATCGGATCTGCGTTATGTAAGCTTTAGTTTGTGTTTTTATCGAATAATAAATAAAAAAAGATCAACACGGAGTTTTATTTATTTGAACTGAAAGCAACGACAGGGTATAGAGGTGAACTGGTGCCCCTGAGACACCTTACCACGAAAGACAATATGTAACGAAGATACCCACAGGACCTTCGTGGTTATTGGATGCCGCCACAGCGGCTGATCAGTTTTTGAGGGAAAGCATTTCGTAGCAAACACATCGAAGCTTTCAATGGCCCCAGTCTCATGATAAGAATAATGAATTAGCTCACAGATTCGGCAAAAAAGAAACGTGATCATGCTTCCATAATTCCCAGTATGGACATTTATCGTCTGGCCGCAGACATATAATAAAAAAACGGACCAATTATACTATTTGTGAATAAAGCACTTGCAACACGACAATGCATGGATTACTGGATCTTGGAGTAACGACAGGTCTGCTTATTAACTACCTATTATATTTAGATCAAAATGGGCCTCGTTACCCCGTAAAAAAGGAATTAAAGACCGAAACTAAAGATCGGTAGCGGTTGCTCTTATTTTTTTATTAGACTTCTCTCGGGAAAGGCGAACCTATAGCGTCGGGTGGACGCCCCGAGATGCCATCAAATAACTGTTGCAGTTCTTTTTGAACAGTTGCAGGTTGTAACGCTCCGGGAACACTCGCGTGGGAAAGGAGTTCCACAGCCTCCCCGCTCTGTAACGGAACGAGTTCTGATACAGGGATGTTCGCGCCGTCGGGAGATGAACCACAAACGGGTGCGATCCGTCGGATTGTCGTGTGGAGCGCATATAAACCGAATTGCGTGGAACAATGCCAAGAATCTCCGAAGAACAGCACCCGTGATAATATCTGTAAAACAGACAGAGGTCGGCTACGCGCCTTCGATGTGATAGCGACTGTAGTCCCGACGTCAGCACCGAGTCCCCGATCAGGCGGATCGCTCGTCTTTGTACGCTCTCAAGTAGGTCGAGGGTATGTTTAGGAGCCGAGCTCCAAATATGAGAGCAATATTCGAGCGCGGGTCTAATTTGAGATTTATATAGGAGAAGAAGTTGGGCCGGAGTAAAGTATTTCTTGGCTCTAAAAAGATAACTCAGTTTTCCTGAGGCTGATCTGGCGATACCCGATACGTGTTTATGCCATGATACATTCCCACAGACCGTGACGCCGAGCAATTTCAAACTTTCCCCAGCCTCGAGAACCCGGCCACTCATCATCAGCTGTGGAACCGATGATGCAGTTTTCTTTGTGAATGTTGTATACTGGGTCTTCGTTGCGTTGAAGTCGACAAGATTGGCCTTTCCCCACTGCAGGATTTTATCTAGATCCTGATTCAGAGAGTCAATCTGTCTACATCTCAGCTGGTGCGACGTAGATGCACCAATCGGCCGATCACTCGAAAAGGAGGAAACAAGCGTACTATCATCCGCAAAACTGAACACTTTGTTATCCGTTGTCTCCAACAAATCATTTATGTGAAGCAAGAACAAGGTTGGAGCCAAAATAGAACCCTGGGGCACCCCCAAATTCACAGGATACAGATCCGAACACTCGCCGTCCACAACAACCCGGATCGATCGATTCTCGAGGAAGCTCCTCGTCCAGTCGCAAAGCTGTTGGGAAAGTCCATATGAACGAAGTTTGCTCAGCAATGCCCCGTGCCAGACGCGGTCAAAAGCCTTGGAGATATCTAATGCGACCGCCCTTGACTCACCATGCCGTTCAATCGCAGATGTCCATATATCGGTTATAAGTGTCAAAAGGTCTCCTGTGGACCGCCTGCCTCGGAATCCGTATTGACGATCATTCAGAAGACCGTTGCACTCCAAATACTTAACCAACTCTGTATTGATGACTTTTTCCATTACCTTAGATAAAATAGACAGTAATGCTATCGGACGGTAATTTTGTGGGAGACACTTTTTTCCCGTCTTTGGGATTGGTTGAACTCGAGCGATTTTCCAGCAGGCAGGAAAGGTCCTCCGTGCATAAGATAAGCGGAAGAGTCTGCCAAGAATCGGCGATAGTTCTGGAGCACAGTTCTTAAGTACTATTGCTGGTATTCCGTCCGGGCCGGTTGCCTTCCTACAATCCAGTTCACGTAGAATGCGTTGGATAGTGCGCGGACGAAATCTCACATCCCGCATGTAAGACTGTACCGGCGAGATCACAGGTGGGTCCAAAAGGCCGGGATCGAGGTTTGAGTTCGCGGAAAGTAAATTCGCGAACACATTAGCTTTATCCTTTGGATTCGTGACCAACGTCCCGCTGTCTGTCACCAACGGGGGGAAAGAGGAGGAAGCAAAGTTACTGCTGACAGCCTTTGCCATTGACCAGAAGGAGCGCGATCCAGTTGGGCACCGAAGGAGCTTATTGATCACCCTGTCGTTGTGAGCCTTCTTCGCGGTATCAATCGCCTGGTTGCACGCGTTTCTGGTTCTAACAAAATTCGCTATGTTAACATCGGTGGGATTCGAGCGCCATTGCTTAAAAGCTCTATTTTTTGCCGCTGTAATCAGCTCGCACTTTTTGTCAAACCAAGGTTTATCAGACGAACATCGTTTGATGGAATGCGGAATATACATCTCCATCCCCAGGAGAATAATCTCTGATACCGACTCCGCGCAAGCGTTAACATCGGAATTTCCGAAGCACACCTCCGACCATGGAAAGGATGCGAAGAAATCTCGCATATCGTCCCAGTTAGCAGCCCCATACTTCTATACATGGCGAAGCTGCTTAGGCCGGTTATTCGCTTGGTATGCAAGTGCTTGCGCCACAGATACTAAGCAGTGATCTGAGTTTCCCAGTGGCGCAGAAACCTCTACGGTATAAATACTCGGTTCGGATGTCAAAAACAGTTCCAGGGTGTTCGCATAATCGCCTCGGGCATCCGGTACTCGCGTTGGCTCCCCCACGAGTTGAGTCAAGTTGTGGCTTACAGCAAACATCTCCGCCAGCCTCCCAGCCTCGTCGGTTCTGTTAGAATGTAACAACCAGTCGGAATTGTGCACATTAAAATCGCCAAGGACAATAATTTCAGAAGCTGGGTGGTTGATCTGTATCCAGTCGACGGTATATGAAAGATGTTCGAAAAATGTCGCCGGTCGATCGTCATTCGGGGAGCGGTAAAGACAACAAAGAAATTTAACGGAATTCCTCAGCACGACCCTCAAACATATGATGTCTATATTATTGGGTTCCAACGCCTCCATCCTCTGGCAAACCAGATCAGACCGTGCGAAGACGCAGACTCCGCCCTTAAAACGGAATCTCGAATGTAAGTCGTATCCTGAGCAACGAAGATATGTCGAATCAGTTGACGAATCGACCTGGGTCTCAGTTAGGGCAAGGATATCAGGTTTCGTTGTTTGCAAATATTGGTGGACGGCGTTTACATTAGTATTGGTGAAACCGATGCCCCTGATGTTGAAAAATGCCGTCACCAGTCGAGCGTGGGCCGAGCCTCGAGAGCGAGCCCGGTTATGCGATGACGAACCTCTCAAAGTTCCATTATTTATCATGATATCTGCATGATGTTCCCCCCGACATAGTCCTCCCCGGAGATCCGAATGGGAGACTAGTTTACCTCCGGAATTCTTTATATCAGAAGACACCATCATGACTTATCCCCGTGTCAGTCCGGGACATCAGCCACACATCCGAAACACCGTCGAAGATTTCTCTCGGCGATATCGCGGAATGTACAGCGTGACGGGGTGGTATCTCACCTTGGGACCGACTACCACCTAACCAACCTTTTCTCGAACCGGTCCATCAGCCAAGCTCCGAAAGACGGCCAGGGATTTCTCCCGACCATTTCACGGAGCCTAAAGCTTGATGGGGTGGTATTTCACCGGGCGCACAGGGCGTTGGGACCCCGGCTACCACTCGGCCTTTAGTCGCCTCTTAAGACAAGCTGGCCTAGCTGTGAGTATATTCTAACGCCCTACTCACTGGGCTAGAATTATTGTGTTAACGGGCGTGTGTCGCTTGCTCTAACATGAGGGGATACAAACAAAAAGTAGGCCATTAAAAGGCAAAATATGCCAATTAAAATCCTCTTCGTGAAGCAAACCGAAATTACCAACGGCAATTTCAAAAAGAGCGAAATAAGTAACATAATAATAACTCGCAACAAAGCCGCAGAACGTGTGTTACAACAACAACAACAAACGCAGGCGGAGAATGCATTCCCTCCACCACCAACTACAGCGGGAAGTTTTTTTATCGCTCCGGAAACTCTCCCGTAGGGAGGGAATTCCACAGCTTTCCCGCTCTGTGACGGAACGAGTTTGATGCAGGGATGTTCGCGTCGTCGGGAGATGAACCACGCCCCGGGATGCCACATAATAATCGTAGCAGTTCTTCTTCAACAGTTGCGGGCTGTAACCCCCTGGACACACCCCGAGTGCGACGGTGGGGGGGATTTCTACACCTTTCCGCTCCGTCACGGAACGAGTTTGATGGGATGTTCGCGCCGTCGGGAGATGAACCGCAAATTGGTGCGATTTGTCGGATTGTCTTGTAGAGCGCATATAAACCGAATTGCGCGGAACAGTACCACACGTCTTCGAAGAACAGTACCCGTCATAATGTCTGTAAAACAGACAGAGGTCTGCCATGCGTCTTTGATGTTATAGCAACTCTAATCCCGTCTTCAGCGCCGTGTCCCCGATCAGGCTGATCGCTCATCTCTGTATGCTTTCAAATAGGTCAAGGGTATGTTTAGGAACATACCTCCAAACATGAGAGCAATATTTGAGTGAGGGTCTAATTTAGAATATATACGAGTACAAAAGAAAAAGTTGGGCCGAAGTAAAATATTTCTTGGCGCTAAAAATATAACTCAGTTTTCCAGAGGCGGTCCTGTCGATGCTCGACGTGTGTTTATGCCACGATACATTCCCACAGACCGTGACACCGAGCAATTTCAAGCTTTCCCCAGATTCGAGGGCCTGGCCATTCATCATCACCTGTGGGACCGATGATCCACTTTTCTTTATGAATGTTATATACTCTGTCTTCGTTGCATTGAAGTCGATTAGACTGGCCCTTCCCTACTGCATTACCTTATGCCGATCCTGATTCGAATAGTTAGTCTGGCTACATCTCAGCTGGTGCGATGCGCATGCGTTAACGTCATCATAACCATCATCATCATTGCCCTTATTTAGCAAGTCCTGAGGCTTGTTAAATTTCCCATGATAATTTGTTTTTCCAGGCAAGGTCATTAGTCTTGCGCCAGATGCTTCCTGACGAGGAAACGACCCCCCTCTCCCGCGTGACAGGCGAGGATACTAACCACTATACTGTCGAGGAGCCCATGCGTTAACATCGGAGTCCCCAAAACACACCTCAAAGCACGGAACGGATACGAAGAAATCTCGCAAATCGTCCCAGTTGAAAGCCCCGTACCGCCATATTTGCCGAAGCTGTTCAGGTCGATTATTCGCTTGAAACTAAGGTGGTTCCGTGATCGATACCAAGCAGTGATCTGAGTTTCCCAGTGGCACAGTAATCTCCATGATATAGATGCTCGGATCGGATGTCAAAAACAGACCCAAGGAGTTCCCATAATCATCTCAGGAATCCGGTATTCGCGTACGTTCCCCCACAAGTTGAGTCAAATTATAGCTAACAGCAAACATCTCCACCAGCCTCCAAGCCTCGTCAGTTCTGTTAGAATGCATCAACCAGCCGGAATTGTGTACATTAAAATCGCCAAGGACGACAATTTCAGAAACCGGATGGTTGATCTGTATTCAGTCGACGGTACGTGAACAACTTTTGGAACAACAGAAAAACAAACAAGAAAAGCCGAAGCCAAAAGGGGGCCAACATCAGTAACAAAACTCAAAATCAAAACAAAGTCCAGATGAACAAAAAGCAGCACATCAACCAAAACGACAAAAGCAGGAAACCAGAAAAAAAAAACGACAATGCCACAAATCTACACAGCAGACATCGATTGCATAAGTTAGTTGTAGGAATAGTTAAAAGAATGGGGGGCAATGAGCATCCCATTCAATCATATAATGTTGGTGACCACGTTAAAATTAAAAATGTTTTGAAAAGAACCACCGCAGAATTATGTCCTTAACACACGGAAGGAACTTAATAATATTACAATTCTTTTAAAGGGCGTTGACCCTAAAACTGAGCCGGAGACTCTTTTGAAAATGCTGTGAGAGCTAAACTACGACGACCTTGAATTTAGTGTGTTCAATTTTTCATCATACCCAGGTCCAAAAGAGAGAACCGGAAACTACCCTTCTTTGTGGTACAGTGAACCCCAAATAGTAAAAATGGTATTCTACGGAAAATAACAGTCTTAGACCATCAATGTGTAACATGGGACAAACTAAAAAAAGACAGACACATATTTCAATGCACCCGCTGCCAAAGGTTTGGGCATTCAACGACGAACTGTGAAATGCAGCATCGTTACGTGAAATGTGGTCACGACCACAATCCAGGGGAGTGCCCCTTGGGTAAAGAAAGGGTGGCGTACAAAACCCTTTTAAAGGGTGCAGGGTGTAGGAATTAGGGACACCCCACTAACTACCGAGGTTGTCCTAAATTCCGAGAATTAACGTCGAAGAGTGTAACTCAGCGAAGAAAAACTGAGACAAATCGCATAAGGTCAATGACTGTTACCCTCTGCGGTACTAACTCACAAATAGCGGGAGGCGGGGGAACCTCAACACAGGCTCCAACACTGATAGTTCAAAAGTGCACAAGGATAACATTCGTTCACAACCAGGCAATTAAAATTATTTTTCATCGTACTTATCCTAGAAGTTATTCATTCAATAAAAAATTCTATTCTAACACTCTAGACTTAAAAACGTTAAAGAATACATTATTTTCTAATGTAGATAGAACTAAATAGTCAAACATAAAAAAAACAATAAAAAGAAATCATCCACAAAAAAACAGGAGGAAAGATTAGATTTACTAAATATATTAGAGTCAGAAGCAGATACTAAATTCACCAATATACAAGGGTTGCCTCTTATGTTTCGGGATTTGGCAACCCTAGCGTTGCAATCCGGCAATTGACAGCTCTGTCGTAAAGTTGGACATTTTTGAGGTTATACGCACTCAGAACGTTTTGACATACGAGGGCTATTTGTGTTGTTTACAGTAACTTAAAAGATTCATCTCGGCCCAAAAATGGAATTAAATCGTCAACATTTTCGTGCGATTATTTTTTACAACTTTCGGCGTGGATTAACTCAGCAACAGTGCATGGATGAACTTAATTCAATTTTTGGCGTTGAAGCTCCATCAAGGACCAGAGTTTATCGATGGTATGGTGAATTCAATCGTGGTCGTAGTTCACTCCAAGATGAATTTCGAGAAGGTCGTCCAAAATCAGTTGTTGTTCCGAAAACCATTGATGCTGTGCGCGAACTGATATTGGAAGATCGTCATGTGACCTATCGTGAGATTGAGACAACCTTAGGCGTTAGTGGGACCAGCATACATTCAATGTTGCATAAACATTTGACTGTCAAAAAAATTTGTTCGCGTTGGATCCCACACAATTTGTCAATCGCCCAAAAAAAGGCTCGTGTCAATTGGTCGAAAGAAATGCTCAAAAAATACGGCCGCGGTGCTTCGAAACACGTCTATGACATCGTGACAGGTGATGAATCGTGGATTTACGCGTATGAGCCCGAAAGTAAACAGCAGTCGACTGTCTGGGTGTTTCAAGATGAGCCAAATCCAACAAAAGTTGTTCGCGCACGAAGCACTTCCAAGCAAATGGTCGCCTGTATTTTCGGAAAAACTGGACATGTCGCAACCGTACCACTAGAACAACGCAGAACAGTCAATTCTGAGTGGAACACAATCATTTGTTTGCCAGTTGTCTTCCAAGAAATCAGGAAAACCAACCGCCGAAGACGGATCACTCTTCACCACGACAATGCGAGCTCTGACACATCGGCTGCGACAACTGCATTTTTGAGCACCCAAAACATCGATTTGATGGGTCATCCGCCGTATAGTCCTGACTTGGCACCGAATGACTTCTTTTTATTCCCGTACGTAAAAAACAAACTGAGAGGTCAACGTTTTTCGACACCTGAAGAAGCATGTGTTGGAGATACCTCAATCAGAGTGGCAAAAGTGCTTCGACAATTGGTTCAAACGCATGCAAAAGTGTATAGATCTTCATGGCGAATATTTTGAAAAACAATAAAGTGATTTTCGATGATCAATATTTGTTTTTGTTCTCTAATGCCGAAATATAAAAGGCAACCCTCGTATTTTGGCACAAAATGAAACAATATCACACGCAGACGTTTTCACAATCTTACTATTGAGAGGGAGGCGGCTGTATGCAATCTAGGTATATGCACCCGGTGAACGTCAATATACCTAATCTCTTTATAGCCGAACTTGAGACTCTCTGTCGATGCTTGCAACTCCAGCTGGATAAAAGCTACTTTATTAAAGTTGGAGACATAAACACCAAATATGAAGATTGGGTGGATCGTATGTCGAATAGTAGAGGAAACAACTGGCTTGCTGGTTAGATCAATATCACCAAGAATATACAATTGACCTTCTAGCTACGGAATATCCAACATTGCCCAGAGACAGTTTCTATCTAGATATCATGCTTATTGATACAGGACTGAGATTATTAAACACCAACAGACATAACAGAAGCTGTTTACGGACAATTGAGTACAACAGTGACGACTGTGCATTCATGGCCGTAATAAAGCTTCCGAACGAACTGGTTGAACTGGAGCAATTCGTGGTCCCATAACCCTACAACTACGGTGCAATAAAGGCCACGGTTCACCAGATCGTTAACAAAGGAATTACGTTCGAACGATATCGACCTAGCAACAACCAGAAACCTGACGAATGAAGAAATCGACAAATATATTCAACAAATGGACGAAACTATAAAACGAACTATGGAGAAAACAACAGATACGGACAGTATGAACTTGTATAGGAACACAACAATAAACGCACTTTACAGAAAAAAGCAGACTCCTAACAAATCTAAGACAATCATACAGACAGTTTACTGACAGACATGACCAGGAGTTAATATCACTGAAATCCCGAATAAAAAATCTTCAATGAGTATTAAAAGCTAACTAGAGATTAATAACAAATTTGTATTGGAACAATAGAATTCAAGCTATAAAATCTAACAATCCGAACATATTCCCACAAATTAATAAGATATTCAGAAGAAATAATCAAAACGAGATTCAGTGTCTCCACTTACCATGTAATAACGAAAACAAGCAAATATGAATTAACATAGGGATAGCTACAAAGAACGCTATCCTCGGTAATGAACTCTTTGTGATAGACGATCCCCTAGAAAACGCGAACACTGTGGGAGCTGTCTTTCAGGAAATGTACAAGGTAAAAGCATCTACCGAAAATACGACTTGAAAAACAGAGTTCTAGTGAACCACTTGCATCTTCGCACTTAGCGAATGTCGGCCTTGTGGGGGGTGCGCACTCGCGACGCCGCGTGGGCGAGAGTTCTACCTCGTCCCCACAAACTTTTCATTAACACTCCGATCTAGATTGTTCCACCACAGCAACAAAAGAAAACTGTTCAACAGGACAAGACGGAAATACACACAAACACTTCAGGAACTGCAGCCGGAAAATTAAACACGCGGATTTAGTTCATTGTTAAATTTTTATTCCTTAATACTTTCATTTGGTTTGGAGGTATCCAAGTATTTTGATTCACACAGATTTTACGGGGTCGATACGCACAAGAAACGAAAGTGATATTTTATACATACTCAACTACCCAGTCGACTCCGGAAATTTTATTTACGCATCTCCTCTGCCGACGGAGAGCGGGAGTGAACCAACCGTAGCGAACGGTGGTTGTAATAGGACTCCGCGATCATCATCTCATGCAGAGATGATTTCGCTAAAAAGGGAAATTTAAGGAAAAAGGAAGAGAGAAAAACTTTTCTCTTAAGGGTGTGAATATATTCTTGCCAAGGATATGTTTTATCTACCACGAGTGTAACGTAGAATCTCTCTTGTGGAAACAAAAAAAAAGCGGATCTCGTAGTTGAGATCATGGTTGGGTGTGTGTGTGAGGACGTTCAGATCCGATGTTGTTGCGCCTGTTCGAAAGCAGTGGAACAACGAGGAAGGCAGTCGGCGAGAACAAAGGAAACGGTGACCAACTGGTTCGCTCCGTAATGAGGGTCATGTTTATGCAACGTCGCTATGACGGACGTTGGTAAAAATGTGTTAATGGGATACGATACTTTATACAATGGAACTTGTATATCGTACCTTGGGTTAATTGCCGAAACGTATCCCTTGCTTGCATTTAGGTATGCCAAGCAATTCGTGGTGGCGACGAAAGAAATGCATGACTGTTTGTCTATTGAATCGCTAGTGTTGCAGCTGTAAAAACAAGCTGACCGACATAGTATTTTAACTCAGACAAAGGGTGCCAAATATGCACATTAAGGAACAATTTTAGGAATTTCAGATAATGCTTGAAAGCATTACATGTCCTTGGAAAAGGAAATGTTTGCTGGGGCAAATACAAATGCATTGGCGGGAAACAATGGGAGTTATGGAATTCCTAAAAAGGTCATGAATAAATCTTGAAGAAGAAGAATTGTATGCGAAGATATGCATGAAGGTAAGTTTTCTTAACAGAGAATTTAAGATCATGGGTTTGATCTCTTAAATGCGTGCAGCGTTTTTGTGTGCCGAATGCGATTGCATTGGCGAAATTATATGGGAAGATCGGTGTTATGGGGGTTTTTAAGGAAAGCGTACCATGGGGTTTGGCGGAACCGCCACAGCCTTACCGAATTTAGTGACGATAATTTGGCAAATGCTATTAAAGCCAATAACAGGGCTAATAGCCTATTAATAACGAAGGAGGATATATAGGGTTTCTTCTTACTCATTGAGAAACAAAAGGTCTGTGAGAATAGATGGAATACCAAATATCGTACTGAAGTATCTACCACCACTAGCAATGGGCATATACACAGTTCTATTTAACAACTCATTAAATAAAGTCACGTGGGAGACCGGCGTTCAATTCCCCGTCAGGGAGCCTCTGGCGCAAGACTAATGACCTTGCCCAGAAAAAACACAGATCATTATGGAAAATTTAACAAGCGTCAGGACTTGCTAAATAAGGCCAAGACCGGTTCCCGGTTATAGTGCCGATGATATATATATATATATATATATATATATATATATATATAACATATGTTGTGTTCTGTAGGGGTTAGTTTCAGGACGCGAGTCTCCTGATCCTTAAAAGGACAAGGCGATCTCTTAAAACAGACCGCTCCTGAAATCTTGTCCTACAAGGGGTCGTTAACCGTGCTTCCTCTGATCCAGAGGGAAGAGTAACGTCCTTTTGGTTTGGCCTTCGTCCTTAGTCTTCACTTGGTCTTCCGTGGGGGGCAGGTGATACTTAGCTATCCATTGTTGGGTAAAAATGAAAGCACGTCTTGTTTCCTTTGGAATGTGTTTTTTATTATTTTCTCAAAGATTATCCTGGGGTACTTCCTCCAGGGACTGTACACGAATTTAGACTGCGGCCCGGAGATCACGAAACCATTCCTTTATAAAGGAAAAGGAATCGAAAATTGTATCTCAAAGATACACATTTTCGTGCAACAATCTCGATCTTTTGGATATTTCGAGCGAGATGTTGTGTTTACACAAGATAAGAAATCAATTTCTTGAATTCTTACGAAACCATTACGCAGATGTGTGAATGTATCTGCTTTTGAGTTTTTGTTTGTTTAACTCAATGGAATTTTTAGGATAGAGATAACAATCTCTGAATTTTGGATTTGGGTGATGCTGTGGAGCAAATATAGAACAATAAACGAATATTAGATTCGTTTATTGTGAATTTTAATTTTAATTCGGATTTTGGATTAAACTTCGCCGTGGGGGCAAATGTTATGCGATAAACGAATTTTGATTCGTTTATTGCGAATTTTGGGTTATGTTTGGGTTTTTGTGGGTTTTGATAGGATTTTGGGTTAGGAATGGCGGAAAAAAATGGTAGGGCTTTTTGGAGCACTACATCCTCCCCTCCTTGAAAAAAAAGAAAATTGATCTTTATGAGATTAATTTTCTGGAAAATGGTGTGATTGGGAATAAGGATGACGGTATCGTGATTCCGTTACATATGCCTGATATTTTCTAACATAGTAGCTTTTTGTATACAATATTTATTATAAATGTGTAATTTTTGTTCTTTGTTTTTTTTTCTTAATATTTATGTATTCGTATTTATGGTCGTGTATTCAAGTTTCCACAATGGTTATATAATAAAATATTTTCTTTTTTTTCTGAGTGTAAGGTTAATTGTAGAATGTTTTATAATTACATAAGTATTTGAATTCATTATATTAAATTTAACTTTGCGTTTTTTTTTTTTTTTTTTTTTTTTTTATAAAGTACTATTTGTAAAAAGATACATAGATAAGTAAGGTTTTTATGGTTTATTCTTACAATTTGTATATTACATAGAATTTTCATTGTTTATATACTCGTATAAATTTATTTACATATATTATTTTTGTTCTCTTTTTTTTTCATTGTCCTTATTAGTCGGGCGTTTATTTATTTATATAATTTTTTCCATGTATTTGGACGTACAATTTAATTCTATAACTATTCCTTTTTGTTTTTTGTTATATAAAAATTTTCTTACTTTCTTAGTATTTTCTTAGTTGAAAACTGTTTTGAATTTATATAAATATTAGAAGTTCTTATTTTAACACTGTTTTGTAAGTTTTGTTTTTGTATTTTCGTTTTTTCATATATATATAATGTGTTTTTTCTTATAACCTAAGATTATTTATTATTATTACAAAATTTTGTTGTTGTTGTTTATTTATTTAAGTTAGTGGTGGTTATTTAAAACATGATATAAACTTATTTTATTAAGTGCGTTAATATTTGTTTTTATCTATATATTTATTTTTTTTGGGTTTTGTTTGTTTTTTTTTTCTTTTTTTTTTTTTTGTATTAAAAGTGTTGTATACTATTTACTAAATTATTTTATCGTATACAATTATTTGAATAGAAAATTTTTTTCGCAAATTTTAAATACATTATCGTGGTATTTTGGTACAGTGTTAGTTTATAATTTTTTTTTTTGTGTTTACTATACGTGTATGCATTTATTTATTTCTCTTTTTTTCTTTTTTAAGGTTATCTATACATATATACATTTTTTTTTCAACTTTTATTTTTCTTTGGAGTTTCTTATTCGTGATTGCCTAGTCCACAAATAGTTTTATATTATTGTTGTGGACTATTCGAGTTCCTTTTCCTATTTTGAGGATTGAATTTTCTTCGGATAGGATCTTTATAATTTCGTAGGGGGCTTTCCACAGGGAGGTTAGTTTGTTAGGTCTTGAGTGATTCTTTAATAGAACCTTGTCGCCAACATTAAATTTCTTACGGCCTACTTTTTGGTCGTAGTATACCTTAGATTTTTGTTTTTTCTCTATCAGTATTCCCTTGGCTGTACGATAACCATGTTGTAATCGCATTATTAATTCGTTTGCGTAATGGTCGTAGTTATAAGAGCTTTCGGGGTTTTGTCTGAGAGAACTGGGTATTTCGGCTGGGAAACCGTATAGTAATTCATGCGGCGTGTAGCCTGTATTACTGTGGGGTGTAGTATTGTACACAAACATTGCGTAAGGTATCCAGGTGTCCCAAGTGAGAGGATCCTGGTTTACATAGTGGCGGAGGTATTCCACCAGAGTTCTATGGCTCCGTTCTAGTGCTCCATTCGTTTGTGGATGGTAGGGTGCTGTGTTTAGTTTTCTCATTTTATGTAAGGAACAAATGTCCTTAAAAAGTGCGCTGAGAAAATATGCACCTCGGTCAGTTAATAGAGAAGATGGTATGCCGTGCTGGCAGACGATATTTTCAACGAAAATTCTGGCCACGTCCTTGGTTTCGGCGCTGGCCAGTGCGTAAGCTCCTGAAAATTTAGTCAAATCGTCTTGAAACGTTAGTAGGTATTTATTTCCATTATAGCTGACTGGTAATGGTCCTACTATATCTAAAGCAATTCTTTCGAAAGGTTTTGAGCTTGTTGTGGTTATCTTCATAGGAATTCTAGGATTCCTTCCACTTTTGTTTATCTGGCAGGAAGCACATTTTCGAATATACGCCGCGACGTCAGCGGTCATTGTGCGCCAGTAATATTTTTGCTTCAATCTATTGATTGTTCGGGTGGCTCCTTGGTGTCCTCCGAAAGGTGAGTTGTGGTATTCCGCGAGTAACTTTTGTATTTCGTTAGGATCTGTTAGAAGCTTCTTTTTATTGGAGAAAACGTACATTGTCACGTTGAGGTGAGCAAAAGTTTCTTTTAGCAAGTTATTGAGTGCTACTTTTGATTCGCTTTCTATGAAGGGCACTAAAATTCCAATGGAATTGAAATTCCGGTCTTCGCAAATCTTCTTCAGATCAATAAGGGAACTCTTAGCGGTTTCCTGGTCGCTTAGGTTTCTGAAAGGCAATGGCAATGTGATGGCGCATAACCCATCTTGCTCATGAAACGTAATTTTACCTACGTCTGGCTTGGTGAAGTTTGGGATTCTTCCTGCCAGGTTTTCTTCCTCAGCAGAGTCTATCAATGGGAGGATTATAATACGTAGTCCAAGTTTTTTCTTGGTATAGATGGACCCTGTTTGTTCTTGCCATACAAGATTGGTAGTATCTTTGTATGATTGTGCAGCCACATCTTCTTCGAGTTTGGCTTTACTTCGTGTGGTGACGAGGATATTATTTTTGATGGAATCGACTGGGGTAGTCATTGTTATACGGCTGAGAGCATCAGCATTTGCATGTTGCTTTCCTTTTTTATGGACGATTGTGTACTCATACTCTTCGAGTAGAATTCTCCATCGCATAAGTCTGGATGTAGGATCTTTTCGTCCTATAAGCCACTGTAGAGAGCTATGGTCAGTGACTATAGTAAATTTTCGTCCGTAAACGTATGGTCGGAACTGGGCTAGTGCAAAAACGATTGCCAATAATTCCTTTTCGGATGTTGTATATCGAGTTTCTGCGTCGTTTAAAGTTCGGCTAGCGAAAGCAATAGGTTTATCTTGTCCTATTGTACCTTGAGATAGCACTGCTCCTAACGCAACATTGCTAGCATCCGTAGTTATTATAAACTCCCGGTTAAAGTCTGGATAAGCCAGTATTGGTGGGGTAATAACCTTTCTTTTTAGAGTTGTGAATGCCTCGTCACAAAAGGCATCCCAATAAAATGGAACATTCTTTCTGAGAAATCTGCTTAAAGGTTTTGCCAGTTCGGCGAAATTAGGGATAAATTTTCTATAGTAGCCTACAAAACCGAGAAAAGATTTTACATATTTTTGTTTCTTGGGCGTTGGAAACGTTTTCACCGCTTTAGTTTTTTCTGGATCTGGTTTTATACCTTCCTTTGAAATAACATGCCCCAAGTACGTGAGCTCCTTCCTTATGAAGTGACACTTTTCTGGTTGTATTTTCAGATTGTGCCTTTGTAATCGCTCGAAAATTCTGGTAAGTCGGGAATTGTGATCGTTCAGATCGTATCCGTAAATTACAATATCATCTACATAGACGAAACATTCTATTCCTTGGAGACCCATGAGTACATTATTCATAAGCCTTTGGAATGTGGCGGGTGCGTTTTTAAGTCCGAAGGGCATTCGATTATATTCGTAATGTCCGAAGGGTGTGCTAAACGCTGTTTTTGCCTTGTCTCTATTGTCCATGCGTATTTGGTGAAACCCATTTGCTAGATCCAAAGTGCTAAAATATTTAGCTTTTCCTAGCTGGTCCAAAATATCTGTAATATTGGGCAATGGATATGCATCTCCGACTGTTATTTTATTTAAGGCTCTAAAGTCGACAACCACTCTCCACCGTTTTGTCCCATCAGGTCCTGCCTTCTTGGGTACTAGTAAGAGAGGGGAATTCCAAGGACTGTAACTTGGTTGTACCACGCCATCCTGAAGCATTTCATTCACTTGTTTGTGGATTTCTTGCTTCGAGCTATCTGGGAGGCGATATGGTCTTATGTAAAGTGGGGGCTTTCCTTCTTCAGTGATGATCTGATGCTCTATGGCGTCAGTGTGTGTGAGATGGTCGCCCTCTAAGTAAAAGAGATCGTTAAATCTGCGGCAGATGTCTAGGATAGATATCCTTTCCTCCTGGTTACAATGACGCAACTCTAGGAGTGATTCTAGCCGTTCAAGCCTATTTTTTAGAAAGTTCTTAGTTTCATCCGCCTGTAACACATTGTAGTCATCCAGATCTTCCCATTCGACTTCTATGTCGTTGGTGCTTACTTCTTGATCGGTGTCTAATGTGTTCATTAATAATGCCTTTATTTTGTTGTCCTGTGGTGTTGTCAAACTATTACCCAGATATATCCCTGGCATGATCTCGGATTTTTTAATAATCAGTTCTTGACTGGATTTTTCTTTAAAGGGAATCTCCATTATTTGTTGATATCGTGAATGCAATTTTATGTAGTCGACCGTGGTGTTTCGTTTTAAATTTACTGACGGTATTAGAGTTTCAGGTTCATGTTTTCCTGAACTCAGTTTTTCGGCAGTTTCCTTACGTTTTCTGTTACCACAAACTTTATTTAAATGGGGAGAGGAAGATTCAAGGGTGGTTGGTTTCGTTGTGTTTGTCACAGCATCAGATCCGGCCCGTAGACAAACGGATTCGGATGTTGACTCACGAACGGTGTTATCCAATTTTTCAAGAATGCCTGTATTATCCGTGGAAGATACCTCGTAAGGCGTGGCCTTCTGAATATTTTCCTTGACCTCATTTTTGTTCCCTAAAGGCTGCTCGAGTTCTACCATAGTTCTCTTCTTTACAGCGAATTTAAGGAATCCCTTTTGAAAGTTAATGTGGCACTGGTGCTTCGTAAGGAAATCGCTTCCCAGTATGCCATCGTGTTGGAAGTCTACGTTGCTTCCCACTACAAATAGATTATGCTTAAAGGGTATGGAGTGCCTATCAGTTCTGAATTCGAACTCCCCCAATACCTTTCCGCATGTGCTGACCGTTTTTCCAGCAATGGTGGATATAGTCACTGGGTCTGAATTTTCTACAGATTGTTCAATATAAAGATTATCTAATTTGATCAGGCTGATGTCGGCGCCTGTATCGATAAGGAAAGTCGAGTATTGTTTATCCGATGGATTAAATTTTACACGTATTACTGGCTCCTTAAATTCAGGGCAGAAAAATACGCGCATTTGAAAATTTACATCGGGATGGGGTGTATATCGGCGATTGTCTGAACTCGAGAAGGATTGCCGTTGCTCGCTGCCCGAGTGAGTTCGTTTCCCTGTTGTTGATTGGATACCCTGTTAATATTTTGATTTTGTCGGGTATTACGATTTTCAATGCGGGGCGAGTTTGTTATTGTCCTATTTTGAGATTGATTGGATTGGTTAAGATGAGTTTTAAAGGGATTACGACTCGTCGAATGTTGGTCCTGGTTTCGCATATGAGCTAACCTGGTTCTGCACTCTGCCTGAGTGTGATTATACTTTCGACAGTATGTGCATTGGAGACATTCAGCCTCAGTCTTAATGCGTTGGGGGACGAAATTAGGAAAATTAGTGTTGCGATAGCAAGTCGCAGAAGTATGTCCCCTCTTGTTGCATGTTTGGCAAACAATTTGTTGGTTATTTCTCCTAAAATTGTTATTGGAAGTTAGCATTGAGTTATCGTTACCTAATCTTCGAGATTGTTCTAAAGCGTAGCTGATGGCTGCTTTTAAATTTGGGGCGTTGTGAGACTTCACCAAGATTCTGAGGCTGGAATTTCGTATCCCATCCTCAAACGTATTCAACGCGAGTCTCTGATTCTCAGCCAGAAGATAACTTCTGACTGCAGGCTCAGGTGAACTAGCGTATGTGGCGCTGTCCAATTCATGCAGGTGATGTGTGAGTCTATTTGAAAATTCTTTCACACCCTCCTTGCTATCTTGTTTTGTTGCCACTAAGTTATTTTGGGCAGCAGACCTAGAGATGAGAGCTTTAAATTCTCCCTCTAATTCTGAAACAAGATCTTCCCAGGTAGAAATGATTTTATGCCTGATACAATCACGCGCCGGTCCCTGCAATCTGGTTTTGACCACCCTTAGAATAAAGGACTTCTGATTGTCATCTTGTGCTTGTGAGAACAAAATGTCTCCACAAGAGACGAAACCCTCTAATTCGTCAGGATTACCGTTAAATATCGGCACGAGTCCCAGTATGTCACTTAATCCTATTGGTAAGTTCATTCTAGAACTCTGTTCGCGTGTTTCCATACGTACGGTTTCCGATATTTCGTCCTCGCGATTTTGTATGAGCTCGGGCTCAGGTCTCTGCGAACGCGTACCCGGTTTATTTTTGTCGCTCACGACATATTTGTGAAACAGACCTTCCCAAATGATGGTGAAAAGGGGTAGAGAACAAAGAGATGAGATCTTCATCGTTCCTAACAAGAAGAAAACACAAGACGAAAAAGCTTCTGCAAACTCGTTTAAATTCGATCCTATATGAGGATGTTTGTTCTGTTCAAAGTGAAAGAAATCAACCCTTTCGCCCTATGGAAAAAGTGTCTAAACTGTCGAGAGAAAAATATCCCAGAATAGATTTTCAAAAGTCGCAGATGATTCAGAGGAAAAATTCGACCTAAAGAAAACTTTCCAAAAAAGACGCTAAGGACAAAGACCAAGGATTTAAATTTTGTTCATTATTGTTCAGCTTATCACGTAAGAAAAATCTTCCCAAAAGAAAATGTATGTATATATGTTTATGTGTATAATTAATTAAAATATATATCAAAAAATAAATAATAAAACCAAATTTGTAGTTAATTTTTGTGTGGGGTCTTTTATATTGTCCCCTTTTGAAGAATAAAATGTTGATATTTTGGGAAAAAGTTTTTGGAAAAAATGTGTATATGTATATATTCGTGAAGAAAGTTTTGAAAATTGTCAAAAATATGTGTTTTTTAAAAATGCGCTTAAGAAAGATACGTTTATTAAGAAAAATGTATTTAAAATGTTTGCCTCTACTAGCCGAAAAGTAAGTGCGTACTTGTATATTGTATATGCTTGTGTGAGAGAAAAATTTCTTTTATTAATTATATTTATCACTTTGGGCTTTTTTATGCGTATACTCTTCTTGGAAAAATGAGAACAACTTTGCTTATTATTCTTAGAAAAACAAGTTAAATTTAAATGCACTTGCACAAATTATTAATAAGCTTTATCCCAGTGTAAAAGAACAATTAAAATAAATATTCAATTTATTCTTGGCGTCCCCTTTTAGTTAACAATTCAAACATTTAAAAATTTACTTATTTGGGAGCCAATTTCCAAGACAAAATGACAAAAATGACAAAACTGAATTTAATTTTAGTTCACTTTTTGTTTCAACTAAGTTACCTTTATATCACTTTTCACTTAACAAATAAATAAAAATTTAATACCTGTGTTTTCTAGCTGCAGGTTTGTTGGGTGTCCTGTTGTTTGTCGTCACTAGCTGCTTGGTCCTGGTGTTGCCGCTGCATCAGGAATCCCGGTCTATCCTTGGCTGCTCGTTGTTCTTTTTCACACTGTTACCTCTCCTCGCTGTATGCCCCAGAGGAACGCTTTTACCACTTTAGAATATTTAAAATTTACTATTTTGTAACTATTGCCGTGTTTAGCCCCGGGCACGCTGTTTTTATCGGAATTAATTTTCCTGTTGGTAGCGGGATCTATAGATATCCCACTCGTGTATTCTCCCTCTGGTAGAGGATGTTTGGACCAGTCTAATCCACTGCCTAGTTCGTATTTTATTGGTAGGGGATGTTGGGATCCCAAACCGCTGCCACCATAATTTTTTGTTGTGTTCTGTAGGGGTTAGTTTCAGGACGCGAGTCTCCTGATCCTTAAAAGGACAAGGCGATCTCTTAAAACAGACCGCTCCTGAAATCTTGTCCTACAAGGGGTCGTTAACCGTGCTTCCTCTGATCCAGAGGGAAGAGTAACGTCCTTTTGGTTTGGCCTTCGTCCTTAGTCTTCACTTGGTCTTCCGTGGGGGGCAGGTGATACTTAGCTATCCATTGTTGGGTAAAAATGAAAGCACGTCTTGTTTCCTTTGGAATGTGTTTTTTATTATTTTCTCAAAGATTATCCTGGGGTACTTCCTCCAGGGACTGTACACGAATTTAGACTGCGGCCCGGAGATCACGAAACCATTCCTTTATAAAGGAAAAGGAATCGAAAATTGTATCTCAAAGATACACATTTTCGTGCAACAATCTCGATCTTTTGGATATTTCGAGCGAGATGTTGTGTTTACACAAGATAAGAAATCAATTTCTTGAATTCTTACGAAACCATTACGCAGATGTGTGAATGTATCTGCTTTTGAGTTTTTGTTTGTTTAACTCAATGGAATTTTTAGGATAGAGATAACAATCTCTGAATTTTGGATTTGGGTGATGCTGTGGAGCAAATATAGAACAATAAACGAATATTAGATTCGTTTATTGTGAATTTTAATTTTAATTCGGATTTTGGATTAAACTTCGCCGTGGGGGCAAATGTTATGCGATAAACGAATTTTGATTCGTTTATTGCGAATTTTGGGTTATGTTTGGGTTTTTGTGGGTTTTGATAGGATTTTGGGTTAGGAATGGCGGAAAAAAATGGTAGGGCTTTTTGGAGCACTACACATATATGATCTACAGTTTCTTCTATGGACGCACAGGTTACATTAAGTGCAATTGCAGTAAATTGCACACATTTCATATATGTTATATATGATTTCTTTGTTCTTACATATCAGTCCATCCTTCCAGATACTATCGAACGCTTTTTGCGCGTTGAGGGTGCTATTACACAGTGTTTCCTCTTACGGGCGTCCCTACTGGTGGCGTATAGTTTAAAAAGACCATGAATGGTAGAATGGCCTCTTCGGAAACCAAACTGGAAGTCTCATATAATTTATTTATTGGGGCATTCTTTGAGTTCCCAAGAATGCCTTCTTAAAGCTTGGGGGCTTGATCCCCACTTGATTTATAATTATTACTTTAAGTAATGGTACTTTCACGCAGAAATCTTTATATGGCTGCGAGTTGTTATTATGGTAATAATGGAACGTTCTCTTCAACTCTTTTTGCCATTTTGTTTTCTGCCTAAAGAGCAGCTTAGTTGATTTAGAAGATCCTTATACCCCCCTATAAGGTGTGAAAATTACGCTGAATTTTCTTTGATTGCATTCTGGACAATTCTGGTGATTTGTTCTTCTATTTTTCTATTAGAGATGTTCCGATTTGTAGGAGTTTGTAAAGAAAATTTAGTTTCCTGTCTTCGTTATTCCCGAATCATTCTCAGTCTGTTTTCCTAAAGGATCTTTGGCGGATTTTGGTGATCACGTGGAATGTTTGATGATGACGGTGAAGTGTTCCGCCGAACACTGTTCGCAAGAGAAACACAACGACGCGAATCTGCCACAAGTGCAAATTCGGTTTTTTTATTTACTTTGTTTATTTTGTCTCTTTATTACAGGAAATACCAATGATTTACAATCCCTGGATAAACACTTAAATAAGAACACATAGGAACAAAACGCTAGGAACGCACACTACGTTGCGCGGATCCTGAATCTCGAATGTTCTCTCTGGTTGATCTTAGCGCGTGTGCTAATAGGTCTATTGTTTTCTCATGCAGCGAAGGTCATGTGAAAACACAATTGAGAAAAGAGGAAGGAACAAAGGGGCATCATAGGATCATTGTGTAGTTGCTTAATAGCCTGCAACGCAATTAGGACACTGATGCTACAAGGGATTTCGGTATACAATGGTAATTGTGTTCCGTATCTTAGCTGGCGGCAAGGCTCGGATTATATTTGCACGTTTGCAGGTAACGCTGGCTAACAGGGGCGCCGATCGGGTTTTCGAATTTACGATGCCTGTATGATGTATAGAATTATTTTCAGGAATCTAGGACGATGCGTTAAATGTCCTTGGTAAGGCAATGTTTGGCAGTTTGTTCTGTCCTTCGATCGCCGTGCGGCGCAGGACGATTGGTCGGACTTGTGACCCACGTGTCTGTGGGCACGAGAATGAAGCAATCGTTTTTAAAGTTTTACCTTGGCTGAATGGCTGAGAGGAAGAGTGATCGACATACGATAATCCATTAAAGTAAAATAGTTCGTTGGCAAATAGGCGGCAGCTATTGTTATGCAACTCATCCAACCAAGACGGGAGCACTCGGCTGTTGGAGTTTATTGAGGAGTTACCCCAGCTGATATGTTTCGCTGTTAGGTCTCTATCTATTATAACCCCATCAAATTGTAGTGTTAAGTTGCGCAGTTTATCAAAGTCTTCCCTTAGAGCCTGGGGGTTACTGTTAGTCGGAAGACAAGCGACCCTATTGTTATGTTTATTTATAACAATTAAATATTTTTAAGGAATTTGTTATGTTTATTTATAACAATTAAATATTTTTAGGGAATTTGTTATGTTTATTTATATTAAATATTTTTAGGGTAAATCAATTTAAGTAACAAGGTGGGACTTACTGTGGTTTATCTTGGGTATCTTGGGTTTATGTGTTGTATCTGCGACTGGTTGCAGGGGGCGTTGAAGGCTGCTCCCCTGTTCAGCAAGCTCCAATCGCGTCAGTTCTCTTGATTTTAACACTTTGGCCAACCTCGATCAAGTCTATTTCCACAGCTTCAGCTTGTTTTTCGATCTCTGGAGTCTTTTGTGTGGGTTACAGCTTATGTCGCTGGGGTTATAAAATGTTTAGCAGTTTTTTCCTCTTTGCCGTTTTGTTGTTTTTGTGTTATATATTTTTCACGAACTGGCAGGAAGTTTTTTGTGCTTGTTTTTCCTTCGGAGATTGACGGCGAATTGTCATTTTTCCGAATTTATTTCCGGTGTATTATTTTTTATTTTATTATTTTTTTCTCCGCTAAGTAGAATTTGCATAAAGTAGTTTATGCAAATTAGCTACTTGGCGCGTTATTTTCCTTTTTCAGGTAAAGAGGGGAATCAAAGGGGGATTAGTGGATTCTGGGGGGACCTGGACTCAATGTCGGTCCGCTGGACTCAATGTCGGACCGTAACACTATCAACATAGTCTTGGAAGACTCTTCAGCCGTCGTCCACGCTATAATGAAAATATTTAGGGCGGACACACTGTTTGAAATTTCGGTTTATTGATTATTGTTAGTGCTAGCCGTTGATTCATGTCAATTCTGAGGAGATGGTTTTCATCCAGAATAACCGTATGCCGGTCTTTTAGATGTGTTTTCTGAATGAGGGCGACCGCTATCTTTTGTTGTCGGAGGAGCTCAAAGAGATCTATTCGTCTTGAATAATCCACAAGAGACGGAACGTTCAGTGTTGGCAATGCCTCCATTTGTTCTATCCGATTTCTTGAACGAGGAGTTCTAAAAACTGCAGTTTGGAGGAGGGATTTATAAGACCTACCTGCCAAATACCCACCGTAAATGCTGTTATATTTGCTATTAATATAGACGCATCTTTAGACAATTTAAACAAGTTATCTTCTCTTCTCGTATGTGTGGCCGTTGTTTGCGTAATCTGTCCAGTGGCGCTGCGGTGGTACTAGATTCAGCTGTTCGTTTCTGACGAGACTGTTTTCCTCAGTGGGTTTGGTGAGTTCGGTTCTTGTTTTCTTAAATTCTTTGTCTTTAAGATATGCCAAATAATTTATTAGTTAATTTTTCATAGAACTTCACTTCTTTGTTTTTCGTCACAATGGTTTTTATTCAGTTTTGTTCTTCTTTAAAACACTTTACTCTCAGCCAATACTAAATGCTTATGTGTTATTACACTTCACATAGAACTTAATAATTAATATGATTAAATGGACTTCTTAAACTTCAAACAATAGTATTGCTGGGAAAAATTCAAAACGCGCTTTCTCGACTAATTTTACACCGACCCTGTCGTTTTGCTTGCTAGACATCAACTCCTAGTAGGGTAAAACTCGACTGACTTTGACTCGTGCAGAGTCGACACTCGGCTAGGGGTGAGTTTAGTTGTTAAGAAAAAGTGAAGTTTCTCTTTGGTGACCAAGGGGAGAGGACCTCTCTGAGTAGGTCCTGGCGAGTGTGCGGTTGATCCCGCGGAGATTACATTGCTTACCCATGCTGCGAGATCATGGATAAACGAAACCGGGAAAAGGAAATGGAACAAAGTGCATCGTGGGAAATGTGCATGCAGCTGTGTAAATAGGCTGCATACCATTGGGGAAACTGGTGCTAAAAGCAATTTAGATACTTACACAATGGTGATTGTGCACGGTATCTATGCCGGCTGAAAGGATTTAATTCTTTTGTGTGTATATTTACATGCTGGTGAATTCGGTTTTGGGCTCCTCGATAGTATAGCGGTTAGTATACCCGTCTGTCACGCGCGAGACCGGGGTTCGATTCCCCGTTGGGGAGCCTCCGGCGCGAGACTAATGATCTTACCCGGAAAAAACAAATCATTATGGAATATTTAACAAGCCTCAGGACTTGCTAAATAAGGCCAAGGCGGGTTGCCGGTTCTAGTGCCGATGATGATGAAATAATTTGTAGGATGGGCTATTTACTACAATTGTGGCCGTAGGCAACACCGCATTCGTCTGTAATGAGCTAACATTCTCCCGGCCTATATACCTCCTTGCATTTAACGTATTTGCTATAGTCCCTGGCGCAGTTTTTGGTTGGGTGTTCGAAGGATTGACATCTTGCGCATTGAACTTCGCCAGAGTTTCCCTTTAGCCTTTCACAAGAAAAAGGCATGTGATAAATATGTTTAATTTTGAGGATACCTCTTTTGGGGTGCAGTCTCACAGGGCGTAGAAAGTATTCAGTCATTTCGACTTTAATGTTTCCAATCTCGTGACCTTCTCGACTGTGTTTGGGCATAACAACTCCACTTCAGATAAGACTTCATCGGACTAGATATCAATAGTGAGCCCTCTTAGTACGAGGTCGACTGTTCGACTTTGTTTAAACGTGAAAGAGTGTGCCACTACTTCGGCGTTGTCCCTGAGAATTTTGATGAGTTCCTCATAATTAGGATGATCTCGAATAATTTGCTTTTTAGTGGGAAACATACGTCACTTTGAAATTTAAGGAAGGAAGTTTAAGTTTAAAATTCCCAATAAGCCGTTTTGCGTTAGCCTTGTATATTATTACAGATGGGCAGTAAGTTGTCTTTTTAGGAGCAAGGAGCTTACAAGAATTTCTTGTTTAGCTGTCATGCGCCTTCGTTAGGGGTTTCTTGCTTGCCGAACTGATAATGGACAGGTCTCCCAGTATTTTGAATCGATTGATGCCGTACTTCCTTCGTTGACGGAACTAATTAGAGCGGCCTTAGGTGCCTGGTGGCGTAATGGGCTGATGGTGATCCATGTGTCCACTTCCCTGGGTTCCCCTTGTTGACTTATCTCGAATTGCTCTCTTTTTGTTTCCTCTGTTGATGCTCTGGTTATAGCACTGATGTCTTTTTCAACCCTCTTGTTTGGTGCTATGATTTTCACAATAGTTGCTGGTGTATTATTTGTTATAGTTGTCACCTTTTTTTATGTTGCTCACTAATGTTTAACATGTTTTGTGGAGTGTGGTACAGTATCTCTTTTCCCGCTTTTTGGTGGTGTTAGATTATAAAATGTAATAGGAAAATTGGAAAATCAATGAAAACTTCGAATACGTATAAAATGAAATACGTCGCATATCAAGACATTTATTTATTTGTTTAAATGAGTTATAATTGTCGTATAATTTTCAAAACTTTGCCGAAATTGTAATTAGCTCTTAATGATCGGAGGCTTCTGAAATGTTTAGGCTTCCTAGAGCTTATGGCAGTTCTTCAAGCATTTTTGAATATCCTGGAGTTTCTGGGACCTCAAAAATTTCTGGATATCCTGGAGTTTCTGGGACCTCTGGAGTTTCTGGGACTTCTGGAGTTTCTGGAATAACCGGAACGTCGCCCTTTCCTCTCAAGTTATCTATTTTTTGAGCTACTGCTTCCTGCTCAAGAACAGCTTCATTCAAGATTTCTTCTAAAGTCGCGCTATCTCCTACCCTCAAATTAGGGAAACCTTGCAAATGTACATAGGCCTCTTCAATCAATTCTGTTTCGATAACAAGGTTTGGTAGAATGCCTCGAGTATTGTTGTGGCATACAAAAATCTCGTAGAACTCAGATTTCGGTATTTCCAAGCACTGTCCAACATTAAAAACGAACGTATTGAAAGCTTCAAGAATTTTAATTGCAGCTTCCTCAACTTGTACGTTCAGTCTTAGAGCTTCACTGTAAAGAGTTGTGAATTGTGTAACAAGAATTTCAATATATTTTGCCTGGAATTCGTCAACGAGAATGTTGATTTCTGATGGTACATTATACTCTTCCAACTCCCTCTCACCATTTAACTTGTCGAAAATACCTTCAAATTTGTTTTGAACCCCACCAAGAATGTTCAATGCTTGTTCCGGCGTAATTAGAAAGGAAGCAGCTTCCACATCTTTATAAAGGGTGCTGTAGATGTTCCCGTAGATGTCACGATCAATTTGATATTTATAACTAGCTTGTTCAAATGCTAAAATAGTTGTAACGAGCTTAAATAGATTTGTTGGGTTTTCCACGCCTTCTAAGATCGTGTTGGTGATGTTGTAAACTTCTGTAGCGAATGGTGGCACTTCTTCTTCCGCCCACTGTGGGTAGGCATGGATATGATTGCTGGCCACCAAAATGACGGCGGTAATTATTGCAAGGACCCTCATGGTGAAAAAAAAGCGGACAATACGTTTTAGAGTTCCAAACGCAACTAGATATTGTTAGCATCGGTCAGCTCTTTTATATGCGTAATTTTGATAATACCTAATCAACGAAATGTAGTGATATATTTTTATCAATCCTCTCAAAACACCTGATATAACTGATCTGCCAATTAATTTTGAAGAGGTGTTTTAAGTTTTAATAAGAAATTAACACAAGTACACAGCGAATTGATCATGCTGCAATCTGGTAATTAAGATAGTTTATTCCATTTGACAGATATTCGACGATAGTGTTGAATTAGTTGCAAAGATAGGTAAAATCTATTACTTCTGATCTTAAACTCTATAACGACCGCATTCAAGGTAAAAGAAATTATCTTCATTGTAATATTTTTAGCAACAATTCATGTTGCTATCTACAAAGGTAATTAATATAGTCCTAAGTATTGCTCCCGTGTGGCAGATATCTAGTGCTTGTCTAAAATGAGTTGCAAAAGATAGGTGAAGTCTGCTATTTCTACTTCTGGTCTCCATGGGATCCATATTAGAAGTATAAGATTGTCTTCATTGTTATATTTTAATCTGTAGTTTATTTTTGTACAGGGGGAGTAGGAACTTATTTTGTTAACTAATAAATTACATTTTTCTGTACAATTTTCCAAGATAAATGCTCAATTAGATAAACATGTCCTTAAACACGATTTTCAAAACTTCTTTCATTTTGAACGATATTTTCAAGGACTTCACTGGGATCCGACTTTTACGTGTACTTGATTTATGTCATCAAGTGATATTACACAATTTAATCTGTGTTGGAGGGTTTATTTTAGTTATATGAGCGCACAAAGAAGCTTTTGGGTAATCCTGTATAAGAGGTATATGTTCACAGATTTATATATTTAAAATTGAATGAAAAACGAACTACTTGAATTATATACTTTTAAATAGAGTAGTGTTGCGGGTTTTACTCTCTAAAAAAAAATACCACCCAGATGTCTTTGCTTTTTTGTGTCATAAGCTGCAGTATGATAGGCTGAATGCTGTTAATTTCATGGCGATTTTTTCCTTGATCTCTGTGCTGGTTCACGGATGGTTGTGGTACAATTTTTTCTTCAGATAACAATCTCATCATAATCATACAATTCCATCGGGGACAAGTATTGGGACTGTGGCGGTTCCCTAGAAGGCCACTACTCATCTCCCCATTAACCATGTAAAAACTTCCAACTAGAGCGGCCGAAAACCGATAAAACAAGTACTCATTGCTTGCCTAGCAATTAAGCATGTACTTACCTTTTTGTCACCTACCTAAAGTGTCTCCTAAATCATATTTTCGCTAATTCAATAGCACGAACCACAAGACACATTTTCTTCACGGGCATCATGTGCTGGCAAGTAATTTGTCGGGTGTATGTTGTACCATCGGATTTCCTAGTATGAAAATATAACATGCGGCTTACACCAAGCAACCAACAGAGCCAATTCAGTACACATGTCTCTGATCGAATTCGATCGGCAATTGTAGGTATCTTCCACAAATAAGAGCAATTTGGTTGCACAATCAAGCAACCAACATTGCCAGAACCATATCAATGAGATATCGCCTTACGAGTCAGCCGTACACGTGCGGGAGATGTTTCATCTTTTCCTTTTCATACATGCCCACATCGATCGGTCAACCGACCGACAAATACATGATGGCATACGGCTGACCGCCCAAGGAAGTCGAGTCTCCTAAATGGAAAATTACCATCGAGAATTCCACTACGTGGAGATGCCGCCAAGATGTGCATGATCAGCATAAATGCTCTACGCAGTTGCTGATCGTGTAAACACCTTAATCTCTATTTCGAGATATTTGCACCAGCTGCCACCATGCCAGCTGATATTCCCCCTATGGAATTATTATATCCACGGTCCGCTTGCTCATGCACAGCATGGGAGTGCGAGGTAACCGCATCTTTGTGTGTGCACATCCTTTCGGTGATCATCTTCTAAGATCATCCCTTATATGGTCATCGGGGCGATGGATGAACATTTTGTGTTCTGTAGCTTCGGTTGATATAATTAATCGCGATACGGATTCTGTGGAGGCAAGTCGTGCCTCCAACAAATTATACAGCGGTCGAGTCGAGTCAAGTATCAGCTAGTGTACGGTGAATAAAAGGATCCTCCTTCCTTTAAATTAATCATGCTAAAGCCGCAACGGGTCGTTCTTCAGTGCTCCAATATTTTAATTCAAACAGCTGTGTATAGTATTCATATTAAATTAAATAATTTGAACAATCGTGTTTTAGTTTCTGTTATGTATAATAGCCGTACACCATAATCATACCAAGTTCTTGAGTAACCACTGTTTTTCATTCAGACAGTTGTGTAGTATTCATATAAAATTAAATAATCTAACAGTGTGTCCATTAGCTTTAAAGATCGTAAATCATCAAAGTGCTAAGAGATTTTGTTACTTTACGAGCGTTGCCTCTTATGTTTCGGTAAAGCCCGAAAGTAAACAGCAGTCGACTGTCTGGGTGTTTCAAGATGAGCCAAATCCAACAAAAGTTGTTCGCGCACGAAGCACTTCCAAGCAAATGGCCGCCTGTTTTTTCGGAAAAACTGGACATGTCGCAACCGTACCACTAGAACAACGCAGAACAGTCAATTTTCAGTGGTACACAACCATTTGTTTGCCAGTTGTCTTCCAAGAAATCAGGAAAACCAACCACCGAAGACGGATCACTCTTCACCACGACAATGCGAGCTCTCACACATCGGCTGCGACAACTGCATTTTTGAGCACGCAAAACATCGGTTTGATGGGTCATCCGCCGTATAGTCCTGACTTGGCACCGAATGACTTCTTTTTATTCCCGTACGTAAAAAACAAACTGAGAAGTCAACGTTTTTCGACACCTGAAGAAGCGGTTGCTGCATTCAGAATGCATGTGTTGGAGATACCTCAATCAGAGTGGCAAAAGTGCTTCGACAATTGGTTCAAACGCATGCAAAAGTGTATAGATCTTCATGGGGAATATTTTGAAAACAATAAAGTGATTTTCGATGATCAATATTTGTTTTTGTTCTCTAATCCCGAAATATAAAAGGCAACCCTCGTAATTATAAGTTTTGTCAACCGACATTGGATCTGCGTTATGAAAGCCTTAGTTTGAGTTTTTATCGAATAATAAATAAAAAAAGATCAACACGGAGTTTTACTTATTTGAACTGAAAGCAACGACAGGGTATAGAGGTGAACTTGTACCCCTGAGACACCTTACCACGAAAGACAATATATAACGAAAATACCCACAGGACCTTCGTGGTTGTTGGATGCCGCCATGTTATGTTCTTGGTTTCAGGAAGCGTGTTTTTTAATCCTTAAAAGGACTAAGTGATCTCTTAAAATAGCTTCTGAAAACCTGTCGCACAACAGGGTTCGTTGCCGTGCTTCCCCTGAGTCCAAAGGGAAGAGCAACGTCCTTGGATTTGGCCTTAGTCTTCAGTGGGGGGCAGGTTGGATAAAATTAAAAGTTCGTTTTTGTTTTCTTTGATATGTGTTTATTACTTTACTCAAGATTATTCAAAGATTTTCCTGGGGTACTTCCTCCAGGGACAAAAGACGAATTTAGACTGCTGCCCGGAGATCACTAAACCATTCCTTTATAAAGGAAAATACTTCGAAAATTGTATCCCAAAGATACACATTTTCGTACAACAATCTCGATTTGTTGGGTATTTCGAGCGAGATGTTGTATTTACACAAGATAAGAATGAATTCTTACGAAACTATTACGCAGATGTGTGAATGTATCTGCTTTTGGTTTTTGTTTGTTTTCCTGAATGGAAAATTTTCAGATAGAGATAACGATCTCTGAATTTTGAATTTTCATGATGCCGTGGAGCAAATTTAAACAATAAACGAATATTAGATTCGTTTATTGTGAATTTTAATTTTAATTCGGATTTTGGATTAAACTTCGCCGTGGGGGCAAATGTTATGCGATAAACGAATGTTTGATTCGTTTATTGCGAATTTTTGATTATGTTTGGGTTTTTGTGGGTTTTGATGGGTTTTTTGGTTTTAGCTTAAAATAGCTAGGATTTGTATGTAGGAATGGGGGAAAAACGTAGTAGGGCTTTTTGGAGCACTACAGCCACAGCGGCTGATCAGTTTTTGAGGGAAAGCATTTCGTAGCAAAGACATCGAAGCTTTCAATGGCTCCAGTCTCATGATAAGAATAATGAATTAGCTCACAGATTCGGCAAAAAAGAAACGTGATCATGCTTCCATAATTCCCAGTATGGGCATTTATCGTCTGGCCGCAGACATATAATAAAAAAATGGACCAATTATACTATTTGTGAATAAATCACTAGCAACACGACAATGCATGGATTACTGGATCTTGGAGTAACGACAGGTCTGCTTATTAACTACCTATTATATTTAGATCAAAATGGGCCTCGTTACCCCGTAAAAAAGGAATTAAATTCCCAAACTAAAGATCGGTAGCGGTTGCTCTTATTGTATTAACGGGCGTGTGTCGCTTGCGCCAACATGAGGGGATACAAACAAAAAGTAGGCCATTAAAAGGCAAAATATGCCAATTAAAATCCTCTTCGTGAAGCAAACCGAAATTACCAACGGCAATTTCAAAAAGAGCGAAATAAGTAACATAATAATAACTCGCAACAAAGCCGCAGAACGTGTGTTACAACATCAACAACAAACGCAGGCGGAGAATGCATTCCCTCCACCACCAACTACAGCGGGAAGTTTTTTTATCGCTCCGGAAACTCTCGCGTAGGGAGGGAATTCCACAGATTTCCCGCTCTGTAACGGAACGAGTTTGATGCAGGGATGTTCGCGTCGTCGGGAGATGAACCACGCCCCGAGATGCCACATAATAATCGTAGCAGTTCTTCTTCAACAGTTGCGGGCTGTAACCCCCTGGACACACCCCGAGTGCGACGGTGGGGGGGATTTCTACACCTTTCCGCTCCGTCACGGAACGAGTTTGATGGGATGTTCGCGCCGTCGGGAGATGAACCGCAAATTGGTGCGATTTGTCGGATTGTCTTGTAGAGCGCATATAAACCGAATTGCGCGGAACAGTACCACACGTCTTCGAAGAACAGTACCCGTCATAATGTCTGTAAAACAGACAGAGGTCTGCCATGCGTCTTTGATGTTATAGCAACTCTAATCCCGTCTTCAGCGCCGTGTCCCCGATCAGGCTGATCGCTCATCTCTGTATGCTTTCAAATAGGTCAAGGGTATGTTTAGGAACATACCTCCAAACATGAGAGCAATATTTGAGTGAGGGTCTAATTTAGAATATATACGAGTACAAAAGAAAAAGTTGGGCCGAAGTAAAATATTTCTTGGCGCTAAAAATATAACTCAGTTTTCCAGAGGCGGTCCTGTCGATGCTCGACGTGTGTTTATGCCACGATACATTCCCACAGACCGTGACACCGAGCAATTTCAAGCTTTCCCCAGATTCGAGGGCCTGGCCATTCATCATCACCTGTGGGACCGATGATCCACTTTTCTTTATGAATGTTATATACTCTGTCTTCGTTGCATTGAAGTCGATTAGACTGGCCCTTCCCTACTGCATTACCTTATGCCGATCCTGATTCGAATAGTTAGTCTGGCTACATCTCAGCTGGTGCGATGCGCATGCGTTAACGTCATCATAACCATCATCATCATTGCCCTTATTTAGCAAGTCCTGAGGGTTGTTAAATTTCCCATGATAATTTGTTTTTCGGGGCAAGGTCATTAGTCTTGCGCCAGAGGCTCCCTGACGGGGAAACGAGCCCCGCTCTCCCGTGTGACAGGCGGGGATACTAACCACTATACTGTCGAGGGGCCCATGCGTTAACATCGGAGTCCCCAAAACACACCTCAGAGCACGGAAAGGATACGAAGAAATCTCGCAAATCGTCCCAGTTGAAAGCCCCGTACCGCCATATTTGGCGAAGCTGTTCAGGTCGGTTATTCGCTTGAAAATAAGGTGGTTCCGTGATCGATACCAAGCAGTGATCTGAGTTTCCCAGTGGCGCAGTAATCTCCACGATATAGATGCTCGGCTCGGATGTCAAAAACAGACCCAAAGTGTTCCCATAATCATCTCAGGAATCCGGTATTCGCGTAGGTTCCCCCACAAGTTGAGTCAAATTATAGCTAACAGCAAACATCTCCACCAGACTCCAAGCCTCGTCAGTTCTGTTAGAATGCATCAACCAGCCGGAATTGTGTACATTAAAATCGCCAAGGACGACAATTTCAGAAACCGGGTGATTGATCTGTATTCAGTCGACGGTACGTGAACAACTTTTAGAACAACAGAAAAACAAACAAGAAAAGCCGCAGCCAAAAGAGGGCCAACATCAGTAACAAAACTCAAAATCAAAACAAAGTCCAGATGAACAAAAAGCAGCACATCAACCAAAACGACAAAAGCAGGAAACCAGAAAAAAAAAACGACAGTGCCACAAATCTACACAGCAGACATCGATTGCATAAGTTAGTTGTAGGAATAGTTAAAAGAATGGGGGGCAATGAGCATCCCATTCAATCATATAATGTTGGTGACCACGTTAAAATTAAAAATGTTTTGAAAAGAACCACCGCAGAATTATGTCCTTAACACACGGAAGGAACTTAATAATATTACAATTCTTTTAAAGGGCGTTGACCCTAAAACTGAGCCGGAGACTCTTTTGAAAATGCTGTGAGAGCTAAACTACGACGACCTTGAATTTAGTGTGGTCAATTTTTCATCATACCCAGGTCCAAAAGAGAGAACCGGAAACTACCCTTCTTTGTGGTACAGTGAACCCCAAATAGTAAAAATGGTATTCTACGGAAAATAACAGTCCTGGACCATCAATGTGTAATATGGGACAAACTAAAAAAAGACAGACACATATTTCAATGCACCCGCTGCCAAAGGTTTGGGCATTCAACGACGAACTGTGAAATGCAGCATCGTTACGTGAAATGTGGTCACGACCACAATGCAGGGGAGTGCCCCTTGGGTAAAGAAAGGGTGGCGTACAAAACCCTTTTAAAGGGTGCAGGGTGTAGGAATTAGGGACACCCCACTAACTACCGAGGTTGTCCTAAATTCCGAGAATTAACGTCGAAGAGTGTAACTTAGCAAAGAAAAACTGAGACAAATCGCATAAGGTCAACGACTGTTAACCTCCGCGGTACTAACGTACAAATAGCGGGAGGCGGGGGAACCTCAACACAGGCTCCAACACTGATAGCTACAAATACGAGGGTTGCCTCTTATGTTTCGGGATTTGGCAACCCTAGTGTTGCAATCCGGCAATTGACAGCTCTGTCGTAAAGTTGGACATGTTTGAGGTTATACGCACTCAGAACGTTTTGACATACGAGGGCTATTTGTGTTGTTTACAGTAACTTAAAAGATTCATCTCGGCCCAAAAATGGAATTAAATCGTCAACATTTTCGTGCGATTATTTTTTACAACTTTCGGCGTGGATTAACTCAGCAACAGTGCATGGATGAACTTAATTCAATTTTTGGCGTTGAAGCTCCATCAAGGACCAGTGTTTATCGATGGTATGGTGAATTCAATCGTGGTCGTAGTTCACTCCAAGATGAATTTCGAGAAGGTCGTCCAAAATCAGTTGTTGTTCCGAAAACCGTTGTTGCTGTGCGCGAACTGATATTGGAAGATCGTCATGTGACCTATCGTGAGATTGAGACAACCTTAGGCGTTAGTGGGACCAGCATACATTCAATATTGCATAAACATTTGACTGTCAAAAAAATTTGTTCGCGTTGGATCCCACACAATTTGTCAATCGCCCAAAAAAAGGCTCGTGTCAATTGGTCGAAAGAAATGCTCAAAAAATACGGTCGCGGTGCTTCGAAACACGTCTATGACATCGTGACAGGTGATGAATCGTGGATTTACGCGTATGAGCCCGAAAGTAAACAGCAGTCGACTGTCTGGGTGTTTCAAGATGAGCCAAATCCAACAAAAGTTGTTCGCGCACGAAGCACTTCCAAGCAAATGGTCGCCTGTATTTTCGGAAAAACTGGACATGTCGCAACCGTACCACTAGAACAACGCAGAACAGTCAATTCTGAGTGGTACACAATCATTTGTTTGCCAGTTGTCTTCCAAGAAATCAGGAAAACCAACCGCCGAAGACGGATCACTCTTCACCACGACAATGCGAGCTCTGACACATCGGCTGCGACAACTGCATTTTTGAGCACCCAAAACATCGATTTGATGGGTCATCCGCCGTATAGTCCTGACTTGGCACCGAATGACTTCTTGTTATTCCCGTACGTAAAAAACAAACTGAGAGGTCAACGTTTTTCGGCACCTGAAGAAGCGGTTGCTGCATTCAGAATGCATGTGTTGGAGATACCTCGATCAGAGTGGCAAAAGTGCTTCGACAATTGGTTCAAACGCATGCAAAAGTGTATAGATCTTCATGGCGAATATTTTGAAAAACAATAAAGTGATTTTCGATGATCAATATTTGTTTTTGTTCTCTAATGCCGAAATATAAAAGGCAACCCTCGTATTTTGGCACAGAATGAAACAATATCACACGCAGACGTTTTCACAATCTTACTATTGAGAGGGAGGGGGCTGTATGCAATCTAGGTATATGCACCCGGGGAACGTCAATATACCTAATCTCTTTATAGCCGAACTTGAGACTCTCTGTCGATGCTTGCAACTCCAGCTGGATAAAAGCTACTTTATTAAAGTTGGAGACATAAACACCAAATATGAAGATTGGGTGGATCGTATGTCGAATAGTAGAGGAAACAACTGGCTTGCTGGTTAGATCAATATCACCAAGAATATACAATTGACCTTCTAGCTACGGAATATCCAACATTGCCCAGAGACAGTTTCTATCTAGATATCATGGTTATTGATACAGGACTGAGATTATTAAACACCAACAGACATAACAGAAGCTGTTTACGGACAATTGAGTACAACAGTGACGACTGTGCATTCACGGCCGTAATAAAGCTTCCGAACGAACTGGTTGAACTGGAGCAATTCGTGGTCCCATAACCCCACAACTACGGTGCAATAAAGGCCACGGTTCACCAGATCGTTAACAAAGGAATTACGTTCGAACGATATCGACCTAGCAACAACCAGAAACCTGACGAATGAAGAAATCGACAAATATATTCAACAAATGGACGAAACTATAAAACGAACTATGGAGAAAACAACAGATACGGACAGTATGAACTTGTATAGGAACACAACAATAAACGCACTTTACAGAAAAAAGCAGACTCCTAACAAATCTAAGACAATCATACAGACAGTTTACTGACAGACATGACCAGGAGTTAATATCACTGAAATCCCGAATAAAAAATCTTCAATGAGTATTAAAAGCTAACTAGAGATTAATAACAAATTTGTATTGGAACAATAGAATTCAAGCTATAAAATCTAACAATCCGAACATATTCCCACAAATTAATAAGATATTCAGCAGAAATAATCAAAACGAGATTCAGTGTCTCCACTTACCATGTAATAACGAAAACAAGCAAATATGAATTAACATAGGGATAGCTACAAAGAACGCTATCCTCGGTAATGAACTCTTTGTGATAGACGATCCCCTAGAAAAGGCGAACACTGTGGGAGCTGTCTTTCAGGAAATGTACAAGGTAAAAGCATCTACCGAAAATACGACTTGAAAAACAGAGTTCTAGTGAACCACTTGCATCTTCGCAATTAGCGAATGTCGGCCTTGTGGGGGGTGCGCACTCGCGACGCCGCGTGGGCGAGAGTTCTACCTCGTCCCCACAAACTTTTCATTAACACTCCGATCTAGATTGTTCCACCACAGCAACAAAAGAAAACTGTTCAACAGGACAAGACGGAAATACACACAAACACTTCAGGAACTGCAGCCGGAAAATTAAACACGCGGATTTAGTTCATTGTTAAATGTTTATTCCTTAATACTTTCATTTGGTTTGGAGGTATCCAAGTATTTTGATTCACACAGATTTTACGGGGTCGATACGCACAAGAAACGAACGTTTTATACGGGAGTGAACCAACCGTCGCGAACGGTGGTTGTAATAGGACTCCGCGATCATCATCTCATGCAGAGATGATTTCGCTAAAAAGGGAAATTTAAGGAAAAAGGAAGAGAGAAAAACTTTTCTCTTAAGGGTGTGAATATATTCTTGCCAAGGATATGTTTTATCTACCACGAGTGTAACGTAGAATCTCTCTTGTGGAAACAAGAAAACCGGATCTCGTAGTTGAGATCATGGTTGGGTGTGTGTGTGAGGACGTTCAGATCCGATGTTGTTGCGCCTGTTCGAAAGCAGTGGAACAACGAGGAAGGCAGTCGGCGAGAACAAAGGAAAAGGTGACCAACTGGTTAGCTCCGTAATGAGGGTCATGTTTATGCAACGTCGCTATGACGGACGTTGGTAAAAATGTGTTAATGGGATACGATACTTTATACAATGGAAGTTGTATATCGTACCTTGGGTTAATTGCCGAAACGTATCCCTTGCTTGCATTTAGGTATGCCAAGCAATTCGTGGTGGCGACGAAAGAAATGCATGACTGTTTGTCTATTGAATCGCTAGTGTTGCAGCTGTAAAAACAAGCTGACCGACATAGTATTTTAACTCAGACAAAGGGTGCCAAATATGCACATTAAGGAACAATTTTAGGAATTTCAGATAATGCTTGAAAGCATTACATGTCCTTGGAAAAGGAAATGTTTTCTGGGGCAAATGCAAATGCATTGGCGGGAAACAATGGGAGTTATGGAATTCCTAAAAAGGTCATGAATAAATCTTGAAGAAGAAGAATTGTATGCGAAGATATGCATGAAGGTAAGTTTTCTTAACAGAGAATTTAAGATCATGGGTTTGATCTCTTAAATGCGTGCAGCGTTTTTGTGTGCCGAATGCGATTGCATTGGCGAAATTATATGGGAAGATCGGTGTTATGGGGGTTTTTAAGGAAAGCGTACCATGGGGTTTGGCGGAACCGCCACAGCCTTACCGAATTTAGTGACGATAATTTGGCAAATGCTATTAAAGCCAATAACAGGGCTAATAGCCTATTAATAACGAAGGAGGATATATAGGGTTTCTTCTTACTCATTGAGAAACAAAAGGTCTGTGAGAATAGATGGAATACCAAATATCGTACTGAAGTATCTACCACCACTAGCAATGGGCATATACACAGTTCTATTTAACAACTCATTAAATAAAGTCACGTGGGAGACCGGCGTTCAATTCCCCGTCAGGGAGCCTCTGGCGCAAGACTAATGACCTTGCCCAGAAAAAACACAGATCATTATGGAAAATTTAACAAGCGTCAGGACTTGCTAAATAAGGCCAAGACCGGTTCCCGGTTATAGTGCCGATGATATATATATATATATATATATATATATATATATATATATATATATATATATATATATAACATATGTTGTGTTCTGTAGGGGTTAGTTTCAGGACGCGAGTCTCCTGATCCTTAAAAGGACAAGGCGATCTCTTAAAACAGACCGCTCCTGAAATCTTGTCCTACAAGGGGTCGTTAACCGTGCTTCCTCTGATCCAGAGGGAAGAGTAACGTCCTTTTGGTTTGGCCTTCGTCCTTAGTCTTCACTTGGTCTTCCGTGGGGGGCAGGTGATACTTAGCTATCCATTGTTGGGTAAAAATGAAAGCACGTCTTGTTTCCTTTGGAATGTGTTTTTTATTATTTTCTCAAAGATTATCCTGGGGTACTTCCTCCAGGGACTGTACACGAATTTAGACTGCGGCCCGGAGATCACGAAACCATTCCTTTATAAAGGAAAAGGAATCGAAAATTGTATCTCAAAGATACACATTTTCGTGCAACAATCTCGATCTTTTGGATATTTCGAGCGAGATGTTGTGTTTACACAAGATAAGAAATCAATTTCTTGAATTCTTACGAAACCATTACGCAGATGTGTGAATGTATCTGCTTTTGAGTTTTTGTTTGTTTAACTCAATGGAATTTTTAGGATAGAGATAACAATCTCTGAATTTTGGATTTGGGTGATGCTGTGGAGCAAATATAGAACAATAAACGAATATTAGATTCGTTTATTGTGAATTTTAATTTTAATTCGGATTTTGGATTAAACTTCGCCGTGGGGGCAAATGTTATGCGATAAACGAATTTTGATTCGTTTATTGCGAATTTTGGGTTATGTTTGGGTTTTTGTGGGTTTTGATAGGATTTTGGGTTAGGAATGGCGGAAAAAAATGGTAGGGCTTTTTGGAGCACTACACATATATGATCTACAGTTTCTTCTATGGACGCACAGGTTACATTAAGTGCAATTGCAGTAAATTGCACACATTTCATATATGTTATATATGATTTCTTTGTTCTTACATATCAGTCCATCCTTCCAGATACTATCGAACGCTTTTTGCGCGTTGAGGGTGCTATTACACAGTTTTTCTTCTTACGGGCGTCCCTACTGGTGGCGTATAGTTTAAACAGACCATGAATGGTAGAATGGCCTCTTCGGAAACCAAACTGGAAGTCTCATATAACTTCATTTCCGTTTAGGATTATCTATCCGTTTCCGAAGAAATAGTTTTTTCCAGTATTTTCTCTAGGTTAGATGGGAGTGAAATCGGTCGACAGTTGGGTATCTCAAACCTCCTTTTCCCTTTGGGTAGAGGGATTATCTTTGCTCCTTTCCAAATTTTGGGCAAGTTCCCATTGTTAAGGCAGTGGTTGAGTAATATTCTTAGGCATCCTTGGGGATTAAAGCCAGAGTCTTTGTGGGGAGGAAGTATTGTGCCATGCATGGGCACTCCGTTCACTTCCATCCCCATTGTCTATTGTTCAAGCGCGAACGTTCATCGGTTGTTCCGCCGACAAAAGAACGAAACGCCGCCACGTTTGTCCACAAGCGGGGAGGATGAAAAGTACGCACTAGTCAACAAACCGAACACCAAAATACGGAACGGACAACACAGAAAATAACGCAGGACACAGGAACCGCTGCCGAAAAATTAAACACACTGGTGACGTCGTTGAAGTAAATGTCCTTTTTATTTTTATTTCACTTTTAGTTTTTTTTTTTTTGTTCTCAGCCATTATTGAATATGTTAATGTTTTTATATATCAGTTAAATTTATTGTTAATATTAAATTGATTTTTAAGAATTTTACACTTAACTACCCACTCGACTCCGGGGTTTTTCGCATCCTCGGCGCGCGACGAGGAGCGGAAGCCGAACCGACTTGCTCGGTTGGATGATGGCAAACGACTTAACGATATTCGTTCATGGGCAAAGGAAATTCGATCAGTGAAACTGGCTCTCCTAATTAAGGGGTGCATTTTCCCATTCCGAGAGAGACGTAACGTCTCTCTTTGGGGTAACCAAACAGATCTCATACAGATCGTCACGGTACGCATGTATGTGTGTACATTGGTTCTTTTATGGATCAAAGCCATGGGAAAGAATCTAGACCAAGGGAGGGAAGATGTTCATTCATGGGATGCGAGTTCGGTAAAGCAAACAAAACCGAAACCAGATGTGCGTCGCGGCTATTGCATTAGCTAAAGCTTATGCAGACTGGGTTGTAGGGATGGGGATTCTTTAGGTAAGTAGTCAGTGGGGTTTGACAGAACCGCCACATCTTCTCTAATGAACTCATTTTAATGCTCAGTTTTTTGCTCGACCAGTTTAACGACCTTCTCTTCAACCCGCGTTCTTAGCCAAAAATTCAGAAACTACGAACGGTAAATATCTACAAAATATTGAGCTAGCGTTATCGCCATCTGGTCGGGTTCACTGAGTTTGGAAATTCCCCCTTGAAATTTATTTATTGGGGCATTCTTTGAGTTCCCAAGAATGCCTTCTTAAAGCTTGGGGGCTTGATCCCCACTTGATTTATAATTATTACTTTAAGTAATGGTACTTTCACGCAGAAATCTTTATATGGCTGCTAGTTGTTATTATGGTAATAATGGAACGTTCCCTTCAACTCTTTTTGCCATTTTGTTTTCTGCCTAAAGAGCAGCTTAGTTGATTTAGAAGATCCTTATACCCCCCTATAAGGTGTGAAAATTACGCTGAATTTTCTTTGATTGCATTCAGAACAATTCTGGTGATTTGTTCTTCTATTTTTCTATTAGAGATGTTCCGATTTGTAGGAGTTTGTAAAGAAAATTTAGTTTCCTGTCTTCGTTATTCCCGAATCATTCTCAGTCTGTTTTCCTAAAGGATCTTTGGCGGATTTTGGTGATCACGTGGAATGTTTGATGATGACGGTGAAGTGTTCCGCCGAACACTGTTCGCAAGAGAAACACAACGACGCGAATCTGCCACAAATGCAAATTCGGTTTTTTTATTTACTTTGTTTATTTTGTCTCTTTATTACAGGAAATACCAATGATTTACAATCCCTGGATAAACACTTAAGTAAGAACACTTAGGAACAAAACGCTAGGAACGCACACTACGTTGCGCGGATCCTGAATCTCGAATGTTCTCTCTGGTTGATCTTAGCGCGTGTGCTAATAGGTCTATTGTTTTCTCATGCAGCGAAGGTCATGTGAAAACACAATTGAGAAAAGAGGAAGGAACAAAGGGGCATCATAGGATCATTGTGTAGTTGCTTAATAGCCTGCAACGCAATTAGGACACTGATGCTACAAGGGATTTCGGTATACAATGGTAATTGTGTTCCGTATCTTAGCTGGCGGCAAGGCTCGGATTATATTTGCACGTTTGCAGGTAACGCTGGCTAACAGGGGCGCCGATCGGGTTTTCGAATTTACGATGCCTGTATGATGTATAGAATTATTTTCAGGAATCTAGGACGATGCGTTAAATGTCCTTGGTAAGGCAATGTTTGGCAGTTTGTTCTGTCCTTCGATCGCCGTGCAGGCGCAGGACGATTGGTCGGACTTGTGACCCACGTGTCTGTGGGCACGAGAATGAAGCAATCGTTTTTAAAGTTTTACCTTGGCTGAATGGCTGAGAGGAAGAGTGATCGACATACGATAATCCATTAAAGTAAAATAGTTCGTTGGCAAATAGGCGGCAGCTATTGTTATGCAACTCATCCAACCAAGACGGGAGCACTCGGCTGTTGGAGTTTATTGAGGAGTTACCCCAGCTGATATGTTTCGCTGTTAGGTCTCTATCTATTATAACCCCATCAAATTGTAGTGTTAAGTTGCGCAGTTTATCAAAGTCTTCCCTTAGAGCCTGGGGGTTACTGTTAGTCGGAAGACAAGCGACCCTATTGTTATGTTTATTTATAACAATTAAATATTTTTAAGGAATTTGTTATGTTTATTTATAACAATTAAATATTTTTAGGGAATTTGTTATGTTTATTTATATTAAATATTTTTAGGGTAAATCAATTTAAGTAACAAGGTGGGACTTACTGTGGTTTATCTTGGGTATCTTGGGTTTATGTGTTGTATCTGCGACTGGTTGCAGGGGGCGTTGAAAGCTGCTCCCCTGTTCAGCAAGCTCCAATCGCGTCAGTTCTCTTGATTTTAACACTTTGGCCAACCTCGATCAAGTCCATTTCCACAGCTTCAGCTTGTTTTTCGATCTCTGGAGTCTTTTGTGTGGGTTACAGCTTATGTCGCTGGGGTTATAAAATGTTTAGCAGTTTTTTCCTCTTTGCCGTTTTGTTGTTTTTGTGTTATATATTTTTCACGAACTGGCAGGAAGTTTTTTGTGCTTGTTTTTCCTTCGGAGATTGACGGCGAATTGTCATTTTTCCGAATTTATTTCCGGTGTATTATTTTTTATTTTATTATTTTTTTCTCCGCCAAGTAGAATTTGCATAAAGTAGTTTATGCAAATTAGCTACTTGGCGCGTTATTTTCCTTTTTCAGGTAAAGAGGGGAATCAAAGGGGGATTAGTGGATTCTGGGGGGACCTGGACTCAATGTCGGTCCGCTGGACTCAATGTTGGTCCGTAACACTATCAACATAGTCTTGGAAGACTCTTCAGCCGTCGTCCACGCTATAATGAAAATATTTAGGGCGGACACACTGTTTGAAATTTCGGTTTATTGATTATTGTTAGTGCTAGCCGTTGATTCATGTCAATTCTGAGGAGATGGTTTTCATCCAGAATAACCGTATGCCGGTCTTTTAGATGTGTTTTCTGAATGAGGGCGACCGCTATCTTTTGTTGTCGGAGGAGCTCAAAGAGATCTATTCGTCTTGAATAATCCACAAGAGACGGAACGTTCTGTGTTGGCAATGCCTCCATTTGTTCTATCCGATTTCTTGAACGAGGAGTTCTAAAAACTGCAGTTTGGAGGAGGGATTTATAAGACCTACCTGCCAAATACCCACCGTAAATGCTGTTATATTTGCTATTAATATAGACGCATCTTTAGACAATTTAAACAAGTTATCTTCTCTTCTCGTATGTGTGGCCGTTGTTTGCGTAATCTGTCCAGTGGCGCTGCGGTGGTACTAGATACAGCTGTTCGTTTCTGACGAGACTGTTTTCCTCAGTGGGTTTGGTGGGTTCGGTTCTTGTTTTCTTAAATTCTTTGTCTTTAAGATATGCCAAATAATTTATTAGTTAATTTTTCATAGAACTTCACTTCTTTGTTTTTCGTCACAATGGTTTTTATTCAGTTTTGTTCTTCTTTAAAACACTTTACTCTCAGCCAATACTAAATGCCTATGTGTTATTACACTCCACATAGAACTTAATAATTAATATGATTAAATGGACTTCTTAAACTTCAAACAATAGTATTGCTGGGAAAAATTAAAAACGCGCTTTCTCGACTAATTTTACACCGACCCTGTCGTTTTGCTTGCTAGACATCGACTCCTAGTAGGGTAAAACTCGACTGACTTTGACTCGTGCAGAGTCGACACTCGGCTAGGGGTGAGTTTAGTTCTTAAGAAAAAGTGAAGTTTCTCTTTGGTGACCAAGGGGAGAGGACCTCTCTGAGTAGGTCCTGGCGAGTGTGCGGTTGATCCCGCGGAGATTACATTGCTTACCCATGCTGCGAGATCATGGATAAACGAAACCGGGAAAAGGAAATGGAACAAAGTGCATCGTGGGAAATGTGCATGCAGCTGTGTAAATAGGCTGCATACCATTGGGGAAACTGGTGCTAAAAGCAATTTAGATACTTACACAATGGTGATTGTGCACGGTATCTATGCCGGCTGAAAGGATTTAATTCTTTTGTGTGTATATTTACATGCTGGTGAATTCGGTTTTGGGCTCCTCGATAGTATAGCGGTTAGTATACCCGTCTGTCACGCGCGAGACCGGGGTTCGATTCCCCGTTGGGGAGCCTCCGGCGCGAGACTAATGATCTTACCCGGAAAAAACAAATCATTATGGAAAATTTAACAAGCCTCAGGACTTGCTAAATAAGGCCAAGGCGGGTTGCCGGTTCTAGTGCCGATGATGATGATGAAATAATTTGTAGGATGGGCTATTTACTACAATTGTGGCAGTAGGCAACACCGCATTCGTCTGTAATAAGCTAACATTCTCCCGGCCTATGTACCTCCTCGCATTTAACGTATTTGCTATAGTCCCTGGCGCAGTTTTTGGTTGGGTGTTCGAAGGATTGACATCTTGCGCATTGAACTTCGCCAGAGTTTCCCTTTGGCCTTTCACAAGAAAAAGTCATGTGATAAATATGTTTAATTGTGAGGATACCTTTTTTGGGATGCAGTCTCACAGGGCGTAGAAAGTATTCAGTCATTTCGACTTTAATGTTTCCAATCTCGTGACCTTCTCGAATGTGTTTGGGCATAACAACTCCACTTCAGATAAGACTTCATCGGACTAGATATCAATAGTGAGCCCTCTTAGTACGAGGTCGACTGTTCGACTTTGTTTAAACGTGAAAGAGTGTGCCACTACTTCGGCGTTGTCCCTGAGAATTTTGATGAGTTCCTCATAATTAGGATGATCTCGAATAATTTGCTTTTTAGTGGGAAACATACGTCACTTTGAAATTTAAGGAAGGAAGTTTAAGTTTAAAATTCCCAATAAGCCGTTTTGCGTTAGCCTTGTATATTATTACAGATGGGCAGTAAGTTGTCTTTTTAGGAGCAAGGAGCTTACAAGAATTTCTTGTTTAGCTGTCATGCGCCTTCGTTAGGGGTTTCTTGCTTGCCGAACTGATAATGGACAGGTCTCCCAGTATTTTGAATCGATTGATGCCGTACTTCCTTCGTTGACGGAACTAATTAGAGCGGCCTTAGGTGCCTGGTGGCGTAATGGGCTGATGGTGATCCATGTGTCCACTTCCCTGGGTTCCCCTTGTTGACTTATCTCGAATTGCTCTCTTTTTGTTTCCTCTGTTGATGCTCTGGTTATAGCACTGATGTCTTTTTCAACCCTCTTGTTTGGTGCTATGATTTTCACAATAGTTGCTGGTGTATTATTTGTTATAGTTGTCACCTTTTTTTATGTTGCTCACTAATGTTTAACATGTTTTGTGGAGTGTGGTACAGTATCTCTTTTCCCGCTTTTTGGTGGTGTTAGATTATAAAATGTAATAGGAAAATTGGAAAATCAATGAAAACTTCGAATACGTATAAAATGAAATACGTCGCATATCAAGACATTTATTTATTTGTTTAAATGAGTTATAATTGTCGTATAATTTTCAAAACTTTGCCGAAATTGTAATTAGCTCTTAATGATCGGAGGCTTCTGAAATGTTTAGGCTTCCTAGAGCTTATGGCAGTTCTTCAAGCATTTTTGAATATCCTGGAGTTTCTGGGACCTCAAAAATTTCTGGATATCCTGGAGTTTCTGGGACCTCTGGAGTTTCTGGGACTTCTGGAGTTTCTGGAATAACCGGAACGTCGCCCTTTCCTCTCAAGTTATCTATTTTTTGAGCTACTGCTTCCTGCTCAAGAACAGCTTCATTCAAGATTTCTTCTAAAGTCGCGCTATCTCCTACCCTCAAATTAGGGAAACCTTGCAAATGTACATAGGCCTCTTCAATCAATTCTGTTTCGATAACAAGGTTTGGTAGAATGCCTCGAGTATTGTTGTGGCATACAAAAATCTCGTAGAACTCAGATTTCGGTATTTCCAAGCACTGTCCAACATTAAAAACGAACGTATTGAAAGCTTCAAGAATTTTAATTGCAGCTTCCTCAACTTGTACGTTCAGTCTTAGAGCTTCACTGTAAAGAGTTGTGAATTGTGTAACAAGAATTTCAATATATTTTGCCTGGAATTCGTCAACGAGAATGTTGATTTCTGATGGTACATTATACTCTTCCAACTCCCTCTCACCATTTAACTTGTCGAAAATACCTTCAAATTTGTTTTGAACCCCACCAAGAATGTTCAATGCTTGTTCCGGCGTAATTAGAAAGGAAGCAGCTTCCACATCTTTATAAAGGGTGCTGTAGATGTTCCCGTAGATGTCACGATCAATTTGATATTTATAACTAGCTTGTTCAAATGCTAAAATAGTTGTAACGAGCTTAAATAGATTTGTTGGGTTTTCCACGCCTTCTAAGATCGTGTTGGTGATGTTGTAAACTTCTGTAGCGAATGGTGGCACTTCTTCTTCCGCCCACTGTGGGTAGGCATGGATATGATTGCTGGCCACCAAAATGACGGCGGTAATTATTGCAAGGACCCTCATGGTGAAAAAAAAGCGGACAATACGTTTTAGAGTTCCAAACGCAACTAGATATTGTTAGCATCGGTCAGCTCTTTTATATGCGAAATTTTGATAATACCTAATCAACGAAATGTAGTGATATATTTTTATCAATCCTCTCAAAACACCTGATATAACTGATCTGCCAATTAATTTTGAAGAGGTGTTTTAAGTTTTAATAAGAAATTAACACAAGTACACAGCGAATTGATCATGCTGCAATCTGGTAATTAAGATAGTTTATTCCATTTGACAGATATTCGACGATAGTGTTGAATTAGTTGCAAAGATAGGTAAAATCTATTACTTCTGATCTTAAACTCTATAACGACCGCATTCAAGGTAAAAGAAATTATCTTCATTGTAATATTTTTAGCAACAATTCATGTTGCTATCTACAAAGGTAATTAATATAGGCCTAAGTATTGCTCCCGTGTGGCAGATATCTAGTGCTTGTCAAAAATGAGTTGCAAAAGATAGGTGAAGTCTGCTATTTCTACTTCTGGTTCCCATGGGATCCATATTAGAAGTGAAAGATTGGCTTCATTGTTATATTTTAATCTGTAGTTTATTTTTGTACAGGGGGAGTAGGAACTTATTTTGTTAACTAATAAATTACATTTTTCTGTACAATTTTCCAAGATAAATGCTCAATTAGATAAACATGTCCATAAACACGATTTTCAAAACTTCTTTCATTTTGAACGATATTTTCAAGGACTTCACTGGGATCCGACTTTTACGTGTACTTGATTTATGTTGGTTCACGGATGGTTGTGGTACAATTTTTTCTTCAGATAACAATCTCATCATAATCATACAATTCCATCGGGGACAAGTATTGGGACTGTGGCGGTTCCCTTGAACGCCACTACTCATCTGCCCATTAACCATGTAAAAACTTCCACCTAGAGCGGCCGAAATCCGATAAAACAAGTACTGATTGCTTGCCTACCAATTAAGCATGTACTTACCTTTTTGTCACCTACCTAAAGTGTCTCCTAAATCATATTTTCGCTAATTCAATAGCACGAACCACAAGACACATTTTCTTCACGGGCATCATGTGCTGGAAAGTAATTTGTCGGGTGCATGTTGCACCATCGGATTTCCTAGTATGAAAATATAACATGCGGCTTACACCAAGCAACCAACATGAACAGAACCATTTCAGTACACATGTCTCTGATCGAATTCCATCGGCAATTGTAGGTATCTTCCACAAATAAGAGCAATTTGGTTGCACAATCAAGCAACCAACATTTCCCGAACCATAGCAATGAGATATCCCGTTACGAGTCAGCCGCACACGTGCAGGAGATGTTTCATCTTTTCCTTTTCATACATGCCCACATCGATCGGTCAACCGACCGACAAATACATGATGGCATACGGCTGACCGCCCAAGGAAGTCGAGTCTCCTAAATGGAAAATTACCATCGAGAATTCGACTACGTGGAGATGCCGCCAAGATGTGCATGATCAGCATAAATGCTCTACGCAGTTGCTGATCGTGTAAACACCTTAATCTCTATTTCGAGATATTTGCACCAGCTGCAACCATGCCAGCTAATGTTCCCTCTATGGAATTATTATATCCACGGTCCGCTTGCTCATGCACAGCATGGGAGTGCGAGGTAACCGCATCTTTGTGTGTGCACATCCTTTCGGTGATCATCTTCTAAGATCATCCCTTATATGGTCATCGGGGCGATGGATGAACATTTTGTGTTCTGTAGCTTCGGTTGATATGATTCATCGCGATACGGATTCTGTGGAGGCAAGTCGTGCCTCCAACAAATTATATAGCGGTCGAGTCGAGTCAAGTATCAGCTAGTGTACGGTGAATAAAAGGATCCTCCTTCCTTTAAATTAATCATGCTAAAGCCGCAACGGATCGTTCATCAGTGCTCCAATATTTTAATTCAAACAGCTGTGTATAGTATTCATATTAAATTAAATAATTTGAACAATCGTGTTTTAGTTTCTGTTATGTATAATAGCCGTACACCATAATCATACCAAGTTCTTGAGTAACGACTGTTTTTCATTCAGACAGTTGTGTAGTATTCATTTAAAATTAAATAATCTAACAGTGTGTCCATTAGCTTTAAAGATCGTAAATCATCAAAGTGCTAAGAGATTTTGTTACTTTACGAGCGTTGCCTCTTAAGTTTCGGGATTTGGCAACCCTAGTGTTGCAATCCGGCAATTGACAGCTCTGTCGTAAAGTTGGACATTTTTGAGGTTATACGCACTCAGAACGTTTTGACATACGAGCGCTATTTGTGTTGTTTACAGTGACTTAAAAGATTCATCTCGGCCCAAAAATGAAATTAAATCGTCAACATTTTCGTGCGATTATTTTTTTACAACTTTCGGCGTGGATTAACTCAGCAACAGTGCATGGATGAACTTAATTCAATTTTTGGCGTTGAAGCTCCATCAAGGACCAGTGTTTATCGATGGTATGGTGAATTCAATCGTGGTCGTAGTTCACTCCAAGATGAATTTCGTGAAGGTCGTCCAAAATCAGTTGTTGTTCCGAAAACCATTGATGCTGTGCGCGAACTGATATTGGAAGATCGTCATGTGACCTATCGTGAGATTGAGACAACCTTAGGCGTTAGTGGGACCAGCATACATTCAATGTTGCATAAACATTTGACTGTCAAAAAAATTTGTTCGCGTTGGATCCCACACAATTTGTCAATCGCCCAAAAAAAGGCTCGTGTCAATTGGTCGAAAGAAATGCTGAAAAAATACGGTCGCGGTGCTTGGAAACACGTCTATGACATCGTGACAGGTGATGAATCGTGGATTTACGCGTATGAGCCCGAAAGTAAACAGCAGTCGACTGTCTGGGTGTTTCAAGATGAGCCAAATCCAACAAAAGTTGTTCGCGCACGAAGCACTTCCAAGCAAATGGCCGCCTGTTTTTTCGGAAAAACTGGACATGTCGCAACCGTACCACTAGAACAACGCAGAACAGTCAATTCTGAGTGGTACACAACCATTTGTTTGCCAGTTGTCTTCCAAGAAATCAGGAACACCAACCACCGAAGACGGATCACTCTTCACCACGACAATGCGAGCTCTCACACATCGGCTGCGACAACTGCATTTTTGAGCACCCAAAACATCGATTTGATGGGTCATCCGCCGTATAGTCCTGACTTGGCACCGAATGACTTCTTTTTATTCCCGTACGTAAAAAACAAACTGAGAGGTCAACGTTTTTCGACACCTGAAGAAGCGGTTGCTGCATTCAGAATGCATGTGTTGGAGATACCTCAATCAGAGTGGCAAAAGTGCTTCGACAATTGGTTCAAACGCATGCAAAAGTGTATAGATCTTCATGGGGAATATTTGAAAACAATAAAGTGATTTTCGATGATCAATATTTGTTTTTGTTCTCTAATCCCGAAATATAAAAGGCAACCCTCGTAATTATAAGTTTTGTCAACCGACATCGGATCTGCGTTATGTAAGCCCTAGTTTGTGTTTTTATCGAATAATAAATAGAAAAAGATCAACACGGAGTTTTATTTATTTGAACTGAAAGCAACGACAGGGTATAGAGGTGAACTGGTGCCCCTGAGACACCTTACCACGAAAGACAATATATAACGAAAATACCCACAGGACCTTCGTGGTTTTTGGATGCCGCCACAGCGGCTGATCAGTTTTTGAGGGAAAGCATTTCGTAGCAAACACATCGAAGCTTTCAATGGCTCCAGTCTCATGATAAGAATAATGAATTAGCTCACAGATTCGGCAAAAAAGAAACGTGATCATGCTTCCATAATACCCACTATGGGCATTTATTGTCTGGCCGCAGACATATAATAAAAAAACGGACCAATTATACTATTTGTGAATAAAGCACTAGCAACACGACAATGCATGGATTACTGGATCTTGGAGTAACCACAGGTCTGCTTATTGACTACCTATTGTATCTAAATGAAAATGGGGTCGTCACCCAGAAAAATATAATTAAAGACCGGGATTAAAGAACGGTATCGGTTACTCTTATTGTGTTAACGGGCGTGTATCGCTTGCTCCGACATGAACAACGAAGAGGGGATACAAACAAAAATTAGTCCATTAAAAGCCAATTAGAATGCTCTTCGTGCACCAAAGCGAAATTACCAACGGCAATTTCAAAAACAGCGAAATAAGTAACATAATAATGACCCGCAACAAAGCCGCAGAACTTGTGTTACAACAACAACAAACGCAGGCGGAGAATGCATTCCCCTTTACCATCAAGTACAGCGGGAATTTTTTTTCATCGCTCTAGAAACACTCTTGTGGGGAGGGAATTCTACAGCTTTCCCGCTCTGCAACGGAACGAGTTTGATGCAGGGATGTTCGCGCCGTCGGAATATGAACCGCAATTTGGTGCGATTCGTCGGACTGTCTAGGAGAGCGCGTATAAACCGAATTGCGCGGAACAGTACCACGAGTCTCCAAAGAACAGTACCCGTCATAATGTCTGTAAAACAGACAGAGGTCTGCCACGCGCCTTCGATGTGATAGCAACTGTAATCCCGACATCAGCGCCGTGTCTCCGATCAGGTGGGTCGCTCGTCTCTGTATGCTTTCAAATAGGTCGAGGGTATGTTTAGGAACATACCTCCAAACATGAGAGCAATCTTTGAGTGAAGGTCTATGGTACAAAAGGGGTATGTGTAGCTACCTTGCACGGATTGCTCTTCTGCCACCACTAGTGTTGCACCACTGTTCCACGAAAGTAGGAACAAGCTCCCAGTAAAGAACACTCGAGGTCTATTGTCGAAACCAACAAAAAAAAAAACTTTTATTTCTCTTTATTAATTTATTACACTAAATGTCCAGATCTGTTTTTGTCTGTGTTGATTCGATACACAATGTACATAATTTAGATTAAATTAAACGTTCTAATTCTATTGGTAGTTCGGATTTGATATGCGATGTAAATAATTTAGATTAAATTAAACGCTCACATTAATTGTTAATTCAGGTTCGGCACATAATATAAATAATTTAAATTAACTAGACGTTCAAATGCTATTGGTAGTTCGGATTGATACACAATGTATATAATTTGAATTAAGCGTTCACACGTTTATGCCCTTCGGTAATCACCAGCTAAATAACCCCGCGGATGTGATCTTGTCCCTTAAGGGTTGATTTGGCACACCAACACTTTAACAGCCACTGCTCGGTAAGCCCTTCACGTGGAGATCGTTAATATTTCTTCCTACGTGTCTCACACAGCCAAGGATGTGATCTCACAGTTGCCTTGGGCTGTGTAAGTCATCACAAGGGGGGCTACACACCATGACGCTGCCAGTTGCAATGCTATCGCTGAGTCCAGCATCATCGTCGGTCGCCACACCGTACCCTTGCCTGTGTGTAGCTTGATCATTTATTCCCAGCCATAGGCGCTATGTGTGTGGTTCGACCATGGATACGTATTTGTATCATGAGCGTTTACACGTATAGCCCATTGGCGCAAGTTGGTGTGTCCATTTATGGGCATGCGTTGTATCTTGCATGGCTTGGTTCGACTGTTTGGTATCTCTTGTGATGTGTCGCAAGCCTGTGCAACAGAACGATATGTTCGTTGGCGGTTCCGAGTTGTCGGATCGCTGCGTGTTGTTTTCATTGGGGCGTCTTGCAGGTGTCCTGCGCTTGCTTATGTTATTACGTTTCAAGCGTTTGCAACTACGTTGCCCGTTGAAATTGATGCTATGATATTTGTATTTGTTGATGTCGCCTGCATGTTGTATGGTGGTGCTTGACAGCCTCGTATAAAATTGCAGTCAACTTGCAAGGGAAACTGGACAGGGTGACCGTCGTATTGTCATGAAGGACTCACCTGCTAATGTGATCTTTTACAGGTTAAACAAATGGCCCTTGGTTACCTGTGTACCCCGTCTAATGTAGCTTTTGCTAGATTATTTTTTATATTGGTTCTGAGGTGGAGGATTAATCGGTGGGGTTTGCCTGAACCGCCACAGGTATAATTTAGGATTTATACAAAAGAAAAATTTGGGCCGAAGTAAAATATTTCTTGGCTCTAAAAAGATAGCTCAGCTTTCCTGAGGCTGACCTGGCGATGCTCGACGTGTGTTTATGCCACGATACATTCCCACACACCGTGGCACCGAGCAATTTCAAGCTTTCCCCAGATTCGAGGGCGTGGCCATTCATCATCAGCTGTGGAACCGATGATCCACTTTTCGTTGTGAATGTTAATTACCCCGTCTTCGTTGCATTGAAGTCGACGAGACTGGCCCTTCCCTACTGCATTACCTTATCCCGATCCTGATTCAAAGCGTTGGTCTGGTTACATCTCAGCTTGTGCGATGGGCATGCGTTAACATCATCATCATCATCATCGACACTACAACCGGGAACCGGTCTTGGCCTTATTTGGCAAGTCCTGAGGCTTGTTAAATTTTCCATGATAATTTGTTTTTCCGGGCACGATCATTAGTCTTGCGGCAGAGGCTCTCCGACGGGGAAACGACCCCCGGTCTCCCGCGTGACAGGCTGGGATACTAACCACTATACTATCGAGAAGCCCATGCGTTAACGTCGGAGTTTCCAAAACACACCTCCGAGCACGGAAAGGATACGAAGAAATCTCGCAAATCGTCCCAGTTGAAAACCCCATACCGACATATTTGGCGAAGCTGTTCAGGTCAGTTATTCGCTTGAAATGAAAGTGGTTCTGTGGGGAGGAAGTATTGTGCCTAACACGGGCACTAGGCTCACTTCCTCCTCCATCATAATATGTTCGCCGCGTAAAACACCGAGCCGAAAGTCATAACTAATAAATGAACGAACGCCACCTCGTTCGTTCGCAACCACGGCTAAAGGGTGAGAGATAAATGCCTAGGACACTGCGACACAGCAAGGAGACGAAACCGTTGAAACAAAACACACAACAACAAAATACTGTTCGGATAACGGCTAGATATTTATTATTCATTTTATATCACTGCCGATTGTCTTTTTAACACGCGACACAATAAACACGACTTCGATAACTCCACGCTCAACTCAATGGGTGACGAATAAAATTTACGTACAGCAATACCGAGTAATTCGGATTTATTTCGCCCACGACTCCGAATATATATATCGCCACTCCGCCACGGCGACGGAGAGAGGAAGCCGAGCCGACTTGCTCGGTTGGATGATGGTGAACGACTCGGCGATATTAAGTCGCTGTCAAAAGAATCTTTGGATGCATCTCCTTTACTTGTAGTGATAACCGGATCTCAATAGAGGAGATCGTCATGGCACACATGTATGGGTGTACGTCGGTTCTTTTCAAGGATCAAAACCATTCGACAAACGTGGAACAAAAGAAGAGGCATAATAGGCATCCAAGAGATGTGTGTAAACAAATCGAATCTCGTCGGATGCTAATGGGTTTGCTTATGCATCGTTCGTTAATGAGGGTCAGCTAAATAAATAGCAGGCGCTCATTAAATGAAAAAAAAAATGTTTTTCGGATACCACAAACGATATGAATTGTTTATGGTATCGCAGGAAACCTACGTAGGAACAGTGTTCTTCTGTTTGCACATGGTGCGAGTTTAGAGAATTTTATTGTTGGGAGAAAAAGGTCGCCGGCTAATGTGTACGTAAAGAAGTTTATCGTACACATGACGAAGTTGGAAAATAGACGGCGCAATATTTATGGTCCCTGTCATGACGGTTACATTGGTGTAAACCGAATTATTTTGTTTACAGGAATTTGTCTGGAACCGAAGGTGCCGAGTTGGCTTAAGATTCCTGATAAAGTAAGAAAGAAATCTTACAGGAATTGTATGCGGAGTGATGCATGAAAGGTAAGTTTTCTTTTCCAGGGAGTTTTAGGTCATATAAATTTGATTATTTTAATGCGTGGAGCAATTAAGATGATAATGCGATTGTTAGCGAAAACGTATGCAGACTGGGTAGCAGTTATTGCGGTTTTTTTCTTCGGGAAGGCAAACCGTGGGGTTTGGCGTGCCCGGAACGGTATCCCCCCCCCCCCCCCCCCCCCGTGACGTGGTCACGAAATAAAGGAGGTAGGGCTGACGGGGTGCTCGAATGGATGCTGCGATGCTGGAGGGAGGGCTGAACGCTTGCGGTGGCCCTGCGTACTTCGGGAGGCGCTGTGATCAAATCAGGGGAACTGTCGTGGTGACTCGTTCCAGGTTATAATATGGGCTTTTGTCGATAATTAGGATGGACTCAGTTGTTACCGCGTTGATGCAGCAAGGGCAAGGGGCTTGCGGCGCGGTCTACTAGGCTGTTGTGGGTCGCTTGGCCCAACAAGTTTATCGTCCGATAGGTCGAAACCTATCGGAAATCTGCTCGCGTCCGCAGTGACGAAGTAGCGTATGCGGGAAGATGCAGATAGAGGCGCTGTGGGTGTTAACCTGTTGTTGGCGGTACATGCCAACAGGTTGTACCTATCTAATAGGTGTAGTGTCAGTGGACAAATTTAAGGAAACCGAGTCCAGAGTCGGTGGCTTTCGTCCATACGTTTGTATGGCGAATTGTTTGTCGCTGAGACTGACAAAGGCGGGCGGGCACTCAGTTGCGCGGCTTACCGATCGAGGGAGAACACGCATATCGGCACCGGTGTCGACTACGGCAGGATGTAAGGAGGTGCCCGCATGTCGCGCTTGGTTTAATGTGGGCGACCTAACTTAGGAGGCTCCTGGTGAGTGGTTGATTGTGTCCAACCCCAGGGCGCCCTAGGGAAATGGAACCGCGCTCCGAAAGATGATGCACCTGGGAAAGGTGACGGCATAGTGGGGCGTGTATTACCTATGGTTGCCGCTTAAATTGGGCCATGGCAGAAAGATCCTTACATGGTAGTAAGATGGTAGAGCCTGGCGTCCTTCTGGGTGTATGTTACGCGTAGTAGCTGTGGTTACGAGAGGAGCTGGCTTTGCTGGAATTGGGTACAGAGAGGGTTGAAACCGGGTGTCCTATTAATTGTATGCTACGCGTAGTAACTAATGTATAGTGAGGAGCCGGAATTGTGAAAGAAAGATGTCGGGCAATGGCGAGCGGGATCGCATGAAGTTGTAACCAGCCGTCCTCTTGGTAGTTTTGCTACGCGCAGTAGCTGAGGTTCAGTGAGGAGTCGAGGTCACGAAAGAAAGGTGTCGCCCAGAGGCGGGCAGAGTCGCATAAACTGCGTTTGGCGGGCATGTGCGCCAATATGTTGAGAAGGCGTCGGAATTGAATAAACCCGAGCGAGTGTTTATGGGGCCTGGAGGGGGTCAAGCAGAATCGAGGAGGGTTGAAGAGAGTCGAGTGTGACGTGAAATCATGTGGAGTCGACCGTGCTGTGCATCTTGTTAAAACGGTTGTGCACTGTTAAATACCCTGAAGGGGCTTACATTATTTATTGTTTTTTTTTTAAAAAAGTATAAAATTTGCAGCAACCGTTTCTATTAAATTAGATATGGTAGCACGCACAAAAAAAAAGGTAAGGAAATTATGATGCCGTGGTGCGTTTATTTTGTGTCACTTGTCGATATATATAATTGTGCGTAAAATTTATTGAGCTATTTCTTTTGCCATTTTGTTTTGTGTATATTGTTTACAATGTTTACTATTTTTTAATAATATAGCTTTAATACGTGTTTTGTTTTTAGTTTGTTTTTATATTGTTTGTTTTGACTGGCAATATATTAGCACGCTTAAAAACTATAAAAGGCAGGAAATGGACAACAACTGAGGTTGAGTAAATTTTGTTGCATCAGGATAAGTATATCTGTTTAATATGTAAAATATCAAATTAAGCGACAGAAAAACAGAAATTTGGGGGGAACAACAAAACCTAAGGAAAATATAAAAATATATGTTATCTTGTTGCCTCTTGTGAATTATTTTTAATTTAAACAATGTTACTTTATGTTCATATTTCATCATCATCGGCACTACAACCGGGAACCGGTCTTGGCCTTATTTAGCAAGTCCTGAGGCTTGTTAAATTTTCCATAATGATTTGTTTTTTTCGGGCAAGGTCATTACTCTTGCGCCAGAGGCTCCCCGACGGGGAATCGAACCCGGTCTCCCGAGTGACAGGCGGGTATACTAACCACTATACTATCGAGGAGCTTACTTTTTTTAAATTATATTGACTTCCTGGAACTTGTTTAACTAATTTTAGCACAATGTGACAAAATATCTGAAGCTCTAGGATCTGTTTGAGAATATAATCCGTTTTTCGTTTTCTTTCTAGACTTTTAACCTTAAGCGAACATATCCCAATTGGGTACATGGCAAATAATATTATGCATTTAAACCTCACTTCCTGACAAACACAATAAAATAATAAAATCATTAATTAAAGAAAACCAAAAATATATAGATGCGTTTTTTAAAACCGGAGTTTCAACATCGCTGTATCCATTTTAAAAAATTTGTCCGAAATATATTTTCGATTTGGAAATAATATGAACTATTCGTAGATAGTAAATTATAACAATTTCTATGTTCACTTTTGTATATATTGATCGTATTTATATCTTAGCAACTACTGGTTTTCGTTTATTTTCTTTTAATGCCTAATAAACTCACTGAGATGTTCATGTTATGTAAAAATAAATTCAAAGAAAAACAAAATAATTAAACTTTTATTGTAAATGAGAGTTGTGTATCTCATGATGTGTAAAGAGTTTGATTTAATAAAAGAGAAAAACCAAATAAGAATTGTAAAAAGTGTACCTTTTCGAATATTAATATTGACGGGAAAACCTTTGGTTGTCCTGCGGTGTCGTCTGGTGGTGTTGTGGTGGCTGCGTTGCGTCGCTCGGCTGTTGGTAAAGCTGCGTCAGGAGGCATAGCTGTGGTGCTTAGTTGATGATGTTGTTTTGCCAGGTGCTGTTGTTGGGCTGGCGTTGGGGCGATGTTTTTGCCCATTGATTGTTTTTCGGCAATTGCCGCCACAATTGCACACTGCCACTACGTTTCCGGAAGCACTCGGTTCCGGTGGATTGTCACTGTCACAGTCGCAGCACCGAATAGTCACTGTTCCTTTAAAAACAAAATTTTTAGGACGCGGTTTTGATCTGACTCCAGATCAGAAGGTTGCGTAGTCAAATCACGTCGGGGTCACTAATGTGGGGTACGAGATCGCGCCGCCAGCATGGCGAGAGTTCTACCTCGTCTCCACCGTCACTAAAAGGTTTGACGAAAGAAAACACCAACAAGGAACGACGACACACGCCGAACAGCGCAGCTAAATGTTCGCCACGAGAGAAACGCCACACACAGGAGAAATTAAACTGTTCGCCGAAAAACATGCACCAATAGAGAAAGTAAAATGAAACACTGTTTTTATTTGTTGCAATTGGTTTTTATTGTTTTCAAATAAGGTTACTTTTCACACTTATAAGTTCTTTTACTTTCACTATTACAAACGAATTGCGGCACAGATTTGACAAACCATTGGAAACCGACAAGTTCGAAATACCTCTCACGACTCCGGGTATTATCGCATCTCCGCAGCCGGCGGAGAGTGGGAGCGGCAACGACCATGGCGGCCGGCGGGTGGAAATGGACTCACCGAGGATAGAACTCTGACATGAATTCCATCCTAGGTTGGGGTTAAGAACAAAAGAAGAGAGAGAAAAACCTTTCTCTTAAGGGTGCGGATGCGTAAGTAAATGTATCGCCATTAGGAAGAAGTGCTAATGGTTTTTCTATTTACACAATGGGAAATGTGTATCGCTGGTGATGCTAAAGGAATCGAATTGTGTACATGATTACATGCGAAGAAATTCGTTTTATGACTCTAGGGTAAGATGAGAGTATTTGCTTTTGTCCGATGGTCAAAGAGCTGCCGCGGCCGTGGAGATGCCAGGGACATGTGGTATGCACATGTACAGCGGAATTGCATTGGTGTAACGAGGGTGCCTAATGGTCAGGAATCTATGGTGCATATGCACGTTAAAGAATTGTTTTTACGAATTTCAGATAATGCGTTGTATGCATCAAATGTCCTTGGAGGAGGAAATGTTTTCAGGTGCAAATGCATTGGCGGGAAACAATGGGAGTTGTGGAATTCCTAAAAAGGTAATGAAGAATTCTTACGCAGAATTGTATGCGAAGAGATGCATGATGGTAAGTTTTCTTTTACAGAAGCTTTGAAATAAATAAATTCGGTAAGCTTGGTGCGTGCAGCATTTACAGGTGCAAATGCAATTGCATAAGCGAAGTTAAGAGATTGAATGGGAGTTATGGGGGGTTTTTTAGGTAAGTGTACCGCGGGGTTTGGCGGAATCGCCACAGTTCGAATACGTAGAAAATGAAATACGTCGCATATCAAGACATTTATTTATTTGTTTAAATGAGTTATAACTGTGGTTTAATTTTCAAAACTTTGCCGAAATTGTAATTAGCTCTAAGTGAGCGGAGGCTTCCGAAGTTTCTAGGCTTCCTAGAGCTTATAGCAGTACTGGTATTTGTGGATATCTTGGAGTTTCTGAGGCTTCAAAAATTTCTGGATATCCTGGAGCTTCTGGGGCTTCAAAAATTTCTGGAAATCCTGGAGTTTGTGGGACTTCAGGACTTTCTAGAACTTCAGGAGTTTCTGGGACTTCTGGGGTTTCTGGAACGTCTGAGGTTTCTGGAACTTCGGGAGTTTCTGGAACCTCGGGAGTTTCTGGAACTTCTGGGGTTTCTGGAACCTCTGGACTTTCTGGAACTTCTGGGGTTTCTGGAACCTCTGGAGTTTCTGGAACTGCTGGCGTTTCTGGAACCTCTGGAGTTTCTGGGACTTCTGGGACTTCTGGAATAACCGGAACGTCGCCCTTTCCTCTCAAGTTATCTATTTTTTGAGTTACTGCTTCCTGCTCAAGAACAGCTTCATTCAAGATTTCTTCTAAAGTCACACTATCTCCAACCCTCAAATTGGGGAAACCTTGCAAATGTACATAGGCCTCTTCAATCAATTCTGTTTCGATAACAAGGTTTGGTAGAATGCCTCGAGTATTGTTGTGGCATACAAAAATTTCGTAGAACTCAGATTTCGGTATTTCCAAGCACTGTCCAACATTAAAAACTAACGTATTGAAAGCTTCAAGAATTTTAATTGCAGCTTCCTCAACTTGTACGTTCAGTCTTAGAGCTTCACTGTAAAGAGTTGTGAATTGTGTAACAAGAATTTCAATATATTTTGCCTGGAATTCGTCAACGAGAATGTTGATTTCTGATGGTACATTATACTCTTCCAACTCTCTCTCACCATTTAACTTGTCGAAAATACCTTCAAATTTGTTTTGAACCCGACCAAGAATGTTCACTGCTAGTTGCGGCGTAATTAGAAAGGAAGCAGCTTCCACATTTTTATGAAGGGTGCTGTAGATGTTCCCGTAGATGTCACGATCAATTTGATATTTATAACTAGCTTGTTCAAATGCGAAAATACTTCTAGCGAGCTTAAATAGATTTGTTGGGTTTTCCACGCCTTCTAAGATCGTGTTGGTGATGTTGTAAACTTCTGTAGCGAATGGTGGCACTTCTTCTTCCGCCCGCTGTGGGTAGGCATGGATGTGATTGCTGGCCACCAAAATTACGGCGGTAATTATCGTAAGGACCCTCATGGTGAAAAAAAGTGGACAATACGTTTTAGAGTTCCAAACTCAATTAGATATTGTTAGCCTCGGTCAGCTCTTTTATATGCGAAATTTTGATAATACCTAATCGACGAAATGTAGTGATATATTTTTATCAATCCTCTCAAAAAATTTGATATAACTGATCTGCCAATTAATTTTGAAGAGGTTTTAATAAGAAACTAACGGAATCACACTGCGTATTTATCAGATATACATTAAAAATAATCATCATCGGCACTACAACCGAGAACCGGTCTTGGCCTTATTTAACAGTACTGAGGCTTGTTAAATTTTCCATAATGATTTGTTTTTTTTTTTCCGGGCAAGGTCACTAGTCTTGTGCCAGAGGCTCCCCGACGGGGAATCGAACCCCGGTCTCCCGCGTGACAGGCGGGTATACTAACCACTATACTATCGAGGGGCCCACATTAAAAAATAATATTAGTTCTAAATCAATATATTGGAAACTGAAATAACTTTCTGTTGGAGCTACTCATTCGGAATTCAAAGTAACGCAACACAGAAAAAATAAAACCCAAAAGTTAAACTAAATTCGTACAATACAAAAAGTTGACAATTGAAGAAAGCATATAGAAAAGAAGGATCGCAAATAAAATCTAAACGAACACATCACAAACATGACATTTCAACACAACATAATCATGGCCCCAAGCCCATTATTTAACGCACCTTAAAAAAATTCTAGGTATTGTTAACTTCCCTTGGGAGTGAAGAAATTCGTTAAACGGTCGACAATCCAGGTTGGGTACAGTTAAAATGCTCAACAGGTTTCCACAAACATTACGAATCACGGTACAAAAATAATAAGGAACACTGCATGAACCGGAGACACTGCACTGTGAATTGTGTCACCGGGAAAATGTTGGACCATAACAATACACTCCGTCACATGGCCATCTCCATTAGAGTTCCTTTGGCAATAAACAGCATTCCTGTGGAACATCAGCCCCCTATTCACCGGATCTCAGCCACTGCCACCGCCTTATTTGCACAGCAGGTGCGCTGCATCTTGTCCTTGAACCTGCCTTAGTTTCTCCAAAAATACTGAGAGAATCCGGAATGAACTGCTGTTTGTGAATTGTGTCACCGGGAAAATGTTGGACCATAACAATACACTCCGTCACATGGCCATCTCCATTAGAGTTCCTTTGGCAATAAACAGCATTCCTGTGGAACATCAGCCCCCTATTCACCGGATCTCAGCCGCTGCGTCTTCTTGTTATTACCGCTTTGCTCTTCGTGACTATTCCAACACCAGTCGAGATGGGATCGATCTTTTATTGATTTATCTCTTTCACTGATCACCACACTAAAACATAGACAATTGGAACATTACATACGAGGGTGAAACAAATATAACCGGTAGTTTCCTTTTATACATTAATTGAATAATGTTACACACTAACTATAACATACTGTTGGGTTCTCAACAAAGCTCCAATCACTTGCAATCACTTTCCGAAAAAGAAACATACATGAAATCACCTCAGAAGGCGTCGCCGACAATTGTCAGCGAATTGATTCATGCGTTTTAGCACCTCGCCAAGGACAGGAAATAAAGCTCTCGTAAAAGTATTATATTCATTTTATTAATTTCACATCGTGAAACATATACTATCAACATTTTTCAATATAGAGTCCTGTGTGATCTACACACTTTTCCACCCATTTGAAAGCTTTAACATCCCTTGTTCGTAGAAAGATTTAGGCTGTTGTTAGACAATTGCGCACGTGCTCCCCGACAACTTCATTAATTTCGATGTTTTTCCTCCAAGCGGTTCCTTCAAGAGTGCGAACAAAAAATTATCACAGAGAAACAAGTCTGGGCTATAAGGAGGGTGTTCGAGGGTTTCCCAGCCCATTTCTTCCAATGTATCCCTTGTGAAGGTCGCGGTGTGAGGCCTGGCGTTGTCATTATGAAGGATGACATCTCGAATGGGCATACCGCGGCTTTTGCCGACTGTAACAACCGACAGTAATAAGCTGCATTCACTTTCACTTTCAATAAGCTCTCCAACGGCACGGATGTTGCCATCTGTACGACTTGTCCTTGGGCGTTGATCATGACTTACGTTTTCGACAGGTTCTCGCCCACTTCTAAATTCTCTAGCCCACGTATACACACGATTCTGACACAGTGTATCATCACCTAACTGTACCTTCAATCCAAGAAAAATTCCTAGGGTTTAACGCCTTCATTTGTTGAAAAGTTTATAATAATCCGTTGCGCAATAGACGTATGTACCTCTTGCTCGCTCATGGCTGTACTGACTACAAAGTAGAGCGCGGCCGCTACCCAAGGAGGTTCCCCTACTCTTCATAAACCGAACAACAGCCACGCACAATCTTATCTAACTCGCAACTTGTTGCTAAGTAAAGAAGTGAAATTACGGTTTATATTACGGAAGAAATCATCAAGAAAACACCGACTCGGCAAAAAGAAGACGTAGGGAAAAACGGAAAAAGCGGGATATACGCGTCGTCACGTGGAATGTTCGAACGTTATATAAACCAGTCGTAGAAAACACGAAACAATATAAAATGGACATCGTCGCGCTTCAGGAAGTCCGACCCTCACATAAAGTATTAGAAACCAACGGATTGGCACTGGCGTGTGGAGGTACCGATACACATAACCCCGGAACTGGCTTCATCATAAGCAAGAAGATTACGCCCCACGTAAAAGATGTGCAATTTATTGATGACCAAATGTCGTTGCTAAAAACACAGGGACCATGGTACAATTATGTATTTATAAACATACACGCGCCAACAGAAAATACGGACGAAGAAACGAAGGACACGTTCTACGAGACCCTAGAGGAAGTATTTAATGGGATCTCAGCATTCGATGTTAAAATCGTCCTCGGGGACCTCAATGCGAAAATTGGGAAGGAAGATATCTTCCAACCAACTATAGGTAAAGAGAGCCTACACGACGTTTCAAATGATAATGGAATCCGAATTATCACGTTCGCAGCGTCAAAACATCTGGTAGTGAAAAGCACGATGTTCAAGCACAAGCAAATTCATAAAGCCACATGGATATCACCCGACGGCGTAACGCGGAACCAAATAGACAAAAGGCACCACTCGAATATCCTTGACGTAACATCATATAGAGGAACAGATTGCGACTCCGACCTTCTAGTGATGGGCAAAATTAGAAGTCAACTCGCAGCATACCCACATAGGCAGTCACGGGAGACGAGCAAAAAGTTCGACATTGATAAAGAAAAATACCTACGCAAAAGGGAAGAGACAACTAGACTTTTCAACAGCAAAAAACGCGAACAGGGGAAGACTCGGATCGATGAAATCCTAGAAAATGCCAGAGCAAAGAATATCAGCGGTATGTATGCCGCCATAAATTCAATTAGAAATGCTGGCTACCGAGGGAGTGCCAAAATAATCCGAGACACAAACTACTGCCTGGTGACAGAAACAAACAATATCGTGACAAGATGGAAGCAGTACTTTGAAAACCTGTACCCATCAACCACAAATAAACGCACCAGACGTACATACAGCCGAGCCTCAGATCTCAGAGCCCTATTTCGAGAAAGTTGTAGACAGCAATAAGTCAATATGGGATAAGGAAGTCATTCCGGAAGAATGGAAAACCTCAATAGTCGTCCCCACTTTCAAAAAAGGTGACATATCCGACTGCGAAAATTACAGAGGAATATCATTGCTCCCAACCACAAACAAAATACTAACAAATCTCATACTGGGCCGAATCACACCGTACCCAGAAGAAATATTCGGAGACTACCAATGCGGATTCCGTAAGAACCGGTCAACACACGGCCAAACGTTCACAATAAGGTAACTGCTGGAAAAGAAGTGGGAATATGGAGAGACGGTTCATCAACTGTTCGTTGACTTCAAAAAAGCCTACGAGTCAGTCGCAAGGCAAAAACTCTACCATATTATAGTTAAGCTGGGAATCCCGAAAAAAATATGCCGCCCTCATTCAAATTTGCATGAACGAAAACAAACGGCGAGTTAGAATAGAAAACCACCTCTCAGAACCATTTGAAATCCGGGACATACTAAAAGAGGGCGATGGCCTCTCACCATGTCTCTTTAACCTTGTCCTCAAGTATGTCATCAAAAGTGTACAAGACGGCAACATGGCCGGATCATCGCTGAACGGCGTCAAGAAACTGTAAGTAAAAACAGTGAAATCATAAAGCAAGCGGCGGAAGAGGTGGGCCTAGAAATAAATGAAGACAAAACGAAATACATGATTATAGCCGGAGCAGGTGGACCTCAGAGAACACACATAAATATCAGAGGCAAAACATTTGAAAATGTCAAAGAATTTAAATATCTGGGAACAATACTGACGACCAGTAACGAAATATCGAAGGAAAGTAACAAAAGATTACAGTCCGGTAACGCTGATTGGCACGCAGTCAGTAAACTATACGGATGCGAAACATGGGCTCTCACAAAACGGGAAGAAAACAAATTCCGCGTATTCGAGAATAAAGTTCTAAGGGATATCTTTGGCGGTAAATATAACGAAGAGGCAGGACAATGGAGGAAACTCCATAACCACGAATGGGAAGAGCTATACCGCAAACCTACGCTACTGAGAGTAATAAAGTCGCGAAGATTAAAATGGGTCGGACACGTGGCGCGAATGGGCAACGATAGGACCGTGCATAGAATTCTTGACGGTAAGCCAACGGGAAGGAGACCGACAGGACGGCCGCGATGGAGGTGGGAGGACAATATTAGGTTGGACCTCGGGGAGATCGGATCGGATGGTCGAACATGGAAGGAGACTGCACAGGACAGGGGACAGCGGCGGAGTCGAATCGGAGAGGTCATGAACTTTTAGGTTCCTACAGGCCAATAAATAGAAATAGAATAGATTGAGTAAATAGTCGATTTTGCTGTGATTGACGACAAAGAGTGAGTCCGTTACCGTTGTCCATACATGCTCTGTAGTTTCGTTGTGCGATCGGTTTTCAGTCACATACAAAAATGTATACAAATTGCAATCAAAGTATTGTTGTTATAAATACAATGTTATTGAAAATATGTTTAAATAAAAACTATACAAACGGTAGAACCTCCTTTGGTTGTAATACAGACAGTAAAGTAGTTACGAAATGGGTTCATTAGAGCCGTAAGAAGTGTGGTGGGTGGGCTGATAGAAGAGATGAGGGTTTCGCTGGTTACGGGGGTTAGTGTGAAGTGAAATGATGGAGAGCAAGCTTGGGCAGTTGATTGTGCCTGAAGGGAGACGGTGGACGAAAAGGATATCAGCATGAGTTCTGCGCTCCTCAAGTGTGTTGAAGTTGATCAGATGGGGGGAGAATCCGAGGATTAGCCCAGTTCAGTCCGCGGAGGGCAAAACGCAGAAAACAACGTTGCACGCTTTCGATTTTGCGTACATGGGACGAATAGTATGGAGACCAGACCTGACTGGCGTATTCAAGAAGGGAGCGGACGAAGGCTATGTACAGAGAACGGGAAACGTAAGGATTAGAGAATTCTTTAGACCAGCGTTTCACAAACCCAGGGGCGGGATGAAGCTAAGATCCCGAGGTCACCTATCGACGGTACAGATGATATCTGCTGTTTTAGCAGGAAGTAGGAATGTGGGCGGGGGGGGGGGGGGGGGCTTTTGGGGAAGAAGGTGATCGAATGACATTTGACAACGTTGAGTTCGAGACAGTTATTACGGCACCAAGTTGAGAAGCTGTTGAGATCCTCTGAAACTCTGTTTATCGAACAAAACAGCCAACGTTTTTAATTAAAATTCGTTATGTATATTAAATAAATACATAAAAAATGACTTTTTGAACAAACCAATATAGGCGACGATACTTTAATCTAAGGATATAGTGAGACACCGAAGACAGCTCTCGAAATCTTTTCAGAGCACCTTAAACAAAATAGATACATTGATGTTTGGAATAAACATGCCCAATTGTTTCCGAAGTTCGAGCGACAAATGTCGTCGGAGAGTAGTCAGAGAATATTAAAAGGACTACCCTTACGCCTACATCCTGTGTTCAACCGCACTATCAATCGCAAAACAAAAGATACTTTAACAAAGGAACGGAGATGACCGATAGTGAAAACAGCGTTAACAAAAATAGTGAAAAGTAATAGTGAAAACAGTGCTAACAAAAATTACGATACACAATAAGAAAAGTTAACAACTCAAACGGCTAATCAACCCAAGAAACATTACTAAGTATAGATTTATGCGGCCACTAAGTGGGATGACTTGCATCGTTAGAGTATAGCGTTTGCTACGCTAATGAAGAACGTGTGATTCGAACTGACGCTATGACGGTTAGATTCACTAAAAAATGGAACCAATGCTCAACACATCAGGCCACTGCCGTGTGTACGAATTCGATTTCTAAACCCAAGTACACTCAACTGAAGTGGAATTGTTATGTTATCGCTATGGTATACGGCTCTGATACAGTTTCTTATTCGATTTTCGTTCGGTGTTCTTCACTATTTGCTTGCGTACTGTGTGTGTATCTGTTAGAAACGCCACCCCCCCCCCCCCCCCACCCACCCAGTAACTTTGTTACGATTAACTTTGTGTGCGAACGACGGACCGAGGAACGAGCGAACGAGAGAACGTCGGAGCAGGTGAGTGTGCCGGTGCTCTATGCGGAAGTCGTGATCGTGTCGTGAAGTTCTATTTACTATGGGAAAGTGTGTGCTGTGTGTACACAGATCACCTCGGGGTCACCAATTATGGCGTTTAGCAATTATAGTGAAGACGGTGAATTTAACAGACCATGAAATGGGTGAAGCATTGACGGATTAGACCACTGGCCGCGTGTGCGAATTCGATTTTGAAATTTTTGACTAAATTCGACTAATGTGGAAATGCTATATTATTTTGCTATGGTATACGGCTTTAATGGATGTGCTTTTTGTGGTGTTGTTCTTCACTATTGATCGGTGTGAAGCGCCACATCACTCCCTTCCCAGTAACTTTCGTTACGATCAACTTTTAAAATGCGAACGACTGAGCGAAGGCCGAGCGAGAACGATCGAGAGAATGTCAGAGCAGGCGAGTGAGGCGGTGCTCTACGTAGAAGTCGTGTAATTGTAGTAGTAAAGTTCTGTGTGAGTTGGGAGTGTGTGTTATGTCGTACTCACGTCGGGGTCACCAGTTATAGCGTTTTTGCGACGATAGTGAAAACCGTGTAATTCGAACCGACGCTATCACGGTTAGAATCACTAAAATATAGAACCAAAGCTCAACGCATCAGGCCACTGCCATGTATACGAATTCGATTTCTAAACTCATTCGACTGATGTGGAAATGCTATACTATTGCTATGGTATACGGCTTTAATGGATGTGCTTTTGGTGGTGTTCTTCTTCACTATTGGTCGTGTGTATCTGCTAGAAACGCCCCAACAGGTTTACTTTAGAATTTCCGAAGTTAAAGCTTGCGGAAAATCAATCACAAACATTATTTTGCTCAGTACGGAACTTTTCTTGCATTTAACCAATCCCAAAGAAAGAAGAAAAGTGTCACCTGAAAAGCCACCACGTCGTTCAAGGTGATGGGAAAAGTCATCAATATCAAGATGATTAATTACTTGAAAAAACAAGGAGTCCTGTGGCGGTTCCGCCAAACCCCACTGTCTACTCACCGTAAAACCCCCATAACATTCAGCCAATTCGTAACTTCACTAATGCAATCGCATTAGTACCTGAAAATGCTTCAGGCATCATATAGATCAAATCTATAATCTTAAAGTCCATGTAAAGAAAACTTACCTTTTCATTCATCTCTTCGCATACAATTTTCCGTAAGATTTTTTGCTTTACTTATCTGTAAATCCAAACCAATTCGGCACCTTCGGTACCAAACAAATTCCTGTAAACAAAATGATTCGGTTTGCATTCAATGTAACCGTCATGACAGGGACCATAAATATTGCGCCGTCTATTCTTCCACCCGCGCCATGTGTACAACAATGTTCCCTACATACACATTGGCTGGCGACTTATACCCAAGGGACCAAAGCAAATACGGATTCTGCGTCTCTTGGCATCAATTAAATCCTACAGCATAAACAAATGCAAATAGGAATTCAATACCTACCCTTACTAGCGATGCCATAAACACCATTTCCCAGTAAGCTAGCTAAAACCAATTAGCACATTGCCCCATTGTGTGGTTGTCTTTTTGTTTAGCCGCGACGCACATTTCCAACAAAGATGCCATTAGCATCCGACGATTTCGGTTTTATTTGCTTTACCGAAATCGTATCCCATGAATGCACTTTATGCCCTTTCTTTGTTCTAGGTTTGTTCTCTTCCATGAAAGAACTATGCACACATACAGCATGATCACGATGAGCGAGTGAGCTCTGCACGAGCCAGATATCGCTGGGTCGCAATTCAATCTTCCAACCGGTCGGGTCGCTCGCCATCCACCGCACCGGCGCCGGTACGGTGGGTTCTCGAGGAGTCGTTTTCCATCCGCTGACCATCATGGTCACGCGATCTTCCGCTCCCCGCCGGCTGCGGAGATGCGTAATATACCTCGGGGTCGTGTCGAAGTGTTTGCAACCTCCATGTCAAATATTATATTTCCGGCAGTCTTCGAAGTTGGTGTTTTTATTGTTATATATTGATAATGTAACTTTCACGCAGTGCTACCGTAAAATGTTAGTATTCAATAAGAAAATAAAACAACAATAAAAGAACCCTTAATAATAGAAGAAAAGTATGTTTCATGTTTTTACGTGTCCTGTGTTGGTGTTTGGCTTTTCCTTTTGTGTCGGCAGAACAACGGATGAACCTTCGCGCGTGAACAATTTATGATGGAGGAGGAAGTGAACGGAGTGCCCGTGTATTGGCTCCTCCCCACAGTCCTAAATGACCACCAACACGGATTCCGCAGCTGGAGATCCATCTAGAGACCTTTTGAACACGGCAACTGAAATGTGGACATATGAAATGAATATATTCAAGGCTTTTGACCATGTCAAGCTCAGGGCGTTTTAAAGGAAGCTTCGTTCATATGAATCTCCCACACACCATTGCGACTGGATAAAGATTTTCCTCGAAAATCGGTTGATTGCTACAACTTGAAACTGTTCCAGAAAGACTTCAACCGTGATCTAATAATATCTCGGGGCGCTCATTCTCTGACTCAACGGTATGGGGTCACTTTTCCTGAGAGAAGTATAAAAAAAGACACTAGGAGATGCAGGAAACTTAACAAATTACATATTCTGGATTCTTTAGGGCTTTATCTACCTAGAATCCAGGTACAAAAAGGAAAGTGAATATTTCCCCATACTTAACACACACTCAATTAAGATGCTCTTTTCCGGTAATATTCTTTCTTGTATTCAGTTGGAACAATTCTTTTGCCACCCACCGTGTTCTGAACTGTTGAATTACCCCATGCTTATTTTAGTGTCTTCCGTCATACAACTTGATGTCATCGCGTGTCAGTAATAGCCAAGAGCAATAATCAATAATCAATAGGTAATAATCATTTTCAAATTAATATTCGAGTTTTCATTATTCGTGTTCAGCTTCCGAATCCAGTACCGGCGATTCAAACAGGTATTGGAGAAACACCTGTATTCTTAAGATAATTACTATTCAATTAGGTTAACCCGTTATGTGACCATATAAGCAGACAAGTGAGGTTCTCTCTCACGTAGGCAGGTCCATAAACGGATTCAACAGAAGTGTTCTTAAAATATAGTTGTGGTTCACCTTCAGCTAACAGCACAGGTACGTTAACTTCACTGTAACCGAAGGACGTTTGTAAAAATATCCGCACATCTGGATAAGTAGCTTGACAGAAGTAAGTTAACGCCCTAATCAATGTGTCTCTACAACTTGTCACGTAAAGTTGCGCCTTACAAATTGAACTGATTTGAAAGAGTTAATTCCAACGCTCTCCAACATCAGCTACAATTCTAGCCAAGAATGTTTTCCTGATTTAGTAACTACAACAACTCTCATTGAACGTTTTCCAAGGCACGTACTGAATCTTGAACTGCGATCCGTAAGATGTCATATAAAATGTCTGACGAATAGCGGCGCATACGCTTTATGCTATCCAGCGATCTGATTGAGTAAATCGTCGCCGCCGATAAATTGATTAAGACACTTTTGTGATGCAAATCGATACCGCGGCGTGCCTCGGTACGGTTCGAGCTGGAATGTCTTTCCACGATCAGTCTAGTTAATGGCTATTCGAGTGCCACATTGGCGATTAATAGACACTTAGAACGCAGTGCAAGCGGTTTTTTCTAGGAATAGGTTGCCGTCTCTCGGATAGGCTTTATAGGAAGAAGAACACAAGTGAAAGGGAAAGATTTGCTGTGGTTGGCCTTCATGCCAATGGCATTGCCCCCAATTTAACATATTTAACAGACTTATAATTGTATATAGCATTATTTATTTACCGTCATCGACTTCTCAACAGGAAGAAATTTTTGCGAGGCCTTGGAAACAAGCCGGTATTTGCATACGATCTGTTTAATTCTAGACTGAAATTGTTGTAACTGAGTGTACTGAAGATTTATGTTTAATCTTTCCGGCTGCCGTAATAAGAAATCTTATAGAAGTCTAGCTGTTCTATGAAATACCAGGAGTTGGCTGTTCTAGAATGTGTATTTGTTGTTAATAAAAAATCCGTTGACATTTTAATGTATAAAGATTAACATTTTGTAAGAAATTTGTATCGATCAACATTTAGGTAGGCGATGACTGCCTTCACGTTTGCCTCTCTTGATTAATTTTATGAGGTTCAATGAATTGTTTATTCAAATCTATAGGCTTGATTTAATTACGCTCCGACCTTGAGATATTGTTTTCTATCAAGCGAATCGTATACAGAAGGTAGTCTATTAATTTGTTTCGCTATAAGCACATAACTACCTCCACTGAATTATACTATACTATAGAAGCCGCCGCATAACGTTGCAAAAATCGATACTATTATACCCTGTACACAATGGACGATATAATAATAATATGTCACCAGCTCAGACCAGGACTACACCCAATAAAGCAAGAACATTGGCAGTCATTAATATCTCCGTGTAGTTAAAAAAAAAAAAGTTCGCACTTCAAAAAACAGTATTTTCGCAGATTCAGGATTTCATAATCGTACGCACAAAGCGAATTTTGAGTACCCTTTCGACGTCGAAAAAAGTTCTTGAAGGCCGGGACATTCTTCACGCAATTAAGTAGTGCATTCCATGTTAAAGAGTGATTCTCAGTGTTTATTTCTACGTCAGGAGTTATGTTCTTAAATGAGCTGATGCGACAGGATTTATTCAAACGGATTATAACACACAACACACTTCAATCACAACGTATGCTTAACGAACTAGTCCTTCGTGTTCGATGACCCACAAACACGCGACCTGGATAAGAGCTGCATTTTCCTGAGAATCGGAGCCTACACTACACGACATTACACACCCACCCGATCTAGATGAGAACTTACTTGCAATCAATATTCTTTGTATTTGATAGTGAGGCAAGACTAAGTCAAAAAATTCCACAACGCGACACATACGAATCATCAATTTGTGGTGTAATGTTTTAGCAAAATGACTGCAATTCACTTACCATCGCTCAATAAACTCGCTGGCGCAACACAGCATAATGACGCATCTGCCGCAACATTAAGACCACAGAACTGGATATAAATACAACGAAGGTATGGCGGCTTCAAATTACGTTCCCGTTAAAAATCGAATTACTTTCTGAACAGAGCTAGCGAAAATGGGAAAGCAATAGCAAAGCTACACCAAGCTTCTAGAATTCCTGCGAAATTCTGGCAGCATCGATGTTGCTGGTCAAAGGAAACTAACAAAAGACTGCATTTCGGCAACGCTAGTTGGTACGCAGCCAGTAAACTGTTAAAATCCAAAGTAATGTTGTAGCGGTTCTACGAACCACCACAACTATAGGTTGAGAAGTCCTTTCCGCCAAGGAATATACTTACCTTTATTCATTACTCGTGCCCACAGACACGTGTCTCAATAGCCGGTGATCATACCTGTAACAAAGTTTATACGAAATTGTAACAACGTTGAACCTGATATCAAACCAAGAAACTTAACGTTCAAAAGCTTCCAATATCGAGTTCAACGCATCCATGCATGGTATTCTACCCCAATTCAAACGTGCAGCTAAAGCTTCGCATCTAAGCAATGCGACAAATGCAGCAAGCATCGCATCTAAACAATGCAGGAAATCATCGCATGTCAATCGATCACCCAGCCTGAGCAGCAACGCGATGTTTTCCCACAAAATACCATTGTCGGTAAATAAACCGAACAAGGGATGCATTCTCGGGTAGCTAAACGCAATTAGCACCTAAATCCCGCACACGATCTAATGCTAACGCACACTTGCGCAAACAAACGATTCGTTGTGCCGCTGATTAGCGGGCGAACAATCATAAACGCATAACACTATCCCTGATAGATGTTTATGATGGAAAAGGCAAACATGTTGTTACGTAGTAGATGTTACTACTGGCCTCCCTCCCAGGTAGCGTGTCTTCTTATCCTGAAAAGGACGTAAGATCTCTTAAAGACCGCTCCCGAGGGGACCCGTTGCGGTTGCCGCCGTGCTTTCTCGAACCTCGAGGGAAGAGCAGCTTCCGATCGTTCTAGGGACGTCGCTTTGGAATTGCGTCCCTGTGCCGTGGAACCAGGTGCCTTTGGGTGATGTCCGAAATCGTGGACGCTGCAAGTTTGTGGGCTTGCCACCACTTTACTCACCGGTTCTTTTTGCTGGTTGGAAGTCGCCTCGTCTCCTAAAGCCGCCAACGTTCCCCAGTGAATGCGCCAAACCAAAATAAATCAAAAGACTTTTGGTTTCGTTTAAATAGATTCATTTATTATTAAAATATTTTTGGTCCGGAAATTGATTGAAGCTCTTCCGCCGGGGACTATGAACAGAATGAGAATGACTCCTCGAGATTTTTTTTTTTTTTTTTCAAAACTGTATTTATTGACCATAATTAGAATTAGTACATTTAAGTAATACAATGACTTAAAATTAATTTCGTAACAATTGCTTACATGTAATTATTATAATAATATATACATTTTCCAAACAATATTTTATGCGATACAAGATAGATGTGTGTTTATAAATTTAGTGGTATTATCTTCCTGGAAAAGGTCAGAAAACCAGGAATTTGTTTTTTCAACTTTACTTAATCTAAACTTAATCCTAATTATATAAATAACTTAACCTAACTTAGTCTGATTACAGTTTGATTTTCCTAAAGCCATAAACAATGTTTTATAATTAATGGGATATATGAATTAAAGGATGTGGAGTGAGGTCAGTTATGGGTTTGAGGAATAGCATTTCTTTCCGGTTGTTCGTTGGAGAAACATAGGATGTTGGAAAATGTTTGGACGTTACAGTATTTGAACTGGTTAGGGGTAACTTCGGTGTTGTGGTATATGATCTAGTTTGATTCATTTACCAGTCTGCCTGAGGCGAAGATAGCTCTGGTGTGGAGACAGTTAGGATAGTTAGTTCTGATATCTAGAGGGTTCTCTAAGAGCGAGGTTATTATGGGATTGGGATTATTTTGTAGGTTTTCGATAAATTTGATAGACAGTTCGAGGAATCGTCTATCGAGGCGCTCGATACCAGCGGTATTGTAGAGTTCGACGTTACTATAGTACTTATAGGAGTTAGGACGACGATGTAATCCAGAGACATACCTAAAGCATTTTCTTTTCAATGCTCGCAACTTCTCCATTTGGGAGGGAGTGATATGGTACCACAATGGGCACGCGTACGTGAGTGTGGGTCTGATAATTTGTTTGTAAATGAGCAGTTTGACTTTGTGAGAGAGACTTTTAGGTTTCCACATTACTCTTCTACAGAGATTAAGCTGAATTGTGGCTTTTTGAAGGGAATTTTTAATGTGAGAGGAAAAAGACCAGTTATTAGAAAAAATGATTCCCAGATATTTTAGGGTTTTGGAGGGTTTTATCAGAGTGTTGTTTAGGTTAAGTTTAATTTTGTTGTGGCAGCCTCTAGTGTTGTTTGTGCAGTGCTCGTGTTTGCCCTTGAACACTATGAGCTGCGTTTTATTTGGGTTAAGGTGAATTTTCCACTTATTGAAGTATGATGATAGGTTAGGGAGAAAGTTGTTAATGCGATTTCTTGCAGCCTTAACAAATTTGCTGCTAGAGTAAATTAATGTATCATCAGCATAATTCAGCATCACAACATTAGGAGATACGGGTTGAGGAATATCCGCGGTATATAACAGATATAAAATTGGCCCTAAAATAGAGCCTTGGGGAACACCCGCGGTTATGGTGCGAGTTTCTGAGACAGAAGAATTTATTTCACAACGAATTTTCTGTCAGAGAGGCTAAGAGCTTTGTTGTGTGAGAGTTTAGATTAAATATGGAGTGCAGTTTGTACAGCAGCCCTGAGATCCAGACGACATCAAACGCCTTAGAAATATCGAGAGATATACACACAGTAGGGCTTTGGTTTTGGAGACCAGTTGTAACATCGTGTGTAAGTTTTAGTAGAGCATGACATGTGGATTGTCGCTTACGAAATCCGAACTGACAGTTAGGGATGACGGCATTCTCATTGGCAAATGAGAGAAGATTTTGGTAGATCTTGCGTTCCAGTATCTTACTTAGTGTACTTAATAGGGATATTGGACGATAATTGCAAGGGCTATTACTACTACCGGGCTTCTTAATAGGCATTACTACCGGAGTTTTCCAGTTCTCTGGGAAGTGCGATGCATTAATTATATGATTAAGAAGAATGAGGATGGGAAGTAGATTCGGTGGGCGTAGCCTTTTAAATAGAAGACCTGGGATTCCATCTAATCCAGTTGACTTTTTGTTATTTCCTGATCTTACAATCTCGGATAATTCGTCCGCAGTTAGAAAATTTGTAGTGTCTAAGGGGTGTGAAGCTATGTTTGTGTTGTTGAATTCACCGATGAAAGGAGTAAAAGATGTGAATAATCTGTTTGAGATGTATTCGTTTACTGTGTTCTCGAAGCCAGGATTTGAGAGAGAATTATTTTGCTCATGGATCTTTGCAAAGTGTTTTGCGAGGCAATTTGCTATGTCCGAATCGGACTGGGCAATATTATTGCTGATCGGGTTAATGAGATGGCCAATTCGGGGTTTATATTTACGACCAGTTAATTGGTTGATGTTTTTGAAAAGATCCCGATTTGGTTTGATATTTTTAAGTGTAGAGATGTAGTTTTCATCTGCGAATTTTTTCAACTGCTCATTTATCAGAGTGGATAGGATTTGGTTTTAATAAAGGGGCAGTATCTTGTATGAAGTTTACGGCGGAGCTGCTTTTTAAGGCGCAATAATTTGGTTAGGATGCTGGGCAAAGGCTTTCCTAAATAGTTATGAGGAATGGTTGTCAGGGTGTTGTTGCTGAGAGCCTGCTTAAGAATTTGCTCTATTCTTAAAGATGCTTGATCGATTTCAGTAGGGAGTAAGTTAGATGCTTCAGGGATATACAAGTCAGAGAAACTTATCGCTATGTCCCTACTGACTTTTCTCCAATTTGTTTTGGTGAAGTTTGGGACAGGGTTTGACGAGTATAGTGGATCGAGAGAGGGGATTTGGATCGTGGTGTGAACGGAACCATGATCAGAAGGAAATATAAAGGAGACTGTAGGTGGACCCGCTGAATAAACATCGTCGGACTTGAGGAAGAAGTCGATTGTTAACCTGGCTGAGCTAGAGACACGAGTTGGCTGTAATGGGGAGTCAATATAAGTATATGGATAAGACTGGAGGAGGGCTAGCAATTGACGACCACATTTGTTGCATTTATTATCATTGAATGCTGTGTGACGAGCATTCCAGTCTCCTCCGATTATAAATGGAGCGGGAACGGACTGTTGGATAATCTGCGAAATGTCAGTACCTGGGAAATCTGGTTGTCGTGAAGGGTGAATATAAATGGATGCTAAGACGAGCACTTTATTGTTCTCACAGAAAAGTTTTACTGCTGTGTATTCAATGCTGGATACACAGGTGAATCTAATTTCACTGAATTGAAATTTTTTGTGAATTAAGATGCCGGTACCTCCATGAGATCCATTAGTTCTGGGGTTAGAAACTAAAGTATAATTGGGAATTGAAACTCGGGAATTTGGTTTGAGCCAAGTCTCTGAAAGGAAGAGGATATCTGGGGAAAGCTTTTCAACAAACAACCGGAGGTGTTGCTTACGTATATTAGAGTAAATTGATTCTGTGTTGAGGGAGATAATGGTTAGTTTAAAGAGAGCTGGAAAGAATATTAGAAGTTATTAGTGAAAGAATCTGACTTTTTTTTCTGTTTCTGACATATGCCTCAGCGAAGGAAGCATGGCCTGTAGGCTTTGGATGTAACCCATGATGTCCGGATTGAAATTTTTAATATTGTCGTTAGAGGGAGTGATAGTGTTGAGGCTTCCTTTTGCTGCATCCGCGTAAGATATTCCGGGTCGGGTTAACTTTACTTCCTGCAATACTGTTGGTTTCGTTGTAGTTGGTTTAACTGTTGACATTGCTAATTTCCGTCTTTGCAGAACTTTTAGCTCCTGAGGACATTGAGAGAAATTTGCTGGATGTGGCCCTCCACAGTTACAACATTTTACTGTAATCTTCTTTGTGGTAATGGATCCATCGGCGTTGGCGGTTTGGACTGTCTCTGGTTCCAGGCCTTGTGGATTTACCTTGCATTCATCTAGCTCGTGTTCCTCTGCGCATCTGCCGGCAACGTCTTTGCTGGTGGCATGAGACCGCCAAGTGTCCTGATTCTTGGCATCGCTTACAATGAAGAATTTCTTGTTTGTGGGGCTCTTCGATTGCGATTTTTTGGGTAAAACTCCTCGAGATACATCACATTTTAAACGAAATCAAATCGAGATTTCTATCTCAAAAATGTACATTTTCATACAACAATCTCGATTTTCAATACATTTCGTGTGATGCTCAATGTTTGTTTTAGATAAGATTCAGTTTTCTGAATCTTCATCAATCTATTTGCATATGAGAATTGGAATTTGAATTTGGGTGTTGTTTGCTTGTGGCAAATTCGAAGATTTGCCATGGATTTGGTTTATTTAATTTTCTAGGGAAATTACCAGATTGAAATGTATTTCTGGATTTTGAATTGAGATTATGCCGTGGGGCAAATGCAAAGCTATAAACGAATATTTAATTCGTTTATTGCGAATTTTGATTTTAGTTTAGGTTTTTTGATTAAATTATGCCATGGCGGCAAATGCAAAGCGATAAACGAATATTTGGATTCGTTCATTGCGAATTTTAGTTTTAGAATTAACGAAATTTAGTTTTCGTTTTTCAGGATTTTGATATGATTTAAAGTTTTGGTGTAGGATTTCTGGGATTAGGATGTATGGATGGGGAAAAAGGTGGTAGGGCTTTTTAGAGCACTACACTTACATCCCATAGTCCGTGCACCCATCCGATGTGCATGCGATCCTTTGCTCGCCTGCCAGATGTGTAGTGCAAATAAACCAGCGAAAGATCGGAGAATAAGCGGCGGCGTCCGATCTGTAAATAAAAGCAAAAAAGATACCGACCACCAGCAACGAATGTAATGCTAATGATCACGAGGAGGATTTCTCCTTTTTCCGACCCGATGGGAAATTCTCCTTTCGAGATGCAAAGGGAAATTTTATGCTGCTAACAGATACGATGGGAAAATTTGTTAGCAAACAGGATGAAAGATTTTCTGTTGCAGAGGCGAGGAACTACTGAGAGTACTTTATCGAAGAGTCTAGGAGAGAATACCGTCGAACCAAAAAGTCTATGTCGAATAGTCGTCCAGTCAGAGAGAATCCGAAGGAGAAGGTGCCCAAGACGCTAGCAATTATTTGTAAACCCGTGGCTTTGAACGTCTGGGTAGAATGAGCATTTATTTTGTAAACCAGATTAATTGATTTGCCAGAATATGTAATCAGTGCTGGAGTGTTTTTCATAATTACCTTTTTAATTGAAGTGAATTGATATAAAAGTACAAATTTGTAACCATTTCTAAGCAGCCGAAATAAAACCTTAAAGCATCAAAAGCGAAAATAATTTTTCTCAGTGTTTCATTTGTGGCCGATTCGCTCCGTGTTCTGGTTGTTTTTATTTTCTCCGGTGCGAACAGTGCTGGGCGGAACATTATACAACCTAAAAGACAAAAACATCCGCCAAACTGTCACATAATATAAAGTTGCATATTGATAGAGCAGGGGTTGCCTGCTAACATAATCTAGTTAGAACATGCCGATCGTTCTATGCGGATGCGAGACATGGGTGCTTACAAAACCATAAGAAACAGATTCCGCGTATTCGAGAATAAAGTTTTAAGGAGTATATTTGGCGGGAAATATGATGAAGATGCAGGACAGTGGACAAAACCCCACAACCGCGAATTGGTAGAGCTACATCCGAAACCTACAATAGTGAGAAAAATCAGGTTGCGAAGATTAAGATGGGTCGGGCATGTAGCGAGAATGGGCAACGACAGAACCGTAAGTAGGATTCTTGGGGGAGACCGGTTTGAAGGCCGCGCCGGAGATGGTCGGGCAATATAAGCCGAGCTTGGAAAGATTGGAGTAGAAAGCGAGGCGTGGAAGAAAACTGCATCGGACAGGGCACAATGGCGCAGCCAAGTCATTGCAGTCATGAGCTTCTTGGCTCACGCAAGCCAATAAGTAGCAAAAGTGCATATTCAATTTTGGTGGAGGGGGGGGGGGGGGGGGGCATACAAGGCAAAGTCAGTAATTGCTTTCACCCCGGCGAAAGCCAGGACGATCCGTGTCCCTGTTCAATCTAAGTTGACATGCAGTCTCTACGTGACACCCCTCTATAGCTACTTTGGCACCCGTCACTTAGTCAACTAATGCATGCAGCGACATCCTGAGAAAGGTTGGCGCAAGACTAATGACCTTGCCCGGTAAAAACAATTCATTATGGAAAATTTAACAAGCCTCAGGACTTGCTAAATACGGCCAAGACCGGTTCCAGGTTGTAGTGCCACTGATGATGATGATGATGATGATGAATAGCATTACAAGAAATAAGATAGACGGGGAGTGGTGTTATTCAAAGAAACAAGTATGACGTTTATTACAGCTGTCATACAAAACACCATGTGCTCGTGGTAGGCTTTCTAGTCAGCCAAAAACTGAAGCCTGCCATCATCGACTTTAATGCAATAGACGAAAGGCTATGCACTCTTCGCGTGCGAGGCAAATTTAAGAACATAAGCCTCGCAAACGTTCACGGACCTACAGAGGAGTCCCCTGACGACGAAAAAGAAGAATACTACGAAGGGCCCTCAATGCCTGCCCAAGATACGATGTGAAAATCGTTATTGGTGATTTGAATGCCAAAATAGGCCGGGAGCCGGTTTTCAGGCACTATGCAGGTTCCCATAGTTTGCATGAGAACACTAATGACAATGGAATACCAGTCATCGAACTGGCAGCATCAAAAAACTGGGTCGTTGCAAGTACCAGGTTTCCGCGTAAAGATATCCACAAAGTCATCTGGGTATCATCTGATGGAGCCACTCGTAACCAAATTGACCATGTGTTGATAGATCACCGCCACTGCTCGAGCCTGATGATGGTACGAACGTACCCAGGTGCCAACGTCGACTCGGATCACTATCTTGTTGGTACAGTTTTCTGAGCGCGGATTGCCTTACGGAGACGTATTGCATCCGCGGATCAGGTTCGAATCAACACGGCTGGCTTACGCAATGAGAATACCAGTAACACCTTTGTTCATGCGCTAAAACTCGCCCTCGAAGAGTTCGACGGAGAGAGAGTCAGTCCTAGGGCCAGAACGCCGGGCGTAGAAGAGAAATGGACACGCCTTAAGAATACTGTCATTAGTATTGCCAACTCCACCTTTGGCAGTAATCGTAGAGATCGGAACGACTGATGTGATGATGAGTGCAAACTAGCGACTGAACGTAAGAATGCTGCATACCGGACAATGCAGCAGTCTCATAGGACGCGCGTGGGCGAGGAGAAATACAAAGAGCTCAGAAGATCTGAAAAAAGACTTCACAGACAAAAGCAAAATGCCTGGGAAAAAACCTTGTTTGTGAAATAGAGAAAAGTAGAGAGCGACGTCCGCACCAGGCGCGGAAGTTCTACCAAATAATCCGCAGTATGACGCGGTACACACCACGCTGCACTTACTGCAAGGATAAAGAGGATAATCTGATCACCGACCATGAAGGCATTCTATAGCGATGAGAAGTGCACATCAATGAATTGCTAAATGGTCAGCTTACAGTAGAATTGGAGGCTCCACCAATCCAAGAACAAGACCAAATGCTCCCGCCACCAAGCATTGAGGAAACATTAAAAGCCATAAAACAAATCAAATTAACTAAAGCCCAGGGACCTGATGGCATACCAGCTGAGCTGATCAAACAAGCAGGAGCGGCGTTAAAAAATAGCGGAATTGGTGCCCAAACCAATAAACATCTTTAATGGACTCCGACAAGGAGAAGGTCTGGCCTGTCTCCTTTTCAATCTGGCGTTGGAGAAAGCAATCCGCGACTCTGGAATTACAACTAGAGGGACTATCGTCACCAAGTCCTCCAGATACTTGCCTACGCAGCTGATATCCATTTCCTCTATATGATCGTTACCCAATAGCACTCCCACATGATTTGTTTGTGTTCGTTACGTAACATTTAACCATCACAAATGAGAACACAAAACACTCGTTATTATTAATATAATTTACTTCATTTAATTCGGAACAACGAGAAATAATTAATTAATATTTTTTGTCTTAAAATTTCCGATTACTTGTTTCCAGTACGCAAAACTTCAAAACATCAGAACAATGGACACAGAATAAAACAAACGCACAAAATCTCGCAAAGCACAGCGATTCAACACAGTATTTTAAAATTTCAGTCGACTTACCATATACAATTTGCGTTATCTTGACGCCACGATGGGCTCCGATGATACACAATATACTGAAAGAATCGATTGACAAAGTTTAGTTTAGGCCGTTTCCTGGTGTAGAAGGCCAAAATAAGCTGATTTTGTCGATTTTTCTTAGAGAAAAAGAACGATTTAATAGATATTTTTGCAAATTTGAGTAATTAAGGTGCATGCAAAGGAAGTATTTAAATTATTTTTTTTCATTAAATTTTATGCAAGATATATGTTTGTTTATAACTCTACGTAGTCCGCGTGCAAACCAATAAAACTTTGTCGTAGGAGACAGAACAACAAAAGGGCAGAAGTGAACTTGAAGGCAGCTTTACTAATTGATGTATTGATTGACAAATATTGACCGATGGTATTTATTCGGTGAATGTTGATTGTAGACTGACGAATTGGCATAACTGCCAATTCAAAAGGCGACGCTATGACATCATCGTGGTGACAATGATGGCCAGTTGGTGCCAGCTGCTGCGCAACTGGTAAACATGCGAATGTACTAGATTACTCCAGTACATTCCAGCACATTTAATTGCCAATCCGCAACATTCCGCCCGCCTTCGCCAATCATTGGCGAATCATTTTGTTCCAGGGGACGGTGGCTAGGGGCCGGGAATGTGCGGTCTGCTGGTGGCGGTTGGTCTTGGTCGGCTGTCCACTTTCACGTGGATGATCGGTTGAGAGGGGTCCGCCCGCCCCGAGGAGCACTGGAGGCTTGAGGGTCTGGGGTGGCCCGTATGATCGATGGCGACAGGAACCTCTTTCCCATCGCTGATATCCGTTGCCTTTTGTGGTCGCGGGACCGGCCAGTTGATCTGGGTTAGAGTTGTAAGGTCGCAACCCACAATCAATGACCACGTGATGACTGGTGATGGGTCTCGCTATGTCGAGACCGGTGGTGGTACCATGTACTGCGCACGTTGGCGCCCGTGTGAGGGCCGGCGGGATGCGACCGTTGGGGGTGTGTGCTGTAACGTGGAGTCGGGTGCGGTGTCTACCCTGGCACTGTCCGCGTGCCCTTTCGTAATGGCAGTCACGGGCCAAGTGCCTCCCGGCGTCGTCGCAATGCAGCCTCTGTGGGTGCACAGAGGGGCGTGCTTTCTTGCTGGAGTCCGAGAGACCGCTGGTTGCTGGGGAGCGCCGCCCGCCAAGCGGGGCATTGCGCGCTCCTGGCCCTGCTGTGGTGGCTACAGGTGGTAGCGGTTGGCCTGGGTAGCTTTGGACCTGGGCAGGAGCTTGACCACGTGGTGTCCCGGGTGTGGTGGCATGCCTTGAAGTGTTCGAGTGGGTAAGCTCCTGGTTCCTCGATTGCCCCTTGACCCTGCAGTGGTTCAGCGGGCGGGGGGTATGTCTTGTAGTTGGGTCGCGCAAGTGGTCGGTGGCTGGTAGTTGAATGGACTTCGTATGTGGCCACTGGGGCCGATGCCGGCGAGACGTCCTTTGGGTTCTCTGATGGATGCCGCGGCCGTCAGTCGGAAGGACGACCAGTTCCTCTGGGTCGGAGTTGTAAATTCGCAACCCACGAGGAATGGCCATATGATGGCTGGTGACAGGCCTTGTCACCTTTGCGCTGGATGATGTGGTGGGTGCTGAGCCTGTTAGCACCCATCCCAGTTCAGTGGCGTGTGCGACGAGGCCGGAACGTTGGTCCTTCCCTATGCCTTCGAGGATGATGTTGAGGTATATGTCTGCCCCAAGGATGATGTCCACCTTCTCGGCGGAGGCGATGTTCGGATCTGCAAGTTCCAGATCCGCCACGAACGAGAGATCCCTTGTCGTTGATTGTGGTGGTGGTGTATACACTGAGGGCCCTGACAGGATGAAGGGCCTTAGTGTCCATTGGCTAGAGCCGCGGAGGCGAGGAGTGGTGCTGATGGCGGCCCGAGTCCTGGCGGCATGGCCACGAGTGCCCCCAACACCGTAGGTGGGGATGGGTGAAGCTTGGCTCCGGAGGTTTAATCTTCGGGCGAGTGATGCTGAAATGAAGGTGCCGCTGGAGCAGGGGTCCAGCGGAGCACGGACTTCAATCTTCTGGTTGTTCTCCGACGCCACGATGACTCTGGCTGTTGGCAGCAACGCGGAATGCTGTGAAGGAGTGCTGATTGTATGTGCGCAGGCCCCTTCATGACGGTCGATCCGGGGGGCGGATCCTTTGGCTCGTTGCGGCGGTGATGTTGTCCCGTCGATGGCGGTATACCGGATATGCAGCAGGGTGTGATGTCTCCGCCGGCATCGACGGCACGTTTTGCTGGAGTGGCAGTCGCGTAGGCGGTGGTGACCCAAGCAATTGACGCATAGTTTTCGTTCGTGTGCGAAGGACTTCCGACGGCCAGGTGTGAGTGGTCGGAATCCCTCGCAAATGTAAATGGTTTGTGAGGCCCTGCAGAATGTGCAAGCGCCCTGTTGCTTTACGGGTGTCGGCAGTGTTTTGTGCATCGGGACACTGGGCTGGTTAGTCATCGGGCCGGCTACTGTTGCTGGAACAGTCGAATTCGTGGAAGGCATTGACGTTGGTTCTGCCACGGATCCTAAGTGCGCCGTGCCCACTGCTTTCTCTGGAGTCCGTGTGAAGGTAGGCCGTTCCTCTGGGTCGGAGTTGTAAGTTCGCAACCCACGAGGAACGGCCATGTCATGTTGTGCCCCACAATGCATCGTCTTCGGTGGGGGCTTCGGCTGGTCGATCATCGAGACCTTGAATAGGTTGGGCTTTGGGAAGGCGGCACTCTGGTCGGCGGCCTGCTCACTCTTATCCACTGTTCTGGGGTGCGGTTCCGTTTCTGATGGCTTGATGTCGGCCATTGGCAGCTGCACTGGGGGCAGCTCGCTAGGGTGAAGGCGATTGGTGCTGTTGACCATGGTTGGGGAGGCTGACTTGAGCGCGTAATGAGCCGCGAGGAGCTTCGTCTGTTCCTCCAGGTATATTTCTTCGGTTTCGCCGAAACAATCCTCCGCGAAGTATGCGTGTTGTAGATGGTCCGGTGTCGCCGTGACGAAGATGTCGTGGTGCCGCTTGGAGAAGGCTTCCCATTCGGCGCGGAGTGCATGTTTGGTTGCCTCGATTGCTGTCGGACTTGGTTGTCCCTTTTCCTGTATGTTGAGGCCTGTGCCGCGAACTGAGCGACGATGAGATCCTCAATCGTGGTCGGTTGTTGTATTGGAGCTGCTGTCAAAGACACGTTGGTTTGAACTATCGTTGTAAAAAGTTCGTCATCCTGCTTTCGTTTTGCATCAACAGCGGTTTCCATTGAATTTTTCTCCAACAAATCACCTAGCGTTTGATTTGCAATGATCATCTGGCGGCCGCTGTCCTCCGATCCACGACTTAAGGAATCCTTGGAACTGTCATCTTCTTTTATGCGTGTCCTTACATTTGTACTCGACTCGGGTTGGTGATGAACAGATGTATGATCTCTGCCGACCGAGGAATGTCGTCGGTCGAGATCTTTGGTGTTCCGCCGATTGAGGAATGTCATCGAGGAACCGTTGTCAAAGTTGTCGCCGTCGCCGCCGCCAGCACTGCCGTTACCATTGTCGGCTCCGTTGCGCATAGTGTAGTGAGAAAACGTATGATCTCTTCCGAGCGAGGAATGTCGTCGGTCGAGATCTTTGTTGTTCCGCCGACAGAGGAATGTCGTCGGGGAACCGTTGTGTTGCCTTTTCGATGTATTTGCCATCATTCGCTGCTGTACTGAGCTTGGCTTCGGTTTCTCCCTTTACTGTAGGGTGATCGGGTCGGCGATTCGTTCTTTCAATTCCTTGGAGTTGGCAATGATCTCGTCCGCCCTCTTCTGGTGGCAGCGATTCTAATATAAGATCATGATCGGCCGCTTGCCCTGCACTCCTTTGTTCAAGTGGCTCCTCATTCTCATTGAGCGATTCACCTAACAAAGGTGATTCAGAAAACAAATATTTAAGGGGTGATCTATAGCTGGCTCCTCGATAGTATAGTGGTTAGTATACCCGCCTGTCACCCAGGAGACCGGGGTTCGTTTCCCCGTCGGGGAGGCCCTGGCGCAAGACTAATGACCTTGCCCAGAAAAAATAAATCATTATGGAAAATTTAACAAGCCTCAGGACTTGCTAAATAAGGCCAAGACCGGTTCCCGGTTGTAGTGCCGATGATGATGATGATCTATAGCTGGCATGGAATGAAGGATATAGCGTTTTGTCTCTGCCCAGCAACTTCGCCTCTTGGTGTGGGGGAGCATTTTCCTTATTATCGAGAAGACATGAAGTTGAGTCGTTAGCTTGTAAAATAAGATCACATGCAATTCCCTCTAACAAGATCGGAGTAATTTCGGCACTGTTAAACAGCTCATCGGACGGGTTGTCTACCAAAGCTTCTTTGTCATTGTTATCATTAAACCCAGCAACCACTGCACCTGGTCTCTCTCGGTTGTCGTCTACTACATCGGAAAATTCGAATTTGTCTTTTGCCTTTTGGCATTCGTCGGAATCAATCATTAAATTTAAACCTAACTCATGGATAGCACTGGCTTTTAAGCGTCGTTTTATTCGACTTACTTCGCTTGTGGGAGTGGAACACTTCGCTGAGAATTCAACTGCAATGTTTTGGGAATTCTTCTTGACCATATCTGCATCGACTGTTCCTTTTTTCACTGTTAATAAACCGGGTTCGTCGGTACCGTCAACCGGTTCTACTGTGTTGTTTAGATCAATGTTGATGTCCTCATTAAGAAAGGATGTTTCACAGTCGTTATCCATAATAATTTCAGTCGTCCTTGATTTGTGTCGAGTCAGGTTGCAGTGTCTATGTGCCGCGAACTGGGCGGCGATGATGCTAATCCAATGAAGCACTGGATCCGTTTCGAAGGACCAGAAAATGTTTGTTTATAACTCTACGTAGTCCGCGTGCAAACCAATAAAACTTTGTCGTAGGAGACAGAACCACAAAAAGGCAGAAGTGAACTTGAAGGCAGCTTTACTAATTGATGTATTCATTGACAAATATTGACCGATGGTGTTTATTCCGTGAATGTTGATTGTAGACTGACGAATTGGCATAACTGCCAATTCAAAAGGCGACGCTGTGACATCATCGTGGTGACAATGATGGCCAGTTGGTGCCAGATGCTGCGCAACTGGTATACATGCGAATGTACTAGATTTCTCCAGTACATTCCAGCACATTTAATTGCCAATCCGCAACAATATAAGTAAAAGACATCAGCGCAAAAAAAAATTTTTGTTTGCGGTGTGCAGTGCAGAACCTCGTTGGGTGATCCGTAAAAAAAATGGTTTTGTTTTGTTTATGAGTGTAATCAATTAATGAGTATTTAAGGTATTTAAAAATAAAATGTTTATATAAAAAAAAAATGATTAAAAAATAATCATTTTCTTGCGAACAATTTGAACTTTTTTTTTTTTAAATTTTTATAAACAAAATTTTAACTACATTCATCAAGTGGCAAATTAACTAACCTTTCATTTAAAAAAAAAAGTCATATGAATTCATCTGTAAAACTATGAGTTATCTTGCAAACGTGTTTCAAAAACATGGTTTTAAGAAAAATGCATTTAAAGCGGCTCCCTCTCGAATTTTACAGTGTGCTCGGGCATGCTTACTTTTCGAGCTCATTTTCACCCGCTAAAATACAAATTCATACTTGGGGCTTTTAGATCATATTCTACATGTGATTAAAACAAAAATAAAAAATAAAAAAACTACACCAGGATACCTGCTTACACGCGATAGGCTTAACCGGAATTTATGTTCCAAAGATTATAATCGACTCACTAAATGTGTTTATTCGAACATATTCGTTTCATTTCGTTTTAATTGATGATTTATACTTTAATTTTTCCAGTGAATGCGGTACAACGGACATCTGACATTGAATTTATTTGTTTTCCATTGAAATCAATCGTCTTTTGATTTCAACGACTTGAGAATTCAGCTTTCTTACGTCGTGAACCGAATGCCCCAATTACTCAATCACGCAAAAGCTTGCGTCGTGTTTTTGAATGGTTTTCAACATAAACATTCTTGGAACACGTAGCCAACAGTAAATGTACGTACATTGTACATCATTGTTGCTATGCGAGTGTTTATAATCATGAGTGACTACCATTATCGGTCTTGCCGTATTTTCCGATTCTATGGAACACGATGTCATCGGGGTTGACCAGATTGTGAATCACTGGTCGAGTTTATTATTTTTATTTGATTGTATATGCTGTTCATTTTGTAATTCCACGTATACTGGAGGGTGCCCCAGTAGGTAACAGTTGAAGGTGGGCGTTTGCGTGTAGCACTTACAAATTGCAAGTTTGCGCTATCTTAACGACGGTTTTTCCTCCCTAAGACCTACAATCAAATTCCAGTAGCGCCAGAGGTTATTTCAAAAACGGGCGACACTACATCGTTTGGATTATTCGACTGTAGGCTCACGGGATACATCACAGACTTTCCAGAGGTACATACACTCAGATATTTGTTGATAGGATTGTTGATATGCATACATTAACGACATACTCAATATTATTATAGTATTATTATTAGTTATTGGCCTATAGCAACCCGGAAGGTTATGACCTCACCGACTCCTATGGCTGCACCATCGTTTCCTGTCCTGTGCACTGTGTTTTCACGCTTCACCCTCTGATCCCATCTCCTCAAGGTCGCACCGTATATTGTCCTCCTGTCTCTGTCACGGTTTTCCAGCATGTCTCTTTCCCGTTGGGGTCTCCACAAGAATTCGGTTACGGTTCTGTTGTTGCCCATTCTCGCTACATGCCCGACCCATCTAACGACATGCTCTTGCATCGTAAATCAAAGATGTTTAGATTACCCACCAACACCAGCATGAGCCATTTCGGAGTCGAAAAGTTCAAGTACCTTGATTTTCTGGTCGACGGGCAAGGTATTCAACCATTACCAGACAAAGTTGAAGCTTTAATGCAGTTTCCTCAGCCTACTAACTTACGCTAACTTAGTTTTAATCAGGGCATGTTGAATTTTTTATCGTCCCAACGCCGCGCAAATCTAATCCGTTGGAGTCGAGTACCTAATTGCGACCAAAAAGAATGATAACAGACCTAGCGTTTAGACAAAGTCGGTTGAAAAGGTATTTCACCTCTCGAAGGAACAACTGAATACGAGGGTGGCCTGAAAAATGTCCGACCTAACAAAGATACAAGACACTTTTTCTTAAAATTCATTTTAATTTTTCTACATAGCCGTCTCCTTGTAACTCTACACACTTCTCCCAGCGATGTTCTCATCCCTCTAACCCCTCCAAATAGTATTCGGCGTTTTTCTCTGCAAAATAACTGTTCACGAAGGTGATTGCCTCCTCATTTGACGAAAATCTCTGTCCTCCGAGCGCAATCTTTAGATTAGGGAACAAAAAAATAACGTCGCTTTGGGGGAGATATGGTGAGTAAGGCGGATGGTCAAGCAGTTCAAACAGTTTCGCCCTGGCAACCGCTGAGGTGTGGAACGGCGTGTTGTCTTGATGAAACAGGATTTCTTTTTCTGCAAATGTGGCCGTTTTTCCACAATTTATAGATTCGGTTGGTAAGTTGCGGGGTTATAAGTAGGGTGTCTGGCACGACACGGGTTCACTTAATCCCAGCCGATTGTTCCACCGTACACTGTTTGCCGAACGAGAAATAAAACGCAGGGATGTTATTGGAAAATGTTTACTCTTATATTTAAGATGATCTGGTGGATTGTTCAACCTTTGTATTTAACATGCACCAGTGATTGTTCAACGTTTATATTTAACATGGACTGGTGATTGTTTACGCATGTCGTTAAAAATATGTCGTACGTGAATTTCCTTAGATTTTCTCCCATATATATATTTATCGAATAATTCCCCTTGTACTTAAGATTATCTTAGTATTATATTTCACTTGACCGCGTTTTCAAGGACACTTAATTTTGGTTCGATTTCCAAAGCGAGATCTTCCAAATTGATTTCGATTAACAACGAACGTGGGCTTTTGAAAATAACGTCTCAAGACACTTTGCGATTTTCGGCACCTGGTGGGTTGCGCTTTGGCGGTTTGCGACTCGACCCTGTGCGTGCGGACGCGGCGGTGGATGAATCTCGACTTTATTTGGCACGCGGGGGCGTGCGTGCCCCGAGTGGTCGCGGCGGTTGTCAGGGGGCTCCCGATATGCGCGTGGCGGTTGCTGAATGGCGACGGACTATAATGGAAAGAGTCTATGCATCGTGTCGTGGCGGTTGAGTCATAGCTGAAATAAACCTGCGGGGGTTCTCTATATCACACGGAGAACCAACCCACAATCCTAACGTGCAAACATGCCCAAACAATCCGCAATACCATGCATTCCTAACTCCGCAATAACTACATTCCCAAACCTTCAACAGAATATAATTCAACAGAATATATTCTAGCCAACCCCGCATACATTTTCACAAAACTGCCTCGGTCAACTCTCTATATTTCCTCATTGCGACCAAGCAATCTTAAATTCTCCGAAATGCATATGCTGTAACGAAACGCATATTCAACCCATAACGAAACATTAACTATCGTCACCAACTATACCAAGCCGCATACATTTCCCCGAAATTACTTCGGTTAACATTTTATCCAAACGATATTCCCTGCTTGCATCCAAGCATTTTCAATTCCCCGAAATACACAACCAACGAATCCAACCCAGCCTGTACGGCCAGAATTCGCTGGAACTGAGTTCTTATGCGAGCATAGCAACTCTTCCCAAAATTCCCCGGAAGTGGCGGCAAGTTTATTCCTGCTAGGACCTAATCACCGGACGCGACGAATAGATATTTTTTCCCATTCCATTAGTCAGTCACTATCCAACCGCCACCAACCGCACATCTCCCCTGCAATTGCCGCCACCGATTTTAACCGCCGCTGCGTGTACACGCGCCAAGTCAGTTGTCTGTCCTCGCGAATTTCCACTGCCCGTGCTGTGCTAATTACCCTATACAAGGTTCATTCGGGACGGCCGGCGCGTTATACACAGTTCGGGAAAGGGCAAGTACCGTTTGGGAGTCGTTCTCTTGAGAGAAGAAGTTGAATTTTTACCGCCGAGGAGTTTGCACCCGACACCTGCGTCGAGGTCGGTACGTTGTTAGAGTCGAGGAATGAAAGGAAGCTATGCGTTCGTGTTCTGTTCAGGTGTATTTGACGAGATGTTAACATGAAAAAATATCACCGGTACTAGTAGCAATTTTGTAAAGTGATCGTAAGCTTATTGGGTAAACGATTTACTAAGAGATAGTGAACCTACGAAGTGACGGATGATTAATAAACTCGAAAGTCAAATAAAACATAAGATTCATTCTAAAACGTTAATGTACAAAGAAACTACGCCAACAAGGAAACAGAATAAAGAACATTTAATTTATTTACCCAATCAGACTGCGTTTCATTACATTTTCTTCTTCGGTGGCGAATGTTTGGTGGTTTTATTTGCCCAGCGACGCGTTGGAGGAGTGAAATGAACCCGTGTCGTGCTAGACACAATAAGTAAGAATTAGACTTGGGTTTACTTATGACAGATGATCGAATTCAGCTACCAGATACCGAGGTAACTACTCGAAATTGTCTTCGCATAATTGAGTACGATAGCGATCATTACGGACTTGGAGCCATAATACACGTGCCAAACGAGTACCATCTACTTGAGCAGTACGACCAGGTACACTCTTTCGATTTTCGAAAAGCACATTGGTCGCGTTTCGATCGCATAGTAAAAAGAGAAATACGCAACATTGGCATAGACCCACCGACTAATAGAAACCTCCGTAATGATGAAATCGATCATTACCTCCTAACTATGAACGATATTGTTACTAACACAATGAATCGTTCCATCTCCAAAGTAGCTCATATGGATGGCTATACCCACCGATACAGAAATGCAACTATCGATGCTTTGTATAGGCAAAAGAGCACCCTGCTCTCAAAGCTGAAATTGTGCTATAGGCAGTTTAGTGACCCAAATAGCAATGAAATCAAACCAATCAAGTCCTTGATTAAAAATCTTCAAAAACTGATCCGGGATAATAACCGAGCAGTAATAAATGAGGAGTGGAGCAACAGAATTCGAGCTGTCCAAGCAAACGGACCGAACATGTTTTCACAAATCAAGAAAATATGTCGAAGAAAAGATCACAATGACATTCCCTGTCTCCGAATTCCAAGGACTCCCGAGAATTGTCAGATAATGCTGAACGCAGGACTCACCTTAGAGCACATCAACTCCAATGATGAAGTAATAGTAGTCGAAGATCCGCAAAAGAAAGCGAATTCAATTGGAGCCTGTTTCGAAGCAGTGTACAGAGTTAACGAATCAGTTCATACAAACACTGAAATTGAAAGCAATGCCCGTCAAAGACATTGTTCGCTGCGCAATAAACTTCACAACTGGCGATCCGAAAACCATAGTTTCATCACATTCGGCGAAAATAATAGGGCGGATTCTCCCGTCAGAAATGAAAATACAAGTATGTTTGTGCGCAAGGATGAACTTAGAAACATATTTAGCTCAATAAAAAATAAGAAATCATCTGGAATAGATAGCATTCCGAATGTGGTTCTAAGGAACTTGCCTCGCGAAGCAGTGAACATATACACTACTTTGTTTAACAACCCTCTAAACAATGCACACTATCCAACCCATTGGAAGACTGCAGTAGTCCACCCTATCCCCAAAAAGGGTAAGGAGAAGAGCAATCCAGCTAATTTAGGCTCGATCAGCCTGCTTCCCAACATCAGCATGGTATTCGAAAAAATTATAAACAAAGCACTGATAGGTTGGTGTGATGAAAACGATATCATCCCCAACAACCAGTTTGGCTTTCGAGCGCGACATGATACAGTTCATGCAGCGACGAAACTTGTTTCCGATATACAGGCGCCTGCTTGGTTGACTTGGAAAAGGCTATCGACACCGTATGGTTAGAAGGACTTGTCTATAAGTTAACAAACCTGGGTATGCCGCAATATTTGTTATACATCATTTAGGATATGATAATGGACAAACATTTTGTGGTGAAATGCGGGGACATACTCTCCAACAAGACCTTCCAAATTAAAAATGGCTTACAGCAGGGAGCTGTGAATTCTCCCATTCTATTCAATATTTACACTAGTGATCTAGTGAGTTCTCTCGAAAACACCATTGCGCACGCCGATGACATAGTGGTGTACAGAACAGGAGGAAAAATAGACGTCATCAATAGGCACCTCCAAGATGACTTCAACAAAATAAAACTATTTTGCGACGACTGGAAATTAAAGATTAATTTCCAGAAGACCGAGACTATCCTTTTCAGAACGCCCCTATCCAGGGCCTCGAGGGATACAAAATACAACTGGAAACACTTTTCTATTGTAGGTAACAATAACCTTCCACTGCAAGTGAAAACTGTACTTAGATACCTTGGTAACTGGCTAGACCACTATTTATATTTTGACAAGCACGTAGCAGCGTCCCTCTCCGCAGCTAAAAGTGCATATTCTATGACAAGAAGTCTATTCCGGAGTAGTCTTCTTGACCCCAGAGTCAAAATAATTTCGTACTCGGCATTCATCCGACCAGTTTTGATTTATGGCTGTCCAGTATGGTATAATACATCTCCACTTTATATGGAGAAGTTTCGTGTGTTCGAACGGCAGTGTTTGCGTTCCTGCCTCGGACTTTATAGAACACCAGAGTCGCAATACAAAAAATTCTATACCAACAAAATCCTGTATAACAAATCGGGGTTAAATAGGATAGACAATTTCATAATTAAAATTATTCGTGGTCACACAGCAAGGGCAATGTGCAGTGACAATAATCTTATCGCGGGAGCATTCCATCCCAACGATATGTATCTGGAGAATACGATCCAGAATGCGTTTATTCCCCCAGAAGCGTTCCCTCTCTTGGATCAAAAAGGCCATATCCAAGACGTGCATGGAGTCCCGATTATTTACCACGCTCTCCGTGGTGCCAGGGACAAACGAATTCTCCATGATAGTGATATCTCCAATGGCCCAGACCGCATGCGTTTTAGCACGGCGATCAGTGAAAGAGATAAATCAGCCAAAGATCGAACATCTCCCAAATGGTGGTGGCTTCTCAACGAGGAGAGGACTTCACTTCCTCAGATATAGTATGCCTCTCAAGAGCAACGCTCTCCTTCCTCTTGTCCCCCCTCCCCCTGTCCGCGTTTCCCAATTACTTTTGTGTAGCTATTTTATTTTATTTTTTATTTCTTATTTTATGTTTTATTCGTTTTGTTTTGAAGTTTTTGTTTGTTATAATAATTAAAAAAAAAAAAAAATTGTAATAATAATATATGCATGTAAACGAGGAGTCCCTCTAATATATGACTTATATGTTTCTTATATATATATATATATATATATATATATATATATATATAAGAAACAAAAAAAAAAAAGATGTACGCCGAAAGGCATATATAAAAATCAAGATGTAATGTGTAATTTAGAGAGCTCGCATAGAGCCAGTAAGTTAATTTAAGGATTGTGATTGTAGAAAAGGGTTTAACATTTACCCCTTATATTATACATGTAAAAAGAATTAGGAAAATAAATGTGGTTTAAAAACTAAAAAAAAAAAAAAAAGAATTAGACTTTCGTGAGAAGGAAGCTTAAAATATGAAAAGTATTAAAATAAAATATGAAAAATATTAATAAATCGTGTGTATTTCAAATAGTAATTAATTGTTTTCATTTAAACGAAAAGATAAAATGTGGTTAATTAATAAAATTCTTGACAATTTAATTAGTTTCCATCGTACCGTTCGGTATGAAAAACGTCCACGCTCTTCCGACGGTCGTGTCGAGGACGCACGGCGTATCAGATTATAACATGAGCAAATGCGGCACCCAACGTGCGGACAGCTTTATCATGCCCAAATCTTGATTTAATATGTGACAAACACGTACTTTAGACATTTTCATAGCCTCTGCTATCGCTCTCACTTTAATTCGTCGGTCGTCTAGCACCATTTGGTGAACTTTAGCGATGTTATCGTCAGTTGTTCCAGTTTTTGGGCGCACCGAACCTTCATCGTCTCCCAAGCTCTCACGGCCACGTTTAAATTCAGCTGCCTAAAATTTCACGGTGGTAAATGATGGTGCAGAGTCCCCATACACAGAGTCCAATTCATATTTGATTTGCGTAGGGGTATTGCCTTTCAAAAACAAAAAATTAAAGACAACTCGATACTGAATTTTGTCAATTTTGACAAAAACACTCACATCGACTCACTCAAACGACTGTCAAATAAAAACTACGTGTCGAAAATGGATGATATTTTGGTGAGTAACTGTGAAAGGATGCACAACTACATTCACTAGCTTTTATCGACAAGTGCTGCTATCTTCGCGTTGAGGTCCGAAACTTTTCAGCCCACCCTCGTTATAGTATCGTATTACGACACATAGCTTATCTAATGTATATCCGGGACAGCAATGTAAGCTGTACTAGAACAGGAACGAAATGGAAAGTCGCAACCAATTAGGCCACAATCGAGAATTACTCGCTATTTACAGTGCTGTGAAGTGCTTCCGGCAAATGGTTAAAAGACAACACCTCACCATTTTGACATGCCAGAAGCCATTAGTCTACGCCTTCCAGAAGATTTTGAAAAACCCATCTCAGTGTCAAGAATAACACCAAGATTTCATTAGGGAGTTTTACGCCCAAATAAAAAGTCTTCCGAGGATGCACAACGTTATAGCTGACTCACACTCTGAAGTCGATTCTATTCACTTCTGTTCTATCAGAGATAGAGTTCTCATCAAGAAGTTTTAAAAAAAATTATTTTTTTCTTCATTTTTTGATAACTTATATTGTTGGTCAAACTATCAGTGTAGTGGAGCACGAATTTGAAGTAGTGCAATCCTTTAACTACCTTGGGTCAATAGTATTAGCCGATAACAATATGGAAGAAGAAATACGCGAACGGCTGATCAAATCCAACAAAGCCTACTATGGTCTATCAAGGCTCTTTAAATCCCGAAATTTATCCAGAACATCCAAGCTACTACTGTACAAGACCATGATCTTACCAGTACTCATGTATGGATCCGAGAGATGGGTGCTCAATAAAAGGCACTCTGAACTCTTAGCCGCGTTCGAGAGAAAGGTCTTAAGGAGAATTGTTGGCCACGTATGTGAGGGAGGACGATTCTGGAGACGCTACAACCATGAGTTGCCCGCAATCTACCTTCAAGCTAATGTTGTTAGAAAAATCAAGCTGGGTATACTCCGGTGGGCGGGACTCCTAGCTCGAATGAGTGAAGAGGAGCCTGCCCGGAAAGTCTTTGCTGGTAGGATGTATGGAAGGAGACAGCGCGGCAGACTTTGTCTGCGATGGAGGGATGGCGTAGACCAGGACGCCCAGACCCTGGGAGTGCCAACCTGGATGACATCGGCTCGAAATCGGGACCGGTGGAGAGATTTGTTAAATAATGCCAAGACTAGATCCCGGTTGTAGTGCCGATGATGATGTGTAGAATAAAATCCCCAAAACCGTTTTTGCGGAAATAATTTTATAAAAAATATGCAGCATAACGAGGTCAAGTCTGGTCGTTTATTTTTCACTTTCAGAACAATTCCCCGCCAACCGCGCGTCTCTCCCTCTTACGTTTTTTTAAGAAATCAAGTGTTGCCATTTGCAAAAATGTATTGCCACACTCAGACGTGGTACTCAACAATGAGCAGTACGGGATGCCTGGCACTGGTACAAATACATGGGAAGAAGACAGCGGCGGAACAGCGGTCATCTGGACAACTGGAAACTCCCCCATAGAACACAGAATTATACCGGGGGAAATAGAATATTTCAAATGCTTTTTGGACAGTGTAACACAAGAAGCTAGAGTTAAGAACCCGCTTATCATCATCATCATCGGCACTACAACCTGGAACCGGTCTTGGCCTTATTTAGCAAGTCCTGAGGCTTGTTAAATTTTCCATAATGATTTGTTTTTTTTTTTTTCCGGGCTAGGACATTAGTCTTGCGCCAGAGACTTCCCGACGAGGAATCGAACCCCGGTCTCCCGCGTGACAGGCGGGTATACTAACCAGTATACTATTGAGGAGCTTATAAGCTTAAGAACCCGCTTATAGTTGCTGAAAATTTCAACGACTGGGCAGTACAATGTCCAATAGTAGAGGCCAGGTACTACTAGAAACCTTTGCAGTCCTAGATGTGTTGCTAGTTAATGATGGTGCGGATGACACCTTCATAAACGTGAGGCCGGTCTAAAATCGACGTCACATATTACAGCTCCATGTTGGCAAGAAATATGGAATGGCGAGTTTTGGACACCTACAGCCATAGCGACCAAGCTGTAATGTATGATTATGATTACCACACAGGGGATTCATCACTGGCAAATTGACGAAGAAAGCCCAGAAAAAAGGTTGGGAAGAGAAACACTTCGATGCGTAACTGCTCGATTATACACTGGAAGACCAAATCGAACAGTTTGACGCAGAAGCTGATGCGAAAAGGCAGGCTGGAAAAGTCATGAAATGGCTAACCACCGGATGTGATGCTTCTATGCCACGGCGAAGACAACCAGTAGAGGCAAACAAACCAGTATATTGGTGGAACCCAGAAATCGCCCACGTGCGTTCGGAGTGCAACAGGTTACGACACTTGCAATAAAAGGCAAGAAACCGTAACACCTACCACAATTGCATGCGGAATTCGTCAACAAACGGAAGGAGTTAAGAAATGTGATCCGTAGGAGTAACTATGGCGCGTTCTGTTCCCTAAGGGATGAACTAAATAACAGCCCATGAGGCAGCGCTTACAGGATAGCCATGAAGAGAGTGCACAACAACAGTAGTCAAATGCAAAAAAGTAAAAGTGACATGCCCAAAATCGTTGCTGTCCTCTTCGCGCAGTGTGATGAGGTGTTGAGGGGGAAGAGGAATGGAACATCACTCAACGAGAAATACCTCCCGTGACCCCAAAAGAGGTGCTCTTGAGTGAAAGGGTTGTTAAAAAAAACAAGACCCCGGGACTGGATGGTATTCTTAACGCTGTGTTGAAGATTGTTCTAACAAAAAAACCGGGAGTGTTAAGCAGTCTCTTCAGAACGTGTCTTCAAACAAGGCTCATCCCCATGTTTGATTTGCGTTCCGCAAATCGTCTGAAATGGCGTCAAGAACAATGTGTCGTTCCTTTGCCGTGTAGTGATGCTGGTTCCGTGTGAATAACGTCCGAACGCAATGATACCTGCTGGAATCAACTCTTAATAAATTTACTAAAAGGAAAAGTTTACCTTTAAATTCCAAAATTGGATCTTCCAGATGATTGACAAAAATGAGGCTCTTCAATTCGATTATAAATATAGTCTTTATTTATATGATGGATTAGATCTTTACTGATTACGAACAAAACGGACTGGATTCATCAAAATTCAAACAGAAGAGAAAGATAAAAGTAAAGATGGTTGTCGAGTGACAACCAACAGAAAATTCATAAATGTCAGCTGATTGCTGACATTGTTAAAGGTGATGCCACATATTGTTCAAGTGGTGCCACCGATTTTTTAATTGCGAATTCGCCAGTTGTTTTAAGGACGAATCCGCAACACCCCAACGAAAACAACGGCCTGTGCTTATACCAAAAGGAGTCAAGAATCCAGAAGCGCTGTCGTCTTATTGCCCGTTGTGTATGCTGGACACAACAGGAAAACTGCTTGAACGAGTAATTGCCACTCGCCTGCAACATTTCACATGGCAGTATGGGTTCCGGAAAGGTAGATCAACCGTTAAGGCACTATTTGTGGTGCGCCACATCGCTCGCAATGCGACAGCTGGAGCACGATGGCTAGGAGGTACGAAAAAATATTGCGCCGTGTTGACACTAGATGATAAAAATGAATTTAACTTGTTGAACTGGAATCGGATTCTAGAAGCGTTGGGGGATCTACAAGTCTCACCCTACTTGGTGCGTATTCTAGCAAACTATCTCTCGGATAGAAGACTGCTCTATCTAACACAGATGAGAGACCACAGGAATATAAAATAAAAGCGGGTGTACACCAGAGGTCTGTATTTGGTCCGCTGTTATGACATATCATGTATGACGGTGTGCTCAGAGTCAATGTAGCAGAAGGAATTAGAATCGTTGGGTACACAGATGATTCGACAATAGTGGCCGTAGTTGAACATCTAGATGACCTGGAGAATATTTGTTCCCAAGCCATCCAGACCATTAAGTGCTGGTTAGATATGGTCGAAATTTGAAATTTGCCGGACATAAGACGCAGGCAGTTTTAATAAGCAGCCGCTAGATTGTTGAACACCTTGAAATAGAAGGACAAACAATCAGATCCAGTCCCTATATTAAATATCTTGGTGTTATACTCGACAACAGGTTGAGCTTCAAGGAACACCTGAGGAGAACGAGTGAAAAACGGCAAGAGTATGAAAAATTTTGGCGAGTCTGTTACCCATTATTGGTGGACCCCGGCCCCACACAAGGAAACTAATAACTAGTGTCAACACTTCTATTATAATGTATGCAGCTCACATATTGGCAGGACCGGCACAGGCTGGTATCATTAGGAGTATGCTGCGCCTTCCGAACGGTATCCGAAGATGCCATACATATGTTGGCCGGGAGGAAACCACTTGACATTGCAGCTAAATAAAACGCTGCGTTGCATGCGGTCTCACAGGAGAATCGCCGGCAAATTTGGTCACAATTAGAGATTTCAACCCTAAGAGAATGGCAACGAAGGTGAGATTCTTTCACTAAAGGAAGATGGACCCACACCATGACAGCTGATGTAGAAACCTGGGCGGAAAAAAAACATGGCGACCTGAATTACCACCTGACTCAGCTAATATTAGGACATGGATGCTTTCGGCAATACTTCCACAAGTATAAGTATGTGAATCACCCATACTGTTTGTATTGCGAGGGCAAAATAGAAAATACGGAACACGTACACACAAGGTGCGTGAGATTCAAGACTGCACGAACGATTTTGGAAAGACATATGAGACGGACAATTACTCCGATAGGAGTAATAGAATACATGCTGAGTTCCAAATAAGCATGGTCCGTAGCAAATGATACGAGGGTTGCCTTTTATATTTCGGGATTAGAGAACAAAAACTAATATTGATCATCGAAAATCACTTTATTGTTTTTCAAAATATTCCCCATGAAGATCTATACACTTTTGCATGCGTTTGAACCAATTGCCGAAGCGCTTTTGCCACTCTGATTGAGGTATCTCCAACACATGCATTCTGAATGCAGCAACCGCTTCTTCAGGTGTCGAAAAACGTTGACCTCTCAGTTTGTTTTTTACGTACGGGAATAAAAAGAAGTCATTCGGTGCCAAGTCAGGACTATACGGCGGATGACCCATCAAATCGATCTTTTGGGTGCTCAAAAATGCAGTTATCTCAGCCGATGTGTGAGAGCTTGCATTGTCGTGGTGAAGGGTGATCCGTCTTCGGTGGTTGGTGTTCCTGATTTCTTGGAAGACAACTGGCAAACAAATGGTTGTGTACCACTCAGAATTGACTGTTCTGCGTTGTTCTAGTGGTACGGTTGCGACATGTCCAGTTTTTCCGAAAAAACAGGCGACCATTTGCTTGGAAGTGCTTCATGCGCGAACAACTTTTGTTGGATTTGGCTCATCTTGAAACACCCAGACAGTCGACCGCTGTTTACTTTCGGGCTCATACGCGTAAATCCACGATTCATCACCTGTCACGATGTCATAGACGTGTTTCGAAGCACCGCGACCGTATTTTTTGAGCATTTCTTTCGACCAATTGACACGAGCCTTTTTTTGGGCGATTGACAAATTGTGTGGGATCCTACGCGAACAAAGTTTTTTGACAGTCAAATATTTATGCAATATTGAATGTATGCTGGTCCCACTACCGCCTAAGGTTGTCTCAATCTCACGATAGGTCACATGACGATCTTCCAATATCAGTTCGCGCACAGCATCAATGGTTTTCGGAACAACAACTGATTTTGGACGACCTTCACGAAATTCATCTTGGAGTGAACTACGACCACGATTGAATTCACCATACCATCGATAAACACTGGTCTTTGATGGAGCTTCATCGCCAAAAATTGAATTAAGTTCATCCAAGCACTGTTGCTGAGTTAATCCACGCCGAAAGTTGTAAAAAATAATCGCACGAAAATGTTGACGATTTAATTCCATTTTTGGGCCGAGATGAATCTTTTAAGTTACTGTAAACAACACAAATAGCGCTCGTATGTCAAAACGTTCTGAGTGCGTATAACCTCAAAAATGTCCAACTTTACGACAGAGCTGTCAATTGCCGGATTGCAACACAAGGATTGCCAAATCCCGAAACATAAGAGGCAACCCTCGTATTCTATGTGACATGATGTAACAGTTCCGACGTAGCGAGCGGAGTAACGGTTAAACTGCTTCCCCCCCGCGATGGAATATCTACAACAAAGTTTCGCGGGGATCAACGGGAATACGTGCCTGATGGAAGGTGGTTTTTGTCTGTATAAATCCGGCATTCCTCTGGATCGGTTCAGAAGTATCTTTTGAAGATTTCCACCTAACGAAAACAAAACCGTGAATCTTGGCCTTATCACCATTTTCGGCGGCTCTTACCGCGTTTCGATCACTACTATTTTCGCCTAGCGCTGTCGTAAGTGACCTAATTTTCACCATCAGTCACCATCTGCTTCAGAAATGATTCGATTTTTTCTTTTTGTGACTCAACAGCGAGTTCCAGATGGAAGTTCGATCCATCATTTTTTGTTTTCGCGTTAACATGTGCGTCATCCATCCATCGAGTTTGTCTGGTTCTAAACGGTTTTTTGAAAAATATTTAGCTCCCGGGTAATCGAAACAGGGCGTACATGGCGCCCGGATTCAACGATTTCCATGATTTTATCGATATTTCCGACAATCGGCCTTCCAGAGCGTGGTGCATCTTTGACATCAACATTACCGGAATGGAATCGATGAAATCAAAATTGCGTGTAATTAGCTGTTACACTATACAGACCATAAATACTATTCACATTTTCAGCCACCTGACTTGCATTTTCGTCTTAATAAAAAAAAAAGTAAAATATGGCGCATTTATTCTTTGCTGGCGTCCATATTTCAGACGCGCTCAAATAAAACTGTGTAAACCCATCACAAAACTGCCTAAAAAGTTTATTAGTACGAAATCTTATCATTCTAATACCATCTAGCGTAACGCGATCGCACTTATACAACTTGAAAAACATGATGGATTTCTTTTTATTACAACTTATATTTCCCAGGTAAGGAAATTTGACTGAAACTTTAACTACAATTTCAACGACATGTAAAACAACTTGTTACGTGTTGTTGATAATTTGTAAATCTGACTTAAACAATATCATCAAACTGAGATAAGTTATAATTATTTCTAAAAATTAGATGTTGTTTTTAAAGATATAAATAAAAACAGTTCTAAGATCTGTAATGTCAAGGAGGTGTAACTCATTCGTCTGAGGTGACTAGATCACTTATAGTGGCAGAAGGATAATAGAAAGGGGTTGTTGGTTACAAGAAGACCTCACTGAATTCAGTACCGCACTAGACAGTAGCACCATAAATAAATTGAAGCATATTAAAGGAAAATAATATTAATAATAAAAAAAGAAAAGAAACAATAAACAGGTTGTTGCGGATTCGCCCTGGACACAACCAGCGAATTCGCAACTGACGCGTGGCACCAGCCTAACAAATATCAACAATCAGCTGACATTAAAATTTATTCGTCTGCTGTCATTACTGACATGTTTGCTTCTTCGTAAAAATTTTGACAAGAACACTTCAACTTCTCCGATAATTGTAAAAAATCACATCCATCATTTGAATAAAGTTAACAGTTAATAAACATAAACAATGAGTGTTTAAGGAGGATTCGTGTTGGAGATTTCTGCTGAAATTCATCGCAGGTATTCGGTCCACTTTCCCCTTTTAAATAACGATTGGTGGTTTCAGGTATCAGTGTTGCGGTCGCTGTTGCTTTGGACAATCCAAACCACGTGTGTGTGAACACATCTGCTCGATTGAAAACATCAACCTTGTGAGGTGCTCAAAGCGTGTTGAACACACCCATATTTTTGCCCACAACAATCGCCACTGTTCGTGGAAGTTGTGGTCAACGCCTGTTGTTCGCAACCATTTTTGGTCCTTCGAGCCGGATCCAGTCTGTAGATTCAATCCACTGCTGTCCATTCGCAGTGGAACTAAAGAGCTGTCCCGAAGTGCAACTAAATTGACGCCGTTCGGTTTAGGGCGTACCTACGAGTAGTTCCCAAGTGCAGCTGCCTTAACACTGCCAGGTTCACGGCGCAACCAGGGACGTCCTTCAATTTTTGTGAGATTAATAATTCATCCAAACTGAAACGTTCTGAGGGAATTCCATTGCTCTTAATTATTGCGACAAAGATCTACCGTTGCTCTTGAATTTGCGTATGGTCCAATTTTAGCCATTGGACACGTCTCATCGTTGGAATTTGTCTTTACAAAAATACCTAAAATAATTGATCACCAGGGATCCATCTGTGGATCATTCACCGCTGCTGGGAACGCAGCCCCAAGGTCCAGCCTAAGGACCGACCGCCGACAAATTCGTGGCAATAAGAAGCTGCCCACAGCGCAGCTAAAACTAACCACACCGCTCCCAGGTTGCGGCGCACGCAAGAAGGATCCAGACGTAAGGATCAACCGCTGCCCAGTTTGTAGCCCCAGCATCCAGACCTGTGGATCGGCTGCCACCGCCCAGTTCGCGGTGCAGCCCCGGATCCAGGCGTAAGGATCAACTGCCGCAAGGTTCACAGGTAAGAAAGGCTTTTTCAATTACAACTACATTACCGTCGCCAAGTTCGTGGCGCAAAAAGAAGCTGCCCCAGCAATTACCTACCACCACACCGCGACCAGTTCGCGGCGCAACCGGATCCAGTCTGTGGATCCAATCCACTGCTGCCAGCTCGCAGCATACAGAAGGTCGCGGGACATTAACGTCCAGACGCGAAGACCCACCGGTATCAAGTTCGTGATAACAGTTAACTCAAAGCCCAGAGCGCAGAGCAATGTCAGCGAAGTCAAACATAACAGCTACATTGGCGGAAAACCTCATGGCGGTCCAGTTCGCCTCCCAGAAGCGGATGTCCTGTGATTTTCTCAACCTCGAGAAAAGAGGGCCGCCAACGTTATTCACGTTGGACATACGCCAGCACAATCTCCAGATTACATGGGAAGACATCAGACGGAAACATGAGGAGATAAAACGCCTGGCCACTCCAGAGATGACCAGCGGCCACCGCTATTTCGTGGACAGATTCATCGGTCAAGCCGAAAAGATCTATCTGGAGGTGTGGCCAAGTTTATTAATGCAAGGAACGCTCTGAACGTTGACCATCCGACCGTATCCAAGCCTGCGGCGGACACCGTTAGTCAACCAAAACGGCGTTGGCCGCCATTGATGTCACAACCACCTTGGTGGCCAGGAACTCTATCAACACCGGGCATGCATATGAAATCCGATGCACCACAAGAAGGAAAGAAGCCTGCTGCAGAGAAACGCGACGATCAAGTCATTAAAAGATTACCGAGGCAGCTCGACGCCCAATTTGCGCTTGACCCAGTCTCCCCAACTACTGTTGACCACGCCGACCAACTCGACATTAGCGAGTTGCCTTCAATGCAGCTGCCAGAAGTCAACACCAAACAAGCGATTAAGGAACCGCACACACTCCCAGTGAGAATGCACCAGCAGGCCGCCGCCCAAAGTGCCGCCGGCCCAGAGATCAACCCGGCACATGTCCTGATGCATGGACCAGCCCCGGAGCCCCTCGGAGACAATCGCCACGCATGTTCTGTGGGGCACACCACTACATCTCCGTTTGCGATATTATTATTATTATTTATTGACCTGTAGGAACCCGGAAGTTCATGACCTCACCGACTCGGTTTCGCCATCGTTCCCTGTCCTGTGCACTCTCCTTCCACCATTGAATATCTGATCCGATTTCCCCAAGGTCAAACCTAACATTCGCACTACATGTCCGGCCCATCTTAACCTTCACGACTTGATTACTGTCATTATTGTAGGTTTGCGGTATAGCTCTTCCAATTCGTGGTTTCCACGCTGTATGACAGGGTAAATTGAAGATTTCGTGGAGTTTGCGGAGATTGGGAACGTCGGCGGATAAATCATCTTGTTGGATAGAAAGCTTAACGCTGGTTTTGGTTTTACCTTCACAGGAAACCAAATCTTATTTGTCGTGGAAATATGCTATTTTCATATGTCTTTCTATTGGGTTGTACTAAAAAAATGTCCGATTTTATAGTAAAAATTTAAAAGCCAATATAATTTTTCCGTAAATTTTTATCAATCAAAATATGATTCGTTGGAATCTATGGCATTCTTCCAACGTGATACAAGGACAAATATTCCGTCTTCGTAGAAGTGCTGACTTTTTGAAGCAATAAAATCTTCAAAGGCTTTTATGACCTCTGCCCGGTTCGGGAAGACCCTCTGCTGGCTAAATGAATCCAGATTGGGGAAAAATGGTAGTCCGTTGGGGAAATGTCAGCCGAGTACGCTGGATGCAGAAGAATTTCAAATCCCAACTGCAGTTTACTGACTGAGTGCCAACTCGCGTTGCCGGAATGCAGTCTCTTGTTAATTTCCTTCGACATTTCGTTACTGGTCGTCAGTATCGTTCCCAGATATTTAAATTCTTTTAACTTTTTCAAATATCTTCCCTCTGACGTTTATATGTGTTATCTGAGGTCCACCTGCTCTTGCCGTAATCATGTATTTTGTTTTGTCTTCATTTATTTCTTGGCCCACCTCTTCTGCCGCTTGCGTGATGATTTCACAGTTTTTACTAACAGTCTCTAGATTATCGCCCAGAACGGCGATGTCATCCGCATATGCGAGCACTTGTGTGACCCCGTTCAGGGATGTTCCAGCCATGTTGTCGTCTTGTACCTTTCTGATGACATACTCGAGCACAAGATTAAAGAGACACGGTGATAGACCATCTCCCTGCTTTAATCCGTCCCGGATTTCAAATGGTTCTGAGAGGTGGTTTTCTATTCTGACTCGCCCTTTGTTTTCGTTCATGCAAATTTGAATGACGGCGGCATATTTTTTTGGGACTCCCAGCTCAACTAGAATATGGTAGAGTTTCGGCCTTGCGACTGAGTCGTAGGCTTTTTTAAAGTCAACGAACAGTTGGTGAACCGTCCCCCCGTATTCCCACTTCTTTTCCAGCAGTTTTTGCGATGTTCACCGGAAATCTGTAGCACGCAGGAAGAAAGTGTGCGTCAACTGCTTGGGTCGCCACCTCAGACGCGACCTTTCCACGAGGGTGTGCCGGCAGAGGACCAATAGGAGACATCGTCGACGTCTACCCCGGGGGTCACGAACGAGGCACATGCAACCAACCACCACGGACCACCTGCGTGAACCAGCCATCGGACATGTCCCTCACCCGCTGGACCGCCGCAAGGACAACGGGCAATTGAAGAGCCAGGAGCCTGGCCACCCAAAGGCTTCACGGCAACATACAGCCATCACCATAGACCAAGGAGCGCGCAATGCCCCGCTTGGCGGGCGACGCTCCCCAGTATCCAGGGACCGACCGAGTCTCAACTGCCGTATTCGAATGAACGCTGCGGCCTCAAACGCAAACGTCCGCATCTCAACCGCAAACGACCGCAGCCACCGACAACGGCCAACATCATTGCACGCCAAAAGACAACAACACGGCCCACCAAACTACATTGTTGGTGGAAGTTGTCTTCAACGCCTGTTGTTCGCAACAGTTTAGTTGGTCGGCGAAATCCAAACACGTGTCGCCCCTGTCCAACCAAAGTGTACGTCAGAAGACATCACTGTTCCTTACGCCAAGCCCACAACAAAACACGAACCCTTGTTAGTGGAAGGTGTGTTTAACGCTTGTTGGACATACACAGATTTTACCCAAAATCGCCTAAAATCTTCTATACTTTTCTTTTGTTTTGTTGAAAGTCGTAGTGTCTTTCAAACAGGATGTAAGTTGGACTGATAAACGTTACTGCAGAACTGAAATGTTAATTGTAATTATAACGCTGTAACTTGCATTAATCCAACAAATTCGATTTTTTTTTCTATCTCAGCACAATTGTAAGGATTTAAAAGCAAAATCCCAAATTTTAAAACAAGATTGTATTTCAAAATTATGTACAAGTCACCTACGACCGACCTGATGATTTAATCAAATTTTGCCAATACATTTACACCTCTGCAATCGACTCCTGTTGCAGAATCGACAACATTCACTTTAATGACACACAAATAACAAATCGAAATCAATTAATCCACTGAAGTGAAAAATGCTACTCAATTCCACAACCAATATCGAAACCAGACAAACGGCACGCCCTCATTAATAAATCTACTCCGAGTTTAATATGGCAAAATATCCAGCAGCTTGTGGCAAGAAATAAACCACCGCGCTAATTCACTGTCAGGATATTATGCAACTCGATTGCATTCCCAATAATCGCCTAATAGACCTAGCGCGCCACATGTGTCGCCTGTCTGAAGAGCGATTCCAAATTTCGATCAGAATGCGGCATTGAAATTCTTGGATCGTCACCACTTCCCATAGAAACCTCCGGCATCTGATTGCTGATCGTATTAGTAGATATGCTGGAGGAGATTTCCATCGATGCCGGCTGTAGGTATCCACGTGCCAATCAGACAGCAATTATTTGCTGTACGGCTGATAAGTCCAACTACCAAAAAGACTATGGAGAGTGTCTTGGCAGCATCAAGCCGATTAGAGGTGAAGAGTGGGCAGACGGCACACAAGGTACGACCAGGTGAAAACCGTGGCAGTCTAGTTTTTGTTCGCATTTTGTCTGTTATTGCTTGAATACTTTTTAGGAGTTTTATGGGGAACCACAAGTCAGTGTTCACGTGCGCTGTTACATTTTACCAAGTAATAAGTTTAAGGTCTATTGAATGAGCTTAGCCCATATTTAAAGATCTTATGTATGATTATCGATGTGGCAGATAGTCGCAGAATACCGTCTAAGAGTTTACGTTAAGAGTATTAAACACTAAACGCCACATTGGATTATATGATGTATTTCGCAAAAACCAATTAAGTTTGGAGATGTTGGACTAAGCATGAGAGGAGTTTTTCAGCATTATCCCAAATCACATCTTAAATGTTCACCTGTACTTTAACAAGATCTTCAAGCCTCAACGTTGAACTGGATTTAATAAGACGTAATCAAAACGTAGCCACAATTTCTTTCGGCTGCCGTTTAAGAACATGACATACGAAACAAAAATAGAAAACACAAAAAAAGAGAACACATCGAAATTCCAAAGCAAGGCAATTATGCCTTAACCACTCGCATCCGGTTCGTCTCTGAAATGCCTTTAACACAACCGTAAAGTGGTTTTTATACGTTCTTAAGCGAACGTCCTTCATAAGTCAGCTGCCAATGAGCGAGTACTTTTTTAATGGCCTTAGGTAATTGTTAAATTAAATAAAAACTCGATAGCTTAAAATTTGAAACGGCTTGTCTTGCAGTCAAGCAGTCATACACATGCCCGCACAGTAACACCAATCACTTGTTATCATAAACAAGCTACTTATGCTAGATGTAGCTCCTTACCACCTTAGAAAAAAGGTTATTGATTAGCCTAATGGCTATGCCGCAATATACCCAAAAATATGAACGGCCAAGTCAACTAGGTTACCAGTGACAATGGCAAATGTTGTGCGATTGTGTACTCGTTTCACTTGGGTCGACAATTGGAGCATTTGCAGGGAGCACTACTTTGATACGATCCATGATGAAATGCTAATCCCCTGTCACATTGAATATTTATTGTTTCGTAGCGATTGTATTGATTTCTTTGTAGGACGCAGGTTGTCAATATTTCCGCGTCTCGGGAATCGACCTCTAACGAGATCAGGTATAAAAGTCACATGGGAACTCACCTAAAGACATCAGTTATAATTCATTTGTGGTCAAGTACACATTCCTGAAACGTCTCTAAAAACTAGCAACATGAAGGTGTGTTTGCGAGAAGTGTTTTTTTCGGGGGTACCATAAGTCCTTTATTATCCTTTCATTTTAGTTCGCCGTTATCGCCGTAGTCGTGTTCGCTTTAGCTTTGACCGCTCAAGCTTCAGTCGTTCAATTGGCTCCACTTTCATACACTGCAGTCTCTGGGCCAGCATTAAGCATTGCCGGATTACCAACAGTGGCTGTCCATGCCGCTCCTGCTATAATTCCGGCGCCAGTTTTTGTTGCTGCTGAAGGCACCTACGTAGCCAAGACCCGTGGTGCTGTACATGTTGCTCCCTTACCTGGACATTTGAATTCTGCTGCATCAGTAAACTTGGAACCTGCGCCGGGAACTTTTTAAATTGCCCAACAAAATTCAAAGTGCATACAAGCCCAGTAAAAAAATTTAACATTGTTTTTAAACTGTTCACCAGTCTTTTTCCATTAGTCTTCATTTTCTTATTCTTTTTATAAAATTTCACTTTCGGCCATGCAATAAACGGATATTCTATAAAAAGTGATTATTTTTATTTCTCTAATGATGTCCCGAAAAAGTTCGTCGTAAATATTCCTAAATTTCTCGTGTTTGTACAATTTAATTGGCCTTATTTGTTTGCATCCTACGAGCGTACAATTATTAAACTTTCCGTTTAGACCAGGACTCATGCCAATTAACACCGCCAGCCATTTATTATTTAATACTACGAAATTGTGGTAAGTTTCGCGTGGTGGAATTTTATTGCAGACTTATCCTCAGGCACCTAAGCTAAGCTTTTACTACATACGTTTTTAATTTTATACGAGAGCAGGTCAATAAGTCTTTAGAAAATGAGGACGATTATCTTTTATTTTCTCATTTAGCCGACCTAATAATGACGCATAATACTGTCCAGTTATCGTTTGTGCCGTTTCCAAATAGTCAATGATGATAATACCACGTGAATCGCAAATTTAGACATAACCTTTCAAGCTGATTTCACCATCTTTGCCTTCTTTGGGGCCCATTCGCCTTTAACAATCCACTGTTTTGACTGTTCGACATCTCGGGAGTGTAGTGGGGTATCCATGTTTTATCTACAGTTACTAACCTGCGCAGAAACTCATCTGAGTTGCAACGCATGCGCTCCAAAAGCGCAAATGCGCACCCATATCGCAGATATTTTTTTCATACCCAAATTATCATGCAAAATTGGGACATAAAACAAATTGGACATTGACAGATATCTAGGGAGGAACGATGCTTACAAAAAACAGACCATTCGCGATGCTACGAGGGCCATCTAAGGACTCATGAACTTTTGGCGGATGTTGGCTTTTAATTGGCCGGTTGACACTTTTAGCAGAAGTTTGTCGGCCTTCTGTTGAAGGCTTTGGTGGCAGCGTTGCGCCGAACGCTGCTACCACACAAGAGAATCCACAACGCGAATAGCACAATGAAACACGAAGATTGGTTTGTGATTTAATCTTTTATTTTAATGACACTAAGTGTTTATATTTACACTATATGATAAATTCGGTGGTGAATGTCACAACTATGTTCTAAGCAAACGCAATAAGCCACGCGAACGAAGTACGAGTTACTCGGTCAAGTTACATTAATTTACGATACGCGTTCGGAACACCAGCTACTCAAATTAATTCTTTTCTTCCTCCTCGTTCGGACTGTCGTCTCGTTGACGAATACATTCAGACTGCCTATCTCAACCCCCAACAATATCCTGCTACAGATCGTACCTATGACTCCCAGAAGAAATCTTGCATTTCATCCGCTAACAGAATTTTCCACAGTATCTGTTAGCGGCATGTTATTAATGCCCATGGGTAATTTAGGTGCCTGAAAAGGAGAAAGTCCATCGACGCATACATTCTTATATCATGATCACCATCCGTGGTGGTGATCGAAGTTCGGATCGACGGTTGTCGGTTGTGTGCCGCTTCTATTTGCATAGCACATCTGGCGCTCGGCCGAAAGATATCCTGCAATTTGCATGGATGTATGGCTCTTGGGTTTTGTTTGACTTCTGTCAATACACCCGAAATCCATTAGATCTTTCTAATGGGTGTGAAATACAACAGACACCGTCGGATAGGAGTAGTTCCCTTGTAGGTTTTCAACCTCATACATTTTAAATTATCTCGTTGAGATAATTACGGTTGCCGTTTCTTTTGTTGGGTGATAGATTTGGTGGTCTTTGTGGTAGACCACCCGCACGTGCGTCCGTCATTCGGAGAATTTGCTGGTGATAGCGAATCCTTGTAACATCGTGTAGATGTTCAGGATTTTCGATTGTGCAGTGTTGGATTGCGACGCATTTCAATCTTTATGGATAAGATGAATGAATGCTTTTACCTTTGTTTCAGGTATGCTATACTCGCCTTGTTGCTTGATATTGAAAGCTTTGGGACATTCAGTTCCTTGCTTCTTTTAATATCGGTTCGCATTTTGCAGCCTTCTATGACCTTTGTCACAGGTATTGTAATGACTATTGGCCGCGTGTCTGTGGGCACGTGCGCTGCGTTATCAGGTAAGTAAGTTCTTTGAAGGTAGGAACCTTACCTGCGCGGAATTGTGCGTTCGTAGAACGCTACAACCTATATCAACAACTTTCTCAGCAGCCAAGATGTATTGGCACTCGTTCGGCCAACACGTAAATTCCTGCGTACTGCAATTTGCGTTTGCTAAAAACACGTACGCAACTTCCACCAACAACTGCGTCTTGTGATGGGCCGTATCGTTGATCAGAAACAATGGTGTCTCCTGGGGTGCAATGATGTTGGTGGTCGTTCTGAAATACTCTGGAAAGTAATGCAATGAAAAGTGGAAAAGAATACCTAAATGGTCATGCAGCAATCCTAGAAATAATCCTCTTCCAAAGTATATCAATAATGCGGGTTGCTTTCAAGTTATAAAAATGGACTTTATATAATTGATTAGTTCGATTTCAGTAGATTCTAATTTGATGCGAACTGTGTCGCCCGAATGTTTAACGAAGAAAGAAAGTTTGTTTTTCTCCCTTGAGAACCAACATAATTGATTCTTACAGCTAGTTGCTGACATTTGTTATTCCGTTGCCACGGGTAGCATTCAGTTGCGAATTCGCTGGTTGGGTCCAGTGCGAATCCACAACACAAGATGATTAATAAGTTACATATCTCCCAAACTCGACCATAAAACAATATAATTGTAATGAATTAAATGAGAGCAAATGCGGCATCTACCTCGCAGATATTTTTTGCATACCCAATTTATCATGGGGGGGATGGGTGCGAACATACAGGGCAAAGTCTCTGATTGCCTTCAACCCGGCGAAAGTCAGGACGATCCTTGTCCCTGTTCAATCCAAGTTGACATGCAGTCTCCACGTGACACTCCTGGATAGCTACTTTGACACCCGCCAAGTAGTGACCCAATGCATGCAGCGACATCCTGAGAAAGGTTGGCGCAAGGCTAATAACCAGGCCCGTAAAAATGATTTATTATGGCAAATTTAACAAGCCTCGGATATGGACCGGATACACGACGACGACCACGGAAACGAAAACGGCTAAATGATTTAAGGATTTTTTTATGGAACATACGCTCACTATACAGAGCTCAAGCTGCACAGCAACTAGCCGATGCCCTGTCCGAATATAAGGCTGACATAACAGCATTACAAGAAATAAGATGGACGGGGAGTGGTGTTTTTCAAAGAAAAGAGTATGACATTTATTACAGCTGTCACGCAAACACCATGTGCTCGGGGTAGGCTTTCTAGTCAGCCAAAAACTGCTTTAATGCAATAAATGAAAGGCTATGCACTCTTCGCGTGCGGGGCAAATTTAAGAACATAAGCCTCATAAACGTTCACGGACCTACAGAGGAGTCCCCTGACGACGAAAAAGAAGAATACTATGAGAACGTCGAACAGCCCCCAATGCCTGCCCAAGATACGATGTGAAAATCGTTCTTGGGGATTTGAATGCCAAAATAGGTCGGGAGCCGGTTTTCAGGCACTACGCAGGTTCCCATAGTTTGCATGAGAACACTAATGACAATGGACTACGAGTCATCGAATTGGCAGCATCGAAAAACTTGATCGTTGCGAGTACCAGGTTTCCGCGTAAAGATATCCACAAAGCCACCTGGGTATCACCCGATGGAGCCACTCGCAACCAAATTGACCACGTGTTGATAGATCGCCGCCACTCTTCGAGCCTGATGATGGTACGAACGTACCGAGGTGCCAACGTCGACTCGGATCACTATCTTGTTGGTACAGTTTTCCGAGCGCGGATTGCCTTCGGAGACGTATTGCATCCACGGATCAGGTTCGAATCAACACGGCTGCCTTACGCAATGAGAACACCAGCAACACCTTTGGTCATGCGTTAAGACTCGCCCTCGAAGAGCTCGACGGAGGGAGAGTAAGTCCTGGGGCCAGAATGCCGGGCGTAGAAGAGAAATGGACACGCCTTAAGAATACTGTCATTAGTACTGCCAACTCCATCTTAGGCAGTAGTCGTAGAGATCGGAACGACTGGTTTGATAATGAGTGCAAACTAGCGACTGAACGTAAGAATGCTGCATACCGGCCAATGCAGCAGTCTCATAGGACGCGGGTACGCGGGGAGAAATACAAAGAGCTCAGAAGAACTGAAAAAAGACTTCACAGACAAAAGAAAAGTGCCTGGGAAAAAAATCTTGTCTGTGAAATAGAGAAAAGTAGAGAGCGAGGTCCGCACCAGGCGCGGAAGTTCTACCAAATAATCCGCAGTATGACGCGGTACACACCACGCTGCACTTACTGCAAGGATAAAGAGGGTAATCTGATCACCCATCCTGAAGGCATTCTGGAGCGATGGGAAGTGCCCTTTAATGAATTGCTAAATGGTCAGCTCACAGAAGAATTGGAGGCTCCACCAATGCAAGACCAGGACCAAATGCTGCCGCCGCCGCGAAGCATTGAGGAAACACTAAAAGCCATTAGACAGCTAAAATCAAATAAAGCACCTGGAGCTAATGGCATACCAGCTGAGCTGATCAAACAAGGAGGGACAGCGTTACATCACGCAATTCACGAGATCGTGGTGCACGTATGGGAGCAAGAGGAGATGCCTATAAGATACTCTCCACTATCCTACAAGACCGGATATCCCCATACGCTAAAGCCATCATTGGTCAATATCAGTGTGGCTTCATCCCAGGTAAATCAGCAAATGATCAGATATTCACCCTTAGGCAGGTGATGGAAAAATGTCTGGAATTTAAGATTCCACTATATCATCTGTTTATAGACTTCAAGGCTGCCTACGACAGCATAGCCAGGGTAGAACTATATATTGCCATGAGAGAATTCGGCATTCCAAATAAATTGATACGACTTTGTAGGTTGACCATGACCAACGTAACTAGTCAAGTAAAAGTAGCCGGATTGCTGTCCAAACCAATAAACATCTATAATGGACTCCGACAAGGGGACGGTCTGGCCTGCCTCCTCTTCAACCTGGCGTTGGAGAAAGCAATCCGTGACTCTGGCGTTACAACTAGAGGGACTATTGTCACCAAGTCCAGCCAGATACTTGCCTACGCAGATGACATCGACATCATCGGTAGAACCGAATCGGCGGTACAGGAATCCTTCACCCAGATCGAGCAGGCGGCACAAAAACTGGGACTGCGCATTAATGAGGGAAAAACCAAGTACATGGTGGCAACTTCTGCGAAGAGAAGACCTAACGTTGGTCAAACTATCAGGGTAGTGGAGCACGAATTTGAAGTGGTGCAATCCTTTAACTACCTAGGGTCAATAGTATCAGCCGATAACAATATGGAAGAAGAAATACGCAAACGGCTGATCAAATCCTACAAAGCCCACTATGGTCAATCAAGGCTTTTTAAATCCCGAAATTTATCCAGGACATCCAAGCTACTAGTATTCATGTATGGATCCGAGACCTGGGTGCTTAATAAAAGGCACTCTGAACTCTTAGTCGCGTTCGAGAGGAAGGTCTTAAGGAGAATTGTTGGCCCCGTATGTGAGGGAGGACGATTCCGGAGACGCTACAACCATGAGATGTACGCAATCTACCTTGAAGCTCATATTGTAAGAAAAATCAAGCTCGGTAGACTCCGGTGGGCGGGACACCTAGCTCGAATGAGCGAAGAGGACCCTGCCCGGAAAGTCCTTTGTGGCAGGATGTATGGAAGGAGACAGCGCGGCAGACCTTGTCTGCGATGGAGGGATGGCGTAGACCAGGACGCCCAGAGCCTGGGAGTGCTAAACTGGATGACATCGGCTCGAAATCGGGACCGGTGGAGAGATTTGTTAAATAAGGCCAAGACCGGATCCCGGTTGTAGTGCCGATGATGATGATGATGATGATGAATTTATCATGCAAATTGAAACATGAAAAAAATTGAAAATTACCAGATGCCTAGTGAGGAATGATGCTTATGAAAAATAGACTATTCGAGATGCTGTGAGTACCATCGTAGGCATTTCTAAGGACTTATTACCCTCGTATCAACAACTTTTTCACCAGCAAAGACGATATAAAAGTTGCAACTCTACGGTAGGGTTATATCTTGTGTTATTTTATTATTGGGCTTGGGTTCTTACTTCACCTGCTGGGTGTAGGTCCGTTCTGGCTGCACACGTCACGCGGGTCCTTATTATCGTGTGGGAACTTCGTCGCACTTTTCTTTGTTACACTCAAAGTATTTCCTGTTCACCAGAACGCACTTGGAAATGAAGCACTTTTTCTCCTTAACTTTGTTTATTAATTTTAAAGTTAATTAGCTTATAATATATTACATCACTTGATTCCTTTACTGTTTTTAGTTTAATCATCACGACCGATTCTGGTCTATCCCTGCAACACACTCTACTCGCGGACGACCGTCTCGGTCAACAATTCAATACCAACAGCACCCTTCTTTTCTTCGTCTCACAGAACGAAAACGTTTTTTCGTTCATCCTGCTGATCGAAGGATCCTTTCTTTTGTTTGTATGGCTCATTTGCCACCCGCCATTTCCTTTCTTTATCTTTCCCGGGGGGATTTGGGATCAAAAGAGGAAACACAAAGGAACAATCAACAAAGGATCTTGCTGATGAGCATTTACAAACCTCCATGTCGGTCGGCGATAAAACACACATGTGGTTCGTTTTATGGGCAAGTTCTTTGTTTTAACTTGGTTTAGTTAAAACGGAAAATGATGCTGATTGTGAGAATGGATTTGGGTAAACAAATTTCCAGAGGATCATAAAATTGCAGACGCGTATTTTACGATTCTCAACAATTTTGTTTGAAGATGGCTCATCTGGTCTGCACTTTTGGATCCGAAGGGATTTTTCGTGTCGAACATATGGTTCGTTTATCATGTATTGGGTTATTGAATTGAATTCAATGTGAGCAAATTGAACATTTAGTTCAATTTGTTTGATATTGAATTGATGTGGGGCCATTTAATGTATGGGGGCAATGCTAGGGATTGGAGAGCGCTTCATCCTTTACATGGATGGTTTTGTGGGTGCCGCACTTAATTGTGGAGACTGGCTCCCAAGAGATAGGTATTAAGGGGTGGGCGGTTTTGGACGTAACACTACCATAAAAAAATATGATTGTAATGAATCGGAGTGGAATTTGAATATATGCGCGCAAGCTTCACGTCAAGATAGAGGACAGTTGTGCCAACTTAGCGACAAAAAGAATGCTGACAATTCCTTTAAACAAGTTTTTTAAATGATCAATTCCCGGTGATTTTTGGTAGAGTGTAGAAGATTTTTTTGATAGTCCCAAATTCAAAGTAATCTCCGTCCGACACAATGAATTTATGCCCCCGTTTTTTTTTTTTCAACCTTCGAAACACTTGCTAAAGTCATTTTCTGAGATTGTCTCTAAGACTTTACCCAGGACTCACACGTCAAGTGAATGCGTTGATTGTGAAACCAATGTAATGTTAGATAGTGCAGTATTGAGATACAAAAATCATGAGTTGTCTTGCTATAATTCTTATCAGTTTTTCGTAGTAGTAGCTCCTCACAACCACTCAAACAATATTCCTTTTTAATTGCAATAATAGAATAAATTCTAAATGCAAAACACCGCAATAGTCGAAGAAAACTTTAAACCTTGATTTCTGAATAACTTTAATGTGATCTTCCCAGCATTGCCTCGCCGTTGGTCCGACCCTTTCTGACAACTGCCAATAATGTGCTTATGTTTTTAACATGGTGTCACTGAAACCCTTACAATAACCTCATTGTTTCTGCAACATAAATTACATTACATAAACAAAATTAAGTGGAAATTTTCTGGTAATAAATCAACAAATGCGAAAACATTTCACAAATGAGAACTAATAATATAAAATTTGACACAGCTCTTTTTCACAGTGCTAAAAAGTGAGGAAAAGGGCGATATAACCGCGCAATTTAAATGGAATATTCCGACTCATATATGTGCAGAGTTTTAACAAACATTGTACCCAAAGGCCATACTCTTATGATTGTAAAGTTGCGATGGGTTAAGGAACCACGAACTGGAAAGACTTCGTCGTTTTGCAACAAAGTAGGGAATGTGATTCGAACCCACTTTATAAATTCTCAAAAAAATTAGCAATAATACATCAGGACACAACTGCGCGTACACGATTTTTTTGTCACTTAAGTTGCGGAATGTTACGCTTAATGTTCTGGAATGCAATCCTGATGATTTATTTTTCCTTTCTCTGTTGTGTTGTAGTCTTCACTATGGTAGTGTGTTCATGTGTGGCTAAGCGAATCACCATAGCCCTATTATTATGAGATTCATCCCGCCCTTTTATGAGTTTCATCCTGCCCTTTGCAATGCCCCAAAACATGTATCCCAAATTCCCCAGATCCCATTCTATTTATAATAAAACGAATAAAAGCCGCGGTTAGGAAAAACTCTTTATTCTGTTCAAAGGCTGCAGAAGATCTGCTGACTTAATATCAACCACATGAAAACTGCACGTGTGTGAGAGGGTAATAGATCAGTATACAATGCCTACATTATAATGATGGTGGTGGTGGTGGTTACTTTACATTTGCATTGACCTGAACTACTTTACATTTACGTTAACCTGAACTAGATTATTACTCTCCTCTCCCAACTCTACCCTATCAACTGTCGTGCCAAGTATTTCCAGCCATGCCCTCCCATCACCCCCTTATCAACACTACCCCATCTACTTCTTCTCATTCTCCACCCATTTTCGACTCCCGTACCCCAACTCAGTAAAGATCACACAGAAAGCCCTGAATCCACAGATTGCCGCTACGCATTGACTTAGAGATATTGGGTTGTACCACGTGAAATGTCCGATTTTCGCTCAATCGGCAATAAGAAGTTCTCGAGTGAACATCTGTGCCAGAACGTTAAATTTTCTTTTTTATAAAGCAAAGTGTCACGTGTGGTTGATGTGTAACAATTTTAAAGTTCGTTACAAGTATAGTTTTTTTTTTCTAGGAATTGTTTACCAAGCTGTCGGCAGTTCAAACTCGAACCCTCTGCCTTTATGAATTTAAAATGGGGCATAATGCGTCATTGGCCATGAAAAGTATTAATGACGCATTTGAGGATAGAGCGGTAAACGAACCCACCATACGGCGTTGATTTGGAAAGTTCCAATCGGGAGATTTCAACCCCGAAAATGAACCACGTGGGAAGGCGGAAACGTTAGTTGACGACGATGTTTTAAGAGCAACGGTGGATGCGGTCCCAACGAAATCGGTGCGTGAGATTGCACAATGCACGGGAGTATCCCAAATGACAATAAGTCCACACTTTCTCTCATAGGAACGTTAACCTAACTCGATAAGTGGGTACCCCATGAACTGAACGAGTCCAAAAAACGCTGGTGCCTGGAGATCTGCGCATCGCTTAGATTAAGAAACCAAACTGAAGCGTTTTTGCACCGGATAGTCACCTGTGATGAAAAGTGGATTCTGTATGACAACCATAAAAGACCTGGGCAGTGGTTGGATGCAGGTGAAAAACCAAACCACACCCCCAAGCCCGATCTTCACCCAAAAAAGGTTATGGTGACAATTTGGTGGACATCGAATGGACCAATCCACTTTTCATTTCTTCAACCAGGAGAAACGATAAACGCTATCAAATATTGTGCGGAAATCTACATATTGCATGCCAATGGGCTGAAAAGCAACTTGGGTTGGTCAATAGGCACGGCCCGATCCTTTTGAATCACAATGCTAGACCCCGTACCTTACAAGCATCGTTGCAAAAACTGTTGCAGTTGGGTTTTGAAATTCTTCTGCATCCAGCGTACTCGCCTGACATTTCCCCAACGGACTACCATTTTTCCTCAATCTGGATTCATTTTGCCAGCAGAGGGTCTACCCGAACCGGGCAGAGGTCATAAAAGCCTTTGAAGATTTTATTGCTTCAAAAAGTCAGCACTTCTACGAAGACGGAATATTTGTCCTTGTATCACGTTGGAAGAATGCCATAGATTCCAACGGATCATATTTTGATTGATAAAAATGTACGGAAAAATTATATTGGCTTTTAAATTTTTACTATAAAATCGGACATTTCTTTTCGTACAACCCAATAGAAAGACATATGAAAATAGCATATTTCCACGACAAATAAGATTTGGTTTCCTGTAAAGGTAAAACCAAAACCAGCGTTAAGCTTTCTATCCAACAAGATGATTTATCCGCCCACGTTCCCAATCTGCGCAAACTCTTTGTAAAATTCCACGAAATCTTCAATTTACCCTGTCATACAGCGTGGAAACCACGAATTGGAAGAGCTATACCGCAAACCTACAATAGTGACAGTAATCAAGTCGTGAAGGTTAAGATGGGCTGGACATGTAGTGCGAATGTTAGGTTTGACCTTGGGGAAATCGGATCAGATATTCAAGGGTGGAAGGAGAGTGCCCAGGACCGGGAACGATGGGAAACCGAGTCGGTGAGGTCATGAACTTCCGGGTTCTTACAGGCCAATAAATAATAAATAAATACAGCGTCGAAAGACTTTGCTACTTCTGCCCATTACATTCACACCAAAAATGTATCCCATCTTCAGTGTAGGAAATTTGATCTTAACAAGTTTTTCGTCTTTGTGTACCACTCAGAATTGACTGTTCTGCGTTGTTCTAGTGGTGCGGTTGTGACATGTCCAGTTTTTCCGAAAAAACACGCGACCATTTGCTTGGAAGTGTTTCGTGCGCGAACAACTTTTGTTGGATTTGGCTCATCTTGAAACACCCAGGCAGTCGACCGCTGTTTACTTTCGGCCTCATACGCGTAAATCCACGATTCATCACCTGTCACGATGTCATAGACGTGTTTCGAAACACCGGATCGTATTTTTTGAGCATTTCTTTCGACCAATTGACACGAGCCTTTTTTTGGGCGATTGACAAATTGTGTGGGATCCTACGCGAACAAATTTTTTTCACAGTCAAATGTTTATGCAATATTGAATGTATGCTGGTCCCACTAACGCCTAAGGTTGTCTCAATCTCACGATAGGTCACATGACGATCTTCCAATATCAGTTCGCGCACAGCATCTATGGTTTTCGGAACAACAACTGATTTTGGACGACCTTCACGAAATTCATCTTGGAGTGAACTACGACCACGATTGAATTCACCATACCATCGATAAACACTGGTCCTTGATGGAGCTTCATCGCCAAAAATTGAATTAAGTTCATCCATGCACTGTTGCTGAGTTAATCCACGCCGAAAGTTGTAAAAAATAATCGCACGAAAATGTTGACGATTTAATTCCATTTTTGGCCCGAGATGAATCTTTTAAGTTACTGTAAACAACACAAATAGCCCTCGTATGTCAAAACGTTCTGAGTGCGTATAACCTCAAAAATGTCCAACTTTACGACAGAGCTGTCAATTGCCGGATTGCAACACTAGGGTTGCCAAATCCCGAAACATAAGAGGCAACCCTTGTAACACTACATCTTACAAGTTTGATTTTGTTTCAGTCGAAGATAATGCATCAGAGCCGTATACCATAGCGATAAAATAACATTTCACATCAGTGGAATATACTTGCGTTTAAAAATCGAATTCTAAGCACGGCTAGTAGCCTGATGTGTTACGCATTGGTTCAATTTTTGGTGATTCTAACTGTCATAGCGTCAGTTCGAATCACACGTTCTTCACTATCATTCCAAACGCTATAATTGGTGACTACGACGTGATCTGTACACACAGCACACGCTTTCCCGTAGTAAACAGAACTTCACACACGATCATGACTTCCGCATAGAGCACCGGCACATTCGCGTGCTCCGATGTTCTCTCGCCCCGTCGTTCGCACACGAAATTGATCGTAACGAAGTTACTTGGGAGGGGGGGGGGGGGGGGGGGGTGTTGTCTCCAACAGATACACACACAATACACAACAAATAGTGAAGAACAACGAACGAAATTCGAATAAAAAAATGTATCAGAGCCGCATACTGTAGCGATAAAATAACATTTCACATCAGTGGAATATACTTGAGTTTAAAAATCGAATTCTAAGCACGGCCAGTAGCCTGATATCTTACGCATTGGTTCAATTTTTGGTGATTCTAACTGTCATAGCGTCAGTTCGAATCACACGTTCTTCACTGTCAATCACAAGCGCTATAGCTTGACCTCATCTTTACAACAGACCCCATCAATACTTGGGTCTCAACCGGCTCCTTTGTTGTCTCATCTCCTCAGGACTTTCTTTTCGGGACCACTTGCTACCGTCTCGTCCCCGTAGCAATCACTTTGCCTACGATTTCGGCTTACTTTCGCCTCATCAACCACTACCTCGACAGTTTTTCGTTCAACTATGATCACCTATTCGTCGAAGGTGCCATCACTCCCTTTTACCGGAATTCTTTATTCTACTTCCCTATATGCTCCTTACTCTAGATATAAAATAGCGGGTCAACCCCAGCTTGGTATAATCATAGGTTTCGTTCCCTGTGTAACAAAAGGAACACGCTGTACGCCCCCTTCTTACGGAATCGAATTATACACGATTACCCTAACTTTCTCGGCTGTTGGCGCCACTTCACTGAACTATACAACACTTTTTACCGAAATTATGTAATCAAAACAACATTCAGTTTCACAATCATATACTCAAATCGGATGGTTAACCTGTAGCGGTTCTACGAACCGCACAACCAACTATAGGTTGAGATCTCCTTTCCGCCAAGGAACATACTTATCTGTATTCATTACACGTGCCCACAGACACGTGTCCCAAGAGTCATGGCCATTCCTGAAACAAGCAACAACGTTGAACCCGATACCAAAAAGCAAGGAACTCAACGTTCCAAAAGCTTCCAATATCGAGTTTAACGTTTCATACATCATACCTGAAACAAAGGTTAAGTGAGGATTGCAACGCATTGATCCATCATATTCAAAAACAATTAAAAAGGCAGCCATGCACAATCTTCAATCCTGAACATCTGCACAATGTTTCCACGAAATACAATGTCGGTAAGTAAACCGAACAAGGGACACATTCTCGCGTAGCTAAATGCAATTAGCACCTAAATCCCTCGCATGATCTAATGCTAAAGCACACTTGCGCAAACAAAACGATTCGTTGCGCCGCTGATTAGCAGCCATAGAGCCATAAACTCTAAACACTATCCCAGATAGATGTTTATGAGTGAAAGGCAAACAAAAGAATTACATTCCATGGTTCCTATCCCATCTGAATTGCATGGGACCCTTTTGTTCATGCCAGATCTGTTGGTTAAACAAAACCAGCAAAAGATCGGAGAATAAGCGGCGGCACCCGATCTGTAAATAAAAGCAAAAAAAAAAGATATCGATCATCAGCAACGAATGTAATGATAATGATCACGAGGAAGATGTCTCCTTTTTCAGATCCGATGGGAAATTCTCCCTTTGAGATGCAAAGGGAAATTTTATGCTGCTAACAGATACGATGGGAAAATCTGTTAGCAGACAGGATGAAAGATTTTCTTTTGCAGAGGCGAGGAATGACTTAGAATGGGATATTTTTTGGATAGGGACAATTATAAGTCTGGAATAAAGAGTCGAACCGGAAAGTCTATATCAAGCATCCGTGGGGACTGAGGAATCCCACCGAGGAGGTCGAAAGAGGTACGGTTAGAGAACTCCGACAAGGAGGTGTCCGCGTAGCACATATTTGCGTAAATAACCGAAATTGGGAAACAGTCCCGAAGTCGCGTAATGTTTAAATTCGCGTATTTAACTAACAAAACTCGACAGTGAGAATCCCAAAGGGGGAGTTGGATAGGCAGAGGCAACGACGAACTTCGCGCGTGTGTACAGTGACAATAAAAAAAAGGAATTGAGTGTAATTAATTAGTAACTACCTTGTGCTGCGGTTTAGTTAAGTTAAGTGACAGACTACGTATATGTTAACCGCGTACATGTACGTTAAAACGCAAGACAATAAAAATAAAACAATTAAAATAAAAAGGAACGTTTTCACAGTGTTTTTATTGTGTGGCTGTATTCTTTCCGTGTTGGTTGGTGAACAAGTTGTTCCTTTTGTTTGTGAACAGTGTTCGGCGGAACACTTCGACTAAGGCTAGATCCGCCAAAAACCCACATCGCTTATCTTTAGCTCTCAAATCTCATAAGATCCTCTTACTACTGCTAATCTCCTTGCCACTCAATTAACTTCTCCCAAAAAAAAACCGTTTAATCTGTCCCAGTTCTTTATTTTTCCAAAAACAGAAACAACATTTTTAGATTGGATATAGACCGTTGCAGTTTATCAAATAAAGGAAATTACGACTTAGAGATGCTTACAAAAAAGAAAAACAAAGCGAAGGCATCTAAGTAGTTCTCCCACAAGTACTCAACGAAATGACATCAATTGCTACATATTATTAGGTCATTCTTAACCTGTATTACGCGAACTTAGTTTGTTAGCAAATTTCGAAAGTGTATCAATTTTTCGACCAAATTTTGTTAATTTTTGCATATTGAGAACAAAAGCCATCATGGAAGGAGTTGAAAAACGTGTAGTAAGTAAGATAAAAATGTATCTTGACATTGCTTCTCTTATTAACTACCCGAATTAGGAACCAAAAAAAAATAATGGATACTTGGGCGTCAACCTTTTACTGGAACCACCCCCACAGTGGTGGGAAGACCCGGACATTACTGTAGGGTAAGACGATTTTCTAGTTATTCCTTTTCAGATATTCATATTCTCTAATTGGAAATCATGCACTTGATTTCTCCAACGAATAAATAGAATAATTACAGAGTATCGCGAATGCATTTCATACAAACAAACAACAGCAGCAGATAGAATGATCGAACGTTGTCCCTGATCAATAAAAGTCTCAATAATGTGTCATGACAAGGTAGGTTAGACGCTCTGTCCATTGTTCTCCAGGGTTTAAGAACTCGCATTAAAAAAGATTTAGGAGCATCACCGGGGGAATTAGCGTATGGTGCTGGTCTGTTTTTTTTTTTCCAGGAGAATGCTTTGTAGAAACTGGCTCACCTCATTACTTATTACTAGTGTGTTGCGGATTTACGCAAACTCATACGTTTAGACCAGAGCAACTCGGTAGGTAGACATGGCAACAAGAAGCTATTTGTTCACCCTAGTTTGAAGACTTGTTCGTACGTTTACATGGGAGTAGATAAAGTGAAGAAGAATCGAGTTTACCATTGAAAGACTCAAACCTTGTTTTCTCAAATACGAAGCAAGGGTTGCACCTAGTTAAAAACATGTAAAACCGCTCGCAAAGTTGGACATATCTGAATATCCTACGAGCGGAGAAGATACACAAGATACACAAGTAGAGACAATCGTTAACACACCCTCTACGGCAGGTCTAGAAGTTCCGTTTACCACAACCAAAACCCTCCACGCACCAACAACAGACGTTTGATGTTTGAACAACTTCGATCTAAGGACAAAATATCAGGAACGGAAAAAGCTCGTGTGACTCAACCAATAGTAGTGGAGTCAAGGATGTATACAAAAATAGAAAGAGGAAAAGTGAAATTTATGCTACTTCCACAGTCACGACCACAATACAACGGCGTTAATCCGTTTCCCATTAGCTTGGTTATATTTATCGTGATAGAGGAGTGCTGTGGAGAATTTGGAACGCTCTGGCCTAATTTCCTTTTTTTTCTAGTTAAATTACATTTTGAAAAATCCTTGCGTACAAATTTTTTTTTTTTTTTTTTTGAAGAGGCGAACCTATAGCGTCGAGTGACCGCCCGAGATGGCACCAAATAACTATTGCAGTTCTTTTTGAACAGTTGCAGGTTGTAACGCTCCGCGAACACTCGCGTGGGAAGGGAGTTTCACAGCTTCCCCGCCCTGTAACGGAATGAGTTCCGTTCCGACGTCAGCGCCGAGTCTGAGAGATCGCTCGTCTCTGTATGCTCTCAAGTAGGTGGAGGGTATGTTTAGGAGCCGAGTTCCAAACATAAGAGCAATATTCGAGCGCGGGTCTAATTTGGGATTTATATAGGAGAAGAAGTTGGGCCGGAGTAAAATATTTCTTGGCTCTAAATAGATAGCTCAGTTTTCCTGAGGCTGACCTGGCGTTCCTCGACACGTGTTTATGCCATGATACATTCCCACAGACTGTGACGCCGAGCAATTTCAAACTTTCACCAGATTCTAGGGCCTGGCCATTCATCATCAGCTGTGGAACCGATGATCCACTTTTCTTTGTGAATGTTGTATATTGTGTTTTCGCTGCATTGAAGTCGACGAGATTAGCCCTTCCCCACTGCCGGACCATATTTAGATCCTGATTCAGAGAGTCAATCTGTCTACATCTCAGCTGATGCGACGCAGAAGCACCAATCGACCGAACACTCGAAAAGGAGGAAAAAAGCGTACTATCACCTGCAAAACTGATCACTTTGTTATCCGTTGTCTCCAACAAATCATTTATGTTAAGCAAGAACAAGGTTGGAGCCAAAATAGAGCCTTGGGGCACCCCCGAATTAACATGATACAGATCCGAACACTCGCCGTCCACAACAACCCGGATCGATCGATTCTCGAGGAAGCTCCTCGTCCAGTCGCAAAGCTGTTGGGAAAGTCCATATGAACGAAGTTTGCTCAGCAATGCCTCGTGCCAGACGCGGTCAAAAGCCTTGGAGATATCCAATGCGACCGCCCTTGACTCACCATGCCGTTCAATCGCAGATGTCCATATATCGGTTATAAGTGTCAAAAGGTCTCCTGTGGACCGCCTGCCACGGAATCCGTAGTGACGATCATTCAGAAGTCCGTTGCACTCTAAATACTTAACCAACTCTGTATTGATGACTTTTTCCATTACCTTATATAAAATAGACAATAATGCTATCGGGCGGTAATTTTGTGGGAGACACTTCTTTCCCGTCTTTGGGATTGGCTGAACTCGAGCGACTTTCCAGCAGGCAGGAAAGGTCCTCCGTGCATAAGATAAGCGGAAGAGTCTGCCAAGAACTGGCGATAGTTCTGGAGCACAGTTCTTAAGGACTATTGCTGGAATTCCGTCCGGGCCGGTTGCCTTCCTACAATCCAGTTCACGTAGAATGCGCTGAATAGTGCGCGGACGAAATCTCACATCCCGCATGGAAGACTGTACCGGCGAGATCACAGGTTTTCGCGGAAAATAAATTCGCGAACACATTAGTTTTGTCCTTTGAATTCGTGACTAACGTCCCGCTGTCTGTCACCAATGGAGGGAAAGAGGAGGATGCGAAGTTACTGCTGACAGCTCTTGCCATTGACCAGAAGGAGCGCGAACCAGTTGGGCACCGAAGGAGCTTATTGATCATCCTGTCGTTGTGAGCTTTCTTCGCGGTATCAACCGCCTGGTTGCACGCGTTTCTGATTCTAACAAAATTCGCTCTGTTAACATCGGTGGGATTGGAGCGCCATTGATTAAAAGCTCTATTTTTTGCCACTGTAATCAGCTCGATTTCTTTATCAAACCAATGTTTATCAGACGAACATTGTTTGATGGAATGTGGATTATACATCTCCATCCCCAGAAGAATAATCTCTGATACCGACTCCGCGTAAGCGTTAACATCGGAGTCTCTGAAGCACGCCTCCGGCCATGGAAAGTATGCGAAGAAATCTCGCAAATCGTCCCAGTTGGCAGCCCCATACTTCCATACATGGCGAAACTGCCTAGGCCGGTCATTCGCTTGACATGCAAGCGGTTGCGCGACAGACACCAAGCAGTGGTCTGAGTTTCCCAGTGGCGCAGAAACCTCTACAGTATAAATACTGCGTTCGGATGTCAAAAACAGATCCAGGGTGTTTGCACAATCGCCTCGGGCATCCGCCATTCGCGTTGGTTCCTCCACGACTTGAGTCAAGTTGTGGCTTACAGCAAACGTCTCCGCCAGCCTCCCAGCCTCGTCGGTTCTGTTAGAATGTAACAACCAGCCGGAATTGTGCACATTAAAATCGCCAAGGACAACAATTGCAGAAGCTGGGTGGTTGATCTGCATCCAGTCGACGGTATGTGAAAGATGTTCGCAAAATGTCGCCGGTCGATCGTCATTCGGGGAGCGGTAAAGACAACAAAGAAATTTAACGGAATTCCTCAGCACAACCCTCAACCATATGATGTCCATATTATTGGGTTCCAACGCCTCCATCCTCTGGCAAGCCAGATTGGACCGTGCGAAGACGCAGACTCCGCCTTTAAAACGGAGTCTCGAATGTAAGTCGTATCCTGAGCAACGAAGATATGTCGAATCAGTTGACGAATTGACCTGGCTCTCAGTTAGGGTAAGGATATCAGGTTCGTTGTTTGTAAATATTGGTGGACGGCATTTACATTCGTATTGGTGAAACCGATGCCCCTGATGTTGCAAATGCCGTCACCAGTCGAGCGCGGGCAGAACCTCGAGAGCGAGCCCGGTTATGCGATTACGAACCTCTTACAGTTCCGTTATTTATCATGATATCTGCATGATGTTCCCCCTGACATAGCCCCCCCCCACAGAAATCCGAATGGGAGACTAGTTTACCTCCGGAATTCTTTATATCAGAAAGCACCATCGTGACTTATCTCCGTGTCAGTCCGAGCCATCAGCCACACATCCGAAACACCGTCGAAGATGTCTCTCGGCGATATCGCGGAATGTACAGCTGACGGGGTGGTATCTCACCTTGGGACCGACTACCACCTAACCAACCTTTTCTAGAACCGGCCCATCAGCCACGCGCCGAAAGATGGCCGGGGATTTCTCCCGACCATTTCACGGAGCCTAAAGCTTGATGAGGTGGTATTTCATCACGCGCAGAGGGCGTTGGGACCCCGGCTACCACCTGGCCTTTAGTCGCCTCTTACGACAAGCTGGCCTAGCTGTGAGTATATTATAACGCCCTACTCACAGGGCATGAACCCGAACCCGAACCCTGACGATTTACTACAATACGTTTTTGCCACCAAGTTTACCTGGCGTGTGAAAAATTAAAAATCAAAAAATTCATATAAAACTTCTCGCAATAGACGTGAAGAACTTCACGTTAAAAAAAAAAAAAGTTGAAAAAAGTATGAAAACAAGTTACATTTTTCTTAAGAAATTGTTTAACTCAATAAACGATTTGTAATTGTACGATATAATTTAATGTTATCAAGAAATCAATTTGAGGGTAATAAATCCGTTAACGAATTAAGATTCCTTGAGAAAGGAGAAAAGCAAAAGAAATTTCCAAATTCGTTAAGATAAAGTTCAACAATATTTGCCGGGAAGAATCTGGCCAAAATAATTCCCGAAATTGTCCTCTGTCTGTACCTTTATGCCTCTGTAGCGTTCTACGAACGCACAATTCCGCGCAGGTAAGGTTCCTACCTTCAAAGAACTTACTTACCTGATAACGCAGCGAACGTGCCCACAGACACGCGGCCAATAGTCATTACAATACCTGTGACAAAGGTCATAGGAGGCTGCAAAATGCGAACCGATATTAAAAGAAGCAAGGAACTGAACGTCCCAAAGCTTTCAATATCAAGCAACAAGTCGAGTGTAGCATACCTGAAACAAAGGTAAAAGCATTCATTCATCTTATCCATAAAGATTGAAATGCGCCGCACTCCAACACTGCACAATCGAAAATCCTGAACATCTACACGATGTTACAAGGATTCGCTATCACCAGCAAATTCTCCGAATAACGGACGCACGTGCGGGTGGTCTACCACAAAGACCACCAAATCTATCACCCAACAAAAGAAACGGCAACCGTAATTATCTCAACGAGATAATTCAAAATGTATGAGGTTGAAAACCTACAAGGGAACTACTCCTATCCCACGGTGTCTGTTGTATTTCACAGCCATTAGAAAGATCTAATGGATTTCGGGTGTATTGACAGAAGTCAAACAAAACCCATGAACCATACATCCATGCAAATAGCAGGATATCTTTCGGCCGCGCGCCAGATGTGCTATGCAAATAGAAGCGGCACACAATCGACAACCGTCGATCCGAACTTCGATCACCACCACGGATGGTGATAATGATATAAGGATGTATGCGTCGATGGACTTTCTCCTTTTCAGGCACCTAAATTACCCATGGGCATTAATAACATGCCGCTAACAGATACTGTGGAAAATTCTGTTAGCGGATGAAATGAAAGATTTCTTCTGGGAGACATAGGTACGATCTGTAGCAGGATATTGTTGGGGGTTGAGATAGGCAGTCTGGATGTATTCGTCAACGAGACGACAGTCCGAACGAGGAGGAAGAAAAGAATTAATTTGAGTAGCTGGTGTTCCGAACGCGTATCGTAAATTAATGTAACTTGACCGAGTAACTCGTACTTCGTTCGCGTGGCTTATTGCGTTTGCTTATAACATAGTTGTGACATTCACCACCGAATTTATCATATAGTGTAAATATAAACAATTAGTGTCATTAAAATAAAAGATTAAATCACAAACCAATCTTCGTTTTTCATTGTGCTATTCGCGTTGTGGATTCTCTTGTGTGCTAGCAGTGTTCGGCGGAACGCTGCCACCAAAGTCTTCAACAGAAGGCCGACAAACTTTTGCTAAAAGTGTCAACCGGCCAATTAAAATCCAACATCCGCCAAACCTCTATACTTCTGTATGTCTGTGTGAGTCTGTATGTTCTTTCCTGGTTTTGTTCTTCACTACCTCACTGACTGTGCAGCTGCCTCTCTCTTCATCCTCTTGATTGGATGGCTTGTATAATTCTATAAGATGTTCTGAGCTTGAGTACAATTATACAACGCAGAGTTTCAACAACCTAAACTAAATTATAGGTGCTGCAACTTGCTCAACGAGTGTAGATCAAACAAAGCTAGTTGTTAGTTGTTTTTAGGGGCACTCCCATGAACCTATCATACACAGCACAATCCATAGCTCCACTGGTGTACTAGACCTTACCACAGTTCCAATGCCACATAAAAAATGATAAGAGTTCAAAATGACATGATGGGAGGCTATGTAGTCTAGTGCATCCATTATGCTTGGATTACGATGTAATGGACACTTAAACTAGATAAATACGTAACGTAGGTATATTCTTTGTATTAAGTTCACACATCGTGTGATCGAGTGGCAAACTCACTGATCCTCATTCATTGTCTTTGAAGTTAATTGTTGGGTCATAAACTGACTAATTTTATTAACCTGATACAAGGTCCGTACGTGATTTTGGGTGATATCCATAGTACACTCGTATATGAATTGTTTTAGTGTTTTAACTTGAGGCTACCCTTTATCATGAACTAAGCCATTGTTAACAGTTTAAAACAACTGTCACCTAAGGATAGCATGACGCAATCCATTGGCCAAATTGCATTCATGCTATTTACTAAGATTATGGTAAGTGAAAAGTATTTTACCTTGTCCATAGAGGGCGTAATATCAGTGTGTCCGAAGGCAAACTACTCAATCAAATCAATGGCCAATTATGGGCCACAGAAAATACCCTCTTAAATTACACACGCACTTGAAACTCAGGCGACAGCCGATTATTATAGTTAATTTATACTCAGTTACTGACCCGGGTGCTGTGTAGGAAACTGTATCGAGCTAACTGATCGAGGATTGTGGGGCAAAATAATTTTCTTGAAAGTGATATGCTAATCTGTGTCTTAGAAGAGTCTATTTGTAAATGTTGACAAGTGGCCAAACGTCTTCTCCCTCAGTTAGGCCCCCAAATGAGATGAACCCCAGTTCCGATAGATTGTTTAATAGTAGTCGAAAGAAGTACTTTAAAATATAACCAAAACAATTAATCAATGACTACCGCAATGATTTTTATACAGAGGCAATACAAAAAATTGCGTCCGTCGAGTTATAGAAGTTATCATTAAGAACATCTTCGTTTAAGAAGTGGTTCCCTATTCGTCCACCCCAATTACTATTATTTAAACATTTCATCCAAGAACCAGGGATAAATGGCAATTAAACTTAGCTTAGCCCTAGCGGTCACAATCAGTCTCATTCTGGAGAAAGATATTGTCGGTGACAATTTTAAGAAGTTCGTTTTGTGACTCGTCTCTTATAAATGCTATCTCATATTTATATATTTTTACCCTTAGATATCTTAACACACCACATATGCGTCTCACTTTCTTTACTCAATTTCACCATACCGCACTGCAATGAAGTAAAACAAAATTAAGACTCAATTGTTCCCCGACGATACGTCAGGTGAAACAATGTGACGAAATGATCAATGTTACACCTCCTCAGTCGTATAATGTGCGTCTCTTCATAGAAATCCGGATAACGTATTGAATTCCTGGAAGCACGCAACCTGTCCCTACTCGAAGTTCTGTACTCAGTCGTAAAAGCAAAAAAAAAAAACACTTTTTCTTGGTATAAACAACAAAATCATCGTAGACGAAGGTACCGCCATAACTTGGCATGCCATCACACCTCAAGCAATCGAAACAACGATAAACGCCATTAAATCGAATTACACCCCGTAAACCCTGACAACGCGAACAGTGTCTGGAACGATAGTAGCCAGGTGTCAAAACTGTCTTTCTATTCGATGCCGAGGAAATCGTGCCACTGGCACAGTACCTCCTTTCTCGTGCATATCCTGTTACACACAAACGACAGTATACGTAGAAGTGGTTCACAGTAGCCAAGGACAAGGGAAAAGCCCAAAATTGAACAAAGCGAATATTTTAAGATTTAACGTTTAATTGGATTTCACGTTGTTGCCGAAGAATCGTCGTAGAAGTTTTCAATTCTAGTTTACTAGTTTACCGGTTCTATAAAAAGGATAAGCCCATAACGCTCATGTCTCGGTTTACCCTTCTGAAAGATGCCACTGAGAGACGTAGGCCAGTCAACAAGGGAATTGCACTCGGTGGCGACGCGATGAACGTCTGGCAGACAATTGAAGCCGTTTCGGGAAATAATTTGCGAAAGAATTATTACGACGGTTATAGTGATACGCGACGGGTTTTGAGATTCTTGAGTTCAACATGCCATCAGGAAATCAGTACTCCTGAGACCGTAGCATCGCCTTTGCAATCAGAGCTTAATGATGGCCATACAGCAGCTAGAAAACCGAAGGACGAAGAAAAATGTGTGGATATAGCACAGCCAGTCGGAGGGAGATATAAAAACAAGCCAAATAAAAGTAGGACCAAAAATCAAAGAAATAGAAAGGATGTCCATATAAGAACCGACTCAGGAAATCTGTTCTCCGAGGATACCGATTTGGTGAAATGCAGGTAATTGATGTTAGCTTACGTAAAATTTAAGAGTGCTTACTGGGTCATTTTCGTACTTAGTGTTAGTACTAGACGAAGCTAGTATTTAAAAAAAAAAACAAGCAAATCTTACAATGGTGTACCACTTGACTTTCCTTTGCTGGCCTTCATTAGACAACTATTCTTCTATCTGAACTAACATCTAAATTTCATTTCATACCAAATACTTAGAACTTCTCGTTGCCAGTAGTATTCGAAGAATCCGCCGATTAGTTGTAATCTATCACAGGCGTATAGGATTTCCAAAGTTCATGATTTCACCGCCACCTCTTCCTTCTATATGTCTCTCATTTGTCTATTCATCTTGGTATAGATATTCCTATGAATTTATTTTTTACCATAGAATTTACCGTGAAACTGTCTGGACATTGTCCTTTCGTGTCCCATCTGGGCAAAGTGCATATTTGTAAGCTTTGTGTGACAAATACTTGATGTTAAATGTTCGTCGTCACGAAAAGTGCTCAACGTAGAACTCTGAAAGCACCTAAACGAAAATTGGGTAGAAAAATAAGGTTGAGAGGCGAGCATACCGATTGTTTTGCGATCACCAAAATATTCCATATGCTCAGTGATGCTAGACTTGGTATATTTCATCGGGGCCAAGGTTATCTGTATTCGGAATTTTTGATAGGTGTGTAGCGATTCTAACAGATCATCATCATCATCATCGGCACTATAACCTGGAACCGGTCTTGGCCTTATTTAGCAAGTCCTGAGGCTTGTTAAATTTTCCATAATGATTTGTTTTTTCCGGGCAAGGTCATTAGTCTTGCGCCAGAGGCTCCCCGACGGGGAATCGAACCCCGGTCTCCCGCATGACAGGCGGGTATACTAACCAGTATACTATTGAGGAGCTTTCTGACAGATACACACAATTTACAAGCAAAAATAGTGAAGAACACCGCACGAAAAAAATCGAATAAGAAAAATACATCAGAACCGTATACCAAGCGATAAATAAAAAAAAATAATTCCCACCAGTGGAATATACTCGAGTTTGGAAATTAAATTCTAAACACGGTCAGTAGCCTGGTGTGTAACGCTTAGGTAAAATTTTTTTCGTGATTCGAGCTGTCATAGCGTCAGTTCGAATCACACGATCTTCTTCACTATTATTTCAAACGCTATAGGTGCACTCTATTGTTCGAAAAAAAAAAAAGTTAGAACAGGAAGAAGTCTGATGTGAGCTTGCTAATATTAATTTTAATACTATTGTAGCGAGCTTAGTGTTTGCTGGATTAATTATTCTCATAAAATAAGCCGTGAAATCAATTTTCTATTTGAATCTTTATTCGTCCGCTAAATGACAACCTTTTTCATTTCTCTCCTGACTTTTCGCTTCTCTTCTGACTTTTCGCTTCTCCTCCCGGTGACACTTCTCTCACTAGCGACATATCGTTTTTCTGCTCTTTCAAAGTCTCCAGTTTCCCAGTACTTTGTTTTGGAGACCTGCCAGATGTCCAGCTGAGTGTCATATGCGTCACACTACCCTCCGCCTAGATTAGTTCGTCCCGAACTAAGTTCACTGGTCCTCTGGGTTAACAGAAGTTGCCAGTCGGTCACGATGTACCACTTTCATATTGGTGTTCGGTTTTCGCTGAATCATATGTCGGTCATGATGTACCGCTTCATCTTGGCGTTCGGTGGTGGAAGTTTTGACCTTCTTCCAAGTTTTCTAATGCTCTCCTTCTCGCAATTCTTCCTTTTCCCAACGACGGAATTCCTCTTGCATTTTAGGGATCTCATGCGAATAGTATAAGAGAAAATGCATGTGTACATCCTTAAGCTCTTCTGGAGTTTGCACATCACGTAAGCGATCTAGGTCTTCATCTTTAATTACTCGCATATTATCTGGTATTGGAGCATCTGTCGATTTCATAAGCGTATCCAACTGGTAGTTCCGCATCTTTTCAAATAACTGCAGAAGTTTGTCTTTCGAGCTGACAGTAAACACCAGCGTGCGTCGTAGTAATGGATTTTCCATAGATCGTCGCACGTTAATTCTGGTTTCACGTATTCTTTTCTATAGAACGCAATGAACGGCACCTCTAGCTGTTGATTACGCATAAAATCTAGAGCTTGCTTGATCTTTCCCACCGTATGTGGGGGCTTACGATAGCGGTCTCGACCTCCAGCAGCAGTTGATTTCTCTTGTTCGGAAACAGTTGATTTACAAAACGCCTGTATGTAAATCCATTCAGCCACATCTTGTCATTCATTGGATCCCTCTGAAACAGGCGCAACCGGAACTTCGCGCAATCGCGTTTTACGGATTTCATTGTCAGAATTCGTAATGTGACCTCTTTTCAATTCACTAGGTTCGTATACTTCAAAAATAGTCTTTCGGGTTGATTTCTTGTTGGTTGATTTCTTGGGTCGTTTTTCACGTTCCCCAATACCGTTTTCCCCTTCGTAGTCATCACATTCCGATTCGGGTTCATATCCGTGCTCGTCATAGTTAGTGAAATCTTCATAGCCGAAATCTACATCGAAAATGTCCTGACCTCCCTGCAATGACGCATCAGTGAATAGAAGTCGTCTTTTCTTCTTCTTCTCAGCACTTGGCCTTCCTTCGCCGTCTACAATAAAATCATCAGCATCAGATTCCGATTCCTCACCATCATCGAAATGTTCTCCAGCCTCAGTTTCCCTGTGATTACGTTCAGAGCGCCGTTCAACATCGTCGTCGTCGTCGAATAGCTGTTCGGCTATAGCCTCATGTGCTAAACCTTCATCGACGTGCTGTTCCTCTCCATCACTTTCTTCGTCCTGTATACGACGCCGACGCTTGAAACGCTTTCCGCGTTCGACTTTCAAACCAAGATTCTCTTCAATAAGGTCATAGTCGTCATCTTCCAGTCGGTCGTCCAACTTGTCATCATCATCACTTTTTTTTTCGTTTCTCGGAACGGCCTGAAGCATCAGTATCTTCACCATCACTGCCGTCATCTTCAATCGGGTTACCATCGATGAGATCCTTCAGCTCTTCACGTAACACATCACCGTCCTCTTCCTCCTCTTCCTCATTGCTGTCGGCCATAGCTTTGCTCTTCCTGAGTTTCTTCCTTTCTTGTGGCTCCAATTCCTTCTCATCCTCAGATTCCTCCGCTTCCGAGTGCAAGAATTCTTTCATACACTGCCTTTGGGCATCCAATTTTGCATTAACATCTGCAGCTTGCGGGTCCATTTTTGTCATCATCATCCTGAACATCTCCGAAATGTCCAACTGTGGCGAACTCTTCTCCGTTACATCGGCACCATCTTGACTCGCTGTTTCTTCTCCATCCGGACAGTCTGGCCCAATTGTAAAAAGATATATGTCGACATCAATACCCCCTTCCTCCATTGCTGCTTGCAGACGCTGTCGAAGAATTTGCTTCTGTCCTCTGCTATCCAGGTTCCGGTCCTGAAGTTCCTTCGTCAACTCAGGAACGCGAAGATCCTCCAAATGTCGATCTGACATCTTCGCCACACACTTTCACAGACTTATTTCTTCACCCTCTAATGGGTCGACCTGGTAGTTGGCAGTGCAGGAATGTTGTTCTTGATCAGACAGAGCTGATCAGTGGGTGACAGTGCAGCAATGTTGTTCTTGGACCTGGTGCATGACAGTGCAGCAAAATTGTTCTTGATCGGCCAGAGCTGGTCCACTGCGTGCGATCACCCAGCCGAATATGGTGTCCTGCGCCATCATTTTACTGTCGGGATCCATCAGTCGTCCATCGCGCAGGATCTGGAAGATAGTGTCTGAACCCAGCAACAAGTCAATGGGTCTTGATTTGTGGAATAGCGAGTCGGCCAACGCCAGCGATGAAAGGCTTCTCCAGTCATGTTCCAGTGACCTTGGCGGCAGATCCGAAGTCAATCGCTCCAGCACCAATGCCATTACCCGAATGCTTGTTTCCCCTTTTCGGCCTTTCAGTAGCATCTCAACCTTTCCTCGGCTGAGCTGTGGATTCGCTTCACCTATGCCATTTATCTTCACCTTCGCCTGCGTGCGTCGCAAGCCCAACTGCTGAATGAATGATTCTTGGACTAAGGATGTGGTCGACGCGGAGTCCAGAAGCACCCGACACGGAACCAACTGCTTTCTGTCGCCCACCACCGTTACGATTGCCGTAGGTAGTAGTGAATCCTGAGCTTGTACTGTCGCGCACGATCCCTCTGATGGTCCGGCCTCTGGTGCTAACCTCGGAACGTCTACCGGTTGATGCAGCAGGGTGTTGTGCCGTCCGTTACACTCTCAGCAGTTACCTCTCTCACATTGGTTAATGTTGTGGTCTGGGGTGAGGCAATTTCTGCATAGCCCTTGGCGGCGGACAAACTGATCTCGCCATAGAGCTGAGAGATTCCTGAATGTGCTGCATCGGAACAATGGATGCGGCTACCTGTATCTGGGGCACTTAGCCGCCACTGCTGATGTGATTGCCGAGTACGTCCTCCTGGGTGGGCCGGCTGCTATACCTCTGTCCCGAACAAAGTGACCCCGTGAATAGTTCTTCGCTGTCGGCAGGCTCTCTAGCTCGGTGAGGCGGGGTTCCAGGAATTCGGTCAGCTCCTCGAATGTCGGGATCACGTTCCTGCTGGTTTCTCGAGCCCATGACTGCCTAGTCTCATTATCGAGCCTCTCTACTGTGGTGAAAACCAACCAACAACTCCAGTGCTCCACTGGTAGCTCCAATGCTCGCAAAGCCCGAACCTGCTCGAAGAGGCCGTTGATGAATCTGCGGAACTCCGTAGCACCTGGTGATTGCATAGCTGGAATCGTCATTAATGCTCGTAGATGTGCTTCCACGAAGATCTTCCTTTTGTCATAGCGCGAAACCAGTGCAGTCCAGGTCTCCAGATAGTTTGCCGACGTGACCGGAACATTTCGAACCACTGATAGTGCGTGCGCTCTTAAAGAAGTCCGGAGAAATTGGAATTTCTCGACTGCCGATAACTGGGGGTTGTCGTGGATGAGTGGTTGGTACAGGTCTCGGAACGTTACCCACTGCTGGTTCCCATCGAAGGTAGGCACGTCGATATGCCTCAACTTGACCGGTCGAGTTGTCGCTCGACTCTTGGAATCCGTTGCTGTCGGTTCCGTCGACCGCGTAACCAATTGTTCCACCAAGCTGTTCATGAGCCTCTGGCTGAAATTCATGGTGTCAAGCAGCCTCTCCATTCCTGGTTGCTCCGCTGTAGTAGTTGCCGTTCCCAGGGTGTCTCCTGACGTATCCAATGCGGTGGAGCCTGTGCCTGTTGCCACGGGCAACTGCTGGTTGAGCTTACCTTGCAGCGGGAAGTATCGCTCTTCGAAATCTGCTCGCTCTTCGTTCTCCCTGTCGATGTTCGGGTCCGGGTCGTTCTCCTCGATACATTTCTGGAGGCTCTCAAAGATTTAAATGAGTCCTCCAGTTTGCGCAGCCTGCTTGCGACTTCCTCCCTGGTCACCTCATTCGACTTGGACGCGAACTCTTCCAACCGCGCGAGGAATCCCTTGATGACTCCTCGTCTCCGTTTCATTGTCGGAACAGTCATATCGCTGGTCGCCACTGCAACTTAGTTTGCCCTTTCTTCGATACTTGTGGATCGAAATGCCACTAGCTCCTTGATTCCGATTCTTGTGGATCGGCTGTAGCTCGGCTGTAGCTTCTACGCAACTGACTGCGCTGCTGGTTGTGGCTAGCTTTGATCGGCTGGATGACCGTCTGTCTTGCTGCTTAGTCGCCGCAGGTGTGCTTCAATGCGTTGCTGTTGTAATGCTTTGTCCAACGTGGCACCGCAGGAGAGGTTGTCCAGTCGGCTGTGTTTGGCCTTATGTGGCGTATATCTTTGTCTCGGGTCGTGGATCCGGCTCGAAGGACCAATTTGTTTTGGCACTCGGTCGGCCAATACGTAAATTACTGCGAACGATACGGAACTCTCTCTTGACAATGAGGTTAATTAACTGCCCACCAGCACGGTATATAGATGTCGATTGCTGTCCTCCTGAAACAATTGCTATGGTAAGAAAAAGGAGAAACGAATACCTTTAGTTGGACGGACTCCTGACGGAACCTCAAGTAAAGAATCTTCTAGATAATGTAAACACGGTAGTTAACTGTGGTGAACCTTTTTTTCTCTTTATTTGTCATGAATTTACTTTGATTTATCTAGATTTAGTCTTTGTAGAACTGTGTCTCTTGAATTTGATTTAAGAAGTGTCAGCTCATTTGAATATTATTGTATATAGTGCCTGCGCTGGCCGCATCCAGTGCTGGCATCGTGTGCTGCTCCGTCTCCAACATAGTTAATCATTTTATTCTTTAGAAACAGCTCATAGAATACTGGTTTTTTTCAATCCCACCAGATTAATCGGATATCGGCCTTTTCTTGCCCTTCCGGTGCTTCATATCGTCTACTTCAACTTCTTTTTCGGATGATATTATAGACAATCCATTATTTGTCGCTCGAATTAAATAATAACACTTCTCCGGTGAAGTAAAAAATTATTTTTATACAAGGCTATAACTTAGTCTCGTATGGTTCTTTGTTTAAATTTTAAAACTACTTTACAATGGTAATTTTTCCTTCAGTCTTCACTGGAGGACTTCTCACACAAAACACACCAGCGATGCAGGTTGCACTGTCTATTCGTCTCGCTATGATGGTCACGCATCCCATGTGTGTTGCGTCGGTATCTTAGCGTCCTTTCTATTGGTATGGCGTCGTAGTCATTTATGGATATCCTAAGAGATTCTAATGAGAAGGGATTTTTTATTAATGGGTACGCTAAGAGTTTCTCTATTTATGTGTATACTAAGGGATTCTAATGAGTTTGCTAAGGGATTGTTTATTTATGATTACGCTAAGGGATTGTTTGTTTGGTCAAGTCTATGATAGTGCATAATGTTAACTCTCGCGATCCTACCCTTCAAAACTGGTTATTATAGGTTGAGATTCATCCGCCAATAAAGTGTCAAGTTTTGGATGCGCGTTGAACTCCATTTTGGGACGAATACACGCTTTGGCTCCTCGATAGTATAGTGGTTAGTATACCCGCCTGTCACACGGGAGACCAGGGTTCGATTCCCCGTCGGGGAGCCTCCGGCGCAAGACTAATGACCTTGCTCGGAAAAAAAAAAAAACAAATGATTGTGGAAAATTTAACAAGCCTCAGGACTTGCTAAATAAGGCCAAGACCAGTCCCCGATTGTAGTGCCGATGATGATGATAGGTTGAGATTCATCCGCAAATAAAGTGAATTTTCTTTAAATTAACAGTTCATAAAGCGAATAGGAAGAAACGAGTTTACCGTTTTTGCTTGTAAAAACATATCACTTGATTTTTGTTGATGTTACCATATCGCATCGTTTTACCCGATTCGGGCGCACTGGTCTTAACTATATTTCAAGGTCGATTATAACGATAATACACCATATTCTAGGTATTCCACACCTAGAGGGAGATTTTTAGGTAAAGAGAATGTACGATTTTTTCAATCAGCAAGACCAGATTCGCCCCTAAATGGATCACATTTATTCGTGTTCCCTTCCCCGTCGATGATTCAAAAGCACATATATGATTTAAGTAACTACCTAAATTAAAATTTTGTTACATATCAATAAGGCTTGGCAAGAAAGTAATTGCAGATTTTTTCATATAAATAAAGCATGATTTTTTTTACATAATTCATGAATTTTAATCCATGATATGATATGTATTTTCGATTTCGATCGATGACCTTTTGTCATCTTTCTGTAGGCGTCATAAAACCACGCTCATAGAATTTCTGATTTTACTGACAAAAAACGAACCAAGTGCGATTTCACAGAATCATCAGCGTTGAACGCTTTACCATTCAACGGGTTTTGCAAAGATGGAAATAAATGGTAATCCCACGGTAGAAGATTAAGGCTATATGGTTGACGTGACAGCAGTTCCCAGCCAAGGTGTAATAATTTTTGTCGAGTGAATTAAGATGTGTGAGGTGTAACGTTGTCATGAATATAATAGAATATAACGCCTTTCCGATTCAACAAATCTAGTCGCTTTTTCTTTAACTGATGCGTTTACTTCGTCCAGCTGACGACAGTACATATCAGAAGTTATCGTTTGGTTCCTTGGAAATAATTTTAAATTCATAATAATCCCACCAAATTGACAGCATGGTGTTGTTAAACTTTCGATATGCTTTGTGCTGCTTCTTTACACTTGGACCATAATTGTTTTCAATCGATATTATATAGGGTGGGCTATCAACTTTTACACATTTGACACATGAATAGAAGTAAAACTACAAACGTTATTTTGTTGATCATTTATTTAACGTAATAAAGGTTTTTTTAAAAAAAAAATTTTTTAAATGCCATCGTCGAGATGTGCCCGGTCTTTTCGTTGGCACTCCTGAAATCGACTACGCAAACTTTGGAAAACTTGCTAACACATGCTGCGAGGTATCGCGGCTATCTCCTCCCGAATGTTCACATCGCTTCTTCTTGAACGTGGGCGCCCTGTTTGTTTAATATTCGTTGTCGATCCCGTTTGCTCGAACTTCTTGACCCAAGCTTTGGATAAATTAACACTTGGACTCTCACTTACACGGCGTAATCTGTATTCAATTCTAAATAGGCAACGTACAGTAACGTAGGAATCGTTGTTTTACGCAAAAAGCACGCTGTTGTCCCGTAAAGCGGTCCATCGTGACTAAAATTGAATGAAGCGACGCACAATTCCCCGCCAATCGCGCTAGTTAATGCATCCAACACTAGCTGCAAAAAAAGGAAAAGTTCTCACAGTTCTCAGCACACATGCTGTAGGTAATGCATTCAACACTAGCTGCAAAAAAAGGAAAAGTTCCCACAGTCCTCACGACAAAGATCTGCTGCCATATGATTAGGACAACATGGAAGCGAAGAAAGAAAAAGGTTAAAAAAAGTCACGATTAGAACTTCAAACACTAATGTTCTTTAATAAAAGAAAAAATAAAATAAAATTATTATTTTACATTTTATATTAATTGGATTGTTTTTATTAATTGGCGATCCTGCCAAGAGTGTTTTAACTTCTATCGTTATTACACCCTGTGGACCATAATCCAAGGAACTATCCAGAAAAGGACACGGATCCTAGTGGCACCTCTGCGATAGAATCCTGAAGAAATAACCTAAGAAAATAACCTGAGGACAATCCAGACGAACGTGAAACCAAACGACAGCGCAGAGATACATCCCAGGCAAAGGAGAAGCGTCGTCACACTAATTCTTGAGAACTTAAAGGAAAATCTGAAGACATCTTACTCAAACGGACAAGAAGACAATTGGGCCGCAACAGTAAGGGCCTTCGCCAACGTACATAGTACGCAAAATTTGATAAGAACACTAATAATTTGTAGTGAAAAGTGATAGGTTTTAAACCAACAAGAACGAGTATCCGCATAACAGAAAAGTTCAACAATTAATAAAGAAAACAAATTAAATCAATTCAGTGAAACAAAAGTTTAATTAATGAAAATAAAAACAATCAAAAAAAGGATCTCAGAAGGAAATATATTGGAAAGATCCAGGTATAACCAGCAAAGCGAAAGCGAAAGCGACACAGAAGAATCACTCAAGGTTATTTCAACAAAACCGACAGCTCCAGAGATGATCACTAACACAGAATTACAAACCCAGATTGTTCATCTGGCAAACAACCAAAAGCGCTAGATGCAGAAAATCAGAGACTAAACGGATTAATAGCTGATTTACAAATAAGAGGATTTAGCAACGTAGAAGCCGTAACCACACGAGAATTAAAAGCGGAAACGCTGTCGCTACAAAACTCAGAACAAATCGATACAGAGATCTTAAAAGCTCTTCCGATCTTCGACGGAAAGCAAGAATGCTATCGTGCATGGCGAAACATGGCATGGACGTGTATGGAAAACATAAAAAACTTTCAAGGAACGAATAAATATTTTACATGCCTGTCGATATTAAAATCAAAAATACAAGGTGCAGCAGCGAATATTTTAGTATCACGATCAACGACCACTGTACGTGTTACAGGATCAATTGAGAAACATATCCCAAGGAAGATTAACGCTTTCACAATTCTTCGACGAAGTGAATAAATCCTTAAATCTAATCCTCAGTAAAATCGAAATGGAAGAAGGGAGCAATGCAGAACCACTTCGTAAAAATGCCACAAAGGATGGAGTACGATCATTCATCCAAGGCCTCAACTGCAACTATACAAGGGGCACACTTTATGCCAATAGACCAAATGATCTAGAATCAGCATACGCCATGGCTAGCACAATCATGCATGACAATAACATATTCAGATTTAACCGCACCAGAAGCATTTTGCGAGACCACAACACGAACTCCCGAGGTATCGACCCAATGTGCAGGTGCGATATAGACCAGCCGCTGAACCGATGGACGTAGATAACTCACAAAAATATGTGCAACCAACCAGTAGCAATCCGTATGAAGAATTGTACAGAAATCAACAGAGACAACAGTGGAACCCACGACAACAGTTCAACCAGCACGATTGGCAACAGCGAGAATCGGGCAAAAGGGAGCATGGCATATTATCCCAAAACCAGAGACCGGCGCCTAAGTTCCAACGAGTAAACAAAATGGAAGAGACTGAAGACAATGAATCCAACAAAGTAGACGAAAACGAACTAATTTATGGATGTACCTTTTTAGCCAAGTGAATGGACTTCCGTGTTTAGTCTTGAAATCTATGGATAAAAGAGGTTCAACTATACAAGTAAATATTTTAATCGACACAGTAGCTACAAATAACTACATATCTTCAAAATACAAATATGGCAAATCGATTTTGATAGAAAATAGAATTAAAGTTAAAACATTACACGGACATTCTACAGTAACTTCAAAACAGATAATGAACATTTTGCACCATAAAATGATATTTTAAGAAACAGACGCGCCTTGGAAGAATTTGATATGTTAATGGGGTTAGAAGGATTAAAAAAATTTAAAGCAGAGATTAATCTACAAACATATGAATTTAAATATAAATATATAAACGAGGGAGGAAAAAAAATTGAAGACAAAGTAGAACAAAAAATTAATTTTACTGTGAATGTTAATGCGAGAAATATAAAAAAGAAATCGAAGACATTATGCACATTAATGGGGAAACAAACCCAACGCTCCCATTTACAACAGTGGCTCGTCGTTCGTCAAGCGACAAACATCGTAAGACGGTGAGCAGTTCTAAAGCAACGAATATCGAGTGCGTGTGTGCGTGTGTGCGTGAATTCGTGAGTAAACTGTGTTTTTCGCAGTTCGGCCGGCGTTGCACGGCGAAAAAAGAAAAAAAAAAAATTAAAAAATTAAAAACGATTGTGTGTGTTTCGAAACCAAAATGGGTAAGACGAAGAGCGTCGAATTAAAAATGGCACACTCATGTGTAGTCGGTAATTCAAAAACAATTAAAAAACTTACCAAAAGGAAGAACGAAGTGTCAATTATAGAAGACAGCCCAGTGGCAAATAAAGTCCGCTCAAACCTGTCAATGGAACGACAAAAATCAAATGTGACGAAAAAAACCGTCACAGAAGAAAATGTACCTGCCAACGATACTTGTTACTCAGGAGCAGGGAACAAATTTAAGGAATTGGAGATGCTGGAGTCAAACATTCCCGAAGGAGACGATGACCTAAACAGCTTAATTGCTGATCTCATCAAAAAACGCGAAGAACTTTCCAAACAAGTACGAGCAGCCCTGGAAGAGCGAAACAAAAGACGGAATGAAAGCGAAGCAAAAAGAGAGCAAAAAACAAATCACCAGCGGCAGCAACAACATTCGCTACAAATAAGCGAAACAATGGACGCTCAACACCAGCATCAGAAACAACTGCAGCAGACAAAGACAGCCAAGGACGAGCAACAACAGCAACCAAAAAAGGAAAAAATACCTCCAATTGTCATCAGTTACATAGAAGCGAAAGATTTAATGAAGTTGGGTGAGTTGACTTGTAAAGATTTTAAAACAAAAAGAATTAGTGCTGAAAAAACTAGAATTTTGTGCGACGACCTAGAAGGTTACAATAAAGTAAAGTCTGCTTTGGGAAGGGCAAAAACCGAGTACTACACGTACACCCCAAAATCAGAAAAATCAATTTCCATACTCTTAAAAGGTCCTTCGTTCTCCCCAGAGGAGATACTCGAGGAATTAAAAACGGTTGAAACAGCTAGTTTAAAATTTACAGGTGTAAAACCGTTTTCAACTGCGAATTCTAGAAAGTGCAACCGCAAATTGCCTTTCTACATTGTATCTCTAAGTCCTAATAGTAAAGTTGATGCGCTTAGACATATAAAATGTCTAAGCCACCAAATTATAAGTTGGGAAAAAATTAGAAAATCTGAGCGCGTACTGCAATGTATGCGCTGTCAACGACTTGGACACGTTGCATCAAACTGCAATATGAAATTCAGATGCGTAAAATGCCTCGCCGACCATAACATGGGCGAATGTCCGCTGGGAAAGGAACAGCTTCCGGATATGGAAACACTGTCATGGGTACTATGTAAAAATACAGGACACACGGCAAATTTTAGAGGTTGTCCCAAATTTCAACATATGAAGTTAAAGTGGGAATCAAAACAAAAGCAAGTGGAAGAAGAGAAAAAAATTAAAACTCGTTCTTATAATAATTTCGTTGCCCCGTGTGTAACATATGCACAAATCACGGGCAATTCTATGCAACGAGCCCCCGTGGAATCTTCACATACCAATGGGCGAATACCGGCAGTAGATGCGCAACCTGAGATATTAAATATGATATCGGCCATGCAAACACAATTTGCTAATTTTCAAAAAATATTGACGGAACAAATGGCCCGAATAGATATGCTCTGTTCGGCTGTGTTTTCAAATAACTCCTTCCATCAAAATCTTCGACCCTCTAACTGAACTAAAACTAAAAATTATTTCGGTGAACGTAAATTCACTAATACACATAGACAGAAGAGATAATCTAGGCAGCATGCTTGAAGTCGAATCCCCTGATGTACTTTTGGCTAGTGAAACTAAACTAAACCAAAGGCACAAAATTGTCTATAAAAACTATAAGATAATCAGACGTGACAGGCCACATTCTACTCAAGGGGGTGGGGTTGCAGTTTTAATTAAAAAAGGTCTTTATCATAAGGTAATTTATAGTACAGAAGTACACAAATTTCAGGTGCTGGAAGCCTGCATAATAGATATTCCGTTGAGAAGTCAAAAGCACCTGTATGTGGTCTCCATTTATGCCCCTCAAGCTACCCAGTGTAAGCAATTTATCAATGAAATTGATATGCTATTTCGACACCTGCAATTAGATTCGGAAAACAACTATTTCCTAATACCGGGTGATTTCAACGCCAAGCATAGTGCTTGGGGTAACTTAACCACGAACACAAGGGGCAATGCTTTATATGATTGGTGGCAAATGAATGCTATCGAGCGCAGATTAGAATTGTACGCCACAAGTACACCGTCTTATCCTAAAGGAAATTCATTTCTGGATTTTCTTATGATAGACGATCGAATAAACTTGCCAGACACAGATCTAACTACGCGAAACTGTCTTCGCACAATCGATTACGATAGCGATCACTACGGATTTGGAGCCATAATTGAAGTCCCAAATGAACAATATTCACTAGAGCAGTTCGAACAGATCCACTCTTTCAATTTTCGAAAAGCTCACTGGTCACGCTTTGATCGATTAATAAAAAAAGAACTTCGTAACAGTGCCATAGACCCACCTACTATTAGAAACCTCCATAACGACGAAATCGATCATTACTTAACAACATTGGACGATATTATCACCAATGCAATGAATCGCTCTATACCTAAAGTTCCCCATACCGACGGTTATACTAATAAGTACAGGATATCAGCAATTGACGCTTTGTATAAGCAAAAGAGCATTATGCTCTCAAAGCTGAAAAGACTTTATAGACAGTTCAGCGACCCAAATAGTCAGGAAATAAGAACACTTAAGTCCCTAATCAAAAATCTCCAAAAATTGATCCGTGATAATTAGCATCATCATCATCATCATCGGCACTACAACCGGGAACTGGTCTTGGCCTTATTTAGCAAGTCCTGCGGCTTGCTAAATTTTCCATAATGATTTGTTTTTTCCGGGCAAGGTCATTAGTCTTGCGCCAGAGTGATAATTATCGTTCAAGTATAAATGAAGAGTGGAAGAACAAAATTCAAGCCATTCAAGCTAGCGGATCGAATATGTTCACACAAATCAATAAAACTTTTCGAAAGAAAGATCACAATGACATTCCATATTTGCGAGTCCCACGGACTCCTGAGAATTGTCAAGCAATGCTGAACTCAGGACTTAATCTGGAGCATATCAACTCCAACAAAGAAGTAATATTAATCGAAGACCCGCAAGACAAAGTGAACTCAATTGGTACATGTTTCGAGGCAGTATACAGAGTGAACGAATCCACTCATTCCAATACGGTCCTCGAAAACAACGCATCCCAGACCTACAGCTCACTGAGAAACCAACTTTGTACCTGGCGGAACCAAAACCGTAGTTTTACCACATTCAGTGAAAATAACAGAGCGGACTCCCCCAGGAGTAATCAGAATATGAATATGTTTGTGAGTAAGGATGAACTTACGAACATCCTAAAGTCAATCAAAAGCAAAAAGTCTTTTGGGATAGATAGCATCATAAATGTAGTTTTAAAACATTTGCCTCCTGAAGCAGTAAAAATCTATACTAAGCTATTCAACAACGCCTTAAATAAGGCATACTAAAAATACTTTGCCCCTAAAAAGGGCAAAGACAGGACCAATCCAACCAACATTCGCGCGATTAGTTTGCTGCCAAATATCAGCAAGGTTTTCAAGAAGATCATAAACAAAGCACTGATGAACTGGTGAGTTGAAAATGAAACGAAAATGAAATCATCCCCAACCGCTTTAAAGCGGGACATAGTACGGTGCATGCCGCGTCAAAGCTTGTTTCCGACATACAATGGAACAAGACAAAGCGCCAATGCACAGGTGCCTGCTTAGTTGACTTTGAAAAGGCTTTCGACACCGTGTGGTTAAAAGGACTTCTTCATAAGTTAGAAAACCTGAGAATGCCTCATTATCTATTGTACAACATTTACGAAATGATAACGGACAAGCAGTTTGTGGTAAAATGCGGAGATATATTCTCAAGCAAGACCTTCAAAATTACAAACGGTTTACAACAAGGGGTGGTGAATTCTCCCATTCTGTTTAATATTTACACCAGTGATTTAGTGGGTACGCTTAACAATGCCATTGCATACACAGACGACATTGTGCTATACAGAACAGGAGAGAAAATAGATGTCATCACTAGACTTCTCCAGGACGACTTCAATAAAATAAAACATTTTTGTAATGACTGGAAACTAAAAATTAATTTCCACAAAACCGAGACTATCCTTTTCAGAACACCGCTCTCCAGGGCCTCTCAGGATACAAAGTACAATTGGAAAAACTTCTCTATCGTAGGGAATAATGATCTCCCACTACAAGTGAAAACTGTAGTCAGATATCTCGGTATTTGGCTTGATCAGTATTTATACTTTGACAAGCATATAGCAGTCACTCTCTCTGCAGCAAGAAACGCATTTGCTGCCACAAAAAGTCTATTCCGAAGCAGCATTCTCAATCCAAAAGTTAAAATAATTTCATATTCGGCATTCATCCGACCAGTGTTGGTCTATGGCTGTCCAATGTAGTACAATATATCCCCATTCCACATGGAAAAGATTCGTGTGTTCTTGAGACAGTTATTGCGTTCCTACCTCCGACTTAATAGAACACCAGAGTCACGATACCAGAAATTTTACACTAATAAAACCCTGTATGATAAATCAGGACTAACTAGGATAGACAGCTTCATTATAAAAATTATTCGTGGCCACATTGCAAGGGCAATGTGCAGTGTAAATAATCTTATCGCGGGAGCATATTATCCGAACGATATGTATCTGGAGAGTACCCTCCAGAACAGGTTCATTCCCCCAGAGGCGTTCCTCTTCTTGGACGGAAAAGGTCTAATCCAAGATGAGGGTGGAATACCTATTATATACCACGCTTTCCGTGGTGCTAGGGATAAACGAATTGTCCACAATAGCGATATCTCTAATAGGCCAGACCGACTTCGATTCAGTATGGTGATCAGTGAAAGAGATAAATCAATAAAAGACCGAGCCAACCCCAACTGGTGGTGGCTCCAAAACGAAGGAAGAACTTCACGTCCTCAGATATAATATTCAGCCCTGGCGCAGCTTCCTCCCTTCCTTTCCTTTGCCCTCCTTCCCGTTAACTTCTGTTATTTTATCTTTTTTGTTTTCATTAAGCACTTATTATTTTGTTTTTAAAATGTTTGCATCCTCAAAAAAAAAAAAAAACTTTATTTTTTTTTGTCATAATGCCTCTAAAAGAAGAAGAGGTAGACCTCTAAGATAATAGTTTATTTTTTTTTATAATGTATGTGTATTATATTAAGAATAAATAAAAGAAAATGTAAGCTGAAAGGCATAAATTTAGCATATAATATTGTATAATTTAGAGTGCTTGTGAAGAGCCAGTAAATTATATTATGTAGTAAAAAATATTAAGATAGGTTTAGCATTTACACTAAAATTGTAAAACATAAAAAAAAGACTTTGTGAATAAATGCGTCTGCAAACAAAACAAACAATCCCATTTACAACAAAAATCGAAGCAACAATTCGCACTAGAAGCGAAGATCCAATCTATTCACGCCCTATAACCGATAACGACTTCGTAAATAAAGAAGTTAATGAACTGTTAAAAGAAAGCATCATTCAAAAGAGTCATAGCCCATACAATTCGCCTGTATGGATTGTACCAAAAAAGGGAACAGACGAAAATGGTAAGCCGAAACGACGGGTGGTTATCGACTACCAGAAATTGAATGCCGAAACTATAACGGATAGATACCCGATTCCCGACGTTAATTTAACCATACAAAATCTTGGCAGAGCAAAGATATTTTCGACACGATCTAGAATCAGGATTCCATCAAATAAAAATGAAGGAATCAGATCGAGCGAAAACAAGCTTCAGCATAAACGGAGCTAAGTATGAATTTGTTCGAATGCCATTCGGATTGAAAAATGCACCATCGATCTTCCAGAGAACAGTAGACGATATTCTACGACCCTATATTGGAAAATTCGCGTATGTTTATATAGACGACGTACTAATATATTCAGAGAATGAAGAAGAACATATGGAACATATAAAAATAATTATAAATACACTAAGAGAAGCTAACATGAAGATATCGAGCGAAAAATCACATTTCTTTAAAGATGAAGTTAATTATTTAGGACACATAATAAAACATAATGTAAGAACAGTAGACCCAGAAAAAATAAAAACAATAAAAAATTACCCCGAGCCCACTAACTTAAAAGAATTACGATCATTTCTAGGACTCGCGGGATATTATCAATTTCAAAAAATAAAAGCAAGACTGTAAAAATAAAATTTGATAACCCAGCTACAGACGCATTTAATAAAATAAAAAAGGAACTCCAAGCACAAGTAGAGTTATATCAAACAGATTACAACAAACCTTTCGAATTAACAACCGACGCTAGCAATTTCGCTATTGGAGCAGTTTTAAGTCAAGGGAGACGACCAATTAACTTCATTTCTAGAACCCTTAACTCAGCGGAGGAAAATTATTCAACAAACGAAAAAGAGTTGCTAGCCATCGTTTGGTCACTAACCAAATTACGAAACCTTCTATATGGAATATCTGATCTTACGATATACGCAGATCATCAATCTCTAACATTTGCAATTTCAGAAAAAAACCCAAATAACAAACTCAAAAGATGGAAGAATTTAATTGAAGAGTATGGAGCCAAATTAAAATACAAATCAGGTAATAAAAATGTTGTAGCAGACGCACTCTCGAGACAACAAATAAATTCATCAACATGCTCTGACCACTCAGCTATAAGCTCACCTACTGATCAATTCAAACGAGCATCGTATCCTCTCAACCATTACAAAAACCAAATATTGTTAATAAAAGGATCTATTAATAAATTAAGTTCCTATACCGTTTTCAAAAATGAACGACATACTATTCAATTCAAAGATGAAGCAACTCTGATAATAAACCTAAAAAAAATATTGAATCCAAAAATCATTAATGCGATTAAAACAAATGAAGAAACAATATTCCAACTCAAAAATAAAATCAAGGAGACATTCATCATCATCATCATCGGCACTACAACCGGGATCCGGTCTTGGCCTTATTTAACAAATCTCTCCACCGGTCCCGATTTCGAGCCGATGTCATCCAGTTTAGCACTCCCAGGCTCTGGGCGTCCTGGTCTACGCCATCCCTCCATCGCAGACAAGGTCTGCCGCGCTGTCTCCTTCCATACATCCTGCCACAAAGGACTTTCCGGGCAGGGTCCTCTTCGCTCATTCGAGCTAGGTGTCCCGCCCACCGGAGTCTACCGAGCTTGATTTTTCTTACAATATGAGCTTCAAGGTAGATTGCGTACAACTCATGGTTGTAGCGTCTCCGGAATCGTCCTCCCTCATATACGGGGCCAACAATTCTCCTTAAGGCCTTTCTCTCGAACGCGGCCAAGAGTTCAGAGTGCCTTTTATTAAGCACCCAGGTCTCGGATCCATACATGAGTACTGGTAAGACCATGGTCTTGTACAGTAGTAGCTTGGATGTTCTGGATAAATTTCGGGATTTAAAGAGCCTTGATAGACCATAGTAGGCTTTGTTGGATTTAATCAGCCGTTCGCGTATTTCTTCTTCCATATTGTTATCGGCTGATACTATTGGCCCAAGGTAGTTAAAGGATTGCACTACTTCAAATTCGTGCTCCACTACCCTTATAGTTTGACCAACGTTAGGTCTTCTCTTCGCAGAAGTTGCCACCATGTACTTGGTTTTTCCCTCATTAATGCGCAGTCCCAGTTTTTGTGCCGCCTGCTCGATCTGGGTGAAGGATTCCTGTACCGCCGATTCGGTTCTACCGATGATGTCGATGTCATCTGCGTAGGCAAGTATCTGGCTGGACTTGGTGACAATAGTCCCTCTAGTTGTAACTCCAGAGTCACGGATTGCTTTCTCCAACGCCAGGTTGAAGAGGAGGCAGGCCAGACCGTCTCTTGTCGGAGTCCATTATAGATGTTTATTGGTTTGGACAGCAATCCCGCTACTTTTACTTGACTAGTTACGATGGTCATGGTCAACCTACAAAGTCGTATCAATTTATTTGGAATGCCGAATTCTCTCATGGCATTATATAGTTCTACCCTGGCTATGCTGTCGTAGGCGGCCTTGAAGTCTATAAACAGATGATATAGTGGAATCTTAAATTCCAGATATTTTTCCATCGCCTGCCTAAGGGTGAATATCTGATCAATTGCTGATTTGCCTGGGATGAAGCCACACTGATATTGACCAATGATGGCTTTAGCGTATGGGGATATCCGGTCTTGTAGGGTAGTGGAGAGTATCTTATAGGCGGTACTCAGCAATGTTATACCCCTATAGTTGCTGCACAGTGTGATATCTCCCTTCTTATGTATGGGGCAAATTATACCACGACGCCAATCTTCCGGCATCTCCTCTTGCTCCCATACGTGCACCACGATCTCGTGAATTGCGTGATGTAACGCTGTCCCTCCTTGTTTGATCAGCTCAGCTGGTATGCCATCAGCTCCAGGGGCTTTATTTGATTTTAGCTGTCTAATGGCTTTTAGTGTTTCCTCAATGCTTGGTGGCGGCAGCATTTGGTCCTGGTCTTGCATTGGTGGAGCCTCCAATTCTTCTGTGAGCTGACCATTTAGCAATTCATTAAAGTGCACTTCCCATCGCTCCAGAATGCCTTCAGGATCGGTGATCAGATTACCCTCTTTATCCTTGCAGTAAGTGCAGCGTGGTGTGTACCGCGTCATACTGCGGATTATTTGGTAGAACTTCCGCACCTGGTGCGGACCTCGCTCTCTTCTTTTCTCTATTTCACAGACAAGTTTTTTTTTCCAGGCACTTTTCTTTTGTCTGTGAAGTCTTTTTTCAGTTCTTCTGAGCTCTTTGTATTTCTCCTCGCGTACCCGCGTCCTATGAGACTGCTGCATTGCCCGGTATGCAGCATTCTTACGTTCAGTCGCTAGTTTGCACTCATCATCAAACCAGTCGTTCCGATCTCTACGACTACTGCCTAAGATGGAGTTGGCAGTACTAATGACAGTATTCTTAAGGCGTGTCCATTTCTCTTCTACGCCCGGCATTCTAGCCCCAGGACTTACTCTCCCTCCGTTGAGCTCTTCGAGGGCGAGTCTTAACGCATGACCAAAGGTGTTGCTGGTGTTCTCATTGCGTAAGGCAGCCGTGTTGATTCGAACCCGATCCGTGGATGCAATATGTCTCCGTAAGGCAATCCGCGCTCGGAAAACTGTACCAACAAGATAGTGATCCGAGTCGACGTTGGCACCTCGGTACGTTCGTACCGTCATCAGGCTCGAAGAGTGGCGGCGATCTATCAACACGTGGTCAATTTGGTTGCGAGTGGCTCCATCAGGTGATACCCAGGTGGCTTTGTGGATATCTTTACGCGGAAACCTGGTACTCGCAACGACCAAGTTTTTCGATGCTGCCAGTTCGATGACTCGTAGTCCATTGTCATTAGTGTTCTCATGCAAACTATGGGAACCTGCGTAGTGCCTGAAAACCGGCTCCCGACCTATTTTCGCATTCAAATCCCCAAGAACGATTTTCACATCGTATCTTGGGCAGGCATTGAGGGCCCGTTCGACGTTCTCATAGTATTCTTCTTTTTCGTCGTCAGGGGACTCCTCTGTAGGTCCGTGAACGTTTATGAGGCTTATGTTCTTAAATTTGCCTCGCACGCGAAGAGTGCATAGCCTTTCATTTATTGCATTAAAGCCGATGATGGCAGGCTTCAGTTTTTGGCTGACTAGAAAGCCTACCCCGAGCACATGGTGTTTTGCGTGACAGCTGTAATAAATGTCATACTCTTTTCTTTGAAAAACACCACTCCCCGTCCATCTTATTTCTTGTAATGCTGTTATGTCAGCCTTATATTCGGACAGGGCATCGGCTAGTTGCTGTGCAGCTCGAGCTCTGTATAGTGAGCGTATGTTCCATGAAAAAATCCTTAAATCGTTTAGCCGTTTTCGTTTCCGTGGTCGTCGTCGTGTATCCGGTCCATATCCGAGGCTCGTTAAATTTGCCATAATAATTCATTTTTACGAGCCTAGTTATTAGCCTTGCGCCAACCTTTCTCCCGCTGCATGCATTGGTTCACTACTTGGCGGGTGTCAAAGTAGCTATCCAGGGGTGTCACGTGGAGACTGCATGTCAACTTGGATTGAACAGGGACAAGGATCGTCCTGGCCTTCGCCGGGTTGAAGGCAATCAGAGACTTTGCCCTGTATGTTCGCACCCATCCCCCACATTCAGCAATTACAAAATCTTACTAACCCAAGCATTTTTAAAAGACATCATAGACCGTGACGAACAGCTGCAAATAATTAAAGATACCCACGACAGAGCACCCCGAAACTATATAAATAACAACTCAGAAATATCAGAAAACTATTATTGGCCAACCCAGAATAAAGATTGCAAAAAATACGCAATCAATTGCAAAATATGCATGACCACAAAATACGACCGAAAACCCAACAAACAACTGATTGGAAAAACCCCCATACCTGATAAAACATCCCAACACTTACAAATGGACTTATTTCATATGAATAACGAACTCTATATCAGTACAATAGACCGCTACTCAAAGTACGCATATTTGAGACACATTCCAGATAATTAAACATACATTTAGTTCTCGATGAACTCTTATTGCAAAACTTCGCTTATCATGGACAACAATTCCTCACGACCGACAATGAGTCAATATTCACCAGCCATCAAGCTAAAAATATCTACGACCGGCACGATGTGGTACACATAAAAACCCCAACAGATCATTCTACGAGCAACAGCCAAATAGAGCCTGTGCATTCCACAATTATAGAAATAGTTCGTGCAATCGCTAAACAAAATAACGGTGAATGTAAGGACTTCATATTCGAAGCAGTGAAACAATCGTTTTTTAACAGAGTCGCATATCCTAATATACAGGAAAAACTTGAAGCAAACCAAAAACAATTAATAAAGTATTTTAACAAGAACCGCGAAACCAAAATGTATAAACCAGGAGACAAAATTTATGTGAGATCATCCCGACGAAACAAAAATACTGATCGCTTCATCGAACACATTGTCGAACCGCAGTTCAAAAGTGCACAAGGATTCGTTCACAACCAGGCAATTAAAATTATTTTTCATCGTACTTATCCTAGAAATAAAATAAAAAAATCTATTCTAACACTCTAGACTTAAAAGACGTTAAAGAATACATTATTTTCTAATGTAGATAGAACTAAATAAAAAAAAACAATAAAAAGAAATCATCCACAAAAAAACACGAGGAAAGATTAGATTTACTAAATATATTAGAGTCAGAAGCAAATACTAAATTCACCAATATACGAATTCACCAATATATGCCTCTTATGTTTCGGGATTTGGCAACCCTAGCGTTGCAATCCGGCAATTGACAGCTCTGTCGTAAAGTTGGACATTTTTGAGGTTATACGCACTCAGAACGTTTTGGCATACGAGCGCTATTTGTGTTGTTTACAGTAACTTAAAAGATTCATCTCGGCCCAAAACTGGAATTAAATCGTCAACATTTTCGTACGATTATTTTTTACAACTTTCGGCGTGGATTAACACAGCAACAGTGCATGTATGAACTTAATTCAATTTTTGGCGATGAAGCTCCATCAAGGACCAGTGTTTATCGATGGTATGGTGAATTCAATCGTGGTCGTAGTTCACTCCAAGATGAATTTCGTGAAGGTCGTCCAAAATCAGTTGTTGTTCCGAAAACCATTGATGCTGTGCGCGAACTGATATTGGAAGATCGTCATGTGACCTATCGTGAGGTTGAGACAACCTTAGGCGGTAGTGGGACCAGCATACATTCAATATTGCATAAACATTTGACTGTCAAAAAAATTTGTTCGCGTTGGATCCCACACAATTTGTCAATTGCCCAAAAAAAGGCTCGTGTCAATCAATTGGTTGAAAGAAATGCTCAAAAAATACGGTCGCGGTGCTTCGAAACACGTCTATGACATCGTGACAGGCGATGAATCGTGGATTTACGCGTATGAGCCCGAAAGTAAACAGCAGTCGACTGTCTGGGTGTTTCAAGATGAGCCAAATCCAACAAAAGTTGTTCGCGCACGAAGCACTTCCAAGCAAATGGTCGCCTGTTTTTTCGAAAAAACTGGACATGTCGCAACCGTACCACTAGAACAACGCAGAACAGTCAATTCTGAGTGGTACACAACCATTTGTTTGCCAGTTGTCTTCCAAGAAATCAGGAAAACCAACCGCCGAAGACGGATCACTCTTCACCACGACAATGCGAGCTCTCGCACATCGGCTGCGCTAACTACATTTTTGAGCACCCAAAACATCGATTTGATGGGTCATCCGCCGTATAGTCCTGACATGGCACCGAATGACTTCTTTCTATTCCCGTACGTAAAAAACAAACTGAGAGGTCAACGTTTTTCGACACCTGAAGAAGCGGTTGCTGCATTCAGAATGCATGTGTTGGAGATACCTCAATCAGAGTGGCAAAAGTGCTTCGACAATTGGTTCAAACGCATGCAAAAGTGTATAGATCTTCATGGGGAATATTTTGAAAAACAATAAAGTGATATTCGATGATAAATATTTGTTTTTGTTCTCTAATCCCGAAATATAAAAGGCAACCCTTGTATGACTTCCTGTCGAAAAATTGCAAGGTCGATGGCCCAGGTGGTTGTTTGGTTTTTCCCCGAACGGCCGTGATTCCGAAATTTCTCCGTTGGCTTTGCAAACAATAAGACGGGAAGGGTTGAACATATGGCCCGAACGGGGAGCCGTGCCAAAGGGACCTGGCAAGGTCGATACTGCGTCCGATACTCGCCCGGAGATCCCACCCACATAGGGGAAGGCTACGAAAGAATATTCGGCCACATGCTACCCACGAAACCGCGCCAATAAAGTTCAAACAGTGGACAAAAAGAGAAAGCCCCAATATAAGAAGGCTAATAAATAAAGTTTTCAAACCCCTGATTTAACTGGCTAGACTCAGGGTTGTCTCCAATATCTTCCCCCTTGTAAAGGACCTTCGTCGAGAGAAACCAACTTATGAGTCGAACACAAAAGTTTTAAGACCAGGCCCAACACTGTATGCGCATTCCCGGCGCAAACTGCAGGGACAAACCTCAGTGCTAGAGGTACAATCAGGTATTGAAGTTGCTCCCCCTGGGGAGTTATTTACAGTTCCTTTAGGGCTACGTAGCAACACGTCTACGGGACTCATTTTTCGATGACGAATCGGGTGATCCCGTGTCCGAGAAGCAATCTTCGTAAGAAACACCCCCACGTGCAAACTTCAAACCCGGAAGGTAAGTCGTCGGTTAACTTGCTCAACTTGAAGGCGACTACCTGGCGTGGACCGCTGCTCGCTCGCGGGATATATCCTGGATTTCACGTGGTCGGGTAGGTTGGTTTCGACGCCAAAACGGGACAAACCCGATACACCAACCCCTACATCACGCCACGAAAGCGACTCCAGTGTCTAGGAATCGTATTAGAACGAGGCAAATTCGCCTGCTGAGTGACACCTTGAATGCGGTGAGATGGCATCCCCCTCACCTGTGTAGGGGAGGTCCTAACCGGATCGTGTGGGCGGTCGAACTCTCCGCTGTATTCTTTGGGAGGTCGTTGATGCGCAGGATCCCTCACCCGCTGGATGATTTCCGATGGGAGAGATGGCTTGGCCGCAAGTGGCCCGATGAAGGGAAAGTTTTTCGCTGGTTGGTGGTCTGCTATAGACAGGTTCTCTAACGAGATTAATGTCGATCTTTCGTTAACCCTTGTAATTGTAAATACTATTATTACTACTAACAGCCTTTATATTGATATTTTTTCATTTGAACACGTAATCATAATTATCATTGCATTGGAGATACCTCAATCAGAGTGGCAAAAGTGCTTCGACAATTGGTTCAAACGCATGCAAAAGTGTATAGATCTTCATGGGGAATATTTTGAAAAACAATAAAGTGATTTTCGATGATCAATATTTGTTTTTGTTCTCTAATCCCGAAATATAAAAGGCAACCCTCTTACAAGAAATCTCAACATTTTTCATCCCAATAGAACACCCTGTTAGAAGTGCCGTTATCATTGTAAATGAATTTTGTTCAAGAACACTACGCCTAACTGGAAAAGCGAGGACGCTTTTCTCTAAAAGAGGAGGAGAGTTAATGCATCCAACACTATCTGCAAAAAAAGGAAAAGTTCTCACAGTCCTCAGCACACATGCTGTAGTTAATGCATTCAACACTACTGCAAAAAAAGGAAAAGTTCCCACAGTCCTCACGACAAAGATCTGCTGCTGCTGGAAGCGAAGAAAGGAAAAGGTTAAAAAGGAGACTGGAGGCGGATTTGGCAGGCAGTCACGATTAGAACTTCAAACACTAATGTTCTTTAATAAAAGAAAAAATAAAATAAAATTATTATTTTATATTAATTCGATTGTTTTTATTAATTCGCGCACCTCCCTCTAACGGTTTTTAAGAAATCAAGTGTTGCCATTTGCAAAAATGTATCGTCCACCCGATAGTAAACTACCCATTTTTTATCACCAATAACGATTCGTTTCCAAACGGATTCTATTTCATTGCGTTTGAGATTAAAATCTCAGATGTTAATGCCTTGTGTTGAATGAATTTCTTTCAATTCATTTTGTTTTGTCCTGTCTAGTGCCGTGGAGTAAGTGGACTGTATGTCGGTTCGTGCGTTGTGCCGATTTATGCGGACTTGGCGAACATAGAGAAGAAATCAAACGCAATACGATCGTGGATCAATTCCATCTTATTTAATCGTACTTCCCAATATTGTACACATTCACATTGGCGAGGCAGCTGCTGCATAAGCTACAGTTGAAGGTGCTTCTGGATCAACTCCTATCGTTGGTTGTCCCCTGCAAAGACGATATTGACGTTGACGACGATGCTCCAGACGATACCGCTGAAGGGCTAGATGACGATGCCACAGATGAAGGCAGCGTCAACGAAAAGGAAGCTGGTGCTACTGCGGTGGTTGGTCTTGTTACTGCTGCTGCTTGTTTCCAATTGCCTGTGCTCGAAGGCCCTGTTGTAGTGATAAACAAACTATATTTACGTTGGTATGATTGTTCTGTGGGGGTAAGGTTATATGTGTCAAACATGGACACTAGTTCTTTCCTAACCCCGACAAATATCGATGATAATCCGATGCACAATTGTCCGATTAATGAAACGCACATGAAAATTCTTGTGTATTAGTTTTCTTTATTAATGGTATAAAACCGCCGGATATTACACTGGCAGCTACTCGGTAATACTACACTAACAGGTGAATCCTTCCTTATAATGTTAGGTACATATAAAATTGTCCACAACAGCGACATTCAATCGTTAAGAAATTAATAAACTGCACAATGACATCCGCGACTCTATTATATTTTAAATAATCACTCACGACTCTTGCACACTCTACCGGTGGTTAAATTTGGCTCTTGACGCCTGGTGCATGTGCACACTTGGAATAAGAAATCGGACTCTCTGTAGCGTTCGTTTTCACGATTAATATCTGACTGCCCGGAGCAATTGTCCTCCACATTCCTTGTAGAATCGAGGATCAGATGGAATGCCATCGAAGAACCAATCCGATCGTTGGATTAGGGATACAATGGCGATTGCCCTGGGAAATTCCAACTGAAAAATTCCTATAGAAACCATACCTGCTAGGAGGACACGCCCACACGATGGAAGTGGTGACGATGCCAATAATTACAGATGCGCACGGAAAATACCAATGCACATCTGGTCGACTAGAAGTACGAGGTTGCGGCTGGCCGTAATGGCGATCATAAATCATATAGGAAATAGTTTCCTATGATATTAACAGACACTCAAGGGTACTCTATTGTGTGTTTATCTTTTTGGCCACATAGTTTGGATAGAAATTGCCCCCCGGACGAAAATCATATCTTCTGTCTACATTAACTAGACAGAAACGTTTTATGGGTGGTGTGTAAGGGATAATAAGGCGACGGTGTTAGATTCTTCTGTGATGTTAAATTGGCAGAAGATCGCCCGCCATCGAGACTGATCTTTTATTATCCCACTCGTTATGTCCCATTACAGGCTATTAGACATCTGGTTTGCAGATGTGCAAGCCGGCCAATAGCCCAGCCAGTGTTTTGGGAGATAATGGGCATTGAAACAGTGTCTGAGTACACATTGTACCGATCATTAGAACATCCTATCGGTCGATGTGGTGACATGTGTTTTGTTTAAAATAACACAATGCCATTTGCAGGAAACCTACCATGGCTACGCTGCATTAGAAAATAGAAAGATCGGCTGATGGATCTATGGCCAAAAAGGTAAACACATCCTGTCGAATCTAGGGAAAAGCTCCTCAGCTATCATGGAATATTTATGTCGATTGGCCAGTGGTGACAACCGAATTGTTTTCAGGATTTTAGGGTGGTGATGAATGCTGTGGCGAGGTTGTGTAATTTTGCCAAGGATTCGAATTAAGGGGCAGCTAAGGAGTTTATAGGATTTTTATGGGGGTTAAGAATGATGCGAGGTTCTTCGGGCCCTGAAAAGCCCCACAGTTCAATCGTCTTAAACCACTACCACCCGATTCTTTATTGCCTTCGGTTGCTATGCTGCTGTAGAGTTATATTTGTTTAGCTTACCTCAATGGGTCTCCGATGGTTGGTTCAAGGTTGCTAATCTTCTTAGTGGGGTACGTAATGAAAAAAGCAAAGCTATCAGTTCTTAAATTGACTTTATTTTTTTGCGGCCATTGTCTCGGCCCCCGAATTCGAATTCATCGGTCATGGGTTCGGCCTCTGGAACTTTACTGATCATGAAATAAAAAAATAAAAAACGGGGAGGCGAGAGGCCGACTTAAGGGAGACAAGGACAAATGTGTCCTTTATCTTGTCTCTGGCTTCTGGTCATCATCTAAGGATAGTGTGGACAGGGTTAGTTCAATATGTTCTCTAACTACCTCTAACAGAAATTCGGAAGTTCTGTTAGCAGAGCAAGTAGGAAAATTTTTCCATGTAGATACAGATACCAGTTTGGAATCTGGATATCTGTGTGGGCAGACAGGCAGTCTGATTTCGATAGCGATATCGGGTGGTATATTTCGACCAACGAAGTGAGATTTCGATCGGCAGACGACGAGGAGGATAATTTTGAGAGTATAAGGATCAGAGTGTGCATTTTCGAAGTTAGAAAAGTAAAGTAACGTCGAGTGTTGAACGTACGTGCGGTGTAGTGAAGCGCTTTAAAATCTTCTATTTTGATTTTAATATCAAATATAAAACAAAACAAAACATTTCTCGGAGTTTCATTTGTGTACTGAACTAAGTTTTCGTGTGTCGCTGTGAACAGTGTTCGGCGGAGCACTCTAACGTAAGTAGCTATTGACATTCCATACTAATAGGCCAACATTCGTCAAAGTCCTATCCGTTAAAATAAACAATCCCCAAAGTGGTGACCGCGACGCGAGTAAAAAGAACACGCACCAAATACAAAAGGTGAACACGCGAAAATAAGATAAAAACAATTCCGGAAACCCAACACAAAATACAGACAGTTCCAGTGCCAGTGCCGCGAAACGAAAGAACTTGCTATGGATCACAATACAAACAGTGATAGTAACAATTACGACACAAAAACAGTTGCAGTGACACCCAGTGCATGTGACAGTGGAAAGTGACTCGACCACCCATAGTGCCCACCTGACTGCCGCCCACTTTCGGACAGGATACCAGGACTCAGCACGGACGCCCAACAGCACAGCAACGCAGGACAAAGCCGCAAGTTTTTTTTTTTTTAAAGCAATTTTCCTTTTTATATATATATTCTTTTTTTCTTTCTGTTTTAACAAATTTCGTAATACATGTTTCTATAATTTCTTGTACGAGCTCCTTCAGAGCCGAGAAGTGTAAATTTATAAAGCTCCGTCTGAGTCGCAACCAGAAATTCAGTGTAAATTGATTAGGTCCTTCAGAGCCGAAACGGATAAAGGTTTAAAGCTCCTTCCGAGCAAATACTAACGCAGACCGTTGTATACGCATTCAAGACAGACCTTTATAGTGCTTGATTGGAGATAAGAAAACGTTTAAGATTAAAAAAATTCAAAACCTAGACAAATTTTACAAGACGGAATAACTTTAAGTAAACTTTCCAGAAACAAAACGTTTTTTTTTACTTCCCATTATTGTGGAAATAGAATTAAGCCAAAAACCCAAGTGTTGTCCTGTGCGAGAGTTAAGAATTGGTTAAGTGCATTTTTAATCAGCAGTAATTTTTTATATCGTTTGGTTTCGCTTCTCGTCATTTCTTTTTTCTTTTTTTTTTTTGTCTTCTTGTTTTTAAAATCTGTTACTAGCCGATCAATTTTAAACGTTTTACCTTTTCAATATTAGAAATTCGTATCGATTTTGGTTACCAATATCATCGAGCACACACGATTGAATACATATTTTTTTTATTTTGTAATGATATGTACAAATAAGTAAACTAAAACGTAGCGCACCAACGAGAATTCCGTGACATTGTACTAAAAATAGCACCAAAGGAAGCACAGATACAAAGTGTCCAAAATAACAATTTTGTAAGCTCCTTCAGAGCCACGAAGCACACGCACGAACTAACGACACACTCGACGTTTCTTTCTTGTGACGACCGCGAAAACAGGCAAAAATTAAACCCCGTTAATAAAGGCAACGCAGAAACAGTTGCGAATCCGCGAAAAATCCTCGATTATTCTCATCTCCTCGTTCTTCTCGTCTTCCTCTGAACTGGAAAGCTCCTCTCCTTTCTGCTCCTAGCACCGTCGAATTAACCGAAGTATCCTTCTGGTAGGCACATCCTCGATTCGCCGTTGGAAATTAGATATTATCCTCTTGTGTTAGGCCCATCACTGAAAATCATATCTTTGGAACCAGCAGGTCGTTTCGCCGCGTTCCTCTATTGAAAAACTTCTCGAAAAAAGTAAACGCGAACCTCTCGTTAACAGGCGATCCGCGCACCGAGCGACGGTAGTAGATGCCAACCACAAGGTCGCAAGCTTCGATACAGAAAGCGAAAACGTTGAGAGGAAATATAATCGCTCTCCCACAGAGAAAATTAACTCGAGACCCCCCCAAGTCGACATTAACCACCAGGTCGAAAACCGCGGTTCAAAAAAAAAAAAACGCAAATGGCAAACGACGCCCGACCTTCGCCAACGACATCACAGGCTCCTGCCCTCCGTCAAGAAGCCGACATCCCATTCCAGGCGGACCACCGCCTACAACTGCGTAACGCAATATTACCGGACTTCACGTCCGATGACCCAGACTACTGGTTCGGGTACGCCGAAAGAGTTTTCAGAGTGGAAGGAATCACCGACGAGGAAGTGAAATTCCTCGTGGTAACACGGGTACAAGACCCAAAATTGCTTCCATATGCGAAATGCTTAATAAAAACCCCATCTCCGCAACCGTACACGGCGTTTAAAGAGATGGTGACTAACGCCTATAGCGAAACGCCGCAAAATCGCTTGCGACGTTTATTACGGTCGACCGACACCTCTGGGATGCGACCATCCCAGCGCGCCGCCTATTTCCGTGCGCTGGCCGGAACGGACATGTCCGAGACAGCCTTAACGGCTATATTTCGAGAATCTTTACCAGAATACGTTCAAGCAATCGTCGCGCCTCTAGCCGAATCTGGTCTTGATGAGCTAGCGCGACACGCCGAGGCAGTAATGGCCACGGATAGATCCCGAACGGATCTCCAATTCCTTCCGGCAACGAACCCCGCGCAAAATCCACCTCTGCCCCAACCACGAACCTCCACGGTAACGTGCACTCATGCAACACAAACGAGCAATGAGATAGAACGCTTAGGCAGGCAGGTCCAGCAGTTGCAAGCGCAACTGAATAACCTCAGCGTGGGGAACAATTCATGGCCTGGCCGTAACAGATCACGGCGACGAAGCAGGTCGCGCGAAAACTTAAGACGCGGGCGTGGCAGATCGCGCACGCCAACCAACGAAAACACCTTGGGCAGGAGTTACTTCCACCACCGTTTCGGGGCACAAGCCAGGAAGTGCAGGCAACCCTGCAACTGGTCACATGTGCCAGCAATACAGGCTAGTTCTTTAAACTAGAACTGCCGACCGTAGAAAAAGCGCAAACGGCCGGCAACCCCCAATTAAGTCGCTTGTCAATATACGATTCGAAGTTAAATATGGACTTCGTTATTGACACAGGTGCGGATATTTCCGTTCTTCCGCGCTCATACGCACCTGCCACTCGGTTGCCGGATGAATTGAAATTGTTCGCCGCGAACAATACCCCTATCAAGACATACGGTAGGAAGTTAATGACACTAAAAATAGGCCTACGTCGACCAATTCGATGGTACTTCGTAGTAGCCGATGTCACCGATCCTCTAATAGGGTCGGACTTGCTGCGACACTATAAACTAGTAGTGGACGTAGCACGTAATAGACTGATGGACCCGTTAACGTCTCTTTCTCAGCCAGTAAACGCAAAGGCGGGAAAGGCATTAACGTTAACGTGCACAACCGCAAACGGTCCATTCAGCGATCTGTTGCGCGAATTTGCGGACATTACAGTTCCGCTTAGTAATCCCCGACGCGCAAAAGCCCAGTGAGCCAACGCCCGCGCAGATTGGCTCCCGAAAAATTGCGCGAGGCTCGTGCAGAATTCGAGTATATGCTCGACCTAGGAATCTGCCAGCCGTCCGACAGCCCATGGGCGAGCCCACTTCATCTCGTAACGGCGAGTGGCGCCCATGTGGTGATTATCGAATGCTGAACGCAATAACGACACCCGACCGATATCCGATAGCAAACCTGCACGACTTTTCTTATAAGCTGCAGGGGTGCGAAGTTTTCTCGACCCTCGACCTCACGAGGGCGTACCACCAAATCCCGGTGGCACCCGAAGATATACCGAAAACCGCGGTAACCACACCTTTTGGACTATTCGAGTTCAAGGTGATGACATTCGGTCTCCGAAATGCAGCGCAAACGTTTCAGCGCTACATAGACTCAGCTCTCCGCGGACTTGACTTCTGCTATGCGTATATCGATGATATACTCATAGCATCGAAAAACATGACCGAACATCGCTCCCATTTGAAGCAAGTGTTCGAGCGCCTCCGAGATTTCGGCCTGGTAATCAATCCAGACAAGTGCCACCTCGGAGAATCGGAAGTCAAGTACCTTGGCTATTGTATAAATGGCCAAGGCGTCCGCCCATTACAAGACAGGGTGGATGCACTAATGCAGTTTCCTCGCCCCAAGAATGTGCGAGAACTTAGGCGTTATCTGGGCATGTTAAACTTTTATCGCCCAACGCTTCGAAACGCCGCACAGGTCCAGGCTCCTCTGAACGAATACCTAGTAGGAGCCAAACGAAACGACAAACGACCGATTCAATGGACCGAGTCAGCTGACCAAGCTTTTCGCTTATCGAAAGAGCAGCTGGCGAACGCAACTTTACTTCGACATCCCATCGAAGGAGCCCCATTGTCCATACAGTGTGACGCTTCCGACACTGCAATTGGGGCCGTACTCGAACAAGAGTGCGATGGTAAATGGGAACCGCTGGGCTTCTTCTCAAAAAAATTGAACCCGACCCAGCGACGATACAGTACCTACGACAGGGAGTTACTAGCGATTTACTCCGCAGTAAAGTACTTCCGGCACATGGTCGAAGGACGCCAGTTGACGATCAAAACTGATCACAAACCACTGGTGTACGCTTTCCGAAAGAAAGCGGAAAGTTCAACCCCACGCCAGGAGCGGCACCTGGATTTCATCGGGCAATTTAGCACGCGAATCGAATATGTTCCAGGTGCAAACAACGTAATTGCAGACGCTTTTTCGCGTATCGATGCAATTAAACTCCGTGCGCAAGTCGATGATGCCGACTTGGCACAAGCGCAAGGAGAGGACCATCAACTCGAGTCCCTATTGAAAGCGGATTCAGCACTAGTTCTGCGTAAACTTCCTTTCAACGACTCAAAAGATGAAGTCTGGTGTGATGTATCGACAGGGACAGCTCGCCCCTACATCCCAGAAAAGTTTCGAAGGAATGTGTACGAAACATTCCATAACCCAGCCCACCCAAGCGGACGCGCAACCGCTGCAGCCGTCCGACGTAAATTCGTCTGGCCACATATGGCAAAAGACATAACAAATTGGGCACGCAATTGTTTGCAATGTCAGCGTTGCAAAGTCGATCGACACAACGTGCTACAACCAGCACAGTTTAAGCTCCCCGAGGCACGATTCGGCCATGTACACATCGACATTGTGGGACCGCTTACGCCGTCGAGAGGTTACATGTACCTCCTGACAATGATCGATCGCTTCACTCGGTGGCCAGAAGCAGTGCCACTAAGAACAGTGACCGCAGAGAATGTGGCCAAAGCATTCTATTCGACTTGGGTCACACGTTTCGGCGTCCCAGCTACTCTCACAGCCGATCGAGGACCACAGTTCGAGGCAGCGATTTTCAGGCAGCTGACCGATCTACTCGGCTGCCAACAAAGCCATACGACAGCTTATCACCCCCAGTCCAATGGAATGATTGAACGATGGCATCGCTCACTGAAAGCCTCACTGATGTGTCACGACGATAATCAATGGCTGGACGTACTACCGACAGTTCTTTTAGGCTTGCGCACAAGCATAAAAGAAGACCTGGGAGCCTCAGCAGCAGATCTGACTTACGGAACCAATCTGCGCCTCCCAGGAGAGTTCTTCGCCGATGGAGAACCACCGCTCGAACAGTTGCCAAATTTGGAAAACCTACGCAAATTCATGCGAAAGGTCAGGGCAACACCTGTCGCCAGACACGGTTCCAAGAGGATATTTGTTCACCCAGAGATGGACAGCTGCACGCACGTCTTCATCAGGGTGGACAAGGTTAGGAAACCTCTAGAACCGCCCTACGAAGGGCCATACAAGGTGCTGGATCGAATAAACGACCGAGTTTTCTCCGTTGACATCGACGGCAAGCCGTACACCGTCAGTGTCGAAAGACTGAAACCGTGCCACCTGGAACTACCACCAGATACCGTACTGGGAGAAGTGCATCAACAACCAGCGGCCGCAGCCGAAACCTGCCCCCTACGCCACCCAGCAGACTCCCACGAAACGCCAGGCACGTCAAATGTTGAGAATCAACCAAACCCTCGCGAAATGGTCGCGCGCGGGGCGTCGGACATCCTACACGGACCGATAACGCGGCAGCGCGCCCGAGATCTGCGCGCACAAGAAGACGCTGCGAAGATTCTCAATGTACGGCAACCTGAAACCCCAACTTCTGACAAGCGAAAAAGAACGACGAACGCGATAACTTTCGCTCCTCTGCACCCAAACACCGCCCAATACGGAAGGGAGCACGCCCATAAAACTCAACTACACCCCCCAAGCAACTAACTACTTCATATCGTGACTACGTCACTAGGGGGGGAGTGATGTAGCGTTCTACGAACGCACAATTCTACGCAGGTAAGGTTCCTATCTTCAAAGAACTTACTTACCTGAGAGCGTTGCACGCGCCCACAGACGCGTGCCCCAAAGTCCCACGATAGGGCCTGCAACTCGCAGCCAACGTTGAGACCGACACCAAAAAGCAAGGAACTGAACGTCCCCAAAGCTTTTTAGGTTAAGCTCAACAATTATAATTCTCCATACCTGAAACAAAAAAGAAACATTCAATCCGCCTGCGCCCAGGAACATCCCATTGAATCGGCAATTTCAAACGTCTATGCAATGCAAATTAGCCGACCAACGATGCACGTGCGGGTAGCTGCCATAAAGACCACCAAATCTATCGGCAAAACAAAAAAACGGCAACCGTAATTATCTCAACGAGATAATTCAAATTGTATGAGGTTGAAAACCTACAAGGAAACTACTCCGATCCCACGGTGTCTGTTTGTATTTCACACCCATCAGAAAGAGCTAATGGATTTCGGGTGTATTGACAAAAGTCAAACAAAAACCATGAACCATGCATCCATGCAAATTGCAGGATATCTTTCGGCCTTCGCGCCAGATGTGTTATGTAAATAAGGCGGCATACAATTGACAACCGTCGAACTGAATTTCGACCACCACCACGGATGGTGATAATGATGTTCGATGATGAGCGAGTTTCTTCTTTCAGGAATGAAAAATCACCCCTGGGACGTGATAACATGCTGCTAACAGAAATTCGGAAGTTCTGTTAGCAGAGCAAGTAGGAAAATTTTTCCATGTAGATACAGATACCAGTTTGGAATCTGGATATCTGTGTGGGCAGACAGGCAGTCTGATTTCGATAGCGATATCGGGTGGTATATTTCGACCAACGAAGTGAGATTTCGATCGGCAGACGACGAGGAGGATAATTTTGAGAGTATAAGGATCAGAGTGTGCATTTTCGAAGTTAGAAAAGTAAAGTAACGTCGAGTGTTGAACGTACGTGCGGTGTAGTGAAGCGCTTTAAAATCTTCTATTTTGATTTTAATATCAAATATAAAACAAAACAAAACATTTCTCGGAGTTTCATTTGTGTACTGAACTAAGTTTTCGTGTGTCGCTGTGAACAGTGTTCGGCGGAGCACTCTAACGTAAGTAGCTATTGACATTCCATACTAATAGGCCAACATTCGTCAAAGTCCTATCCGTTAAAATAAACAACCCCCAAAGTTCGATCATTGATGAACACACTCAATACAAACATATTAGATCACAACGCGATAGATCTATCTATAACAAAGAAAACTTGTCCATCCGGGTTGTTTATGTTTCTCCCATCCGTCGCAGGCAATCCTGTCGAACCGAACCCAACAACAACTTCCAGTTGGAAATGATTGTAAAATCATCATGACTGATGTCTTCGGGGAATGATGGTGTCAGTTATTTTTCGTCAGGAGCACAGGGCTCTTCATCTTCTTGTGTGGTTTGTTCTGGTGCTTTTATTCGAGTTCGCGATGTTTTTTTGTGATCTGGTGAGGGCGTCGCTGGTGTCTCATGAACGGCGATGTGGCCTCTGTCCTCGGGCACTTCGAGTGTTTGTTGCTTTGTGTTGTGTTTGTTTTTTGGTGCTAGGTGACCTCGTGTGATGCAGCCTTTTATTCAGTGGTGTAAATAGGCAGTTTTTGCCCTTGTTACTCACACATCCGCTTACAGATCTTGCTTCCCCATAATTTCCACCTTCATCTTCGGAACATTCGTCTCATCTTCGCTGGTGGACGTATAGGGAACGAAGTGTTGGTGCCGGCGTACGACACGGGGGTTCTACTCCGTCCCACAAATAAGAAATTCCTAAAGTTCCACCGAACACTGTCCACCAACAAAAGAAGAAAATGAAACACACTGTAATTGTTCTGTTGCAAACTTTTTCCTTTTTATTGTTCGCAAATATTATTGTCTATGTCGTTACAATATTTCGAAAGCCCTCGTTATTTATTTCGTTACAACCTTCCGAAAGCACTCGTTATTTATTGCGTTACAACTTTCCGAAAACACTCGTTCCGTATTGCCTCGCGTAGATTGAACTTTCATCCGGAAAATTTCGTCGCGTCCTGGCAGTGGCGTCCTAGCTAAATCAACTTGTGGCAACTCTAACAGATACACACAATTTACAAGCAAAAATAGTGAAGAACACCGAACGAAAAATCGAATAAGAAAAATACATCAGAACAGTATACCAAGCGATAAATAAAAATAATTCCCATCAGTGGAATATAGTTGAGTTTGGAAATCAAATTCAAAAACACGGTCAGTAGCCTGGTGTGTAACGCTTAGGTAAAATTGTTTTCGTGATTCGAGCTGTCATAGCGTCAGTTCGAATCACACGATCTTCTTCACTATTATTTCAAACGCTATAAACTCACTGCCATATACTAGGAACTTTGAAAAGGGCCGCTATGCTTGCATAGGGGATTTAGTTTCGGAGAATCATTGCCGTACAGGCTGAGTCAAATTCGTTGCGATGGTCGTTTCGGGGAAATGCAACGCATTGTGCTTGTGACTTGCCAGTAAGGGGAATTGGTATTGGGCAGGATGGGAGCCGAAATGGTTTTCGGGGGAACTAAACTAAATATTGCGAGGAGATGGTTTAAGCAGGAAGTGAGCTGGAATGATTTTTGGGGGAAATTGAAATTGCTTGGTTGCAAGCAAGGGATATAATTTAGGGAAGATATTAACCGACGCGGTTTTTGGAAAAATGTATGCGTCTGGATGTAGTTGGTAGAGATGGTGAGTATTCCGTTGTAAATATGCGTTTATTACAGAATATGATTTTCGGGGGAAATTAGAATTGCTTGGTCGCAAGCAAGGAATAGGATTTAGATAAAGAATTAACCGAAGCGGTTTTGCGAAGATAGGTTCTTGGTAGGTTAGGGGTGTATGCAATTGCAGATTGGGGACGGATGCTGTTGCATATTGGGATGTGTTCTTTGCATGTTTGGAAATGGATTACAGATTGGGTTATGGTGACGCGCTGTTAGCGGTCAAAGTTAGGTAGGAATTATGGGTTGGTTCTCCATGTGATATAGAGAACCCCCACAGACGTATACGAGGAGGGAATATTGGTAGCGTCCATTGAACAGAGCCCGTAAGCGCATTGCAGTAACCCATTACACTTCCTAGCAGCTGTAATACATCCATACCGATGGTAAATCACTGGTGACTAGAGTGTGCATGTAAACTCATTTCTCTGACTCAGATGTCCAATCATCTAAATACCAGTAAATCACTGTTTGGGCCGGACGGACGGATTTCGACGTTGTATTTAACATATTGTGACGCATATGACAATCAGTACTGGAGTCTTCGAGAAAGTCCGAAACAAAGCAGTAGATTATTTTAGAAAGTACTTGAAAACTGGAATAGAAAAGTCGAGACTATGGAACGGACAGAAACGAAACACCAAATCAGAATGAGGGAACGGTATAAATACGTCGCACACAGATCATGGAGTAAGAAGTAGAAAGTGAAGCAAGCCATAAGTGCGGAAGTTAAAGTTATAAGTAAGACAGTGAAGCAAGCGATAAGTCTCGAGTGAGAAGTAAGCAGTAAAAGACGCGATAAGTACGGAAGCGATAATAAAGAAATCGTTAAGTGTACGGTATAAGTAACGGTTGTATTACGGACTAATAAAGTGTTATATAAATTCAAAATCGATTTAACGGCTCTTATTTATTTTAAAATAATTAATCCAGCGAACCGTAAGCTCGCTACAATTGGTTGCAGAAGTGGGATTAATTATTGGTGAAATAAATAAGTCTGTGGAAGTGTATTGCGACGATGTCAGGTCGACATTTGGAGGACCGGAACATGGATAGCAGAGGTGAGAAGCCAATTCTTCGACAGCGTCTGCAAGCAGCAATAGAGGAAGAGGATGTTGATGTCGGCACAGATGCTTTTACAAGTGGACCAGACTGTCCGGATGGAGAAGAAACACCGAGTCAAGATGGTGCCAATGTAACGGAGAAAAGTTCGCCACAGTTGGACATTTCGGAGATGCTCAGAATGATGATGATAAAATTAGATGCGCGAGCTGCAAAATTGGATGCGTGGGCTGCAAACGTTAATCCAAAATTGGACGTAGGAGCTGCAAAATTGGATGCGCGAGCGACAGACGTTAATGCAAAATTGGACGCACGAGCTGCAGAGTTTAAGGCAAAATTGGATGCCCAAAGGCAGTGTATGAAAGAATTCTGGGACTCGGAAGCGGAGGAATCTGAGGATGAGGAGAAATTGGAGCCACATGAAAGGAAGAAACTCAGGAAGAGCAAAGCTATGGCCGACAGCAGTGCGGAAGAGGAGGAAGATGACGATGATGTGTTATGTGAAGAACTGAAGGATCTCATCGATGATAACCCGATTGAAGAGGACGGCTGTGATGGTGAAGACACTGATGCTTCAGGCCGTTCCCAGAAACGGATTTATAATGATGATGACGAGTTGGACGACCGACTGGAAGACGACGACTGTGACCTTATTGAAGAGAATCTTGGTTTGAAACTCAAACGCAGAAAGCGTCCCAAGCGTCTGCGGCGTACACAGGACGAAGAAAGTGATGGAGAGGAACAGCACGTCGATGAAGGTTCAGGACGTGAGGATATAGCCGAACAGCTATTCGACGACGAAGACGATGTTGAACGCCGCTCTGAACGTAGTCACAGGGAAATTGAGGCGGCAAAACATTTCAAGGATGATGAGGAATCGGAGTCTGATGCTGAGGATTTTATTGTAGACGACGAAGGAAGCGATTGCTAAAGAGTAAGAAGAAGAAAGTGAAGCAAGCGAAAGTCTCGAGTGAGAAGTAAGAAGGAAAATATGCGATAAGTACGGAAGCGATAAGTCAAGAAATCGTTGTGTACGGTAAAAGTAACGCTTGTGATTAACGGACTAATAAAGTGTTATATTAATTCAAAAATCAATTTAACGGCTCTTATTTATTCAAAATAATTAATCCAGCGAATCCTAAGCTCGCTACAATATGTTTTATTATACTCAATGAATTTTGTATTGAAAGTCTACGTTGTATGATATTCACATTTCTGTAAAGTCGCGACGGCCGTGTAAAAATTTAAAACATTTCAGGATTGACAAGGACATCAACATCAACAAATGTATCGACCGAAATTTCATACGTTTGTAACTCTAATTTCGTTGTACTCTATTCTCAATTATTCTCATCCTATACCGATACCTAGTTCTTGTGACATGCAACTTGGTGTAATCACGCCAGTGTAGTTCTAGCACTCCAACGTCAGCTCAATTATTTTTATTCAACTTACGGTACAGAGATGTTTTTTCCTTTTTCGGAAAAAAACATCAACTCGAGATTCGGATCAATGACCAGATGGAATTTGTTAGTATTTTATTATTGTATCATTATAACACTATGAAAATTCCTCACCGGATTCAGGTAAGCGAACTAACACAACATTGCGATACATTTAATCTTTCTGCAAGTTCTTGCACAGGTATATGAGGATCCAATTCAATTATGGATTTAATTTGGGCGACCCGATCCCTTTTTTAGGACTTGATCACCTACACGTCATGTACCTTTTTTTTTAATTTGGGCGACCCGTACGTTGGTCATATTTGATGGAAAAACACATGAACACAATTTATCAAAGTCGGCACTGTCTTTTTTAGGACTTGATCACTTACACGTCATGTAACTTTTGAGCAGCTTGTGCTGCGTTCTTCCCTTTATGGAAACAGAAAAGCAAAATATGACGAAGTTGCAATTTTTGCACTTCAAATTGAAGTTGACATCACTCTAAAATCTGTAAATAAAATTACGATCAGTTTCTTTCTAAAGCAAGCTAAAAGTGAAAGATAACAAGTGCCAAAAAGCAAAGGTCATAACATTGACAAAAGTCATTCAGAAAAATGGCTATTGCCATCTATATAAAATCGGTAATTACTTTCTTGCCAATCTATTTCTAGGTAAATGTGATGAAATTCTAACACCGCACTGAACACATCCAAGCAGTTTAAGTTGCTCAAACTTTCTGATCTAGCAGCTAGACAATCAACTTTGGTCGGCCGTTTGATCTGCCGATCCTTACCGTTACAAGCACCTTCGTTAGCAACTAAAACAGAAAACGATACCAACAATTACCCAAGAAATCAATCACATGGTATGTTTATCATCTCTAATGTTTTTGAAGTGACACGGAGCCTTTAATCGGTTTTCATGACAACACCCCAACTGAGGGTGTACTCTAATCTTCCCTCAGAATGCTGAAACGCATATAAAAGTATCTTAATTTACGAACATCTAGTTTTTCGGGAAGGAAGTGTTACATTTAACTATCCTAAAGTGGTGGTTACAGTACTACATATGGTAATATAAGGTTCAGACTTCTGATTAATGTCTATAAGCCACATCACACCAACTTATTGAGTACGTCTGCTGGCACACCGCTCAAGGCCAAGTGAAAGTTGCACACAGACAACCCGAGTGCAGTATCCTACTGATCATGTTTGACAAAGAAATAACACTTTTCTTGCTCTGATGGCGGGACAGCACACAGTCACACCAACTGATGCCTTTTGAGAGATCTCAATTAGTCTACTAACGTTGGAAGTTAAAATTAAGGGAATAGTGGCACACCCGCTAAGCCGAAATCCCGATTTGTTTCTGTATACACATTTCTCTTTCTCCAGAAGATATTAAGATTGTTTACAATGTTTTGAACAACTCATTGTAAGCAAAAAAAGTATATTCGTTATTGGCTCATAACATTAGATTCATATAAAAGCTGTCTTTGAATATAGAAAAAGCTCGCTTAATAAATCGAATCCCTAAAATATAATTGCATTGTAATCCCGTGAAGCTTTTACGTTATTCCAAAGACACAGGTACGATATTAAAGCTTGAAACCAGGTAAAGCACTCTGTCAAGCTTTAAGCTCTGTCAGCGAATAAGTAGAAATATTCAATGGAATAAACTCTACAGACTGAAACTGTTCGAAAAGGTCGTTAATTTTAAATGTCTCATCCAAATTGTGACTTTACAGCAAATACGACATGAAACGCTAGTACTTTAAAGAAGTATACATTTACGAACACTGATATATGAATAATGATCTATTATACCCCAGCGGGTAACTGTGTGGAGGTAACTTATAAAACATCGTAATTGCTTTAAATGAAAGTACACCCCGTTTCCAAGTGGCAGATATATTAGGTCAGATAGAAGTTCCCACGGTCTGGAATTTCCTAGTTAAATAGCCTGATAACGTGTTAGGGAATATTTGGGGTCGTATTTGGTGTCGAGGGGCTCCTCGATAGTATAGTGGTTAGTATACCCGCCTGTCACCCGGGAGACCGGGGTTCGATTCCCCGTCGGCGAGCCCCAGGCGCAAGACTAATGACCTTGCCCAGACAAAATAAATCATTATGGAAAATTTAACAAGCCTCAGGACTTGCTAAATAAGGCCAAGACCGGCTCCCGGTTGTAGTGCCGATGATGATGATGATGATGGTTTGGTGTCGAGGCGGCCGCAGGCTCTGGAATCGTCGAAGAAGGCAGCGGCCGGTTGGATGTGATGTCGGGGTTTCCAAAAGTGGCCGGCCTTGGCGGCGAGTGATCTGCAAGTGAAGTATTCGCGCCAATTGTCCACACATATGGTGTGTGTCAAATGAAATTGGCGGAAAAGATGCGACGTTGGTTCTCGTTCTACGTACGACCCACGTAGTACCGCCTCGACCCCACGCCAATTCAGCCGTGAGTGACTCTCCTTTGCTCTCCTTAATTAGTCGAAAGCCACTTTCGGTGCGAGTCTTTGCTTGCGACGACTGTGTGGAGGTTGTGGATTGTGCTGAGCCGCCACGCCCCGCCCCCCCCCCCCCCTTCCCAGCGCTAATTGCGCTGGAAGTGAGATTTCTCTGTTGCAATGTGACTGTGAGGTAAGGGTGCGCACTCCCTCCGGGCCGGGGCAGATGTGTGTAGTGGTTGTGTGGGTGCGCTGTAGCTGGGCGGCCTCCTGAGCTGGGCTCGCGGCTTGTGATGTGGACAGCTGGGGCTGGATCGGTTGGTTGGTGTGGGTCGACTCTGCGCTTTCCAGGTAGGCTGGTTTGATTTGGTCGATTGAGACGATTTTCTCCTGGCCGTTGACGTCGATGATGACCGTTCTATGTTCCGTGTGTCGGATAACGCAGTGTGGGCCCGTGTAGGACGTTTCAAGAGGTTTGCGGATGCTGTCGAGTCGCCTGAGGACATGGGTGCTGGTCCACAGATCTCTGTGGATGAACGGGTGCCCTGTGGTGTTGTTATGTAGTAGTTTCACCTTTTGTTCAGGGAGCGTGTCTCCTAGTCCTTAAAAGGAGAAGGGATCTCTTTAGACTGCTCCTGAGAAAGTCTTACTGTGGTCGCCGCCGTGCTTCCTCAAAACCTGAGGGAAGAGCAACGTGCGTTTTGTTGGTTTTCGCCGCTTTTTCGGCTTTCAAAGTTCTCGCCTCCGCTGGGGTTGCTTGAAACGGGGATGTAGTCAAATAAAACAAGGTTGTACTTACAAGAGGGTTTCGTTTATTTTTCTCGGATTCTTCTAATTGTCCACTTGTAATTTTAAAATGTTCCTGGGGTACTTCCTCCAGGCACGTTGCATATTTACACACTAACAGCTCGGCACAACGAACATCTAGATACTGCCGCTCAGCACAAAGAATATTAAGATACTGTCTCCGCCCGGCACAAAGAATGTTAGGATACTGGCCCGCGAGACCACTCTACGGTTCCTTTATAAAAGGAAACAAATCGAGATTCGTATCTCGAAAATGCACGATTCCATACGAAATCCCGATTTTGGTACACTGAGTGTGATGCCCAGTGTTTGTTTAGGATAATGGTTCGGTTTTATGAGTTCTCATGGAACTATAGTGCATATGAGGATATGCACTGGAATTAGGGTTTTTGTTTTTGTTATCCATCTGGCTTATGCAAACAAGAGCTTGCGCGTCCTTCGGATGGGTAACACCAAGATCCGTGGGAATTAAGTGTTAGTTTTTGAATTAGTGCATTTACAAATCATAACACATCTGGCATGTGAAAATATGCATTAGGATGTTTATGATTACTTGAATTGTGTGTCGGCGGATCGAATAGATATGCCTTTGTTTAGACACATGCACATTTCGGGCTTTCGATCTGGTAGGAATTTGAATTGAATTGAATTCAATGTTTGAGAGTTTGAACGTTTCGTTCGATTTGGTTGACATTGAATTCAATGTTGATTTGGGTGTAGGGATTTGTATATGGCCGAAGGAGATTGTTTCTATGGGGTAAGGAAATTGTGGGGCTTTCCGGAGCACTACAGGGGGTCAGTTTGCTGCGACAGGGCGGATGGCTTTGAAAAGCCGGCGTAGGCTCGCGACGAAGTTGGTTTTGTTTGCCTGTGCCGATTCCGAGGCGACGAATTCTCCGGGGATCCGAATGGTTGTGCCGTAGAGCATTTCTGCTGGGAAGGCTTCCAGATCCTCTTTATACGCCGTCCTGAGGCCCAGCAAAACTGTGGGCAGACTATCCAGCCAGGAATGTGGGCAGTATCTTACGGCGGCCTTGAGAGTTCGGTGGAACCTCTCCACCTTTCTGTTGGACTGTGGATGGTACGGCGTTGTGTGGATCATCCGCCGATGCATTTGGCGAGCTCTGTCAGAGTACCCACGAAATCATAGTTATCGAGCATCGAATGTAAACCGTAGGATACCAGTCGTATAACAATTCGATGCTTTCACTGACGAGAACTCAATTCCCTTTTGCGGCCAGGTGCGAGTTAAACCATTGCTTGTCGATTGGGTGACCGACCGATGTGGGCATAGGTAAAAAAGGAAGAAGAAACATCTCCAGCGCTTGTGTGGCAGACTCATTAGGAGATATTTCATCGATATAGTTCGGGTAATGTTGGTTGCTTGATGATGCAACCAAATTGCTTTTAGGGAACATGGCGCGTTTGATATGATTATGCCCCTCTGTAAAATATCTGTTTGGTGCAATGCCTTTTACCTTAGCGCCGAACTATGGCTTAGGTGGAGACATTTTAGGTGGATGACAACAAGGTAAATAAATGTTTAATTGCAAGGTAAGTAATGACGTTCGAATGGAACCGCCCTTGTACTTCTTTCTATAGTATTTAAGTGCTCTAGGAAGCCTTTCTTACCAATTGCTGGGAAGGCCAGTAGTGGCGTTCACTAGAACCGCCACAGTGGCCTCTGGACGGTGTTTCAGTTCTAGCAGTAATTCTCCTTTTGCTGTCTTTCGAACTTTATTTACGCTATTTCCGAGTTCACTTAGCTCGGGCTTGGCCTTGATAAACTTCAGTGAATCCACATGTGTTTTTCCCCGGTGTTGGATATTATTATAGCGTCCGGGAGTGGTCTCCTTCTTTTCATAATATTGGCCTTCCCAGTGTCGCCTTTCGGGCCTCTTCACCCTCAAACCTTTTTTTGTAGGTGGGTAAATGTGTATGCGCGAGGGAAATGGTACGGCTTCTTGGAGCACTACACGACCACCACAATTTTTTCTTCAGTACAAAACTGCATAAAACTCCCTTCCAACATTCCCCTCTATAATTCCTGGGCCCATCCCATAGGGTATACTGCTCATACACTACAAACACACACACCGACCAAAGCGCAGATTATTAGAAGCCGAAGACGTGATCTCCGTTTACTTCCGCACCCAAGACCTACCAGTCTTATATGATTTCTTTCCCACCAGCCCTCCATCCATTTGAACTAATCTGAGACCGAGCCCAACATCCTCACGGATGTGTGTGATTCTGGTTATCGCAAGATTGACCAGAAGCCAGAGACAAGATGAAGGACACATCTGTCCTTGTCTGGCTTAAGACTGCCTCTCCCCACCCCATTTGTTTCTAGAAGAAGACTCTCGAAGTGATGGTTATAGTATCTGCACCGACGAATAAATAAGTCTTGTTTTTCATCATCATCATCGGCACTACAACCGGGAACCGGTCTTGACCTTATTTAGAAAGTCCTATTGTTAAATTTTCCATAATGATTTGTTTTTTCCGGGCAAGGTCATTAGTCTTGCACACCAGAGGCTCCCCGACGGCGAATTGAACCCCGGTCTCCGCGTGACAGGCGGGTATACTAACCACTATACTATCGAGGAGCCCAGTCTTGTTTTTAGTTATATAAAAATATTGAAGTAAAGTATCTGCCAAATAAGGAATCTAACTCCTACTTGCAAAACAAAATAATTTTCGCTATATTATGACGACGAAAAGATTAACTCGCGTTAATTAACAAAAAGCGACGGTTCTTATGTTGTCGAAACTAACAACATTCAGCGGTGCTTACTGCAACGTGTGGCGTAGAAAGAAAGTCCCGTTTCAAATAGTGCGTGCAACTTTAAGTAAGACTTTTAGATGATGTTCTCATTAAAAACATGACGCGATGTAAAAACACATACATATGTAATGTTGCTGTAACACCTCCCCATTGTGATTACATGGGCAACATCTGTTAAAACTTACAGTTGTATGAAGAGCGAATTGTCCTTCTTAGTCAACCCCGGTGTTTAGATTGGTAAAACTAGTAGTATGCATACTTGCCGTACGAAAATGCAGCTTGCGGACATATTATATTGCATTATATGGTCCTTTAGCTTCCCAAACCATAAAATAACTTATGATTTCATCTCTGGTTAGTTTCCTACATGTTACGTTTTACATTAAAAATAAAAACCAAGGCGCTGTTAGTTGCTATGCATTTTATATCCCCAGTAGTTTTGATGCGTCAATCGAATTCTCATTTGCATATGTGACATTCCTGCGGAATTTATTTCTGATGTTCTGATATACCAACACCGTCGGTGCGAGGCACTAAAGTTTCCCAAAAGAAGATTCCAAACAGTTCTTCGTTCTCAACCTAAATCCGAATTCAAAGGATAAAATTGATTTCTGAATTGTATTTCATCTGCGTTCGTAGAAGGTTATTCGATACGACACATGCAATTTCATACATGTCACGTAAGTCCTTGAATTCAGTGGCCTATACACACATATGTCCTTGCTACTTTTACTAACGTCAACAAACAGTATTCATGTCACCCAAGGATTAGCTGTGGGACTTTCGTGCTTTTGGTTCTAACGACTTTTAGCTTGAGCCAGAATTAAGGATACAAATAATAAAAACATGGGACATCAAGTTCACGGCATTTAACACAATATATTTGCGTGGGTATTCTTTTGTCTTACACATGCCGCAGTTAGTTTTCATGAAAGGCCAGGGCACTAAGGACTTACCCCTAGTTACAATCAGTAGGTTGTATGAACTAGTTAAAACCACATCCGGTAGAGCAATGATAAAGTTTAGAATGTAATATGTGTTTAGAGTAAAAGTTTGCGACAAGGTATCATGGATGATTCAAGTAAATTGGATGATTTGGATTTGGACTTTGTTAAATGTGTTTACGTTCCCACTCAAAGGTTAGTACATATAAAGTTAAAAACATTGAATTGGTGTTTAAAGTTTTTATCGCAAACGTAGTTTCAGATTATTGTGGTATGAGGTCATCACGCAACGTTCATGCAGTTCTGCGTATATTCAACCAAACGTATATATATATATATATATATATATATATATATATATATATATATATATATATATATATATATATCCATTATACAGAAACATTCCACTTTATGAGCAGATAATGTATTTTAAGCATCTGTAAACTCTCCCTTAGAGCATGTATCAATCAAATTCTGCTTAATTATTGAACGAGATTATCATCATCATCATCGGCACTACAACCGGGATCCGGTCTTGGCTTTATTTAACAAATCTCTCCACCGGTCCCGATTTCGAGCCGATGTCATCCAGTTTGACACTCCCAGGCTCTGGGCGTCCAGGTCTACGCCATCCCTCCATCGCAGACAAGGTCTATCGCGCTGTCTTCTTACATACATCTTGCCACAAAGGACTTTCCGGACAAGCTCCTCTTCGCTCATTCGAACTAGGTGTCCCGCCCACCAGAGTCTACCGAGCTTGATTTTTCTTACAACATTAACTTTAAGGTAAATTGCGTTCAACTCATGGTTGTAGCGTCTCCGGAATCGTCCTCCCTCACATACGTGGCCAACAATTCTCCTTAAGACCTTCCTCTCGAGCGCGGCTAAGAGTTCAGAGTGCCTTTTATTGAGCACCCAGGTGTCGGATCCATACATGAGTGCTGGTAAGACCATGGTCTTGTACAGTAGTAGCTTGTATGTTCTTGATAAATTTCCGCAGTAACACGTTTTGCACGTGCGAACCGGGCAAAATTGTTGGCTACAAGCCCTACGGTGATTCCGAACACATCCATAATTTTAAGAAGGGTGACCTTCATTGAAGAGGCTGACCGCTTTATACGCGGCCATTAGAACAGTTTTAGCACCGTAGTGATGTTGTTTTGGAGCAAACTTCCACACGCAGGCTTTCAGAGATTCATTACAATTTTGTGTATTACATTCAGTACATCGTCCTGTTAAGTCGTCAGATGGTAAACCTTCAAAAATGGGCTTTATAGCTTTTTGAACATCGCCTGTAAGAGGGTGCTAGTGTTTAAATGTCTCAGGATTGGCCTAGGCCTCAGCTACGCGCCATTTACCAGGTGTATGCATCCGTTTTTTCCAGTTTAACTAAGAGATGGGCCAGCAAAAAGTACACAGCGTATTAATTTGACATATACGTCATTTTTTTCGTCTGAGATTTAACTACAAACACACACAAGTTGAGTGCGCCAAAAACTAGCGTCTTTGTTTTATCGTTCAATGATCATGTCGAGTTTTGTGGCTGAAAAAGAACATTTGCGGCACGCATTGCTTTTCTTATTTAATCAAAAGAAAAAGGCTGTTGAAAGTCATCGTTTACTGTTAGAAACATGGTGAATACGCGTCAACAATTAGCGAGACATGGTTTCGACAAGTTAAAAGTGATGATTTCAATGTGAAAGACAGTGAGCGGTCTGGTAGACCACAAAAATGTGAAGACGAGCAATTGCAGGAGTTATTGGATGAACCAACTCAAACTCAACGGCAATTAGCAAAAGCAATACATATGTCAACACGCAGCAGACGTTTACGAGCAATGGGGAAGATAAACTCTGTAAATGGGTCTGTGGGTATTTTATCTTCCCCACCGTCTTTCGTCATGTACCATCAAGGGTACTGTCTCACGAAAATGTCCTCGCCTACAAATTCACAGTCAATTGACTGCAAAACTACGCCACTCGCGGTTAGCACTAAACAAAAAGGAAGTGAAACACAGCGGTCCTAACTAAAAGGATGCTCTTTATTGTCATTAAAATCTAAAACGTATACACAAATTAACACAAAATCGTTGATTATTGTTCTGCTGCAAAGTTAACATTAACAAGTACTTAAAAGGTGGCGACACTTCTTGTCTTTAATTTAAGTTATAGCATAGAACCTTTACACAAGTATCTTAAAACGATTAATGAACATTTACACAATTATTTGTAATTAAAATGTGGCGGCACTTCTTGTCTTTGATTTAAGTTATATCATAGAACATTTACTTAATTATCTTAAAACGATTAATGAACATTTACACAAATATCTTAGAACGATTAATAAACATTTACACAATTATTAGTAATTAAAATGTGGCGACACTTCTTGTCTTTGATTTAAGTTATAGCATAGAACATTTACATTAGTTATCCCGATTTGATGGCACGACCGTACGTTGTGGCTACTAAAACTCGGCTCTAAGTTATTTAACGTGGGGGCCCGACTTGCCTCCACGGAATCCAGAACGCGATTACGATTGCCACCGAAGCGACAGAATTACCAAAAATTCCATCCATCGCTTCAGTGACCATATAAGGTATTATCCTCGCATTTGGTCCAGCAAGAATGGGGTGAAACACACACACGATGGTCATCTCTGCAGCTCATGGCGTGTGTGTCCGCAAGCATGCGGACCGTGGATCGATCCAATCCACAATGGTATCATCAGCTGGCATGGTAGCAGCTGGTGCAAATATCTCGACATAGGGGTTGAAGTGTTTGCACGATCAGCGACTGCGTAAAGTATTTATGCTGATCGTGCACATGTTGATGGCATCTCCACGTAGTCGAATTCTCGATGGTAATTTTCCATTTTGAGAACTCGACTTGCTTGAGCGGTCGGCCGTATGCCCTCATGTATTAGTCGGTCGGATGGTCGATCGACGTGGGCATGTATGCAAAAGGGAAAGATAAAACATTTCCTGCATGTGTGCGGCTGGCGCATAAGAGTATATTGTTCGGACAATTTTGGTTGGTAACAGGCCAATTGAAAAGTCCCCGGCCTGGCACATAGACGGTGGCACTAGGATTAAATCCATATGATTTTTAGTTAGCCCTAACCTTCAAAAGACGCGTGTATAAATTTGACAGATGTCGGATCATTAGTTTGTGAATTATAGTATTTCGAGTGAAGCAACTTCTGTTATTGTGAAAAGAATGGATAAAAAGGAATTTCGCGTGTTGATAAAATATTGCTTCTTGAAGGGAAAAAATATAGTTGAAGCAAAAACTTGGCTTGATGACGAGTTTTCAGACGCCGCCCCAGGAAAATCAACCATCAAGGATTGGTATGCTAAGTTTAGACGTGGTGAAATGAGCACCGAAGACGGTGGACGCAGTTGTTGTTGTTGTTGTTACCGACGAAAACATTAGAAAAATCCACAAAATGATTTTGAATGACCGTAAATTGAAATTGAATGAAATAGCAGGCACTCTAAAGATATCAACTGAACGTGTACATCATATCATTCACGAATATTTGGGTATGAGAAAGCTCTGTGCAAAGTGGGTGCCGCGCGAGCTCACTTTTGACCAAAAACAACGACGAGTTGATGATTCGGAGCAGTGTTTGGAGATGATCAAACGTAATAAACCCGAGTTTTTGCGTCGATGTGTGACAATGGATGAAACATGGCTCCATCATTTCACTCCGAAGTCCAATCGACAGTCATCCGAGTGGACGGCACACGATGAACCCGCCCCAAAGCGTGGAAAAACGCAACAGTCGGCTGGCAAGATTATGGCGTCTGTATTTTGGTATGCGCGCGGAATAATTTTCATTGACTATCTTAAAAAAGGAAGGACCATCAACAGCGACTATTACACAGCGTTATTGGGCCGTTTGAAGGACGAAATCGCCGAAAAACGACCGCGTTTGAAGAAAAAGAAAGTGCTGCCGCACCAAGACAATGCACCGTGTCACAAGTCAGTAAAAACGATGACAAAAATCCATGAATTGGGCTTCGAATCGCTTCCGCATCCACCGTATTCTCCAGATCTGGCTCCCAGCGACTATTTCCTGTTCTTAGATCTCAAAAGAATGCTCGCTGGGAGGAAATTTTCGTCGAATGAAGAGGTGATCGCCGAAACTGAGGCCTATTTTGAAGCAAAGGACAAATCGTACTACAAAAAAGGTATCAAAAAGTTGGAGGGTCGCTATAATCAGTGTATCACCCTCGAAGGGAATTATGTTGAATAAAAAAAACGAATTTTGCCAACAAAATGTGTTTTACTATGGAAGGCCTGGGACTTTTCAATTGACCTGTTAGATGCTGCAACTAAATTGGTCTTACGTGTGGAAGATGCCCGTTATATGATGGACATCGATCCGAGACATGTTCAATGGATTGGTTCTGTTCATGTTGATTGCATGGTAATGCAACCAAATTGCCCATAAGGAACATTCCTGTTTGGTGCTGATGGATTTTGCATCAGCAAATATTGTGATTTTACAGCGTTTTAAGACTTGCTTTCCCGGTTTTTGTATGCCCTAGGTTTTTTTTTGGTTTCGGTAGGAAGGTGAAAATCTTCAAAAGATACCCCGCATGCCGGGTTTTTACCGACTAAAACCACCTCCCGCCAGGCTCATATTCCCGTTGATCCCAGCGGAACTTTCTTTTAGATATTCCATCGCGTGGCGGGGCGGAGTTTACCTGTTACGCCGCTCGTCGCGTCGCAACTGCTGCATCATTTCACAGAGAATACCATTTGTTACGGACCATGCCTGTTTTGAACTAAGCATGTATTCTATTACTCCTCCCGGAGTAACTGTGCGTCTCATATGTCTCTCCAAAATCGTTCGTGCGGTCTCGCATCTCACGAATCCATGTCCTGATATTACCTGAGTCAGGTGGTAATTCAGCTCGCCATGTTTTCTTTTCACCCATGTTTCTATATCAGGTATCCTGGTGTGGGTCCATCTTCCTTTGGTGGAAGAATCCCACCTTCCTTGCCATTCTCTTAGGCTTGAGAGCTGTAATTGTGACCGCATTCTCCAACGGTTCTCTTGAGAGACTTTATGCAATGCAGCGTTTTCTTTAGCTGCAATGTCAGGTGGCGTCCTTCCGGCCAGCATATTTATGGCTTCTTCGGATACCGTTCGGAATGCACAACATACTCTTAGTGACGCTAGTCTATGTGCGGAGTTCACTCCCCTCATGTACGACCTATACTGTGCGGCTCCTGCCCATATGTGAGCTGCATACATTATAATGGAGGTGTTGACACTGGTTATGAGTTTCCTTGTGTGGAGCCGGGGTCCTCCAACATTGGGTAGCAGTCTCGCTAAAACTTTGCATATTCTTGCCCTTTTTTCGCTCGTTTTCCTCAGGTGTTCCTTGAAGTTCAACCTGTTGTCGAGTATCACACCAAGATATTTAATATAAGGACAGGATCTGATTATTTGTCCTTCTATTTCCAAATCAAGGTGTTCAACTTTCTTACGGCTGCTTATTAAAACCGTCTCGGTCTTATGTCCAGCTAGTTTCAGTCCGGCTATATCTAACCAGCACTTAATGCTCTAGATTGCTTGGGAGCAAATATTCTCCAGGTCATCTAGATGTTTACCTACGGCCACTATTGCCAAATCATCTGCGTGTCCAATGATTCTAACCCCCTCCCGTACATTGACCCTGAGCACACCATCATACATTATATTCCATAACAGTGGACCTAATACAGACCCCTGAGGTACACCCGCTGTTATTTGATATTCCTGTGGTCCCTCATCTGTATCATACAGCAGTCTTCTATCCGAGAGATAGTTTGCTAGTATACGCACCAAGTAGGGTGAGACTTGTAGATCGCGCAACGCTTCTAGAATCCGATTCCAATTCACCACCGCCCAATATTTGTTTGTACCACATAGCCATCGTGCTCCAGCTATCGCATTGTGAGCGATGTCGCACACCACAGATAGTGCCTTACCGGTTGATCTTCCTTTCCGGAATCCATATTGCGATTCAGAGAGCCCCGATGTCCCTTCAGTGAATTGTTCCAGACGAGTGGCAATTACTCGCTCAAGCAGTTTTCCTGTCATGTCCAACATGCACAACGGACGATAAGACGACGGCGCCTCTGGATTCTTGACTCCTTTTGGAATAAGAACAATCCGCTGTTTTTTCCATCGTTTGGGAAATTGTCCTGTTTGAAAGCAGGTAGTGAAGAGACTGGTGAAGACTTCCGGTTTTTTTGTTAAAGCACTCTTCACTACAGCGTTAGGGATACCATCCAGTCCCGGGGTCTTGTTTTTTTTGACAACCCTTGCAGCCAACAGCACCGCTTCGGGGGTCACGGGAGGTATCTCTCCTTCAGTGATACTCCACTCCTCATGCACTCTCAACACCTCATCACACTGTGGGAAGAGAACAGCAACGATTCTTGCCATGTCAGTTTTGCTTTTTTGCATTTGACTACTGTTGTTCTGTACTCTTTTCATGACTATCCTGTAAGCGCTGCCCCATGGGTTGTTATTTAATTCATCCCTTAGGGAGCAGAACGCGTCATATTTACTTTTGCGGATCACATTCCTCAACTCTTTCCGTTTGTTGACGAATTCCGCATGCAACTGTGGGTAGGTGTTACGGTTTCTTGCTCTTTGTTGCAAGCGTCTTAACCCGTTGCACTCCGATCGCATATGCGCGATTTCTGAGTTCCACTAATAGACTGGTTTCCTAGCCCCTGCTGGTTGTTTTTGTCGTGGCATAGAAGCATCATATGCGGTAATTATCCACTTCATGACTTTTCCAGCCTGCCTGTTCGCATCGGCCTCTGCGTCAAACTGTGTGATTTGGTCTTCCAGTATATAATCGAGCAGTTCCGCATCGACGTCCTTCTCTTTCCACCCATTTTTTTGGGCTCTCTTCGCCAATTTGCCTGTGATGAATCCCCTGTGCGGTAATATTTCGTACATCACGGCTTGGTGGTCACTGTGGGTGTAGGTGTCCAAAACTCGCCACTCCATACTTCTTACCAACATGGAGCTGGCAAATGTGATGTCGATTTTGGACCGGCCTCTCGTTTATGAAGGTGTCATCGATACCATCATTAAGCAACACCACATCTAGGACTGCGAAGGCTTCAAGTAGTGCCTGTCCTCTACTGTTGGTCCTTGTGCTTCCCCATTCTACTGTCCAAGCGTTGAAATCTCCAGCAACTATAAGTGGGCTCTTATCTCTAGCTTCTTGTGTTATTCTGTCTAAAAAGCATTTGAAATATTCTATTTCCCACATTGGCGGAGCGTAACAACAGTAGAAATGAATTCCTCTGATCTTCGCATAGGCAATTCCTTCCAGCCGCTGGACACTTCTACATTCCATGGGTGAATCTCCAGTTTTCCAGATGGCCGCTGTTCCGCTGCTGTCTTCCTCACATGTAATAGTACTATTGCCAGGCATCCTGTATTGTTCATTGATGAGTACCACGTCGTCACCATATTCCTTAACCGTTTGAGAAAGGAGATCTTGTGCGGCTCCACAGTGGTTTAAGTTGATTTGAATGCATTTAAACCTGACCATTTTTTTTTGAGAAGATTGGACATCGCGTTTTTAAATGCTCGGCATTTGTAACTCCCTGTTGAGTGGTGGTTACCGCCTTCACATCCTGATTCGCAGAACGCTTTGTGACCTTTTTCTCCGCATTTCAAACAGTTTTCCGAACGATCTTCTTCGGATTTGCAGGATTTCGCCACATGACCGTATTGCCAACATCTGAAACATCGTGTGGGTGGGATGTATTCTCGAAGTCTGCATCTCAACCATCCAACCCGTAGGAAACCTGTAGCCAGCAACATGCTAGCTTTTTTCTCTTGGTAAGCGGATCATGGCAGCCTGCGTGCCATCTGGTTTCCTTCTTAAACTCTTTACCGCTTCCCTCGGGATCGCGTTCAGCCCAGGGAACTCTCTAGCGATCGCTGTCAGGATTTCCTCCACAGTGGTCACCTCATCTAAATCACGACACAACCGTGATTTATTGTGACACTGTTTTGACATTAGCATCTTCCTTTAGTACTTGTTGTACCTTTGCTTTCAGTGTTTCGGTAGTGTCAGTTCTAGCAGCAATTCCCCTTTTGCTGTCTTTCGAACTTTATTTACGCTATTTCCGAGTTCACTTAGCTCGGACTTGGCCTTCATTAACCTCAGTATATCCGCGTATATTTTTTCCCCGGTTTTGGATATTATTATGGCGTCCGGGCGTGGTCTCCTTCTTTTCATAATGTTCTCAGTATCGCTTTTTAGAGCCTCTTCACCCTCCAATCTCGCACCCCTCTTCCTTCCCCTCTGACCAATTGTAAACCAATTATAATTGGGTGACTCAACATTGATCGCCGGCGCAAAGCTAATAACCTTGTCCGGAAAAACAAATTATTATGGACAATTTAACAAGTCTCGGATAAGGATGAATACCGGTGGAGAGACTTGCTAAATAAGGCCAAGACCGGATCCCGGTTGTAGTGCCGACGATGATGGATTCATATCTAGAATAGCTTTGAACGTTTTTGTATAACCGTCACCAATGTAGTGCTCATATATAATACCAAGCAATTCGACCAACCGGGAGAACATTTCCTTCATCGCGTCAACTTCCATTTTGCCGGCAATTCCTTGGTGGTTCGCACTGCATGATTCGGCCTGACTCAATTTCCACAATCTGTACTCGATTGTTACTACTTTACCTTTCCAATTGCAAATATAATGACATCTGGTGGTACTTTCGGTACCTCTGCTTACCATAGTGTGAATATATAGGCGCGTATCTCAAAAATATGTATGTAAGATGCGCCTCGCTTCAACTATCGTTCGATTTTAATTATCGAGTAACAAAATAGGTTTCGTTATTATGCCATCACTTTTTTTCTAAATTATTTCCGATTTAACAATTTTGGGAATACTGTGGGGTAGGAGGTCGCGACGCCTACATGGGCGAGAGTTCTAGCGCCAATCCACTCGCTGCTAAACAAAGTTTCATCGAATACAACCGAACGAAACGCACAAACACGAACCTCAACAACGCACCGTCCACTAAAGGAGTCTATTCTTGTTTGGTAATACATGGTCTTTTGATTTATATTAACAATTTACTGAGGACCCGTCACCACAGGTACTTTAATTCATTGTTCATAAAATTATCAATGACTAGACACAACAGGCACTTTACTACTTGGTTGTGAATTATTAACGACTCGACACAAGTTTCCGACTCCCAATGAACGCGTCCCCGTGCGCACCGGGGAGCGGGAGCGGCACGACCGCGGTGGTCGGCGGATGGTAAAAGAATCAGCGATAAACGGCTCGTGCAGAGCCGACTCACTAGTGGGGTGAGTTTGTGGTGTGGTGGTAGATATCCTCTCCACTAAGGATATGTTTTTACTTACCACCAGAGAAACGTCAAGTTTCTCTGGTGGAATAGAAAACCAGATCTCGTAAAAAAGATCATGATGGTACACGTGTATGTGTGTACATTGGTTCATTCGTGGTATGAAACTATGAGAACGAATCTAAAACAAAGAAAGGGCATAATGTACATCCATGAGATGTGAGTTCGGCTAAGCAAACAAGCCGAATCTCATTCGATGCTAATTGGGTTTGTGTTTGCTTATGTGAGAAGGTCAATGGTAAACGGATCCCGGAATACGTAGGACAAAGGGAATTTATGATCTGAGAGTTCAACTGAGTAAACATGTTGTAACTCATTAGATGGGAGATGCATTTGGAATACTTCAAACGATATGGATTGTTTATCGTATCGCCAGAATGCCTGCGGAAGAACAGCGTTCTTTTGTTTGCACATGATGCAAGTTAGGGAAATTGGCTTCAGCGTCGATTGCGCTAATTGAATGCAGCTGCTTGGGTTGTTTATTGTTGGGAGAAAAGGTCGCCAGCCAATGTGTATGAAAAGGGATTTGTTGTACACATGATGAGGCTGGGAATAGGTGACGCAATGATCATTATCCCTGGTTGGGCTGATTACATGATATGTGAACCGAACTGTTTTCTTTCAGGGATATGCTGTTTATTCCATAAAGAATTCCTTAATGGGAAAAGTTTGCCGATGGGTTAATGCATGGGAAAATGCCCTTGTAGATGCAATTCTTTTTAGGAATTTTAGGTAATGCTTGTATGCATTAATGTCCTTGGAAGAGGAAACGTTTTCAGGTGCTGGTGATTGGGATGTAAATATGGGTTGCAGATATGGGGGTTTCTCAGGTAAGTGGGCCGTGAGGTTTGGTGGAACCGCCACAATATATTCTACATATAATAAGTCATTGAAAAATGAAAAAAAAAAAAAAACGATTTTTTGGTCGGTCGGGATGAGAACCTGCCCTTAACCGAAACCAAAAGTTAGGTTTCGGAATTTTAAATTTGACTAGATTATTGTAAGATTTTTGAAAAGACATTAGACTAAGACAAGTTATCGACCTGTCAAATCGTGCTGCATCTGTCGGAATAATTGGTAATCAGAAAAAGAAATGTCGAAAAAACAGCGGGTGCGGTAAAATATCCCATCTGAGCGTTACCAAATATTTTTCTATGACTTTTGCGACGTCTGGCCGACCGTTGTTATGCAGAAGAATAACTATGTCACGTCTTTGTTCTCTTAATGCACGGCTCAAACGAATCAACTATATCCTATACCGAACGTATGTAATGAAAACGTCAGGTTGTAGTAGCTCCTAGTAAACGAGACCGATTTGCTTCCACCAGGTACAGAGCATGACCTTCGACCTATAAATATTTGCCTTTGTTGTTTCAATTGAGGTCGATGGCTACCTTTGACCGGATATAGCGTAGTACTTTTTCTTCTTGGAGTTGTCGTAGGATATCTATTCTTTATCCCTAGTCATAGCCCAATGTAAGAAACCATTTCTTTGTTGCCTTTGGATCATCTGCGCGCAAATGAAGCATCGCTTTTAAGCGTCTCTCGATTTCAGTTTAGTTGGCTTTCTTTTGAAACAATCCCATAGCTTTCCTTCTTACGCAAACTGCTTGTTGAGTCACTTCAAATGAATCAACAAGCTCCTCTTGCATTCGGATCTTGATGAAATAATGCCTCCAATTCTTTGTCTTAGAATTTTTTTGACTCTCCAGAGCGAAGTTTAGCCTGAACTCTCAAATCACCGTCGAAATTATTCTCTAGCTGATTTATCAATTGGATCATTATCATCATAAATTTCCACAAGTATTCGATACACTTCCGCTGCACTTTTTCTTCTAATCAAAGCAGAAAACTGAAACCTCCCACAAAGACAGTTGAGTTAGCACAAACTTTGACACATTCAACATAGCAAAAAACAAGGTTTTTGCATGAATTTCAAAGCGATATAAACTGAATATTATTGACAGATGTTTAACCTCTTTGAAACCAACGAAGTGAACCCTTGCTACGGCACTTTCATAACAACGGAAGTTATCTTTTGAAATGGAACTAATTTGCCCTCCCCACCAATATACCAGCACATTTTGTGTCCCCTAGTTGTCAATTGTAATAGAATTAAAAATATTCACGCTACTGACAGCACATTCGTCGTTTAGATTATTTTAAGTTGTATGTTTTCTTCGGTTGGTATCTTTGATCCTTCATTGAATACGAAAATCCTTACAATAATCGTGGAGGACATTACAGTTTAAATCTATTGTAATTGATATTTGGTGTAAAGTGTGGAAGAGAGCGGAATAACTAAATATATAGGGGACGCGGTTAGGGCTTATAAATTACTCAATCGTCTTACCTTCGTTACAATCTGGAATCAGATAACTATAAGGTTTCTAGATTTAGAAGCTAAATGAACCTTTGAACACTCTACAAATCCCCATAAAAGCGCGGAGGGATGTGCCCAACAAATAAAAGAGCCATACCCCCATGTGCGCTATGCCTTATGATAACTTCATGACTAATGGGCTATATCACCCATGTACCCTACGCCTTCATCACTATTTTAAGACACAGAGTCATAAAACCAAAACTGTTTGGTCATTAATTCATTGCGAAACAGCATCAAATCCCATGATCGGCGGCCATATAATATTCCTGGTGCACCACCGTGCTTCCGGGGCCTCCGGTAAGAGTGGGCTATCGTCGTTATAATAAAGCAAATCCGAGGACCGCACGATAACGTCAAGCACCACTACACACACTGTATGAGAAATTTAAAGACGAGCAGGCGAGAAACGTTCCAGTCACGATACACTTGTTCGTTTTGGGAAACCAACGCAGCGACACAAGAGGTTTGATTAAAACGAAAACTTTTCTGTATTATTGTTTATTGCTTCGGGAACCTCCGCACACCACTGGTGCTACTTACAGCTGCTTCTTGATTCTACTAACCGCGACTATACAACGGCAACTTAACTATTCTACTGCCGCTATGCACCTGCCTCTTCACTTTACAACTTCGACTCTGTATATTTTTTCTATCCTTTATCAAAGTCTGGACGCATCGCCCCTCATCACAGATAAACAAGAGTTTGCATGCACTTCAGATGGGACAAAGCCCATGGGAAGTGGATAAGAAATTGGATAGGAATCTGGGTCTAATCTATTTGCAATCATCAGTATATTTGCATATCATATAACATCTGGTTACAATGCATATGGAGATGTGCATTGTGATGTTTAGATTGCCTGCATTTTGTGTATGCATGATATACGAACATCGGCACAAGGGTAATAACTCTGCCCGGAAAAGCAGATTATTATGGAAAATTCAACAAGCCTCGGCACGTGCTAAATAAGGCCGAGACGGGTCCCGGTTGTAGTACCACTGATGATGATGATGATATACGAACATTTGACTCGTTTGTCGCGTATTTATTTTAGATTTTGGATTGTAGGAGTTGATAATCGCACATACCATGCATATTTCTTCGCCCTTGGGCACTTCAGACCACTGTGTCGTGTCAGCTAAATTTCCTCTAACCAACAGTAACGTTAATGAGAAAGCTCCTAGAAGAACAGTATGGTTCTACGAGAAAGCCAACTGGGAAGGTTTGAACGATTTTTTTGGGAGGTTATATTGGTCGTTATTTTCCTCAATAACGATGTTGACTCTGTAGCGGACACATTGACAGACACGATTCTACTTGGCATCCGGACCTTTATTCCGGACCTTTCCAGAGTAAAGAGTATCAAACCCAAGAGAAATATGCGGTTCGATTCCGGGTGCAGAGAAGCCATTAAGGCTAAAGAGTTGAGGTTCCGGTTGTATAAATCAAACAATACTGAGGAAAACCGGAAAAGATTTAAAAGAAGTAGAAATGGCTGCAATGCGTATATTCAACGGGCCAAGTTCTTGCATGACCAGATAGTGAGACAAAAAATATTACACTCTCCCACAGGTAGTAGAAACTCAGTCTCTTCATCCACTCCATCGCTTATAGTCGATGATAAACCAGTCGCCACTGCAATAGAGAAAGCGAATCTACTTGGTGCACATTTTGCAGCCAACTCAACGCTGCTTGATACCACACCAGGTCCGGCTCAACTTGAGCATAAGCAGCACACCATAAGTCGAATTCGCTGCCGAACGCCTACTGTTGCCCGCGCACTCAAAGAGCTAAATGCAAACAAATCCGCTGGTCCGGATGGCATTCCCCCAATCCTCTTGAAGAGATGTTCCTCTTCACTCGCTAAACCACTGCGGAAACTTCTATTTGTCTTATTCTACTTGCCGTTTCCCAAAGAGCGAACATTCATCCAATTCCCAAAAACTTTTTGTTGACTTAATGTCAACAAAATATCTTCCATTCTAGAGCACCAGAGCCATGCGGCTAAATCAAACAAACCCCAAATCTTCGATCGACCTATCGTCACCGAAGAATGTATCGCCTACAATGGCATTATATGAACACAATGCCTGCAGCCCCGTGTTGCTCGTCCATTTGTTTGAACAGGTGCGGTATCGTCCGTTGTCGATATGTAGGCTAAGGGGCATCGTGCTATACGGACATATGGGAAATCCTCCCATTTAACTCCTTTTCGATCGCCTATTGGCCGTCGCCAAGTTGAGCCCGTTCGCTCCTCCCACGTCGATGTGATCCACCACCGTTGAATCTGACAGATGTGGATTGCTTCGAGGAGTCAAATTCTACCGGTCAAGTAGAGAAGTCGAGGTCGTGTCGTGGTTCGAAATGATTTATTATTCAATTACCATCCTCGAGCGTTACGTCAGAATTATCGCTGTCGAACGGATCTATTGTAATTTTAATGAGTGCCATATTCAACTTACCGAACTATTGTAATTCCAACGAGCGTCATTTCCAGCTTACGGAACTATTAACTATTCTTACCCAACCTAGTGTAATGTTCAACAAGAGAAAGTGATTAAAGAATAAAGACTTATAACACGAAGCCTAATATTGAATAGTTGTTTGATTTATTAGCAGCGGATTTAGTAACGCCGTCGTCGACATCGGAGTAACAGGTTGTTCGTATATGATCGAATAAGTGAAGTGTAATTGGAGGTAGTGACCTTACATGAATTCTCGAACTAGTGACGAGTGTAGAGTTTGACGCTCCGACCTGAAACACGCTGATCGTCCCTGCGTCAATCGAGATTTTTGTGCGCTCCGCTAACATCATTTGCGAACTCAGTGGGTTTTACTAAACTAGCGTCCGTGCAGACGCACCTAGTAATAAACCCCACAAACTTATTGGGGACTTAGCCGTAAGTCGATCAATTCCGTCGTTAGAACACAGGTCCAACGTATCATCCCTATCTCTTTTCTATAGGTATTACCATGGTCCTTGCTCAACTGAACTTGCTGAATGTGTTCCGCCGCTTCAGACATTTTTCCGCGATACCCGTCAATCTGTGAATGCGCATCAGTTTACGTTGAAAGTGGACTTTAGGCGCACAAATAAACATAGAGAGTCATTCTTCAGCCGAACCACACGAATGTGGAATGTTCTGCCTGATCATGTGTTTCCTGGCCGTTGTGATGTCCAGACATTCAAGACCAATATACATCGACACCTCCATTCCTTATCCGCTTCCTTTCCATCCGCTCGCACTGTGCTCTGACATTTAAGGGTACTTCAAAATCCCCTTTTGTGCGCGTGTTAGTGTAAAAAAAAAAAAAAAAACATAAAATAAAGATATGCGTTGTGATGTTTGAATTTTAAGGAATTGAATTCATTGTTCGTCAATTGAACGTTTGATTCAATTTGCTTGACATTGAATTCAACGTTGATTTGGGAATATGAATAGACGATATTGGATGGGAATTTTATTAGTGGTTAATATGTATGTAGGCACTACAGACAATAAACATCACCAAATCTGGAAACTTTTCACCCAGTAAAGTCAAAATTTGTGGCAGGGTGTGGATTGTGTCGTCTTGGGAACGCACAGAGTTCTAATTAAAATTATCAATTTCTGTCCAAAAAGGAAAATCGATGAGTGTGTGGCGATTCTCCCGAACGCCAGCACCCATCGTCCCATAATCTAGTTAAAAAAACCCCAAATAGGGCATACAATAAAAGAAAAGCAAGTACCGTGGCAGTTCCATTGAACGCCACTACTTACCTTACAGGTACACAAAGGTAACAGTTCCCTGAAATTCATTAAAAGCCTGTACTTATCTTCTGTACTGTACCTGCAAAATCGAAGCAAAACCATGAAACATTAAGTCGCGCTGCTGTGAAATTCCAGCGGCATCAAATGCTATATTCTGCAAGGCAATTCGGTTTAACAACCAACCAACCAATATTGCCTGTGCAATATCTACGCGATATCCCCTCGCACGCCAGCTGCACACCAGCAGAAAAAGGTATCTTGCCTTGGCACAGCATGCCCACATGAAGCGACCGATACATGAGGGCATCCGGCTGGCGCCCCGGCAGTCGAATTCGCAAATGTAAAATTACCATTAGAGTTCGACTGCGAGGATACACCAACAACACGCACACGATCAGCATCACGCTACTCGTAGCCACTGATCGTGTAAACATTTCAACCCTTTTGCCGTTGAGATACTCGCACCTATGCAAACATTTAGATGGGACTTATGCATTGTCTGCATACTTGCGGACGCGCACGACGAGGAGCGAAAGCAATCATCGTGTGTGTATATTCCACCCCTTTTTGTGTTGAACCAAATGCAAAAGGGACACATTACCAAATATGGTCATCGAGGCGATAGATGGAATTTTGGTATTCTGTCGCTTCGGTGGCAATATTTAATCTCGGTCCGGATTCCGTGAGGGCAGGTCGCGCCCTCACGTTAATTACATCCCTCTTGGGCCGTCCCAAGGGATAAATTGATTCATAGTTCAGTCCTGATTGTGTCGTCGGTGTCGTCGATCATTTGCCAAGAATATAAAGCAGTGCAAAACGGCAACCATATCCAACGTGGAGTAATATTATAGTTTGAATTGAAATCCCTTGCGCGATTGGAACTCTTACCTTTTGTAAAAATAAACAATACTTCGAAGTGAAGTGAAGTAATATCATGACATACTAACTATTAATTGTAATTATAAGTATCCAAAGTGAAGTAATATTATAGTTTAAATTGAAATCCCTTGCGCGCTAGGAACTCACACCTTGTGTTAACTAAAACAATATATTGAAGGTGAATTGAAGTATTAATTGTAAATCAAAATTCCTTTTTTTTGTGAAATAAAAACTGGAGATGAGATTTTATTTCGAATATTATAAACTCAGTGTTTGATTTAATTCCGATTCGAGATTCAGTCCTGGCGAGGTCGTGAAAGCTGGGCAACACACCCCACAAGTGTACATCCACAACGCCGAGAATTGACAGTAACAAATATCTCCTCCTTCAGTTTCGAAAAAGTATGGTACCACCATCCATCACTTGTGGGTTTTTTCAAAGACGACGATTTTTCTTAGTTACGTATCTGCCGAGGGAAAAATAAGCCTCATCGCTTGAAAAATCGGCTGATTTTAGGAGGATTCCATCGAGAATATGTGCGACTTATTCCATGGTTGGTAGCCTTCAATTATTTTATCAGGTTGAAGATGCAAGTCCAAGTATAAAATACGTCATAATATTTGATAACACAATCCCAGAGTCTACGAACGCTAAGAAATCAATAAATTTGCGCTGTCAGTCAAATTTGCAATGAATTTTTATTCAAGTTCCAAAGCAATGTCTCTACATCGTCGACCATTAACAAGGTGTAAAAGGTTTTCAGTCCATTAATCAGTCTTATCATCCTAGTAAACAGTTGCTTCCCGAAGCAAAAATTAATCCTCACCACGCACAATTTCGCTCCCATCATACCTAACTTATAGCAATCTAGAAAAGTCAAATCGTAACTCTTGCTCCCCGCCTTCCAAATTTGTTATGGATTCTTGCCGATAACGCGAAGGAAAAACAAGCAACATAACAGAATAATGCGAAATAAGGATATCACTTGGCCACATTTTCATAAGGACTATCTTTAAATGACCATGTCGTCGCCACCAATTGAGTGGGGTTATAAAACCAACTTTGTCGACAACCCTTGTTTCAATTCAGCGACAGAAAGGTCATCCTTGAAATAGAAGATTTATTATTGCGACAGAAACATTAAGTATGCTTCACGGTGGAATCATTCAATTAAACTTTACCAACATGACTGTGCAGAGGAGTACGTTTATGTCCTCGAGGCGTGTGGCGGCATTTATATCATAGATATACTCGTGTTCGAAATAATGAACTATTCAGTGGTTCTTCTGTTATGACCAGACGTTGGCATCCTTGAGACTAAACCCTTCAGAAAAAGAATGTTTTCACCCTTACTCTTGGAAACCTAAGGTCGACAACTGTTGATTTATCATTTCATTGTTCACGTGCTAGCTGCGAAAAAGAATACCTGAAAACTATACTTGGATTCAAACATTACAGGGATATCTTGCTCTTTTTTAATTCATTAAATTTTTCATTTTTCTACACATTCACGTTTACACCGCTGATTTCCCTGGGCTTCGCACAACCTTTTCAATAGTGTTTATATTATTGTCGCTGAACTACTTTATGCTAATAAAAACAATTAACGTCTCTTACAGCCCACTGAGTAGGGAGCCCAGACGTTTTCAAATGAAGTGGTTTCTCACAAAGACTGCTCATTAATATAATGCTAATATCTAAATACACACTTTATTCATAATTGTAATGGGTTGTCACTGTTGAGCGGAGAGCAATCAGACGCAATAGATCAAATGAAAAAAAACAGTTTACTGAAATATATATATATATACAGGGTGAAGCAGAAGAGGTTGTTGATTATAAAATTCAATTAAAAAAATGTAGTTGTTTTCTTACCAAAGTTTATTGATTAATTGATTTTATTTACCCAGTTCCAAATGTGACATCAGGTAGATTGTGTTCATTATTGTTAATACACTGCGTTTATCGAATTCAGAATTTCGTTTAGCTCGGAATACATCGGTGGGTATATTGACGATGGCCTGATGAATGTTGTTCTTTAGGTTACGCTGAATCCTGGAGCGATCATTACAAACTAATTACATACGATAGATCTGTGGGGGTTCTTTAACCCAATTCCAAAGAACCACCCATTTCCATAAATTACCTGCCTTCTACTTACCTGCAAATTAGCATCGTAAACTACTCTGCATCACCTTCCACCTGAAAACATAAACCCACGGCCAGATTACCATCTTACCGTGGCATCAAACTTTCACCTCGGGGCATGCTTGCATCCAACGCATCATGTTTCCGAAATCTAATTCAGTTACCGCTTCATGTAACCGACATTAGTTCCCGAACATGTCAATGCGCATTGCTGAGAAGCACTTTCTCACACACGTGCATGACTTGTTCATCCTCGCCTTAGCGGCTGGACCATCGGTCGATCGTCCAAACAACAATCCGTTGGTCCAGAAGACACGTCGACCAACGTACTTGTTGACACAACTGCAGACGATAGTTTCCCTATCATTCGGTAATTAAATATTGCCCCATATCTTTAGGTTCGCAATAGCTGCAACCAGTTTCCCATTATCGGCTATCAACCGATTATGGGATTTGGGCATGAATAGGATCGTTGTTTAGGCAATCATACCCACGTTCATGGTATATGATGACCCTTATGGAAATCAAAGTAAACACACAGTACCGCACTGTTTTTGTTTTGCTTACCAACGCTGGTCCATGGTTCCCATGGGTGGCAAATTCCTCACCACCATATCCATGTACCAGCATATTAACCCAAATAAGATAACATCCAGCCTGACCCTTTGCCACCGTCGGCAAGATTTCTGTTGACTTAATGTCAACAAAATATCTTCCTTTCTAGAGCACCAGAGCGCCGTACGGCTAAATCAAACAAACCCCAAATATTCGGTCGACCTATCGTCACCGAAGAATGTATCGCCTACAGCGGCATTACATAAACACAATGCCTATAGCCGCTTGTTGCTCGTCCACTTGTTTGAACAGTTGCGGTATTATTCGTTGTCGATATGCAGGCTAAAGACCATCGTACTTGTCCTATACGGACACATGAGGAATCCTCCCGTTTAACTCCTTTGTCATCATTGGCCGTCGCCAAGTTGAGTCTGTTCGCTCCTCCCACATCGATGTGATCCACCACCGTTGAATCTGACGGATGTGGATTGGATCGAAGACTCAAATTTTATCACCCTTCGACGAGAGACGTCGAGTCTCTGCTGTCGCGCCTTCCGTTGTCAAATTGAAATTCCTTAACCGTACACACACTTGTTTTCGTGTCGAGTTGTTTGTCGAGAAACATAAGTTCTACGGAAATGAATTTAATATTTTAGAGCATTAAATTTACTTAAATAATGATTGCCAAATACGTGTGTGACGTTGATTCATAGAGTTCGTGTCTGCTGTCGCACCTCCGCGGGGAAACATAAGTTCGAGTGGAGATATTTTGTAGTAATAAAGTTACTTAAGGTCGGTTGCCGAATACGAGTGGGACGTTGATTCACGGAGTTCGTTTACCACACAGTAAATAACAAGTGCGGAGTGAAAATTAAAATCAAGACTACTGAACAAACAAAACGACCTATAATTTAAAAGACAGTACCAGTGTTTGTCTTTAAAATAAAAGCTAATGTCGAGAGATTAAACTGAAATAAAAATAAAAGAATAAATTACTCCAGTGTGTTTTTCTTTGGAGAGTTGTTGTGTTCGCGGTGTGCTCTACTCCTTCTGATAGAAACAATTTACAGCGATATTGGTGGTGTTCCTGCTGAATCCGCGCCCATGCTTGGTGCACTAAAGGAATAACCCACAGATCCATAACAAAAACTTGAATATAAGGCCACCGTTCTAGTCATTGAAGATTTCCCCTCTAGAAATGAAGACACCTTGTGATGTTTTGTCGCAAACGTTGAACGCGCTCAGAAACATTTTTACTTTTTATTTACTTAATGTTTCTGCATACACTTTTATGACAAAGTTAGACGAAAATTGATGCACCATATTCTCATCAGCCCCAGAGTAACATTCCCTTCTGAGCAATCAATTCAAATCAGCTAGTTTCTTTATTTCATACCCTGTATGATAGGTATTTTAACTACTAAAACACATTCTGCCGCTAGTTTTTTTACAAAGTGCGAAACTACTACAAGGTTTCTAGACATGCTCGGATGGATTCACTTCCTCAATATTAACAACCTTATGTTGACCGCATATACTGCTCAGCATATACATCTACTGCTAGCATAGTCCGGTTCACATGAAATAGCTGCGCATTTCCTACACATCCCTACCAGGATAGGCATACATAGATCTATACTGGTATTATTTAAGGCACTCCTATTCTATCAGACTTTGTGGTCCAGACCTCGACCTTTCGGTTTTCGGTAACATTTTGTAGGTCCCCCTTTCTATGCAAACTGCGTCCAATTTGGTCAATGGCTAGGACTCCGTTTTCAGATAACCACGAGTTCGGCTTTGTATATACTCCAGTCTCGTTAATTCAATTGACATAACTTACGATATACATTTGGTCGTATTGTCTTAATTATGTGCCGGCATTGGCGCGGGTTGACTAAGATTCCCTTGCGAGTTACCTAATCTACGCACCCAGGTGAACAGCAGCCAAATAGAACTTCCTCAGGTTTGGATGTTGCACTGTCACTTCGGGGTAAACTTCACAGCGAGCGCTCAGGTAAAGCGCGGATACGAGGCAGAAAATAAAACATTACAATAAGGTTGGTGATACTGTTTGTTTTGATTGTTATGTAAAACTCTCTTTACCGTCATATTTAGACTGTGACGGCTCTTCACAACATTAGGTCCGGCACTAAGTTCACAAATTACATTCACAGGAGTGGTGATACTGTTTTGTTTTTATTGTTAGGTAAAACTGTCGTTATCTTAATATTTAGCCTGTGACGGATCTTCACTACATTAGGTCCGGCACTAAGTTCACAAATTACATTAACTGGAATTCACATCGCTTCCGCACACTCTATATTATTTGGAACAACCCGGGACTATTATTCTAATCGTGGGTTCGTAATTAACATTGACTCTGTGGCGGTTCCGCCAGATCCCACGGCTCGCCTTCCTGAAAAACCCCCATAACCATAAACCGGGTCTGCACCAGCTTTCGCTAATGCAATTCGCATTAGCATCTTAGATGCTTCACGCATCAAACAGACCCAATTATTATAACCCTAAAATCCCTATAAAGAAAACTTACCTTCATGCATCCCTTCGCATACAATTTTTCATAAGATTTCTTTGTTTGCTTATTTGGTATTCTGAACCAATTCGGTACCAGACAAATACCATAAATATCGCGCCGTCTATTTTCCTAGCCGCGCCATATACCTTTTCATATACATTGCCTGGCAACCTTTTTTGTTTGTCTTACCAACAAACAACCCAAGCAGCTGCATATAATTAGCACAATAGACGCTGAAACCAAATTCTCCAGCATTTCCTAATGCAAATATGAACCCGGTTTCTATTGCAGCCAGAGATGCCATAAACATCCAATTTGCTTTTAGCACCTTTTTCTCCTAACGTCGAAAATAGCGACGAGGCATCGTATAAACATGACCCTCATTAAAGAGCGAACCATTTGGTCGCCTTTTCTCTTGTCTTTGCCGCCTGCCTGTTTCGCTTTTCCACTGCACGTGTGAATAGCATTGATCTCAACGATCCCACACATACCACCATGACCTGTATTACAAGATCTGGTTTCCTATACCACCGAGAGACTTTACGTTTCCCTGGTGGTAGGTAAAAAACGATATCCTTATTGGTGAGGATATCGTTTGAGTCGTAATTCAATCTCCGTGGCGGTCGGGTCGCTCGCCATTCACCGTACCTCCGCCGGGTACGGTGCGAAACCAGTTTTATCCGAGTCGAGTGTTTTCCTTTGAAGAAGTTAGTGTGGTGTAGTACTTTGTGGTTTTTAAAAGATGCTGGGCGATTAGATAACAAAACAAGTAGTTATTCAGATTGAATCAAATGAAGCCATTCGATAAAATACATCCAATAAAAATAAAGTTCATTAACTGTTTGATTTTCAAAATTTAAAGGTAAATTAAATTCGAAACTAGACACATTTCATTGTTAAAGCGCGTTTCCTGTACCTGCTGCGATATTCGGCCAAACTTAATTAGTGACAATTGGATGGAGGAGGAAGTGAACCGTGTGCCCATGTCAGGTACCATACTTCCTCCCCACAACTCTCTATTTGAAAATTAAAGCAAGACCTTTTGCTCGCGCGGGCGCACTACTTCGTGTATCAAACTCGACTAAACCACTTTTTCTTCGGTTGGTGTGAGTTGGGCGCTGTGGTGAGAAAGACAATGAAATTTTCCTGCTGGCTCGACCAATAGGAGTGGATCTCCAGTACATAGATCCTATCGAGAGTGTTTCCATTTGCGCGCGGATCACTTTGTTTGCTCGTGACGCGAGCTCATGGATGTACAAACCGTGGGAAATGCACATTCACAACATAGGACCTCTTAGGAGAAATATGTGCAGCTGTTCAAATATCGCGCTGGGGATTAGGAAGATGGGATGATTACACAATGATGGTTGTGTTTACATCCATGTCAATTGCGTATTGCATTCATAGGGACTCATGGGTCGAATTCCAGTGTGAGTATTTACACTGGCAATGAATTCGGCTCTTGGCAGCTAGGCGCGAGTTGCGCTGGTGCTTTGAATGTTGCATAAAAGCCGCCCTGGGTACAGGTACAACATGAAAATCTGTCGCGCAAGTTATGGTTTTTTGAAGTCTATGTCGAAATAACCATTAGGATACCAAACGAATAGATAAAACAGTGAACAGTTAAATCACGAATTCCTTTTATTATTATAAATCTCTTAAATTACAGTACTTTGTCTTTACACCATTGTAATAATATCGCTATACATTAACTTCTTCTTTTTCAGTCACAATTGGTATTCAACTATAAAGTTACAGCACTTTTCTTTTCTTTACACTATTGTAATATTATATCTATGCATTAACTCCTTTTTCTTCAGTCCCAGTTGGTTATTAACTATAAAGTTACAGCACTTTTTCGGTACATTGTTGTAATATTATCGCTATACATTAACTTCTTCTTCTTCAGTCACAAATAGTATTCAACCATAAAGTTATTATTATTATTATTATTATTTATTGGCCTGTAGGAACCCGGAAGTTCATGACCTCACCGACTCGGCTTTGCCATAAAGTTACCGTACTTTTTCTCTTTACACTATTGTAATATCATCGTTATACATCTTCTTCAGTCACAAATGGTACTTAACCATAAAGTTACAGCACTTTTTCTCTTTACACTATTGCAATATCGTCGCTATATATTAGCTTCTTCTTCTTCAGTCACAAATGGTACTTAACCAAAAGTTACAGAACTTTTTCTCTTTACACAATTGTAATATTATCGCTATACATTAACTCCTTTTTCTTCAGTCACAATTGGTATTTAATTGTTACGTTAAAGCACTTCTCCTTTACGTTATTGTAATATTATCGCTATGTTCTTACTTCTTCTTCTTCAGTACACTATTGTAATATTATTGCTATGTTTTTACTTCTTCTTCTTCAGTAGCCAACACCCGATTCTTCCGATCAAATTTCCTTCTTGCTTCTATCTCCACGATCCACTATTAACTCCCCCTAATTACTTATTAAACGTTTCACCGCACCTCGGGGTCAATACCTCCCAATGACGATCATGCAATTACATTTTCATCGACCCAATTTGTAATTGCTACAATTTGCTGATTTCGGTCAATACTTCCTCATTGCTTTTTACTTGAGTTAAACCTTTGCGCCAACGAGTTGACCTAGTTATTCCACTTATGACGATTGTGCTGGAACATGCATTTTGGAGGTTTCCATATTTTAATTGTTCCAACTTGTGCAATCGTTTATTGCTTTGATAAATGCAATCGATCATTCTTTTTGACCGATTTATTAATTGCTCAAGAGTTGGTGATTTGATTGCAATTATTTCGGTAGGACGATGACTTGGATGTATTGTTGGTTCGTGGGGTTACTGGAGTTTAGAATTTGGTGGTACTTCTCTGATTAAGTGTATCAATGACCCCTTGCATGTTATCTTTAGGTATCGCATCATTGACACACTTAACACGCACGTGTGAGACAGACAACGCAGGCAGCATGGGTTCCGCTGATTGTTTCATTGTTCATTTCGGTTATCTAGTATGGCAACCAAAATGTTTTCTTTAGAGCAATGCTGAGATGCATTGATGTATGCGGTACTGGCGTACCGAAATTTTCCAGGAAAACGACATTACGCATTGAATGCGTGAATGTCCTTGATGAGGAAAATGCCTGCGGTGTTGGATGCGATTTGCATAATCGAAAGATGATAAAATCGGTGGGAGAACGCTTGGGGGAGTTAATGTGCTTGCATACGCGACAAATGGTAAGATCACTAAAGCTTTAGGGCAGGAATATTTGGGGGTAAGTTGAAAGGGTGGCAGTGGCGTTAGTAGAACCGCCACAGGCTCACTAAGTTAGCACGCCGTTCCCTCTATCCTGACGTAAAGTTTGAGGGCAATCTGTCATTTAGTTTATTTACAGTAAGTGTTTTCCGGAATCGACTTAAGTTCTCGCCACAAATACTATTTTATGTCTTCCATCGACTGAAAGGAGGTGCATCGAAGTGCTAAGTTGAGTTCAAACTTCACGTCATGATAGAGCCAATTTAGCGATAAAAACAATTTGGACAATCGGTTTTTTAACGAAATATATATTCCCGACACTGCTCTTGCTTCTACTTCAATTGGTACATAATTGGCAAAACTCACAGATGTTTCGTTTGACGTAAAATGTCTTAACCTATTTTGTACTTATCTATCAATCTAAAATTTACCTTTAGTACGTACCGTTCTGAGTTAAATAGCACTATCTTTTCACACGTTTACTTACTGTCGCCGCCATTAATCCCTTTTTCTTGAAATGTGAGTGGCAATACGAGATTTTTTTAATCATAAATATAAAGGCACAGAGCGGACGGAAGATGGGCAGGCTTTACAGAAAGCTTCCCTATCTGAACGATCTCGGTCGCTATTGCTTTTTCATCGCATCCTACATTCCTTAATATGCATGTGTAGCAGAGCATTCATGGTTTAGTGTACGATTCGTGGCTGATCGGACACTTGTTTATTACTTCATACTGTGTTTATACAGGTTTCGCTCATAGTCGGCGATAGCAGAGATATTAGGTATATCTTATCCAATCGTTTCCAAATAATTGCTTATTTAATGTGTAGCATTATTTGTATTTGTACTTAATTTTTCTGCCATTATAGAGTTTTTCCACATGTTATCTGGGTCTACGATTTCCCGTGCTAATGCATTTCAGATTTTATGCATTTCTACAGGTACTGGAAAATAATTTAGTGTATTGAGTAAGCACATGTTAAACGACACGTGGAAATAAAACTAAATCGTATTTATAAACTGCGGGCGGCCCCAAGGAATAAGTATTTGGAAGCGGCTAGTTTTGGGTGTAATACTTCTTGTTATGGGAAATGCTTGCATATATTTCCTTATAGTAGGGGCGACTTAAACGCTTACTTAATCTCGTTTAAGTTATTTCTAGAATCAGATTTGTGTGCGCAGGTAAACAAATATTGTAACATACTTGGAAGTAATCTACCTTAGGCCCTAGTACTTGTACAATGAAAACATCCAAAAAATATTTTTTATTCGGTCAAATGACCGATGACAATTAGGTGCGGAACAGAATATCCGGACAAATCTTGCGCGTCTACTGTTATGTATAATATATAACAATTGTTGTTAACATTTAGTCACAAAACTTACCCCGGATTGGTCTGCCTTGGTGTGGGTGGGGGCGTATTCTTATGAAGCTGGTCCAACGTCCAAGGATATCTGATCTCTTAAAATTCACGATTTGGAGACCTCCCAAAGTCCAAGAATATTTGATCTCTTATCGTAAATTATTTTTAATCATTTAAACTTTAAGGAAAACTACAAGGATGATTAAAACACTTTAGTTGATATTAACAGAATTTTATTGAATAAAAATTTAACACTTCTGGTGCATCCCAATGGCAAAGGATATTTAGTAAATTATTTTTAATCATTTAACATTCTTATTTAAAAATTTAACACTTCTGATGGCCCAGGATATTTTGTTAATAATTTTTTACCATTTAACATTCTTCTTTAAAAATTCAACACTTCTGATGGCCCAGGATATTTTAACCATTTAACCACCGACGACAACTGCTCACCGATTATTTTATTTTCGTACTGCCATTTTACCCCTTACCAAATCATAATCCTAGGTCGATTCCAATTTGTTCCAAATTCACCGTTATTTGACCACCTGCATGTATATGGAAATCAATCGTCTTACTTTTTCTACCCCATGTTAGGGTCAATACTAACGGTAAACCAAAAACAAATTGGGGGAAGTGTTTTTGTTTTTACTTGTAAATGGTATTTTGGGCAAATCGTACAGATTAAGGTTGTTGGACAAGTGCAATTTAATGTAGGGTATCGAAACGTTTTTTTGCATGGAAGTTTTGGCCACAAAATATCAAGTATTTGGAATGGGATTTTGTATTTTAAGGGGGTAATGATTTTCTAAAATGTGTCTATTTCGTGGTGGGAATGTTATTTTCGGACTTACAATGTATTATGCAGAGGATATGAGTTTAGTAAGAGTTTTAGGTGGTTTTTATGAGGGGTGATAATATACTCAAGCTAATTATATAACACTACGCAGAGCGTCTTATCTGTGGTAATTTACACCATTCGTTAAAACAGTTAGGGCTTTACGAGCGAACAATAAAAAATTACTATCGACAGTAATTAAAGTCTCACAACATATCTGCATTAATTCCTAAGACACTGTCGAATAAATGAGCGAATTACAAAATAAGTTGACTTCGGCCATTGTTGACAGTGGTGTCGGGATTCTGTTTACCGCGCATGCTCACATTGTTCGTTGGTTTGAAAATATAAAAAAGTGAGAAACTAAGTAATAGTCACCAATGAATTATTGACTTTCACTCATTTCAGTAGGCCACACACGCAAAAACTATCAACGTGATCGCAGCGTTATCACGTTAGACGCGCACAATGAGGTGGAGGTAAGCCATGACGTTGAAGATGATTTTCGGCCAAAAACGACCATTCACACAGGTTGTTGTAAACAGTTATTATTGTTCTCTGGATGGAAATCTACATCCCGCATTTCATCAAACGAAGTTTATCTGATAAACCTTGGATTAGTCAAAAATGCGAGCAGATTACAGCGGCAAAAATAGAGCTTTTAAACAGTGGCGCTCTAATCCCACCGAAGTTAAGAGAATAAGATTTTAGAATCAGAAACGTGTGTAACCAGACGATTGATACCGCGAAGAAGGCCCACAACGACAGGGTGATCAATAAACTTGTGGCGTTTATAACAGATACACACACAATACACAAGCAAACAGTGAAGAACACCAAACGAAAATCGAATAGGAAAATGCATCAGAGCCGTATACCATAGCGATAACATAATAAATCCACATCAGCCGAATGTACTTGAGTTTAGAAATCGAATTCGTACACACGGCGGTGGCCTGGTGGGTTGCGCTTTGGTTCAATTTTTGGTGATTCTAACTGTCATAGCGTCAGTTCGAATCACACGTTTGTAATGTTATTGCAGCGTCGACATGTAATGTTATGGCAGGATCGCCATGTAATGAATTTGTAGTTACAGGGGACATGGGAGGATCGCATAGGAAGGATCCGTCTAAAACCTACTTCCCTATTGTTGCTGTATGTAGCGCAGCCCGCTGAAATATTATGGCGAAGTCGCCGCAGTGTTGAATCAAACTCCACAATAGGTTTTTGATTAACTTTATTTCAAAAATGTTGGGGTATTTATACTCCCAATCAATCATTCAATTATTTACACATTTCCTCATTTACTCATACAATTTCTGCTTACAAGCTATAAGTAGAACATCACTCATACAATTTTGCTTATTATGCTACTTAATATCATATCACCGCATAGCGAAAGAACAATAACATAAGTTGACCCAATTAATTCTTGAATCACCTTGCCAATGACAAATTCGCAAACGATTGTCATCTGATTCCTTCAAATCGTAACTGAAGCAATTCGTTTGTTTTACTCAATGAAATGAGTTGACCTTGACTTTGGTTGTAAACAACGAATGCTGGTTACTTGAGAAGTGCAAATTGTGACAAGGGCAATTGATTCATTTGAGATTATTGTTTGTGGTCATTTCATGTATATGTTGTCACACTACACGTTCTTCACTATCATCCCAAACGCTATAAACTCCTTCAGTGCCCAACTGGTGCGCCTCCCTTCTGGTCAATGACAAGGGCTGTCAGCAGTAAGTTTGCTTCCACCTCATTCCCCGGATACTAGATAGGATCCGGATATCAGGATACTAGATAGAAATTCAGAAGACAAAACTAATGTGTTCGCGAATTTATTTTCCGTGAATTCAGACCTTGATGCTAGTCTTTCGGAGATGTGAGGTTCTGCCCGCGTTCTATTCAACTCATTCTATGTGGACTGGACTGTAGGAAGGCAACCGATCCGGACGGAGTACCAGCGCTAGTCCTTAAGAACTGAGCTTCACAACTATCAGCAGTTCTTGGCAGTATGCACGGAAGACATTTCCTACCTGCTGGAAAATTGCTCGAGTTCAACCAATGCCAAAGAGTGGAAAAAGAGTCTTCTATAAAATTACCGTCCGATAGCATTACTGTCTATGATATCTAAGGTGATGGAAAAGGTCATCAATGTCGAGTTATTGAAGTGCATCTATTACTACTATTACTATTACTATTTATCGGCCTGTAGGAACCCGAAAGTTCACGACCTCACTGACTCGACTCTACCATTGTTCCCTGTCCTGTGCGTTCTCCTTGCACGTTTGAGCATCCGATCCGATCTCCTCGAGGTCCCGTTGGTCTACCGTCAAGAATTCCATGCATGGTCCTATCGTTGCCCATTCGCTGCACAAGTCCGGCCCATCTTAATCTTCGCGTCCTCATTACTCTCACTATTGTAGGTTTGCGATATAGATATTCCAATTCGTGGTTGTGGAGTTTCCTCCATTGTCCTGCGTCTTCGTCATATTTACCTCCAAAGATACCCCTTAAAACTTTATTCTCGAATTTCTTACTTAAACTATATTTCTCGCTTGCAACCAAGCAGCATTAATTTCCCCCGAAAATCATTCCGGCTCACTTCCGACTTAAATCCATTTCCCCCGCTTGTAACGAAGCAACATTCAGTTTCCCCGAAAACCATTCCGGCTCCCACCCTACCTAAACCATCTGAAATAATACAAATTATCCTTACTGGTAAGTCACCAGCACGATGCGTAGTACTTTCACGAAACAACCATCGCAACGACCAAGACCCATATTCTTTTGTCTAACCGACAACTCATGCCCATACTTGGTTGTGTTCCCAAAACCGATTTTTCAGTACACATAGCAACCGAGGAATCTAACCCAGCTTGTACGGCGGGAATTCCCCGAAACAAATACTCTGTGCACGCATAGCAAACGGCGCACAAGCAACGGAGTCGTTGTCCATCACCCGACCGAGCCGGCCGGTCTTCCGCCACCGCTGCCCGTAGCCCTGCGGGCACGCGTACATACTCGGAGTCGTTTGTTCCTTTAAATTATAAGAGCGTCATTTTGTAATATCACATTCGTGATAGTTGGAATTGTAGTGCGGTGAGTTTACATAGTTTGTGTATTGTGTACGTTCGAACGATGCAAGAGAATGCTTAAATTAAGATGTTTGCAAGGTCCCAAGTGACTTTTAATTCATGTTCATTTGATCAATTACAAAAAATAACTATCAGTGAATAAAATAAAGAGGACATTTTGCGGAACTTTTACATGGTTTGGCGAGTGAAGTGAACCCTGTGCAGTACGCCAGCACACCCTACTTAAGGCGCAAGGCGCAATTTAATAAGTCTCGGATATGGACCGAATCCCGGTTGAAGTGCCGATGATGATGATATATTTTTAAAGTACAAATTTCACAATTATTCATCATCATCATCATCATCATCGGCACTACAACCGGGATCCGATCTTGGCCTTATTTAGCAAGTCTCGAGACATTACATTTTCCATAATAATTTATTTTTACGAGCAAGGTTATTAGCCTTGCGCCGCACAATTATTATTATTACTATTTATTGGTCTGAAGGAATCCGGAAACTCATGACCTCATTAAGGTCATCGCGATCGTGCCCTGTCCTGTGCATTCTCTTTCCATGCTTCGTTCTCTGATCCGATCTCATCAAGGTCGCGCCTCACATTTTCCACCCATCTTCGTCTCTTTCCTGTTGGCCTTCCATCCGGAAATCTGCGTACGGTTCTGTCATTCGCCATTCTCGCTACATGCCCGGCTACATGATTATTCTCACTATTGTGGGTGTGGCGTATAGCTCTTCCAATTCTCGATACTGGGCTTCCCTCCATCGCCCTGCCCCTTCATCATATCTACCGGCGAAAATACTCCATAAAACTTTATTCTCGAATACGCGTAATCTGTTTTCCTCTTACTTTATAAGTGCTCACGTCTCGCATCCGTATAGAACAATCGGCATGGTTATGGTTCTATAAATACGGAGCTTTATATTACGTGGCAGCAGTATTGACAATCTCAATATCGAGTTTTCCGAATTTTGAATCCCCTATTATGATTGAATTTTTTCGTAATTTCGTGCACACAGCAGCCAATTTTACTAAACCGTCAGCCCAAAAGTTTTATTTGTCGTTATTTTCGGGGCATCTATTTAGTTCCCTTCTGAAACAAATTACTCAACCTTGGAGCATCATCCCAAGCGGCCTTTCCTGACAAACAGCCTTTCCAGGCAACGAAAAAACAAGTTATCGAAAAACGACTGAGATATTAGTAAATATTTAAATTCCCTATACCGTAGAGAGGGTTTTTTGTTCTTTAAATCCATGTTAGTTTATCAAATGCCCATGCCACATTAAACTTTCAGCGTTTAATCGAAGTCCAGAGAAGTTTGACCGCATTGTTATTCATACCCTAGTCTGGTTAAAGTTTTCACATTTACGGTGGAGAGCATTGCTCAATATCTCTACCTACACAACATCAAGCAAGTTAAGACATAACGATATAACGAATTTATCGCCCACACCAAAATGTAAAATCGAACCAACCAAGGAATAACTAGGATGTTACTCCCATGTACAATATCTGCCTACAAACGTCGCACTTTAGTGATATGGTACAAAATCTATTAAAGTGCCACCTCTGTGAGCAATTAAATTCGTTATAAATCTTCGCTATCAACCACAACAGAGTTGTATATCAATTGATAAATCACTGTCGACGTTGAATCTCTTGTCTACAATAAAAGGGTAAAGGCGTAGCATCATTCTACAAGGCAAAGCCAGTGCTCCATGTCACCTATAACCCAAGCTGTCCACCTGGATCCCAGAAAATAATAATGACACATTTTTCAAGAAGATCGTGTTCAAATATCTTTCAACGATGAAATAAGAGATTGTCTTGCATCAACCTGACTGCATCAATAAGTGTCACCGATTACATCCTCTGTGGGATGTGACATTTTGGTTGAAATGAATTTACCTTATAAACAGAATAATACTATTTGACAGCCCTCACAATAGTAATATAATTAAAGTACGAAACCCCATAAAAGCAAAACATTGCTAAACCTACTGATAACACTTATACCATGGGCTTAATTGGTGTTCAGCTAATCTAAGAATTGCAGTGCGTCGACATTATCTGACAGCCAGATAAACATGAGATGAAGAGAACGCTTCCTAAATACAGGTCAAAGCACCCGTCCATTGAAGCCGTAATTACAATGTGTTCGCAAAAGGTTAGGAATTTATTGGGCATGACTAATTGAGATAACACGCTTGATTACTCTTCATCTTTTTGCCATACGTACGTTTTCCCTTTTAAGACGCCGCCCCAGTAACTGAATTGGTGAGGGGAATCGACATGATTACGGATGTACGCACGACTCTTCAACTAAGGACTCTCTGTTATTGTGGCAACTTGATAATCTAGTTAATTTATATTGGTATACAATTGTGGCAAATTGTGAAATAGAGGTTTTTTTCAGCAGTTTTTGGGCTTACAAAAACTGTAATGCAATTTTTGCTTTATCCCAGGTCTAGGGAGCGCGCTTTGGAAAACACGATGTCAATTTGTGTCCCTAGAATAATTTATTACTAACTTGTTCTTTGTGGTTTCGGTAAACATTTAACTTAAGTCATTGATGCATTATATCTTACTGACATTACTTATTAGATTCTACAACCAGTACTCCCGATCTTAAATTGATTGCAAGCAATTTGTTGTACCAATGTTTTTCGCATCCGTATCCACTGTCATCAGCATTCCAGCGTACTACGAACACATGACCGTAATGCTTTATGCCACACCATTAACGCAACAACTACAGCTTACGAACCGAGTCCACATATCTCCGTACACACGCGGCTGTAGGCTGATGCATCGGCTCGTGGGTTCAAATCACGTTTTTACTACTATGGAAAAATACTATATTGCTCAATATCAACACACAGCACCTCGCATGATGAGCAAAAAAGAGAAAGAGAGAAGGCAAGTGGGAGAAAATATAGTAAAAGGAAATGTCTTTGCTGATTGAACTTGAATGACTGTAGATTATAGTCTTCCAAACCGTAACATGACAGAATGATTCACACTGTTATAATTCGACTGAAGAACTGTGCCTTATAATTATCTGTCCATCTAAAATTGATCTTTGAGGGTCATTTTGATACAAAATTTCACCATCTTTTTTGCTTTTATATCCTCTAAATGTGCCCCCAGAATATGGAAAAGAATGTTCGAAAAGGTATCGTAGGTGTCTTTAAGGTAAAATCTTCTAATATTATAAGAACAAACCCGAAGTAAATGCATCAACTTATCTAAGAGGCACGATGACTGTTATTACTCAAATTCCCTCCATCAATAGGTAGGTTACAGAATAGTGGGAACTTCTTTTTTGGATCTTTCGGGGTTCTCTAAATACATGGAGAACACTGTTTCCGCCTTATTTCGACCGCTGACAGCGTGTCAAATCAACCCCAATTCCCCTTACAATCTATTCCACCTGTAAAACATATTTCCCATAAGGACGCATAGCTAAACTCATTATCCTATGCAGATAATCCATAATTGAGTTTAGCTATATTTTCGGCATACGGCAACTCCATTTCGCTAACCCATGAGATTTCCACCGGAAATCGCTTCATGTCGGTTAGCAACGGCATAGTCTGATCAAACGAGGCGGTTGCATAATCATGCAACCGTTTGGGAAATTATCAAAGTATTTAATTTTAGTTGGCGTCCTATTCACTTTCCCCAGACACGTCATTCGCTGGGGATCAATGATCTCTTTTCGTAGGTGAATAGCACCAGCTACATTTTCCTCTCCACCACAATTCTGTCTTCCTATAGTTCAATGCACTCTGAGATCACCATATTCACCGAATTAGGTCAATGGGTTATCCTCAGAACTGCATTGATTCATGCACACACAACCAAACCCACCCCGAGATCATTGCACATTGTGTTTCTGTTCTCTCATTCTCCCTTGTTCGTCGACTATCCAATTAACCGAAGTGTTCACCACACTCCGACGGCGGGGAACATGAGGGAGCGAAATCGTAAAGACGATCTCGATTGGTTGCCCGGTGTGCAAATCAAAATCCAAATTTCATCCCTAATTGGGATCAGTCGCTATGCAATCTCTATCGGTGACGTTCACGCCGCAACATGTCAGAAGTCACATCTCAACTACAGTCGCTAATGAACTACAAGAGCGTACAGACACACCGTTTAGTCTGCTCAGGAATTGGACCAATTTTAAATTTCATCTTACGCGTAGAGTTTTACATTTTCCACGAAAAGTCGGTCATAAATGTCTCCAAGATAATAGTTAAATTTTATTAATTTATTGGTGCATGTGGAATCATTGTATGATAAAATTCAAAGTGTAAAATTGGGCATCGTTTCTCGTGCGCCAAGTACAAATAAATGTGTCAACTTACGTGTACCATTTTGAAAGTGTAAATTCTAGTCAATTGTAAACAATCAAAAATAATAATTATTGAGAACAATAAAAACTAAATTACAACGAAACCAAGTGCCTTTCACTTCTTTTCTTCCTGTGAATTCGGCGAAGTGTGTTCGGCGGAACAAGTGTCGGGGATTAAAGACCCCCACAGATCCTTCTTGAATACGATCATCCCTTTTTTTCATTTTTCCCAATATTTTTTTTTCGGTTTTTTTCTTAGATTCTAAATTATATGCTAGACAAAAAATGGTTAAATTCTAGATTAATTAATTTATATTATAACCTACTGGCCCTACGCAGACGCTCTAAGCTAGACATTATATGATAGTTGTGCAATTTGCCTTTCGGCGACAGAACTTTGTTGGTGGCTGTAGCGATGATCATATGTATAACAAAAATAAATTAGAAAAACGTTGTGCCAACATTTTTTGTTTTGTTTTTTACTTAAAATTTAACTTATTTCAATTTTTTTATACTTAAAAGAACTTAACCTAAAACTCATACTACCCTAATTCTAGAAAAGCTAAGTCTGCGTAAGCTGGCTGAAGATGCAGTTATTCTACCGACATTGGTATTCAGGTCTTTATTTGCCATTCAACCACCAGAAAATGTTGGTGCTGTTTAATATTAGCGTCTCGGTCTCTGTGGGAGATAGCCCTACTGAAGCCCAAGAGCTCTTCTTCGGTGCGCGTGACTTCCCGGTCATAGAATAACCGCTTGTCTACGGAAGATCTAATTACATGATACATCAGCAGAATTCCGGATCCATCATGTATAAGCCCATTCATGTCCAAATCAAGGAACACCTCTAGTGAAACAAAGCCGTTGCGACGCACGTTTTCATAGAACAAAGTATTTGGATAATATGCCCCGAAAATGAATTCATTGGACGAGCTTATTGCTCTCGCAATGTGTCCTCTGATTAATTTGATCATAAAATTATCCACCCTATTTATGAAGGCTGCATTATATAAAGTCTCATTTGAGTAGTACTTTTTATAGTCCGATTCCGGTGTTCGATATAATCTGAGACAAGTTCTGAAACACTTCCTTTCGAACACCCGAATCTTTTCCAACAAATTCGAACATATATTAAATCATACCGGGTAACCATATATAGTCAGTGGCATGATTACCGTCACATAGTATATAACTTTTACCCTGCTGTCAGGTTGGCTACTGTGAAATAGCCGTCTTGTCATAGCCTAGTTTTTGGCCAAAGCAGCCTCTTTTATACATAATATTACTACTATTTATTGCCATGTAAGAACCCGGAAGTTCATGAGCTCGCCGAATTGACTCCGCCATTGTTCTCTGTCCTATGCGCTCTACTGTAGTGCTCTAAAAAAAACCCTACCACATTTTTCCCCCATTCATACATCCTAATCCCAATAATCCTACACCAAAATCTAAATGTAAACAAAATCCGAAAACCCAAACTAAATCCAAAAATTCGCAATAAACGAATCAAATATTCGTTTATCGCTTTGCATTTGCCCCACGACATAATCTAAATTTAAAATCCAGAAATATATTGTCTCAATCTGGTAAAATCCCTCGTAAATTAAATAAACCAAACCCTTGGCAAATCGAACCAGATGTTCAATTTGCCATAAACAAACAAAACCCAAATTCCATTACCAATTCTAATATGCAAATAGTTTTATGAGAATTCAGAAAACTGAATTCTTGTCTAAAACAAACATTGAGCATCACACGCAATGTATCGAAAGTCGATATTTTCCATCTGGAACGTTCGTTTCAAGATACAAATCTCGATTTGGTGCCGTTTAAAAGGTGATGTATCGCGATCTCGAGGAAACAGTCAATTAATGTGCATAGTCCCCGGCGGAAGTGCTGAAGGACCACGATCAGATCATCTTAGAGTAAGGACCTTGGAGGTGGTGTCCCCAGGATAATCGTCCTTTTTTCAGATTAAACTAAATAAAAGTGAATCTATTATAATCAAATAAAAAGTATTTTCATTAATTTGGTTTGGTGCATTCGCTGTGAAACGTTGGCTGCTTTAGGACTCCCAACCAGGAACCGGTGAGTAGAGTGGTGGCATGCCCACTAAATAGATCATTACAACTTTCCGCGATTACGAGCATCATTAGAAGGCGCCAAGTTCCGCGGCGCAGGGACGCTATTCTTGAAACGACGCCCCACGAATGAGTAGGTCGTCACTCTTCCCTCAAGGTTTGAGGAAGCACGGCGGCAACCACATCAGGTCCCCTCAGGAGCGGTCTTAAGAGATCCCTCATCCTTTTCAGGACAAGGAGACACGCTCCCTGGGAGCGAGACCAGTAGTAACAACAAATAATACTACACTACTTACACGTTTGAGCATCCGATCCGATATCTTCAAGGTCAAACCTAACATTGTCCTCCAATCTCCGTCGCGACCGTCCTGTCGGTCTCTTTTCCGTTGGTCTACCGTCAAGAATTCTATGCCCGGTCCTATCGTTGCCCATTCACGCCACATGTCCGGCCCATCTTAATCTTCGCGACCTGATTACTCTCACTATTGTAAGTTTGCGGTATAGCTCTTCCAATTCGTGGTTGTGGAGTTTCCTTCATTGTTCCTGCCTCCTCGTCATATTTACCTCCAAAGATACCCCTTAAAACTTTATTCTCAGATATGCGGAATTTGTTTTCTTCCCGTTTTGTGATACCCCATGTTTCGCATCCGTATAGAACAATCGGTATGATTATGGTCCTATAGACACGGAGCTTTATGTTACGTGATAGCAGTTTGGATTTCAGCAGTTTACTGACTGCGTGCCAACTACGGTTGCCGGAATGCAGTCTTTTGTTAATTTCCTTCAACATTTCGTTACTGGCCGTCAGTATTGTCCCCAGATATTTGAATTCTTTAACTTTTCCAAATGCCTCTGACGTTTATATTTGCTCCATGAGGTCCACCTGTTCTCGCCGTAATCATGTAATTTGTTTTGTCTTCATTTGTTTTTAGGCCCACCTCTTCTGCCGCTTGGATAATTATTTCACCGTTTTTTCTTACAGTTTATAGATTATCGCCCAGAACGGCGATGTCATCCGCATATGCGAGCACTTGTGTGACCCCGGTCAGGGATGATCCGCCCATGTTGTCATCTTGTACCTTTCTGATGACATACTCGAGCACAAGGTTAAAAAGACATTGCGAGAGGCCATCCCCGGCTTTTAGTCCATCGCGGATTTCAAATGGTTCTGAGAGGTGGTTTTCTATTCTAACTCGCCCTTTATTTTCGTTCGTGCAAATTTGAATGAGCACGGCATATTTTTTCGGGAGTCCCAGCTCAACTACAATATAGTAAGGTAATTGCCTTGCGACAGAGTCGTAGACTTTTTTGAAGTCAACGAACAGTCGGTAAACCACCTCTCCGTATTCCCGCTTCTTTTCCAGTAGTTGCCTTATTGTGAACATTTGTTCGCTTGTTGACCGGTTCCTACGGAATCCGCATTGGTAGTCTGTGGGGGTTCTCTATATTACAGGGAGAACCAACCCACAATTTCTACCCAATTTCGCCCGCTAACAGCGCACCACCTCAACCCCAACCCCTCCGTTCAGCTATTTCACCTGTAAAAGAAATATCCCAAAAGGACGCATTACTGAATTCTTTATTTTATGCAGGTAATGCATAATTGAATTCAATGCCACTTGCCATACGGCAACCCCTTTTCATTAACCCCATGAGATTTCCACCGGAAATCTCAAAGTCATATTGGTTAGCAACAACCAAGTCTAACCAAACGACGCGGTTGCGTCATCGCAAAACCGCTGGGATAATTTTCAAATTCTTCGAGTTTGGTTCCCACGATAATTATTCCCAAGCTATGGCAGCGTCCCTTCGACGTCCCCCAGAAACCCTATTCGCTGGGGATCAATACCCTCTTTGTTCGGGTGAATAGCGCAAACCACTTTCCATTCCATTTCATTTCCCCCTTTGCTGAGTGCATTGCACTCTAAGATCAAACCGGTGTCCTAACTAGGTCACTCGGTCATAACCAGATGTAGCATTCATGCATGCACGCTAAAGCCAAATCAACCCCGAGATCATTGTGCTCCCCCTTTTGGTTTCCTCATTCACCCGATGTCCATCGACTGTCGAATGAATGCACAAGTGTTTATTCACCTCGATGGGCTGGGAAATTAAAGAATGCAGAAGAGAGCATGATTATGATTGGTTGATCGCTGTGCTTATCCCAAAAAGTCAATTGTCATCCCCGATTGGGATCAACCACCACCGGTATCGGTCACGCCATACCCAGTCGATTTCCGTCCACCATCGCGTGCACACACAGTCGAAATACTAACCACTGGCGTGTGTATACACAAGTGTTGTAGAGAGCAGAGTTAATTGAGAGTCACTGGTGCTATATCACCTCGTTATTATAAAATTTGATGTGCAATAATTCGCGGGAAAGGTAGAACATTAACTGTGCAGTAATTCGGGTAAAAAAAAACATTTGCTGTGCAATAATTAGTGGTAAAAGATAGAACATTTGCTGTGCAATAATTCGTGAACAAAAAACTTGGATCCTCATTGTAAACGGGCATCAGCTTGATCACCAACATAAAAAGGATAATAAAAAGAAAAGAAATATTTTCAAGAACAGTAACTCCGTGTTTGATTGTTTCCTGTTTTCTCAGGTGCGATCGGGCATTATTCTTTCCACGGTGGGTGTTAAGTGAATCAGTGTCGTGCCGGCACAATACGTCTACCCCCACAAGTCTCCCAGTATATCTTCTGCGTACGTATTTCTTCATATAATCCTTTGAATTCGGCAGCTCTTGCAGAGTCAGTTCTTTGAACATACTTTACCGTAATCTATACCGCGTAGCGTGTATCCAATCATAACAACAATTTCTGCTCAAAATTGTTACGTCCTTATTAAAAAGCCCGATATTTGTTGATGTGCGTCAGCCATTGATCCCAAAAACTAACTAATTGTGTTTCCGTTTTCTTACTCCTCGCTATTAGTTATTCTTTTTTTTATTAATTCTGTATTAATTACGCATAATCGATATTTTTTTCAACCTCTTTCTTTCAATACAACTTTTTTATAGTAATTTTTTGTTACTCAAAAATTAACATTTTCGAAATATCTCCTACGTACTTCGGAACCTATACTAGATTAAGACAAAATAATTTTTTTACTACTTCATTTTGTGATCCTTAAAACAATTTAAAAATTACAATTTGTTGCTTGATAACGAACTTAGGATCCTACAAACTTATCCGTACAAAAGGATCCAACCCTACCCTTAATAGATTTAATACTGCTTCATGCCAACCTGCTTCATAGTTACGACAAAATGCCCCAAAAATGTTGCATTTCTTGTCCTCGTTGCCATAATTGGTCATCTCGTACCACCACAGGGTAGAACCTCAATTCTGTTAATAAGTTTTTCAACTTCTGAGTAACATTTCTGGGTTACTTTAATGACTAGTATATATACCATTCCTTTTTCTTGGCTCGAACGTCATAAAAGCCGGTGTCATTATAGTGATTCACAAAAAAATCCCCAACAAGCTTATGGCGGCTAAATTTCATGAACGACACGTAATTACACGAACATGTAATTACATGGTCTATGCCCTTATAGATTTGGTTTTTTGGGAACTTGATCATTTAGATAACGGAAAACAAATTCCTGTAAAAGAATAAAAGATTAATCGTATTTATTAAAATATCGTCAAGGGACTTTCATCTGATTGACAAGCATTTTAGTATTTATGTAAAATATATATGACAATTGAGTTCATCTTTCGACAGCGACGTTCAATTATAATGTAAAACAATGTCAGAAAAAGTTCAGACATTGGATACTGAAACCAAAAAAATTTGGCACCGTTGATTTGTGGCGGTCCCTTCGAACGCCACTACTCGCCTTCCTATTAACCATGTAAAAAACACCAACCTAGAGCATTCAAAACGATATAAAACAAATATTGTGGCAGTTCTATTGAACGCCACTACTTACCTTACAACCTATGATGAGGAAACAGTTTCCTTACACACATGAAAAACATGTACTTACCTTCCATCGTTGTACCATTATCTTCAGAAATGCTTTAGAACTATAATTGCGCTGATGCAAAATCCATCCGCAAAAAATAAGTGTTTTTCCACAGGAGCATGGTTGCATTAAACGCACCATGTGCCTTAAAGGCAATTTGGTTGCACTATCAAGCAACCAACATTAACCAAACCATATCAATGAGATATCTCCTAACGAGTCAGCCGCACACGTGCAGGAGATGTTTCTTTTTCTCCTTTTTATGCATGCCCACATCGGTCGGTCATCCGACCCTAAATCCCTAGAAGTATATGAAAAGTTTAATTCCGTTTCTTAATAAAATATAAGTGTATAGACTATAGTTAGTAACTAGTGTGAAGTTACCTACTTCTTAAAGTATATGTAAAGTTTAATTCCGTTTGTTAATAAAATAAAAGTGTATAGACTATAGTTAGTAATTAGGGTGTATCCCCAGTACTTCCTAAAAGTATATGAAAAGTTTAATTCCGTTATTAATAAAATAAAAGTACATTAAGAGTTTAATTCCTAAAAACAGTAATTCCTAAAATTGTTATCAAGAGATGATCCTTAGTTCCGTTAAGTTTTATTTATTAATTAATAACAATAAAGAATTCCTTGACTGTAAGCCGGTGTTTAATTTCTTGTTTGGTTACCAGCGAGTGGCGGGGATTCCCTATTGGGCTTGTTACGAATGAATTTTTCTTCGGTGTTGGTAAAAGCAATACCACCGATTTTTATAAAGTTCGTCCATATTCCTAAATTTATTATACAAACATCCAACATCCGCAAATACCTCGAGACATATCGTAATCAATGAGATTATACTGAAGTAGACATGAAAACATTCACAAAAGTAGAAAACACATTGGTTTTAAGGAAGGTAAATGGAACTTCTGTTCCATGCCATTTATATCAATTGTAAGTTGCAATGTCTCTGGAGTTTAAGTATTTAGAGCCCTCACAATTTCATTAACGAATCGAGGAAGTAATGCTACCTTATTTTTCTTGGAAATTTTCCGCTTGAATTTGCCCCGAATGTCAATAAGGCTACGTAAAGAATCCAACCTGGAAAAGCGACGTGTAATTAGGTCAAGCTACGTCAACTTCAATTGAATCGCATCATGGGTATCGCGTTGCGATGATAGATAGTTAAACAGAAGAAGTAAGTTACATTCGGACGGGAAACTCCCATGAATATCCAGACCGTTTGTCTGACTGACGCAGGAACATCAAATATAAAGTGGATAAATTTAGAGTCAAATTTATCCACTTTAGCACGCACAGACTGTTTGGGGGGACGTTTATTACGACCGAAATAAGGAGTTAAGCACTCTTAAAGTTGCACAGAAAAATCGGTAGTCACGTTTAATTAGTTTCCAAACATTGTTCGTTCGTGATCACTACGATAAATTTAAACTTTGACTAAAGTTTTGACATTGACAGATCCTGAAATATGTTGCATTTGCATTAAATACCAAATTGTTATGCCTCTCTTGCAATCTCTATCAGCTTCAAAGTTGAACAGAATAAGATATTAAAACAATAAACAAACATGAATGTCAAAAAACGTTACGTTCAATTAAACGCTTCACTATCAATAAACATCAGTGATGTCAACCTCGTCCAAACAACAAACAATACAAATGCGTGAAATGTTATTATTTATTACTGCTGCGAATACCAGGTAATTGTGCCCATCCTACGTTAGATTAACACGTCGTTTTACGCAACACAGTCATAAAGTTTATTATAAGAATTAACAAAGAGTTCAAAAGTACGTCGAAAACAGATAAATGAGGATTTCCTCTAATGGTGGTTTTAATTCAGGGCTGTGCGCGCCTAACGACTTCATCTCAACGTAAGCATGGATAAATGTGTCTCCACAGCCATAAGTTCTAGGTGTGAATAACCGTAATAGGAGCCAATTCTAGGTTTTATGAAGGGAAGGAAATTCTAAAATATAGCGCCTTTGGGGATATTGTTAATAAACGTACTTAACCTCATTACTCACCTCGCTAGTAAATAGATTTACCTTTGTAGCGAAATTAAGTTTCCAAGGTGGGCAACCCGCACAAGATGCACGTTCCAGTCTCCTGCTGACAGAAGTTTTAATGGGATAATTAATTTGAACTTATCCCCCCCAATGCCAGCAGTCTCAGTGAAGTCGACCGGAGTCATTAAACACTGTTGAAATGTGTAGGTTTTAACAGTTGGGTGCCAAGCAAAACAACCAGTGAACCTTGACACGTGCTCCTCTGGCTGCCTCGGTATGCAATCACAGGAATTTACATTTTGCGCCCGCGATATAATATTTTCAAGGAACGAAATATGATTTACTGGGAATGCAAGGAATTCTCAATATCAGTGGAATTGCCACATGACTGCTCTTGATTGAAACTAAAAACAATCAACGTCAGCAAATTTAACTTGCATTAATTTTATTATTGCATTTCATGGTTATATTTAATGAATCCTTGATAACCAATGGATGCACCAGGAAAATTAAGATTCATCATAGAACACCATATTGTTAAAGTTGATGCCAACTACAATCACATTCAACAATCTGTAAAAAGATTATTTCCATCCTTTAACCTTCACTACCGAGCGACATCAGTCAAGGCCCCATCAAAAATGTGAAGAACTCATATAAGGAATATTATAGTTGTGATTTCCATGAAATTCATTTCATAACTTTTTTGTCTAGGGGTCATGACGTGACCGTGTTTCAAATAATTGAGAGACATTCCGTGATCAAATTCAATTTTGCTGGTTGTTTCGTCGTATTTTTAAAGGTAGCACCCCATGATATATTGAATGAATGACAATTTTGAACATTACATGTTGTCGTTAGGAGAAGTATAGGTAGGAGCTTGGATTTGACCCAAATAGTATCGTGCCAAACTGCATCGCGAAAAGGTGTCTCAACTTGAAAATTTGTTGTATTCGACAATTTATCTTTACAGCTTCAACATTCCAAGAATCTCGGCTGAACTTGAAAGGATTCTGGGTACCAATGTCATACGCTTGACAGATCGACATTACATGAAACAACTGAGAGCTCGTGTGGAGGCTGACTTTGCAATACGACTTTCGAAGAGGATAAGAAGTCGAGAGGTGAGTTGTTCAAAATTCTCTTATATTCTAAAACTGTGCTTTTTGGTGATTTTGAATGATGGCAAGCCTTGTGAGCCTTAATATAGTAGACGCACCACGCTGCTTGAATATTTATGTGTATAATGTACGCGTACTTTAAACCTGTAAAATATGTACGAGTATAATCTATAATCATTTAATTATAACCCCGTTTCTAGACCCAAAAAAGTAGACAACAATTTAGAAAACCAAAAATTTAACGAAAAACTAAGGAGAAATGTCAAAACTGAAAATCCTTTAAAAATCAAGCGACAGACACATTTTAAATATTATTAAAATTCCGTCATTCATAAAATTTTTTGTACGTGTTTTCCTTGGTTCTAAACACTGGGCGCACAAAAATTAACGAAATCTTAAACAAGAAAAAACAAGGGTCAGAAATATTTTTAAATTTAGATAAAATTATGTAATTCTTTTTTATGTTTATTTCCCTGTTCCAAAATAGTACAACAAAATACAAAAATAATCCGAATTGTATTGAAAATTTGATTTAACATAAAAAAAGGATGGTAGGAAAGCTGACTTGCGAGACAAGAACTAGTATGACATTCATCTTAGTGTGACTGTAGTGCACCACGAAGCCCTACCATTTTCCTCCCACATTCCTTTTTCCCCCATATAATCCATCCATATCCTCAAATTGAATCTAATGTCAAACAAATTGAACCAAACGTATTGAAAATTTGATTTGTTATAAAAAAAGGTAGGAAAGCTGACTTGCGAGAGAAGAACTAGTATGACCTTCATCTTAGTGTGACTGTAGTGCACCACGAAGCCCTACCATTTTCCCCCATATCATCCATCCGTATCCTCAAATTGAATCCAATATCAAACAAATTGAATCAAACGTATCGAAAATTTGATTTGTCATAAGAAAAGGTAGGAAAGCTGACTTGCGAGACAAGAACTAGTATGACCTTCATCTTCGTGTGACTGTAGTGCACCACGAAGCCCTACCATTTTCCTCCCACATTTCCTTTTCCCCCATATCATCCATCCGTATCCTCAAATTGAATCCAATGTCAAACAAATTGAATCAAACGTATCGAAAATTTGATTTGTCATAAAAAAAGGTAGGAAAGCTGACTTGCGAGAGAAGAACTAGTATGACCTTCATCTTAGTGTGACTGTAGTGCACCACGAAGCCCTACCATTTTCCCCCATATCATCCATCCGTATCCTCAAATTGAATCCAATATCAAACAAATTGAATCAAACGTATCGAAAATTTGATTTGTCATAAGAAAAGGTAGGAAAGCTGACTTGCGAGACAAGAACTAGTATGACCTTCATCTTCGTGTGACTGTAGTGCACCACGAAGCCCTACCATTTTCCTCCCACATTTCCTTTTCCCCCATATCATCCATCCGTATCCTCAAATTGAATCCAATGTCAAACAAATTGAATCAAACGTATCGAAAATTTGATTTGTCATAAAAAAAGGTAGGAAAGCTGACTTGCGAGACAAGAACTAGTATGACATTCATCTTAGTGTGACTGTAGTGCTCCACGAAGCCCTACCATTTTCCTCGCACATTTGCTTTTCCCCCATATCATTCATCCATATCCTCAAATTGAATGCAATGCCACACAAATTGAACCAAACGTTATTGAAAATTTGATTTGTCATAAAAAGGGTAGTTTGGTTTAGTTTAGTTTAGTTTGGTGAGGGCAGAATCCTCATATATTTAGCTTAGTACAAGCGATAAAACTTAACAACTATCTTAAAACTAAAGAATATACAGTATGGATAAAAAGAAAAGAAAATGGGGGGGGGGGGGGGGGGGTATGTTGTTGGTGTACGGTTGACTCGTTGAATGTTGCAGTTATTTTAACTATGGACTGGGTGGCACTTATGCTTCCCAAGCAATGTAAGTCCACCTGGCGAAAAAGGGTTATTCGTTGTATCTTACCAGGGTTTATCTCCAACTTAGCCTGTCTGAGTGCCGTTGATTTCCTATCGTAACCGGCCTTCGGAAGCAGGAAAAACCTCCACAGGATGGGACCTCGAATTCAATAAAAACACCTCGTTGTGTTAATTTAGTTACAATTTATTCACTTCTCGGTTCTTGATTTTGGTTTGTAGGTTTCAACGTAATTATTCAGTCCTCGAACGGACAAACGGAAAAACAAAACACGTGACATTCCGGGCCGTGAAACGAAACTGCACTCTTCTTTAAACGGCCGAAGCAATCAAACAAAACACCATTTTCCTTCTTAACTTTTCTTCCAGTCGACGGTACACGTACTCCCTTCGTGTGACAAAAATTGAAACAAATTTAACGAACAAAGAACAACGATAACAATAGTTCCCTCTTCCAACCACCTCCCACCGTGACTCCTGGAGCAAAACGACCAGCGCGCACCAGGTCTTTCTTCAGGCTCTCCCGAACAAAGACTAACTTCTATTCTCTCTCACGCCGAATGTTTCACCATTACTCTGACAAACAATGCGCCACAGCTGTTTCCACAAGGTCCACAACCTGACGAATGTAAGTGGGTCGGGGGCTATGTGTTTACAGCCGTTACATATCTTTAATGTTAGACCATATTAACAATATTCTTCGCTCGGTGGGATAATGGGTTTGGGGGAGGTTACCACGTAACATACTTCCCTCCCTACAGGAGTGCGCGTCATTCTTAGAACAGGAATGACGCGCCTTCAAGCATACAAAGGGCGCCCACAAGAGAATGGCCGGCATGTCGTAGCATTTCCTTCCTCGAACGCTCGAAATGAACGAGGTGGGCTACCAACCCATAAAGAGGGGCCTCACTCAACGTAAGGAGGAAGTGCCTGAGACCGTCCTCCCTCACGCCCTTAATCAACACTGGCCTCGCCATCCTCTCCAACTGGCTGGCGAAGACAACCCTACTATGCCGACCATAGCAGCGGTCGGCGGCCTCTTCACACCGCGCAATGGCCCGCTTTACCCTGGAAGCGAAACCCGCGGCGTCCTCGGCGGGTAACTGTCGCATTCATTTCATTTCATTTAAAAACATTTTTTATTTTCTTTTTATATTCTTAGTTTCTAAATTATATGCTAGACAAAAAAAGGTTAAATTCTAGCTTAATTATCTTATATAATAACTTACTGGTCCTTCGCAGACGCTCTAAGCTAAAAATTACCTAACAATTGTATAATTTGCCTTTCGGCGACAGAACTTTGTGGGAGTACTTATAATTATTTGAAACACAAAGAAAAATTTGAAAAACTTTGTCGATGTTTTTTTTCTTAAAATCGAACTTACTTAATTTTTTTTATTTTTTTTTTTTAATTTGATTTAAAAGCACTTAACTTAACTTAAATCTTATACTACCCTAATTCTAGAAAAGCTAAGTCTATGTAAGCTGGCAGATGATAGTGTGATTCTATACCGACTTTGGTATCCAGGTCTTTATATGCCTTTCAACCACCAGAACTGTTGACGCTGTCTAATACTATCGTCCCGGTCTCTGTGGGAGATAGCCCTGTGGGGGTCCTCTACATCACACAGAACCAACCCACAACCCTAACCTGCAAACATGCAAAAACCAAATCTGCAATAGCATATATTCCCAAATATGCAATAAAATATTCCCCAAACCTCCAAGGGAATATAATTCAACCGAATATATTCTAATCACCACCACATGCATTTTCCCAAAATTGCGTTACTCAATTACCCATATTTCCTCAACGCAACCAAACAATCCACATTTCCCCGAAACTCGTATGCCATAGCAAACGCATATTCAATCCTCAACGGAACATCAGCAAGCATACCCAGCCGCACACATTTCTCCGAAGTTCATACGCCTTAACAAAGCGTATACCCAATCCTCAACGGAACACTACCAACCAAATAAACCGCGCACATTTCCCCGAAATTATTTCGGTTAACATTTCTATCTAAACGATACCCCTTGCTTGCACCCAAGCCATTCCAATTTCCCCCGAAAATGCATGCCCATACTCGCTCGCGTCGCCAAACCAATTCCCGGTACACCCAACCAACGAAGTCAACCCAGCCTGTACGGCCAGAATTCGTTGGAACTGAATTCCTACGCGAGCATAGCAACTCATCCACAATTCCCCGTAATTGACAGCGAGACTAACTTTGCCATGACGCACCGCCACGACGCAATGAATGAATTATTTTCATTCATGAGCCAGTCGACATCTAACCGCCGCCACGTGCGCAGCACCACCTTCCCTCTCCAGTCCGAGTCGCCCAGTTGAAACGCTTAGTCGTGTCGGCCGCTTATATGAGTCGTCCGTTGTGTCAAACGTAAAAGTCGTTAAGAACCATTGTCCGCGCTCCCATACCCCTATTTCTTTCAATACGCATCCGCAACCGGTTTCAAACGCGGTAAACAAACCACGGGCAACGGCAAATTACGCCCGGGTGTAATTAGTAGGACCAACTAGTGGGTCAAATGATATGTGAAAAACTAGCCAGCGGAGCCGAATTGCTGTTTGTGCGCGTACCCAAATGACAGAGCCTACATAAACTCGAATATTGTGAACGTGTCGTCTTCAGAGGAAGCATAATTTAAGTGCCTTAAAACGCCTTTATACGTGTGAAACTAAATTTGCAGTTAGTTAAGAGGCAATTAAAAACTTTTCTAAAAAAACACTAAATAATGTCAAATTGTTTTATAATCGTTAATGTGTTATATAAGCCTCATGTGTGAATGGAGAATAAATACGAAGAAGAACATTAATATCAAAACCGGACAGAAGCGTTTCATTTCTCTTCTCTCTCCGCCGTCGGCGAACATTCTCAGTGTTACTTACGCAGTGGCGTGTTGGGGGCCTCGTGAAACCGCGTCCGTGCTGGCGCAAACCACCCGTCCCCCACACTGGTGACCCCGTAAAAACGCGCAACCCTCGAACATTAGCGACCGGAGAGCAAACACGCACCATTAAACACCGACTTACCCTTTACCAAACCAAAAAACTAGAACAGTGACAGTGCTAGCAACCAAGTCCCTCAAAAAACAATTAACATTCAGTGAAAAATAAAAACAGACCAATTCCAGTGAATCAACAAGCAAAGGAAGAAACAAAAAGTTTGCCATATTTTCTAATAAAATTAAAAAGCCTTCATTTATAGCATTATAGTAAATTATATAGACTATTACAGTAAATTAATAAGTTTACATTTCGTACATGCCGTCTCGGGGAAAATAATTGTGTGTAACCATCAGATCGTTCTATAAACTAACAACCGCAACATCCCGTGAAATCATTCCAACTTCGTCATCTAAACGCCGAACATGTCCCTGTTGACCTTTTAGAAATACAACCATTGAATTCACATGCTTCCATGTTGCACTATACATTCAATTCTATAGTTATACGGGACATTACCACTTGGATCAATAATATTTCACAAAAAGTTGAAGCCTAATAGTGAAGATTGCCTTATAATAGAAAAGTGTTAGGATTTTATGAACATTTTATATTAATTTCGCAGTGAGTCCATCTCCATGTTTGGGCGAAACTCGAGGCAAAACCTTGGCACAAAGAAAAGTATCTCAACCAAACGAACAACACAATCACCGTTACACCAATTAAAGACGAAGTACCCGAACCCGTAGAATCATCAGGTCCCTCATCCAGCACTGATCGACACAAATTTACGAAAGGAGTGCAGCCTTCACCTGGCAGCTTACCCCCACCTGCAACACCACAGCGAAGCTATAACACCTCATCAAGGGATCTGAAGCTGCAGCACCGGCATCGACACAACAGCCCCGGATAATCAGGTCTTCCTTTCTTTTATTATACCAAGTGTCATTTCTCCTTGCGACGAGCTCCTTCTGAGCCACCAAAAATAATTTTTTAAATAATATTCCAAAATTTAATGAAATTGTGAACTTTAAACTAAAATTTAAAAATAAGTTAAAATTGTCAATAGAAACGCAAACTAAAGTTTTATGCTAAAGACAGCAGTAAGAAACCAAATTATTCCCAGTCCCCTACCTTTCTGGCACATATTTCTTATATTTCGTTTTTAATTTATAATGACCTCAGTGCCCAAGTAATCACACATCCATTCAAGAACATTGTTACTAATATTTAAAGAAGCACAATTAAATAATTACAAAAGAACACAATTAATTTAAACGACACAGACTCATGACTAAATAATTAAAGCTAAATAATTACAAATTGATATCTTCCCGTACACACGCACAGTAAAGAGAAACGAGTCGCCAAACACCAATTTTACCAATCATTAAGCCTTACTAAGAATACCTAAAACCCTTTAAACAAAAACAGCAAAATATTAAAACAAACATACAAACATAATTCGTTACAATAGAAAAATAGGATACATATAACCAAACACACTCACTATCGTATCAAACATCCAAAGTACTAATAAAAAGCGTACTACACAACATTAAAGATCAAAAAGAAAAAAGCGAAAGAACAATTAAAATTTTTTTTTCTTTTTCGCAAACATAAAACCGACCAAACCAAACATAAGCATTTCCCTTTTAACAATAAAAATTATAAATTTATCGAGATCAAAAATTAAAATAACAATCGGCAAACCCGAAAATATTAAAACCAAATTAGGCGAAACAATTCTATCAAAATTACAAACTATTGCAAGTCCCCTTCCGGGTCCGAACCAAAAACAAGATCACGATTGAACCATACTTCAAAACCACCGTGTCATAATCATAACAGGCAAAAAAAAAAAAAAAAAAAACCAAAAATATCAAACTAAACTAGGCCCAAGAACCTTATCAAATTATAAACTGTCGTGCACCCCTTCTGGGTACAATCCACGCACACTAAACATAGAAGCAACTAAAGTAAAAACCGCGACAATATCCACGACTCCACTGGACCTTACGCGACTCTCGTTTGACTCCCCTCGACTCACGCGTCCGCTCCACGCCCCTTGGCTTCATCCACCGACACACCCCGTCCCTCCCCAATCCCGGCTACCCTTCCCGACTCCGGCACCACTATGCCCACCACACGAGCCGGTACTACCCAGCAGGAACAACCGCGATCCAACTCCCCCGCGTTTCAGGACGCTTCCGGCGTCGAATTCTCACCCCTTACCCAAAATATAAAGCTCCCCCCGTTCGACGAGGAGGATCCAGAGCTTTGGTTCGCTACAGCCGAACGTTTTTTCCGGTTCGCCAACATCCACGATGAAGAACATCGTGCTATAGAATTGCTGCGGGTGCTGGATGGGACACAGCGGACGCATATCGCGCACGCAATCAGGTCACCAGGCCCCAACCCATACAGCAACATGCGGGAGACGCTCCTCAACGCCTTGGACCAACCCATCAGCATCAAACAGCAACGATTGGCGAACGCGACCAATTTCTCGGGTATTAGACCATCCCTTTTCCTGACCCATTTACGCTCCATAGCGGGGACCAGGATCTCGGATGACCTAATTAGGCCACATTTTCTGAGGAATCTACCTCAACATGCCCGCTCGGCATTAATGGCCCAACCTAACCAAAGTTTGGGCTATTTATCAAAGGTGGCTGACGCGATCATGGAAACCTTAGACCCACAGTCCGAGCTCCCACCATACCAGATCGCGGCGGTTAGCCAACACGCCGCACCGCCTACACGGCACTCCCCTGCACCCCCTTCAGAAGCCCCCAGGACCCCACCCCGCGGAACCCAATTCCCACAGCGGACCCAAGACAGCAGGCCCAACCAGTCCCCCTCAGACAGCCCCCCTGCGCCCGCCACCATATCCGATCTCCACGCGTTGCAGGCCTCACTCCGTCGCAAACTAAACCAAATTCACGCGAAGATAAGAAGCCCCCACCGAACCGCGCATACCCAACAGACAGATCGGCCTCCGCCTCCTCACAATACCACACCAGTGGATCAACCCACGAGGGATCAAGGCGCCCATCGATTGTACTCACCGACCGCACGCATCACGTGCAGCTTCTGCCATAAAAAAGGCCACCTGTACGACGAGTGCCTAAAAAGGCGAAACACGCCTTTCTGTCGGGAGTGCTGGCAGTATGGCCACGACATTGTAGAATGTCGTGCACACCATATCCCACTCCCACAGAATAGATCACCGCGCCAGCAGAGGCAGTCCCCGAGGAAAGCACACCCGCGACCACACCAACCCTTCACCTCCCAAAACCCCACTATATCAACCATCCGAGTGACTAGCGGCCCAATCGGATGCGCGGTATGTGGCCATACGGACCACACGTGGGATCAATGCCGAAAAACGGTAAGGAGATCAAAACCTAGGAATTCCCCAGCAACCCCTACCCCAACACCAACCCGCAAGGCCAAGACTCCACGTCGACGCCAACGCCCAGGAAACCGCACTCCCACCAAGAGCGGCAAACAACCCCCCATACCACCGTATGCACGAAAAATGCCAACCCTCAAACCAAACCTTCTCCACCCGGCACACGGCACCCCGTCACTGCGCAGAAGAATAAACTCCGCCCTCCAAGCTCCTCCATCCCACACACGCAATTTCGTCACGGCAAATGTGAGAGAGCCACCGACAGGCCACCACTTACCCAGCCATCATACCTGCTGGTCAACACAGACCACAACAGACCACTGGACCACACCGCAACCCCCTCGCCCCTGCCGGCAACACACGCGGCACCTACAACCAGGTCCACTCCCAACAACGACCCAATCCCTATCACCGCGCCTTCAGCGACAAACCCAACCCACCAGACCCCTAGCTACCTAACACTCCTCCCGCCACACACCAACCTACTCCCTTCGCCCTACCCTTATTTCGTGACTGCGTCACTGGGCGGGGAGTACTGTGGGGGTCCTCTACATCACACAGAACCAACCCACAACCCTAACCTGCAAACATGCAAAAACCAAATCTGCAATAGCATATATTCCCAAATATGCAATAAAATATTCCCCAAACCTCCAAGAGAATATAATTCAACCGAATATATTCTAATCACCACCACATGCATTTTCCCAAAATTGCGTTACTCAATTACCCATATTTCCTCAACGCAACCAAACAATCCACATTTCCCCGAAACTCGTATGCCATAGCAAACGCATATTCAATCCTCAACGGAACATCAGCAAGCATACCCAGCCGCACACATTTCTCCGAAGTTCATACGCCTTAACAAAGCGTATACCCAATCCTCAACGGAACACTACCAACCAAATAAACCGCGCACATTTCCCCGAAATTATTTCGGTTAACATTTCTATCTAAACGATACCCCTTGCTTGCACCCAAGCCATTCCAATTTCCCCCGAAAATGCATGCCCATACTCGCTCGCGTCGCCAAACCAATTCCCGGTACACCCAACCAACGAAGTCAACCCAGCCTGTACGGCCAGAATTCGTTGGAACTGAATTCCTACGCGAGCATAGCAAAACTCATCCACAATTCCCCGTAATTGACAGCGAGACTAACTTTGCCATGACGCACCGCCACGACGCAATGAATGAATTATTTTCATTCATGAGCCAGTCGACATCTAACCGCCGCCACGTGCGCAGCACCACCTTCCCTCTCCAGTCCGAGTCGCCCAGTTGAAACGCTTAGTCGTGTCGGCCGCTTATATGAGTCGTCCGTTGTGTCAAACGTAAAAGTCGTTAAGAACCATTGTCCGCGCTCCCATACCCCTATTTCTTTCAATACGCATCCGCAACCGGTTTCAAACGCGGTAAACAAACCACGGGCAACGGCAAATTACGCCCGGGTGTAATTAGTAGGACCAACTAGTGGGTCAAATGATATGTGAAAAACTAGCCAGCGGAGCCGAATTGCTGTTTGTGCGCGTACCCAAATGACAGAGCCTACATAAACTCGAATATTGTGAACGTGTCGTCTTCAGAGGAAGCATAATTTAAGTGCCTTAAAACGCCTTTATACGTGTGAAACTAAATTTGCAGTTAGTTAAGAGGCAATTAAAAACTTTTCTAAAAAAACACTAAATAATGTCAAATTGTTTTATAATCGTTAATGTGTTATATAAGCCTCATGTGTGAATGGAGAATAAATACGAAGAAGAACATTAATATCAAAACCGGACAGAAGCGTTTCATTTCTCTTCTCTCTCCGCCGTCGGCGAACATTCTCAGTGTTACTTACGCAGTGGCGTGTTGGGGGCCTCGTGAAACCGCGTCCGTGCTGGCGCAAACCACCCGTCCCCCACAGCCCTACTGAAGCGCAGGAGCTCTTCTTCGGTGTGCGTTACTTCCCGGTCGTAGCACAATCGCCCGTCTACGGATGATCTACTTACATGATAGATCAGCGGAATTCCGGATCTATCCTGTATAAGCCCTTTCATGTCCACGTCAAGGAACGCCTCTGGTGGAACAAAGCTGTTGCGACGCACGTTCTCATAGTACAGAGTGTTTGAATAATAGGCCCCGAAAATTAGGTCATTGGACGAGGTTATTGCTCTCTCAATATGTCCTCTGATTAATTTAATCATAAAATTATCCACCCTATTTATGCAGGCTTCATTATATAAAGTCTCATTTGAATAATACTTTTTATAGTCCGATTCCGGTGTCCGATATAATCTGAGACAACTTCTGAGACACTTTCTTTCGAACACCCGAATCGTTTCCATCAAATTTGGACCTATGTTGAACCATAGTGGACAACCATATATGAGCATTGGCCTGATTAGCGTCACGTAGCATATGACTTTTACCTTGCTGTCAAGTTGGCTACTGTGAAATAGCCTTCTTGTCATAGCAAAAGTTTTCCTCGCTTTGAGCAAAGCAGCCTTTACATGTCTGTTGAAATACAGATATTGGTCTAGCCAGATGCCAAGGCATTTAACTAAACTCTTGGTTTCCAGTTTATCTCCATGCGGTCCCACGATATGTTAACTAGCTTTCGCCTGTGTTTCCTTGTGTCGTACGTGGCTTTATATAATGGGGTTCTAAATAGGATGGCTTCACATTTCTGCAAGTTGATCTTAAGTTTCCAGTCATCGCAATAGCGCTGCACATTGTTGAAGTCTGGCTGTATTAAACTATCTCAACTTTCGGAGCTGTTCTGTAAATGATGAGATCGTCTGCGTACGCAATAGCCTGCGGAGGTGCATCTAATAAGTCGCTAATGTAAATGTTAAAAAGAATCGGAGAGAGTACAGCGCCCTGTTGCAAGTCATTCTTGATATTATACATTTTATTAGAGGTCACATTACCATTTTTGACCACGAACCGCCTGTCCTTTAACATATCGTAAAGTACATATAGTAAAGGCTTATGTATGCACATGTCTGACCAGTTTGTAATATAACCCTTCGATCCAGACGGTATCAAAGGCTTTTTCCAAGTCGATCAGACAGGCCGCTGTGCATTGGTTCCTACATTTATTCCATTGCATGTCAGAGACCAGTTTAGCTGCGGCATGTGTGGTTTCATGACCCGCCTTAAAGCCAAACTGGTTATTTGGAATAACAGGCAGCGCCTTGTTAATAGTCTTTTCAAATACTTTACTGATGCTTGGGAGTAAACTTATCGAACGCATGTTCATTGGGTTTGTACAGTCTTTGCCCTTTTTGGGATGGGCTGTATGATTGCCGTTTTCTAACGCGCGGGATAATATGCATTATTCAACGCGCTGTTAAACAGGACCGTGTATATATCTATTGCCATTGGGGGCAGGTTCTTGAGTACGATGTTAAGTACTCCATCTATTCCCAGTGACTTTTGCTTCTTAATGAGTCGAAGATACTCTGGATTCCTTCCCTTGTTATTAAAAGGCTATTAGCCACTACACCATTGGCATTAATGTCAATTGACAGATTATCGTCACTGAATTCGGTAAAACCCGGATTCTCCGATTGCCAAAGTGAAATTTCATTCCGGAGGTGCAGGTGATTGAGTAGAACTCTGTCCTCCAGGTCGTGATTTCGGTGAATGCTTTCATTCACCTTGTACATTTCCTGACAGACAACTCCCACAGCGTTCACCTCTTCCAAAGGATCTTCAATCACGAAGAGCTCACTATTGAGGATAGCGTTCTCTGTATCTATACCAATGTTGGTTAGCAGCTGCTTGTTTACATCAGTACGTGGAATTTGGAGACACTGAATCTCGTTTCGATTATTTCTCCTGAATATTTTATTTATTTGTGGGAACATATTCGGGTTATTAGTTTTTATAGCCCGAATTCTGTTGTTTCAATACAAATTTGTTGCTAATTTATAATTAGCTTTAAGTAATTGTTGGAGGTTTTTTAACCGGGACTTCAGTGATATTATCTCCTGGTCTTGTCTGTCTGTAAACTGTCTGTGTAATTGTTTTAGTTTCGATAGCAGTCTGCTCTTTTTCTTGTGGAGTGCGTTTATTGTTGTATTTCTGTACATGTTTATGTGATCTGTAACTGTTGTTTTGGGTATTGTTTTGTCCATTGTTCGTTTTACGGTTTCATTTGTTGGATGTATTTGTCGATTTCGTCATTTGTCAGGTTTCTGTTTACTGGCAGATTAAAGTCATTCGAACGCAGTTCTCTTGTTAATGATCTGGTGAACCGCGGGCATCGCATTGCCCTGTAGTTGTAGGGTTGCGGGATCACGAACTCCTCCAGATCTGCGAGATCGCTCGGAAGCTCTATTACTGCCGTGAATGCACAGTGGTCACTGCCGTATTCAATCGTCCGTAAACAGTTTCTGTTTCGTCTCTTAGTGTTAAATAGTCTCAGTCGTGAGTCAATTAGCAAGATATCTAAGAACGATCTACCTCTAGGGAGCGATGGATATTCGGTAGCTAGCAGGTCAGTTCTATATTCAATATGATACTGATCTAACCAGCCAGCCAACTGATTTCCTCTAGCATTAGATATATAATTTCCCAAATTTCTATGCTTGGCGTTCATATCTCCCCCTAGGATAAAGTAGTTTTTGTCCAGGTGCAAATGTAAGCATCGGGAGAGTGTCTCGAGCTCCGCATCGCATAGGTGCTCCTCAGGTGCATAGACCGCAATCGCATACAAACCTCTTCCTTGCTGAAGGGTTATGCGTACGATACAGGCTTCCGTCACCCGGAACCTGTGCACTTCTCCACTATATATATAACTTTATGATGGATTCCTTTTCTAATAAAGATTGCGACACCTCCCCCTTGGAAGGAGTTAGGTCGATCTCTTTGTATAATATCGTAGTTTTTATGCCATATCTTGTGTCTCTGGTTTAACTTTGTTTCCCCCGCCAGAAGTACATCAGGCTGTTCATCTTATAACAGGTTGAAAAGATTGGCTCTTCTCTCAGTTCTTATTAGTGAATTTACATTCACGACAAGAGCTTTTATTGATGTTGTGGTTAGAGGGTTTATATTGACTTTTTGTTTAGATTGGGCAAGTGCGAGTAGATCTCGTTTATTTGATTTTGCAGCTGTGTCATCTGTCTCTGCAGATTGAGCAGAACCGTGATCACGTCTGCTTGCGATGCTGTTTCAGTCTGTGTGGGAGTATTTGTGGCTACCAATGTTGTAGCCTGATTTGGTGGTCTCCCACCCGACGCAACTTGTGCGTACGACCGCTGCGATGTTACGGGCGTTGTTGTAGTACGAGCTGGCTCTGTGTTTTTTTGCCGGGTCACACTTCTTGCCATTATTTCACGGAATTTAGGACATCCTCGATAATTAGCGGGGTGTCCCTCATTCTGGCACACTGCGCACTTTAGAAGGGCTTTGTCTTCTACCCTTTCTTTTCCCAGAGCGCATTCTTCTGCCTTATGGTCTTTTCCGCATTTTACGCAACGGTGCTGCATTTCACAGTTCGCCGCCGCGTGACCAAACCTTTGGCAGCGGACACATTGCAGGATGTCTCTGCCTTTTTTTAATTTGTCCCATGTGACAGTTTGATGATCCACGACTGTAATTTTTCTTAGACCACCAATTCTGCTGCTGGGCGTTAGTTGAACTAAAAAGAAGGGTAGCTTGCGGTTTTCCCTTCTTGCCTTGGTAGTGGTGAACGGTTTTACGGAGATAAACTCGAGATCGTCGTGCTTCAACTTTTGAAGCACCTCGAGCAGAGCCTCCGGTTCCACCTCAGAGTCGACACCCTTTAATAGAACCGTTATCCCCTTTGTTTGCTTCGGTGTGAACGAGTAGAATTCCGCGGTGGCTCTTTTTAAGACATCTTTAATTTTTTCGTGGTCTGCCACCGCATAGGTTTGAATGGCATGCCTGTTACCAGCCAGTCTTTTAACTAGAAAATTGTTTCCTATAGCTAGCTTACAAAGACTCACCAATTCAATATATATGGTGTTGATTGGTGGCATCTTTATTTTTCCGTTGTTATTGTTGCTTTGCTGCTGCTGTGTTGCTTGCTGTTTCGGTGGTCGATTTTGTGTTGATAGCTGCTATTGATGTTGCTGTTGCTGTTGGCCTACTCTTGGCTGCGGCTTTTGTTGTTTTGTGTCTTTTTCTTTTTCGAGTGCCGCTATTTTGTTCTTTCGGCGTCTCTCTTCTAATCGGGCTCTTGCCATCGCAAGTTTCGCCTCCAATTCACTTATTTCCCTTTCTTCATCCTCAGACTCTGAGGATGCAAGAGAAGCGAATGAATTGCCCCATACATATTAAAGTTGGAGAGTGGGGGGGGGGGGGGGGGGGCTCTCTGTCCTCCTCCGTTTGCTGATCTCTTTTCTCCATTGTTAACTTCGCGTCACAATGGAGTTTTTCGGTGTACCTTTTCGTTTGTGTGTTGTCGCGTTTTTATCTTCCTCCGTGTTCATACTGGTTCTTTCCAGTTTGTTTTCATTAAAAAAAAAAAAAACAAGAGCGAGCTGCAATACGAACCACGAAGTCGATTTCTTTGGTACGCCGACTCGAACTCGGCTATCGTCGGCTAAGAGTCAGTAAACTTGCACTCGCACCAAATGATGCTTTGAAAACTCTTTGCTTAACTAGCAATATATTGTGTGTTTTAATTTTCACTTTTACGACTGAGGTGATATATTTTAATTGCTTTACTTTGTTTTTGCACCTCACTGAAGTGATTTTGTGAGCACGTTTTTTGTCACTTTTAACATTCGTTTTGTTTGTTTGTTGTTGTTGCACTTTGTTTTAATTGTTACAACACGTCAGTCACTGTTGTTCTATTTCGTGGCTTCGTTCTCGTTTATGAATTAGATTCATTATATCAAGGTTGTCCGTTTTTTAAACACACATTTTGAGACTGAGTATTCGCAGAGTGAAAGGCGCTGTTTTCGTGATATTAAAACACATTGGTTATGTGATAAACAGCAATTTAATTAGTAATGTAATTGCATGTTTGTCAATGAAAAAGTGTATTTAAGTGTGCACAAAGCCGAAATAAATGCACGATAAATGAATAAATAGTCTAATGAGTTAATTGCGATTAATATTTCAAGAATTTGATAATAAATTCACTGCGGTTGGTAAAGATTTACTTAGAGAGCTGAATTGCACGTCTACATCGAATGTTTTATATATTGTCTCTGGGGAGCTGTCGCATTGTGGATAGCTATGCGCACAACTCCTCGTATGACACTCTGGGCTCAAAGGCCTCTCTCAGACGCTCTTCCACTTCGGAAAAGGTCGTGGGAGGTCGCTCCTCGAACATGCGGCGGGCCTCGCCGCACAGTCTAGTGGGCACCCATCGGAGGGTGCTATGATCCTCCTCCACCACCAAACAATCCAAAGTCCTCCGGCAGCCCTTGAAAAACAAGTTAAGTTTCTCGGCTGCATTGGGGCCTTCCTGACCCAAGAACATCGGGGCTGTCTTCGAGACAAGGTCGTAGACCCTGTCCGCGCCCAACATGGTCCGTATAGGACATGCCTGGGGACCCATTCCTCGCCCCTTTACCGCGGATGACGTACTCGGCGTGTCCTCCATGTTCACGACAGCGCATTTGTAACAGCGGGGGGGGGGGGGGGGCACCGGCGTCGGGGAGAGAGCGTCCATGGGGTGGCCGCGCGAATCATGGAAAGTTTCCGCGTCCACCGCTGAACCGAGCGGCTCGCGGAACATCTCAGGCTGTGGCCGGGAAGGTGTCTTCCCGGTTTTCCCTCTGCCGCTGCCTCGTCAGCATTAGCAGGCCGCCTTCACCCCAAATGCGTTCCACTCTAAATGGATCAGACAAACGAGACCGAAAAGAACAAGCAACTTCACGAACGTTCAGGTCCCAGAACCCAGTTGGTCCCCTGGTTGACAACAACAATCTTTAAAATTCGGTCACCCTCGATACTCGAAAAGAAGAGACCGTATTGAATCTGATGAGATCAATGCACACGGGTCGCAAAAACGAAAAGAAACGAGCAGTAAGGACGCGGAGAACTAAATGGACACACAACGCAAGAAACGAACAGATGCATTAAGGGGGGCACAATACAATGCATTGATGAAACCAAACCCAGCCGCAGCAACAAGACAACAGACCGCGCGAGAATCGCTACAGCACAATGGACAAATGCTGTTCAAGAAGGAAGAGAGAAGAAAGAAAATTCTTCCTCTAAGAGGAAGATGCAAGGCGCTGATGAATTAATAATAAAATTTCAACAAAGAATACATCGCGTCGACAAAAAGAAAAAAAAGAAGAAACACGGTTCCAAACAAAAAGGTAGAGATCGATTAAAGTAACAAAGACTATCACAACTATTTAACCGATAAAATTTCCAATAAAAGTTTGTTACATAACATAATTAAATAAACGTAATATAAATGACCAATAAACAAGATCAGGATAATAGCTTAAGACTAAAACTAAAACAATTCTACAATAATTGATAACAAGATTGTAAATTATAACAACAAAAATTGAACAAACCAAAAAAAAAATGTCAGTTTTCTGCTATGCTGGTCTCTCCGCGCACGATCATATAATCCATATTGAGGATCATTCAGAAGTCCCTTGCCCTCCAAATACTTGATTATTTCGGTATTGATGACCTATTCCATCACCGGCCGGTAATTTTGTGGGAGACACTTTTTTTCCCCTTTTGGGATTGGCTGAACTCGAGCGATTTTCCAGCAGGCAGGAAAGGTCCTTCGTTCATAATGTGCCGCATATGTCAAACAGTACTAGAATATTCGACAAAGTCCGAAACAAAGTACTAGAATATTCTATAAAGTACTGGAAAACTGGAGACTAGGAACAGTAGAACATTGAAGGCTAAGGAACGGACGGAAACGAAACACCCACTCAGAATGAGGGAACGGTATAAATAGGTCGTACACAGATCATGGAGACGAGTAATAAGTAGAAAGTGTAGCAAGCGATAAGTAAGAAGTAAAAGACGCGATAAGTACGGAAGCGATAAGTGAAGAAATCGTTGAGTGTACGGTAAAAGTAACGGTTGTTATTAACGGACTAATAAGGTGTTAGATTAATTCAAAACCTATTTAACGGCTCTTATTTATTTTAAATAATTAATCCAGCGAACCATAAGCTCGCTACAATAAGTTAAGCGAAAGAGTCTGTGGTGGTTGCAATGTCTCGTGTAATGGGATGATTTTGCACCACTTCCGTTCTTCTAGTAGGGTGCCACAGGAGCACAGATTCACTACTTCCCAACTTCCTTGTCGCTGATCACGCGCAGAACCTGAAACTGTGTTGGTTCCGAGACGTCACCCTTAGAATACAAAAATACGTCTCTCTTCCTTTCTTTGTCTTTATTCATTTAAAAGTAAATCACAATTCACCTAATGTAAAATAAAAGGTAACTTTAGTTTCAATATAACTGTAAGCTTAAGTCTGATACAATAAGTAAGCTTGGTACGCGTTTAGGAAACACTTAACTAGATACAAAATAAAATGTCACTTTCGTTCCAATATAAATAGATACAATGAGTAAGCCTGGTACACATTTAGGGAACATTTAACTGGATACAAAATAAAATGTCATAGATACAAAATAAAATGTCACTTTCGTTCCGATATAAATAGATACAATGTGTAAGCCTGGTATACATTTAGGAAACACTTAACTAGATACAAAATAAAATGTCACTTTCGTTCCACTTCTGACACTCTCCGCGGCTTGGACCCGATACTTTTTGCTATTTCCACTCGCTAGGATCTACCGTGCGCTATGGCGGCTAAATCTCGACTCCTTAACTGCTCGATCCAGACTCTTTTGGTGTACGCACCCTTTTGGGAAAAGATCCCCGACACATTGGTCCGGTGAGGGTGCGAACACACACCATGATCACTTCGGTTGCTCATGCTGTGTGTCCATGAGTATGCGAACCGTGGATCAACCAATACGAAAACAACATAAGCATGAGTTGCAGTTGGGCAAAATTTGATACCGCCAGGGATTGGTTGTTTATAAGATCGGCAACTGCGTACAGTATCTACGCCGATCGTGCCCACGTCACTGGCGTTTCAAGGGGTCGATCTGTTGTGTGTGTATTTACATTATGCAGCACTCGATTCCCTTTGGTAGCCAGCGGTGAGCTATGCTGGGCCTGCCGTTCGGAAGACCGGCAATGTGCACGCAGATAAAACGAGGGAAATTTTCCTACGCGTGTGTGGCAGAATCATTAGGTGATATTACATCGCTATGGTTCGAGTTTATGTCGGTTGCTTGGTGTTGCAACCTAATTGCTTTTCAAGAACATGATGCGTTTCATGCGATCATGCCCTTGGGGGAAATGTCTGTTTGGTGCTGAAGCAAGTGCATTAGCGAAAACTATAGATTTAGGTGTTTTAGGAGAAAATCTTTTAGCAATTAATGGGAAGGTAAGTAATAGCGTTCAATGCAACCGCCATAATAATTGTTTTCCAGGGTTTTAGGTGCTCTAGGAGTAATTTTTTGAATCATTAATTGAAAGGTAAGTAGTGGCGTTAGGTGGAAACGCCACCAGCCTGCCAAGAACCGGCGGCAGTTCTGGAGCACAGTTCCTAGGGACTATTGCTGGTATTCCGTCCGGGATGGTTGCCTTCCTACAGTCCAGTCCACGTAGAATGCGTTAATTAGTACGCGGGCGGAGCCTCACATCCCGCATCGAAGACCTTATCGACGTGATCACAGGTGGTTCCAAAATACCGGCGTCGAAGTTTGAATTGGCGGACAATAAATTCGCGAACACATTAGTTTTATCTTTTGAATGTGTGACTAAGGCTCCACTGCCCGTCACAAATGTAGGAAAAGAGGAGGAAGCAAAGTTACTGCTGACGTCCTTGCCATTGACCAGAAGCGACCCGAACCAATCGTGCGCTCAAGGATTTTATTAGTCACTCTGTCATTGTAAGCCTTCTTCGCGGTATCAATCCTCTGGTTGCACACGTTTCTGATTCTAATAAAATTCGTTGTATTAACATCGGGGGGAATAGAGCGCCATTGTTTAAAAGCTCTATTTTTGCCCCTATAATCTGCTCGCGTTTTTTATCAAACCAAGGTTTATCAGATCAATTTCGTTTAATGGAATGCGGAATGTAGATCTCCATCCCAATAAGAAAATTTTCTGTGACCGACTCCGTGCATGCACACATCCGACCATGGCAAAGATGCGAAGAAATCTCCCAAATCATCCCAGTTGGCATGCCCATACGTCCATATATGGCGAAGCTGCCTAGGTCGGTTATTCGGCTGAACTGCAAGTGGTTGCGCGACCGATAATAAGCAGTGATCTGAGTTTACCAATGGCGCAGCAACCTCCACGGTGTAAATACTCCGCTCGGTTGTCAAAAACAGATGCAAGGTGTTCGCATGATCACGCCGGATATCCGGCACTCGCGTGCCTCCGCATGTTGAGTCAAATTGCGGCCAACAGCGAACATCTCCGCCAGGCCCCCAATCTCGTCGGTTCTGCTAGAATGTACTAATCAGTCAGAATTGTGTACATTAAAATCGCCAAGGACGACAATTTCAGAACATGGATGGTTGATCTGTATCCAGTCGATGGTACCTGAAAGATGGTCGACAAAATCGCCCGTCGATCGTCATCCGGGGAGCGGTAAAGACAACAAAGAAATTTAACAGAATTCCTCAGCATGACCACCAACCATATGATGTTCATGATATTGGGTTCCAACGCCTCCATCCTCTGGCAAGCTAGATCGGACTACGCAAAAACGCAGACTCCGCCCTTAAAACGGAATCTCGAATGTAAGTAAGTACGTAAGTAAGTAAGTATCCTGAGTAGCAAAGATATGTCGAATCTGTTGACGAATCGACCTGGGTCTCAGTTAGGGTAAGGATATTAGGTTTCACTCTTTGCAAATGTTGGTGGACGACATTTACATTGGTATTGGTGAAACCGTTGCTCCTAATCTTATAAAATGCAGTTATCAGTCGTCAGAGCCTCGAGAACGAACCCGATTATTTGATGATGAATTTCTTAATATCTGCATGATGTTCCCGCTGACATAGGCCCTCGCGGAGATCCGAATGGGAAACTTGTTTACCTCTGGAACTCTTCATCTCAGAAGACACCATCATGACTTGTCTCCGTGTCAGTTCGGGCCATCAGCCATACATCCGAAACATAGTCGAAGATTTTCCGCAACGATATCGCGGAATGCATAACGTGACGGGGTGGTATCTCACTTTGGGACCGACTACCATCTAAAACAATATTTTCTTGAATCGGTCCATCAACCAAGCTCCGAAAGATGGCTAAGGATTTCTCCCGACCATTTCACGAAGCCTATGGGGTGGTATTTCACCGGGAGGCAGGGCTTTGGGACCCCGCTAACCACTCTTCCTTTAGTCGCCTCTTACGACAAGCCGGCCTAGTTGCGAGTATATTCTAACGCCCTACTCACAGGGCTAAACTGCTACCCCATTCAGCCTATTCTCCAGATTTAGCCCCCTGCGACTATTTCCTGTTTCCAAAGCTGAAGAAATGCCGGGGCGGTAAGAGATATGGATCGAACTGCTTATTTGAAGGTCTCGAGGAAACCTATTATTTCCATCGAGCTAGAAGGAAACTATATTAAGAAATAAAATGCTTATTTGACGAAAAAAATGTCTTGTATTGAAAAGTCATTGGCCCATCAAACTGCCCTCGTATTGTAATGATGGCCGCTTATCTCATTAGCGTGTGCAAAGTATGGAAAAACAAAAACCAACGAAAATAACAAACGTCAGTTCTGCGATATCGCTCGGTGGTTTTGCAGGCCTTTTCAGGCTCCTTCTTATGTTATGTTTGGCTGTCATTTGCAACAACAATACATGCTGCGTAAAAGTGAGACATTGAAATAACCCACTGTGCTACTTGTGGCACCAGTCAAGGGTTTTAATTACATTTTTTTAATGAAACTGCCTGGAACAGTGTTATATCGTTGAATCGATATGCGCCCTATATCAATCCGCACCCCCTACTAGGATTTCTCATTTAAATCACATCTGGTAATGCTAAAATAGAAGGTTTTCGAAAAGTCTTCGTACTAGTGGTTTCAAGTGCTTCAGCGACAACGTTAACACCAAAGTCTTCGTACTTGAAGTGTATAGGAATAGATTGCCAAGTAGTTGAAGTGGGGGTGTTTTTTTGGCACTGCTGGGGAAAACACTTGTAAATGTAAGTTTCTCACGAAAGCTACACAAAGAAAAGTGAGTTGTAACTTGAATAGTTCACCTACTCACTTTATTTTGTTACAGTATGTATTTTGTCGTGGTGCAATTCAATTGGTATTGACAGATACCTTGAGGGCACACTGTGTTTGATTTCCTATCCCTTCTTCATGATTACCTTGCATGTATCTTTGTATTGTGGGCTGCGGTGACTTGCTTTGAAGTAGAAACAAAGAACCACTGACAGTAAGAGCTCTAGTTATCGTGGTACACCGCATGTGTGATCTTCTCTACTCTTTGATCTGGTACATCACCTTGTAATGCATATATCAATCAGTAACACTCTATTCCACACTCGTTTAGTTTTAATAGTTTTTTGTTTTTTAATTACGAGTACTAGAACAGAGACATTTTCTTTTGGTTTAAGTTCTTTGTTCCCCCTTTTTTTTTGTCATTTGTTTTTGACTTTCTCCAGCCTTTTAGTTTTTGAATTCTTGTTATTTTTATTCTAGCGCAAACTATAAAATAAGTGATAATCGCGGTAAAATATTACACCTATATTTACAAACTTATATCTAATCATCTAATTTTCTTGCAAACACGCTAGGTTGTATTATCACTTTTTTATTTAGGCTTTTCGATAAACAATGTTGTCTACCGAATAAACTAAGCTTTTTAGACAAGAATTACAACCGCAAATTTGTAATGGCTAAAGTTCTCCGGTAACGAGAAAATTAAACAAAAATACAGGCCTACCCAGTGGATAAAAATTTCTGGACGTTTGTCAATATCATACATTTCATCAATCATTCCATTAGTTGACTCTAGTTGACGCATCTTACTATAGATTTCTCGGCTCAACATTCCACCATAGCTCTCCCACTGATCCTAAACAGAGTTCCCAAATTTGAATTGGTCATATACAATGTGAATTGGCCACGACGTTCAAACGTCAAAAATTGTTTACTTTTTTTTTTACATTGGAAGGTTTGAAATTGAAGTTCATCTGTTTCAGTCAGTTTACTGAAACGACATCAATTGGAATAAAAACGTGAACGTTTATCAAATCAGTCATTAGTTTGTAAATAAAGCTGGAATCAGTTCTTTGTGAGTTCAAAAGATCAATTTTGAAATCAAATTAGAATGACTCAGTTGATAATTCGAAACCTCATTTTGAAAATAAAGTGAAAACCAGTCTGTCGTCAGTACCAGCGTTCGGTTTGACGAGAAGCTTAGTTCAGGAAGATGTTTTCACTTCTAGAATTGAGTGGAATAAAAATATGAACATTCAAGAGTTATCCGTCAAATGAGTCGTCAGTTCACATGTTCACTTTGGAAATAAAGTTAGAATAGTCAAGCGGCAGTTAAAAAGAGGGCAAATGTACAAGAAAAAGGAATAAGAAGAAACTGAACAATATATACACTAGATCCTAGAAATAAATGAAGACAAAACAAAATACATGATTACGGCGAGAGCAGGTGGGTCTCAGAGAACACATATAAACGTCAGAGGTAAGATCTTTGAAAAAGTTAAAGAATTTAAATATCTGGGAACGATACTGACGGCCAGTAACGAAATGTCGAAGGAAATTAACAAGAGACTGCATTCCGGCAACGCGAGTTGGCACGCAGTCAGTAAACTGCTGAAATCCAGACTGCTATCACGTAACATAAAGCTCCGTGTCTATAGAACCATAATCATGCCAATTGTTCTATATGGATGCGAAACATGGGCTCTCACAAAACGGGAAGAAAACAAATTCTGTCTATTCGAGAATAAAGTTTTGAGAGGCATCTTTGGAGGTAAATATGACGAGGAGGCAGGACAATGGAGGAGACTCCATAACCACGAATTGGAAGAACTATATCGCAAACCTACAATAGTGAGAGTAATCAAGTCGCGAAGATTAAGATGGGCCGGACACGTGGCGCGAATGGGGAACGATAGGACCGTGCATAGAATTCTTGACGGTAGACCAACGGGAAAGAGACCGGTAGGACGGCCGCGACGGAGATGGGAGGACAATGTTAGGTTTGACCTTGAGGAGATCGGATCGAATGGTGAAGCGTGGAAGGAGAGTGCCCAGGACAGGGAAGGATGGCGAAGCCGAGTCGGTGAGGTCATGAACTTCCGGGTTCCTACAGGCCAATAAATAATAATAATAATATACACTAGATACATATATATATATATATATATAGCGTTTGTCTGCTAGAAACGCCATATATATATATATATATATATATATATATATATATATATATATTTTTTTTTTTAGCAAGTTTAGGCTTGCTTGCATTAATTATTTTTAATAAACAAGAGCCGTTAAATCGATTTTGAATGAATGCAACACTTTATTAGTCCGTTAATAACAACTGTTACTTTTACCGTACGGTCGCATGCGATATCTCCAAGGCTTCTGAACACATTTGGAACCAGAGATTGCTGAGTAAGCTTCGTTCATATGAACTTTCCCAGCAGCTTTGCGACTAGACGGGGAGCTTCTTTGAAATCGATCGAGCCGGGTTGTTGTGAACGGCGAGCCTTCGGATATGTATCCTCTTAATTTCGGAGTGCCCCAAGGTTCTATTCTGACTCCGACCTTGTCTTTGCTTCACATAAATTATTTGTTGGAGTCCACGGATAATCATGTGTTCAGTTTTGCGGATGATAGTAGGGGGAGCGGAATTTTTTTGGAATCGGTTGGCTGACACACTGAATCAGTATATTTCAAATCCATAGGTATTGTGATTAATATATGTGAAATATCCAATCCTTTCACCTAAGTGGTGAACCTGTTGCTATGCAAGCCATAGTGCGCGATTGTTAAGGAGGCTGTTTGAGTCCAGATATTTCGAAAATAGAAATCAGTGAAACTATAACAGTCAAGACTAGAAGTTAGGGCTAAGGGACGATACGAAAAAAAGTGTGAGGGGGATTATCTATCACTTGAGAATTCTCTAATTGAAAACGAAAAGTGCGGGAGCTTCCGCAACGGCTTAGCGAGTGAAGAAGAATATCTCAAAAAAAAACTTCGGGGAACGACACCCGGCCAGCTGATTTCTAATGTTCATCAATATGAGTGCACGGGCAGTATGAGATCGAAAATGAATTTGACTCAACTTGAAGCAGAGGTTATATTGTATCAGGCAGCATTTAATTTTGCGTAGGCAGCTTGACCTCATCATTAAAACAGACGCTATCAATACATCAGTCCCACCCAGCCAATTCGTCCTTCCATCTATAGATCACGGCCACCCCCTCATTTCGTGACCTTCTTCCAAGGATCACTTGCCCCCCCCCCCCCCCCCCCCAATCCCGCGCCTACGATTTCCATAAAGTTAATTTTCGCCTCATCAACGACTACCTAGACGGTCTTACGTTCAACTACGATCACCAATCCGTTCAAGATGACATCACCCATTCATATACCGAAATCCTTTACTCTATATTTCCCTGTTCGCTCCTTACTCTAGACAAAGAACATCAACCTCTTCCCCTCCGTAGTACAATCACAAGCTTCGTTCCCTGCGTAACAGAAGGAATAAGTAATGGCTCATATTCTCTCGGAATTTAACTATTTCCGACTACTCCAACTTGTTGCTACCCCCAATTCACGGAACTTTACAACACCCTTTATCACAACTATCTTACCAAACCTCAGACCAATCTCAAAAATGACCCCATAACCATCTTCCAGTTCGTCAATCATAAATGTAAATTCGACGATTACCACATATCGCTTACCTTAAACTCACATACCTCATTTGATCCTGTTACTATTGCCAACCTCTTCGTCACTCACATCAACCAGTCATTCACTAATGACTCTTTTGTTCCTGAGCCGTCATACTTCAACTATCTAACTTTTCCATCGGCCCCCTTCTCCACAACTCCATTGATCCGACCTTAATTGAATCCAAGCTACTGCAACTCAAAGACGAGTTTACACCGGGCCCTGATGGAATCCCTGCAATCCTCCTCAAGAAATGCTCATCCATTCTCTATGCACCCCTCTCACTGATCTTCAATCTCTCACTCTCTCAATGCATGTTCCCCCCCAGTTGGTAAACCCCCCCCATCACCCCCATCCACAAGAACGGTCCCAAAAACGATGTCGCGAACTTCCGCCCCATCGCCAAACTGTCCCACTTACCCAAGATTCTCGAAAGGATTCTATATGAATCTCTTAGATTTCGTTGCAAGTATTTTATTTCATCAAGCCAACATGGTTTTCTCAATGGATAATCAACTACAACCAACCTCGTCGAGTTCACTTCCTGTACACTCTCAGCACTAGACGACGGTTACGAGGGCGACATGGTCTCGACCGACATCAGTAAAGTATTCGGCTAAATCTCCCACAACCTGATCGTCTTCAGATAATTCGCCCTCGGCTTCGAACCTGGATTGCTCAAATTGATTTTTTTCCTATCTAAAGATAGACATTATTCCGTTCGGTTCAGGTCCATGATATCCAACCCCTTCCTTGCCGCCTCTGGGGTCTCTCAAGGTAGCCACCTGGGTCCTCTCCTATTTATACTGGCCACTAAGGGCATCGATAAGGTCACTAAGAATTCCAGCTTCTCCTTATACGCTGATGGTACCAAGTTACACAAGATCATCGAGTAACCACTTGATTCTGCACTGCTGCAATCAGACCTTGACAGCTTCTCGACTTGGTGTGACAAAAAGTGCTTTGTACTTAATATCAGCAAATGCTAATCTATAACCTTTTCCCGTAAGCCAATTCACTCATCCCCACGTTCCTATACCATTCATAACCAACCTCTGACCATTATCCAATGTATTCGATATCTTGGGATCTTTTGCGACAAGGAGCTTAACTTCCTCTCTCGCATAGATGAGACGATCCGGAAAGCCCATTCTGCCCTCAGATTCGTGAAACGATGGTCTAAGGAAGTCTCCGATCCTTACGTTACTCGATCCATTTGCCTTACCTTCGTCCGCCCACTGCTTGGATATGCTAGCCAGGTATGGTCTCCTTATTACAAAATTCATATCTGTAGAATCGAAATTATTCAACGTCGCTTCCTTCTGTTCGCTCTCCGAGGGATGGGAAAACCCCCTAACCTCCCCTCATACATTTACCGCCTCAAATTAATCGATCTCAAAACATTTAATATATATATATATATATATATATATATATATATATATATATATATATATATATATATACATATATATATATATTGTAGTAAGCCGCGTCAAATTAATCGACCTCAAAACATTTAATATATATATATATAAATATAGAAACGCCATATATATATATATATATATATATATATATATATATATATATGTATATATGTATATACATATATATATATATATATATATATATATATATATATATATATATATATAGCGTTTGTCTGCTAGAAACGCCATATATATATGTATATATGTATATATATATATATATATATATATGTATATATATATGTATATATATATATGTATATATATATATGGTGGTTAGTACACCCGCCTGTCACCCGGGAGACCGGGGTTCGATTCCCCGTCGGGGAGCCCCTGGCGCAAGACTAATGACCTTGCCCAGAAAAAATAAATCAATATGGAAAATTTAACAAGCCTCAGGACTTGCTAAATAAGGCCAAGACCGGTTCCCGGTTGTAGTGCCGATGATGATGATGATGATATATATATATGTATATATATATATATATATATATATATATATATATATATATATATATATATATATATATATATATATATTGTAGCAAGCTTAGGCTTCGCTGGATTAATTATTTTTAATAAATAAGAGCCGTTAAATCGATTTTGAATTAATGCAACACTTTATTAGTCCGTCAATAAGAACCGTTACTTTTACCGTACACAACGATTTTTTGACTTATCGCTTCAGTGTTTCTTTTTTTTTTATATCCACATTTATTTAACAAATTAATTACATATTTTACTTAAGACTAAATGTTAATTTCTATTTTACAAATATCCCTCTTACATTAACTCACTGCCTCTTCGCAAGCACTCTAAATTATACATTATTATTTTTCTTATGTCTTTCGGCGTACAATAACTGTTTTTATAACATGTCACAATAATTGTTTTCTTTTTTAAATGTATTCTTATTTTTTTTCTACATCATTTACTATTTATATATATATATATATATATATATATATATATATATATATATATATATATATATATATTTTTTTTTTTTTTTTTTTTTTTTTTTTACTTATCGCTTCCGTCCTTATCGCGTCTCTGACTGCTTACTTCTTTTTTTTCTGATCTGCGTGTGACGTATTTATATCGTTTCTTCATTCTGATTCGGTGTTTCGTTTCCGTCCGTTCCATAGCCTCGAATTTTCAGTGACAAGTAAGGTGGGAAGTAGGTGCCCCTGTGGCACCCTACTAGAAGAACGGAGGTGGTGCAAAATCATCCCATTACACAAGACATTGCAACCACCGCAGGATCTTTCCCTTAACTTATGAACGAAGGACCTTTCCTGCCTGCTGGAAAATCGCTCGAGTTCCGCCAATCCCAAAGAGGGGATAAAAAGTGTCTCCCACAAAATGACCGACCGATAGCATTACTGTCTACATTACCTAAGGTGATGGAAGTGATTATCAATACCGAGATAATTAAGTATTTGGAGTGCAATGGACGTCTGAATGATCGTCAATACGGATTCCACGGCATGCGGTCCACGGGAGAACTTTTAGCCGCATATAACATATATATGGACATCTGCGATTGAGGGGAATTGTGAGTCAAGGACGGTCGCATAGGATATCTCCAAGGCTTCTGAAAATCGATCGAGCCGGGTTGCTGTGAACGGCGAGCCTTCGGATATGTATCCTATTTATTCCGGAGTGCCCCAAGGTTCTATTCTGACTCCGACCATGTCTTTGCTTCACATAAATTATTTGTTGGAGTCCACGGATAATCGAGTGTTCAGTTTTGCGGATGATAGTACGCTTGTTTCCTCGTTTTCGAGTGATCGACCGATTAGTGCATCACCGTCGTATCAGCTCAGGTGTAGCCAAATCTGTGGTGGTTTAAGTTTGTGTGCCGGCGCACGACACGAGGTTCACTCCCACCCACCGTCATAAATCCGAGGAACGGCGAATAGTTGCGGCCAATGGCAAGCCAGGGAAGAGTCACCGCTGGACCGGTTTAGATTGTTTGCAATTATCCCAAAAGTACGATTGACTGGGCCATACGTTGAAGTTATCCACTGGCGGCCATCCACTAGACGACCGCACTTCGGGCACGTTGCGAGCACTTGAAAACCTGATGCAAAACCGTTATCCGCAAGGAGGAAGCACCACAAATGAAACACCCGGGGTTCGTTGAACTCAGTATTTTATTTCTTCGATTTCTCAAGTATTTGGTTACAATATCAGTTCTCCACACACATATTCCTGTACATATATACAATTGTCCTAGGTACACGCAATAGCTGTCCGAAATATTACTTGTGCGAAATTGAACGTCACGCACTGACGACGGACTTCCGAAATGCCATAGCTGTCCGAAATATTACTTGTGTGAAATATGTACACTATAAGTTAAATACATCCAGTTAACAATATTGGCTCTTTGCACATACATTCCTGTACATATATACAATTGTCCTAGGTACACGCAATAAACGTCCGAAATATGACTTGTGCGAAATTGCACGTCACGCACTGGCGACGGACTCCCGAAATACCACGGCGGCACCGACCGAGTGGACCGAATGGAAATACCGAAAACCGAACGAGACGCCTGTAGGCGGGGCGTGTGGCACTGGTGGCGGTTAGATCTCGACCGACTCTGTTATGGATGCAACGGTGGTTGAATCGCGACTTGAAGGTATGTGTGCACCTCGGCGGTTGGATATCGACTGAGTTATGAATGGAATTTGCCACTTACGAGGAATTTCGAGTAGAATTGCTATGCTTGAATTCATTTCCAGCGAATCCTCGCCGTACAAGCTGAGTTGGATTCGTTGGTTGTGTATGCCGGGAAATTGGAATTGCTTGGGTGCAAGCAAGGAATATCGTTTAGATAAGATATTAACCGAATTTCGGGGAAATGTATACGGCTTGGTATAGTTGGTGGCGATGGTTAATGTTCCGTTGTGGATTTGAATATGGGTTTTGTTACAGCATATGAATTTCGGGGAAATTAAGATTGCTTGTTCGTAAAGAGGGAATGTGAATTAAGTAGAGAGTTGACCGAAGCGATTTTGGGGAAATGTATACGGGGATGATTAGAATATATTCTGTTGGATTGTATTCTGTTGGTAGTTTTGCGATATGTTTTATTGCAGGGTTTGGGATGTGTGCTATTGCGGATTTTGCATGCGGAGTTTGGTTGAGGTGACGCGCTGTTAGCGGTCACGGTTGATTGGAATTGTGGGTTGGTTCTCCATGTGGTGTAGGGACCCCCACAGATCAACTCTCTGAATAGGTATCTGGATAAGGTCCTGCAGTGGGGAAAGCCAATCTCGTCGACTTCAATGCAACAAAGACACAATATATAACACTCACAAAGAAAATTGGATCATTGGTCCTACAGCTGATGACGAGGGGCCAGGCCTTCGAATCTGGGCAAAGCTTGAAATTGCTCGGTGTTACGGTCTGTGGGAATGTGTCGTGGCATAAACACGTGTCGGGCATCACTAGATCCGCGTCTGGAAAACTGAGTTATCTTTTTAGATTCAAGAAATATTTTACTCCAGTCCAACTTCTTCTCCTGTTTAAATCCCAAAATAGACCCACGTTCGAATATTGCTCTCATGTTTGGAGTTCTGCTCCTAAACTTAACTTCGACCCACTTGACAGCATACAGAGACGAGCAATCCCCCTGATCGGGGACACGGCGGTGGCGTCGAGACTACAGTCGCTATCACATCGAAGACGCGTAGCCGACCTCTGTCTATTTTACAGATATTATCACGGGTACAGTTCTTCAGAGATTCGTGGCATTGTTCCGGGCAATTCGGTTTATATGCGCTCTACAAGACAATTGGAGGGATCGCACCAATTTGCGGTTCATCTCCCAACAGTGCGAACATCCCTGTATCAGAACTCATTCCCGTACAGAGCGGGGAAGCTGTGGAATCCCGAGAGAAGTACATTAAAAACAAAAGTCCGTAGAGCAGAAGTTGGACCGTAGTAAAATATTTGTTGACTTTAAAATGTCAACTCACCTACATGTAGTCGGACTTGGCTATATTCCACAAGTGTTATAATACTGTGAACTTCGACTTAACTTGACGTCGAGATTTCATTTTTATCATAAAATGCGGATACGTTTTTTCTTGCAAACGCCGCATATTGCGTCTTCGTAGCGTTGAAATCGATACGATTGGCCTTTATCCGTTGTAGGATCATATACAGATCTCGGTTCAGGAAGCCAACCTGGTTGTATTTGTGATATAGGTGCGTTAATAGGCTGATCATTCAAAATTTAAAAAAATCAACGTCCTATTGTCCCCACACATGGATATTATCATTAATATGCAGCAGGAATAGTGTTGACGCCAATATAGAAGCATGTCTCACCACGACATTAGTGGAAAAGAAGTCCAAAGACACAACCATAATTAATCGATTTTCGATGAAACTTTGCATCCATCGCAAAGTTGTTTGGAAAGTCCATATGAAATAAAATCTCTTAATAATGCTCTGTGCCAAACTCTGTGGTCAAAAACATGACATATTCAATGCGAATTAATTGATGTACGATTCAAATAGGAATCCCGGGATATCGGCCACAAAACACAAACGGTTTTCTGCAGGTCACCTTCGTATTGACGATTACTTAGAACTTCGTGCATTCTGAATATTATTTCGTCACCTTGTACAGCAACGACATTAAATGTTTTCAATTTCCTTGGGATTATTACGGTTGCCTAACAGATGGGAAAAGTTTTCTGTGCATAAGAAAGCCAAAAACTTTGTTTAATACCGGCGACAATTCTAGGGCACAGTTTTTAAAAATTATTGCTAGTATTCCATCCAGTTCGGTTTTGTTCTTGCAGTGTACTACAAATCAAAATACATGATTACGGCGAGAGCGGGTGGACCTCAGATAACACACATAAACATCAGAGGCAAGATATTTGAAAATGTCAAAGAATTTAAATATCTGGGAACAATTACTGACGGCCAGTAACGAAATGTCGAAAGAAATTTGTGGCGGTTCCGCCAAACCCCACGGTACGCTTCCTTAAAAACCCTCATAACATCCATCTTCCCATATAATTTCGCCAATGCAATCGCATTAGGCACCTGAAAATGCTACACGCATTAATTGAAGCAAAGCTATAGTCGTAAAACTTCTGCAAGAGAATTCTTACCTTTCCAAGCATTCCTTCGCTTACGAATCCCCTGTAAGAGCTCTTACTTTCCTTATCATAAATTATCCTTAAAAGAAAAACCCCGGTTCACATATCATGTAACCATTCCAGCCAGAGATAATTATCATGGCGTCGCCTATTCCTACCTTCATTCATGTATACGATAAATTTCTTTATGTATAACATACATTGGCCGGCGACGTTTTTCTCCCAGCAATAAAATTCCCTGACTCGCACAATGTGCAACCCAAAGCAAATACGCATTCCGCGTCCCTTGGCATCAATTGAAATCCAAGCATAAACAATGCAAATAGGTATTCAATACGTACCCATACTAGCGATGCCATAAACACCATTTCCCAGTAACCTAGCTAAAACTAATTAGCACATTTCCACATCGCATCGTGGTCTCTTTGTTTAGCTGCTACGCACATGCATCCGACGATTTCGGTTTTATTTGCTTTACCGAAATCGTATCCTAGGAATGCACTTTATGTCTTTCTTTGTTCTAGGCACACACACCACCATGATCACGATGAGCGAGTGAGCTCTGAACGAGCAAGATATCGTTGAGTCGTAATTCAATCTTCAGTGCGGTCAGGTCTTCTCCCCTTCGCCGTGCCATGCACACAGTACGGTACGGCAAGTTTATACACTACGCGGGTTAATAACAGTCGAGTCGTGTCATTATTAGTATAACCTTACGAGTAAAATAATTGTGAACCTTCCCGAATTTTAAATAGTTTAAATAAATTAAAGATCACCCATTACAATAGACCAAACAAATGTTTAATTTTCCGTGCTGCAATTCCTGGATGTGTTTTCCTCATTGTTCTTGGTGATAGTGTTTTCGTATTCAGCGGTATTAGTGATGGGGCAGGGAAGTGAATCAGTGTCGTACGCCGGCGCACTTATACTTCCACCCCCACAAATTAACAAAAGACTACATTCTGGCAACGCTAGTTGGCATGCAGTCGGTAAACTGTTGAAATCCAAACTGCTATCACGTAGTATAAAACTGCGTGTCTACGATGGTTGCCTCTTATGTTTCGGGATTTGGCAACCCTAGTGTTGCAATCCGGCAATTGACAGATCTGTCGTAAAGTTGGACATTTTTGAGGTTATACGCACTCAGAACGTTTTGACATACGAGCGCTATTTGTGTTGTTTACAGTAACTTAAAAGATTCATCTCGGCCCAAAAATGAAATTAAATCGTCAACATTTTCGTGCGATTATTTTTTACAACTTTCGGCGTGGATTAACTCAGCAACAGTGCATGGATGAACTTAATTCAATTTTTGGCGATGAAGCTCCATCAAGGACCAGTGTTTATCGATGGTTTGGTGAATTCAATCGTGGCCGTAGTTCACTCCAAGATCAATTTCGTGAAGGTCGTCCAAAATCAGTTGTTGTTCCGAAAACCATTGATGCTGTGCGCGAACTGGTGTTGGAAGATCGTCATGTGACCTATCGTGAGATTGAGACAACCTTAGGCGTTAGTGGGACCAGCATACATTCAATATTGCATAAACATTTGACTGTCAAAAAAATTTGTTCGCGTTGGATCCCACACAATTTGTCAATCGCACAAAAAAAGGCTCGTGTCAATTGGTCGAAAGAAATGCTCAAAAAATACGGTCGCGGTGCTTCGAAACACGTCTATGACATCGTGACAGGTGATGAATCGTGGATTTACGCGTATGAGCCCGAAAGTAAACAGCAGTCGACTGTCTGGGTGTTTCAAGATGAGCCAAATCCAACAAAAGTTGTTCGCGCACGAAGCACTTCCAAGCAAATGGTCGCCTGTTTTTTCGGAAAAACTGGACATGTCGCAACCGTACCACTAGAACAACGCAGAACAGTCAATTCTGAGTGGTACACAACCATTTGTTTGCCAGTTGTCTTCCAAGAAATCAGGAAAACCAACCGCCGAAGACGGATCACTCTTCACCACGACAATGCGAGCTCTCACACATCGGCTGCGACAACTGCATTTTTGAGCACCCAAAACATCGATTTGATGGGTCATCCGCCGTATAGTCCTGACTTGGCACCGAATGACTTCTTTTTATTCCCGTACGTAAAAAACAAACTGAGAGGTCAACGTTTTTCGACACCTGAAGAAGCGGTTGCTGCATTCAGAATGCATGTGTTGGAGATACCTCAATCAGAGTGGCAAAAGTGCTTCGACAATTGGTTCAAACGCATGCAAAAGTGTATAGATCTTCACGGGGAATATTTTGAAAAACAATAAAGTGATTTTCGATGATCAATATTTATTTTTGTTCTCTAATCCCGAAATATAAAAGGCAACCCTCGTATAGAGCCGTAATCATGCCAAGTGTTGTATACGGATGCGAAACATGGGCCGGAAAGCCACGAAATTGGACCAAAGCGGCCAAAAGACGAACGTTCGGCCGGGAAGGTTATGACCTACGTTTTCTGAGATACGCACCACATATTCTGCATCGATTCCATGCAGAAGGGAAGAACAGTCACAATAGACTGTTATGCAACGTTATTGGACAAACTGAAATAAAGAAAAAAAGGAACTATATGGCGAAGAAAAAAATTCTACATCATCACCATAACACACCGTGACACACGTACTTGAAAGCGATGGCCAAATTGGACCAAAACGATTTGAATTGGTTGCTCACCCACCGTTTTCGCCAGACATGGCCCCCAGTGACTATTATCTGTTCCCAAGCCTCAAGCGGTGGCTCTAGGGAAAGAGATTCAGATCGAATGAGGAAGTCAACACGGAAACCAAGGCGTATATCGAAGGCTTGGATGTTTTGTACTGCAGAAAGGGCATCGAAATGTTGGAAAGTCGCTATACCAAGTGTATCACCCTCGAAGGCAACTATGATGAGGAATAAATATGACTTTCCAAAAAAAAAAACCCCTTCTTTTCATTAAAAATCCCGGACATTTTCAGCCTATATACTATTTTAAATAAGATCGGGATTTCCTTGTATAATTTGCTGCACATTTTTGTAGGTAGCAACTCAAAACGGAGTCACTTGTCAGACTCACAATGCTTCGCCACCCTTTTAATAAGAAAAATAAATACAGCAATATATTGTATATTAAATTAGATCTTACCTTATCTGTATTTCAAAATAAGAATAGACGTTTTAAAACGACATTGAACTAGAACATTTTTGCTATCACACTCAATCTAGTGGATGCTGGGTAATGGTCATGCGGCAACAGAAAAACCATTCAATTATCCTGAAGGAAGTTCTGTGTGCTTACAAATATATATCATATTACAAATATCACGCCGTTCCAACTTATGGCAAGAAAATTTCCGGTTCAAAAAGTCCTATGCAAAGTAGAAACCAGGGAGAAAGTTCAATTTTGTCCATGTAGGATTATTATTACTATCGTTCAGACTAGAATCCCCAAGTCAATGCACAGAGCACGTTCCTGTAGGTTTTGTTTGCCTTTCCTCTTGTGGTACTTTAATTGTTTACAACATCCCTTAGTTATCCTGTTTTTTTCTTGTGTGACAGGTCAAAGAGTTGGAACGTGAACGAAATCTTATTCTAGAAGGGAAAACTGACCAGGTTCCGGACGAGCTGGCATCTGATCCAGTCTTTGTTGTAAATAAACGAGCCGGGATTGAAATAGCCAAACGACGCGCGAATGTATGTAATACAAAGAACCCCATATGTTGAGGCAAGATTAATAACAAATAAAAAATCTTTCTTATCAGTTGAGAACAAGCCGGGAAAAGTGCGCAGAACGCCTTATACGCCAGGCAGAGAAATGGAAGCGAGAACGCGAACGATACCAAGAAGAGGAGGCATTGAAGCAACAAAAATTGAAGCAGAGGAAGGTATATCAGGCTGAACTGGAAAGAAAATATGCCAAGGAGAATGCAAAGCTTGGGCTAAATTTGCTGAGGTATTATTATCTAGATGTATTAGCTGTTTTATGATAGGTTTTTTTTTCTTAAAGAATATGTATAATTTTATAATTGTAAAAACTCTTTACTGAATCCAATAGAGCCTCTAAGAAGGTTTTGGGGCGAATTTTCGTAAAATATTCTAATTAATTCTCACGTTTTATTAAGCGCATCGGAGCAGAATGCACATGGTAGGTAGGGTATTAATGCGACTCGTGAAAGGCTTTGGGAACTTGGATCGAAGTCATTCAATTCCATATATAAATATTAGTTGTGGTAAGAACTAATCCATTGTTTTTACATGAAATTGAAGGTTTTTCTTTTTAGCATAGTTAAAATGATCCGATTTAGGTCAAATATGCATCATGTTGTTCGATAACTTGTTGCCCCATTTCGAAGGTAATTTTATTATGCCTCTCCCATAGAAACCATCGTCCCTGTTGACAAAAACTGGGACAACCGATTTTCACAAGCTTCTCTTGAGAATTTTTCACCGGCAAATTCATTCGCTATAGAAAGGAACAGCGGGTAATCACTTGGCGCCACTTCCCAATCTAGCTCCCGGAGCTTCTGGTGATCACTATCGACGTTTGTGCCTTGGCGTTGTCCTGATGGAACACAATTCGTCTTATATTGGCCGAATCTGTATGTTTCTGGGCGATTGTTTCCTTCTTACGGTCTAGTTGTTGAAAATGAATTAAGAGTTTTGCCATAGGGGAGCAGCTCATAATAGATGATTCCCTGCCAGACACATAGCAAAACCTTCCTGACCGTTAATCCTGGCTTGGCCACAATTTGCACCGTCTCATCATTTGCAACGCTCGACCACGACCGTTTTCATTTCACTCTGTCGTAAGTGTCCTACTTTTCATCACCAGTCACCGTCCGTTTCAAAAGTGGGTCGATTTTGTTGCGATTCGCAGATGGAAATTCGGTCCATGGGTTTTTTTTTGCGTTAACTTGTGTGGCAACCATTCATTGAGCTTATTTTTGTATCCAGCCTAATTCAAGCGGTTCTAAATGGTTTTTAGTGCAATGTTTAGTTCCTGGGCAATCGAAACAGTGGTTATATGACGTTGATAAGAAGTGCGTTATTTGCAAAAATGTGGAACGCAGAGGCTCTTAGTCCCACGTTATGATTTGCCTCAAACGAGTTCAAAAGCAGAATTTGATGAAAGGAGGGTTATGCTCTCAGCCTGGTGAGAGTGGAAAGGTGTGGATTTTTCTCCAAGGAAGCGAACAATCACTTTGGATGAGTACTGTCAGCAATTGAACATGCGGCAGTTCCTTTGAACGCCACTACCTACCTCCCCATTATAGTTCGAAAATTTCCACCTAGAGCGGCCGAAAACCGATAAAACAAGTACTGACGCAGTTCCATTGCTTGCCTAGCAATTAAGCATTTACTTACCTTTTTGTCACCCATCTGAGGTGTCTCCTAAACCATATTTTCGCTAAACCAATAGAACGAACTACAAGAGACATTTTCCTCACAGGCATCATGTGCTAGGAGGCAATTCGTCGGGTGTATTGCATCATCAGATTTCCTAGTAAGAAAGTATAATATGCGGCATACACCAAGGAAAACCATTTGGTGCTACGTATAAACATATTCACCCTGCCACACACGTGGAGGGGATATTCTTTTATTATTTTACTACGGCACATTGATCGGTGAACCGACCGACAAGCTAAAGAATTAGCATCCATGGCCGTGTTCCATAAAGGCAATTTGGTTTCACAACCAAGCAACCAACATGTCTCGACCACCGCGGTGCACATATCCCCCATCGAATTTGCAGCATACAAGCAGGAGATACTCTTGCCTTACTTCCATGCTGCAATCATATCGGTCGTTAAACCAATCGACATGAAATGAACTTATTGTAATAACTGTTAAATATCCGGAGTAAAACAAGTATTGTTTCTTTTATTTTTAACGTGAATTCATTTTAATGACAGTTAATTAACCTGGAATAAAACTAGTATATAAACGATGTGTTGTGTTGAAAGGAATAAAAAATGTGTTTTAGTCTCCTTCGACTAGTTCTGGACTGACCACAATCGGGAAGTGCGTTGCTCGCCATTGAAATTCCTTGACGTCTATCCTTTTTCTACCTCTTCGTCAGTTGATTCGCCTTTATTAATGATGTGTCGTTTCATTGCATTACGATTATTATTTTTATTTATTATTTATTGGCCGGTAGGAACCCGGAAGTTCATGACCTCATCGACTCGACTCCGCCATCGTTCCCTGTCCTGGGCACTCTCCTTCCACGCTTGACCATTCGATCCGACTTCCTCAAGGTGAAACTTAACATTGTCTTCCCATCTTCGTCGTGGGCGTCCGGGCGGTCTCCTTCCCGTTGGCCTACCGTCAAGAATTCTATGCACGGTCCTATCGTTGCCCATTCGCGCTACATGTCCGGCCCATCTTAATCTTCGCGACTTGATTACTCTCACTATTGTAGGTTTGCGATATTGCTCTTCCAATTCGTGGTTATGGAGTTTCCTCCATTGTCCTTGTTTATTCTCGAATACGCGGAATTTGTTTTCTTCCCATTTTGTTTGAGCCCATGTTTCGCATCCGTATAGGACAATCGGCATGATTATGGTTCTATAGACACGGAGCTTTATGTTACGTGATAGCAGTCTGGATTTCAGTAGTTTACTGACTGCGTGCCAACTAGCGTTGCCGGAATGCAGTTTTTTGTTGATTTCCTTCGACATTTCGTTACTGCCCGTCAGTATCGTTCGCAGATATTTAAATTCTTTAACTTTTTCAAAGATCTTGCCTCTGACGTTTATATGTGTTCCCTGAGGTCCACCTGCTCTCGCCGTAATCATGTATTTTGTTTTGTCTTTATTTATTTCTAGGCCCACCTCTTCTGCCGCTTGCATGATGATTTCAGAGTTTTTGCTTACAGTTTCTAAATTATCGCCCAGAACGGTGATATCATCCGCATATGTTAGCACTTGTGTGACCCCGTTCAGGGATGATCCGGCCATGTTGTCGTCTTGTACCTTTCTGATGACGTACCCAAGGTTAAAAAGACACGGTGATAGACCATCTCCCTGCTTTAGTCCGTCCCGGGTTTCAAATGGTTCTGAGAGGTGGTTTTCTATTCTAACTCGCCCTTTGTTTTCGTTCATGCAAATTTAAATGAGGGCGGCATATTTTTTCGGGATTCCCTGCTCAACTACAATATGATAGAGTCTTTGCCTTGCGATTGAGTCGTAGGCTTTTTTGAAGTCAACGAACAGTTGGTGAACCGTCTCTCTGTATTCCCACTTATTTTCCAGCAGTTGTCTTATTGTGAAGATTTAGTCGCTTGTTGACTGGTTCCTACGGAATCCACACTGGTAGTCGCCCAGTATTTCTTCTGCGTACGATGTGATTCTCGCCAGTATGACATTTGTTAGTATTTTGTATATAGTTGGGAGCAATGATATTCCTTTGTAGTTTTCGTAGTCAGATCTGTCGCCTTTTTTGAAAATGGGAACGACTATTGAGGTGTTCCATTCTTCCGGAATGACTTCCTTATCCCATATTGTTTGGATGAGCTGGTGGATCTTTCGAGCGTTTGCCCCTCCTCCATGCTTCACAAGCTCTGCCGGTATGCAGTCGACTCCGGGAGCTTTGTTGTTTTTCAATCGGTTTATTGCGGCTACAACTTCGTTGAGAGAGGGCTCTGGGATCTGAGGCTCGGCTGTATGTACGCTTGGTGCGTTTATTTGTGGTTAATGGGTGCGTACATTGAGCAGGCTTTAAAAGTACTGCTTCCATCTTGTCATGAAATTGTTTGTTTCTGTGACCAGACAGTCGTTTGCGTCTCGAATTATATTGACTCTCCCTCGGTAGTCATTTCTAATTGAATTTATACCGGCACACATACCTCTGATATTCTTTGCTCTAGAATTTTCTAGGATTTTTTCGATTCGAGTCTTCTCCCATTCGAGTTTTTTGCGTCGTTGTCTCTTTCCGAATCGTCGCGAATCTTTCTGCATTGACTTCAACATATCGTTCTAAGCAGATCACTCTGAGGCGTTTACGTTCTTCGATCTTCGCGCTGCACTCATTGTCAAACCAAGGTTTGGACTTAATTGTTTTCTTAAATCCGAATACCTTTTGGGCTGTTAGTTTGATTGTGTCTCTGATCGATGTCCATTTAGTGTCCACACTATTAGCTTCCTCTTCCTCACTGCTCCCATTCTCTAGAATGCTAAATCTATTCGTTAGTTCGTCTTGATATTCAGCCCTTTTACGCACGTCTTTCAGTTTATCAGTGTCGAACTTTTTGCTCGTCTCCCGTGACGATAGACGCGATTATAGTGATATAGAAAAGCCCATTGGCAAGATGCCCAGTAAAATCAGTGTGTCTCGAAGCAGCGATTGTTTGCAGAAGTAAAATGTTTCAAACTGTGGTACGGCATCCACGGCAGTGCATTCCACAATTCGATCTTCAGCTCGATGCCGAAATTTGTATGCCACATTGGTGACAATTTACGGGGTAACTGCTTGGGATAGGAGTAGAACCCGTGCCAACGACGGCACACATACGTCCTACCCCATAAACAGTTTAAACAAATCTGTAATCCAAAACCATTCGGATCTTGTCAATCATAAAGGAGTTGTGTCTCATCACAGCTGCATACTTTTGGAGACACTTCAAAAATAATTGGACCTTGGACGAGATGTGCGGCCCCACCTAGCATACTCACCTGAACTTTTTCCGTCAGACTTCCGCTTGGTGCGCTCTCTTCAAGACGCCTTGCATAGAATATCGCTACCACCCGATGAAGCGGCGAATCAACACCTTGTTTAGTTTTTTTTTCAATTAAGACAGATCTTTCTACGAGCGGGCAATTATAAAGCTCATCAAATGACGGCAAAAGGTCATCGAATAAAACAAAAAGTATATGCTTGATTGATCTGTGGCCTTTATATAAATAAAGGGCTTTGAAAAACGTACACAAAATATGCAACGCCTTTTTATGCAACCTAATATAAGCAAGTAGCGCAAGGCTAATAACCTTGCCCGGAAAAACAAATTATTATGGAGAATTTAACATGTCTCGGATATGGACCCGATACCGGTAGAGAGACTTGCTAAATAACGCCAAGACCGGATCCCGGTTGTAGTGCCGATGATGATGACGATGAATATAAGCAAGTGAAACGCAGTGGTGGAAAAATGCCTACCCTAATCTCCTAGGGTTTTTTTTTTTCTTTTCTTCTTTTTATTCTTTTTCACAACTTTGTTCTGTCCCTCAGACTCCGAATGTCTAATACATTGTGTAAGAGTGATATAATATTCGTCATGGGAGGAATCTGAACCCAATTGGTTAGTTACTATAAAGCCATAACACTTATAATAGTCACTTTCACTCATCCATTGTAGCTGCTGACTTTTTGTTTGAGGCGGTACTCGTATTAGCTTTATACGTCTGCTCGATTCAATGACAGAAGAGTTTCGCGTCGATCATTGCAACATTCGTAGCATAAGATGCAATTTCTCCTCCTCACATATTTTCAATCCCAGTGCAAGCCCAGGTAATCATCATCATCGTCGGCACTACAACCGGGAACTGGTCTTGGCCTTATTTAGCATGTCGTGAGTTATTCGTTCTTTTTTTCCGGGCAAGGTCATTAGTCTTGCGCCAGAAGCCCAGGTAATAACTGATACATATATTTCGTATTTCAATCCTGGTTATAACATAGCTTAGTGCCTCTATTCTTCTCCCACAACACACATAGAAAGTGATGTTGCTTATCAACTTCTGCCACAATAAGGACTCTACTCTAACTCAGAATATGTATAACAACTACTGGTTCAAAATTCATGATCGTAAGCATCTGTTACATTATTGTCCCTTATAGAGAAGTCCGAGCTTGGATAGAAACGCATCATTTAACGAATTCGATGGTCTATCTGAGTGTGTGTCTCCAGACAGAAAGATAGTGCGATATTGCAGCGGATTTTAATGTATATAACTCTCAATAACTTCGTCACTCCGGACACACAACATCTGAAGGTCAGTATATCCAGCTCTTTGCTGGTTCGAATATTTTCGTCAACAAGCCAACAAAGTTCCAAACATAGATGGTCATTCCAGCACCACATTGGACCTGTACCTCACCCGCCACCCAAATAAAGGCATAATCGAAGTTCCTTCTTCCTTGGGCACTTGTGTTAGCTAAGATTCCTCTAGCAACAGTAGTGTTAACAAAAAAAATGTCCAAAAGAACAGTATTGTTCCACGAGAAAGCCAATTGGGAGGGGGGAAAACAACTTTCTATAGAAGTTCAATAGGTCATTACTTTCTTAATAACCACAATGGGTAAATTAACGGGTACGATTCTATTTAGTATACGAGCCTTTATTCCATACAGGTTAAAAAGCATCAAACCCAAAACAAATAAACGGGTCGACTCCGAGTGCACGGAGGCTATTAAGGCATGAGAGTTAAGCCTCCTGTTGTATAAATCAAACAATACATAGAAAAGCCACAGATGATTTAAGAGGGCTAAGAAATAACTACCATGCACATATTAACGCGCACGGTTTTTAGTTTTGTAGGGCTACCACCCGATTTATTGGCTTAATTCAAGCAACATAATTACATCTAAAGTATATATAAGTTACAAACTAGAGAGCTCAAGAAGTATCTTAACTAAGCTTAACATAAGGTAACCAGGACAAATTTAGAAGGCAGGAGTATGGGCGAGTGATGGGGCAGTATGGGTTTTTATTGTCTTGGTAGGTGCCGGCCCGACACAGGTTCACCAAGACGTCCCAAACTTTATAAACGTTCGTCGAATCGTGGCTAAACGGTGTTCAATGGTGTCTTGTTGCTCAGGAAAAAAAACCATCGGGTCACCTTCGTCTAATGTTTTTATTCTTAAATAAGACTTATTTACTATTGTACAGGGTATTTTATTGGATATAGTATTTTAACTCTTAAGTAAAAATAGTATTTTATATTCTTAAGTGAAAATTATTATAGATTGAACATTGTATTTTATTGAATATAGTATTTTAATTCTTAAGTACAAATAGTATTTGATATTCTTAAGTGAAAATTATTAGAGATTGGACATTGTATTTTATTGAATATAGTATTTTAATCCTTAAGTAAAAATAGTGTTTGATATTCTTAAGTGAAAGATATATTTTATGAGCTTACGTTAAACTTATTTTATGCTGTACAGTATTTTATTGAACATAGTAATTTTAATTCTTACGTGAAAGTAGTATTTTATATTCTTAAATGAAAACTTACTGACACTAAAAAGGTTCAATATAGGTGGTGAAAGTGGCACTGTATTATAAAATTTAATTTAGTGTAGTTGCCGTAACTTTACTCAAAAATATTTCACATTAAAAAAGTTCAATATAGGTGGTGAAAGTGGCACTGTATTAACAAATTTGATTTAGGGTAGTTGCCGTAACTTTACTTCGGTAATTATTCACATTAAAAATGGAAGTATACCGTCTCCGAACACCGTGATAATCGCTCATGAACTGCTACTTGTTCGCTCGGTGTGCACTTGTCCCTCAAGGGTTGATTTGTGCACACTAACACATCGACAGCCATACCTCCGCAGGCCAGTTCATGTGGGGATCATTTCTTGGTGTACATGTCTCACACAGCCAAGGATGCGATCGCACCGTTGCCTTGGGCTGTGTAAGTCATCACACGGGGCGATACACCATGCCGCCAGTTGGTCCTTGTGGCGAAATATCCCAAGTTCTCGAATACATTGGATAATGGTCAGAGGTTGGTTATGAAGGGTATAGGAACGGGAGGTGAGTGAATACGCTTACTGGAAAAGGCTATAGATTAGCATTTGTCGATATTAAGTACAAAGCAATTTTTGTCACACCAAGTCAAGAAGCTGTCAAGGTCAGATTGCAGCAGTGCAGAATCAAGTGGTTACTCGATGATCTTGTGTAACTTGGTACCATCAGCGTAGAGGGAGAAGCTGGAATTCTTAGTGACCTTATCGATGCCATTAGTGGCCAGTATAAATAGGAGAGGACCCAGGTGGCTACCTTGAGAGACCCCAGAGGCGGCAAGGAAGGGGCTGGATATCATGGACCTGAACCGAACGGAATAAAGTCGATCCTTTAGATAGGAAGAAATCCATTTGAGCAATCTAGGTTCGTAGCCGAGGGTGGATAATTTGAAGACGATTAGATTGTGGGAGATTTTGTCAAATGCTTAACTGAGGTCGAACGAGACCATATTGAACTTGTGGGGGTAAAAGTATGATGCCAACGTATGACACAGGATTCATTTAAAATCCCCCGACACTTGTTACTCCGAGAAGAATGTAAAATAAATGAAAACGCACAGGGGGTTCTTTTATAGATAATGTTTTGTTATTATATTTTATCCGGAATATGCTTTATTTACTGGCGCAAGACTAATGACCTTGCCCAGACAAAATAAATCATTATGGAAAAATTTAACAAGCCTCAGGACTTGCTAAATAAGGCCAAGACCGGTTCCCGGTTGTAGTGCCGATGATGATGATGATGATGCTTTATTTAGCTTTGGGTGGTGATATCTGTCTATTTTTGTTACAAGTGAATTTATTTTTATAGTGCACAATTTAATAGGAAGCTTTAGTGATCACTTAATTACTTTATGACGTTTATACCGGACGGAACTAATTCCTAGCAGAGACTCGTGCGGCAGCGTGTCTGACCGCAATGGAGATTGAATAGCGACTGGTGTGAATTAGGGTTGAAATTCATATTTCTTTCTACACACAGGACAACCAAAAGAGACCACGCCTCTGCTCTCTCAACCTCACGCCCGTCAAAGCATGAGTAACTTTTGTTAACAGGGTAATTGACGGACATGAAGAATGAGAGAACAGAAAACATGATATGCTGTGATCTCGGGGTAGCTTTGGTTGTGTGTGTTGGTATCAGATGCAGCTACTGACACGACCTACTGACCCAGTGGTACGGCTATGGTGTAGTTAGAGCGCATTGAACCGTGGAAAGAAATACGAATGAGAGGGAACCCTAGCGGATGTTACTCCCCTGCAAAGAGAGATCATTGATCCCAAGCGAATGGGTGATCTGAGGGAAAGTCGATAGGACGCCGCTGATGTTTGGGAAATAATTCGCGTGAGAACCAGACTTTAAGACGCTGAAATTACCCCAGCTATTTTGCTATGATGCAACAGCGTCGTTCTTTTAGACTTGTTGTTGCTAACCGACATTATGAGATTTCCGATGGGAAACTCATGGTTAGCAAGAATGGAGTTGCCATGTGACATTTATGTAGCTAAACTCAATTATGCATTATCTGCAAAGGATGATGAGTTTAGCTATACGTCCGTTTGAAGTGTTTTACAGGGGAATACATATAAACGAAATGGGTAAGTATGACGCGCTGAAAGCGGTCGAAATTAGGTGGAAATTTTGGTTGGAATTGTGGGTTGTTTCTCATGTAGAATAGAGAAACCCCCCCACAAACTCGTAACCGTATTCTAGTGCTGAGTGTGTAAAGGAAGTGACCTGAACGAGGTTGGCTGTAGTTGATCATCCATTGAGAAACCATGTTGCCTTGATAAAATAAAGGATTTGCAACGAAATTTAAGAGATCCATATAGAATGCTTTCGAGAATCTTGGGTAAGTGGGACAGTTTGGCGATGGGGCGGTAGTTCGCGACATCGTTTTTGGGACCCTTCCTGTGGGTGGGGGTGATGAAGGAGGTTTACCAACTGTGGGCGAATATGCATTGAGAGAGTGAGAGTTTGAAAATCAGTGAGAGGGGAGCATAGAGAATGGATGGGATTCCACCAGGGCCCGGTGTAAACTCGTCTTTGAGTTGCAGTAGCTTTGATTCAATTAAGGTCGGATCAATGGAGTTGTGGAGAAGGGGGCCGATGGAAAAGTTAGATAGTTGAAGTATGACGGGTCAGGAACAAAGGAGTCATTAGTGAATGACTGCTTGAAGTGAGTGGCGAAGAGGTTGGCAATAGTAACAGGATCAGATGAGGTATGTGAGTTTAAGGTAAGCGATATGTGGTAACCGTCGGATTTACATTTATGATTGACGAACTGGAAGATGGTTTTGGGATCGTTTTTGAGATTGGTCTGAGTTTTGGTAAGATAGTTACGATAACGGGTGTTGTAAAGTTCCGTGAATTGGAGGTAACAACAAGTTGGAGTAGTCGGAAATAGTTAAATTCCGAGAGAATATGACCCATCAACTATTCCTTTTGTTACGCAGGGAACGAAGCTTGTGATTTTTCCACGGAGGGAAAGAGGTTGATGTTCTTTGTCTAGAGTAGGGAGCGAATAGGGAAATATAGAGAAAAGGATTTCGGTATATAAATGGGTGATGGTGTGGCGTTTGTAACAGATACACACACAATACACAAGCAAATAGTGAAGAACATCGAACGAAAATCGAATAGGAAAATGCATCAGAGCCGTATACCATACCGATAACATAACAAATCCACATCAGTCGAATGTACTTGAGTTTAGAAATCGAATTCGTACACACGGCGGTGGCTTGATGGGTTGCGCTTTGGTTCAATTTTTGGTGATTCTAACTGTCATAGCGTCAGTTCGAATCACACGTTCTTCACTATCATTCCAAACGCTATAATGGCATCTTAAACGGATTGGTGATCGTAGTTGAACGTAAGCCCGCCTAGGTAGTCGTTGATGAGGCGAAAATTAGCTTTATGGAAATCGTAGGCGGGGTGAGGGGGGGGGGGTGGTGGTGGTCTATAGATGTAAGGACGAAGGGGCTGGGTGAGAATGATGTATTGATAGGGTCTGTTTTAAAGATGAGGTCAAGCTGCCTACGCAAAAGTAAATGCTGCCTGATACCATATAACCTCTACTTCAAGTTGAGTCAAATTCATTTCCAAACTAATTCTGCCCGTACACTCACATAGATGAATATTAAAAATCAGCTGGCCCGGGTGGTGTTCCCCTAGGTTTTTTTAGAGATGTTCTTCTTCACTCGCCAAGGCCTTGCGGAAGCTACTCCACTTTTCGTTTTCAACTTTTCGTAGCAACATGTCCACAAGAGAGCTGATTGCTTAGTTTGCCGAAAGAAAACGTACACTCTATCCACTACTTTGGTAAAAGCAAGGTTGTCACATTGTATACTTGAAAAGGGTGCCAACCCAGTTATATGTTTAAAATTGCTATCGTATGGAATTGATGATATTCTAATTCAACAGATAAGAGACCGCTCAGTTCAACTGATTCTGTCCCCCTCAGGTTCTATACTCATGCCCACTCTCTTCCTCAGTTTTATAAACGATCTCTCGTCCATTACCCATAAACCAATTCCATCGGTTATTGTTGATAGTACGTTGAGTATTTTATTAATATTAATAGTTGCAAGAGCCAGTTGTCGTCTCAATTACTGAGTTGATAAGGAGACTGTGTTATGCGATACTTAGGTTTAACTGACTCCTCTTGCTCAGTTCGGCACAATTACTCATTGATATGTTGGGTCGAATAAAAAAAAAAGGGGGGTGCATTTTTTTCTAATGTGACGTGTATTCATTAAAGAACTCGTTTAAAATTACAGAATCAATGACACCGAATGGCAACCTTGCGAACAGGATCTTCGTGACTTTTTAGAAAATGAACGAATGAAAATCAAGGAACGAGCCGAACGTGAATCAATGCCATTTTCTTCAGACCCATTGGATATTGTTAACGTGATGCGTGAAAGGTTACTTTTTATTTCTATGAAATCATTTGTTTTTAATTTCTTATTAATAAATTCATCTTCTAGAAAGAAGAGACTAGAAGAAGCCAGAATCCAACGTCGAGAACAACGCAGATTGCAAAAATTGCAGGTGGCCGCTAAATCTGTTAAGAAACAGAAACCAGTAGGCTTAGACACTTTGACTTACAGTATGATACAAATTTACAATAATTATGTCCCAGGCTGCCAAAAAAACCGCGTCGAAGGAAGTTCAAAAAAAAACATCAACTGCAGCAAAGAAAGCTGATGCAGAGGAAACAGCTACAATTTATCTCGATGATGACGAGGCTTCCGGTATTCCAAGCAGTCCAGAACCTTCATTGATGAAGAAACCTGTAAAAGGGCCAAATGTTGTTGAAATTGAGCAGCAAACCGATGTGGACGCACAAAAACAAGGCTACTTGGTGACTGTTGATCAATACAACAATTTGCGCTACCAAGATAAAACATTGAATAAATTGCATGCAACGCCGGTGAGTTGGTAGTTCAAGTTACGTGAAAGTATCTTGTAATTGTTTTTATTTTTTATCATATATTTGTAGAACATTAAAGAATTATACGCACTAGCTGAAAGAATAGTCATCTGCGACATCGAGGAAGAAGCTCTTCCTGAAGAAGAAGAGGAGGAAATTGATTAAATTTTTTATTATATGTGATCATATCCCTTTATAGGAATCTTCAATATATTTTATCTGTTTATCGAATCTATATATATACATATAAATAATCTATCATACTAAACGTTATTGTCGTAAATCAATCGCTTGATTTGATCGACTGTAATGTTTAATTTTAATAACAAAATTTGCGTTTACAACAACGAAAAATGATCTCTAACTTTATTTTGCTTTACTAACTAGTTGTAAACGTTTAATAAGAGGAATGACACGTAGGACACATAGAATTGGAATAAATTAAATAATTAATCATACACATTTTTGTACTTATAATTCAAATTGCTAATAATTTTCTCGCCTAATGGGATATTTTAAACTTCTTACTTCAATGTCCTCTAATAAAAGAATTCAATGATTGTATTAGAAGGCTAAGCTAACGATTAAGTGCTGTGAACAAGTTAGAAAAGATGGCACCCGGTATTGTAGCACAATGTCATGAATTGGTCACTAGAAATGAAAATGCTTATATTACAATGGTAAGCTACGAAACCGGTCCAAAAAATTGGTATGAGGGGAATTTGTCTCAAATGCAGTCACCCTATGAGATAATGTGACGGTTCCGCCAAACCCCACTGTTACTTACCTCAAGAACCCCCATAACTTCGACCCAACCTTATAAGTTTCGCTAATGCAATCGCATTAGCACCTTCAATGCTTCACGCATCAAATAGATCAAATTTTTTTACCTCAAAGTCCCTGTAAAGAATTCCTACCTTTTCATGTATATCTTCGCATACAAATTCCCTACAAGAATTCTTTCCATTATACAGGTGCATAAAACCAAAACCTATTCGGTACCTTCGGTTGCCAGGCAAATCCCCTAGACGAGTTCCTGAAAACAAAATGATTTGGTTTACATACAATGTAACAGGGACCATAAACATTGCGTCGCCTATTTCTCGTCCTCACCAAGTGTATCAAAAATCACAATTCAAATACATTGGCTGGCGACCTACACCCAAGGGACCAAAACAAATATACGAGGGTTGCCTTTTATATTTCGGGATTAGAGAACAAAAATAAATATTGATTATCGAAAATCACTTTATTGTTTTTCAAAATATTCCCCATGAAGATCTATACACTTTTGCATGCGTTTGAACCAATTGTCGAAGCACTTTTGCCACTCTGATTGAGGTATCTCCAACACATGCATTCTGAATGCAGCAACCGCTTCTTCAGGTGTCGAAAAACGTTGACCTCTCAGTTTGTTTTTTACGTACGGGAATAAAAAGAAGTCATTCGGTGCCAAGTCAGGACTATACGGCGGATGACCCATCAAATCGATGTTTTGGGTGCTCAAAAATGCAGTTGTCGCAGCCGATGTGTGAGAGCTCGCATTGTCGTGGTGAAGAGTGATCCGTCTTCGGCGGTTGGTATTCCTGATTTCTCGGAAGACAACTGGCAAACAAATGGTTGTGTACCACACAGAATTGACTGTTCTGCGTTGTTCTAGTGGTACGGTTGCGACATGTCCAGTTTTTTCCGAAAAAACAGGCGACCATTTGCTTGGAAGTGCTTCGTGCGCGAACAACTTTTGTTGGATTTGGCTCATCTTGAAACACCCAGACAGTCGACTGCTGTTTACTTTTGGGCTCATACGCGTAAATCCACGATTCATCACCGGTCACGATGTCATAGACGTGTTTCGAAGCACCGCGACCGTATTTTTTGAGCATTTCTTTCGACCAATTGACACGAGCCTTTTTTTGGGCGATTGACAAATTGTGTGGGATCCAACGCGAACAAATTTTTTTGACAGTCAAATGTTTATGCAATATTGAATGTATGCTGGTCCCACTAACGCCTAAGGTTGTCTCAATCTCACGATAGGTCACATGACGATCTTCCAATATCAGTTCGCGCACAGCATCAATGGTTTTCGGAACAACAACTGATTTTGGACAACCTTCACGAAATTCATCTTGGAGTGAACTACGACCACGATTGAATTCACCATACCATCGATAAACACTGGTCCTTGATGGAGCTTCATCGCCAAAAATTGAATTAAGTTCATCCATGCACTGTTGCTGAGTTAATCCACGCCGAAAGTTGTAAAAAATAATCGCACGAAAATGTTGACGATTTAATTCCATTTTTGGGCCGAGATGAATCTTTCAAGTTACTGTAAACAACACAAATAGCGCTCGTATGTCAAAACGTTCTGAGTGCGTATAACCTCAAAAATGTCCAACTTTACGACAGAGCTGTCAATTGCCGGATTGCAACACTAGGGTTGTCAAATCCCGAAACATAAGAGGCAACCCTCGTACGCATCTCGCGTCTCTTGGCACCAATTAAATCCTACAGCATAAGCAAATGCAAATAGGTATGGTATACTTACCCTTGGCAGCGATGCAATAAACACCAGTTTCCTGTAAATAAGCTAGAGTCAATTAGCACCATGTGCATGGGCATTGCGGCTATCGTTACAGCTGCAATGCATAGCTTAGACAATGACCTACCCGATCTCTTTGCCTTCCCATATTTCTGGATCTGTTTCTCATGACTAGCGGCATTGAACAAACAGAAACCCCATTTAGCACCCAATGAGATTCGGCTTGTTTACTTAGCCGAACTCAGATCTCATTGATGCGCATCATTCCTTTTCTGGTTTTCAGGTTCGTTCCCTTGGCTTTGTATATGAAAAAACCAATGTGATCTTCACTCACACATACACATTCATTACCAAGTCCTTTTTCCTTGTTTTCACCACGAGAGAAACACTTTCTCTCTCGGGAAAACTCACCCCATGAGCGAGTCGGCTCTGCACGAGCCGTTTATCGCTGAGTCAAATTACACCCACTGACCACCACGGTTGTGCCGCTCCCGCTCTCCGTCGCGTGGCGGAGAAGCATAGATATACAGAAGTCGTGTCGGGATAGGAGTGTTTCGCCGTGTTTAAAATGTATAAATATCAATTTAATATTAAATAATAAATTTAAGTGAAGTATAACAACACTAACATATTTGATAATGGCTGAGAACATAGTGGTCTTTATTTTAGGGAATAAAACGTAACAAATAAAGAATTAACATTGATCAAACCTGAGTATTTTGTTTCTGAGTTGTGTCCGCTCGGTTGCGAAGGTTCGTTTTCTTCCTCCTTGCGTTGTGAGCAGTGTCCGCATGAACAATAGACGATGGGGATGGAAGTGAACCTAGTGCCCGTATCTGGCACAATACCTCCTCCCCACAATACTATGACATCATACCGTAGGTATCTCGATATGGTCGGGAGAAGCCTTTGACCTTGTTTCCGGTCAAACGTTGACAAAAAGTAGTTGTCACCATCTGAGTTTAAAAAATCCAAAAGTCAAATCTCCGAAAACTTATCGTAGGCTGAGAGACATGGGAATAATTTGATAAGAAACATAATAGTAATCAACGCGTCTTCGTAGTACATTTGCATTTTGTAATATTAAAGAACCGATTTCACTAATACAAATGTAAGTATTGCAAGTTTACCAACCCAAGCAGTGAAACTCCACACCCTGACCCTAAACAAGATCTCGAATGAATGGTTAACTAACTCGACGTATTTTCATTGTTCCCGATACGACTCGCACATGAGATTTTAATTTATAGGTAGTGTCCTTACCGGTCTGATCTACCTCGCGCAAGGCAAGAGGCATCACCTTCGCGACCCAGCGTGTCATACGAGCTCGCAATAGAAGCGGTAGATAACCTAACCGAGTTAAGCACCTCAATAGACGATATCGTCGTTCTTGGCGATTTTAACCTCCCCCGTCTCCAATGGACATTGGCTGACGAACAAGCCTTCTACGTCTCAAACCCCAGTAGCTCCAAGGAACGTATTTTTATAAACGGTCCCACCGACTCATGCCTCCATCAAGTAAGCGATGTCCCAAATCATATGGGGAGAAGAAGCAATTCTCTACAACGCGTTATCTTTTGGTTGTGCCTTAGAGAATGGCAACGAAGTCGATGTAATCACCATCTATTTCAGCAAGGCATTTGACAAAATCTCCCATAATATCATCCTTTTTAAGCTGTCCTCTCTAGATTTCGAATCCCTATTGATCAAGTGGTTATCTTCTTTACTCATCCACCTCCGTCTATGCGGACGACGCCAAACTCTACAAAACGATCATCTCTCCTCCTGACTCCTCATTTCTCCAAACGGACCTCGACAGCTTCTCAACTTGGTGCCGTAATAACTGTGTGGCGGTTCTTTAATACATTCCCAAAGAACCACCCATCCTCTTAAATTAACCAGCTTCCAAACCCATAGTACTTACCTGCAATTAGGGGCAGCGTAAGCTCCCCTGCAGCATCACAGCTGAAAGTTAAACCTCATCTAGGCATGCATCACATTGAATTATTATATGAACTGTACCATATCTCCATCGGCTCGGCCTGTCAGCAATTATAATAGATAAATACTTGCTAGCCAGCGTAATTGTTGACACAGTCGTAGCCGATGGGTTTTGCTACGGTTCATAACCATTTATTGCCCCAGTCCCGAGGTTCGCAACACTTGCGACCATTTCCCTTTATCGGCTAACAACCGATCATTAATTTGGGCATGTATGTGAACAGTGTTTGGGTAACCTAACCCATGCCTATGATGACCTGCCTGAAAACCTAAAGTAAACATACAGTATCTCACTGTGTGCGTTTTACTTACCCGCACATTAATCAAACATACAGTCATCCAGCCTGACCCTTTGCCGCCGTCGACGAGGTTTCTGCTGACTTATGTCAACAAAATAATTTGCCCCCTTGTGCACCGGAGCCATGTGGCTAGATTGGATATTGCCTACATCGGGGTTTCCAAGGAATCGTTGGCAAATACCATGACGACCCCTTTTGTATCATAGGCACATCATATACATCATGTGTGCCACCATTGATCTGTGAAATTGCGTTTTTGTTTACTTTGAAACAAAAATCGATTTCGATATCCGGCATACATCACCAACGATGTATGGGTACATCGCCTCCGACGATGGCACTTCTGTTTGATCAGGTGTCCACTTCATCGCAGGGCATTGTACTTGTCCTATACGGACACATATACAATCCTCCCTTATCGATGCAATTCGCGGCCTTCGAAGTGATGGATGTGAATTGCCTAGAGTCAGGTTTGAATCGCGGAATCACGCACACGTGCCGCAGTCGTTGCGTACAAGGAATAAAATTCAAAGGTCGAGTAGTGGAGTCGAGTTTTTAAGTTGCCATTATTGTATGGATGTGATTAAATGAACTCTTTCAGTTTTCAAGTCCCGATTAATGTACAAACCTGTGATTAAATAAACTCCATCAGTTTTTAAGTTCCAATTAATGTACGAATGTGATTAAATGAACTCTTTCAGTTTTTAAGTCCCGATTAATGTACAAACCTGTGATTAAATGAACTCTCTCACTTTTTAAGTTCCAATTAATGTACAAACCTGTGTAACCTAACCTGTGAGTAGGGCGTTCGGATATATTCACAGCTAGGCCAGCCTGTCGTAAGAGGCGACTAAAGGCCGAGTGGTAGCCCAGGTCCCAACGCCCTGTGCCCCCGGTGAAATACCACCCCATCAAGCTATAGGCTCCGTGAAATGGTTGGGAGAAATCCCTGGCCATATTTCGGAGCTTGGCTGATGGACCGGTTCGAGAAAAGGTTGGTTAGGTGGTAGTCGGTCCCAAGGTGAGATACCACCCCGTCACGCTGTACATTCCGCGATATCGCCGAGAGAAATCTTCGACGGTGTTTCGGATGTGTGGCTGATGGCCCGGACTGACACGGGGATAAGTCATGATGGTGCCTTCTGATATAAAGAATTCCGGAGGTAAACTAGTCTCCGGGGGCACTATGTCAGGGGGAGCATCATGCAGATATCATGATAAATAATGGAACTTTAAGAGGTTCGTCATCGCATAACCGGGCTCGCTCTCGAGGCTCGGCCCACGCTCGACTGGTGACGGCATTTTATAACATCAGGGGCATCGGTTTCACCAATACGGATGTAAACGCCGCCCAACAATATTTGCAAACAACGAAACCTGATATCCTTGCCCTAACTGAGACCCAGGTCGATCCGTCAACTGATTCGACATATCTTCGTTGCTCAGGATACGACTTACATTCGGGATTCCGTTTTAAGGGCGGAGTCTGCGTCTTCGCTCGGTCCAATCTGGCGTGCCAGAGGATGGAGGATTTGGAACCCAATAATATGGACACCATATGGCTGAGGGTCGTGCTGAGGAATTCTGTTAAATTTCTTTGTTGTCTTTAGCGCTCGCCGAAAGACGATCGACCGGCGACATTTTTCGAACATCTTTCATATACCGTCGACTGGATACAGATCAAACACCCAGCTTCTGAAATTGTTGTCCTTGGTGATTTTAATGTGCACAATTCCGGTTGTTACATTCTAACAGAACCGACGAGGGTGGGAGGCTGGCGGAGATGTTTGTTGTAAGCCACAACCTGACTCAACTCGTGGGGGAGCTAACGCGGGTGCCGGATGCCCGAGGCGATTATGCGAACACCCTGGACCTGTTTTTAACATCCGGACCGAGTATTTATACCGTAGAGGTTTCTGCGCTACTGGGGAACTCAGATCACTGCTTGGTATCTGTCGCAGCTTCGCCATGTATGGAAGTATGGGGCCGCTAACTGGGACAATTTGCGAGATTTCTTCGGATCCTTTCCATGGTCCGAGGTGTGCTTCGGGAACTGTGATGATAACGCATGTACGGAGTCGGTATCAGAGATTATTCTTCTGGCGATGGAGATGTATATTCCACATTTCATCAATCGAAGTTCGTCTGATAAACCTTGGTTTGACAATAAATGCGAGCTGGTTACAGCGGCAAAAAATAGAGCTTTTAAGCAATGGCACTCCAATCCCACCGATGTTAACAGAACGAATTTTGTTAGAATCAGAAACGCGTGCAACCAGGCGATTGATACCGCGAAGAAGGCTCACAACGACAGGGTGATCAATAAGCTCCTTCGGTGCCCAACTGGTTCGCGCTCCTTCTGGTCAATGGCAAAAGCTGTCACATGTGATCTCGCCGGTACAGTCTTCCATGCAGGATGTGAGATTTCGTTCGCGCACTATTCAACGCATTCTACGTGAACTGGATTGTAGGAAGGCAACCGGCCCGGACGGAATACCAGCAATAGTCCTTAAGAACTCTGCTATAGAACTATCGCCGGTTCTTGGCAGACTCTGCCGCTTATCTTATGCACGGCGGACCTTTCCTGCCTGCTGGAAAATCGCTCGAGTTCAGCCAATCCCAAAAACGGGAAAAAAAGTGTCTCCCACAAAATTACCGTCCGATAGCATTACTCTCTATTTTATCTAAGGTAATGGAAAAAGTCATCAATACAGAATTGGTTAAGTATTTGGAGTGCAACGGACTTCTGAATGATCGTCAATACGGATTCCGTGGCAGGCGGTCCACAGGAGACCTTTTGACACTTATAACCGATATATGGACATGTGCGATTGAACGGCATGGTGAGTCAAGGGCGGTCGCATTGGATATCTCCAAGGCTTTTGACCGCGTCTGGCACGGAGCATTGCTGAGCAAACTTCGTTCATATGGACTTTGCGATTGGACGAAAAGCTTCCTTGAGAATCGATCGATCCGGGTTGTTGTGGACGGCGAGTGTTCGGATCTGTATCCTGTTAATTCGGGGGTGCCCCAAGGTTCTATTTTGGCTCCAACCTTGTTCTTGCTTCACATAAATGATTTGTTGGAGACAACGCATAACAAAGTGTTCAGTTTTGCGGATGATAGTACGCTTGTTTCCTCCTTTTCGAGTGATCGGCCGATTAGTGCATCAACGTCGCATCAGCTGAGATGTAGACAGATTGACTCTCTGAATCAGGATCTGGATAAACTCCTGCAGTGGGGAAAGGCCAATCTTGTCGACTTCAACGCAACGAAGACCCAGTATACAACATTCACAAAGAAAACTGGATCATCGGTTCCACAGCTGATGATGAGTGGCCGGGCCCTCGAGGCTGGGGAAAGTTTGAAATTGCTCAGCGTCACGGTCTGTGGGAATGTATCATGGCATAAACACGTATCGGGTATCGCCAGATCAGCCTCAGGAAAACTGAGTTATCTTTTTAGAGCCAAGAAATATATTACCCCGGCCCAACTTCTTCTCCTATATAAATCCCAAATTAGACCCGCGCTCGAATATTGCTCTCATGTTTGGAGCTCGGCTCCTAAACATACCCTCGACCTACTTGAGAGCATACAGAGACGAGCGATCCGCCTGATCGGGGACTCGGCGCTGACGTCGGGACTACAGTCGCTATCATATCGAAGGCGCGTAGCCGACCTCTGTCTGTTTTACAGATATTATCACGGGTGCTGTTCTTCGGAGATTCTTGGCATTGTTCCACGCAATTCGGTTTATATGCGCTCCACAAGACAATCCGACGGATCGCACCCGTTTGTGGTTCATCTCCCGACGGCGCGAACATCCCTGTACCAGAACTCGTTCCGTTACAGAGCGGGGAAGCCGTGGAACTGCCTTCCTACGCGAGTGTTCCCGGAGCATTACCACCTGCAACTGTTCAAAAAGAACTGCAACAGTTATTTGATGGCATCTCGGGCCGCCCACTTGACGCTATAGGTTCGTCTCTCCCGAGAGAAGTCTAATAAAAAAAATAAAAAAAAAAAATTATAGATGCACACGGAAAATACTAATGCACATCTGGTCAACTAGAGGTACGAGTGTTGCGGCTGGCAGTAATGGCGGCCATAAATCATAGAAATAGTTTCCCATGATGTAGACAGACACTCAAGGGTACTCTATTGTGTGTTTCTCTTTTCGGCCACATGGTTTGTGTAGAAATTGCCGCCCGGACGAAAATCATTTCTTCCGTCTACATTGAATAGACACAAACATTTTATGGGTGGTGTGTAAGGGATAATAAAGGCGACGGTGTTAGATTCTTCTGTGACGTTAAATAGGCAGAAGATCGCCCGCCATCGAGACTGATCCTTTATTATCCCACTCATTATGTCCTATTACAGGGCTATCAGACATCTGGTTTGCAGATGTGCAAGCCGGCCAATAGCCCAGCCAGTGTTTTGGAAGATAATGGACATTGAGATGATGTTTGGGTACACATTGTTCTGATCATTAGAACATCCTATCGGTCGATGTGGTGACATGTGTATTGTTTAAAATAACACAAGGTCATTTGCAGGAGACCTACGATGGCTACGCTGCATTAGAAAATAGAAAGATCGGCCTATGGATCTATGGCCAAAAAGGTAAACACATCCTGCCGAATCTGGGGAAAAGCTCCTCAGCTATCATGGAATATTTATGTATTAACAATTATGGTTGTCCAGGGGGACAACCGAATTGTTTTCAGGACTTTAGGGTGGTGATGAATGCTGTGGCGAGGTTGTGTAATTTTGCCAAGGATTCAAATTAAGGGCAGCTAAGGAGTTTATAGGATTTTTATGGGGTTGAGATGATGCGAGGGTCTTCGGGCCTTGAAAACCCCACACTATCATCAAAGAATGAGCCGATCAACGGATGCACGTGCGGGTAATCTAATGCAAGGACCACCCAAATCCGTTGAACAACAGAAGGCAGCCACGACCTATCGCAATCGATAATATCTCAACGAGATATCCGATGATTTATGAGGAGTTAAGCCAACAAAGGCAATACTCCGGTCCCACGGCCACGCTAGAATTTCGCACCATTATAAAGGATCTAAGGGATTTCGGTGTGTTTAGAAAGGCAAATAAACCCACGGACTATACGTCCTAACAATCATCTCCGTTCTGCTCGCCAGATGTGGCGCGCAAACAGAAAACCGTGAGATGAGATGCTATCACCACCACCGAGGGTGATGATGATGTATGTGTTGATCCCTTTCAGGCATCCAAATTACCCCTGGGAATAAATAACATGCTGCTAACAGAGATTCGGAAATTCTGTTAGCAGATCTAAGGAGAAAAGTTGTCTGCACAGATAAAGATACAATCTGTATCGGGGTATTTTTCGGATAGGAAAATTTCAGTCTGATTTCGATCGTCAACGAGACGAAAGCGAGTCTTTTATCCAACAGCGAGAAGTTAGAGCCCATATCGAAGAGTCGCGGAAGAAGGTCGAACGATGGAGTGCCAACGAAGCGGATCGCACTGCGAGGATCTCCAACGAAGAGATCCTAATAAAGATAATCGAATCGGGCCGTGAATGAAATTATTCGAGAAAGTCGAGTTAACGTGTGTTTCGTTCGGTGGCTACCTGCGTTCGTATAAAATATTGTTAAGACCATGTATAACACCAGTGTGATTAAATAAAAAGGAAAATCCAGAAACGTTCTTCATGTTTAATTTGTGCTGTTCGCTCGGTGGATTCTTTGTGTGCTAGCAGTGTCCGGCGGAACGCTGCAACCAAAACCTTCAACCGAAGGACAACAAACTTTCGCCAAAGTTAAATCACACCAAATAACCTTCCGCTAAAATACTACTGAGACCAGTGTTCAATAATTTAAAGACGGGACATTCGATCCCCGCCATGTCAATGTCCAGGGTTACCGTAATGGCGGGTTCCTTATTAAAGAGGCGCACCCAGACGTGGTTTTGAAAAATGTTGATAGCCATAGTGGTGCAGTGCGTTCTTTTAAATCCAAATTGGAAATCTGGTATTATATTCCTGATAAAGTGGTTTGGCTTCTCGTATATGCATTTTACAAATATTTTGCTGATCCAAGTGCGGAGGGAGATCGGGCGGAAGCTTAAAGGGGTGATACGTTGGTTTCCAAACTTTTGCTGTTGGACAAACAATAGCATGTTTCCAAGCTTTAGGAAAGAACCCCAAGTTGTAGGCCCCCTCTAATTCGTGCTTGTGGAGTTTCCTCGATTGTCCTGCCTCCTCGTCATATTTAGTGCCAAAGATACTCCTCAACACTTTATTCTCGAATACGCGAAATATGTTTTCTTCCCGTGTCGAGAGAGCCCATGTTTCGCATCCGTATATAACAATCGCCATGATTATGGCTCTATAGACACAGAACTTTATATAACGTGATAGCAGTTTGGATGTCAACAGTTTACTGACTGCGTGCCAACGAGCGTTGCCGGAATGTAGTCTTTTGTTAATTTCCTTCAACATTTCGTTACTGGCCGTCAGTATCGTTCGCAGATATTTAAATTTTTAAACTTTTTCAAATATCTTGCCTCTGACGTTTATATGTGTTTCCTGAGGTGTACCTGTGCGCGCCGTAATCATGTATTTTGTTTTGTGTTCATTTATTTCTAGGCCTACCTCTTCTGTCGCTTGCATGATGATTTCACAGTTTTTACTTAGAGTTTCTAGGTTATCGCCCAAAACGGTGATATCATTCGAATATGCGAGCACTTGTGTGACCCCGTTCCGGGATGATGCGGCCATGTTGTCGTCTTGTACCTTTCTGATGACATACTCGGGCACAAGGTTAAAAAGACATGGTGAGGGACCATCGGCCTGTTTTAGTCGGTCCCGGATTTCAAATGGCTCTGAGAGGTGGTTATCTATTCTAACTCGCCCTTTATTTTCATTCATGCAGATTTGGATGAGGGCGGCATATTTTTTTGGCACTCCCAGCTCAACTACAATATGGAAAAGTCTTTGCCTTGCGATTGAGTCAAAGGGTTCTTTGAAGTCAACGAACAGTTGGTGAACTGGGTCTCCGTGCTCCCACTTCTTTTCCAACAGTTGCCTTATTGTGAACATTTAGTCGCTTGTTGACCGGTTTCTACGGAATCCGCATTGGTAGTCTCCCCATATTTCTTCTGCGTACGATGTGATTCTCGCCAGTATGAGATTTGTTAGTATTTTGTATGTGGTCGGGAGCAATGACATTCCTTTGTAGTTTTCGCAGTCAGATCTGTCGCCTTTTTTTAATACGGGGACGACTATTGAAGTTTTCCATTCTACCGGAGTGACTTCCTTATCCCATATTGTTTTGATGAGTTGGTGGATCTTTCGAGCAGTTGCCTCTCCTCCATGCTTCATAAACTCTGCCAGTATGCAGTCGGATCCGGGAGCCTTGTTGTTTTTCAATCGATTTATTGCGTCTACAACTTCGTTGAGAGAGAGCTCTGGTATCTGAAGCTCGGCTATATGTACGCCTGGTGCGTTTATTTGTGGTTGATGGGTGCGCACATTGAGCAGGTTTTCAAAGTACCGCTTCCATATTGTCACGATATTGTTAGTTTCTGTGACCAGACAGCCGTTTGCGTTTCGAATTATTTTGGCCTCTGTAGCCATTTTTAATTGAGTTTATGCCAGCATACATACCTCTGATATTTTTTGCTCTGGTATTTTCTAGGATTTTTTCGATCCGAGTCATCTTCCAATCGTGTTTTTTGCGTTTGAAGAGTCTCATTATGTCTTTCCGAATCTTCGCGTTGACTTCATCACATCTTTCTAAGTGGATCACTCTGATGCGTTTACGTCCTTCGAGCTTCGCCCTGCACTCAGCGTAATATAGGTATATGTATTTTTTCTTTCATGTTTACACAATGTTTAAAGGTCTTAAGTTTAATAGGATCTTTTAAGGTTGTGTGACATTTTGGGTCAAATATGTTTGGGTTTATAACAGAGTGGGTAGTACCCGTATCAATTATAAATGTTAGGGGTCTTGTTTTGTGTGAAATTAGTATATAAGGAAGACCGTATCTGGGTCCTGCACACGAATAGTTTAAAGCTTCTTTATAATGATTTTGATTACTATTGTTTATCCTTCCTCTACTTCGCAACATATCTACTTCCATTGGTTCGGGTGCTGAATCATTATTATCATGATTTCTTCTAGGTGGGTTGTAGGAGTTTGAATTGATGTTAGTAGGATTATTGTTAAATCCGTTTCGATTTTGAAGATACGTGTTGTATATACGTCTGGTATTTGTGGTTGATGGGTACACACGTTGAGTAGGTTTTCAAAGTACTATGATATGTGTTTTTGTGACCAGACAGCCGTTTGTGTCTCGAATTATTTTGGCTCTCCCTCGGTAGCAATTTATAATTGAGTTTATGCCGGCATACATACCTCTGATGTTCTTTGCTCTGGTATTTTCTAGGATTTTTTGTGCCGAGTTTTTTCCCATTCGCGTTTTTGGCGTTTGAAGAGTCTCATTGTCCCTTTCCGAATAGTCGCGTATCTTTCTGCGTTGACTTCATCATATCTTTCTAACTCTGAGGCATTTACGTTGTTCGATCTTCGCCCTGTACTCATCGTCAAACCAAGGTTTGGACTTAATTGTTTTCTTAAATCGTAATACCTTTTGGGTTGTTAGTTTGTTTGCGTCTCTGATCGATGCCCATTTAGTGTCCACACTATTGGCTTCCTCTTCCTCCCTAATCCCATTCTCTAGGATGCTAAATCTATTCGTTAGTTCGTCTTGGTATTCAGCCCTTTTGCGCAGGTCTTTTAATTTATCAGAGTCGAACTTTTTGCTTATCTCCCGCGACTGACCATCTGGGTTTGCTGTGAGCCGACTCCTAATTTTGCTTATCACAAGAAGATAATCGGAATCGCAGTCTGCTCCTCTAAATGCTCTTACGTCAAGGATATTCGAGTGGTATGTTTTGTCTATGAGGAAGTGGTCTATTTGGTTACGCGTTACGCCGTAATTTGCTTGTGCTTGAACATCGTGCTTTACACTACCAGATCTTTTGATGCTGCGAACGTGATGATTCGAATTCCATTATCATTTGAAACGTCGTGTAGGCTCCCTTTAACTATAGTTGGTTAGAATATATCTCCCTTTCCAATTTTCGCGTTGAGGTCCCCGAGGAGGATTTTAACATCAAATGATGACATCCCATGAAATACCTCCTCTAGGTTCTCGTAGAATGTGCCCTTACCGAATGGATAGTGTTGTTATATTGATATACCGCACGAAATATTTCTTCCGTTACCGTCCTGGATTTGTGTAGTGATGGACTGATTTCAGTCAATGTTGAATGAACTCGTTTTATGCGTTTGATACTGAGTGTTCTGGTGGCGTGAATGTATGAGTCGTACCTCTTTATCTGAACACGTTCTCTGTGCTGTTGATTTCAACATTGAATTTTTTCTGCAGAAGGAAATACTTGGGAGATTTTTTCGTCGATATAAGCCGATGCTTCCAATTCACTGGGGATTTATGTATATGATGTATAGGTATATGCTATATGTATCTAATGTAGTGATGTATTTCTTTCCTTCTATATGATATACGTGCATCTGTTTTTCCCCTTCCAACATTTGTGGGCATTGATAGTGGGTCAATAGTTGTTTGTGTAGGTGTCTATCTTATTTGCATGTTACGCATATCTGGCATTGATTTGCAAAACTCTTGCATTATTTTTTAAGGTCGGGCGAAAAATAACGTCATTGTAACTCAATTTCATTATTTCTAATGATTCGGTGTGCCATTTTATGAGTTCCGTTTACTAATTCTATTTGTGTATTTATATCGGTAATGTCTTAAAACAAAATTTGATGTATGCACCATTTTATAATTCAGATTATTTTATAATGTAGGTCTAACATAATTTGATATAACGTTTCTGGATCACAATATATATCATTCGGTTTTTGCGGGTTTAGTTTTTTTAGATGTGTTATTAAATTATATGTTTTTTCTATATACATATGATGTCTGATATGGGGGGATGAGTGCGAACATACAGGGCAAAGTCTCTGATTGCTTTCAACCCGGCGAAGGCCAGGACGATCCTTGTCCCTGTTTAATCCAAGTTGACATGCAGTCTCCACGTGGCACCCCTGGATAGCTACTTTGACACCCGCCAAGTAGTGAACCAATGCATCCAATCCATCAGCGACATCCTGAGAAAGGCTGGCGCAAGGCTAATAACTAGGCTCGTAAAAATGAATTATTATGGCAAATTTAACGAGCCTCGGATATGGACCGGATACACGACGACGACCACAGAAACGAAAATGGCTAAATGATTTAAGGATTTTTTCATGGAACATACGCTCACTATACAAAGCTCGAGCTGACCAGCAGCTAGCCGATGCCCTGTCCGAATATAAGGCTGACATAATAGCATTACAAGAAATAAGATGGACGGGGAGTGGTGTTTTTCAAAGAAAAGAGTATGACATTTATTACAGCTGTCACGCAAAACACCATGTCCTCGGGGTAGGCTTTCTAGTCATACAAGAACTGAAGCCTGCCATCATCGGCTTTAATGCAATAAATGAAAGGCTATGCACTCTTCGCGTGCGAGGCAAATTTAAGAACATAAGCCTCATAAACGTTGACGAACCTACAGAGGAGTCCCCTGACGACGAAAAAGAAGAATACTATGAGAACGTCTAACGGGCCCTCAATGCCTGCCCAAGATACGATGTGAAAATCGTCCTTGGCGATTTGAATGCGAAAATAGGTCGGGAGCTGGTTTTCAGGCACTACGCAGGTTCCCATAGTTTGCATGAGAACACTAATGACAATGGAATACGAGTCATCGAATTGGCAGCATCGAAAAACTTGGTCGTTGCGAGTACCAGGTTTCCGCGTAAAGATATCCACAAAGCCACCTGGGTATCACCTGATGGAGCCACTCGCAACCAAATTGACCACGTGTTGATAGATCGCCGCCACTCTTAAAGCCTGATGACGGTACGAACGTACCGAGGTGCCAACGTCGACTCGGATCACTATCTTGTTGGTAGAGTTTTCCGAGCGCGGATTGCCTTACGGAGACGTATTGCATCCGCGGATCAGGTTCGAATCAACACGGCTGCCTTACGCAATGAGAACACCAGCAACACCTTTGGTCATGCGTTAAGACTCGCCCTCGAAGAACTCGACTGAGGGAGAGTAAGGCCTGGGGCCAGAATGCCGGGCGTAGAAGAGAAATGGACACGCCTTAAGAATACTGTCATTAGTACTGCCAACTCCATCTTAGGCAGTAGTCGTAGAGATCGGAACGACTGGTTTGATGATGAGTGCAAACTAGCGACTGAACGTAAGAATGCTGCATACCGGGCAATGCAGCAGTCTCATAGGACGCGGGTACGCGAGGAGAAATACAAAGAGCTCAGAAGATCTGAAAAAAGACTTTACAGACAAAAGAAAAGTGCGAGGTCCGCACCAGGCGCGAAAGTTCTACCAAATAATCCGCAGTATGACGCAGTACACACCACGCTGCACTTACTGCATGGATAAAGAGGGTAATCTGATCACCGATCCTGAAGGCATTCTGGAGCGATGGGAAGTGCACTTCAATGAATTGCTAAATGGTCAGTTCACAGAAGAATTGGAGGCTCCACCAATGCAAGACCAAGACCAAATGCTGCCGCCACCAAGCATTGAGGAAACACTAAAAGCCATTAGACAGCTAAAATCAAATAAAGCCCCTGGAGCTGATGGCATACCAGCTGAGCTGATCAAACGAGGAGGGACAGCGTTGCACCACGCAATTCACGAGATGGTGGTGCACGTATGGGAGCAAGAGGAGATGCCGGAAGATTGGCGTCGTGGTATAATTTGCCCCATACATAAGAAAGGAGATATCACACTGTGCAGCAACTATAGGGGTATAACATTGCTGAATACCGCCTATAAGATACTCTCCACTATCCTACAAGACCGGATATTCCCATACGCTAAACCCATCATTGGGGCTCCTCGATAGTATAGTGGTTAGTATACCCGCCTGTCACCCGGGAGACCGGGGTTCGATTCCCCGTCGGGGAGCCCCTGGCGCAAGACTAATGACCTTGCCCAGACAAAATAAATCATTATGGAAAATTTAACAAGCCTCAGGACTTGCTAAATAAGGCCAAGACCGGTTCCCGGTTGTAGTGCCGATGGAAAAAAAAAAAAAAAAAAAGCCATCATTGGTCAATATCAGTGTGGCTTCATCCCAGGCAAATCAGCAATTGATCAGATATTCACCCTTAGGCAGGCGATGGAAAAATGTCTGGAATTTAAGATTCCGCTATATCATCTGTTTATAGACTTCAAGGCCGCCTACGACAGCATAGCCAGGGTAGAACTATATAATGCCATGAGAGAATTCGGCATTCCAAATAAATTGATACGACTTTGTAGGTTGACCATGACCAACGTAACTAGTCAAGTAAAAATAGTGGGATTGCTGTCCAAACCAATAAACATCTATAATGGACTCCGACAAGGGGACGGTCTGGCCTGCCTCCTCTTCAACCTGGCGTTGGAGAAAGCAATCCGTGACTCTGGCGTTACAACAAGAGGGACTATTGTCACCAAGTCCAGCCAGATACATGCCTACGCAGATGACATCGACATCATCGGTAGAACCGAATCGGCGGTACAGGAATCCTTCACCCAGATCTAGCAGGCGGCACAAAAACTGGGACTGCACATTAATGAGGGAAAAACCAAGTACATGGTGGCAACTTCTGCGAAGAGAAGACCTAACGTTGGTCAAACTATCAGGGTAGTGGAGCACGAATTTGGAGTAGTGCAATCCTTTAACTACCTTGGGTTAATAGTATCAGTCGATAACAATATGGAAGAAGAAATACGCGAACGGCTGAATAAATCCAACAAAGCCTACTATGGTCTATCAAGGCTCTTTAAATCCCGAAATTTATCCAGAACATCCAAGCTACTACTGTACTACTACTGGATCCGAAACCTGGGTGCTTAATAAAAGGCACTCTGAACTCTTGGCCGCGTTCGAGAGAAAGGTCTTAAGGAGAATTGTTGGCCCCGTATGTGAGGGAGGACTATTCTGGAGACGCTACAACCATGAGTTGTACGCAATCTACCTTGAAGCTCATATTGTAAGAAAAATCAAGCTCGGTAGACTCCGGTGGGCGGGACACCTAGCTCGAATGAGCGAAGAGGAGCCTGCCCGGAAAGTCCTTTGTGGCAGGATGTATGGAAGGAGACAGCAGACCTTGTCTGCGATGGAGGGATGGCGTGGACCAGGACGCCCAGAGCCTGGGAGTGCTAAACTGGATGACATCGGCTCGAAATCGGGACCGGTGGAGAGATTTGTTAAATAAGGCCAAGACCGGATCCCGGTTGTAGTGCCGATGATGATGATGATGATGTCTGATATAACCTTCAAAAATTTCTTCAGTCTAAATTATCGATATTCGCTAATTCCTTAAAAAGTTGGTTATTGAAATAGTAAACTGGTTTGGTTACACTTTTAATTTTATATACTGGGGAGCTATCGGTAGACTGTACTGACGATGAGGATGAGTTATTCAGTTGTTGTCTACTTAGTGCGTCGGCTACTACGTTTTCCTTACCGCGTTTATGTGTAATTTTTGATCCGTATTCTTCAATTATGTTTTCCATCTCTTAACTTTTGTGTTTTTATAAGATATCGCGTAGGAAAGTGATTGATGATCTGTATATATTGTTAAATGCGTTACGCCTTGTATATATAATTTTAATTTGTTTAATGCGAATCTAATGGCTAATAATTCTTTTTCGTCGGTAACATAATTTGGTTCAGTTTTACTTAGAGCTCTTGATACAAATATTATTGATTCTCTTCCTTGAGATAAAACTGCACCTATTGCCGTGTTTGAAGCATTTGTTGTTAGTTCAAATAGGGTAGGTAATCTGGTTGCGCCAGATCTACGAATTCTTCCAAGTGTTTTTATTTTCTTCAAAGGTTTGCTGTATGCTAAAATAGAACACTTTGAAGAGGTAAAGCAAAAAAAAAACTGCCGCGACTGGAATCCTAGTCCTGTTCAACCAAACAACAAAGAAAAGAAACTCGGAGTTAGCCTTTGATTAATTGTATTCACTATTTGAAACGAATTGCTGCACAGATTCACTCAAGATTCGTCACACAACTGCTCGCATATGCGGATGACATCGCCGCTCTGGCTGATAATCTAGAAACTGTAAGTAAAAACAGAGAAATCATCATGCAAGCGGCAGAAGAGGTGGGCCTAGAAACAAATGAAGACAAAACAAAATACATGATTACGGCGAGAGCAAGTGGAACTCAAGGAACACAATAAACGTCAGAGGCAAGATATTTGAAAAAGTTAAAGAATTTAAATATCTGGGAACGATACTGACGGCCAGTAACGAAGTGTCGAGGGAAATTAACAAAAGACCACACTCCGGTAACGCTAGCTGGCACGCAGTTAGTAAACTACTGAAATCAAAACTGCTATCGCGTAACATAAAGCTTCGTGTCTATAGAACCATAATCATGCCGATTGTTCTATACGGATGCGAAACATGAACTCTCACAAAACTGGAAGAAAACAAATTCCGCGTATTCGAAAATAAAGTTTTGAGGGGTATCTTTGGAGGTAAATATGACGACTAGGCAGGACAATCGAGGCAACTCCATAACCACGAATTGGAAGAGCTTGTGGCCGTTCCAAAGAACCGCCCATCCTCTTAAATTAACCACCTTCCAAACCCATAGTACTTATCTGCTATTAGGGGCAGCGTAAGCTCCCCTGCAGCATCACACCTGAAAGTTAAACCTTACCAAGGCATGCATCACATTGAATTATTATATGAACCGTACCATATCTCCATTGGCTCGGCTTGTCAGCAATTATAATAGATAAATACTTGCTGGCCAGCGTAATTGTTGACATAGTTGTAGCCGATGGGTTTTGCTACGGTTCATAACCATTTATTGCCCCAGTCCCGAGATTCGCAACACTTGCGACCAATTTCCTTTATCGGTTATCTACCGATCATTAATTTGGGCACTTATATGATTGACGTTAGACAATCATACCCCAGATCATGCCTAATGATGCTCCGGCCTGTTAAACAAACAAACACACGGTAGCATCACTGTGTTTATCCTATGAATCGACCGCTGGTCCATAGCCTACAATGGCATTAGCATGCACACCTGAGTAAACACGATGTGCATATCATCGCGACCCTTGAAATAGCGTTTTTGTGTATATTGAAGCAAAAACCTATTTCATTCCCAGGCGCAGGTTATCAAATATTTATGACCCTCCGAAATAGCGTTTCCATTTACAGAACGCAGAAGACCTATTTCTTCCTTCGGCGATTTTTCATCATCGCTTATCTCAACAATGTCTGCAGCCCCTAATACCAATCCCCCTCATCGGTTATCAACCGATCATGGAATTTGGGCATGGATATGATCATTGTTTAGACAATCTTACCCATACCATGTCCTATGATGACCAACCAGTAAATCAAAGCAAACACACAGTACCTCACTGCGTTTGTTTTGTTTACTAATCACTGGTCCATGGCTCCAATGGATGAGACGTTGACCTGCACATCTGCAGGGTAATCCCTCACCATCATGAATGATTTTCCGCCTTGTGCACCAGTACATTGACCTGAAGGGATATAGGAAGAATCCATCTTTATGGCGGCTGGTGAAAGTTGATCTCGGCGAACATTGAGGAGTCAGATTGCAACCCCCGTCGCGTACACACCCGCAGTGGAGTTAAAATATCACCATCAATGAGAGAAGTCGAGTCTCTGCTGTCGCGCCTCCGCCGGGAAACATACGTTCGAGTATAGATATTTTGTAGTAATAAAGTTACTTAAGGTCGGTTGCCGAATACGAGTGGGGCGTTGATTCACGGAGTTCGTGTACCACACAGTAAATAACAAGTGCGCAGTGTTAATTAAATGACTTTGCGAAAAGACTATCGTCTGTGAGTTTTTATGTGAAAATTTAAACACTGCTTATAGTACAGGCTCTCTGCGAAACGGTTATCGTTGTGAACATTAACATTTAAAATGAACCATGTGTATAGTACGAACTCTTTGTGAACTACTTTTCGAGATAAAAAATAATAATAATAAACAAATATACAGCTATAAATCCTCCAGTGCCTTTTCATTTATCTTTGTTCTTGGTGCTTGTGTTTTTGAAGACAATTTCAGTGAACAATCTGTGGCGTTGTGCTCAACCTGTGTCCGTGTTGACGCCTCGAGCATAATACTACCACAAGCTATACCGCAAACCAACAATGGTAAGAGCAATCAAGTCGCGAAGATTAATATGGGCCGGAGACGTTACGCGAATGGGCAACGATAGGACCGTGCGTAGAATTCTTCATTTATCCGACGGTAGACCAAAGGGAAAGAGACCGGTAGGACGGCCGCGACGGAGTTAGGAGAACAATGTTAGGTTTGACCTTGAGGAGATCGGATCGGATGGTGGGCGTGGAAGGAGAGTGCACAGGACAGGGATGATGGCGGAGTCGAGTCGATGAGGTCATGAATTTCCGGTTTCCTACAGGCCAATAAATATAAATATAAAAATAAATAAAAACTAAAACTTAGTGGAAGTTTCACAATTAATTGATTGATGATCACTTCTCTGGATTACTGCTGCAACAGCTGTCCAATATTCGTATTATGTTAATAGTCCGACAACAATATATTGGTTATTTAATTAATCGCACGTCTGCGATCCAGTATCCTTTTATTTGGTCGGCACTAAACTCGATCTAATGCTGCGACAAAAGATCCTTGTCCACTGAAGCAACAATTTATTTATTACTCTGGGCAGGATCGCCAATTAATGTTATGGCTCATGAAAGATCGAAAATATATTTTTTTATGCAGAGAGTAACTATGTCGTGTATTAGGATTTTATTCGGGAAAATAAAACTTAGGATATATATTATAGTTCGATCTATAAAGAACAACGAGTGCGTCGCATATGTTATCGCTACTGATTGTGGTCTAGGTTCTTAAGGTATGACATCATCCTTTTTTCGTTGTGCGTCGCATGTGTAATCGCATCATTCTTTGCTCGTTGTGAGTGGCATGTGTTATTGCTATGTGCGCCGCATACATTATTTTTAGATCTAGGTTCGAAAGTTACCTCACGCAATATTTGACCCTTAAACCTTGTGTCTTACTGAACAAACTTAAAACGCCCCCGGTCCAGAAAAGAGTGCGGTTCTGGAGGCATCTTCGTGAAAAGAGAAAATTTAAATGTGCAACATATTGCCCACGAGTTAAAAAGGCTAAAATGGTCTAAACCTTATAAGTCCAGTAAACCCTCACACGTTTAACTTAATTAATCTAAATTATGGTATTAAATTTACTTGTTAAGATTATCCTATTCATATCCAATAAAGGATGTTATTAAAAAAACCATGAATTATACTACACCATCAAATTAAAATTAAAATCAAATTCACAAAATACTAAACTAAAACTTTTGTAAAACATAAAATAAAAATAACTTATATTTAAATAAAACTTGATATGGGAAAAGGGATAGCTTCGACCTACGTAGCTATTTTACACAATCCACATCTCTTTGATGAATACTTCTTACGTACTAAAGTTCCAGCCAAATTTCAATTCTCTAGATTTACACTTTGAAAGCAGCTTTTTCAACATTTTTTTTTCAGCAGAAACCCCGCAGGGCGATTGCTTGTAGAGTTTTCGCCATCAAAGTTTGCTCAGGAACAAAAGAGGAAAACTTATTTTGCAGTTGCTCAGCCGTCACCTGAGTTACCTCCAAATAATGCAAATTTAAAAATAAAAAGTCTTCAACCGAACTAAAGAAAAAGGATAAATGAAAAAAAGTTGAACATCATCAAAAGTCACAATAAATGAAAATAAATTAAAGAAGACTAAAAGAAAAAAGAAGACAAAGCAAACGCAATTTACAGCTGAATTCAAAAGAAACACTACGAATTAAAATAATGTTATATTAATAAGGAATGAAGAACAAAATAAAAAACAAGGCAGGATTAATTTAAGTTTAAAAACAGAAGGCAAAAAAAAAAGACATGAAGAAAAAAATTAGAGTTAACACGGAAGAGGTAAAACATTAACTATAACGTTTTCCTAAAAGAAAGTTAAAATAAATAAATATTTCATTACCTTTTAAATTTCCCAAAAATGTATAAAGAAAAAGCTAAACAACGTTTTTTTAGTAACAAATCAGTGGTACCTAGGTTTTAATAGATTGAAGTCATCATTTTCGTCCCTTCTTCATCAACATAATATGAAATAGTACTCTACTTTAGTTAAAGTATTATACATCGGAATTTTCCAATGATTTATTATCATACAAATTTTATTTTCCATTTATTATGTGCGGAAATTGCACGTTCCCTTCCTGCGATGAATCAGCGTCATTCAACGCTTATTTCAAATAGTCCTTATCACAATTGACTTAATTTAGTACGGTTATCAAGTGGCTGTTGTGGGTAGATTGTCTATATTTATCAGGAGAACCCTAACTTAATTTGTCCGTTTATTTAGCCGAAAGGGTAGCAGTGTATTTGTATAAATATTGTACGATTTATCTTTAATTACTGATTCACAATGTTTGTCCGATAGATTAATGTCTTTTGCGATGAAAAGTCAAATTTGAATTCCAAGTAGAATGGATGAGTGCCGGGAGATTAAAAGTGACGCAGTACACTTTATTGACTTGTAATGTTGTCGTAAACCCAATTTGTTTTTTGCCTTTGAAATTCAAATAATAAAAAATAGTAAAGTGTGAGAAACACACAAAGAAAGTAGAAGGGTTAATGACTTATACATTAAAGCTTAATATAAACTTTAAAAATGGAAGGCTTTAGTTTACAAAAGTATACATGATCCTGTCAACATTTATACTTCATTAAGTCACCACTATTTAGCTTGAACTTGAATTTGAATTTGAATTTGAATTTGAATTTGAATTTAAATTTAGATGCGCTAACGCCCCATATATTCGCCTAGCACAATACAATACAAGGTGACAAAACCAAATTCTAATAAAACTTAGAAACGGATTTAATAAGACATAATCTAACTTAACTAAAGCTTAAAGTGAAACTATGAGGAAAAGAGGCGGTGTGAGAGGACGACTGTGTTAAGGTCAGGAAAGAAAAAGACAGGTAAACTTCTTGTTTGTGGAAGGATGTGTCGGCATGCATGGAGGAATTAAGAGGTGCTAATTAGAAGACGAACTTTGAGAGCGTAACAGCCGGTGTGGGGTTCGAGTCTGACGAGGGACTCCTTAGCATTCGGGAGAAAGCTCCATTGGAGCCATAAGGGATGTGGTGGACAAGAGCAGATACAAGAATTCCGTAAGTTCCGGGCACTGGTATTACAAATGATGGAGTAAACAAAGTTTGCGTAACCAAGCGAATCTCAAAAAGATTGTGATGGATAAAGAAAATATCGGTAGGAGTTCTGGGGTTATCAAAAGTGTTACGTGTAAATAGTTTGAGACGGTTATATAGGAGTTCAAACGGTTTTCCCATCTCAGCCTTTAGAGGGCAAACTGTAAGCAGCGGCGTTGTATGCTCTCGTGTCTGTGGATGTGAATCACATGATGGGGGGATCAGACCAGACCATGACTAGGATATTCTACTAGATGGTGGTCAATGGTGTCGTAGAGAGATCAGGCCACATTAGAGATCAAAAATTCCTTTAGCCAGCCCTCACAAAACCGAGAGCTAAAGCGGACTTGAAGAATATGTCGGCAGTAAGAGAGAGTAAAAGTGGCACCTTTTTATATGTCGCGAATCGATTGAACAGAGAACAAAGACTGTTTAAATAGGAAATGCGGGTGGTTAAGTGAAAGAGTAAATTGATTGACAATTGTCAATGTTAAGTTCCAAATAAAGTTGTGGCACCAAAACGAAAAACTACCACGCTATGATTAAAAAACCGAAGCATTAAGTAAAGTGGGGATGGTTTTTAAAAGATTAGATCATCAGAGTAAAGGGGGTACAAGGTTGTTTAACCGTTAACGGTTAATGCCGTCATATAAGGGAATGGCACTTTTACGTACTGGGTCCAGTGCCGCGTATGTGGCGGCAAAAACCATTTTATTATTTTTACCACTCTTATTGTTGTTCTTCGCATGCAAATTCAGTCTTGGTTTGATTTTTCAAGAGAACCAGAGTTTTTTACACAATTTATTATATTTTATTTTGTTTAACACCGTAAAATATGGCCGGGAACTCTGAATGATGAATACACGACGATAACGATAATTTCAATGATATTAGAAGTAGTGATGGCAAGTTTGAATTTGTTATTTCTATTGATGAGAATTATAATCGGAAAAGTTTTCATTTTTCGAGTATAATGATTGTATGAATGAATGAATGAATGAATGAATGAATGAATGAATGAATGAATGAATGAATGAATGAATGAATGAATGAATGAATGAATGAATGAATGAATGAATGAATGAATGAATAGAGGGCAGAGCTCTCAGTTTATTTCGCTTAGTACAAGTCGTATAAACATATAAACTTATAAATAGACTTACGACTACCTTAAAGACTAAGGCATGCGGGTTGAGGGTGGGGGATTAACTTTAAAGTAACTTAAAAATGGAAGGGTGGGGGGGGGGGGGGTATAAGACAAGAGACGACGTTTGAGAGCGGCAGAGGTGAGATTGAAGTCAAAGAACGCGGCGTGAGAGTTTGCCCACCCCTGCATTCGCGAAATGGGTTCATTAGAGCCGTAAGACGTGTGATGGGTGGGCAAATAGAAGAGACGAGGGTTTCGCAGATTTCGGGGATTAGTGGAAAATGTAATGGAGTATAACAGGTTTAGGCAGTTGATTGAACTTGAGAGTAGACGGTGGATGAAGAGGATGTCGGCATGAATTCTGCCCCCTTGAAGTGTGTTAAGGTTAATTAGGTGAAAACGGCTCGTGTATGGGGATAGAATAAGAGCATTTTCCCAATTCAATCCTTGGAGGGCAAAACGCAAAAAACGACGTTGCACGCTTTCGACCCTGCGAATTTGGGACGAGTAGTGAGGAGACCAAACCTGACTAGCATATTCAAGAAGTGTGCGGACAAAAGCTATATAGACCGATCTGGAAAGGATTAGAGAATTCTTTCGACAGGCGTTTCACAAAACCAAGGACAGAGTTGGTCTTGAGAATAATGTCATCAATATGTGGGATGAAGTTAAGCTTCCTATCACATAAGATGCCAAGGTCACGAATCGTTTATACAGGTGTTATCTGTTGGTTGAGTAAGACATAGAAACGTAGAGCGGGGAGGGGGGCAGATCGGTTACGGGAGAATTTGATTGAGTGACATTTGGGAATATTTAATTCAAGGCAGTTATTTTGGCACCAAGTTAAAAAGCTGTCGAGATTCATTTGGAGAAGTGGGGAGTCGACAGAAGAGCGGATCGTCTTGAAGAGTTTAATGTCGTCCACGTATAGAGTGATGGAGGAGTGCTTAATATTGGAGTCTATATTATTAATAGTAAGAATGACTAGGGGGGGTCCAAGATGACTGCCCTGGGAAACTCCTTACGTGGAAAAAAAAGGATTGGAGAGGGTGGATCTAAATCTGACACGGTAGGTTCGATCGTTAAGATAGAAAGAAATCCAGTTAATCACTAGGGGTTCGCACCCAAGGGAGTATAGCTTAAAGAGGATGAGGTTGTGTGAAATTTGCCCGAAGGCCTTGTAGCGATTCTAACACACACAATTCACAAGCAAAATAAGTGAAGAACACCGAACGAAAAATCGAATAAGACAAATACATCAGAACCGTATACGAAGCGATAAATAAAAATAATTCACACCAGTGGAATTCTAAACACGGTCAGTAGCCTGGTGTGTAACGCTTAGGTAAATTTTTTTTCGTGATTCGAGCTGTCATAGCGTCAGTTCGAATCACACGATCTTCTTCACTATTATTTCAAACGCTATAGCCTTGCTGTAATAGTTGTGATAGTGAAGTACTTCCTGGAAAGAGAAGAAGACAGCCAAATATTGGTTACAGTGACTACGAAGAAGATTAATATGATACTGCCGATGAGAATACCGAGTGAAAAGATGTTACAGAAATTGATGACATTCCACTTCAGATACCATTTAATACTTTTTCAAAGGCCGCAGATCCACAAGTTCCAACTCACATTAAAGAGCCACTAGAGTTTTTCAAGCAGTTTTTCACAGACGAATTGGTAGACAGTATTATAAAAATGACAAACAATTATGCTAAGAAAAAAATAAAAGCGGAATCAATTTGGAAAACATGGAAGGATGTAGAACGCAAAGGATTTTTGGCCTTCGTTGAAGTAATTTTCAATATGCGAACAGAGCCAATGCCAATATAAAAGATTATTAGTCAACCAGGAACAATAGTAAGATACCATAGTAAAATACATTTTTGAAAAACAGATTTTTGCAAATATTTTGGAATGCTCCACTTAAAAGAAGTCTTTCCGATAACCAGAAAATTAGGACTCGTATTAAAAAAATCTGCAATTTTCTAGAATATATTGACTCAAAGTTCCTACAGTATTTTGTACCACATAAAGATATTTCCGTTGAAGAGTCTGTTGTGAAATTTAAAGGGTTATATTACCTACAATCCCAAAAAATCAACAAAGCGGGGTATAAGAATATATGCACTTGCTGACTCCAACACATGGTACATTTCTACTATTCTCCCGTATAACACCAGTATAACGTCAGACAATCTTCTTAGATCAGATCTCCCCGTAATTTCTCGACTTCCTTTGTATTTATTTAAGAAACTTCTTGATAAGGTTGGTTCTGGAAAAGAATACCATATTTATACAGAGCGCTATTATACCAGTAGACCTTTGGCAAATGAATTATTAAAAATAGCATGCCACCTAACTGGTACAATATCACCAACTAGAAAAGGTAAACCGCCTATAATAAAGAAAACTAAATTTTCAAAAGCAAACATAGTAGCAGCAAGTAGAAAAAGTACTTTACTTCTTGAATGGAAGCGCAAGAGGATTGTAACACTTTCTAGTAGTTGGGATGTGTCAGAAATAACATGTATCCAAAAAATATTACATGGGGAATATGTTGCAATGCAGAAGCCTCAAATAGTGTTGAACTATACCAACAATATGGGTAGTGTTGATCGGGGTGATCACTATATAACAAACTACTGTTTCTTAAGGAAATCCCTTAAGAGGACATAGCACCTTCAAATAAAAAAAACATTTTTTTTCAAATGTCAATTTTTTATTGAATATGAAGACATATCTTAATGAAACTTTGAACATATGTTTTATTGCTTGTGGTGGTGGTGGTCGAAATTAAGTTCGACGGTTGTCGATTGTATGCCGCCTTATTTATATAACACATCTGGCGCGAAGGCCGAAAGATATCCTGCAATTTGCATGGATGCATGGTTCATGGGTTTTGTTTGACTTTTGTCAATACACCGGAAATCCATTAGATCTTTCTAATGGGTGTGAAATACAAACAGACACCGTGGGATCGGAGTAGTTTCCTTGTAGGTTTTCAACCTCATACAATTTGAATTATCTCGTTGAGATAATTACGGTTGCCGTTTCTTTATGTTTGCCGATAGACTTGGTGGTCTTTATGGCAGCTACCCGCACGTGCATCGTTGGTCGGCTAATTTGCATTGCATAGACGTTTGAAATTGCCGATTCAATGGAATGTTCCTGGGCGCAGGCAGATTGAATGTTTCTTTTTTGTTTTAGGTATGATGACTTACGAATGTTGAGCTTGGCATTAAAAGCTTTGGGGACGTTCAGTTCCTTGCTTTTTGGTGTCGGTCTCAACGTTGGCTGCGAGTTGCAGGCCCTATGGTGGGACTTTGGGGGCACGCGTCTGTGGGTGCGTGCAACGCTCTCAGGTAAGTAAGTTCTTTGAAGGTAGGAACCTTACCTGCGCGGAATTGTGCGTTCGTAGAACGCTACAGGTACGTATTGAGTTCCTATTTGCATTTAAATATGGTGTAGGATTTAATTAATGCAAGAGACGCGGAATGCGTATTTGCTTTGGTCCCTAGGGTGTAAGTCGCCAGCCAATGTGTATGTAGGGAACATTGTTGTACACATGGAACGGCTGGAAAAATAGACGGCGCAGTATTTATGATCCCTGTTATGAAGGTTACAATGTATGTAAATCGAATTATTTGCTTACCGGAATTCGTTCAAGAAAATTTGACTGGCGACGTAGATGCCGAAATTGATTGGAAATTCCTGCTAAGCTAATAAAGAGATCTTAAGGAGCAGTGGTATACGAAGAGAATGCATGAAGGTACGTTTTCTTTACAGGGACTTAATGATCATAGATTTGATCTATATAATGCGTGAAGAATTTTTAGGTGCCGAATGCGAATGCATTCGCGAAGACATGCGTCTTGGTTGATGATTATGGGGGTTTTTCAGGAAGGGGAACCGTGGGATTTGGCGGAACCGTCACAGTGGAGCTACTATAAAATGAACATAACTCATTTCAAGAGGCTCTTGTGTCAATAGTTAATATATGGAGTCTCATAACATTTTGTCCATTCGTTTAGAAGTTACAGTCATTTGAGTGGCGCTACTTTCACCCTCGTAAAAAGAAAAAATTAAAAAACAGGAATCTCCCATTTTGATCAAACATAGTTTTTTGATAGGAAAAACTTCTGAACAATCATTGCAATGGATGCAGAAATGTTATAAGGGTCAAAAGATTCCCATGGAGCGCCTGCCACGGAATCCGCATTGACGATCATTCAGAAGTCCGTTGTATTCCAAATACTTATTTAACTCGGCCTTGATGACCTTTTCCATCACCTTAGATAAGAGAGACAATAATGCAGTCGGCCGGTAACCATGTATGATACACCACCCACCACCGCAAACCAATCGAGCACTCAAGGAGTTTATTAGTCACTCTGTCGTTGTAAGCCTTTTTCGCGGTATCAATCTCTGATTGCAGGCGTTTCTGATTCTAATAAAATTCGTTCTGTTAACAACGGTGGGGTTGGAGCGCCATAGTTTATCTATTTTTTGCCGCTGTAATCTGCCCGCATTGTTTATCAAACCAATGTTTATCGGATAAATTTCGTTTGAAGGAATGTGGAATGTAGATTTCCATCCCGAGAAGGATAATCTCCGTGATCGACTCCGCGCATGCGTTAACATTGAAGTCTCCAAAGCGCACCTCCTCGGAAAGTATATGAAGAAATCTCGCAAATGGCCCCGGTTGGCAGCCTCATACCTCCATATATGACGAAGTTTCTTAGGTCAGTTATTCGCGTTACGCGACCGATACCAAACAGTGATCTGAGTTGCCTACTGGCGCAGCAACCTCCAGGATAGAAATACTCGGCTCGGATATCGAAAACAGATCCAGGGTGTTCGCGATCACCTCGCGTAGGTTCCTCCACAAGTTGAGTCAAATTGCAGCTAATAGCGAACTTTTACGCCAGCCTTCCATCATTGGCGGTTCTATTAGACTGTACCAACCAGCCGGAGTTGTCTACATTTAAATCGCCAAGGACGAAAATATCGGAAGTCGGGTGGTTGATCTGTATCTAGTCAACGGTACGTGAAAGATGGTCGAAAAGTGTCGCTGTTCAATCGTTATTTGGAGAGCAGTAAGGACAACAAAGAAATTTAACAGAATTCCTCAGCACAACCATCAACCACATGATGTCCATGTTATTGGCTTACAACGCCTCCATTCTTTGACAACCCGGATCGGGCTGCGTGAACACGGAGACTGCACCCTTAAAACGGAATCCCGAATGCAAATGGTATCCTGAGCAACGAAGATATATGGAATCAGTTGATGAATCGTGCTAGGTCTCAGTTAGGGCAAGGATATCAGGTTTTGCTGTTTGCAAATATTGGTAGACGGCGTTTACATTCGTATTATTGAAACCGATCCCCTTGATGTTACAAGATACCGTTATCAGTCGAACGTCGAAAAAGCCTCGAGTACGAACCCGATTACGCGATAACTGCTTCAAGTTCGGTTATTTATCAGAACATTTGCATGATGTTCCCCCGGACATAGTCCCCAAAAAGCCATCAGATCAGTGTACCAAAGCATTAACGTCGATATACATGGCCGGGTTCTAATGCGTCAAGACTTTTGTTCTAATCATTTCATGTTGTTTTTCGCTATCGTAAGACTATTATTGGTGACCCCGAGTTCATCTATGTAGACTCATCCATTTTTAACACTTTAAGTCACTTCCTCACAAAAAACCGGTGCAAGATCTGCCTGCACCATAATTTCAAATGGGTTAGAGTGGGTTCGAATTATATTTCTTACAACTCCACAAATCACAATAAATTGACTTGGATTCCTAATTAAAAGTAAGTTTAAAAGACGCCTTGGGGATTGAATGATGGTGAATGATGATAAATTCAGTATATTAGCGCCCGACAAGACAAGCCAATGGACCACATCTATTTGCAATTCATCTCTCAACGCCTGTACATCTCTTTAACAAAAGTTAATTTGTTGCAGAACGGAAAAACTTTGCAACTCCCTTTTACCTTGTGTTTCCGTGGCGTTACGTTAAGAAGATATCCAACGGGTATCTAATGTCATCTCAAGGCGTTTATTGAGCGCTTTAGGTTCGCCGTTCCTGAGAAGGGTATATATTAAAAAAATTGGATTTCGGAATTTGCTTTAAATTGCTTTGAACTTTTAAACGGTTGCTACACCCAAACAATATATTTTATATTGCCTAACGAAATTGGTATTCAATTCCTGTTGGTACTCGTAAAAAGTAAATAAATAAACAAGTAAATAGAAATAACACAAAAAAAAAACAATATTTACACGAAACGCGGTCACAATGAACTATGATTAAATGTCAAATGCGGATTTTGAACTATGATTAAATGTCAAAGCAATTGATAATTATGAAAAATTATTAAACAAAAATAAGCATATGTCAAAACGTATACCAACTATCTAACCTTATTAGCATTTAACTTCAGGAAAAGCAGTGTCTTGTTTTATTTTACATATATTAGCAAGTAGAGTTACAGTTTTCGAAAGGGTAAAATTTGAAAACATAACACAATTTTAGATTGGTATCATAGGTAAAAACGATAGTAAAACCTGACACGAATTCTTAAAAACGGGCCTAAATACTATTGCAACATTTACCCGGAATTCAAAACTGATGTGTCAATAACTGCACAGTACCAGGTGTCTTGGTAAACGATAACCACCCATCGAAATTCATTACGCTCAGCAAAACGTCGGTTTCTTTCCATGTGTCATCGCGCTATGGCAAAGATACTTTTAACGTGAATACTCTTACTCTTGAATACCTCCCCACTTTCAAACGAGCATTCACCCCGAATTATGGCCACTAACCTACGCATTTTGTATTATTGCCCTAGAAAATTTTCCAAAAAAAAAAAAAAATCTCTTAGAACCAATTAGGTGACGGCAATTAGTTACGTCTCCTACACCTGAACAGGGTTTTTCCTAATCGTATTGTGCCTTTTCCAAGAAACGATTAACGCATCCACAAGAACGGGTAACTCCTTCCTAAACTATCTCACGAACACGAGTCTTCCACAAGGTTTGTCAGAAATTTCATAAGAATTTCCTTAAAAACAGGAGTATACCGTGAACAAAACAACGCCACTGACAATTCATTAACATAAACACAACAATACCAATGCCGCCACTTGTCACGAAAGTTTCATAGCGTAATTTCAGTAAATCCCGAAAGCTCGTCGCAATAATTGACTGCGGTTGCATTTCCAAATTTCCGTCTCCCACTTGCTAATTATTAGGACAAGCGTAAGGTTTTCTTTAGAATGTTTTCAAGTATGCCATTTGAAGCACGAACTCCTTGAATTCTCAGTAATTTCACCACTTTCACCACATCCCTCTAACAATCGGTATACAAGTTGTTCTCTCTTAATACTTCAAATGTGTGGGTGGCCCACCCGTAGCAACCAGTAGAAATCATGAATGAACTCACACACCACTAACAAGTTGGCACATCTAACGAAACCTGACCCACAGCGAGTGTATGTGGGCAAAAAGGAAATCCCTCTGTATAGGCACGTTTTCATTGAGTATCCTTAAAAGCAGGTTGACTAACCAGATATACTGTTTGTGATAACTTTTCTCTCGCTCTCTTTCAAAGGCAATTGCTGGTTCGTATGCAAGTATAAATGCGAAGTCCTTAGCCATTCAAAGGCACATTGCTCAACAAGTGGTCATACGGATTTGTCTAACGATCGAGCCGAGAAATATCCTTTAAGTTCGTTTCCCTGAGATTCTGTTGGCTTCAATTAAAATCGAGTGATATAAGTAGTTTTGTGTTTAGTTAATTGCCAGTGGTGATAAAAAGGAACCTGGACCACAAGTGATAACGGTTTGTAATATTGCCATTGTGTTATTCAAATCTAGTATTAGTGAGTCATTGTCTTCTTAATTTAATTGTCTGCACTTATCATTAATTATTGGGATTTGAACGTTGTTGTTGTTGTTTCAGTTAAAATAAAATGAATCAACTTGATTTCGGTAGTTAACCGACGTCAGTGTCCTTTAGTGAAATTATGCATAAATTCAAAGGAAACTGGTGAAAAAAATTATTTATATGCAAGTATATGTTTAAAAATACAAACCAAGGAGTGTCTGGATACCAGACAGTTCAAGTTGGGGAAGCTGATTAATTAGTCCATAGAAATTACACCGAAGTGTACTTAGAGCCTTACCTTTTATTTGTGTGTTTACTCAATTATTGAGCGCGTTCAATCTTCATTTTCTACTGGTCAACAGAGGCGGGTTCCAGTTGTACTTCATGTACCTTCTACCTTTTTTGGCTTGTTATCCTTTCGGTTAATTGGTTTTTGAATTGAAAGACAAATATTGAAATAGCCTTCTAATTCCTCTCAAGAGGCATTGCCAAAAATATAAAAAAGGTTTAAATTTCACAAAACTGTTGAAAACATCGATATGTACGGTATCGGTTATAAAAGATGTACAATTGTGTCCATTTATAAACGGTGCTTCGGGACTGATGTCGAAATCACATCTCAAAAATGTTAGCCCTCCATTTCGTTTATGTCTATATACCCAATGAGTTTGACTTTTACGATTTTTTATGGCATATTTTTATCTTGTACCTCTACTAAAAATATTATTCCCTCCAACGAATATTTTATATAATTGAAGGGACAAAACTTCTTAACATTTGGTTAAGCTGACGTAATCAATAATCTGCCTTTTTCCCTTAATCTAACTAATTTCATAAACAATAAATCGACTTACGGCTTAAGCAAATTAAATTAAAATATTCTGTCCAAATTGATAGTTTTTAACCCTGTAACTCTGGTCTAAAAAAGTTACAAATACCAATGTCGGTCATCGTTTGCTACTTATGGGGAGAGAATCTAGAGCAAGGATTCACACTTTGCTGCAGTTTTACAGAAATACACAAAAATGTTGTCGCTCGATAGGACAGAACTGTGATTTGAACAGTTACAGAACGCAAAACATACATTAAACGTACATTAAACACCTGACCAATTGTATCATTGAGACCGAGCAGGCATAACCCTTAACAATATATTTTTACACCGCGAAATACGTGGCAGTTTCATTGTTAGAAATTTTTTATCTTTTTTCTGCTTGACGAAGTTTTCGAATCCTATCAACTTACTAACAATGCAATGATCAACTAACTGAATCGTTTTATAGAAAGTGAGTTTAGTCCATTAATTTTTAGATTTTAAAATTAATATAATTTCCTTTGACGAAATCTTAGTAATTTCAAATAATATTACTTAAAATTTGTGTATAAATAAACTAAGACTAAGAGTGCTTAGGAGTGTTTGGGCATAGTTTGTTTGTAAAAGAGACTTGACCGCTTTCAAAATAAACGGCCCAATTGATGAATCTGACTTTAATTTGTCTCACCTACATTCGATACTATCAATTCTTTTTCATGATCTCTTGTGCTAACAATAGTATTTCTAAATGTAATCATTTTAAAACTTAACTTCAGATAAGCGGATAAACACAGAGATTCATTCTTTCCCTGATTCTAATAAAATAGAACGTCCTCGTCGTTATAATCTTGAGCCTTTTTTTATCTCGACATTTATTAACAATTCAATTACAGATTTTACTTAAGACTAAATGTTAAATTCTTTTTTACAAATATCATTCTTAGATTAACTTACTGGCTATTCGCAAGCATTCTAAATTATACATAACCGATCTTTTGCTTTAATTATTCCTTTCGCCGTACATTCTAATATTGAGCCATTCAATGCAGATGTACTTTGATAACTTCTTTCTTTATACTTTCACTTTCCGGACCGCATCGTGGTTTAGCTTTAAAAGTGCATAATCATTTTATTTTCCATTTTTATTTTGTTTTTTTTCTTATATTTATTTACTTGATAGACAAAAATGGTTAAATTCCAGCTGATTTAAATTATATTCTAACTTACTGGTCCTCTGAGGACACTCTAAGCTTAACTTGGGGTGACTATTGTCTTGTATTATTGCCTTTCGAGTTTGTTTCTTTTATATTTATTACAATCTTCATCAATAATTTACGAAACAAAGAAAATTTAGAACAAAACAAAACATGGTAATTTTTTTTTTTTTACACCTAATTAAACTGACATCACTAATTTAACCTATTTTTTTTAATATTATTTTTAAAACTTACCTAATACTACCCCTAACCTTAGAAAAGCTTAATCTGTGTAAGCCATTGTTTTGAGATGTTATTTATTATGGTCTTTTCGGAAGACAGGTCTTTAGTTACAATTCAACCACCAGAACTCCTGGAGTTTTTTCTTAACTTCTTTTTAATCTGTGGCGGTTTCCTTGAACGCCACTGCTCACCTTTCCATTAACCATGCGAAAACTTCCAACATAGAGCATCAAAAAACAATATAAAACAAGTATTGTGACAGTTCCGTTGAACGCCACTACTTACCTTACAACATATGATGAAAAAACAGTTTCCTAAAACACATAAAAACATGTACTTACCTTCCATACTGTACCAACTATCTCCTGAAATGCTTTAGAACTATAATTTCGCTGATGCAAAATCCATCAGCAACAAATAGGTATTTTCCACAAGGGCATGGTAGCATAAAACGCATCATGTGCCTTAAAAGCAATTTGGTTGCACTATCAAGCAACCAACATCATCCGAACCACATCGTTGAGATATCTCCTAACGAGTCTGCCACACACGCGCAAGAGATGTTTCTTCTTTTCTTTTCTTTTACCTATGCCCACATCGGTCGGTCATCCGATCGGCAAATACATTATGGCATACGGGTGACCGCACAAGGAAGTCGAGTTATGTTTTTGTTTTGTTTTATATCCACATTTATTCAACAATTCAATTACATATTTCACTTAAGACTAAATGTTAACATCTATTTTACAAACAGCATTCTTACATTAACTTACTGGCTCTTCGCAAGCACTCTAAATTACACATTATCATATTTCATATGCCTTTCGGCGTACAATAACTGTTTTTACAACATGTCCCAAAATCATTGATATGTTTTCTCTTTTAAAATTTATTCAATTTTTTCTACATCCTGTATTATTTATAATTTTTTTTTTTTTTTTTAATATATAGGGGGTTGACAAGCAAAATAAAAATGAAACAAAACGGACAAACATAAACAAGGAATAAAGGAATACAAATAAAAAATAAAAATAAAAAAATAAAAAATTAAATTAAATTAAAAACAAAATTAAAAGATAAAATAAAAATAATTGGGAATTGGGGATAGGGGGAAGGAAAGCGGTGCGCCTGAGTGGCATACTATGTTTGGGGACGTGTAGTCCTTTCTTCATCACTGATCCACCACCAGTTGGGACAGGATCGATCTTTTATTGATTTATCTCTTTCACCGATCACCATACTAAAACGCAGGCGATCTGGAAAATTAGAGATATCGTTATCGTGGAGAATTCATTTATCCCTGGAACCACAGAAAGCGTGGTAAATAATAGGGACTCCACGTTTGGCTTGGATAAGTTTTTTTTTATCCAAGAAAGGGAACGCTTCTGGGGGAATGAACCCATTCTGGAGAGTACTCTCCATATACATATCATTGGGATAGAGTGCTCCCGAAATGAGATCGTTTTCGCTGCACATTGCCCTTGTTGTGTCACCACGAATAGTCTTGATAATGAAGTTATCTATCCTGTTTAGTCCTGATTTGTCATACAGGACTTTATTCAGATATTATTTCTTATACTGCGACTCTGGGGTTCTATACATTCCTAGGCAGGAACGCAAACACTGCCTCTCGAACACCCGAAACTTCTCCATGTAAAATGGGGATATGTTGTACCATACCGGGCAGCCATATACCAATATTGGTCGGATGAATGCTGAGTATGAAATTATTTTCACCTTGGGGTCCAGCAGACTACTACGGAAGAGTCTTCGTGTCATTGCATATGCGTTTTTAGCTGCTGTATGCTTATCAAAGTAAAGATATTGATCAAGCCAGATTCCAAGGTATCTGACTACAGTTTTTACTTGTAGTGGAAAATTATAACTTCCCGCAATAGAAAATGTTTTCCAATTCCGTTTTGTGTCCCTTGATGCACTGGACAGTGGCGTTCTGAAAAGGATAGTCTCTGTTTTCTGGAAATTTATTTTTAATTTCCAGTCGTCGCAAAACGTTTGATTTTGTTGAAATCATCTTGCAGAAGTCTGTTGATGACATCAATCTTTTCTCCAGATCTATACAATGTCGTCGGCATACGCAATTGCATGGTTGAGAGAACCCACTAGATCACTAGTGTAAATGTTAAATAAAATGGGACAATTCAGTGCTCCCTGTTGTAAGCCGTTTTTGATGTGGAAGGTCTTGTTAGAGATTATATCTCCACATTTCACTACAAATTGTCTACCCATTATCATATCGTAGATAATGTATAATAAATATATAAATATAATATATATATAATATATATATGGGCTCCTCGATAGTATAGTGGTTAGTATACCCGCCTGTCACCCGGGAGACCTGGGTTCGATTCCCCGTCGGGGAGCCTCTGGCGCAAGACTAATGACCTTACCCAGAAAAAATAAATCATTATGGAAAATTTAACAAGCCTTAGGACTTGCTAAATAAGGCCAAGACCGGTCCCCGGTTGTAGTGCCGATGATGATGATAATATATATATATATAATATATAAATATAATAATGCAAAATCCATCAGCAACAAATAGGTATTTTCCACAAGGGCATGGTAGCATAGCTCCGTCGGGGAGCCTCTGGCGCAAGACTAACGACCTTGTCCAGAAAAAATAAATCATTATGGAAAATTTAACAAGCCTCAGAACTTACTAAATAAGGCCAAGGCCGGTTCCCGGTTGTAGTGCCGATGATGATGATGATGATGGTAGCATAAAACGCACCATGTGCCTTAAAAGCAATTTAGTTGCACTATCAAGTTGAGATATCTCCTAACCAGTCTGCCACACACGTGCAAGAGATGTTTCTTCTTTTTTTTTCTTTTACCTATGCCCACATCGGTCGGTCATCCGATCGACAAATACATTATGGCATACGGCCTCCTAAATGGAAAATTACCAGCGAGAATTCGACTACTTGGAGATGCCGCCAAGATGAGCACGATCAGCATAAATGCTGTACGCTGTTCCTGATCGTGTAAACACCGAAATCTCTACGTCGAGATAGTTGCACCAGCTGCAACCATGCCAGCTAATGTTCCCCTTATGGATTCGGTTGATCCACGGTCCGCATACTTGTGGACACACACCATGAGCAGCAGAAGCGATCATCGTGTGTGTGTTTCGCGCCCCATTGCTGGACCAATGCAAGGAAAATCATCCCTTGTCGGGCACCGAAGCAATGAACGAAATTTGCTGTGCTGTCGTCTTCGGTGAATTAATTATTCGCGATACGGATTCCGTGGAGGCAAGTCGCATTCCACGTTAAATAATTTCAGTCGAAGCCCAACAACCGTCGATGAAAGAGTTATCAATCTATAAGTAATCCGCACTTTTGAATGATACTTAAAATCGTTCGAGTCATTTTTAGTTTGTTTTGAAACATTTTTAAATCGTTTGAGTATATCAAAATCAGTAATGCCTTCTTAAATCAGTGTTAACCGGTTTCGGCAATTCAATTCACCTAAAGCATAATTAACTGTTTTAAATTATTTCATAGCTTTTACAAACACTTCCGACCGGTGGAGTCCTTTTTTGTGTTAAAGCCCGAAAAGCAATGTTTCCTGTAATGTAGTTGTCGCGTATGTTTATTAAGTTTTAAATAAATGGAAAAAAAACCGTCAGCGTATTTGTGTTAATTGACTAATGGGGAGACTCCTCAGAGACAAAGTGACATAAATACCTACAGATCTCTGTGAGATATCACCCTACTGTTCCACAGACACACTTCATCTGTGCGTGCGACTTCCCGCCATAATCTATCTGCTTATAGTAATCCAGATTCGTCCAATCATATCAAGAGGTCAATCATATCAAGATGCAGAAATGCCTCTGGTGAATCAAATCCATTGTGGCGAAATCTCTCATAAAACGTCTTTTTTGGGTAATTGGCCCCGAAAATTAAATCGTTGGAAGAACTCATTGCTCTCGCAACATGATCAATTTAGTCATAAAATTATCTATCCTACTTATGGTAGCTCCATTATATAAAGCTTTATTGGCATAGTATTTTTGTTGTCGGATTCTGGAGTCCAGTATAAACCAAGACAAGTTCTGAGGCATTGCCTTTCGAAAACCCGAATCTTCTCCAATAGAGGGGGACCTACATTAAACCACACTGGGCATCCCTAGATAATCATTGGCCTGATGACAGCCATGTACAATAAGACTTTAACTCGGTTGTCAAGTTGTCTGCTGTGAAATAGCCTATTTGTCATAGCAAAAGATCTCTTTGCTTTGGTCAAAACTGCCTCCATGTGTTTGTTAAAGTGTACGTATTGTTCCACCCAAATGGCCAAGTATTTGACTACATTTTTAGTTTATATTATCTGTTGGTAAGGCCCCATGATAACGAATTTTCGCCAATCGCTTCTTGTATCCGAAGTAGCCCGATGCAACGGTTTTCTAAACAGGCTAGTTAAACATTTCTTGACATTGATTTTGAGTTTGCATTCGTTGCAGTAGCGCTGTACTTCGTTGAAGTCCCGCTGCAATTGGCTGTTAACGAACTCTATTTTCGGGGCTGTAGATTATGAGAATGTCTCCATATGCCATGGCTTGATGAAGAGTCCCTATTAAGTCGATAGTGTATATGCTGAATCGGAGATACTACCGCTCCCTATTCCAGGCAATTTTTTTATTTTAAAAACTATGTATATTTTAAAATATATATAAAAATGTAATTAAAGAAATGATTATTATTATTGGGCTCCTCGATAGTACGAGGGTTGCCTCTTATGTTTCGGGATTTGGCAACCCTAGTGTTGCAATCCGGCAATTGACAGCTCTGTCGTAAAGTTGGACATTTTTGAGGTTATACGCACTCAGAACGTTTTGACATACGAGCGCTATTTGTGTTGTTTACAGTAACTTAAAAGATTCATCTCGGCCCAAAAATGGAATTAAATCGTCAACATTTTCGTGCGATTATTTTTTACAACTTTCGGCGTGGATTAACTTAGCAACAGTGCATGGATGAACTTAATTCAATTTTTGGCGATGAAGCTCCATCAAGGACCAGTGTTTATCGATGGTATGGTGAATTCAATCGTGGTCGTAGTTCACTCCAAGATGAATTTCGTGAAGGTCGTCCAAAATCAGTTGTTGTTCCGAAAACCATTGATGCTGTGCGCGAACTGATATTGGAAGATCGTCATGTGACCTATCGTGAGATTGAGACAACCTTAGGCGTTAGTGGGACCAGCATACATTCAATATTGCATAAACATTTGACTGTCAAAAAAATTTGTTCGCGTTGGATCCCACACAATTTGTCAATCGCCCAAAAAAAGGCTCGTGTCAATTGGTCGAAAGAAATGCTCAAAAAATACGGTCGCGGTGCTTCGAAACACGTCTATGACATCGTGACCGGTGATGAATCGTGGATTTACGCGTATGAGCCCGAAAGTAAACAGCAGTCGACTGTCTGGGTGTTTCAAGATGAGCCAAATCCAACAAAAGTTGTTCGCGCACGAAGCACTTCCAAGCAAATGGTCGCCTGTTTTTTCGGAAAAACTGGACATGTCGCAACCGTACCACTAGAACAACGCAGAACAGTCAATTCTGAGTGGTACACAACATCTTGTTTGCCAGTTGTCTTCCAAGAAATCAGGAAAACCAACCGCCGAAGACGGATCACTCTTCACCACGACAATGCGAGCTCTCACACATCGGCTGCGACAACTGCATTTTTGAGCACCCAAAACATCGATTTGATGGGTCATCCGCCGTATAGTCCTGACTTGGCACCGAATGATTCCTTTTTATTCCCGTACGTAAAAAACAAACTGAGAGGTCAACGTTTTTCGACACCTGAAGAAGCGGTTGCTGCATTCAGAATGCATGTGTTGGAGATACCTCAATCAGAGTGGCAAAAGTGCTTCGACAATTGGTTCAAACGCATGCAAACGTGTATAGATCTTCATGGGGAATATTTTGAAAAACAATAAAGTGATTTTCGATGATCAATATTTGTTTTTGTTCTCTAATCCCGAAATATAAAAGGCAAAACTCGTATAGTGGTTAGTATACCCGCCTGTCACGCGGGAGACAGGGTCTCGATTACCCGTCGGGGAGCCTCTGGCGCAAGACTAATGACCTTGTCCGGAAAAAACAAATCATTATGGAAAATTTAACAAGCCTCAGGACTTGCTAAATAAGGCCAAGACCAGTTCCCGGTTGTAGTGCCGATGATGATGATGATGATTATTATTATTATTATTATTATTATTCATTGGCCTGTAGGATCCCGAAAGTTCATGACCTCACCGACTCGACTCCGCCATCGTTCCCTGTCCTGTGCACTCTCCTTCCACGCTGGGCCATCTAATCCGATCTCCTCGAGGTCAAACCTAATTAAATAAATGGTACTTAAAAGGTAATTCGGCTATGGCGACATGTAGCGTACACATATTGGGTTTTACGAGGGTAGGCTGAAAAGCTTCTGACCTCAATGTGATGCACTCGCCAATAAAAGCTGGTGAATGTAGTTGGGCATCTTTTGACAGTTACCCACCAAAATGTCAGCCATTTTGGATGCATAGTTTTTATTTGACACTTGTTTGAGCGGGTCAATGTGCGTTTTTTGTGAAAATGGACAAAATTGGGTATCGAGCTGTCATTAAATTTTTGTTTTTGAACGGCAATACGCCTACGCAAATCAAAGATGAATTGGACTCTGTGTATGGAGACTCTGCACCATCATTTACCACAGTGAAATTTTGGGCAGCTGAATTTAAGAATGGCCGTGAGAGCTTGGGAGACGATGAACGTTCGGAACGTGCAAAAACTGCAACATCCCCAAAGTTCACCAAATGGTGCTAGACTGCCGCCGAATTAAAGTGAGAGAGAAAGCAGAAGCTATAAAAATGTCCAAAGAACGTGTTTGTCATATATTAAATCAAGATTTAGGCATGAGAAAGCTGTCCGTGCGTTGGGTGCCGCATTTGCTCTCGTTAGACCAAAAACGTGTTCGAATGAACAACGCTCTGTTTGCGCAGTATAGGCGCAATAAATCTGAGTTTTGGCGCCGATTAATTACTGTCGATACAACTTGGAGACACCATTATACGCCCGAAGCCAAAATCCAGTCGAAACCAAAATACAGACTGGAAATGGGGAATCGGCTCCAAAAAAAGAGAAAACTGTTTTTTTCGGTTCGGAAAGTGATGGCGACTGCTTTTTTTTTTGGATAGTCATAGAGTTATCTTAATCGATTATCTTCAAAGAGGAAAAACCATTACAGGAGCATACTACGCATAATTACTTGAACAACTGAAAGCAGAAATTGAGCAAAAATGGCCACGTTTGCAGAAAAAGAATATCCTGTTTCACCAAGACAATGCGCCGTCTCACACCTCAGCGGTTGTCATGGCGAAAATCCGCGAATTACGGTTTGAAATGCTTGATCATCCGCCTCACTCACCAGATCTAGCCCCAAGCGAGTTCTTTTTGTTCCCCAACCTAAAAATTGCGCTCGAAGGACAGAGATCTTCGTCAAATGAGGAGGCAATCACCTTCGTGAACAGTTATTGCGCAGAAAAAAAATGCCAAGTACTATTTGGACGGGTTAGAGAGATTTGAGCATCGCTGGAAAAGGCGTGTAGAGTTATAAGGAGACTATGTAGAAAAATAAAAAAAAATCCTTGTTAGGTCGGAAACATTTCCGTCCACCCTCGTGGCGTTGCGGATTTTCGTTCATCGACAATTTATGATAAAATGCTGCCCAAAAATTATCCCATTAAACAATGGAATTGGGATTTCTTCTAATAGCAAGTCCGCAAAAAATTGTGAGCTCATCGATGACTTCTCCAATCAATTTCCCTCGACCGCCGAGATCTTCGGTATTTTCTTTCACCCTCGTATAGTACTTAAAACGAAATTAGATAGAATTTTTTTTTATTATCTAAGAGAATTATATTTTTAAAGTTGGCTACCTGTAGAAATGATATAATTTATATAAAATGAAATAGAGGGTAATTGTCATAACTTTTTCTTATTTATGTGTTAAGTATAGTTTTAATAATAATTTACTATTACTATTACTATGTATTGGCCTGCAGGGGTCCGGAAGTTCATGACCTCACCGACTCGACTGCGCCACCGCTTCCTGTCCTGTGCACTTGTGGGGGTTTCTCTATTCTATATGAGAAACAACCCACAATTGCAACCACAATTCCTACCTAATTTCGACCGCTTTCAGCGCGTCATACCTACCCATTTCCTTTATATGTTATTACCCTGTAAAACATGTCAAACGGGCGCATAGCTAAGCTCATTATCCCATGTAGATAATGCATAATTGAGTTTAGCTACAATCTTCGCCATACGGCAACACTGTTGCTCTAACCATGGGATTTCCACCGGAAATTTCATTCGTATTGGTTAGCAACAACCAAGTCAAACCAAGCGACGCGGTTGCATCAACATCCATTGACTTAGGTATTTACCAACATTCCACAGAGTTTTCTCCATGGTATTATATTCCCAGCAGACGCGGTGTCCTATTGACTTTTCCCAGATCACCCATTCGCTTGGGATCAATGATCACTTTTTGCAGGTGAATAACATCAGCTAGGTTTTCCTCCCCCTCGTATTTCTGTGTTTCTATAGTGCGATGACCTATGAGATCATCACTAGGTCAGTAGACCAGTCGCATACGCGGCACTGATGCACACACACTAAGCCAGATCAACCCTGGGTTATTGTGCTTTCCCTTTTGAATTCTCCATCCTTGCTACGCCCATCGACGTCGAACGAATACACAAGTACGTTTCTACCTCGATGAGTATGGTGAGTTGAGGGACGCACAAGAGAGCATGATTACCATTGGCGGATCGATGTGTAAAAGCAGAAATCACAATTTCCACCCTAATTCAAGTTAGTCACATCTCAATCGTTTGAGTGGAAGGTCGCGTTGCAAATGTCATCAATAAAAAACTAACGAAATAAAACGAAAAGTTATTAATTTAAAGCTTTCCTTAGAGTGTAAAATAGTATATTGTGTGCGTTTCACATTCATCTATTTAAATAAGGATACCTGTAAACAGACGTGAGCTGCAAGCAAAATACAAAAAAAAATATATATAAATAAACTTTAAATAAATAAACCTCAGTGCTTTTCATTTATTGCCTTCTTCCGGTGAACAATTTTTCTGCGGACAAGTGTGGGTAAAAGTGGAAACCGTGCCATACGCTGGCAACAATACTTCAACCCCCACACACTCTCCTTCCACCCTTGACCATCTGATCCGATCTTCTCAAGGTCAAACCTTACATTGTCCTCCCATCTCCGTAGCGGCCGCCCTGTCGGTCTCTTTCCCACTGGTCTACCGTCAATAATTCGCGCCACATGTCCGGCCCATCTTAATCTTCGCCACCTGATTACTCTCATTATTATAGGTTTGCGGTATAACTTTTCCAATTCGTGGTTGTGGAGTTTCCTCCATTGTCCTGCCTCCTCGTCATATTTACCTCCAAAGATACCCCTTAAAACTTTATTCTCAAATACGCGGAATTTGTTTTCTTCCCGTTTTGTGGGAGCCCATGTTTCGCATCCGTATAGAGCAATCGGCATGATTATGGTTCTATAGACATGTAGCTTTATGATAGGTGATAACAGTTTTAGTTCTTTATTTTCACGTACTTTATTTACCACACACAGCACACACTTTGGATACCCCTTGAAAATCAAACACATAATTCTCTTTTGTAACTTTATTCAAGTATATTTATTGGTGCATTTAACTTAACAACCTCAATTGGAAGTCTATTAATATTTTTAAAATCGGCTCACACGAACACTCTACACCACCTTATTTATTAATGCCTGAATTAATTTATTTGACAATGTATTATTAGTTGGTAAAATTATCCAACACGGGCATATAAATTGAACTATAATGAAGATTGCTAGAGCTGCATAAAAATAGAGTACTACATTAAAATAGTACGAATAGAGAGAATTTTTAGGACACAGAACAAACAAAAGCTAGAATTTGTACCAGAATTGCGGCAAATATATCTTATGGCATATTTCTGCCAGATCAACAATGGTTGAATTTCACTTCGATAAATCTCCGCTTTTAAAGGGATGGAAAATAGTGATGAGAAATGGGTTACATACGTCAACATTGCACAACATCGATCGTGGAGGAAAATGGAGCGATTCAAACGCTGCCGACACCAAAACTATCGCCCAAGAAAGTAAGCCTTTCTATGTGATGGGGCCGTTTTAAGCGAGCCATTAACCAGAAGCGGGAAACGTCTGAATTATCCAACAGGAGAGGTGTTATTATAGCGTTTGCGGCGATAGTGAAGAACGTGTGATTTCAACGGACGCTATGGCGGTTAGCATCACCAAAAGATTGAACCAATGGTCAAAACATCAGGCCAGTGACGCGTGTTCGATAGTTATTCTCAAGTACACTCAACTCATGTGGAATTGCTATGCTATATACCAGGTGTATGCGTAAGTATGCTTACGGATTACCCATCCAAGCGATTTCAAGGTGTCGTTTAGTTTTGCTGTGTGCTGCTGACGCCATCTCTTAGTTGAGCCGGAAAAAAACGTATGCACACAGCTAGTATTGATCTTCATTGCTCGTAAACGTCTGCTGATTATTTCTTTTGACACATGTAATGCTTCTCCTAATTTCGCTTGTCTTTGAGTTGAGTTCTCATCCAATAACTCCTGCAATTGCTCATCTTCACATTTTTGTGATCTACCAGACTGCTCACTGTCTTTCACATTGAAATCATCAGTTTTACACTGTCGAAACCATATCTCACTTGTTCTAATTGATGGAGCGTATTCACCATATCTTTCTACCACCAAACGATGGCTTTCAATAGCAATTTTCTTTTGATTAAATAAAAAAACAATGCGTGGTCCGAAAGTTCTTTTTCAGACACAAAACTTGACATGATCACGGAAGGATAAAACAAAACCGGCAGTTTTTAGCAGACTTAACATATGTGTGTGTAGATAGAATGCAAAAACGAGCAGTGGAACTTATTGGGGACCCAGCTGTGAGTCGAGCAATTCCGTCGTTAGAACATAGGCGCAACGTATCGTGCCTAACTCGTTTCTATAAGTATTATCATGGTCATTGCTCAACTGAACTTGCTGAATGTGTTCCGCCTCCCCAGTTTTTTTCCCGCGATACGCGTCAATCTGAGAATATGCATCAATTCACGTTGAAAGTCAACTTCAGGCGCACTAATAAATATAGAGAGGCATTCTTCAGCCGAGCCACACGAATGTAGAATACCCTACCTGATCATGTGTTTCCTCGCCGTTGTAATGTCCAGGTATTTAAGACCAATGCACATCGATACCTTTTTCCTTATCCATTTCCTTGCCTTCCGCTCGCACTGTGCTCTGACTTTTAAGGGTATTCCAAAATCCCCTTTTGTTCGCGCGTTTGTGTATCAAAAAACAAAAATATCTCAAACGAATAAAATCACGTATGTATCAAATTAATACGCTGCGTACTTTTCGCTGGCTACTTATGCACACACCTGGTATATATATATATATATATATATATATATATATATATATATATATATATATATATATATATATATATATATATATATATATATATATATATATATATATATATATATATATATATGCAGGGTTGCTATGCTATATATTGGCGCAGGGCTAATGACCTTGCCCGGAAAAAACAAATTATTATGGACGATTTAAAAAGTCTTGGATAAGGGCCGGATGCCGGTGGAAATACTTGCTAAATAAGGCCAAGACCGGATCCCGGTTGTAGTGCCGATGATGATGAAGATGACGCTATATATATATATATAGGTCCCTGATGCTTTTTGCTTATTCGATTTACGTTCGGGGCAGCTCTTCACTATTTGCTTGTGTACTGTGTGTGTATCTGTTCGAAACTCCACATTGTGTTCTGTGAGGACAACGTCGATCCACATGCATCTACCATATAATGACTTGATTGGTGGGACCAAACAATTACAGTCTGATCTCATCGTTTCTAAATTTCCGTAGTGTTTCGAAATGAGTATTAAGAGAAGATTGTAAAATCGCTTACCTCTACAATGATGATAAATAATTCGACCCAAATCGAACCCTTAACTTGGTTTTTTAATAAACATAAAATAATATAATTCGTTTTCCCCAAACTTATATAATTTGTTTTCTCGTTACTGTTTAGATTATAATCCAAAGTTATTTCCCTCCCATTTTTCATTACTTCCAACTACACTATGCTTTGTTGTTTCCATTAGGATCTTTTGAAATTTTAAAGTTTGATTCAATATCATTAACAGAGAAATTTTAAAAAAAGAAAAAAACATTATACGAAGACCAAATTCCTGTACAATTCCTAATACTTTATTCCATTCGAAAAACACGGCAAATCTTGTCTGCTCTTCCAGGAATTGTTAAGTACTTTTCATAAAAAGCCGATGGATTTCGATTTCCATTGTCAATGGAAGATACTACGATTAGACCACAGGAGAGGATGAAATCTCAGGGAGTCATTTATATCCCAAAAATAAATTTCATCAAACAAGTGACGCACATTCTTCAAAGGGCCCTCCGTCAGTGTAAACAACTGCACAACATATTGAAGTGGAGCAACAAAATTCACACCAAAGTTAACCTGCTCTGCTATAAGCAGCTAATCCGATCTGGAATGTCGTACATTTCCCATATGGTATTGAATATCTTCCAACCAAATAGAAAGACTTTGAGTTTTCGAAAGGAAATTCCTCAGAAAATGGATCAACCAGTCTAGGAGCCCTGGCAGTCTCCATTACCCCAGCACAAATCCCCCCCCCCCCTCCCACCGCCCCAACACACACGCACACGCACACCGACCAAAGCATAAATTATCAAACACTAAAGACGTACTCTAAGTTTACTACGGCACTCAAGAGTTACCGGTCTTGAATGATTTCTTTCCCACCATCCCTTCATTCAAATAGTTAGAGATCATTTAATCTAACTCTATAGACACTGCCGTTGGATACCTACCCACTTTTCTTTCTCAGATATCTCGAAGCCGAGCCCAACGATCTCATGGATGTGTGTGACTCTGGTTGTCGCAAGATGGCCGAAGGCCAGAGACACGAAGAAGGACGCATTTGTCCTTGCTTCCTTTAATTCAGCCTCGCCTCTCTTTTTTTTTTCTTTAGTTTCGGTTGTCAGTCTGTGGGGGTTCTTTAAAGCTTACCTGAAGAACCACCCATAATTTCAGTTGAGCTTCCCATCCTCAAACCTGCAAATATTCCTCTCCAAGGCCATCATCATTTCGCTGCATCAAGCAACACCGTGTTGCTTCTAAAAGCAGAAACACCTTTTCGGCGCACCTGTTTGCAACGCAATCCCACTGCACATGTTGACACCACATGTCCCTGGCAATTCCACGGTCTCGGCAGCATTTGTCTAAGTGACAAAAGCTAATATACGCATCTAGCGTCTAGCGGACATAAATCGAATGCTTTCGCATATAAACATGCATACAAAAAGTCGATCCTTTTCGTTCAGCAAGATACGGTACACGATCACCCATTGTATACCTAAATTGCTTTAGCATCATTTGCCTAATTGCAATGCGGCTATTTACCCAGCTGCATTGTACCCAACCTACGATCCTTTCATCCAACCGATAAGCCATCGTCGCTCCTCGCGCTTTGCCGCCGCAAATCGAATACTACTGCATACACAACATGCAAAGAAAAGAATTCGAGTCTCCCAACCGGCAGAAATATTATACACAATTCCCATTGTGAATGTATCTCATCACCATTTAGCACCCAATGTTTTCCTAATGAGATACAGCTCGTTTACTCAGCTGCACTCTCATCCCTCATGACGCCTTGGTCCATTTTCCTTTTGTTCTTTTTTCCCTAGTTCGGTTTCATTTATCCTTGGCCGAAATGCAGCGATCTACACGATCAACACACACACACCACTAGAATCTATATACCAGCGATCTTCCCCCATTGGTCACTGGTCAAAAGGAAAATTTCATTTCCTTTTCACCACACCACCAAACTCACCCCGAACTGAGGGTTGAATCAAAGTCGGAATTCAACCCTCGACGAGTCGTAATTCAACCATCAAGGTGGTCGGGTCGTCCGCCATCCACCGTACCGTACGTCGGTACGGTGTGTACACGAAAAGTCGAGTGTGAATCGTGCGAGTCGGCTGCGCAAACAATAGTTCAAGGAAGTTAAAATGCGTGCTGCTTACCTTACCTGGTGCTCCTATTACCTGCATAATTTTATTCAGAGAATGTTGGTACCGAGTGTTTAAAGTAACTATAAATGTTTTTACATAAAAATAAAACAAATTGTAATAGACAAAATTGTGCGTTTTATTGTTCCAGTGCTGCTCCTCGATAGGGTGTTAACCCTGTTAAACAATGTCGCCTGTGTGTTTATTCTGTGCCGTGTCCGAAGCGAACATCAATCAAGTGGTTAAAGAACAAATTCCTTTTGTTCGGCGGAACAATTTTCAGCGCACTATCAGTGGTGTTTTGCGGAACCCGTGTACATACCATTTCTCACTCGTTTTCCTCTGGTGTTCCTCGAGGGCCAATCTGTTGTCGAGTATATCACCAAGATATTTAATATATGGAGTAGATCTGATTGTTGTTCTTCTATTTCCAAATCAATGTCTTCAACTGTAGTCAGTCAACTGTGTCATAAAAGAGTCTTCTATCCGAGAGATAGTTTGCTAGAATACGCACCAGGTATGGTGAGATTTTTAGATCGCCCAACGCTTCTAGAATCGATTCCAGTTCACAGAGTTAAATGCATTTTTAACGTCTAGTGTCACCACGGCGCAATATTTTTTTCTACCCCCTAGCCATCGTGCTCCAGTAATCGTATTGTGAGCGATATCAGACACCACAGGTAGTCCCTTACCGGTTGATCTACCTTTACAGAACCCATACTACTATTCAGAAAGCCCCGATGTCACATCAGTGAATTGTTTCAGGCGAGTGGCAATTACTCGTTGAAGCAGTTTCCCTGTTGTTTCCAGCCTACACGACGGTACGTAGGACATCCGCGCTTCTGGATTCTTGAATCCTTTCGATATAAGCACAAACCGCAGATTTTTCCTTCTTTGAGGAAGGGGTCTTGTTTGGAGGCAGGTCGTGAAGAGACAGCTGAAGACTTCCGGCTTTTTTGTTAAAGCAGTCTTCACTACAGCGTGAGGAAAACCATCCAGGCTCAAGGTCTTGTTTTTTTAACAACCCTTGCAGCCAAGAGCACCTTTTCGGTGGCCACGGGAGGTATCTCTCCTCCAGCAATACCCCACTCCTCTTGCACTCTCAAAACCTCGTCCCACTGCGGGAAAAGGACAGCAACGATTCTGACCATATCACTTATACTTTTTTGCATTTGACTACTGCTGTTGTGTAGTCTTTTCATGACTATCCTGTAAGCGCCGCCCCATGGGTTGTTATTTAATTAATCCCTTAGGGAGCAGAACGCGTCATATTTACTTTTGCGGATCACAGTCCTCAACTCCTTCCGTCCGTTGACGAATTTCACATGTAACTGAGGGTAGATGCTACGATTTCTTGCTTTTTGTTGCAAGCGTCGTCACCTGTTGCACTCCGATCGCACGTGGGTGATTTCTGGATTCCACCAATACACTGGTCTGATTGCCCCTGCTGGTTGTCTTCATCGTGGCATAGAAGCATCACATGTGGTAGTTAGCCACTTCATGACTTTCCCAGCCTGCCTGTTCGCATCAGCCTCTGCGTCAAACTTTTTGATTTGATCTTCCAAGTTATAATCGAGCAGTACCGCATCGAGGTCCTTCTCTTTCCACCCATTTTTCTGTGCTTTCTTCGCCAATTTTCCAGTGATGAATCCCCTGTCCGGTAATATTTCAAACATCACGGCTTGGTGGTCACTATGGGTGTATGTGTCCAAAACTCGCCACTACATACTTCTTGCCAACATGGAGCTGGCAAATGTGATGTCCATTTTGGACTGGCCTCTCTCGTTTATGAGGGTATCACCAGCACCATCATAACATCTAAGACTGCGAAGGCTTCAAATAGTGCCTAACCTCTACGGTTGGTTATTGTGCTCCAGCAACTATAAGGGGGCTCTTATCTCTAGGTTCTTGTGTTACGCTGTCCAAAAAGCATTTGAAATATTCTATTTCCACCTTGGCGTAGCCTAACAACAGTATAAATGAATTCCTCTAATCTTCGCATAGGCGAATCCTATCTGCCGCTGGACACGTCTCCGTTCTATGGGGGAATTCGCAGGTGTCCAGGTGGCCGCTGTTCCGCTGCTGTCTTCTTCCCTTGTAATTGTACCAGTGCCAGGCATTCTGTACTGCTCATTGAAGAGTACCACGTCCGCGCCATATTCCTAAACCGTTTGGGAAAGGAGTTTTTGTGTGGCTCTTTGGCGGATTTATATGTCGCCGAACACTGCTTGCCGCAGAGAAATCATAAACACACAGAGCGAACGCGGTTACAAAAGAAACACCAAGAAAATTGTTTTTTTGGAATTTTTATTTAATTGTTGTCGTCTATTATGGTTTTGATGTTATAAGTTTCGCTGTTTCCTTATGAAATAAATGACGCGTAATTCGTCGAAACAGAATGTTCTTATTGTATCTAAGCAAAAACATACAAAACTTCCGACACACTCGAAACGTATTTATACTTAATTCTTTAGGCTCGCGTATTTTTTTTTGTCTCTGCCTTATCGCTGCTCGACTACCAATCCTCGTCTCGTCGACGATCGAAATTCGACTAATCTTTCCTATCCGAAAAAATACTCTGATACAGATTGTATCTTTATCTGTACCGACAACTTTTCCCATTAGATCTGCTAACCGAATTTCCGAATCTCTGTTAGCAGCATGTTATTTAGTCCCAGGGGTAATTTGGATGCCTGAAAAGGAGAAAGTCGCTCATCACATACATCATCATCACCAACGGTGGTGGTGATAGCATTTCATCTCAACGGTCTTCTGTTTGCACAGCACATCCGGCGCGCAGAACGGAGATGATTGTTAGGACGTACAGTCCGTGGGTTTTGTTTGCCTTTTGTAAACACACACCAAAATCCATTAGATCTTTCTAATGGTGTGAAATTCAAAAGGGACCGTGGGATCGCAATAGTTCCTTTTGTAGGTTTTAACCTCATACATTTTCCAAATTATCTTGTTGAGATAATTACGGTTGCCTACCATTTGGCAGCGGAAAGGCGATATGCTTTATTGCATGAGGTTGCCGTTTCCTTTGTTCGCCGATGGATTTGGTGGTCTTTATTGCAGACCACCCGCACGTGCATCCGTTGGTCGGCTAATTTGCTGGTGATAGCGATTCCTTGTAACATTGTGTAGATGTTCAGGATTTCCGATTGTGCAATGCTGGAATGCGGCGCATTTCAGTCTTTGGGAATAAAATGAATGGATGTGTTTATCTTTGTTTCAGGTATGCTACAACCGACTTGTTGAGCTTGATACTGAAAGCTTTGGGACGTTCAGTTCCTGACTTTTTAGTGTCGGGCTCAACGTTGGCTAAATGTTTCAGGTACCTGGCTGACTTAGTGGCACGCGTCTGTGGGCGTGTGTAACGTTTTCAGTGTAGGTATGTTCCTTGAAGGGTAGGAACCTTACCTGGGTGGAATTGTGCGTCCGTAGAACGCTACAGCTCCACAATGGTTTAAGTTGATTTGAATGCACTTAAACCTGTCCATTTTTATTGAGAAGATTGGACATCGTATTTTTAAATGCTCGGCGTCAGTCACTCCCTGTTGAGTGATGGTTACCGCCCTCCCACCCTGATTCGCAGAACATACATTTGGGTAGTGCTTTACAACCCATTGCTTTGTGCCCTTTTCCCCCACTTCAAACAGTTTTCCGAACGATCTTCTTCGGATTTGCAGGATTTCGCCACATGACCGTATTGCCAACATCTGAACATCGTGTGGGTGTGATGTGTTCTCGCAGTCCGCATCTCAACCATTCAACCCATAGAAAACCTGTAGCCAGCAACATACTAGCCTTTTCCCTTGGTAAGCGGATAATGGTAGCCTGCGTGCCACCTGGTTTCCTTCTTAAACTCTTTACCGCTTCCCCTGGGATCGTATTCAGTAATACTATGCCTTTTCTTCTTAATTTTGATCATTCTAGTCAATTCTGCGATCCGCTCTCCGAGCTGGCCAAACACTAAAGAACCATCATCACTTCCATTATGGTTTTGATCCGCGCTCGTCTCTATATCACCACTGCTAGTTGCCGCAATAAATTATTCAAAAAAAAAACTTCCTTTGTGCAACTGTGAAAAAATAAACCTCTCTGTTGCTGTGTACGTCTACAGGACTGATCTCTGAAAATCCGATTTAGTAAGACAAAACTTACCATGTATTGAAACAATCACCAAAGGGACAATTGAAAGCACGTCCGGGCCAGAGTATGGGATGCACTTTGCCTTGTGTAAATTTTATACTATTGTATTTTTGATCCACATTGCAATACTCAATTTTGTTCACTGATTGTCACTTTGACATTTTTTAATTCTATTTGGTCTTTTTTCTTTGACTCACTTTTTAAAGTATAATATGTTTTCGTTATGGGCCTTTAATAAGCTTGTAATTCGATTTTTTCCCTTCCTCACTTTGCCCCACAACACTATAAACCGCTGCACCACACTCGGGTATTAATTATTCTCGCGTTATCACAAAATTAAATACTCGGACGCGTGTGCGGAGATCCATTCTCCGTGATATCTGAATGTTGCCGTCTGTTAGTCGATTGCTCTCTTAGTACGTAGTACCCACATGGGGCGCCAAAATGTTGTATAAACATTTAACACAACACTTACCGGCTTCCGACTGTTAGAGCCCGTGTCTGTTGGCTTCCGGCTTGTTAGCCCGTAAGTTGTGATTGTGGCTTCCTATTCTTCTTTGTTATTAGGTGGCTTCCGGATTTCTAGGCCGCTTTCTAGGGTGTTCGTCTTAGAAATATTATAGTAATGGGTTATTACCTGGAGTGGCTTCCTCGTGCTTTGCTTGCTGTCCTTGCACCCGCCTGTTGCTTTACCCAAGGGATCAACCGACGTAACCACCGAGTGAAACGCAGGTTGTAGTTTTTTTTAATCACGGTGCGATCATTTATTTTTCTCTTTATTTTTAAGTTTAAGTTTTGAGTTTAAGTTTTTTAATTTTAAATTCTTTACGTTTAAGGTTTTATGTTTTAAGTTTAAGTTTACGTTTTAATTTTAAACAAGGTTCCAGCAGACTTCAGAAGTTCACCTCACGGATTGAGTTAAGTTGATGTGTCACACTTGGCTGTCTGATACTAATTGATTCTATTCTAACGGAGCGCCCCTTTTTATATTCAAAACTTAAATCAAAACCCACATACCTTCCCACGATCTTAGCTGTCCTCCAGACAGCCACCTGACGCTAGTCCCAGTCGAACGCCAAGCCAACGACAGTGGGAACCACAACGTTGCATTTTTTGCAAAATTCTTCACCCCAAGGCCATGAGAAAATATCGATTCACGGTGACGCCAATCTGATTTGCCCATAGCGAATAGCATGCAGGTAAAATTACCTTGATGGTGATAGGGTGTTGGGTGGTTAATATATCATCTAGGCAATGAGACTGTTGGGTGTGAGAATTGCAGAAACGCAATTTTAGGTATGGCAATGGGAAATGCATGCATTTGAAGGTGATGGGGATTTAGTTCGTTTGTAGGGCATAGGTGGAATGTGGGAAAGGCAAGATTACAATTCTGAACATGAGACTGGGAACGCGTTTAGCAACAGGTAGACATGTGATAAAGTTTCACAGCTACACCGAAAGGATTCCATTGGTTGTAGCAGGAATTATATTTTATGCTACACTGAAAGAATTCTTTCGGTTTTAACGTTAATAAAAGATGTCCCATATGCATGTACCCTTTTTGTTTTTGCAGAATTTTGCATAGAGTATGTGCGTGTAATAAATTTAATATCCTATTGGCTTCATGCGTGTAGTATATATATATACCAGGTGTACCGGTGTGAAGTGAGCGTCAAGATACAAATGTATCGATAAGAAACGTTTGTTGTGAACGATCCCTTATATTTTTTTTATTTGGTCGCTATGACATCTGACAAACATATTTAGTATCCATCAAGTCATTGTACAAACAACATCATTTGTTTAATCCTGTTAAAAATGTCGAATTTTGTACCAGAAAATGATGATTTGCGGAAAGCAGTAATTGTTGTTTTCATTTGAAGAAAAGTGCTGCAGAGTCCCATCGGATGCTTGTCAAGGCTTATGGTGATCATGCTCTATCGGAAGCAACATGCAAAAGATGGTTTAAGCGGTTCAGAGATAATGATTTTGATATGCGAAATAAAGGACGTGGAAGACCACCAAAAAAGTTTGAAGACGGCGAATTGCAAGCAATATTGGATCAAGATAACACTTTAAGTCAAAAACAAATGGCATAAATGTTAAATGTTGCACAACAAACAATTTCGGATCGTTTAAAAGCTATGGGAAAGATCCGAAAGTGTGGAAACTGGGTGCCACATGAATTGAATGACAAGCAGGTGGAAAAGCGAAACACCACATGTGAAACGTTGCTTCTACGACACGAAAGGAAGTCAGTATTGCATCGAATTGTGACTGGTGATGAAAAATTGATTTATTTTAAAAATCCTAAACGCAAAAAATCATGGAGACACATACAGGAGAAGTGTCAACATCGACTGCAAAGCCTGGTCGGTTCAGAAAAAAAGACAATGCTCTGTGTTTCGTGCGACCACAAGGGGGTGGTGTATCATGAACTTCTAAAACCTGATGAAACTGCTGACACGCAACGCTACTGACAACAAATGATCAATTTGAACCATGTATTGGTCGAAAAACACGGAAAGGTAATTTGGTTGCATGATAATGCTCCGAGTCATACAGCAAAACCCGTCATAGACCCAATAAAAGCTCTCGGCTGGGAAGTGTTACTTGGACTTGGCTCCTTCCGACTACCATTTGTTTTCATCGATGGGACACGCAGCATTTCAATTCCGACGAAGAAGTCGAAAATTGGATCTCCGAATGGTTTGCCTCAAAAGACGACCGCTTTAATTGGCGTGGTATCCAAAAATTGCCAAAAAGGTGGTCGAAGTGTGTAGAAAGCAATGGCCAATACTTCGAATAAAATATTTTTTTACTTTCCCATCTAAAATTAGTGTTTTATTAAGGAAAAAAAAAAAAAAAAAAAAAAAAACGCCCACTTCATACCGGTACACCTGGTATATATATATATTACATGGAAGAAGTATTGGTAATTTGCCTACAGCAAAGTAACACATTCGAGACGTCTCAAAGTGAACAATAAACGACCTCGCTTGATCTCGTTACATTATAACTCACCTGGCCTTGTCATACTGAAACTTGTTTATATAATCATTTTCGTAAAAACAGTTTTGTGGACTTATTCTACACACTAATGCTTTAAAAAAATGGATTTTTTAAACCTTTTTGATGAGAGCCGCCCCTTAATAAACGACCCCAATGCTTTTGATTAGTTTGTCAATTACAAACGAAGATCTGACGTTTACTCCACCTCCCTTTTCTATAACTCGAATGCCCTAACTGATCCACGTACTATTGGTAATTTTTTCCCTGCATTATACAAATAATCCTTCACATTTTTTTACTTTTTTTACTTTATATATTTGCCAAACTTCTCCCTCGGTCTTTTATTTCTCAACACAATGAACAACACTAAATAAAAATGGAATTAATTCTGATAATGATGAATTCAATCGCGACCCGGTCCATGTTATATTCTTTAAAAAATGTTCCCCCATTCTCTTTCCCTCCCTTTCGAGGATTTGCCAACGTCCTATTGCCAAACTCTCTCATATTTCCACACTTTTTGAGAGCATTTTGTGTGAAGCATTATGCTCGACTGTAAATCCCTCATTTCACCCAGATAACACGGCGGCCTTGCTGTTAAATCCGCCACTACTAATCTAGTCGAATCCACGTTTTCAAGGTCGCTTCTTACGATTTGTCCTCGGAGTACTGTGAAGAGAAGACCATTTCACCCCACCCGCTATAAAACCGCCCCAAACCAACTAAGAGGAGTAAGTGAAGTTCTCCAATTTCAGCTTGCCATAGGTAAATAAACAGAGTAGAAACAGAACCATATCTTTCACTTCCTTTTCTAAGCTAACCCAACGGGACCACGAACATTTCAATCCTAATTTGTTTTTATATCCACAACGTTATTCTGTTGGTGCGTTTTCTCCCTCTCTCGTTCCCAATCATTTTTGGTTTTCCCGAATAAAGTAAGCACCCAATCAGTTCAAATACTGTAACATACAACCATTCTCCAACATTCTGCGTTTTAACGAACAACCGGAAAGTGTTACCGCACCTGAGGCCACTAACTGACCATATCCCACGCCAACCTACTTCCTTAACCATCAATCCCTATATTCCCCAATTCACATTACATATTTAAGTTATTATAAAATAAATTAGGTTAAGCTAGAATAAGTTAGAGTTAAGTTAAGTATTAGATTAGATTAAATTAAAAAATAAAAATCCTGGTTTTCTGACCTTTTTCAGGAAAACTGTTAATATTAAAACCTATAATACTCGAATAGTTATTCACACATTCAGTTATGTTTGAAAAATGTGTAATGTATGCATGTAAACAATTGTATCACTAGAATTATAAGTTAGCTGTAGTACTTAATGTAAACATTGATTATTGGTCAAATAAATACAGTATGTTAAAAAAAAAAAAAAAAAACCGAATAAAGTACAGAAGATGTTACAAAACTACGAAAATAATGTCGTTCAGAAAACAAAAATTTCAAGTGACGCACAACGGAGCCGTCATAGACTAAGTGATTTGGATTAATACATTATTATTAGAGGTATACGTTCATTAATCATAGCTGGTCCAATGATTGCAAACAAAGCTACAGAGAAATAATTCCACAACCGTTAAAAACAAATGCTAACAAATATCTAAAAGTAAATAAATAAATACCTCAAAAATAAAATAAAAGCAGGAGCGAATGTATAAGTCAGTATTTAATCAGGCCGGTTTAAGTCATCAGCAGTTATCTGGCATTGTGGCCCAGATTTCGGGCTGCTATTGCCTAGTTTGTCGCAGCGTCGGCTATGAAGTCCTGCTAAGTAAAGTCAAAACAATTTCCCTTGTGGTTCATCATAGAACTCGCGTCATAGGACCAACCATTCTCAAATGAGCTGTACGCCTAGTCATATTTTTATAACATCAATGTCAGAAAGCCACGTTGATAAATTATATTTTTGTAGGATCTCCATAACATTTCTTCGACATGTGGCCACTAATATCAAATAAGTCCATAACATATTATTCACGTTTAAAACGCGAAAAGTGGATGCTGTGTAGAAACTCAGAAACGATGCTACTTAACCATGTTAGTTAACTCAAAAACGATGGGGTAATGGAAAAGTTCCCATTAGAAGTCGAAAAAACATTTGTGTAACTCTCTCACAGTTCTGGTGTAATTTGTTTGCGGCATGTGTTCCAAATTAACTATACTCGTATTCACCCTCTCTACTCGCGTCATACTCTAAGGTATATGTATGTAAATAAGGCCAAAGTTCGACACAATTTTTACTGCAAGTGCTTTCATTTTCTGACCATTCACAATTAGAACCTAAACGTCTTGAAATTTATTTTATTTACTAAATTACCGTAAAATGGCTGCCCTTGGGACAAGCAACGCCCATAAAACATCGTTATGTCCGAGTAAGTGCATGTGTAGCATAGGGTCAGTGTTTTCTCTCTTATCTTTTGCTAGCCCAACAAACGAGGCGATTTTCAATTACTAGTGTCAACAGCAACCCATGGGGTTGAGGATTTATGTCGATAAATGACTTCAAATGGTTACTTTGGGAGGAATAACATCGCTCGTCTTGTGAACCTGAAACTCTAAAAGTACTCTAAGATATTTGAAGAGCTATATCAATTTGCAATAAAATTGGAATGATAAATAGACCTCGTAAAATTCAGTCAATCGTTAAATGTTTGTTCTCTGTTCGGTATTAAAAACAACATATTTGGATCTTTAGGATATCACTGATGCCCGTTTGATTAGAGCTTTTACACTTAACTTAAGCACCATTGGTTAAAAACCGGAATACGTGGTCTGTGCACTTGTTAAGTATATGGTCTGCGTTATTAATCTACTTCATAGGTCGAAAAAAGCATCAACTTTACTAAGTTTCGTGAGCAAATTGCACGAATTTTCACCCTACAATGAAGTGCTGAATATTATCCCTTTCACAAAATCCACTACATATGGTGATAGTAATATAGCAGTGCCAGACATAAATCTTATAATAAAAAGCAAAGAAAATTTAAGAGATAACATTGATGCTTCCTGGTCATTAAAGCTTAACGATTTGGAAGATACATACACACTAAACGTCAATCACCTGAAGAGAACTACATCTGTACAATGACTTCCAACTTTCCAATGCGAAACAAACAAGAAATGCTCATTTAGATCTACAATATGGATCCGGTATGAACCCCAAAGCTTCTAATGGTTTTGATCTTGAGCCGATGTCATCTAATTTGGCTCGTGGGGTTCTAGACAACGACCTCCCCGCTATCATTCAACACAACTCGCATCTCGCCGCTAAAAAATATGTTATTCTCGTATGACAATTTTAAGAAAGAACGTTTGTGGCCTTTCTAACAGATGTTGAAGTGTCCCGCCGTGCTTCCTCGGTTGAGGGAAGAGCGGGGACCTTTTATTTTGAATATTTATTAAAACGCAGGATTAATTTATCTTCTGTTTAATTTTCTGTTTATTCTTTCTTTTCTTCTAATAACTTCTTTTTATCTATTGTAATAACTGTAACAGTCAACTTCCTCTTTTTCTCAACTCAAAACACAACTAGGACTGATAACACAAACTTCTAACTAAAACTGATTTTTTCTATTTTCTCTCTGTGACTTTTCACATGAATCAATTTGGACGAAAATCCAAGTTACTATGTTTTGAATGAATAAAAAGGTGCAAGTTATTAAGTGTGCTGTAACTGGTAATATTGTGAATGTTTATGAATGGTATGTATTAAGTGAGAATGTAATATATGTTAAGTGAAGTTTTTAAGGATGTGTTAGGAGATTCAGTGTTAAATTTAATAAGGGTAGTATTCTGGAATACAACACAGATACACATGCAGTACACAAGCAAATGGTGGAGAACAGCACCGAAAGAAAATCAAAGCTTAACCGTCAGAGTCCCATACCACAGCATAGCAAATCCAAATCAGTTGAGAGTGCTTAAGAATAACGATCGATTTCATATACACGATAGTGGTCTGATGTGTTGAGCATTGGTTCCATCTTTTAGTCAATCTAACAGCCATAACGTCGGTTCGAATCACACGCACTACATGATCGTCGCAAACCCTATACGTCTCTTAGGGTTACCAGTTAGGTCATAAATTAACTCAGAAGAATATTTTTATAAACTTGCTCTAAATTAATATATTAGCTTCACTAACATTAAACTTAAAATTCACTGCACCTTTATCATCATAATCATCGGCACTATTTCCGGGATCTGGTCTTGGCCTTATTTAGCAAGTCTCTCCACCAGTCCCGATTTCGGCCAATCATCCAGTTTGACACCTCCAGGCTCTAGGCGTCCTGGTCTACGCCATCCCTTCATCGCAGACAAGGCATGCCGAGCTGTCTCCTTCCATACATCCTGCCACAAAGGACATTCCGGGCAGGCTCCTCTTCGCTCATTCGGCATAGATGTCCCGCACACCGAAGTGTACCGAGCTAGATTTTTCTTACAACATCAACTTTAAGGTAAACCACGTACAAATCATGGTTGTAGCGTCTCCGGAATCGTCCTCCCCCACATACGGGGCCAACGATTCTCCTTAAGACCTTTGTGGGGATTTCAATAACGCCACCGCTCACCTTTTACAGGCTCGACATCCAACTTCCACCTAGGGCATACAGAAAGCATTAAAACCTGGAAAGCATGTACTTACCTTTACATAGTTTGTACTATAAAGACCGAAATACTGCAAATCCATAATATTCGCTGATGCAAAATCCCTCAGCACCAAACAGACATGTTTTTATAAGCAATTTGGTTGCACCACCAAGCAACCAACATGACCCGAACCATTTCATTACACATGTCTCCGAACGAATCCCGCTGCACACATGCAAGAGATATTTCTTTCCTTTCTTATTGACCTACAAGCACATCGGTCACCCCGCAGCCACTGTCACCTAATACAGTAATGCTGAATTATGCCGATGACACTTTAATTTATTCAAGCAACAAGTTTGTCAAGGAGGCAAGAAACTGTATTAACAGCTATCTCCCGAATCTCTCTGCATATTTTACTAAGTGGAAAATCCGACTCAACCCAGCCAATACTCAACTCATAGTGTTTAAAGGCAGAAATGCGAATTGTACTAACAACACCATACGCTGCCATAACAAAATCAGAATCAAGTTAAATAACAATATAATTAAACCCTCCAAAACCTTAAAGTACCTGGGAATAACCTTCACCAACAATCTGTCCTTCTCCGCCCATACAAAAAACTATATTCGCAAAGCCGCGATTCAACTTAATCTGTGCAGAAAAGTGATGTACAAGCCGAAAGGTCTCTCTCCCAAAGTTAAATCACTTATCTACAAACAGATAATCAGACCCACTCTCACATATGCATGTCCGATATGGTGCCATATCACACCCGCCCAAATGGAGAAGCTACGCATCTTCGAAAGGAAATGCTTCAGACCTATCACTGGCCTCAACCGACATCCCAACTCCCACAAATATTACAACAGTAGTTCACTGTACTATGCCGCTAATATTGAACGTATAGATCGACGCTTCCTCGAACTGTCCATCAAATTTATCGAAAATCTTCCCAATAATCCCAACCCGATAATAAATGCGCTCACATCGACTCCGTCAGATAACCGAACTGCCTACCCGAACTGTCTCCACATCAGAACGTTCTTCACCTCTGGCAGGTTGGTTAATAACTCTAATGAGATTGTATACCACAATACAGAACTTTCACCTCACCAATTTAAATATAGTAATATTCAACCCTTCTCCAATATTTTGCGTTTCAACGAACAAACGGAAAGTAGTTCCCCAACCCACATCCCTGACTGACAATATCCTCACTAACCCATTGATCACTATGCTACCCCCTTCCACACCACACTAACTTATTTCAATAATAATTAGGTAACTAGACTAAGTTAAGATAAGTTAAGTTAAGTTAAGCAATTTAGCATAGGTTAAGTAAATAACTATATCCTGGTTTTCTGACCTTTTCCAGGAAGCTCTACTCACTAAAATCTTAATCCATAACCAATATATAACTTTTATCATATTGTTTGAAAAATGTACTAGTAAGTATATGTAAACAATTATAGCTAAGGTATAAGTTATCTGTATTGCTTATTGTAAAAATTATTTATGGTCAATAAATACAGAAATGTAAAAAAAAAAAAAGCACATCGGTCGGTAAACCGATCGACAGGCATCAACATCGAATACGCATTACCACCAGGGGCATGCCTGCATACAACGCAGCATATAGCTAAGAATCCAATTCGGTTACGACATTACGTAACCGATATGAATCCTCAAACTTGCCCATGCACACAGAAAGGAAATAATTATTCCCACACGCGTGTATGGCAGGTCGCATCAGAGGACGCCAGCAACGTGCGCCCGATCAATATGGATCTCTTACGCGGTAACTATCGGATAAACATTTCCTTTTATGGAAATGTAATATCCACGGTCCGCTTGCCCATACACGTCATGAGCGTGCGAGGTAAACACATCTGTGTGTGTCCACATCCTCTCCGTGATCATCATCTAGGGTCATCCCTTATATGGCCACCGAAGCGATGGATGGAATTTTTGGTGTTCTGTCGCTTCGGTTAATATAGTTAATCACGATACGGATTCCGTGGAGGCAAGTCGTGCCTCCACGTTAAATAAAAGGAGTCGATTTTCAGCCGTTGCAACGTACAGTCGGTTGTAGCAATTGGTGTTGGTATAAAAGTAGCGTTTCCATGCCGCGGAGAGTTTACAAGTAAAGCGTAAAGCTACATTTTAGTGTGTTTAATTAATTATTTGGAACGAAAGAGATTTTTATGTTATACCTGGTTAAGTGTTCCCAAATGTGCACCAAGACTACTTATTTTACAAGTAAAACGTATAGCTACATTTTAACTTGTTTAATTCCCTCATTGTAACGAAAGCGATTTTTGTGTTATATTTAGTTAAGAGTTCCTAAACGTAAGCTAGTTTATATGGATGGTTATTTAGTGAGATATTAATAAGGACAAAGAAAGGCGGAAAGTTGAGTTTTGGCTTTCTAAAGGCGACGCTTCGAAAACAAGCACAGTTTCAAGTGTCGCGCGTAATCCGTTCTGTTAAGCTGGGTTATTGTGAACCAGTGTCCTCGTGGCACATAACAAGAGAAGACACACGTATAAAAACCCACACCTTCCTCTCGAACGCGGCTAAGAGTGACATACATGGGTACTGGTAAGACCATGGTCTTATACAGTAGCAGCTTGGATGTTCCGGATAAATTTCGGGAATTAAAGAGCCTTGATAGACCATAGTAGGCTTTTTTGGATTTGATCAGCCGTTCGTGTATTTCTTCCTCCATATTGTTATCGGCTGATATTATTGACACAAGGTAGTTAAAGGACTGTACTACTTCAAATTCGTGCTCCACTACCCTGATAGTTTACCATGGTTAGGTCTTCTTTTCGCAGAAGTTGCCAGCATGTACATAGTTTTTCCCTCATTAACGTGCAGTCCCAGTTTTTGTGCCGCCTGCTCGATCTTGGTGAAGGAGTCCTGCACAGCCGAATCGGATCTGCCGATGATGTCGATGTAATCTGCGTAGGCACGTATGTGGGGGTACGAAGTCGTGGCGCCGGCATGGGCGCAGGGTTCTACCTCCTCCTCACAAATTGTTCACTGTCACCCACCGTTGTTCTGTCGAGTTCCGCTGCAAAACAGACCACCAGAGCCGAAGAGAAAACACCACACACAGGAGAAATTAATTGAAACCCACTGGATTCACTGTGTAACATTAGAGTGTAACCCCTAATGTTAACATAATATTTAGTTATCAAGTTTGTGTTGAAGTTAGTTCAATTTGGAATTACTTACTCGCCGGGTCTTCTCCTCCTCTTAGTTTGGCAAATAAGGTTTTCTCCCCCTCTTGGGTTTCTCCTCTTAATTGATACGAGACTTTATCGTTTTGTACTTTAAACTTTATTGTTTCTTAACTTTGAACTTAATTGTTTCTTCACTTTAAACTTTATTCTTGAAACACATTGGGAATGTCCATCCCTTAAACACGTTGACGTTTTTTTTAAACAAATGGCTGCAGCCTTCTTGTTTTTTACTTTTACACTGCGACAGCAACTCATTTGCAATCACTTTATATGCCATTTTAATTGCTAACAATTACAGATGGAGCATTTTTCTTACCAAGCGCGTGTAGCCTATTTGGGGGTTAATTGCCTGTCATTCGCAGTTTGCAATTTTCAATAATCGCTTAATTGTTCTGCAAAAAATGCAGCAGAATCAATTTATATATTCATTCGATTTGCAATTGCAATTGTTGAGGTCCGGCGCCGTGCTTCCTCGGTTGAGGGAAGAGCGGGGACCTTTTATTTTTATTCCATTTATTAAAACTCCTTCTTTTACTCTTCTTTTCGAATTGAATAATTTAACTTTATTCTTTTCTTTATTCACTATTCTTTATTTCGATTCTTCTCCCAGCGAAGATTTATTAATATTTTCTATATTCACTAGTCCTTTTATAGATTGGCGAAATTTAATTAACCAATTTTTTCTCCTTTCTTGTATACCACTCCGACAAAACCGGTTGCAACGCACTGAATTAGTGATAACTAGATCCAATTTTCACTGCATATTAACTTTTTTTCTGGTTTTATTTAAATTTGTCTACATATGAAAGTTTTAATTAAAATGTTTAAAATTTAACTCTTTTCATTATTTTCATCTGGTTTCATTTTATTTTCACTTTTTTCCGAACTCCTCTCGTTCGGAACTGAAATTTTTCTATATCTGATGTTCTCTCTGACTTTTCACATGAATCAAGACGAAAATCCAAGTTACTATGTTTTGAATAAATAAAAAGGTGGAGGTTATTAAGTGTGCTGTAACTGGTAATATTGTGAATGTTTATGAATGGTATGTATTAAGTGAGAATGTAATATATGTTAAGTGAAGTTTTTAAGGATGTGTAAGGAGATTCAGTGTTAAATTTAATAAGGGTAGTATTCTGGAATACAACACAATGACCGAACCAATTTCAGTGCATTGCCCTACGTGCAAATCGTATCATACGTTTAATTGCGACTTATCGCTGCGTTCGTCACTTTCGCCGAGCTCAGCGTTTCACCGACGTTCAACTACTTCGTTGTCTGTGGTCTTGTGCTCGTATATCATGTATCACACCTGTTAACATATGTACTTGCAACATGAGGCCGTGTAGGTCTGTGGACAGGTGCTGGCTTGCTTTTCGTAATACGAAGCAGACTGTAGTGGCCTTGGGAAATGGGCCCAGTATATGGCTTTGGCATGGATAGGCCATTATCGTATGCGATATGATTTAATGAATGAATGCGAATTTGTGTTGTTTGCATTATATGCAAAATACGAGTTTCTATTGCTGGAGAGGCGAGTATTGCATCGTGTGCAGAAAGCTTGATTAATGTTTAATGGAATCATAAGAATATATGATGGAATCTTAATTGTTTTGATATGATGAGAGGGTGTGTACAGTGAGATGTAACAATTGTTTTTTATTTGTTTCTTTATTGTGGTAAAATACTAGTTACTTTTTGGTTAATTAAATGAACATGAATTAAAAATTGCTTGTGACCTTACAAATATCTTAATTTAAGTGTTCTCCTTGAATCGTTCAAACGTACCCAATACACGAACTAACTAAACACTGTTTTAGTATTATTGGTTCTTTCATTTCCACTTTACTATTGTTTGCAGCAAACTATGTTTTTTGGGGTTACTTTATTTTTATCTCGTACGTTAAACTATGTGGGCGTAAGTATGTACCTTGCCTTTGTATGTCCACGGCCACAGATATATTTATTTTTGTTCGTCTAGGTTTAAGGCACTTGAATATCGCACGACACGCGTCACACCAACACGACATTATTAGGATGTAATACTTTTCACAATACTAGGTACTAGGTGACAAGAACTCGACGCCCGAATTACGCGTCCCGCAGCGCGGCGGGAGCGGAGATGGAGACCCGACCGGCTCGGTCATCATCATCATCATCATCATCATCATCATCGGCACTACAACCTGGAACCGGTCTTGGCCTTATTTAGCAAGTCCTGAGGCTTGTTAAATTTTCCATAATGATTTGTTTTTTTCCGGGCAAGGCCATTAGTCTTGTGCCAGAGGCTCCCGCGTGACAGGCGGGTATACTAACCAGTATACTATTGAGGAGCTGACCGGCTCGGTCGGGTGATGCAAAAAGACTCCTCGAGGCTAGAACTCTGACTTGGATTTAATCCTCAATTGCTGGTGTGGTGAATATCTTCTCGGCTAAGGATATGTTTACTTACCACAAGAGAAACATAAAGTCTCTCTTTGTGGAATAGAAAACCAGATCTCGTAATGAAGATCATAATATATGGGTGTATGTGTGATCGTGAAGATCACGTTGGTTTTCTCATGAAACAAGGCCATGGACAAACAAAGCAAAAGGACGGTAGGGACAAAGGGATCGTGAAGATCATTGTTCGTGATGTGCATTGCGGCTGAATAAATAGACGGCGATGCATCGAGGAAATGGTGCTAAAAGGAAAGATGGAACAGGGGCATCATAAAAATCTTGGATGAGTGATGCCCTTGCGTAAATAGACGCATAGCAATTAGCAAAAGATGCTAATGGATTGGGATACTTTATACAATGAAAATTGTATATCGTATCTTGGGTCGGTGGAAGAAACGGATCCCTTGTCTGCATTTGTATATGCAGGGTAAATCGTTTGTGGCAAAGCACGAAATTAGTGATTGTTTTTATTTAGGAAATGCTGGAGATGCGGTAATTATTTGTCGATTGAACAAACGAATCGCTGGTTGGTTTTTTGCAGCTGTAAAAACAAGTTGTCCGACATAACATTTTAGTGATGGCAAAGGCTGCCGAATGGTTTGGGATTTATGATGCATATGCACATTAAGAATTATTTTTAGGAATTTTAGATAATGCGTTGCATGCATTAATAGGCCTTGGAAAAGGAAATATTTTCAGGTGCCAATGCAATTGCATTGACGAAAAACAATGGGAGTTGGGTTGTTATTATAGGGGGGTTCCTTGAGTAAGCTTAAAAGAACCCCCACAAGTATATGGCTGGACTCGGTGACAATACTCCCTCTAGTTGTAATAACAGACTCACGGATCACGGTCTTCCCTTCACAGAAGTTGCCAACATGTACTTAGTGTTCCCCTCATTAATGTGCAGTCCCAATTTTTGTGTCGCCTGCTCGATCTGGGTGAAGAAGTCCTATACAACCGAATCGGATCTACCGATGATGTCAATGTCATCTGCGTAGGCAAGTATCTGGCTGGACTTGGTGACAATAGTCCCTCTGGTTGTGACGCCAGACTCACGGATTGCTTTCTCCAATGCCAATGCTTATCCCCCGACGGTCTCTAAAACGAGGTGTTCGGGGTTGCCTTTTACCCCAATCTTTTCGGCGACGGATGCATCCAGCAATGAAATGGTCAATCTTTCACCAAGGATAGCTAACACTTTGTCTGATCCCTTTGGCCCGTACAGACACATTTGCACCATCTTTAGATAAACATCTTTGGATAAACCAAAGATATGGACGGAAATAACTATTTCTTTTCTTGCCTCAGTTTTCGGTCTGCCATTTGGATGAGCTGCGCTACGACGCAGCTTGCTTTCTTCTCGCATCGTTGTTGTTGAAATACTGTGAAGAATCGTGTGATGGTGTGGATATTCTATACGTGCATCAACACGGACGCTGATTCAATAGAAACTTCCACAATTCCACAACTGACGTTCAGTGAAAATTGTTCACGACCGGGGCTAAGCCCCAAGCGAAGAGAAAAATAAAGAAAACGCTCGAATCTTCGTTTCACAATTTTATTACATATTATTTGATACATTTGGCCGACACGTACACTGAAATGAATTTGATAGTCCAGATTTATGATATTAACTTCGACTTAAAGTACGTGATCACTGAATTGTATTCGCTAGTCCGGATTGATTGTTCAAACATATAATATCGAATACGGCTTAACACAAGTGCATTCTCACTACTCCGATACGCAATTACCTCGGCCCGTCTGTCTAATTAGGCAGATAAGATTTGACTCCCCCGGTGTTGGACGACATTGACCCAGCCTCGCCGATTGCGATGAGTTTCCACGCACATCATCGCAGGGGAAACCATCTTTCCTTCGCCCCAACGACCAATGAAAAACGATTTGCATTCCATTGGAAAGTTCTCATGGACGACGTCCAGATAAGTTGAATGTCTTTACCTTGGAAGAAAGGCAACGACATGCTTTGGGCGAAGGAAAGGAAAAAGGAACAATACATATATGCCGCAGGTCAAATATGGTGATCGATGGATGGATCGGGCATATTACCGCCGTCCGATAGGAATAGGTTTCATGATTGACGTTAAGTCAATAAAGCCTTTGCCGACGTTGGGTAGGCACAGGGTAGATGGAGTAGTGTTTACTTAAAAAGCAACGAGGGACGTGGTTATGAGGCCAATGTTTTGTTTATCCCATTGCCGACGCGTATAGCATCATTTGATAGTTCCTTGCATGTAGCGTATCGTCGGTCGCTGGGTCGAGTGCATGTTTACTCAAAACAACACTCGATCGATAGTAAGTAGGTAGCTATGGCTACTCTGGGATTTGTCTATCTAAAGATCGAGGTGACAAGGGTGAACATGTCATGTAGCATGTGAGGAAATGCTCCTCGTTTCTGCATATTGACATGTTCCATGTTTATGCCGCTTATCTGAAAGGACAACCAAATTGCAATTCAGGTCATATATGCATCAATTATAATGGAGGCAGATTGCCGACTTTCCATCGGCCGATTGGTCGGATGTGTTGTTTGTGTTAAAACAACACTAGAAATTCCTATAGGCGGCCAGCAACGATTGCGCTGTAGGTTGTTGATTATACAATCGACCGATGGTTCATCGGTGATGGGAATAAACATGTCATGCACATGTAAGGGGAAATGCTTCTACGCTTAGAGCATTGGCCTGTGCATGAATCGATGCTGGTTACCTGATGAGGTAGCCAAATTAGCTTTCGGGGTTATGATGCGTTGGATGCTGGTGAAAGTTTGATGTCATGGCAAGATGGTAATCTTGTTATGAACTTATATTTCAGGAATGCTTAAATAGGTGCAGGAACTTGTAATTGGTTGGGTAAAGCGATGGATGGTTCTTCGGGCGCCATGAAGAATGCCACAATGCCACCTTGCACATTTTTTGCAAGGCGGCGCTCTGCAAGTTGACCTCTGATATTGCTGTCGTAGGCACTTGAAGCAGAGTCGTGCGACTTTTGCCATTTTCCACCTTTCACCTACGTCAACTCCTTTCAACTTGGCATATTCAAGAACCCAATCTCCCTCCTCACATACGGAGCACATCAGCCTGCCATCCTCCAGAACTGTTTCATCTCCTTGAACAAAATGGACAGCTCCTCTCAACGAACCGCGTCTCACCTCAGACAATGGCTGCGCCTGAAAGTTCTTCTTCGGTTCCCAAGACACTTCCGGTGGTCCGAAATCACCACACATTTCCGCTTCCACCTCCAAGAAACCGCTGAAAAGCAAGAGTTCAGGCTCTTCTTCCCCTCTGTGGCTATGATGGTACGAGAACCACCAGTACCTACCTCATTGATGACGGTATCTTGGGATCAATTCCCTTATCGTTTCAGGTGAACTTGGGTACTGTGCCCTTGCCAATGTGCAAATGGGGGCCACGAAATTCTTCACCTGACTGAAAAATGCACACGCGTTTATCGGGTCCTCTGTCATTCAGGCTCAACTAGGCTCATCAATCAAGTTCCAAATAATGGTTAAGGAATTCCTCCCAAACAGTTCACGGAACCTAAAGCTTAATAGAGGCAGCTGAACATTATAACTCCATCTTCGTCTCAAGTAAATTAAGTTGGTATTCACCTATTTTAATTTACAGATAATTGGCACATATAGTAAATTGGATCCAATTACGATCTGATGTAACTCAAACTTTTACGAGAGGAAATCCAATTTCTTCAGAGTTTCTGTAATTATTTTGATTTGCTTCAGTTTCTGACCTCAATCAGTAAAAAGATCCATATTTTTCGGTCCACCTGATATCTTTTCTTCCTTCTTGTTTCGGTTTATGTTACAAAGATACTTTGCAGTCATGTCATTTTTAAAAGAAACTAACTCAAATTTATTAATTGGACAGAAAAATTCGAGAAGATTCAATAATTGAAAGCCAAACTCAGTGTAAGAAATAATTCGTTATATGCATTTATACAACCTGAACTACGTTTTGAAACCCATCACCACCAACAGAAAGTTATCATGTCGATACAAACAAATCATAAAACCCAAACCACCAACTAATGGGTAGTCGTTTTACTTCCGAGGAAATTGGTCCATTCGAATGAAAAGGATTCGTCAGCCTTCAACCATCTTTAAAATCACTTCTTTGAAATCGCTGTCGGAAGTAATACTTTGTATAAAGGCGCCGTTTCAGATATCATGTGTCCGCCGATGGACACCTGGACGCTACAGATTGTTACGTCGCATTATGTCACGATACCATTACCGTCCTTTTCGGTATTATCTTTCATTTCCTGTTTCCTGCAATGACAGATCCTCCATCCTATTGACTCTTTGAAATGTTATCCCTAAGGGTTTTTTCTGAAGAAAGGAAGTGTCAGTCTAGTGCATAGTAACACTAAATTGAAAAGATATATCTTAATAATGGCCCGAGGTATTAAAGAAAATTAGAAATATATCGGATTTCACCAGGATGAATTGATGTAACCGCTATTTGCAACCCTTAGCGCAACTTAGAGGATAAAGCAGTGCAATCGGTTGTTGGGCAAATAGAAATGAGTCACACGACTGCTGTATGACGCATCGACTGACTGTGCTCATTACATTGCACGGTATTAAATAATCTGAAAACATTTCCATCGTCACAATACAGATAACGACTTTCCATAGTCAATTGGAAGAAGCTATCCTTTGGTCAGAACTAGCCCAACACATATTTTGTTTGTTCAACATTTCCTTGTAAGAACAGAATACCTCAGTATACTGTGGATCACAGGCCCATTAAAGACCCTAAGATATTTTAAATTTATTTTTTCGATATCAACAACTACAAAAACAATATAGCGCAACTACAAAACTACTTCTGTGAAAGAAAAGTAATCACGATTGGGGAACTATATGAAGCAGTGGAAAAGTAGTTTTCTTTCTTGTTCAGTTTCAGTGTCTTCGAGGTCATATTCAGATAAGGTCATGCTTACTTGAATTCTTACTGAGGCTGCATTACAACTCGCCAGCCCTTCGCTGACGCCCTAGCAGAGGAAAGATCTTCTGCCTCGGATTGACGATTCTCTACCTGTGAGTAGGGCGTTTTTTTTTTTTTTTTTACACAAACGTGTGCACAAAAATATATATTGAAGTACCCTTAAATGTCAGAACACCGTGCGAGCAGAAGGAGGGGAAGTAGATAAGGAAAGGAGATATCGATGTAAATTGGTCTTAAATGCCTGGACATTACAACGACCAGGAAACAGATGATCAGGTAGAGTATTCCACATTCGTGGGGTTAGGCTAAAAAATGACTCTATGTTTATTTGTGCACGTGAAGTTGACTTTCAACGTGAACTGATGCGCTTTCTCAGATTGACGGGTATCGCGGGAAAAGGTCTGAGGAGGCGGAACACATTCAGCAAATTCTGTTGAGCAACGACCGTGGTAATACCTATAGAAAAGAGATAGGCATGATACTGTGGGTATTTTAACGTTCTGGTTCGTCGTTGGGTCTTTTAATAATGTGCCGCACGGACACAGATTCATTAAATTACCCGAACGCCGTTCTAGTGAAACGCTAACCCCAGCTGTCTGTTATCTCTCAACTAGTGTCTATGGTGCTCACTTTACCAATGAAAAGAAACGAGGGTCACTTGGTGTTACAAATTTATTTCAATAACGTAGGAATTCAGTTCTGAGGTAATACAATTTTAATTCCCACATTAAATGTTAAAGCACTAAATACTACATCTAATTTTGATATAATTTATTTCATAAATTAAAAGCTCGATCACTAAGTAAAAGGTTTAATTTCGATACACCAAAAATAAAGACACAAATCCTAAGTTGGTGACGCTTAAAGTTCCTTTTTCGGATGACACATTTATTTTATAAATTAAAAGTTCGAGCAATTTATTTCATAAATCAACAGTTCGATCACTAAATAAAAGATTTAATTTCGATACAATTTATTTCATAAATTAAAAGTTCGATCACTAAATAAAAGATTTCATTTCGGTACACCAAAAATAAAGACACAATTCGGAAGTTGGCTTCCGACACCGATCTACAGCATTGACATTCACACTCCAAAAGTTGACAACAGACTCCTTTTTTTCGTTTATTTAATGTGGAGGCCCGACTTGCATCCACGGAATCCAGAACGCGATTAATATTGCCACCGAAGCTACAGAATTACCAAAAATTCCATCCATCGCTTCAGTGATCATATATGGTATCATTCTCGCACACACACAATGATAGCCTCTTGCAGCTCATGGCGTGTGTGTGTCCACAAGCATGCGGGCCGTGGTTCGATCAAATCAACAAGGGGAACCCTAGCTAGCATGAAAGCAGCTGGTGCACATATCTCGAAATAAGGGTTGAAGTGTTTGCACGATCAGCGACTGTGTAAAGCATTTATGCTGATCGTGCACATGTTGGTGGCATCTCCACGTAGTCGAATTCTCGATGGTAAATTTTCCATTTTGAGAACTCGACTTGCTTGGGCGATCAGCCATATACCTTCATGTATTTGTCGGTCGGATGACAGATCGATGTAGGCATGGATGCAAAAGGAAAAGCTAAAACATTTCCTTCATGTGTGCGGCTGGCGCGTAGGGGTATATCTCGTTGATATAGTTCGGGCAATGTTGGTTGCTATATGATGCAACCAAATTGCCTTTATATGTGGAAGATACCTGTTACACGATGGAAATCGAACCGATACATGTTCAATGAATTGGTTCGGTTCGTGTTGGTTGTGTGGTGATGCAACCAAATTGCTCATGGTGAACATGCCTGTTTTTTTTTTTTTTTGCTGATGGATTTAGCATCAGCAAATATGGTGATTTTATGCGTTTTACGGCTTAATGGTTCAACTATAAACAGGTGAGTACTTGCTTTCTAGGTTTGTATGCCCTAAGTGGGAGTTTTTACATGGGGTAATGGGAAAATGATTAGTGGCGTTCAAGGGAACCACTACAATACGTTGCCACTATGCTTTAACGACGGAATTGATCGACTTACGGCTGAGTCCCCAATAAGTTTCACTGCTCGCTTTTGCATCCTGTCCAGCGCGTGTAGTGCAGTTTTGGATGTGCCTGACCAAATATGGGAGTTGAACTCCATTTTTGGACGGATGTACGCCTTGTAAATAGCGGCCAGGTTGGATGCAGTGAAGTATCTTTTGCATCTCTTAAGGCACCCCATATATTTGGCCGAACTTACTGAAGCTTCAAAAATGTGGTCGCTCCAATTAAGAGTCGAATTAATTCGAGGGCCGAAGATTGTCAGTTCCTTGGCTTCGGCAATGGAAGTGCCATTCATCGAGAGTATATTTAGTTTAGAGTTCACCTCTGACGACAGGAGACACCACCGAGTTTTTAAGGCATTGGACTCTACTCAGTTAGATTGTGGCGTAGGAAATTGCTTCCCTGATCGGTGACCAGTTGCTTCGGAACACCATACCGAGCAATTGTTTGGTCGAAAAAGACTGTGGCCACCGTTTCTGCCTCCGTATCTGCGAGAGCGTAGCAAACTATATACTTCGACAAGTTGTCTATGAATGTAAGTATATATTGATTGCCGGTTGGAGTGCGATCAAGAGGACCTACTATATCTAAGTATACTTTGTCGAAAGGCCTCTTTGCAATGTCGGTTATTACCATGGACATACGTATGTTCGGTGAAGATTTCATGGTTTGACATGTTTTACATACTTTGATGTATTGTTTAATGTCACGCATCATGTTCTTCCACCGAAAATTTCTACGTATTTTGTGGTACGTTTTACTCACTCCTTGGTGTCCCCCCAAAGGAGGATCATGGTATTCCCGTAGTAGGAACTGAATGTCTTTAGGATTGGTTATCTCCATTCCTTTTTCCGTGCAGGCCGGAATGGGATCCTCGTTAAGAGAGGACTCATCGTCGTTTGGACTAGCCTGAGTTCCTTCGCTTGCCCTTAACTTTTTAGCTTGGGCGCGTGTTAGTACATTGCACCTTGGTAGTGTGGGAGTCTCATCACAAATTTGCGGGATACGACTCAAGGTATCCGCATTAGTGTTGTATTTACCGGGTTTATATTCGATTTGGTAGTCGTACTCCAGTAGTTTGCGATTGAACCTTAGTAAACGTGACGTGGGGTCTTTCACGTTGAATACTCCCTTTAACGGTTTGTGGTCCGTATATATATTAAATTTTCTCCCTTGTAAATAACAATGGAAATTCTTAACCGCCCAAACAGTGGCTAATAACTCTTTCTCGATCGTAGAGTAGTTCTTTTCCCCTTATTCAAGGTTCGACTGGCATATGCGACTGGCTGGTCCTTACCGATTTCGCCTTGCGACAGTACGGCACCCAGTGCTTCGTTGCTCGCATCCGTCATCAGATTAAAGGGTTTGGTAAAATCTGGATAGATTAACAGTGGCGGCGAGACCAATAACTCCTTTATGTTATCAAATGCTTGTTGGCATTTGTCTGACTAGGTGAATTTGACGTCCTTCCTTAACAAATTTGTTAAGGGGCGTACTATCTTCGAAAAATGTTGAACAAATTTTCGATAGTAATTCGCCAAGCCTAGAAACGATTGGACGTGCTTTACCGTTTTGGGAATGGGGAAATCCCTGACACTAGCTGTCGTGTCTGGATTTGGCATTGCCCCTTTTTCGGAACAAACATGTCCCAGATATACTACTTCCTTCTGGAGGAACTTGCATTTCTCCGGTTGCAACTTGAGGTTGTAGTATCTAATTTGGTCGAATACTTTCCGGAGTTTGTCATTATGGTGTTCTAGGTTTTTCCCATATATGACCACGTCATCCAGATAAACAAAGCATTCGATTCCTTGCAAACCGGTTAGGATATGGTTCATGAGTCTCTGAAACGTAGCTGGTGCTCCCTTCAGACCAAATGGCATACGTTTGAACTCATAGTGCCCGTAATTTGTGCTGAACGCTGTCTTAATTTGATCCTTCGGATCTACTAAGACTTGGTGGTAGCCGCTGGCTAAATCGAGCGTGGAAAAATAGCGTGAGTGACCGAGCTGGTCTAAAATGTCCTCTATTCGACGGAGGGGGTACGCATCACCGATGGTTTTGTCGTTCAGTTTTCTGAAATCTACTCAACGATTTTCTCCTGAACCACCGGGGTATACCGCCCACAATTCTTCCCGCTATGAAAGCCACAACACCATACATTACCTGCAGTCACCGGCAAACATTCTCCCTTTCCAGGTTCTCCCCCATAACATGTATTCAACGCATCTCCAGAAGCTCCCTGGAAGGAAACTCTGTTCATGCATTTACTGCATCACCATAGGGCGCTAGTAAAATTCCCAGAAAACGAAATATCGTTTGCTTTTAAGTTGCAAAACCCGAATCCGTTGTAAGGAATTATTAACATGCAACATACAACAGGAAAACCAATCGGAGCCCCGTATTTACATGCTTACCCTGCTGCGCACGTGCGCGGCGTATCTTCAGGATTTATCCCAAGTTACCTCAAGTTTTGTCCAACCGACAAAATTTGCTTGCCCATCTCGCGCCCAGACGTCGAGAAACAAATTCTGTAGCATTAAAACAGGCACAGCATACCACACCACGGGCTACCGAAGGGAATCGAGTGCTGCATAATATAATCCACACAGGACAGATCGACCCTGTAGCGTCCTACGAACGCACAATTCCGCCCAGGTAAGGTTCCAAACCTTCAAGGAACTTACTTACCTTATCCATTACATGTGCCCACAGACACGTATCCCCAAAGCTCCTAATCAGACCTGTAACAAGGGCATAGGAAGCTGCAACAATGTTGAAACCGACATCAAAAAAAAACAAGGAACTTAACGTTCAAAAACTTTCAGGATCGAGTTCAACGCATCCATAGATGGTATTCTGCCCAATTCAGAAAGGCAGCTAAAGCATCGCTTCTAAGTAATGCGTCAAATGCAGCAAGCATCGCATACAGATCTCCCATCTTAAACATCTGCACGATGTTTCCAAGGAACTACCATTTTCGGTAGATAGACCGAACAGCGGATGCATACGCTGGCAACTAAATGCAAGAAAGCATATCGCCTATCCGATGCCAAAATTGTAAACAACCGTAATTATCGCAACAAGATAATTCGGAAGATTTACAAGACCAACGCCAACAAAGGAAATACTCCGGTCCCACGATTCCTTTGTAAGAATTTCACACCCATTAGAAGGATCTAATGGATTTCGGTTGTGTTTACAAAAGGCAAACAACCACGGGCTGTACGCCCGAACAATCATCTCCGTTCTGCGCGCCAGATGTTTTCTGCAAATAGAGGCGGCACACAATCGACAAGCGTCAATCCGAACTTCGATCACCACCACCGATGGTGATGATGATATAAGGATGTATGCGTCGAGGGACTTTCTCCTTTTCAGGCACCTAAATTACCCATGGGCAGTAATAACATGCCGCTAACAGATACTGTGGAAAATTCTGTTAGCGGATGAAATGAAAGATTTCTTTTGGCAGACGTAGATACGATCTGCATCAGGTTTTGGTTTTTGGGTGGAGATGGTTAGTCAGATTTCAATCGTCAACGAGACGACATAGTCTTTTATCGAACAGCGAGGAGAACCTAAAAGATACGCAAGCCGAAAGGGCAAGCTTAGGAATCCGAAGGAGGAGGTGCTCGAGACGAGGTACGGTGTCGGGAGTGTCGCGGTTACTCTTACTAAAATGAAAATTAAAAGTGAAAGTTTAGTTTAACGTGTGTCGGTCGTCACAGTGGTTTGCGGTTTTGAATTGTGTACAATAAACGAGTCTTGAAACAAAAATGTGTTGTGTTTAATTGATGACGGCATCCGCTCTGGTCTTTTGGTTTTTGTGGACAGAGCTGGTAGAGCATGTCATTCGTACCGTGTTAAGTATTGGACAGTGTCGGCGGAACACTTCCTCCGGCGATAATACCCAACTTCGCCAAAGTTATATAATTTAAACCCGCCAAAACCCTTTGAAGACGCCAGCGATATGTGCACGACCGGCGTAGATTCTGTACGCAGTTGCCGATCGTGTAACCACTCCAAATTCCTTTCATGATAGCTTGCCCAGCTGCAAACACTTCTCTCGGTTTGCCTTTATTGGATTTGTGTGTCCACGATTCGCATACTCGTAGACACATACCATGAGCAACAGAAGCAAGCGTCGTGTGTGTCTCGCGCCCTTGCTGGGACCAATGAATAGAAGATCTTCCCCTATTGGTCGCTGAGCGATGGAAGTATATTGATTCTTTGTCTCTTTGAAAGGGTTAGTGAGTTTTAAGATAGATTCCGTCGAGGCCAGTCGTGTCCTCCACCTAAACGGCACATAAATAGCGAGTCTGGATCGAGCAGTTGACGAGTATAGTCGAGTTTCAATCGCCACAGAATTATATCGAAAGTGTACAGACAGTAATCTACATTTGATGTTTACTTCTAATATTATAATGGACAAGAGATTATTTATAAAGCTGAGGAAGAGAGTGGGTGAGACTACAGGACCTTGGGGAACACCTCCATTAATTTTATGGGAGGCAGATTTGACACCACCAAGAACCACTTCGATTGAACGGCCAGAAACATAGTCATTTATCCATTGGATCAGGGAAATTTCACTCCATATGAATGCAATTTTGATAAAAGGACTAGATGCCAAACTCTGTCGCAGGCTTTTGAAATATCTTTCTCCTTAGTAGTGGGTGGAACGGCTCCACTTTTCGGTAAAAGACGCCATCAAATCTCCTGTGGACTTATTGCTACGAAAGCCATATTGGTGGTCATTGAGGAGACCATTTGATTCCAGATATTTCGAAAGTTGACGGTTGATAAGTGATTCCATTACCTTCGAGAGAATAGAAGTTAGTGCTATTAGTCGACAAGAAGAGAGGGACGATTTGTCACCCTTTTTGGGAATTGGCTGAATGTTCGCTGGCTTCCCTCTATTAGGGAAACGGCCAGTAGACAAATGGAAGGGTTTCTTCAGTGGTTTAGCGAGTGAAGAGGAACATTTCTTCAAGCGAATTGGGAAAATGCCATCAGGACCAGCGGATTTATGTGCGTTTAGCTCCTTGAATGCCGGGCAACAGTACGCATTCGAAAGCGGATCTTGCGTTTAATGTGTGCTGCTTATGCTCAATTTGAGGTGGAACTGATATGGTATCAGGCAGCGTTGAGTTGGCTGCAAAACGTGCAGCAAGTAGATTCGCTTTCTCTATTGCAATGGTGACTGGTCTCTCAGCGACTATTAGCGCAGGAATGGAAATGGATGAGGAGGCCGAATTCTGACAGTTATTCACAAATGCCCAGAAGTTTCTACTACCTGTGGGAGAGTGTAGTATTTTTTGTCTCACTCTCTGGTCACGCAAGAAGTTTGCGTGTTGAATATACGCATTGCAGTCATTTCTACCCCTCTTAAATCTTTTTCGGTTTTCATCAGTATTGTTTGATTTATACAGCCGGAAGCTCAAGTCTTTTGCCTTAATGGCTTGTCTGCACCCGGAGTCGAACCACATATTTCTTTTGGGTTTGATACTCTTTACCCGGTGTGGAATAAAGGTTCGCATGCCAAGTAGAATCGTGTCTGTCAAAGTGTCCGCTATAGAGTCAACATCGTTATTGAGGAAAAATAATGACCAATTTAACTTTGCAAAAAAGTCGTTCAGACCTTCCCAGTTGGCTTTCTCGTAGAATCATACCGTCCTTTTGGGAGATTTCTCATTAACGTGTCTGTAGGTTAGAGGAAATTTTTCTGACACGACACAGCGGTCTGTAATGCCCAAGGACGAAGAAACTTCAATTGTATTTGTTTGGGTGGGAGGTGAGAAACAGGTCCAGTGTGTTGGCAAAATGACGATATATATCTGGTACCTGTGTTGGCTCATTGACGAGTTGAGTTAAGCTATTTGAATCAGCAAAAAGCTAGTAATATTGAGCTTCAGGTGTTCTGTGTCCGGAGTAACAAAGCCACTGAGAATTATGCACATTAAATTCACCCACAATAACGATTTAAATGGGCGGATATAGGGTCAAGATCCTATCGATAGAATCAATCAGAGTATCAAATTCGTTAAAGGATGCATTTCTATCTAAGTTTGGGCTTCTGTAAAGAAAGCAGTCATGTATGGTATGCTTACGAACATGAAGTTTTAACCACGAGAAATCAAATTCTGGATTGGAGCAGAGCCCATATTGTGGCAGAAGCTGATAAGCAATATCATTTCAAATGTATGTGGCTATACCACGATGTGGAAAGAACAGTGGCACTATGTTATATCCAGGTAGATTAAAATCGGAAATATCTGTATTAGTAATTACCTGAGTTTCGTCAAGTGCAAGGATAGTTGGTTTTGTGGGGGTAAGATGTATTGTACCGGACACGGGCACTAGGTTCACCCTTTCCCACAAACACTGTTGCTCCGTACACGTGAATTGTTCACCAACGATGTCCAAAGAAAAAGGAAATAAAAAAGCACTGATAAATTGCTGAGGTTAGCGTTTTTTTTTATTTGGGTTTAGCAAATGATTCTTTCCTTTATTTACTTAGTATTTATCCTTAATGTTATTGAATTGATTCTTTACAAACTATTTATAAGAGGAGTTAAATATTGTTTTTTTGTTTTTACTTTTCTTTCACTTAGAATTTATCCTTAATGTTATTGAATTGATGTTTCACAAACTATTTACAAGATGAATTAGAAATTGTTTTGTTTTCCTCTTCTTCACTTCGAATTTATCCTTAATGTTATTAAATGATTTTCACAAAAAACAAATATCCAAGGTGAAATAAATATTGTTATGTTTTTCCTTTTCCTCCACTTAGAATTTATCCTTAATTTTATTAAATGATTTTCACAAAAAAAATGAAACATATTCTTTCTCGACACGTGTGAATTAAATGTTGTTCCCTTCCGATTGTTCTTCGATCATCAACTCCTTGTATGTACGCCCGACGTAGCGTTCGCACGCGATGGTAAATGAATAGCGACTGACTGGAATTAGGGATGAAGATGGGATTTTTGGATCTTGCACCACAATCAACCAATCGAGATCATCTTTGCATTTGCGCTCTCTCATGTTCCCCGCCCATCGAAGTAGGTAAACGCTACGGCTAATTCGATAGTCGACGGACAAGGGAGAATGAGAGAACCGGAACACAATGTGCAATGATCCCGGGGTGGATTTGGTTTTTTGTGTGCATGTATCAATGCAGCTCTGAGAATAGCCCACTGACCTAATTCGGTGAATATGGTGATCTCAGAGTACATTGAACTGTACGAAGACAGAACTGTGAAGGAGAGGAAATTATCCTAGGCGAATGGAGTGTCTGGAGAAAGTGAAAAGGACGCCGACTTGGCTAGAGAAATCTGATCATGGGATCTAATTAAATATTTTGATAATTCCTCCAGCGATTGCATGATTATGCAACCGCGTCGTTTGATTCGACTTGTTGTTGCTAACCACATGAATTGGAATTTCCAGTGGAAATCTCATGGGTTAGAGGACTGGAGTTGCCGTATGGCAAAAGGGTAGCTGAATTCAATTATGCATTACCTGCATAGAATAATGAATTCAGCTATGCGTCCTTTTAAAAACATAATTTACAGGCGAATAGGTTGGTAGGAGGAATTGGGGTTGATTTGACATGCTGTTAGCGGTCGAAATAAGGCGGAAACTATGGGTTGGTTCTCCATGTAGTATAGAGAACCCCCAGAGTTTCTGGTTAGAAACGTATGCAAACACAGAAGAGAAATTACATCTCAAACCGCGAATGTTACACAAATCAACGAAAAACAGAAATTCCCGGTCCATTGAAATGGCCCGACACAGAAAACCAATACCGCCTCGGGAAAGGATGCAAGTCGGGACCAGCAATAGATAAGCGAAAGAGACCACTAGGTGCCCTGTGGGGGGTTTCTCTATTCTACATGAGAAACAACCCACAATTCCAACCAACATTTCCACCTAATTTCGACCGCTTTCAGCGCGTCATACTTACCAATTTTCTTTTATATGTATTCCCCTGTAAAACATTTCAAACGGACGTATAGCTAAACTCATCATCCTTTGCAGATAATGCATAATTGAGTTTAACTACATAAATGTCATACGGCAACTCCATTCTTGCTAACCATGAGTTTCCCATCGGAAATCTCATAATGTCGGTTAGCAACAACAAGTCTAAAAGAACGACGCTGTTGCAACATAGCAAAATAGCTGGGGTAATTTCAGCGTCTTAGAGTCTGGTTCTCACGCGAATTATTTCCCAAACATCAGCGGCGTCCTATCGACCTTCCCTCAGATCACCTATTCGCTTGGGATCAATGATCTCTCTTTGCAGGGGAGTAACATCCGCTAGGGTTCCCTCTCATTCGTATTTCTTTCCACGGTTCAATGCGCTTTAACTACACCATAGCCGTACCACTGGATCAGTAGGTCGTGTCAGTAGCTGCATCTGATACCAACACACACAACCAAAGCTACCCCGAGATCACAGCATATCATGTTTTCTGTTCTCTCATTCTTCGTGTCCGTCAATTACCCTATTAACAAAAGTTACTCATACTTTGACGGGCGTGAGATTGAGAGAGCAGAGGCGTGGTCTCTTTTGGTTGTCCTGTGTGTAGAAAGAAATATGAATTTCAACCCTAATTCACACCAGTCACTATTCAATCACCATCGCGTGTAGTCACGCTGCCGCAGGAGTCGCTATTTGAATCTGAACCTGGTTGTATCTGCGGATGAGATAGTTCGTTTAGTTCACGGAAAAAAAAAAGCCCAAGGAGTCGTTCGATAGAGTTAGTGTACAGTTAAAGTTCTTTAGTTCCCGAAGCCCGTTTTGACGGTTCACCTATATTCGCGATTTGCGTACGACCGACCAGCTGAACAGTCTGGCGTTCCCGTCGCGTACTGCATTCCCTGCTTGACAGAAGTGAAATAGTAAATTACAGATATTCTGATTAATCCAGTGAGGCTGTGATTCATGTTGGCAAATACAATTAAGACCAATTTTTAGCTGTGTAATGAAGTTCAATCGATATTGTGCCATTCACCAGAAATTAAAATTAAATAAATAAGAACGTGTTTTTTTTTCATTTCTTCCTTCGGAGTAACAAGTGTCGGGGGTTTGTAAGTGAATCCTGGCCATACGTTGGCAACCTACTTTACCCACACAGCCCCACTAAGTCCGTGCCAAAATCTAGGTCACATCCCTTCCGTGACGAACATTATGCCACTCAGTCGCCAAAACCTCTCCAAAGATTATAAATCAATCGAGAGTATCGATGCCTGAGGGACGCAAACAGAGGTGCGAAAAAAAGTAAAACAGACACAAGGGATGGAATGAGTAGAGGGTTTTCCCGCACTGCACATCACTCGCGTATATATTCTCGCATTTTTCACAGCATTAAGACACGTGTGTGGAGATCCGTTTATTTGCATAGGATCGCACAGAAAACTTTGCAATGCACTCGGATGCGTGTGTGAAGATCCGTTTGTTTGTTTAGGATCCCACAGTAAGACTTCTCGGGCGAACCGATAGTGCAATTAGGTATCTTACGTGTACTTAAGATTCCCAAAACGGATTGCACAATTGATGCGATAGTACGGATCACGAGGCAAAAGCGCACGTGCTGACCGTTGGCGGTTTTATATCGATGGTGAGGATCATTACACATCCGTACTATCGACTGTCGCCAGACGAAATTAGTAATCTAGCTTGTAAAATCAAACAAAACAGAGAGAAACCTTCCTTGAATATGAAAGATTTTATTTGTAAAAAAACAAAAAAAAAAAAAACACTACGAGATATTTCGTAACCGGCACTCAGCATAGGCATTTTATTCCTTAACGCCGGATACGAGTTATCTCAAAGTTTTTTTTATTTTTAAAGTTCTCTAAATACCATACCAGTACTATATCTGTAACTATAATATTCAAATCTTACTTAAAATCCATTCTTCCTTCACAATAAGATCTTGACGTCCAGGCAAAGCACTCTAAATTTGCTTGCCAGTGAATGGGTTATCCTGGGGCTTCCACGAGAGTTTTGGGTCCCGTCCTTTTTCGTCTATATTAATTCAGCGTTTTTGTTTGCTATCAGGGGCTTGCCACCTGTTTGATATTAACTAGGATTTGAGCTTGTTGAGACATTTTTGCTGAGGATAATTTGGTAATACTCGTAAGTTCTAAGATCAAAATAATATTCCTGAACTTATCTTTCTCATATGAACTGGAAGCTAATTTTTAGTTCCACGTAGCTGACTGCCTTAGGCTGTTTAAATTATGCTGCTCAACTGGTTACTCTTAACTATTAGATGTTTTCCAATTAAACGTGTAAACAAGTTTAAATATCTGGGAGTTTCTGTTAACTCGAGAATGAGCGAATATTTTGAGTAAATATTTCGACGCAGTGTTCGCTCTTTTATTTTTAACCTAACGTTTGCCTCACAGAAGCTTCTAAAAACAATTTATTATGGTATATTCCATTCCAAGATACAATAAGAAGGTTGTCCTCAAACAAATTTGACATTAAACGGCCAGACGTCCTGGATTTCCTTTGTTTTGTGCCCTAAGTGTTAAAAATATTTTTTTTGGGGTCTGATAATACTGACTTTCATGTTATATCTGATGATAATCTTGGAGGTAACTATTTAAATACGTTATCTGTGCCTCGATTCCGTACAACAATCTATTGTGATTTAGCTACTTTATTAAAAAACGTAAGATTCCAGTATTGTTGACATTCTACTCAAATCATTGTTTCTATTCTTTCATTTATCTTTAGTATATTTAGTATATCGTAGTAATGCATATTTTGTTTAATCTGTTTACATTGAATTGTATTTGGATCAAGCTTTTCAATATAGAGATTTTTCTCTGAATCTTCACCCTATCCATTATTTTTGTTATGTCAAACAATGTGAAGGAGTTTGCTTTTTATTTCTTTTTACTTTTCTTAACTCTTAAAGGTCTAATAAATTCACATTTGCTATGTGAATCGAAACCAATGTATAAAGCCCAAAAACAAAATCCTGCATTTCCTCGTCTTATAGAATCTATAATATAGATAATACGTAGTAAACTCCAAAGACGTATTATTTCTCAAATATTTGTCTGCGAAAGCAGTAATCGGATCTTGTCTATGACTAAAACTAACGAATGGCCCATGAATTGAATTGAATTGAATTGTGTTTGGATCAAGTTTTTCAATATAGAGATTTTCCCCTGAATCTTCATCATCATCGTCATCATCGGCACTACAACCGGGATCCGGTCTTGGCCTTATTTAACAAATCTCTCCACCGGTCCCGATTTCGAACCGCTGTCATCCAGTTTGGCACTCCCAGGCTCTGTGCGTCCTGGTATATGCCATCCCTCCATTGCAGACAAGGTCTGCCGCACTCTCTTTCCACACATCCTGCCACAAAGGACTTTCCGGGCAGGCTCCTCTTCGCTCATTCGACCAAGGTGTCGCATTCACCGGAGTCTACAGAGCTTGATTTTCTTACAATTTTGCGTACAACTCATGGTTGTAGCGTCTCCGGAATCGTCTTCCCTCACATACGGGGCTAACAATTCTCCTTAAGACCTTACTCTCGAACGCAGCTTAGAGTTCAGAGTGCCTTTTATTGAGCACGCAGGTCTCGGATTCATACATGAGTACTGGTAAGACCATGTTCTTGTACAGTAGTAGCTTGGCTGTTCTGGATAAATTTCGAGATTTCAAGAGCCTTGATAGATCATAGCAGGTTTTGTTGGATTTGATCAGCCGTTCGCGTATTTCTTCTTCCATATTGTTATCGGCTGATACTATTGACCCAAGGGGCTTTATTTGATTTGAGCTGTCTAACGGCTTTGATTGTTTCCTCAATGCTTGGTGGCGGCAGCATTTTGTCTTGATCTTGCATTGGTGGAGGCTCCAATTTTTCTGTGAGCTGACCATTTAGCAATTCATTCAAGTGCACTTCCTATCACTCCAGAATGCCTTCAGGGTCGGTGATCAGATTACCCTGAGGGGGTTCTTTAAAGCCTTCCCTAAGAACCACCCACTTCCTTAAATCAATCTGCCTTTTCCTCACTCCACAAGCCACTATACTTACCTCCAATCGAGCAGCGTAAGCTATCTTTCCGTAGCTTTCACCTGAAAGTAAAACCTCACCGATGGCATGCATAACATTGAATGTTTCGGATTCATAATACATGAACCAATTCATATCCCCTATCGGCTCAGGTCGTCACCGCTGGCCAGCGTATTGTGGACACAGCTGCAGCCGATATTCTTCCTACGTTCCTTAATTAAACCATTGCTCGTATACCCTTAGATTCCCAACAGTTGTGACCAATTCCCTATTATCGGCTATCTACCGATCATGGGATTTGGGCACAATATGATTGGCGTTTAGACAATCATACCCATGATCATGCCTTATGATGTTCCGGCCTGTAAACCAAACAAACACACAGTAGCATCACTGTGTTTATGCTATTTACCAACCGCTGGTCCATGGCCACCTTGGGCGAGACGTACACTTGCACATCTGCAAGGCTAATTCCTCGCCATTGTACTCATGTACCACCACCGTCATGTAAACAAAACCCAAATCTTCGGTTGACCTATCGTCACCGAAGAATGTATAGCCTACAATGGCAGTACCATGAACACCTGAGTAAACACGATGACGACCCAATGTAACATCGGCAAAACCACGAACGATGTGCATCTCATCGTTTGACCCTCGAAATAGCGTTTCTGTTTACTTGGGATGCAGAAACCTTTGTCGTTCTCAGGCGTGCAGCGTCGACGATTCATGACCGCAATGCCTACAGCCCATTTGTTTGAAGAGGTGCAGGGACGATCGTTGTCGGTATCCTATACGGGCATATGGGAAATCCTCCCATTTAACTTCTTTTTCGATCGCCCATTGGCCGTCGCCAAGTTGATGCGATTCGCCCCTCCCTACTCGGTGTGATCCATCATGGTTGCATCGGATGGAATGTGGACTGCATCGAGGAGTCTAATTTCATATAATTCCAACGTGCACGCACGCACTATTCGAGTCGCCAGAGGGCTGTCGCCGTATTTTTAATGTCGAGTGCATTAATATGTGTTGTTTTAATCGAAGTGGTTTTTTTCCTTACGTGGAATTGTTTCAACAAGTAATTTCTGTTGTTGTTTATTACGTGTATCCGAACATAACTTTATGCCAATCAAGGTGTGTGTTAAGTTGTGCTCGCGAACTGCAACTAAGCAAATTAAATGATTCAGTGTTTTGTATCAACGAACTATTTCTTGTCACGGAACTCAATAAAAGAACAAAACTTAATAAAGGGGAACCAAGGTGTTTTTATTTCTCTTTCGCTTGGGACACCGTCGCCGTTGAAGTTAATCCCAGAGGACCGCAGTTGTGAAGTTGTGGGAGTTTAGTGGATCTAGCGCCCATACCGGTTCTCTAACTAAAACCATCCCCACAACCCTCTTTATCCTTGCAGTAAGTGAAGCGTGGTGTGCACCGCGCTATACTGCGGATTATTTGGTAGAACTTTCGCGCCTGGTGTGGATACCGCCCTCTACTTTTCTCTTTACACAGACAAGTTATCTTTCGCATGCACTTTTCTTTTGTGTGAGAGGTCGTTTTTCAGATCTTTTGTAGTCTTTGTATTTCTCCTCGCGCACCCGCGTACTATGAGTCTGCTACTTTGTACGGTATGAAGTTTTCTTACATGCAGTTGGTAGATTACGCTCATCATCAAACCAGTCGTTCCGATCTCTACGACTACTGCCTAAGATGGAGTTGGCAGTAGGCGTGTCCATTTCACTCCTAGGCCCGGCATTCTGGGCCCAGGACTTACTCTCCCTCTGCCGAGCTCTTCGAGGGAAAGTCCTAGCGCATGACGAAAGGTGTTACTGGTATTCTCATTGCGTAAGGCAGCCGTGTTGATTCGAGCCTGATTCGCGGATGCAATACGTCTCCGTAAGACAATCCGCGGCGGAAAACTGTATCAACAAGATAGTGATCCGAGTCGACGATGGCACCTCGGTACGTTCGTACCGTCATCATGCTTAAGGAGTGGCGGCGATCTTTCAACACGTGGTCAATTTGGTTGCGAGTGGCTCCATCAGGTGATACCCAGGTGGCTTTGTGGATATCTTTACGCGGAAACCTGGTACTCGTAACGACCAAGTTTTTTGATCCTGCCAGTTCGATGACTCGAAGTCCATTGTCATTAATGTTCTCATGCAAACGATGGGAACCTGCGTAGTGCCTGAAAACCGACTCCCGACCTATTTTCGCATTCAAATCAGCAAGAACGATTTTCACATCGGATCTTGGACAGGCATTGAGGGCCCGTTAGACGTTCTCGTAGTATTCATCATTTTCGTCGTCAGGGGATTCCTCTGTAGATCCGTGAACGTTTATGAGGCTTATGTTTTTAAACTTGCCTCGCACGCGAAGAGTGCACAGCCTTTCGTTGAAGCCGATAATGGCAGGCTTCAGTTTATGGGTGACTAGAACGCCTACCCTAATCACATCGTGTTTTGCATGAGAGCTGTAATAAATGTCATACTCGTTTTTTTGAATAACACCACTCCCCGCCCATCTTATTTCTTGTAATGCTGTTATGTCAGCCTTATATTCGGACGGGGCATAGGCTAGCTGCTGTGCAGCTCGAGCTCTGTATATTGAGCGGACGTCCCATGAGAAGATTGTCAAATCATCTAGCCATTTGCGTTTCCGTGGTCGTCGTCGTGTATCCGGTCCATATCTGAGGCTTGTTAAATTTGCCATAATTATTCGTTTTTACGGGCAAGGTTATTAGCGTTACGCCAACCCTTCTCAATTTGTCGCTGCATGCATTGGTTCACTACTTGGCGGGTGCCAAAGTAACTGTGGCGTCTCTAACAGATACACACACAATACACAAGCAAGCAAATAGTGAAGAACACCGAACAAAATCGAATAAGAAAATGCATCAGAGCCCTATACCATAGCGATAACATAACAGTTCACATCAGTGGAATTTACTTGAGTCTAAAAATCGAATTCTAAGCACGGCCAGTAGCCTGATGTGTTACGCATTGGTTCAATTTTTGGCGATTCTAACTGTCATAGCGTCAGTTCGAATTACACGTTCTTCACTATCATCTCAAACGCTATATAACTATCCAGGATTGTCACATGGAGACTGCATATCAACTTGGATTGAACAGGGACAAGGATCGTCCTGGCCTTCGCCGGGTTGAAAGCAGTCAGAGACTTTGCTCTATATGTTCGCTCCCATCCCTGAATCTTCACCCTATCCATTATTTTTGTTATGTCAAACAATGTGGAGCACCTTGCTTTTTATTTCTTTTTACTTTTATTATGTTTTGTGTTAAAATTCGAATATGTTTTGATTATATAAGAAATAACTGCTATTTATATATTCATTTAATTATTTATGCATTTATTTATTTATTCATAAACATATTTTTTTTATTTTCATATTTATATTTCTGTTTATTTTCGATATAAAAATGAAAAATGGATATATTTTTATTGTTCTTTTTAATTTTTTTTATTTATTTTTTTATTCTAATTTTTTTTTATTTTTATTTTTTTTTTATTTTAGTTTTTATTTTTATTGTTATTTTTATTATTATTATTATTATTATTATTTTTATTTTTATTTTTATTTTAATTTTTATATTCAATTTTATTTTATTTTGATATGTATCTTTATTTTAATTTTAATTTTTGTTTTGAATTTTATTCTTATTTTTATTTTTAGTTTTATTTTAATTCTTGTTTTAATTTGAATTTGAATTTTTATTTTTATTTTAGTTTTTATTTTTATTGTTATTTTTATTATTATTATTATTATTATTATTTTTATTTTTATTTTTATTTTAATTTTTATATTCAATTTTATTTTATTTTGATATGTATCTTTATTTTAATTTTAATTTTTGTTTTGAATTTTATTCTCATTTTTATTTTTAGTTTTATTTTAATTCTTGTTTTAATTTGAATTTGAATTTTTATTTTTATTTTAGTTTTTATTTTTATTGTTATTTTTATTATTATTATTATTATTATTATTTTTATTTTTATTTTTATTTTAATTTTTATATTCAATTTTATTTTATTTTGATATGTATCTTTATTTTAATTTTAATTTTTGTTTTGAATTTTATTCTTATTTTTATTTTTAGTTTTATTTTAATTCTTGTTTTAATTTGAATTTGAATTTTTATTTTTATTTTTATTTTTGTTTTTATTTTTATTATTATTTTTATTTTTGTTTTTATTTTTATTTTTATTTTTATTTTTATTTTTATTTTTATTTTTATCTTTATTTTTATTTTTATTTCTATTTTTATTTTTATTTTGATTTTTATCTTTATTTTTATTTTAATATTAATTTTGATTTATTTATTTTGTGGTTTCGAATTCTCTTTAGAGTGCGCAATTCTTTTTGCTCTTTTCTTTACTATTACTTACCATGATCCACCATTAATTTCCTTAAGTGTTTTACCCTGTTCCAAGGAAATATTGTTAAGGAAATGTCGATACACATTCAGTCTTGGATGCCTAAGATGTCAACACGTCATATGAACACCGCCCAGAGCGTTTTCCGTTCGTGTCCATCGACTGGAATAGGATTGCATGTGCTTTTGTGTTCGTCTAAAATTTAACTTTAGTGTGCATCACGGTGCACGCTCTGATTGACGGTTATAGCAGGCCAATACTTAAATATCCTCTCTGACACAATTTCTAAATTCGCATGAGCAATATTTGTGGTAATACCTGTAAGACTAGGATAGGCGGTAAACATTCCGTATTGTTTTAAGGAAGAATTTCAACACATTATGCTTGGGTCTCCTATGAATTTCACTGGACACATATTGTTTCTCAGTGATGTTTCTTTTGTTTTTCATACACTTTGCCGCTTAAAAGTCTAATAGATTCACATTTGCTACATGAATCGAAACCAATGTATAAAGCCCGAAAGCAAAGTCGGAACGTATCCTGCATTTCCTCGTTTTATAGATAATACGTAGTAAACTCCAAAGACGTATTACTTTTCAAATATTTGTCCGCGAAAGCAGTAATCGGAACTTGTCTATGACCAAAACTAACGAATGTCCGATGAGCGACGTTGTTCAATGAGCACAATAAACCGCAGCTAAATTTCACCACTATTATGATAAGATAGGACACGAGCTTATTTAATCATCTCAAGTATATTTACTTGCCTCATCATCATCATCACATTTATTTCGTCCTTGTCTTATTCATATTTCAGCCGCTTGTCATGTGGGCCAAATGCGTCCGTTTACCCGTTTAACAGCCTGCATTCTAAATTACAGCTGTTTGTTGTGTTAAATTCCAATAGCCTTTAGTTTGTGGACAATTAATATCGCAATTCCAAATTACGTGTTGCCCAAGTCAACAACGGCGACATATGTCCACATAGCCGTACAATTATCTAGTTTAGTTGACGTGTAACACACCCACCACACACAATATTGAATGAGGGAAATTGAATGAACTAGGGGACACAATAATGAATATAAAAACCACCAGTGTAGCTGGGCCGACAATTTGGCCTTCCATTATCCTTCAGTGACCACAGTATTTACAAGCCAAGGAAAAGTTTGTCGCATTTACGCCACAGGAACGAGCGTAATTAAATGGCATTCGACTGCGGTTTGTGTCACTATTTGCGGTGCGCGGTGATCGTCAATCACATTAACTTCGCCAGTCTAACGAACCACTTCTTCTCTATTGAAGTTTTAATAGGAAATGTTCACACCGAGTTTACAAAGTTTACCAAGAAAAACAGGATCTTTTGTACAGAAAACTGCGTTCTCGTGCTGTCGTAATTATCGTGCCCACACACGTCTAATAGCAAAGGAGGAGAATAATAACCTGAACTGGAGCTTAAAATTTAATGATCACGGATAAAATTACCCATCGGATATCATCGCATACGATATCCTTCCTTCTGCTTCCTCCCATTTTTATTACAATTAAGAGTAAACAGGGATAAATATGGTAAAGTATATTTAACTGGTTCGTAGGATTGCAAATAAATCGCTTGCCTGGGTAGAAGTTCATCTAAAAACAACCACCTTGTTTGCTGTTGTAAGTGATTGCCCTTTGGAAAAAAATTCATCCTTACATGAGTGTGATGAGTAGACCTTACACAAGTACAACTGCATTTGTTTCAAACAAACACCTTTGCTATTTTATTCAAATAAAAAAGGATTTCTACTAAAAGCCATGGAAAGCGGAGGGAGAGAAGAGAGATTTTCTTTATACGGTCATTATTAAATGTACGTAAAATCCTTAGTAATGCCTTGTCAGGATTTTATATCAAAGCATAAATCTTGCGGTAATTCTGTGGATAAACTTCGCATAATTGCTGTCACAGGGTACGTCGGACGATACGTTACACGTTCCCTGAATCATGGTCAGGGATATGCCATTGTTTTCCGGAAAGCAACTGTAAACTGATACCCCCATGATTTCCTCGGGAAAGCGATTAGCAAGGAATTCTTTACCTAATTAGTGAAGGATACAAAATGCAAAGAAGTGGAGTAGGTTTCTGTTTTACAATGAAGTCCCTGTGTGGCAAAGCAATATCATATATCCACAGCTGGGTCAGCTTGTTGTAATAGGTGACTAAAGTCTGAATGTCAACCGCTCCGAAAGCGTCAGAGTCAATGAACCCACCACCTGATTGTGTTGTTTAATTTTTTTCGGACAAGCTTTTGAAATTTGGTTTATCTGTTTGGGAAATTTAGTTTAGCGGATGCGAGCTTGCAATAGTTCGATTAAAGTACATACTTTTTTCTCTTTCTTGTTGAGACTTTTTATACCACAATGTTTTTTCCACTATGAAATAAACGTTACATTAATGCTCGGGTAGGACCAAAAAGCGACAAAAACCTACGTAAGGAGTAAGAAACAACGACCTAATAAGACTTTAAAAAAATATATAAGAAAAAAGTATATGTATTATAAAATAACCAAGGCAAATTATATTAATAATGCCTTTAGGCATTTATCTTAAATGTTGATACTGTACCAAGATGAATGTCAAATACTGTACATTTTGCCAACTTCGAATCGGCCAGGTTTTCCATTCCTGCGCAAAATAAATTTATTTTTAATATGTTTCTGTGATGTGTTAGATTTTATTTGATAAATACCCCTGTGTAAGGTAATGTTTGCTCAATAGAACTTTAAGAGGATATCTATTCGATACGGATTGTCGATTCGCGATTAACGATTTATTTCGTCTTTAGTTAAGATAGATTTTGCTGATACAACCTATTCGTTTAGTACGAAGAGACTTGATAAATAACCGCTTACCTGCACTAGGTAGAGTAAGTTGGATCCAAATTGCAAAAGCCGAAATATGTAGTTGGTCCAAGACACGTCAACGAACGTGTCCTTAATAGCAACACCAGGAGCAGCAGCTACCGCAAATTTCAAAACAGAAATTGAAACCGAATTTTTTAATAAATCTTTACTGAACTCAAAATCAAAAATGGATTTAATAATAAATATAAATAATAGTAAACTCTTTCCATATACGCCATACACACGATCCTTTGTTCCTTCTTGTTCTATGATAAGAAGTTCTTTGTTATAGAAGATAATGATCAGTGGTACTGCTCTTGTTGTGGTCCTTCTCTCAGTGAGCGTGTCTCCTTGTCCTGAAAAGGATGAGGGATCCCTTTAGACCACTCCTGAGGGGACCCGTTGCGGTCGCCATCGTGCTTCCTCAGACCTGAGGGAAGAGTAGCGACCGATTGTTGAATACAGTCCAAATATTCCAATAATAAGACAGTATCAATATATAATAAAATTTACATTTATATTTATTTATTAATTTTGAATTAATTTTAGTTTAGTTTAAATACATTTATTGGCGTCCTAACACCTAGGACGCCAATCGAGGCTGATCCTCGAATACAAAAAAAAAAAAAAAAAAAATGGGTTGGCGAGAGGGCCGACTTTAGAGAGACAAGGACAGATGTGTCCCTCATCCTGTCTCTAGCTTCTGGTCATCTTGCGATAACCAGAATCACCCACATCCGTGAGGATGTTGGGCTCGTTCTCGCAATATCTGAAAAGAAAAGAAAAAAAGGGGGGCATCCAAGGATAGTGTGGACAGTGTTAGTCCAGGTGTTCTCTAATTACTCGTAAAGAGGGATGGTGGGAAAGAAATCATACAAGACCGGTAGGTCTTAGATGCGGTAGTAAACGCAGATCACGTCTTTGGCGTCTAATGATCTGCGCTTTCGTCGGCGTGTGTATGTTTGTGCCGTCTTGTACTGTGCGTCCGTGTGTGTGTGTGGTTTGTTAACAGTAGACCCTATGGGATGGATCCAGGAACCCTCTATTATAGAGGAGAATGTTGTTGGGAAGGGTGCTTTCTTCAGTTTTGTACTGAAGAAGAAATTGTGCTGGTCTGATTCGAAGAGATCGAGAGAGAGAAGGGTCAAGAACGCAAGAGTCCCCTACAAGTAGGTTCCCGCTGTTCTGAATACTTTCGAGGTACTTGTATGATAATTGAAGCAAGTACTCGTCGATAGGGTGATCCTCGAATACAAAATTCATCGCCCTTTTATACAAAATCTTATCGGAATTTTGTATCGCGGATGCATCGAAATGCAAGCAGAATTTCGAAATGTACTTCGACTGGAGTCCAGTACTGGAGAAAAGGAATGGGATATCTATTTTTAGGATATACACATCTGGCTGCAATCCAGATGGAGATAAGGATTTTAGAATTGGGTGTATGGGAACGAAATGGATATCTTTTAATGTATGTTTGTTTGCATATGAAGATATGCATTGCGGTGTTTAGTTTTTAGGAAGAATTTTATATTTAAACATTGGATTGTTAGTTTGGGGATATGGATGCATGACATAGTAGGTGGGTAGTAATGTATGTGGGAGGAAAATGGTAGGACTTTCTGGAGCACTACACTCTGATGTTTTTGTTTATATCTTGTTTTATCACCCATCACCCGAAGTTGTGAGCAGCTGATTAGCTACCGATGCAATTGTGGTAGAATTGCCCGAGTAAATTCTCAGAAGATTTTATTGCAAATATCCAACAATATCTATACCCTAAACTATATAAACTGTATATTTATTTGCGCCCATTTATTCAGCTTAATGAAAGCTTATCATATAGGGTGGCGCAAAATGAATCATCCATTTTGTTTTTGAATTACTTTTTTACTAAATAAAAAAAATGATTTTGTGTGATGGAAATCTTTATTTGGAGCTTTACATTTTTCTGTTAAGGGGCTATTCTGGTGTAGAGGGCCAGATTTCAATGTTTTTTTAGAATTGTGTTAAAAAATCGGACATTTGTCCATTATTTATTTATAACATAACAAAATAAAAATAAAAAATTTAAACAAAAATGTGGAAAATTTCCAAAATTCCAGGGCGGTGAAGTGGGGGTATGAAACAAAAGCGTCCTGATTGGTATGATTTTGGTTCTTCTGATTATCTGAAAAAAAAAAAAAACGAAAACAAAAATGGGTTCTTAATCAGTGAAGCTTTTGTAATCATCCCTATCTCGAAGAAATAAAAAAAAACGCAACTATTTGAAAAAAATTTTGATTTTTCTTATTATTTTTTTCCGGTTATTAATTTTTTTTAAATTGTAAACATTATTTTAAAAAGCTTGGTAGGGACTTTAGAGCGTTATATCAAGAAGATGTGTGTGGGGAACGAAGTCTGAGCGCCAGCATGGGCGCAGGGTTCTACTTCGTCCTCACCGATTTAATACAAAGTTCCGCTGACGCGATTCACCAGACATATCCAAGGAAACCACGAGAGTCAAAGCGCTGTTATTTTCAGTCGGCAAAATTTTTGTATTTAATTAACCGAACATGAATTAGAAGTCACTTACAAATATCTTAATTTAAGCATTCTCTTGCATCGTTCGAACGTACACCATACACAAACTATGTAACTCTCCGCACTATAATACTAACTATTACGAAGGTAATATTGCAAAATTTCACTATTATGATTTAAACGAAAACACGACTCCGGGTTGTAAGCGTCCCGCAGCGCTACGGGTCGCGGAGAAAGGCCGACCGGCTCGGTCAGTGGATGGAATGAGACTCAATCGAGGATTGGAATCTGGCTCTTGATTCACCCTCGATTAGGTGGTGGTGGATATCTTCTCAGCTATGGATATATTTTTACTTACCACAAGAGAGACGTAAAGTCTCTTTGTGGAATAGAAAACCAGATCTCGTAATGAAGATCATGGCAGTATGTGTGTATGAGTGATCGTGAAGATCATATTGTTCAACTCATGCGCGAAGGCGATGGAAAAACAAAACACGAAAACGGTAAAGACAAAAGGGACGTAAAGATTTTTGCTTATGGTGTGCATTGCGGGTAAATAAATAGACGGTAATGCATCGAGGAAATGTGCTGAAAGAAAATATGGGACGAGGGCATCATAAAGGTCTTAGATGAGTGATCATCGTCATCATCATCATCATCATCGGCACTACAACCGGGAGCCGATCTTGGCCTTATTTACCAAGTCCCTGAGGCTTGTTAAATTTTCCATAATGATTTGTTATATTCCGGGCAAGGTCAATAGTCTTGCGCCGGGGGCTTGTGGCGGTGCCTTCGAACGCCACTAACCATCTTCCAATAAACCTAAGTAAAAACCCCCATCTAGGGCATACAACCAAAAAGAAAAACAAGTACCGTGGCAGTTCCATCGAACGCCACTACATACCTTACAGGTACACAAAGTAACAGTTCCCCGAAATACACTAAAAGCGTGTACTTACCTTCCATGCCGTACCTGTAACATTAGAAAACCCGGTGAAACATTAATCTTCGCTGATAGGAAATTCCAGCGGCAACAAATGCAATATTTTCAAGGCAATTTGGTTTAACAACCAAGCAACCAATATTGCCTGTGCAATATTTACACGATATTCTGTTGCGCGCCAGCTGCACACCAGCAGGAAAAGGTATCTTGCCTTGGCACAGCATGCCCACATCGAACGACCGATAAATGAGGGCATCCGGCTGGCGCCCCGGCAGTCGAATTCGCAAATGGAAAATTACCATTAGAGTTCGACTGCGGGCATACACCAGCGAAATGTACACGATCAGCAATAATGCTTTACGCAGTCGTTGATCGTGTAAACATTTCAACCTTTTTGCCGTTGAGATACTCGCACCTGCTGCGAACTTTGAAGGGGGACTTATGCAATGTCTGCATACTTGCGGACGCACACGATGAGCAGCGGAAGCAATTTGCAAAAATTATATCTTCCGACAGGGTGATTAATTTTGCGCCACCCTATATTATAATAATTTCAACGTAGGGTACCCGAAAGGTTTCTTTTTCTTTATTAAAAAAGCGTTTAAAAAAATTTAATTAACAGGTTAAGTGAATCATATCTCAAAAAGAGTCATTTATGTGTCCAGAATGGAATGAATGAAATTGTATGAACGTGGGGTGTTCAAAAAAGACCAGCACTACTATCATTATAGGTGAATACTGAGAACTTCAATTCCAGATGTATGTAATGTAATGGTGTAGAGGTAATACTTGCTAAGATGTAGAATAAGAAAAGGGTCGGGGTAATTAAGACGCCGTGAGTCGAATCCAAGTGTTTCTAGCAGGGGTGGAATGTCCTAAAGTGAGATCCTTCGCTTAGCAAATAAGGCAGATTGTGGTCTGATTGAATCTCATTTATTAATTCAAAATTCGCTCCTTAAATAATATTTTTCCCATCAACATTTCCATCGCATACCAATATCAAGTAGGTCAGAGAAGATCCTCACATCCACTCACTCAAACGATCGAAGATTCGATTAATTGAAGCACATTTTTTCAAAAATAAAGGTGAAAACGATAAGCTCAACGGAGACCAATAATAAGACATGATTAGTAATATATTTTTCTTTTTTTTTTTTTTACCCTCAACTGGATTGAATTGAAATTGAAGAAAAGATGGGACCACATGCCATACTGGGCACGATCGAAATAATTCACTAAGGGAGACATTTTATGAAGGATTAATATCGAGAAATGGACCAGTCAACAAGCCAACACTTTCATGTGAGTTAACACCCCTGAACTGTTTTCTTTGAGGATATCTGAAGTCACTTGTTTACGCTGATAGGCCAAATACTATTAAACATTTCGAAGCCAACATCCGATTCCTTATTGCCGAAATACGACCAGAAATTGTCCGAAGAGGAATCGAATATTGAACCTTCAGATTACGCCATGTCCACGTCAGCCGTGACAGCTTCATGTCCAAAACCATATTCAATCATTAATGACATACGTTCGTCGTAATAAAGTCACATTTTTGGCCATTCAAATTATTTTCCTGCGTTTTATATCGATTCAAAGTTCCATACCCCGAAATAAATACGACAGATACAAGCGCCATCTTGTGATAAACAGCCAACAATGGAAAAATTTTGGTGAAAACACCCTGAGTTTTACAACGATATTATGCCTGTTTTTTATTTTACCAAACCCTGACGTTCAGTTACTATATTATTTTTCGCCAACAAAGTTTAACCGGGGAGAGTAAATATTAAAAAAACAAAAGTCAAAGCAATTCACCTTCGCACTTAACAAATAAGAATAAAAGCAATCTGCATTTTTAAAGGAAACGTTTAAGGGGATTAATTGTTTGTAACTTTAAACTATTATATCGAAATTAAAAGAGAATCAATTTCAAGTGTATAAATAAAATAAACTGCTATGAGTTGTAATTTAAATGGGGCATCTACCGGCTACACGTGTAAGATGGCTTAGATTGATTCGCTGGTCATTTTGAAACAAATCGTTGACGAGTGTGCGAGGGTTATCATCTGCATATGGACTTTCCAGGCTCGCAACTACGAAATTTTTTTTTTTTTATTTATTTATTACCATGTAAGTAAATTACACAATAACTTAAATCTAGTAGCGCTAGCAACTAAGGCTTTCGGCTAGTTTGGCATTAAATGTTTATGTGTACATTTGTTTTTTTTTTTTTTTTTTGTTAAATTACGTTTTGAAGCTTAACTAGGGTTAGTAGGTGGTAGAGCTTGGCTATGTTGGTTGCGGTTGGGTCGGAGATGATGTTTCTGATGTCGTCTTGAAGATGTCGGTGAGCGAGGGCTTTTATGCCTTCGCATTCCAAGAGGATGTGTTTGGATGACAATGTGGAGTTAGATCTGCAGATGTGACATGTGGGTGGATTGGTGTTTTTGATGAGATGCTGGTTGGTTATACGTGTATGTCCAAGGCGCAGGCGGAGAAAGCATTTGATCTGTTGCACGGGGGATGTTGTCGGGTAGGTGACGGGTTGTCTATTAGGGTTTATTGCTGCATATGTATGGTTGTAATTTAACCATTTCAATTGTTCTATCTTTCGTAGTTCCCTTTCAAAGTACTTGTCTGTGTCTTTATTGTTGTACGCGTAGAAAGTTGTTAATGGCTCCTTTATAGCCAATTTGGCTGCGATATCAGCTGCTTCGTTTCCCCTTATACCACTATGACCAGGGACCCAGAGCAGTTTTACTTTGGATTGCTTCCGGATTAAGTTGTCCTGAATCATGTGGATTATTTGGTTTTTGTTATTCGGGTTCTGTATTGCTTGTATGGCGGACAGGCTGTCGGTGCAAATTAGTGTTTTATTTTTCTCAACTAATTTGATTGCTTCCAGCACTGCTGTTGCTTCGGTTGAAAAGATGGAGCAGAATTCGGGTAAAAGTCCTTTTCGGATGACTGTATCTGTTCTGTTTACTACGGCGAATGCTGTACCTTCTTTTGTTTTGGAACCGTCGGTAAAGAGTAGGTCCCAGCCCCGGTGTTTGTTTCGTAATAATTGGAAGTGTTGTTGGTATACAGTTAGTCGTGCTTTTGAGGAGCTATGATAGGTCATCTATTACACAATCTGTTGGTATTAGCCATGGGGGAGAATGTGCTCGTTGTCTTCGTGGTGTAGGTGTAGCGAGCAGTTCTTTTGCCAGTTCTATTGAGTGTCCTAAGGCCGAAGTATATTTTTGAGGGCGTTTTCTCTTAAGTATTCGTTTAATGTCCTCTAGAATGGGTGTTGAGGCCATTGCGGGATACTTTGCGGCTAGTTTGGACGACAGAGTTTTTATCCTATTTTCTATGGCCGGGAGTCCACTTTCTGTTAGGATGTTCGTAATTGGGGTGGTCCGAAAAGCCCTTGTACCTATGCGGGCTGCTGCGTGGTAGGGAGATTTAATTGTCTGTAACGTTGTTTTGCTGCAATTACCGTATATTAGTAGGCCATAGTCTATTTTTGACAGTAGGAGAGGTCTAGCAATGTTTATTAGTGTGTTAGTATGGGCTGAGCCGTTTTTAGATGACAAATATTTCAGTATGTTTAACCTTAACATTAGATTTTTCTTAAGGGCTAGACAATGATTCTTAAAATAATATTTACAATCGAATTGTAGGCCGAGCATTTTTAGTGTATCTACATTCCTAATGTAAGTGTTTTCAAAATTTACTAATAACGATTTGTTACAATGTTTCTTTTTGCATATATGTAATATTTTAGATTTCACGCTCGAAATTTTTGAGCCTGAATAGTTACACCATTTTTGTATGTCTGATAGGATATTTTCGAAAGATTTGCTAGCTACTTCTAGGTCGTTTACATTTGTGAATAATATAAGATCGTCGGCGTAGAGGCAATGTTTACATTTTTATGTTTAGAGATAATTTAACTCTTCAAACGCTATCTTAAATAATACTACTGATAACGGTGATCCTTGGGGGATTCCAGTATTTATATTATGGACGCCAGAGAACACGCCGTTACATTTAATCCTGAATTTTCTATTATTCAGAAAGGATCTAACAAAGTTATACATATAATGTCCTATTTTCCATTTTTGTAATTTGTGGAGGATGACGTGTGGACCGATGCGGTCGAATGCTTTTTCGGAGTCTATTGATAAAATGGATGTATGTTTCTTGCAGGAAAGGGCACCAACAATATGGTTATCTATATGAAGAAGCGCATCCATTGTTCCCCTGCTTTGTTTGGAACCGACTTGTTTGGTACTTATCAGATTATATTTTTCTAGGTACCAGTTTAGTCTCTTAGCGACAATTTTTTCCAATACTTTTCCTAAACAAGGCAGTAAAGAAATGGGGCGGTAGCCGTGGATTATATCAGTTTTGTTATTATGCTTTGGTAGAGGGATAATTGTGGATACTTTCCACATTTGAAGAATGGTGCCGGTTGTATATATGGCATTAAACAGATTTAGAAGGCGTTGTTTCAAAATCGTTGGCCCGTTTTTTACCATTTGGTAGTCAATTCTATCAAAGCCTGGTGTCTTACCTTTTGCGGTATGAAGACCAGATTTTTTGTTTATGTTTAGTGAGAGCAGAACCCTCGTTTATTACACTTAGTACAAGCGTTTGAGAAAAAAAAAAAAGAAATTAAAAGTAAAAAAAAAACTTACGAACTAACTTAAGAAATAGGATTACAAAAATTACTTTCGAATAAGTAAGAAGATAAAAAGGTGGGGAGGTGGCTGTGCACGTGATGGGGTGGCGAAGACCGGGTAGTAGGATAAAGGGGCGGGGTGATAGGAATGTATACGGGTAGTAAAAGTGTAGATAGTGGGTGGGGGAAGGTCACGAGGGGAAAGACAGAAGACGACGTTTGAGAGCAATAGAAGTGAGGTAGAAATCGAAGGAGGTGGGGTAAGAGTTTGCCTGCTTAAGCATACGTGATAGATTCTAATTCTATCTGTGTTATGGGAAGTTGGATAACGCTATTTTAGGAATTACTTGGGTTGCTTGGGGGCGTTGGATGCGCCTCTATTTGGTTTTTGGCAGTATGGAAATCTGGGTGGAAGTTGAAGTTGGAGGACGTATTTGCCCAAGTCTCGGTGAAGTATTTGGCTATTTTGTCCGGATATGTGAGGGCGTCGGATCCTGTATGTATTAAATTGATAGTATATGGGTTATAGTTGCCTGTTAGCGTTTTTATGTTGGCCCATATCTTTTTGGGGGTGTATGTTGGGTTTAGTTTTTCCGTGAAGGACTGAAAGGATTTTGCTTTTTCGATTTTGGCTGTTCTTCGGAACATGGCGTTAAGCCTTTTGTACCTTAAGAGATGTTGGTCGGTTGGGTGCTTCTTAAAAGTTTTCCATGCCAATTGCTTTTCTGCCCGTAAGTAGTTGGGTTATAGCGGTTCCGCCTCAATTCTGGCTCAAAAGCTCTTTTCTGTGTGAAAGCTCTATGTGAAGGTGAAGATGTGTGTGTAGTGTGGTGAGTGTTGATAGTGGTATGTGATTCATGGGTGGTGGGTTCTTATGTGAGGTGGAAATAGTAGTATTTAGTGTATTTCTTATCAGTGTTGGTATTAATTGGGTATAGTTTGTAGTATTCTTATCGCTGTAGTTGTTGGATTTTGTGCTTTTGATGCTATTGGGGCTTTTTTTTTTTTTTGTAGGTGGTGTTGACTATTGAGCTTTTTGTAGGTGGTGGTGAGTATTGGGGTTTGTGATGATGTCGGTGCTTTTTGTTATGGGTTTATGTTTTTGCTAATGGATTTATGCTTAGATGGTGATATCGGTGCTTTTTGTGATTCATGGGTGGTGTGTCTTAACTGAGGTGGAAATAGTAGTATTTAGTATATTTCTTATGAGTATTAGTAGTAATTGGGTATAGTTTGTAGTGTTCTTATCGCTGTAGTTGTTTGTTTGGGCTAGTGATTAATCGTTATCAGCGTGGTGGATCCGTGGATTTTGTGCTTTTGATGCTCTTGGGTTTTTGCAGGTGGTGGTGATGAATGCTTTTATTGACTATTGGGCTTTTTCTATGTGGTGGTGAGTATTGGGGCTTGTGGTGATATCGGTGCTTTTTTTGTTATGGGTTTATGTTTTTGCTAATGGATTTATGCTTAGGTGGTGATATCGGGGCTGAATGGGTAGTGCTTTAGGCTTTTGTCTCAGTTGTAAGCTGTTAATTGTGGTAGAAATAAAAAAAAAAAAAAACGTTGTCTTTGGTGTGCTTTTTAATCTTATTGTCATTAAGCTGAGTAATATAAACGGGAATTTTGTTGTTTGTGGATTTGTATGGGAAATGGGGTGTTTTTGCTGGAACTTAAACTGACTTCCCCTAAGACGCAGAGCTAAGCTAGTTGACTTCACCTAAGACGCAGACCTAAGCCAGTATTCAAACGAACAATAACAAGGAGGAGGCGGGGGCCGGGGGCTTTTTGCTATTGAACTTTTTGTTGGGGGGGGGTGTGTGTGTGTGTGTGTGTGTGTGTGTGTGTGTGTGTGTGTGTGTTTTTGATAATGGATTTGTGCTTAGGAGGTGAATGATTTTGCTGCTAGTTGACTTCACCTAAGACGCAGAGCTAAGCTAGTTGACTTCACCTAAGACGCAGACCTAAGCCATGATGATGAATGGGTTGTGCTTTAGGCTTTTGTCTCGGTTGTAAGCTGTAAATTGTGGTAGAAACAAAAAAAACGTTGTCTGGGTTGTGCTTTTGGCTTTTGTCTCAGTTGTAAGCTGTTAATTGTGGTAGAAATAAAAAAACACTGTCTTTGTTGTACTTTTTTAATCTTATTGTCATTAAACTGAGTAATATATACGGGAATTTTGTTGTTTGTGGATTTGTATGAGAAATGAGTTGTTTTTGCTGGAACTTAAAACTGACTTCACCTAAGACGCAGAGCTAAGCTAATTGACTTCACCTAAGACGCAGACCTAAGTCATTGGTTTTTTATGAGTCACCGAATGATTATTCAAGTCCATATTGTACCGATCCCATAACCTTTAGCAAGTATTCATGATTTCTATAGCAAGTTGGGATATCATTACTCATTTTTGTGAATTTCATACGTATTGAGGGCCAATTATTCTTATCATAGTTTCCATAATGTATTGTTTCCGCTCCCTACAGGCTAATGTTGATTTCTATATATAGGCGTACATCTTCAGTGGGTTGGGGATTTGTACTTATTATCAGTATTTTTTCAATTTGGGGTGTGTGATGCATAGTTGTTTTGTCTTGTTGGGTATTTGTTATCAGGTGTATACATCTTCAGTGGGTTGTGCGATTAGCGTTCAAGGTTAATTGTGTGACATGAGCAGATGGTATTTTTGAATTGGGTGTGTGAATAGGTGATAGGTGATTCATGATTGTTGGCAGTGAATATATTATTATTTAGTCATTGAGTTTGAGTAATATATATGGGAATTTTTTTTTTGGGTGATTCTATGTTGAAATGGATGTATGTTTTAGTTGTTTCTTAATATATAGACATTTTTTGTGATTCTATCTGCTTTTGGGTTTTGTTTCGGTTGTCGAGGGCTTTTTCAGTAAATCTAAGCTGATTCTTAATATTTTGGGCTTTTTGCTCTATACTGAAATGGTACCACTTGATAGTAAATCTATGTTGAAATGGACTTTTTTGCTATATTGAATATGTGCTTTTTTTGGGGATTGTCTGGGGTGCTAAAGGCTTTTTTATGAATATATTCACTTGGCAGTAAATCTATGCTGAAATATATATAGAAATACGGGCTTTAAATTTGAAAAAAAAGAAGAAAAAATCATCATCAAACCCAATATTCGACGTGGGATTAGCTAGGAAATAAAAAAATCAACATCATCAACTGGTGAGTTACCTTATTTATATATTAATTGTTATTCCTTTTTTGACGTGGTGCTAGTATTTATTTTTTTGTATTGTATCGTGAGTTTAGCAATAATAATAATAATAATCCCGATGTTTTTGCTATTGCTGTATAATGTATGGAAATGGTTCATCATCATCGTCGTCGTTATCAGTTGTGTATATGAATAGGTGACAGGTGATTCATGGTCGTTTGACTTGTTGTGCTGTTATCATTTGTAGTAAAATAGAGGCGTGTTATCAGTAGTTGTTCGTGAATTTTGTATGGAAATGAGTTGTCATCGTTTGAAGGCGCGGGTTTTTTGGGATTCTTTCTTATCTCAGTATGTGAATTAATTCTTATGTTATTTCTAAGGTGTAATTATTAGTATATTGCTCCAATGTTTTTTTTATTTTCTAGTGTGATTATATTAGATTATTGTTTTATTGGTAAACGTTTTTTTGAGATCTTTTGAAAGTTCATTGTTTGATTATAAGGGTTGGTTGACCAGCGTTCAAGGTTCAGCAATTGCTGGGAACATTTACTTATCAGTATACAAGGCGTTAGTGTTTTTTAGAGAGTGTATCAATAATAATAATATTGAGTTTAAATAATCCCTCTGTTTTTGCGATTGCTGCATAATGTATAGAAATGATTCATCATCGTAATCGTTTGGGTTGTTGTTGTTGTTCTGTTACTAGTTGCGACCATCTTCAGTGGGTTGGGGATTTGTACTTATTATCAGTATTTTTTCAATTTGAGGTGTGTGATGCATAGTTGTTTTGGCTTGTTGTACTGTTTTCATTTGTAGTAAAAAAATAGAGGTGTTGTTGTTATCAGTAGTTGTTCGTGGATTTATATGGAAGTGATTCATTGTCGTTTGGGATTCTTTCTTATCTCAGTATGTGAATTAAGTCTTAGGGTTGGATGATCAGCGTACAAGGTTAAAGTTTGGAGTAGGTTAATTGTATGACATGATTGGTCGTCGATTTGTTTGGAAGTTGAGGGTTCTTTTATATATTATTATTAGTCATTGAGCTGAGTAATATATAGGAATTTTTGTTATTCGAGGGATATGGTATGGAAGTGATGATATAAAACTTAGATTTGGATGATCACAGCGTTCAAGGTTAAAGTTTGAGGATAGGTTAATGGTATGGAAGTCATTCGTAGTCGTTTGACGTCGTGGTTTTTGGGATTCTTTCTTATCTCAGCATGTGAATTAAGTCTTAGGTTTGGATGATCAGCGTTATTTTCTAATCTGTATTTATTGGTATATTGTTCGAATGTTTTTATTATTATCTAGTGTGGTTATATTAGGCTGTTGTTGTTGCTGTATTTAGTTTATTGTTATAATGATGTTATGTTTTATTGTTCAAAGTTTTGAGATCTTTTGAAAGTTCTTTGTTTGCTTATAATCATATGAGGATATTTTTGAAAAGCACAGGCAGGTTTTATATGGATATATTAGTATATGTAGACTTTTTTAGCGCTACAATGTTGTTAATAGCGAATATATTATTATTAGTCATTGAGCTGAGTATTATAAGGGAATTTTTTTTGTAGCTTGTTGTTATATTAATTATGTGTGTATGTATGTGTATGTGTGTGTATTGATGGGCAAATATCTGAATTTCACCTGTTGAGCTGTTGTCAGTTGTACACATCTTCGGTTGTAGTGGCGGTGTTGTTATCAGTAGTTGTTCTCGGATTTGTATGGAAGTGATGAATTAAGTCTTAGGTTTGGGTGATCAGCGTTCAAGTTAAAGTTTGGGGTAGGTTAATTGTGTGACATAGATGTTCGTGGATTTGTATGGAAGTGATTCATTGTCGTTTGGAATTCTTTCTTATCTCAGTATGTGAATTAAGTCTTAGGTTTCAATGATCAGCGTTCAAGGTTATAGTTTATAATTATGTGTATGTATCGGCGTCAGGAGAGAAAGAGAGAAAGAGAGAAAGAGAAAGAGAGACTATTTGTGGACGAATGAGATGTGTGTATGCGTAATAATGAATGAATTTCGGTATAGATAAGGCCATCTTGACTAGTTAGAAATCATTGTGTCACTAAACCATTAAAGAAAAACACAAAAAGGTTCCATTGTGGTATATATTTGGCTGAGCAGGAAAATTGTTGCCATAGGATTAAAACAAACAAAAAAAAAAAAAAATCAACAGCAAAAACGGTAAGTTAACACCTATCATGAACCATTTTTAGGATGTTTAATTTATTTCTTCAAATGTTATGTATTAGATTCGAGGGATTTTTTATCATCGAGACAGCTGTTGTTTTTTTTTCTGAAAGCGTAACAAAGCAAAAGAATTAACAGTAAATTTTTCATTACTTTTTTAGAGAAATATGTCTGCGAACGAGGTCAACACCAACAACAACTACAATATTAACAATAATAATGTCAGAAAAAGACTGAGGCAATTTTTGGAGGAACGCCAACAACAACAACAACAACAACAACCTGCAAAGAAATTAAAACAACAGATCTATAAAAGATGCTTGTTTTGTGATGAGGATGTTGAGGGACGGCTTTGGGTCCAACATCATAGAAAAAATACCCACAAAGCAAACGCCCAACAAGCTCTTAATGAAAACGTCTCCTTAATAGCAAGCGCATTCCAAAATCGTATCAAAATATTTGCCATTACCAACAAAGATGAGAGTATGATAAATGTGAATACGTTATTTGAAAAAAATATTCCATTGATTAACGAGTTACTACAAGATGAATTGAAAGTTTTGAAAGCTTTTAAATTTAGTATGGAGCTTTTTGCTAACTTTGCGAAACTACCCAAAGAATGTGAAGAGACAATGCAAATAGATATAAAAAGCATGCAAACTAAAATGTACACGATTGCGAAAGAGGAAGACATAAGAGAAAATTTGAGCACGGCAATTGAAATTATCAAGGCAAAATTGGAAGAGTTCCAAGAAAAAGATAGCGGATGGGCGTTGGCAGCATTTCAGAGGATCGAAATTAACATCAACAAATACGAGCCATTTCGAGCTTGATAGATAAGGGCCGATATAATAAATCTTTTAAAGAACTTGTAGCTGCATCAAACAAGAATAAATAAAATGTATTTATGTATTAAAATTAATTGATGTTTTTTCCCTTTGGCTAATTTTGTGGGCAAATTATTCGAATATTGGTCATTCATTTTCCCCCCATGAGGCTTAGAGTATCAAATATAAACCCACCAATATATGTGAATTTTCGACTGTAAGTTGCTTCTTAATGTATGGGAAATGTTTTGTTGATTCTATCTGCTTTTGCCTTATGTCTCAATACTTGACATGGTTTGTGCTTTTGCTACTGGTTTGTGTCTTTGATCTCTAAACTTTCATCGCTTTCTGCTAATGGTTTGTGTTTTTGATCCCTAATGGTTCTTGTTTTGACTTCTATAGAACAATTTTCTAAGTACAAATGATTATTCAAGTCCACATAGAACATAAAAATGATCTGTTATCAAAAAAACATGTGGGGGTGCTTGCCCGATCCCATGACCTTAAGACCCAGACCTGGCTGGACTCATAGAACGACCTTTGCTAAAATTATCCAGATAGCCGAATAACTAAGAAGAATTCTTGAGATCTCCTCGCCAAAAACTGATTACGCATAAGACCCAGACCTGGCGGAACTCATAGAACGACCTTTGCTAAAATCATCTAGATAGTCGAATAACTAAATTTCCTCTGTAATATCAAAAGGAATCCCGAACTTGTTTGAGCCGGCGAACGATTAGTAACACATAAAGTTCTATCACACCTAACCCAAGGAAATATGCGTCATCGTACCCATTAGATGGTTTGCATTCAAAGACATACTGACTGTATTATAACCTCCCCTCTCTGATGCCGCATCGAATCAAAGCAGTAAACAGATCTCTATGTATCGGCTGTATTATAAACAGGTGGTTCCAAACAGGGCGATTCCAAACAGGGCGATTCCAAACAGGTCGGTTTCTTCAAACAGGGCGATTCCAAACAGGGCGATTCCAAACAGGCTGTCTCTTCAAACAGGGCGATTCCAAACAGGCTGTTTCTTCAAGCAGGGCGGTTAAAACAGGTCGATTCCAAACAGGCGGTTTCTTTAAACAGGGCGGTTCCAAACAGGGCGATTCCAAACAGGCGGTTTCTTTAAACAGGGCGGTTCCAAACAGGGCGAGTCCAAACAGGGCGAGTCCAAACAGGTCGGTTTCTTCAAACAGGGCGATTCCAAACAGGGCGATTCCAAACAGGCTGTCTCTTCAAACAGGGCGGCTCCAAACAGGCTGTTTCTTCAAGCAGGGTGGTTCCAAACAGGCGGTTTCTTTAAACAGGGTGGTTCCAAACAGGCTGTATTATAACTATCCCTCTCTGATAACTCTTCAATGCTGTAAGCAGGTCTTATCATATGATGTTATGGTGGACTATATTTGATCCTCCAAGACTCATGGAAAAAAAATGGCCTCAATTAATTTTAATGTTTAAAGAACAATGATCAGCGGTTTTATTCATATAGGTAAGATAAGAATAATGGAGACTCATTAAAAACACTTAGACATCAAGAATTTGATATAGCATCCAAGGTCATGGGATCGGGCAAGCACCCCCACATGTTTTTTTTGATAACAGATCATTTTTATGTTCTATGTGGACTTGAATAATCATTTGTACTTAGAAAATTGTTCTATAGAAGTCAAAACAAGAACCATTAGGGATCAAAAACACAAACCATTAGCAGAAAGCGATGAAAGTTTAGAGACCAAAGACACAAACCAGTAGCAAAAGCACAAACCATGTCAAGTATTGAGACATAAGGCAAAAGCAGATAGAATCAACAAAACATTTCCCATACATTAAGAAGCAACTTACAGTCGAAAATTCACATATATTGGTGGGTTTATATTTGATACTCTAAGCCTCATGGGGGGAAAATGAATGACCAATATTCGAATAATTTGCCCACAAAATTAGCCAAAGGGAAAAAACATCAATTAATTTTAATACATAAATACATTTTATTTATTCTTGTTTGATGCAGCTACAAGTTCTTTAAAAGATTTATTATATCGGCCCTTATCTATCAAGCTCGAAATGGCTCGTATTTGTTGATGTTAATTTCGATCCTCTGAAATGCTGCCAACGCCCATCCGCTATCTTTTTCTTGGAACTCTTCCAATTTTGCCTTGATAATTTCAATTGCCGTGCTCAAATTTTCTCTTATGTCTTCCTCTTTCGCAATCGTGTACATTTTAGTTTGCATGCTTTTTATATCTATTTGCATTGTCTCTTCACATTCTTTGGGTAGTTTCGCAAAGTTAGCAAAAAGCTCCATACTAAATTTAAAAGCTTTCAAAACTTTCAATTCATCTTGTAGTAACTCGTTAATCAATGGAATATTTTTTTCAAATAACGTATTCACATTTATCATACTCTCATCTTTGTTGGTAATGGCAAATATTTTGATACGATTTTGGAATGCGCTTGCTATTAAGGAGACGTTTTCATTAAGAGCTTGTTGGGCGTTTGCTTTGTGGGTATTTTTTCTATGATGTTGGACCCAAAGCCGTCCCTCAACATCCTCATCACAAAACAAGCATCTTTTATAGATCTGTTGTTTTAATTTCTTTGCAGGTTGTTGTTGTTGTTGTTGTTGTTGGCGTTCCTCCAAAAATTGCCTCAGTCTTTTTCTGACATTATTATTGTTAATATTGTAGTTGTTGTTGGTGTTGACCTCGTTCGCAGACATATTTCTCTAAAAAAGTAATGAAAAATTTACTGTTAATTCTTTTGCTTTGTTACGCTTTCAGAAAAAAAAACAACAGCTGTCTCGATGATAAAAAATCCCTCGAATCTAATACATAACATTTGAAGAAATAAATTAAACATCCTAAAAATGGTTCATGATAGGTGTTAACTTACCGTTTTTGCTGTTGATTTTTTTTTTTTTTTGTTTGTTTTAATCCTATGGCAACAATTTTCCTGCTCAGCCAAATATATACCACAATGGAACCTTTTTGTGTTTTTCTTTAATGGTTTAGTGACACAATGATTTCTAACTAGTCAAGATGGCCTTATCTATACCGAAATTCATTCATTATTACGCATACACACATCTCATTCGTCCACAAATAGTCTCTCTTTCTCTTTCTCTCTTTCTCTCTTTCTCTCCTGACGCCGATACATACACATAATTATAAACTATAACCTTGAACGCTGATCATTGAAACCTAAGACTTAATTCACATACTGAGATAAGAAAGAATTCCAAACGACAATGAATCACTTCCATACAAATCCACGAACATCTATGTCACACAATTAACCTACCCCAAACTTTAACTTGAACGCTGATCACCCAAACCTAAGACTTAATTCATCACTTCCATACAAATCCGAGAACAACTACTGATAACAACACCGCCACTACAACCGAAGATGTGTACAACTGACAACAGCTCAACAGGTGAAATTCAGATATTTGCCCATCAATACACACACATACACATACATACACACATAATTAATATAACAACAAGCTACAAAAAAAATTCCCTTATAATACTCAGCTCAATGACTAATAATAATATATTCGCTATTAACAACATTGTAGCGCTAAAAAAGTCTACATATACTAATATATCCATATAAAACCTGCCTGTGCTTTTCAAAAATATCCTCATATGATTATAAGCAAACAAAGAACTTTCAAAAGATCTCAAAACTTTGAACAATAAAACATAACATCATTATAACAATAAACTAAATACAGCAACAACAACAGCCTAATATAACCACACTAGATAATAATAAAAACATTCGAACAATATACCAATAAATACAGATTAGAAAATAACGCTGATCATCCAAACCTAAGACTTAATTCACATGCTGAGATAAGAAAGAATCCCAAAAACCACGACGTCAAACGACTACGAATGACTTCCATACCATTAACCTATCCTCAAACTTTAACCTTGAACGCTGTGATCATCCAAATCTAAGTTTTATATCATCACTTCCATACCATATCCCTCGAATAACAAAAATTCCTATATATTACTCAGCTCAATGACTAATAATAATATATAAAAGAACCCTCAACTTCCAAACAAATCGACGACCAATCATGTCATACAATTAACCTACTCCAAACTTTAACCTTGTACGCTGATCATCCAACCCTAAGACTTAATTCACATACTGAGATAAGAAAGAATCCCAAACGACAATGAATCACTTCCATATAAATCCACGAACAACTACTGATAACAACAACACCTCTATTTTTTTACTACAAATGAAAACAGTACAACAAGCCAAAACAACTATGCATCACACACCTCAAATTGAAAAAATACTGATAATAAGTACAAATCCCCAACCCACTGAAGATGGTCGCAACTAGTAACAGAACAACAACAACAACCCAAACGATTACGATGATGAATCATTTCTATACATTATGCAGCAATCGCAAAAACAGAGGGATTATTTAAACTCAATATTATTATTATTGATACACTCTCTAAAAAACACTAACGCCTTGTATACTGATAAGTAAATGTTCCCAGCAATTGCTGAACCTTGAACGCTGGTCAACCAACCCTTATAATCAAACAATGAACTTTCAAAAGATCTCAAAAAAACGTTTACCAATAAAACAATAATCTAATATAATCACACTAGAAAATAAAAAAAACATTGGAGCAATATACTAATAATTACACCTTAGAAATAACATAAGAATTAATTCACATACTGAGATAAGAAAGAATCCCAAAAAACCCGCGCCTTCAAACGATGACAACTCATTTCCATACAAAATTCACGAACAACTACTGATAACACGCCTCTATTTTACTACAAATGATAACAGCACAACAAGTCAAACGACCATGAATCACCTGTCACCTATTCATATACACAACTGATAACGACGACGATGATGATGAACCATTTCCATACATTATACAGCAATAGCAAAAACATCGGGATTATTATTATTATTATTGCTAAACTCACGATACAATACAAAAAAATAAATACTAGCACCACGTCAAAAAAGGAATAACAATTAATATATAAATAAGGTAACTCACCAGTTGATGATGTTGATTTTTTTATTTCCTAGCTAATCCCACGTCGAATATTGGGTTTGATGATGATTTTTTCTTCTTTTTTTTCAAATTTAAAGCCCGTATTTCTATATATATTTCAGCATAGATTTACTGCCAAGTGAATATATTCATAAAAAAGCCTTTAGCACCCCAGACAATCCCCAAAAAAAGCACATATTCAATATAGCAAAAAAGTCCATTTCAACATAGATTTACTATCAAGTGGTACCATTTCAGTATAGAGCAAAAAGCCCAAAATATTAAGAATCAGCTTAGATTTACTGAAAAAGCCCTCGACAACCGAAACAAAACCCAAAAGCAGATAGAATCACAAAAAATGTCTATATATTAAGAAACAACTAAAACATACATCCATTTCAACATAGAATCACCCAAAAAAAAAATTCCCATATATATTACTCAAACTCAATGACTAAATAATAATATATTCACTGCCAACAATCATGAATCACCTATCACCTATTCACACACCCAATTCAAAAATACCATCTGCTCATGTCACACAATTAACCTTGAACGCTAATCGCACAACCCACTGAAGATGTATACACCTGATAACAAATACCCAACAAGACAAAACAACTATGCATCACACACCCCAAATTGAAAAAATACTGATAATAAGTACAAATCCCCAACCCACTGAAGATGTACGCCTATATATAGAAATCAACATTAGCCTGTAGGGAGCGGAAACAATACATTATGGAAACTATGATAAGAATAATTGGCCCTCAATACGTATGAAATTCACAAAAATGAGTAATGATATCCCAACTTGCTATAGAAATCATGAATACTTGCTAAAGGTTATGGGATCGGTACAATATGGACTTGAATAATCATTCGGTGACTCATAAAAAACCAATGACTTAGGTCTGCGTCTTAGGTGAAGTCAATTAGCTTAGCTCTGCGTCTTAGGTGAAGTCAGTTTTAAGTTCCAGCAAAAACAACTCATTTCTCATACAAATCCACAAACAACAAAATTCCCGTATATATTACTCAGTTTAATGACAATAAGATTAAAAAAGTACAACAAAGACAGTGTTTTTTTATTTCTACCACAATTAACAGCTTACAACTGAGACAAAAGCCAAAAGCACAACCCAGACAACGTTTTTTTTGTTTCTACCACAATTTACAGCTTACAACCGAGACAAAAGCCTAAAGCACAACCCATTCATCATCATGGCTTAGGTCTGCGTCTTAGGTGAAGTCAACTAGCTTAGCTCTGCGTCTTAGGTGAAGTCAACTAGCAGCAAAATCATTCACCTCCTAAGCACAAATCCATTATCAAAAACACACACACACACACACACACACACACACACACACACACACACACCCCCCCCCAACAAAAAGTTCAATAGCAAAAAGCCCCCGGCCCCCGCCTCCTCCTTGTTATTGTTCGTTTGAATACTGGCTTAGGTCTGCGTCTTAGGTGAAGTCAACTAGCTTAGCTCTGCGTCTTAGGGGAAGTCAGTTTAAGTTCCAGCAAAAACACCCCATTTCCCATACAAATCCACAAACAACAAAATTCCCGTTTATATTACTCAGCTTAATGACAATAAGATTAAAAAGCACACCAAAGACAACGTTTTTTTTTTTTTTTATTTCTACCACAATTAACAGCTTACAACTGAGACAAAAGCCTAAAGCACTACCCATTCAGCCCCGATATCACCACCTAAGCATAAATCCATTAGCAAAAACATAAACCCATAACAAAAAAAGCACCGATATCACCACAAGCCCCAATACTCACCACCACATAGAAAAAGCCCAATAGTCAATAAAAGCATTCATCACCACCACCTGCAAAAACCCAAGAGCATCAAAAGCACAAAATCCACGGATCCACCACGCTGATAACGATTAATCACTAGCCCAAACAAACAACTACAGCGATAAGAACACTACAAACTATACCCAATTACTACTAATACTCATAAGAAATATACTAAATACTACTATTTCCACCTCAGTTAAGACACACCACCCATGAATCACAAAAAGCACCGATATCACCATCTAAGCATAAATCCATTAGCAAAAACATAAACCCATAACAAAAAGCACCGACATCATCACAAACCCCAATACTCACCACCACCTACAAAAAGCTCAATAGTCAACACCACCTACAAAAAAAAAAAAAAGCCCCAATAGCATCAAAAGCACAAAATCCAACAACTACAGCGATAAGAATACTACAAACTATACCCAATTAATACCAACACTGATAAGAAATACACTAAATACTACTATTTCCACCTCACATAAGAACCCACCACCCATGAATCACATACCACTATCAACACTCACCACACTACACACACATCTTCACCTTCACATAGAGCTTTCACACAGAAAAGAGCTTTTGAGCCAGAATTGAGGCGGAACCGCTATAACCCAACTACTCCCGTAGCTTTGCCAGATCTGGATTCCACCATGGTACGGCGGTTTTGTGATACCTTTTCGTTGTTTGTGGAATGGAGCCATTGGCGGCTGTTCGAATAGCTTTTGTGATAACGGCAGCTTCTTGATTTATGTTGGATTTTGTGTTATGTAGATTAAGGAATTGTGTGGTGATAGTTTGAAATTTGTTCCAATTTGCTCGGTCAGATTTGAATTTAGGTAGGAGTTTGATTTTTCCCTTTTTATTGTTGCCGGTTGAAATACAGATTTTTATTGGAAAGTGATCACTTGCATGTAGATTATCTAGTATTTCCCAGTTTGTATTAGGGGACAGTTGGGATGATACGAGGAAAAGGTCTACATTTGTAAACGTCTTGTGTGTGGAAAAATGAGTGTGATTGCCGTTATTCAATGTTACCAATTGTGATTGTAGTAAAAATTGTTCCACGGTTTTCCCTCTTTTTTCTTATTTGTGATCCCCATATTGTACTCCAAGCCTTGAAGTCTCGCATTAGAAGAATGGGGGTGTGTATGTGTTGAATTATTTTATTCAAGTCAGACAGGGTATATGGTTGAGTAGGAGGAATGTAGATTAAGATCACGGTTAGCTTTAGTTTGCCCGTTAGTTCGACTGCCGTGGCCGAGAAAGGGGTATTAAGACTGATATGCTTATGGGTTAGTGCCCGATGTATTAATATTCCGGACCCTTGTTTACAGGAGTTATTTTCTTTAAGACTGTTAAAGTATGCTATGTATTCCCGAGGCACTTTCGCATTTGAAGAGTGGGGTAAGTGCGTTTCTTGCAGTGCTATGATGGACGGTTTGAGTTCTTTTATAAGGAGCTGTAACTCGTGATAATTGTTATGAAACCCATTCAGGTTCCATTGAAGTATTAAGCAGTCTGCGGGGTTATAATTGGATGTTGCTATAGAGTTCGAGGTGGGGGTATAACGGTGGTTCTTTTCCTGACTCCGCGCCACACAGCTCGTCCCACTCAGTTTTCCAATCCACTCGAATTGATTTGAGTGAGAAGAGCTCCGTGCCGCGGAGTCAATAGGCTGTTGAGAGAGGTTAGAATTATATATTTCCATATTCAGGTAGAGGGATATTCCCGATTTGATCTAACTGGGATTTTTGTATTTGTGTGGTGGTAGGTTTGGCTTTGCTTGTATGTGTTTGAGTTTCTAGGGAGGAGGAAGATTGATCTTTAGTTTTAGTTATATTTATTCGTTGAGAAATGGGATATTTTCTCTTTTCAATTTCTTTTAGAGCTGTATAGGAAGAGGAGGGAAATATATTTGTTTCTTTGTTGGGAGATTTGTTTACGGCTATTGGATTTTGAATTACTTTTAGTAGAAGTGTATTGGAACTGGTTGGAGTTATAGGCGCAGTCGTGTGTTTTCTAATTTGATCGGAGTAAAGATCGTTATTTTTTGTTTGTATTGTATTCTGTTCCCTATATATGCGTTTAGCGTCAGCTAGGGTTGTTTTGTTTTTTGTTTGAATTTCTTGTACTTTTTGGTACTCAATATATTTAGGGCAGGTAGAGGAAGAGGCCGGGTGCGGACCTAGACAGTTAGCACACATTGTTCTTGTGCATTCAGTTTCGGGATGTGGTGGCAGATTACATGTATTAATGCTGTTGTGCGTTTACACCATTTTGCCGTATGGCCGAGTAATTGGCATTGTCGGCACCACATTGGCCTTGGAATGTATTCCTTGACCTTGGCGTTGTACCAGCCGATTTCTATTGTTGTTGGTGGTTGTAGCCGATCAAAAGAAAACAGCATCAATCCTGTGGGTAATCGTTCTTCGTTGTTAATTTTTGTGAATTTGAAGACAATTACCACACCTTGGGAACCCATTTCTGATATAATGTCGGCTTCTGGGACGTTAATTAGGCAAGGGACATACACAACCCCTTTGGAAGTATTTAGTTTGGGGGGCAGTCTAATATTGACCGGACAGATTGTGTCAAAACGCGTAGACTGGATGAATCTATCAGCGATTTCTTGGTCTTTAGCTAAAATTGGGATAGAACCATCCCTAAGAAGTGTAATTTTTTCGTACTGCGTACTGATAGAATCAATGATTCTTTTTAGTACAAAGACGTTGACGGATGTGAGTGGCATTGATGCTTCGATTTGAACGAGCCGTGGGTTTTTTATTGCGGTTTTGTTCGGGAGAGCAGGGAAATTGAAAGACAATGGGCTGCGGGATTGTCTTTTCTTTTTTGTTGGCACGTTGGCTGTAGAGCCTGAGAGTGAGCATTCTCCCAGTGCTACGAACCTATTGCCGGAATGATGGCTTGGCCCTAGGGCCATGTTTTTTTTTTTTGTTTCTTACCCGGTGTATCCTTGTTGTGTTTTGTTTGTGAGTCCAAGGGAATTTACGATTTTTAAATACTTTTACTCTAGGACAATTCACTTCACTTTTTTAACTATCGCACTGTTAAAAAATGGTGTTCTCTGTAAGAGAGTTCGCGGGTGACTGTACGAAATTTTATTCTCCACTGATTTACGGTGGACCTTTCAACAGCATCGTTACCAGAAACAGCCTTTAAACGATGCTGAATTTCAGTAGGAGTAACTTTTTCAGCAGTAAAATGTTCGATAACAGCACCCTGTTTAAGTCGCCTTTACTTAGCACTAGAACACGCACACAACACGGGTCGTGCTGAGAAATTCTGTCCCGAATGACGATCGACAGGTGTCAAATTTCGAACATCTTTCATGTATTGCCGACTGGATACAGATCATGTGTAGGGCCATTTCAATGGAGCGGGAATTTCGCGTTGATTTGTGTAACATTGGCGGCTTGAAATGCAATTTCTCTTCTGTGTCTGCCCATGTTTCTAACCAGAAACCAACTATCGTTGCACCTAGCGAAACCCAGGTAATTACTAATACAGATATTTCCGATTTTATCTACCTGGATATAACATAGTGCCACTGTTCTTTCCACATCGTGGCACAGCCACATACATACGAAATGATATTGCTTATCAGCTTCTGCCGCAATATGGGCTTTGTTCAATTCCATAATTAAATTCCTCTTGGCTAAAACTTCGCGTTCGTAAGCATATTGTTCGAGTCCGGCGCCGTGCTTCCTCGGTTGAGGGAAGAGCGGGGACCTTTTATTTTTAATTGCTTAATTTTGTAAAACTTTTCTTTTCGGTATTAGACATTCCTCTATCACCGATATCCAAAAATTCGTTATAGACAGAACCATCGATTTGAAATCATCGACTTGTTAATGTATATTTGAATTAATAAAAAATCAACGGAAATTGTGTTCACAGCTATCAATAAATTTTTCTTTGACAGTCCTCACTTCCAAATCTCCTCTGAACTTCCTCTATTCTATTTTTTCTCTCTGACTTTTAACAACAATTCATTTGGACGAAAATCCAAGTTACTATGTTTTCAATAAATAAAAAGGTGCAGGTTATTAAGTGTGCTGTAACTGGTAATATTGTGAATGTTTATGAATGGTATGTATTAAGTGTTATTATATTAAATATATAATATTAATATTATTGTTTCAAAATTCTCATTTCCGTATATATATTAATTCCAAAATTTCTAATATATATATTACCAATAAAATTTTCGTTCTTTCCTTTTCCGTTCGAATATATATTAATTCTAAAATTTCCAATATATATTACCTCTAAAATTTTCTTTCTTTCTTTTTTTTTTTTTTTTCATTTCCGTCATTTCCTACAATTGTTAGATTATTTCATATATATTGAATAATAAAACAAAGGCCATTTGTTATGTGTTTATCTTTTCCTTAAATTTATGGAAAAGTTTCCAAAACCTTTCTGGGCCTATTACTATGATTATTGTATAGAAATGCATAATACCAAAAATCTTCTTAAGAACTGATTTCAAATGTCCTAAATGATTGTGTAACTTTTTATTTTTTTGTATTTTGTGTTTGAATAAATGTTTATTGTTGAAAAAAAGAATTTGTAATGTACTTATATGGTTTTCCTTTTCCGTACCTATTTTAGTTAAATTATTATTTTCATTATTTATTATATCGTGTTTGAGTAAGTGTCTGTGTTTGTTTTCGTTGTTTAAAATTTTTTGTGTTTTCGGCTTAGTGTTGTCATTGTCCATAGCTTTAACTGCTGTCGGAACGTCTACCTTTTCAGTCTTACTCACTGCTGATGGATCGTTTAGTTTCTCAGTCTCATTTACTGATTCGAATAGTTCTTCAGACTTATTAGCTGTTAGAACATCTTGGTTCCCAGTCCTATTTGCTGTTTGAACTATTTCTTCAGTTATATCTGCTGTAGAAACATTTAATCCGTCAGTCTTTGCTGCTGAAAAGATTTGTTCATCAGTATTAGCTGCTGGACTGACTTGGGTTTCGAATTTTATTGCAACTATTGGGTCTTCAGTCTTTAACACTGCTGAATTTTCAGTCTTTGTTGCTGAAGTGCCTTGGTTGTCTATTGGGATAGCCGGAATATTAGGGGTTTCTGTTTGTATATTTTCTGCAGGATCCGAATTTTCAGTCTTTAATACTGCTGAGTTTTCAGTCTTGGTTGCTGAAGTGTCTGCGTTGTCAATAGGGATATCTGAGATATTAGCGATTTCAGTCTTTAATACTGCTGAAAATTTCGGATTTTCAGTCTGTGTTGCTGAATTGTTTTCCAGAATGGGAGTATGAATCGGAGTCTTTATATTAGGGACAGGGTTATCTTCGTTTATATGGCTTGGTTTATAGGAGTATGTGGGCTCAGGGTAAATTTGGCTAGGAGCTTCATTAAAATGGTCGTTATCTATTTCCAAAGATCTAATGCTGTAAATAGAAAACTTTGGTCTGTCTTCCATAAATTTTGGTTGGCGTCAGGCCTCGTTTTCCGACTCTTGCACCCGAGAAAAGTGAACATTTTGTCTATCGTTTTGTCTATTGGTGCTCCTAGAATTTTCACCAAAACGATTTTCAGAGTTTGTAGGATTATTTCGGAATGGGTTACGCGTTGTTGTACCTTGTTGGTAATTTGTTGAAGGCGCTCCATTCCTAGATATCTTGTATCTACACTCGTTCTCTGTGTGATTATTCCGTCCACAGAAATTGCAAAAAATGTTATATTCCCTTTTTATGGGTTGTCTATTCGGAAAATAGTTGGATTGCATGTTCCGATAACATGTGTCCTGTGTATGCCCTGACTTACCACAGGTTTGGCAGACTATACTATTGAATGTAGGTTTTTCATTGTATTGATATGACCTGGGAGAGTTGTCCATTCGAGCAGCATGTGATACTACATGTGCAATCGACTGTTTTAAATTATTTCCCCCATGGACTTTAGCTAGTATCTTTAGCTGTTCGTTCATTAGTCCATCTTCAAATGTTTGTACGGCCAATTTTTTGTTTTCTTCCATTAAGAATTCCCTAACCACCGCGTCTGCTGTTATTTCACACGTGGCAGAGTTTAGAGTCCTTAGAGCATTCGCGACTCTATCACCGTATTCCCGGACGGTTTCTCTGTAGCGTTGTTTCAGAGAAATCAACTCATTGTGTGCCGTCGACCGAGATTGCTCCTCTTTATATTCCGATTCGAGTTTATCTTTTAAATCCTCCCACTTAGCGATTTGGCTATACCTAATCAGATCGTAAGCATGACCCTCTAGTCTATTTTTGACTAGCTCTAAAAACGTCTCGTATATATCCGGGTCTGCCTTCTTTATGGATCTAAATAAAACGTCTCCCCCGGAAATAAATTTACCTAAGTCGCAGGGTTTCCCGTCAAAGGTAGGGACGATTCTGAAAACATCAGAAATTCCGACAGAAAGAGCCATTTCAGGGGGTTTAATGTGTATCTGTTGATAGTGGAATTGTTCTTCCCCCTGCCTAGCCGCCTGTCTCGTGTAATATGGACTCGTAATATTAAAAATTTGAATTAAAGTATGGCGAAAATTTGTTATCAATTCTTAAAAATATGGTTTATGAAAAAATGGCCTTCATGTTATTATTCAATATATATATATGGAAACGATATGGTTTGGACCCAAAACTGAAAAGAAAGAAAATTTTCGACGAGAAGGAAAAGAAACGGAAATGTCGTCGAAAAAAAACTGAAAAGAGAATTTTCAAAATTTCTATCGAGAAAACACTTTTTTTTTTTGAAAAAGGAAAAAAATCCAAGTAACATATTCCTAAAAAAAAAGGAAGAGAGAAAAAACAAAATATTGAAAAAAATTCTTACTACTCTAGATGTTGATAGAAGTCTTGTTGAATTTCTTATTGTTGTCCTTTTTTTTCTTCTTTGTTGTGTCGTAGAGTTCCTCTTTGTGTTCCTTTCTATATTTTATATTATTTTGTTATTCTTGCCAGGCAGACTTCACGCCCTAGAAGTTGAATATCCTGGTCTTTTCTGCTTTCCTTTTTTTTTCTTCTTATTTCGTTGTTTTATGTCGAGGGTTTTTTTTTCTTCTTATTTTGGTTTGGTTATTTCTCCTGTTTTGTTTTTTTTTTCTCTCTTTTCTTCTTGAAAAATTTTTTTTCTTCTTCTTATTTGGTTATTTCTCTTGTGTTCACTTTATTTTTTTTTTGTTTTAAATTTTTTTGTTTACTTTGTTTTTCGTTGTTTTATGTTTACTTTTTTCTTCTTCTTTAAACATTTTTTTTTTGTTGTTTTAAATTTTGTTTTGTTTAAAAAATTGTTTTTTTCTTGTTTTTTTTTTCTTCTTTTTATTTATTTATGTTTACTTTTTTCTTCTTCTTATAAACATTTTTTTTGTTGTTTTAAATTTTGTTTTGTTTAAAAAAAATTTTTTTTCTTGTTTTTTTTTTCTTATTTTCTTGTTTTTTTTTTCTTCTTATTTTCTTCTTTTTATTTGGGATCCTTTGGTTGTATCCCACCGCTGCCACCAGTGTTCGAGTCCGGCGCCGTGCTTCCTCGGTTGAGGGAAGAGCGGGGACCTTTTATTTTTAATTGCTTAATTTTGTAAAACTTTTCTTTTCGGTATTAGACATTCCTCTATCACCGATATCCAAAAATTCGTTATAGACAGAACCATCGATTTGAAATCATCGACTTGTTAATGTATATTTGAATTAATAAAAAATCAACGGAAATTGTGTTCACAGCTATCAATAAATTTTTCTTTGACAGTCCTCACTTCCAAATCTCCTCTGAACTTCCTCTATTCTATTTTTTCTCTCTGACTTTTAACAACAATTCATTTGGACGAAAATCCAAGTTACTATGTTTTCAATAAATAAAAAGGTGCAGGTTATTAAGTGTGCTGTAACTGGTAATATTGTGAATGTTTATGAATGGTATGTATTAAGTGAGAATGTAATATATGTTAAGTGAAGTTTTTAAGGATGTGTTAGGAGATTCAGTGTTAAATTTAATAAGGGTAGTATTCTGGAATACAACAATATCATATATCACTGCTTTCTTTACAGAAGCCCAAACTTGGACAGAAACGCATCCTTTGACCAATTTGATGCTCTCCCTGAGCCTATCGATAAGATCTTGTCCCTATATCCGCACACTGAAATTGTTATTGTGGGTGATTTTAACGTGCATAGCTCTGAGTGGCTTCGCCACTACGGACACACAACACCTGAAGGTCAATATGTCCAGCTCTTTGCTGATTCAAATAGCTTAACTCAACTTGTCAATGAGCCAACACATGTACCAGATATAGATGGTCATTCCGCCAACACACTGGACCTTTTTCTCGCCTCACACCCGAACAAATACACAATTGAAGTTTCTTCACCCTTGGGCATTTCAGACCAGTGTGTCGTGTCAGCTAAATTTCCTCTAACCAACAGTAACGTTAATGAGAAAGCTCCCAAAAGGACAGTATGGTTCTATGAGAAAGCCAACTGGAAAGGTCTGAACAACTTTTTTGGGAAATTAAATTGGTCGTTATTTTTCCTCAATAATGATATTGAGTCTATAGCGGACACATTGACGGACACGATTCTGTTTGGGAGGCGAACCTTTATTCCACACCGGGTAAAGAGTATCAAACCCAAGAGAAATATGTGGTTCGATTCCGGGTGCAGAGAAGCCATTAAGGTTAAAGATTAAGCTTCCGGTTGTATGAATCAAACAATACTGAGGAAAACCGTAAAAGATTTAAGAGATGTAGAAATGACTGCAATGCATATATTCAACGCGCCAAGTTCTTGCAAAACCAGCGAGTGAGACAAAAAATATATACTCTCCCACAAGTAATAGAGCTTCTAGGCATTCGTTAAAACATTCAAAACTTGGTTTCTTCATCCATTCCATCGCTTATAGTCGGTGACAGACCAGTCACGACTGCAATAGAGAAGGCGAATCTACTTGCTACACATTTTGCAGCCAACTAAACGCTGCCTGATACCACACCAGTTCCGGCTCAACTTGAGCATAAGAAGCACACCATGAGCCAGATTCACTTCCGAACGGATACTGTTACCTGGGCACTCAAGGAGCTAAGCGCACATAAATCCGCTGGTCCTGATGGCATTCCCCCAATTCTCTTGAAGAAATGTTTCTCTTCACTCTCTAAACCACTGCGGAAACTCTTTCATTTGTCTTATTCTACTGGCCGTTTCCCTAATAGATGGAAGTCAGCGAACATTCAGCCAAGTTCCAAAAAGGGTGACAAATCGTCCCTCTGTTCCTGTCGACCCATAGCACTAACTTCTAATCTCTTGAAGGTAATAAAACCACTGATTAACCGTCAACTTTCGAAATATCTGAAATCAATTGGCCTCTTCAGTGACCGCCAATATGCCTTTCGTAGCAACAGGTCCACAGGAGATTTGGTGGCGTACCTTGCCGAAAAGTGGAGCCATTCCACCCACTACTTCGGAGAAAGCAAGTTTGTTGCACTAGATATCTCGAAAGCTTTCGACAGAGTTTGGCATCCAGTCCTTTATCAAAATTACATTCATATGGAGTGGACAATTTCCTGATCCAATGGATAAGAGACGATCTTTCTGGCCGTTCAATCGAAGTGGCTCTTGATGGTGTCAAACCTGTCTCCCATCAAATTAATACAGATGTTCCCCAGGGTTCGGTACTCTCACCCACTCTCTTTCTCATCTTTATAAATGATCTCTTGTCGATTACTCATATCCCAATTTACTCGTTTGCTGATGATAGTACGTTGAGTTTCTCATACTTATACGAACACTCCCGTCCAAACTCTTCGAACGTCACTACCAACCAGCAACTTATGCTTGATACATTAAATTCCGACCTCAACAAGGTATATCAGTTGGGATTATCTAACCGATTAGAATTCAATGCCCAAAAAACTCAGTGTTGTCACTTGTCGTCAAAGGCGAGCCCCAAAGTAAATATACTGTCTATGAACGCCACTTGCATCTACGAAGCGAAGGAACTATCAATCCTCGGCACTCGAATTAATTCGACTCTTAACTGGACATATACTGGACACATATTTATTTTCCTTAAGATATGCAAAAGATACTTCACTGCATCCAACCTGGCCACTGTTTACAAGGCGTATATTCGTCCAAAAATGGAGTTCAACTCCTATATTTGGTCAGGCGCATCCAAAAATGTACTACACGTGCTCGACAGGATGCAAAAACGAGCAGTGAAACTTATTGGGGACTCACACGTAAGTCGATCAATTCCGTCGTTAGAACACAGGCGCAACGTACCATGTCTATCTCTTTTCTATCGGTATTACCATGGTCCTTGCTCAATTGAACTTGCTGAATGTGTTCCGCCCTTTTAGACATTTTCCGCGATACCCATCAATCTGTGAATGCGCATCAGTTCACGTTGAAAGTGCACTTCAGGCGCACAAATAAACATAGAGAGTCATTCTTTAGCCGAACCACACGAATGTGGAATGTTCTGCCTGATCATGTGTTTCCTGGCCGTTGTGATGTCCAGACATTCAAGACCAATATACATCCACACCTCCTTCCCTTATCCACTTCCTCTCCAGCCGCTCGCACTGTGCTTTGACATTTAAGGGTACTTCAAAATCCCCTTTTGTGCGCGTTAGTATAAAAAAAAAAAAATCAAACAGCTTCTGAAATTGTCGTCCTCGGTACAACGGCTGGTTGGTAGTTTCTAACAGAACCGACGTGGTTGGGAGGCTGGTGGAGATGTTCGCTGTTAGTCGCAATCTGACCCAACTCGTGGAAGAACCTACGCGAGTGCTGGAACCCGAGCTGATTATGCAATCACCGTGGATCTGTTTTTGACATTCGAGCCGAGCATTTATACCGTGGAGGTTTTTGCGCCACTGGGAAATGAGATCACTGCTTGGTATCGGTCGCACAACCACTTGCATTTCAAGCGAGTAACCGACCCAAGCAGGTTCGACCTGCATGGAGCCATGGGGCTACCAGGTGGGACGATTTTTGAGTTTTTATCGCACCCTTTCCGTGATCGGGGGTGTGGTTTGGAGACTCCGATATTAACGCATGCGCGAATTCGGTCACAGAGATTATTCTTCTCGGGATGGAGATTTACATTCCGCATTCCATCAGATGAGATTCATCTGATAAACCTTGGTTTGAAAAAAAATGCGAACAGATTACAGCGGCAAAAATAAAACTTTTAAGCAATGGCGCTCTAATCCCACCTATGTTAATAGAACGAGTTTTGTTAGAATCAGAACCGCGTGCAACGAGGCGATTGACAGCCCGAATAAGGTCTACAACAAGAGAGTGATCAATAAACTGTTCGAGTGCCCAACTGCTTCGCGTCCCTTCCGGTCAATGGCAAGAGCTGTCAGCAGTAACTTCACTTCCTTCTCTTTTCCCACATTGGACTGTGGGAAGGCAACCAGCCTGCGCGGAATACCAGCAAATAGTCTCTAGGAACTGTGCTCCAGAACTATCGGCGGCTCTTGGCAGGCTCTTCTCCTTATCTTATGCACGAAGGATATTTCCTACCTGTTGGAAAATTGCTCGAGTTCAGCCAATCCCAAAGAGGGGGAAAAAGTGTCCCGCAAAACACCGGTTGACAGCATTACTGTGTATGTTATCTAAGATGATGGAAAATCAATGCCAAGTTAATTAAGTATTTGGAGTACAACGGCCTTCTGAATGATCGTCAATACGGAATCCGTGACAGGCGGGCCCACGGGAGTCCTTTTGACACTTGTAACCAATATATACATATATATATATATATATATATATATCTTCTTTTTCTTCTTCTTCTTCTTGTTCTTCTTCTTCTTCTATCTCCTATCTTCTTCTTCTTCTTCTTCTTCTTCTTCTTCTATCTTCTTCTATCTTTTTATATATATAAAATTTTCTTGTCACAGTGTTTGTCCTCGAACTCCTCCAAAACGGCTCAACCGATTTTAAAGAAGTTTTGTATATATATTCGGTAGGTCTGAGAATAGGTTTTTATCTATTTTTTATGCTCATAAGTGCAATTGCTTAATAAATATTAATAATTTATTAATTTTCAACCTCGGTCGATAACTGTGTAAGTGATAATTGATTAGTTATCCCCACCAGCCGATATCATAATCATTCAAATGTAAATAACATATGAGATAGAAAAGAATATTCTACCAGTGTTTGGCCCACGGTCCGCATAGTAACAGCCGGCCCGCCAGCCCTGGCCAATCGAGTCTCCTGAAAGCGTTCTATGGATCTTGCCAACCGGTGTAAATAAGAAGAAATAATAGTATTGTTTACTTAACTTACATACATTATAGTATTCTGTAAATATTATAACATTATGTAATTTAGCATTTCAGTGTAATCTTCAAGTGAATTTATTAATTTGGATTTGAATTTTAGCTGTAATTATTTTTTCCTGTCTTATTGAAAAGTAAGTGAAATTATTATTTCTGAGCGTAGTTCTCACGTTTATTCTTTTAGTATAACCTAAAAAATGCTTAACACATATCACGAGCTCCCGTCAACAACAACTATTGTGTTAAACGTATTATTTATTACTTATTAATAATTTGTACAATGCCAGCTAGACGCAGAGGAACTTCTTTAGGCCGTCAAACACGTGGAGCTGCACGCAAGCGAACCGCTAGAGCCCAAAGAACAGAAGTTCATACGAACTTTGCTAGCAGCTATGCGACTGGATGAAGAGGTTCCCCGACAATTGAGATCTATCCGGGTTATTGTAGACGGCGACTCTTCGGATCTATATTTTGTTAATTCTGGGGTGCCTCAATCTTATTTTTGGCTCCAACCTTGTTTTTGCTTCACATGAATGACTTGGTACAGTCAACGGATAACCGGGTGTCCAGTTTTGCGGATGATAGTACGCTTGTTTCCTCTTTTTTGTGTGCCCGGCCGACGTCACACCAGCTGAGATATAGCCAGATCGACTGTCTGAATCGAGATCTGGATAAGGTCCTGCAAAAGGGAAAGACCAATCTAGTCGACAATGTAACGAAAACACAATATACCATATTAACAAAGAAAAGTGGATCATCGACTCCACAGCTGATAATGAATGGCCAGGCCGTCGAATCTGGGGTAAACTTGAAGTTGCTCGGTGTGACGGTCAGTGAGAATATATCTTGACATAAACACGTGCCGAATATCGCGAGGTGCGTTTCTGGAAAACTAGCTTATCTTTTTAGAGCCAAGTAATATTTTACTCCGGCCCAACTTGTTCTCCTGTATGAATCCCAAATTAGACCCGCACTCGAAAATTGCTCTGTTCCTAAACATGCCATTAACCTACTTGAGATTATACAGAGATGAGCGATCCGCCTGATCGGGGACACAGTGCTGACGTCGGGACTACACTTAATATCACATCGAAGGCGCGTAACTGACGTCTGTCTGTTTTACAGATATTATTACGCGACAATCCACCACTTTGCGGTTCATCTCCCGACGGCGCGAACATCTCTGCATCAAAATTCGTTCTGTTACAGAGCGGGAAAGGTGTGGAATCACCTCCCAGTGCGAGTGTTTCCGGAGCTTTCCAGCCTGCAACTGTTCAAAAAAAACCGCAACGGTTATTTGGTGCCATCTCGACGCTATAGGTTCGCCTCTCCCGAGAGAAGTATAATAAAAACTACACCAAAATATGCCCTTCTACCGTACCCGCCTTATATTCCAGAGGGAGCTCCTAACGACCTTTTTATACCTCTTAATCAAAAAAGATTCGTTTTGCTAGTCCAAATGTAGCTGTAAATGCTTTACAGGTGGCTTTGGAGATTCCCTTCAAGAATGGCTTTTAATCTGTCTTTAAGGATTGGTAGACGCTGGAACGAGCGCATCGTTGCAGAAAGGCATTGAAGGCCATTGAACAAGATACTTATCACTAGATACTTAGTGTCAATTTTTATTGAACGTCCATCATATATTGTTAAGATTTGATTGCAATGAGTTGAGTACGTTCTACTGGTCTATAATAATGTTCGAAGGAGTTGGTCAAAAAAGATCGAATAAGTGCGCGAAATTCGAGTTGTTTTAATGGTTTTCTTGGTAAATACAAATTCCCTTTACAGCTATTTCATTTTATTTCTCAATTTAAGAACTTATCTACCTTATATTTGAACTTAAATTGTCTTTGGTTTATATTTCTCTCTTCGCTTGTTTTTCTCCTTTTCCTTTTTCCCGTTTTATTCATTGCATTTCTTCTATATGTCGTTCTTCTTACTCTTGCCTTACCTGTTTTGTTGTTCTTTTTTTTTAAATCTAAATTTTAAGTATTATATTTTATTCTCATTATTTTATAATTTATTTTTATCTTCTCCTTATTTATTATATTATATTTTAATTCTTCCCGTTTTATCAAACCTCTTTTTCATATTCATTTTAAATCTCCTAAAAATTGAAGTCAAGGCATTTGATTTTAAAACTTAACAAGAGGAGCTAAAAAGCGAAATACATTTCAAAACGACTTATGTTATAATAAAAAAAAATGGATGTGTGGGGGTTCTCTATATGTCATGAAGAACCAACCCACGATTCAAACCAATTTTGGCCGCTAACAGCCGTCACCTTAACCGAACTCCCCATTCAAAACTCGCAAAGAATACATTTCCCCAATCTGCAACAGCATCCATTCCCAAATCCGCAATAGCATATATTTCCAAATCTGTAATAAAATGCATTTTCAAAACCTACAACAGAATACATTTAAAATCATCTCCCTCATCTACACCAAACCGCATTTAGTTTTCCCCGAAAACCATTCCGTCTCATTTCTTACTTAAACCATTGTTCTTGCTTGCAACCAAGCAGCATTTAATTTTCCCCGAAAACTATTCCGGCTTACTTCCTACTTAAACTATCTTTCCCGTTTGCAACCAAGCAGCATTTAATTTTCCCCGAAATCCATTTCAGTTCCCATTCTACTAGAACTATTTTTCTCGCTTGTGAACAAGCAGCATTTAGTTTCCCCGAAAACCATTTCGGCTCCCATCCTACCCCAACCATTTAAAATAATACAAATTCTCCTTACTGGTAAGTCACCAGCACGACGCGTTGCATTCCCACGAAACAACCATCGCGACGATCAAGATCCACGTTCCTTTGTCTAACCGACAACCCATGCCCATACTTGGTTATGCCTCCGAAACCGATTTCTCCGTATACCCGGCAACAGAGGAATCTAATTCAGCCGGTACGGCAGAAATTCCCTGAAACAAAATTCTCTATGTAGGCATAGCAACCCTTCTCCATGTTCCTAGTAAGTAGCAGTGAGTTTACTTAGCGATGACTCCACTGCCGCGACACCCTGAATGGATTCTTGCCTTTTTTTTAGTCAGTCGAGTTTACTACATTGCGAAGCACGCACACTCCGAGTCGAGTAGGAAATCCGCACCATTATATTAATCAAAAGAAAGTGAATTAAAAAACGAATTCAAGGTTGGTGGTGTACAAGTGAACAATAATTATAAAATAAGTTATCGTGAATACAGAAAACTTAATAAACAATATAATACTTTGTTGAAGCCTTGTAACTCAGTGGATCAAATAAAGTCGGAAATTAACAGAGATCGATAGCTTTCTATACGAAAGTCACATACCATCGACTGTATACAGATCAACCACCCAGCTTCTGAAATTGTTGTCCTTGGCGATTTTAATGTGCACAATTCCGGTTGGTTGTTACACTCTCACACAACCGACGAGGCTGGGAGGCTGGCGGATATGATTGCTGTAAGCCACAACTTTACTCAACTCGTGGGGGAGCCAACGCGAGTGCCGGATGCCCGAGGCGATTATGCGAACACCCTGGATCTGTTTTCGACATCCGAACCGAGTATTTATACCGTAGAGGTTTCTGCGCCACTGGGAAACTCAGATCAATGCTTGGTATCTGTCGCGCAAGCATATGAAGCGAATAACCAGCCTAGGCAGCTTCGCCATGTATGGAAGTATGGGGATGCTAACTGGGACGATTTGCGAGATTTCTTCGGATCCTTTCCATGGTCCGAGGTGTGCTTCGGAGACTCCGATGTTAACGCTTGCGCGGAGTCGGTATCAGAGATTATTCTTCTGTGGATGGAGATGTATATTCCACATTCCATCAAACGAAGTTCGTCTGATAAACCTTGGTTTGATAAAAAATGCGAACTGATTACAGCGGCAAAAAATGGAGCTTTTAAGCAATGGCGCTCCAATCCCACCGATGTTAACAGAACGAATTTTGTTAGAATCAGAAACGCGTGCAACCAAGCGATTGATACCGCGAAGAAAGCTCACTACGACAGGGTGATCAATAAGCTCCTTCGGTGCCCAACTGGTTCGCGCTCCTTCTGGTCAATGGCAAAATCTGTCAGCGGTAACTTCACAACCTCCTCTTTCCCTCGTTGGTGACAGACAGCGGGACGTTAGTCACGAATCCGAAGGATGAAGCGAATGTGTTCGCGAATTTATTTTCCGCGAATTCAAACCTCGATCCCGGTCTTTTGGAGCCACCTGCGATCTCGGCGGTAGGGTCTTCGATGCAGGATGTGAGATTTCGTCCGCGCACTATTCAACGCATTCTACGTGAACTGGATTGTAGGAAGGCAACCGACCCGGACGGAATACCAGCAATAGTCCTTATTAAGAACTGTGCTCCAGAACTATCGGGCAGACTTTTCCGCTTATCTTATACATGGACGACCTTTCCTGCCTGCTGGAAAATCGCTCGAGTTCAGCCAATCCCAAAGACGGGAAAAAAGCGTCTCCCACAAAATTACCGCCCGATAACATTACTGTCTATTTTATCTAAGGTAATGGAAAAAGTCATCAATACAGAGTTGGTTAAGTATTTGGAGTGCAACGGAATTCTGAACGATCGTCAATACGGATTCCGTGGCAGGCGGTCCACGGGAGACCTTTTGGCACTCATATCCGATATATGGACACTTGCGATTGAACGGCATGGTGAGTCAAGGGCGGTCGCATTGGATATCCCCAAGGCTTTTGACCGCGTCTGGCACGGGGCATTGCTGAGCAAACATCGTTCATATGGACTTTCCCAACAGCTTTGCGACTGGACTAGGAGCTTCCTCGAGAATCGATCGATCCGGGTTGTTGTGGACAGCGAGTGTTCGGAGCTGTATCCTGGTAATTCGGGGGTGCCACAGAGTTCTATTTTGGCTCCAACCTTGTTTTTGCTTCACATAAATGATTTGTTGGAGACAACAGATAACTAAGTGTTCAGTTTTGCGGATAATAGTACGCTTGTTCCCTCCTTTTCGAGTGATCGGCCGATTGGTGCATCAACGTCGCACCAGCTGAGATGTAGACAGATTGACTCTCTGAACCAGGATCTAGATAAAGTCCTGCAGTGGGGAAAGGCCAATCTAGTCGACAATGTAACGAAAACACAATATACCATATTAACAAAGAAAAGTGGATCATCGACTCCACAGCTGATAATGAATGGCCAGGCCGTCGAATCTGGGGTAAACTTGAAGTTGCTCGGTGTGACGGTCAGTGAGAATATATCTTGACATAAACACGTGCCGAATATCGCGAGGTGCGTTTCTGGAAAACTAGCTTATCTTTTTAGAGCCAAGTAATATTTTACTCCGGCCCAACTTGTTCTCCTGTATGAATCCCAAATTAGACCCGCACTCGAAAATTGCTCTGTTCCTAAACATGCCATTAACCTACTTGAGATTATACAGAGATGAGCGATCCGCCTGATCGGGGACTCGGCGCTGACGTCGGGACTACACTTAATATCACATCGAAGGCGCGTAACCGACCTCTGTCTGTTTTACAGATATTATCACGGGTGCTGTTCTTCGGAGATTCTTGGTATTGTTTCACGCAATCCGGCTTATATGCGCTCCACAAGACAATCCGACGGATCGCACCCATTTGTGGTTCAACTCCCGACGGCGCGAACATCCCTGCATCAGAACTCGTTCCGTTACAGAGCGGAGAATCTGTGGAACTCCCTTTCCACGCGAGTGTTCCCGGAGCGTTACAACCCGCAACTGTTCAAAAAGAACTGCAACAGTTATTTGATGGCATCTCGGGGCGCCCACTCGGCGCTATAGGTTCGCCTCTTCCGAGAGAAGTTAAAAAAAAGAAAGTGTCTGTATAAAACTACTCTTCGTACTCCATGTGCCTGAGCGCTACTGACTTGTAAATTGCGGTAATGGCGCAATATTTTCGTACTGTACAGAATATTGAAGAAATAAAAAAACTAAGTTCAACGAAGTCCGGGTGTTTCATTTGTGGTGTTTTCTCCTTGCGGATGACAGTTTCGCATCCGATTTTCATGTGCTCGTAACGTTCCCGAAGTGCGATCTTCTAGCGGATGGCTACCAGTGAATAACTTCAAGGTACGATCCGATTAATCAAACTTTTAAAATAGTTCCAAACGATCCAAACTGACTCAGTGGTGACTGTCCCTTGGCTGTGAGTTCTGAATAAGAAAAGGAAAATAAAAAAACACGAAGTACGAACGAGCTTACCATTACCAGTGCTATTACCCGCAACTATTTGTCGTTCCTGGCTTTCGATAGTATAGTGGTTAGTATACCCGCCTGTCACGCGGGAGACCGGGAGTCGGTTCCCCGTCGGGGAGCCTCTGGCGCAAGATTAATGACCTTGCCCGGAAAAAACAAATCATTATGGAAAATTTGACAAGCCTCAGGACTTCCTAAATAAGGCCAAGACTGGTTCCCGGTTGTAGTGCCGATGATGATGATTTGTCGTTCCTGGGATTTCCGACGGTGGGTGATAGTGAACCCGTGCCGTACGTCGGCACCCATACCTTCACCCTCGCAGTTGTACCAAAGAAAAATGTCCTCTCCCTTTTTATTTGATAACGATTATCCAAGTAAATTTTATGTAACTTTGGAAGAACGTCTCAAGATCATCTCCAAAGGGTTGCAGAAACGAGATATGTAATAAAAATAAGAAATATAGTGGTTGAGAATACGGAAACTTGGAGAAAATCAGTATTAATTTGATGGGAGCCATATTTGACACCATATAGCTTGGATTGAATGCCATGAAAAGTAGTCTCTTATCCATTGAATCAGGACACTATATAGGAACAGAAGAGGGCACAAGATTAAAAATAAAGTATACAGTCGACTATATTAAAAAAAAAAACAGCTTGCGGACAATCCGTCCGAATCATTATAGTAAGTCGCCGGTCCATCATAACATCAAATTTCCATTACAAATTTCGTTTAGTAGACTGTCCCCACGAACCTGTTCTATATTCCTGATAAAGTCAATATTTTCAATTCCAATTGATTCAAACGAATAATATTCTCCAGACGCGGTTCATTAAATTTCATAATCTTGTACACAGGTTTATCTGGCACCACAAATACCAGTCATAGGTCAATGAGCAAAATTGGCTTCGCTGCCATTTTGAAAATAAAAATAGAATTTGTACGTACGCAGAATAATCATTTAACGGTATGAAGTCGGTCGTCAAAATCGTCAACATCCTGATAGAGCTTTACACAAATTATTATGAATTCATAAGATTGTAATTGCATAGACAAATTATTTCGTCCTAGCAACAGACTAACACTGACACTCATCGTCGCCTTAGGTGAAGGAACCTCGAACATTTTGGAGGCCTGGTGAAAGGCAAACAACTCCGACTGTGGACGCAACTCTAATGTTAAAAGCATTGACTTTTATGTAAATTTCTTTGCGTACGAAAATATTAAATTTTCAATATCTTCTGCGTTTTAGTTGTTCAAATGCATGTTCGGCTTAGAGGATTGAGTTGGCGTGTGTATTAAATTCCACGCAAATTGGTTAAATATATCCCGAGATAAAGAGTATAAACTTCGAAGGGTGTGACGGCTTTTTGCGGGCAAATATTCCAAGAGAATATTCGTAGCTGCTTTATTTCGTTAGGTAGTAAGGAAAGACAAATATTTGTGAAAGCAACCACATGGGGAGTCGTAAATGGATTCAGTGTGCACGGCAATTTGGAATTATATCATCATTGTCAAAGCGTCGGTGGAAATTTGTCTGGTGATAATAGCTTCCCGCCTTAGCATAAAACTCATCAAAATATTGACAAGCGAAGTGGGATATTTTCAGATTTCAATTCACCGTCGATTATCAAGTGGTGTCAATTTATTTTGACATTATCTCTGTGCGGTGTTGTAGTTATTTTAAAATTTCCCGTATCGCAACTGTGTGTTCAACGAGCGTCGAACACACCTTCCACGAACAATGGTTCTTATCTTGTTGTGGGCCTGGCGTCAGGAACAGTGATGTCTCCTGACGTGTACTCGATGAACTGGATTTGCCAAAGCAATGGCGACCGCAACACTGATGCCTGAAACCAATCGCTATTTAAAGGGAAAAAAGGGAACCGAATACCTTTAATAACTGCCGAAATCCTCGAAATGATCCTCCTTCGGACTTCCAGAAAGACTCGGGTTAGTTTAAGTGTTAATAATAGATTACTTTATTTAATTGATTGAAAGACATGTGTCTCTCCAACAAGCTAACGAAGAAGTAGTGTTTGTTTACTTTCCTTCACAACCAAAGAATTTATTGTCTGTTAGCTGGTTGCTGACATTTGTTATTCTTTGGTTACTAAGGGCTGCATTCAGTTGCGAATTCACTGGTTGCATCCAGTGCGAATCCGCAACATTCCGACCGCCTTCGCCAATCATTGGCGAACCCTTTTGTTCTAGGGGACGGAGGCCCAGGGCCGTGGTCTTCTGGTGATGCGGAGGTTTGTATAGAGCCGTCCACTCTAAATTGTTGTCTATGGATTTAATGATCTGGGTTGGAGCTGTAAGGTCGCAACCCACGATCAGTGACCATGTGAAGGCTGGTGATTGGAAGTACTGCCTCGAGACCAGTGCCAGTGATAAATGCTGCGTCCATTGGCGCCCGTCCGAAGCGTGAATTGACCCTCGAGTAATCTCGGGAGTTGGGCATGATTGCCTTGCCTGGCGGTAAGTAGCGGTTCTCTTTACTACATGGAGAACTAACCCACAATTCCAACCACAATTTCCGCCTTATTTCGACCGCTTTTAGCGTGTCATACTAACCCCTATCCCACCGTTCGGTATTCACCTGAGAATCATTGATTTCCCAAGGGACGCATAGCTAAACTCATTATCCTATGTAGATAATGCATAATTGAGTTTAGCTACTCTTTTGCCACACGGCAATTCCATCTTGCTAGCCCATGATATTCCCATCGTAAATATCATAATGCCAGTTAGCAACAAGTCTAAACGAACGACGCTGTTGCATCATAGCAAAATCGCTGGGGTTATTTCAGCGTCTTAGAGTCTGATTCTCACGCTGATTATTTCCCAAGCATCGCGGCGTTCTATTGACTTTCCTTCAGATCATCCATTAGCTTGGGATCAATGCTCTCTTTTTGCAGGTGAATAGCATCAGCTTAATTTCCCCCTCCTTCACAGTTCTGTCTTCGTACAGATCAATGTACTCTGAGTCCACCATATTACCGAATTAGGTCAATGGGTTTCGCTCAGAACTACATTGATTCATGCACATACAACCAAATCCACCCCAAGATAATCATACATCTCTCATTCTCCCGTTTTCTTCGATCATCAATTTACCCATGTAATCCACCACACATCGACGAACGTGGCAATGAGAGAACAGAAGTATGTTCTCTTTTGGTTGTCAAGTGCAAAAATTAAATTACCCAACTTTATCCCTTTTCGAATCAGTCTTTAATCACCTATCATCGTGGATGGTAACACCGCCACGAATCGCCTTTCCACCACCATCGTGTCCGCACGCGGGTGCGTCTGTGAGCTCCAATTGTATTGTTTTCAATCAGTAGACTTTTCTAGTAAGAAATTTTATTCATTAAATTATGACTGGACACCGAAAAGGAGTGTTAGAATGAATTAAAACTAGTTCGATTTTAAATTACATCAATTCCAATTCCAGTCGGTCAGCAACTCTTCATTACCCGTGTTATACTCCGTGCCGTGCTTTCCCATAAGGGGAGAAGAGCCCGGAGTGCCGAGAGTGAAAAATGAAATACGCGAAAAGATTCAGTTGAAGGAACGATAGTTAGTTGTATTCTTTTGTTAAATTTAAAAGTACAAGTGTGACCTTTTCCAGGAAGCTCTACTCACTAAAATCTTAATCCATAACCAATATATAAGTTTTATCATATTGTTTGAAAAATGTACTAGTAAGTATATGTAAACAATTATAGCTAAGGTATCATAAGTTATCTGTATTGCTTATTGTAAAAATTGTTTATGGTCAATAAATACAGAAATGTAAAAAAAAAAAAAAAAAAACAAGTGTGAGAGTGATCTTCGCGGGGGTATGATTGATACTCGCCCAGCGGTTCGGCCTCTGTAATTCTACTGATTATTATTTATATTCTATTGGCCAGGGGTTCGGCCTCTGGTGATCTACTGAAAGCGAAATAAAAAAATAAAAAAAATGAGTGGGGAGAGGGCCGACTTTGGCGAGACAAGGACAGACGTGTCCTTCATCTTGTCTCTGGCTTCTGGTCATCTTGTGATAACCAGAATCACCCACATCCGTGAGGATGTTGGGCTCGGTCTCAAGATATCTGGAAAAGAAAAGGGGGGGGGGGGGGGGGGGGGGGTATCTAAGGATAGTGTGGACATGGTTAGTTCGGATGTTCTCTAACTACTTGGATGGGGGGATGGTGGGAAAGAAATCGTACAAGACCGCTAGGTCTTGAGTGCGGTAGTAAACGCAGATCACGTCTTTGGCGTCTGATAATCTGCGCTTTGGTCGGTGTGTGTGTGTGTGTGTGTGCTTGTGCTGTCTTGTACTGTGCGTGCGTGTTTGTAGTGTGTCAGCAGTAGACCCTATGGGGTGGGTCCAGGAATCCTCTATTATAGAGGGGAATGTTGTTGGGAAGGGTGCTTTCTTCAGTTTTGTACTGAAGAAGAAATTGTGGTGGTCTGATCCGAAGAGATTGAGAGAGAGAAGGGCCAAGGACGCAAGATTGCCGTACAAGTGGGTTCTCGCTGTTCTGAATGCTTTCGAGGTACTTATATGCTAGTTCTAGCAAGTACTCGTCGATAGAGACAATCGAGGCACCTTCATATAGGTGAGAGTTCGGGTAGTGGCGGCCGTCAGGCCTTCTAAAGTGGTTGATGCATCTTCTGAGGAACTTTCTTTCGAAAACTCGAAGTCTTTCCATTTGGGCCGAAGATATGCAGGACCATATCGGAAAGGCGTACGATATTCCAGATCAGATTAGCTGCTTATAGCAGAGAAGCTTAACTTTGGTGTCAACTTTGTTGCTCCACTTCAAGATGTTGTGCAGTTGCTTAGACCGACCGAGGCCCCTTTGAAGAATGTGGGTCACATGTCTGATGAAATTCATTTTTACTGAAAGCGAAATTGAAAAACACTCCCCTTTTATAATTTCTTTTTTTTTTTTTGGAGTTGACTTTTGTCAACTATTTTAGTGTCAAATTTCCAAGAAGCGTACGCAACGCTTGGCGTGCTTCGATTGGAATTTAGTTCCGGGAATTGTTTAAAGGGTTTTGTTGGATAGATTCTGGGAAGGGAATCATGAAATGTCTTTTGAATTTAGCATTTCATGATGTTAGGATTTTTAGGAATTGAGTCAATGTATGATGAATTAACTTTCGGTTAAATTCGTTGTACATATGACTCAATATGGGATTTGCATGTGTTATGTGGAATTTGAATCAATGTGCGATAATTAACTTTTGTTTAATTTATCGCTCATTGATTTGATATGAAATTTGGGTTTTTCGGTATGGGATTGTGGATAGGATTTTTGATGTTATTGGGGATTTAGATAGGAGTAGCGATTTAGGATCGCTACATCCTTCCCCCCTTTAGAAAAGAAAATTAATCTAGAGGAGATTAATTTTCTAGAATGGGTGAAAGGCAAAGGGTGGTGGCATTTCAACTTCGCGATAGTTTACATATGTTTCAATTTTAATATTGTTAGTTATAGTTTGTTGTCTTAAAATTTTTCATTAAGAGTTTTGGCTGCCTATTTGAAATTGTTCGTTAAAGATTTTACAGGTTTCAATTTATGTTATTGTTATTTTGTAATTGTTTAGAGTTATGTTTATAATGTGTGCTACATGTTGTATTTTCTCATTTGTGGTAATGCTTCTTAAGTTTATTTGTACAAATGGTGGTATGGTATTTATTAAGCAATTTGTGGCTGAGGCCATATTTACAATTATGGTTTAGGTATATTAAAAGGATTTTTAAAATAGGCATATGTATTATAAATTTCTTAAATTAGTACTGTTTTTATTTTGGTTCGTATTTTACTATGTTATTTCTTTAATATATACTTAAGCTACACTACAACCGGGAGCTGGTCTTGGCCTTATTAAGCAAGTCCTGAGGCTTGTTAAATTTTCCATAATGATTTATTTTTTCTGGGCAAAGTCCTTAGTCTTGCGCCAGAGGCTCCCCGACGGGGAATCGAACCCCGGTCTCCCGGGTGACAGGCGGGTATACTAACCACTATACTATCGAGTTTTGTTTATATGCTTATTTTTATATTTACATTTGTGTTTTATTTAGTCATATATGAGGATTTTGTTTTTCATATTTCGCACATACATATATATCTAAAGTTTGGGTTGAAAGAAAAAATCTATTTGTTTTGAGCTTTTCCCTAAACTGAAGAAGATTTTCCATACTTTCGTAGGGCTAGGTTGTGTATCAAAGTTCAGAATTTGTGTAATGAAACGACCGAAGGGAAGGGTTTTGAAAAATGGAGGATTAGTGGTAGCTTTTGAGGGATCGGTCTTTGCTTTATCTCTAAAGAGGGTTCTATTTATTTGTGTATCTTTATGTTTTGTTACTGAGCTTACTACGAGTTTGTGTATTGTTTTTTAATTGCAAACTTTTGACATACGGGTTGTTTGCTGGAATTTGTTTGTTCTCAAGCCTCTGCTTTGCTGGGATTCTTAGTTGCGCAGTCTGGCGCTCTGCTGGGACTCTTTGTTCCGCAGTCTGACGCTCTGCTGGGACTCTCTGTTTCTCAGGCTGACGTTCTGCTGGGACTCTCTGTTCCTCAGGCTGACGTTCTGCTGGGACTCTTTGTTCCGCAGTCGGACGCTCTGCTGGGACTTTTTGTTCCTCAGACTGACGCTCTGCTGGGACTTTTGGTTCCACAGTCTTGCATTTGGCTGAGATTGTTGTTCCTCGGGCTTACATTTTGCTGAGAGTTCTTGCTGCTCAGTCTTACACTCTGCCGGCGTTATTTGTTTCTCGGGCTTACATTTTGCTGAGAGTTCTTGCTGCTCAGTCTTACACTCTGCCGGCGTTATTTGTTTTTGAGCTTAGGTATTTTGTTATTAGAAGATGGGGAATGTGAAAATATGGAAATGTAGGGAGCTGTTGGGATAGTTGGTTTAGAGACCTTGGTTAAATCATCGGATCCGGCCCGTAGACAAGCGGATTTTGATGTAGTATTGTGGGTACGATCTTTGATTTCTACTTCCTTTATTTGGAGAGCAGTTAGATCGTCCCGTCTCTGGTTTGTATCCCTAACTTCGATCGATATTTCATTTATTTTTCCCGCAAGTTGCTTCTGACTGTCGATTTTTAGTAGCTGAATGTCGTTAATTTTATTTATTACTCCACTTCTCCAGGCGTTTGTGGTAGAAGTGGGCTGAGTTTTAGGAATAGTTTTGTTAAATGGGGAGCTGTTTTGGCTATTTAATTGTGACAGTCTCCTTTTGCATTCCTCCTGGGAATGGTTAAATTTATTACAGAATCTGCATTGGAGGCGTTCAACCTCTGCTTTAATTTGTGGGGTAAATTGTGGAATTTTAATATCGCGGCAACATTCCTCAGACGTGTGTCCAGACCTATTACATGATTGGCAAATTACTGGTCGGCTGAGGTTCGGATAGGCGGAAAATTTGCTGAAGTGTTGTTATTTCTTAATCGTGGGGCCTGCTCGAGAGCGTAATTAATAGCTGCTCTTAGATTTGGGATACCTCGTGCTTTAACTAAGAGTTTTAGGTTTGGATTACTAAGTCCGTCTTCGAACGGGGTGTGTAGGGCGAGTTTATTATTTTCCTTGAGGAGATATGTTCGCACCGCAGGTTCGACAGTGCTTTCAAACGTGGCGCTGTCCAACAGGTGCAGGAGGTGTGTGAGTCTGTCTCCAAACTCCTTCAAGCCTTCCTTGCTTTCCTGTTTGGCTGTTACCAGATCGTTTTGCGCCAGCGACCTAGAGGGGAGAATTTTGAATTCTTCCTTTAATTCCGCAGCAAGATCATTCCAGTTTGAAATGACCTTGCATCGGATGTGGTCGTATTCTGGCCCTCGCAGCCTGGTTTTTACTACGCTGAGAAAGAAAGCGTGCTGACTGTCGTCCTGTGCCTGCGAAAAAATTATATCTCCGCAAGAGATAAAAATATATAGTTCGTCCGGGTTACCGCTGAACACCGGCACGAGGTCTATAATGTCTTTTAACCCGATGGTGACTTCCATTACGATCGTTTTTTATTTCGCGCGTTAATTTTGCGAGAAAAGTAGATCTTCCCAAATGTGAGTGGAGCGAACCTATGAGAGAATCCAAAATGCTAACGGAAGAGGCAGAAAACCCAAGTAAATATTGATCATATTAAAGGCAGCTTTGTTTTCTTTTAAATCCAAATATATTAGCCCTATGAAAATACCGAGGGTAATTTAGAGGAAAAGGGGCCAGAGCAGACAAAAGGATCAACAACAGACGAGGTATGCGCGTATTTAAACCTACCTCGGGAGTATAAAGAATTTTTTCCAACTTATTTGTTTGTGGAGTATATATATATATATATGTGTGTGTAAATGTATGCAATGGTTATGTATCATAATGAACCTTTTGTTTTTAGTTTGTATAGTGTTGATTGTATAGCTTCCCTCACATATGTTTCTTTATTTATTCGTTATGTTTTCTGTTTTTAGATTCTCTTTCGGGAAATTTCTGTATAAATTTTATATTTTCTGTGAAAATTTTGGTTGTTTCATTTTTCTTTTGTTTCCCTTCTTTTTAATTATCATTAGTTTTTATCAATCCATTGTAGGTGAAGTGTATAATATAATATTTTATATAAATGTGTATGTATATAATGTGCCTTCTGTTTTTGGTTTGTTATTGTATTAATTTGTGTGGCTTTTCTTACATATATATTTTTATTTCGCGATTTAGAAATAATTTCGTAGTTGGTAAAAAGAAAAAAATTAAAAATAAGAATACCTGGTTGCCGCGCTGTTGAGTGTGTTGCTACATTTGGTGTCGTCGGTATTTGGTATATGTTTATTTTTTTTGCTGGGGCCTTTTGGTTTTTCCTTTGAGTGGTGTTTTGTGTTGTCTGCTGCCAGGTAGGGTTCACGCCCTAGAGTTGAGTGGTCCGCCCTGGTCTTTGCGGCAGGTTTTTATTTAAGTTTTTTTTTTCTTTCACTTTTGTTTTATATTATATTTTGTTCCTTTAGCTTTTGGTTTCTGTTTTTTTTTTGTGTTGGCGTATGTTTCAGAATCACCGTTTTTGTTATGGAAGGGCAAATTGGAAGAAAAGTTAATATATCGTCGTTGGCGTTTGAGTAGTTCTGATGGAAAATTTTATGATCTTTGTCCAATGTGCGCTGTTTTATTGTGGTTTGTAACTAATGAATTTTCAGTTAATGGTTTCGGTTATTATTGTTTAATACACGAGTATGGTGTAGTATTGTAAGTTCTCACACTAATTTCACTGTATTAGTTGTTATTTGATTTTGGTCTTTTGGGTGAATTTTGGGTACTTCGAACTGTCATTGTCGATCTTGTGAAGTTTATTTGAAGATTTTTTTTTTTGATTAGAAAACTGCTGGATGATCCACGCACACATTTTTCGTTATTGTTTGAGGGCTGCTTCTTCTGGGGCACATTTCTGGGTTTTAGTTTTTTCCTGTCACCCGATTGTAGAATGGCACACTGATTTTTGTATAAAACTTTTTACGAAATAGTTATAGTTATATTATTAGACGAAAAGTCACCTGTTCGGTGGTATTTTAACACAAAGGTCCAACTAAACAAAATCACAAACACGCGACCGTAATATAGAAACCTATATTTATTTTTTTTGTTATTGTAAGGGATGGTTTAAGCTTCATCGCACGCGCTGCCACCATAAATTGTTATACTCCGTGCCGTGCCGATTTAGGATCGCTACACCCGATTTCATAATGCACGCAGTTTTAACTCGTGGAAAAGCCACCGTGGCGTACTCACTTAGTGTGTTGGCGTGCCTTACATTCTGCTGCTTCATATCAACAGTATTCTTGGATTATATATATAAAAACAAAATATTAATAAGTGAAATAAAAAAAGGATTAACCCAAAAATAACTTTTAGCGCGTTTATTTATTCCATATTCTCGGGTGAACAATTTTCTTTCTGCGGATCATCGTTGGGGGAGTTAAAGGAATACTTGCCGTACGTCGGCATCCATACTTCGACCCCCACAGGTGCCTTTGCAGCAGGCTCTTTTCCTAGGCTAGGTGCCTCACAATTCTTGGCATCTTTATTAGTTAGTGCTGGTGCAATGGCAGCTGCTGGCGCCTTCTTGCTGAAATCAGCCGTCGCTTTAACGGCGAGGGGTGCTGCTGCAGTTTGTACTTCTTTCACTGCCTTTGGATCTGCGACCGTCCCTCTTTTGGTTGTTTTGCTTTCGACAGCACCTGCCTTGGCTGGCTTTTCGCTGTATGTCGTCACACCTTTGTTGTCCGTATGGGTTGTGTGTTCCGGCGGCATCAGTCGTGATGGTAGTCCGGATGGATGGCCAGGTGTGGAAGGCGTTCCCGCCCACCATGAAGGTTGTGACATCAATGTCGGCAAACGACCTGATGGTTGAATGACGATGTCCGTCGCAGTCTTGTATGCGGTCGGATGGTTGGCTGTGAGTGCGTTCCTTGCCTCAATAAACTCTGTGACCTCGTCCAGATATATCTCCTCGGCCTGATTGATGAATCTGTCCACGAAGTAGCGGTGGCCGCTGGTCATCTCTAGAGTGGCCAGGAATTTTATCTCCACATGCTTTAGTCGGATGTCTTCCCATGTGATGTGGAGATTGTGTTGGCGTATGTCCACCGTGAATAACGTTGGCCGACCTCTCTTTTCCAGATTGAGGAATGCACCCGGCATCCGTTCCTGAGAGGCGAACTGGGCGCTGATGAGCTGTTCCGCCAATGTAGACTTTGTCATGTTTGACTTCGCTGACATTGGTGCGCTCTCTGATTGTTGACAACGGTGGGTCCTTGCGCCTGGACTTGATGTTGGTCGTGAGTAACTGCTAGGGGCAGCTTCTGTTTACGCCACGAATTTGGCGGCAGTAATTTAGATAAGTGAAAAACGTCTTACCTGTGGGTTCCGGCAGGTTGTGCCACGAACTTGTCGGTTGGTTTTTTACCTCTGCATCCGGTGATTGCGCCGCGAACTTGGTCGCGGTGTTGTTGTAATGTAGCTGCTCTGTGGCCAGCTTCTTGATACGCCACTAATCTGGCGGCGGTGGGTCCTTAGGCTGGGCGGGGGCTACGTTCTGAGCAGCGTTCATGCGCCACTAATCTGGCGGCTAGAGGTCCTTAGGCTGGACGGGGGCTGCGTTCTTGGCAGCGGTATCTTTAGCGGTAGTTGGCAGCTTTGGTTACTGCGCCACGAACCTGGCGGCAGTATTGTAGCTACCATGTGGGCAGCTCATCGTTGTGCCGTGAACTTGGCGGCGTTAAGGCGGTTGCGTCTGATCCACAGATGGATCCCTTCCAGTGCCACGAACTTGGCATCTGTCTGCACGGCTGTTGTTTGATCGACTATAATGTTCGAAAGTTCCTACGGTCGAACGAATGCTGAGATTATTGCAGCACTTCGTGACAAATGATGTTGGTTCCGCTGTCTTTATAAACTCGCAGTTAATCTGAGTTGGCTTTTGAATGCGATTATTCAATTCGCTGTCCGTATAAATTATAGTCTTTGAATCTTGTGGCTATTAATTGTGATTGTTGACTAACTGTGACTTACGTATCTGCAATTCGTTAGTCCCCTGCGAACTGGCAGCAGTGGATTGGATCCACAGACTGGATCCGGCTCGAAGGACCAAAATCTGTGTTCAACAAGCGTCGAACACACCTTCCACGAACAATGGTTCTTATCTTGTTGTGCGCCAGGCGTCGGGAACAGTGATGTCTCCTGGCGTGTAGGCGATGAACTGGATTTGCCAAAGCAATGGCGACCGCAACACTGATGCCTGAAACCAATCGCTATTTAAATGGAGAAAAGGGAACCGAATACCTTTAATAACTGCCGAAATTCTCGAAATTATCCTTCTTCAGACTTCCAGAAAGACTCGGGTTAGTTCAAGTGTTAATAATAGATTACTTTACTTAATTGATTGAAAGACATGCGTCTCTCCAACAAGCTAACGAAGAAGAAGTGTTTGTTTATTTTCCTTGACAACCAAAGAATTTATTGTCTGTCAGCTGGTTGCTGACATTTGTTATTCTTTGATTACTAAGGGCTGCATTCAGTTGCGAATTCGCTGGTTGCATCCAGTGCGAATCCGCAACAGTAACTGTAAGAAAGGTCAGGCTTAATTCAAACATTTCTTGGAAATTATCGCATCACATACAGTGCAAGAATGGTTACAAAAAACTTCCAAGGAGTACCACTATATACAATATTATTTATAATAAAAAATGTAATCGTATGTTAATTACGATTGGTTACGTTCTTTCGCAATTATTTGCTGTTGAATTCGACAGTTACTTTTTAACTTGTAAGCTCCGCACTAACTGCAGACGCATTCAAATATTTCAATAATTATCCTAACGCCGATGCCTAACTAATTTGTTATCCTAACTATAGTTTCTCCATTCTCCTTAGCAGTGTGTCACCTGGGTCGGTCAAGGGGTATCTTTTGGAGATTTCCACCTTCCTACCTAAACCAAAAAAAAAACCGATTACAGCCAAGTTTAAACTATAATGATGTTGATTGTAAGGATTTTTGTCCTCAATGAGTAATTCTATCCAAAAACCAATTGCTATCTTTATAAACCGAACAAATATATTATTCGTATCCTTGGCAGCTTACAGCGTTGCAGCAAACGATAATGAAGAGGGCCATTGAAACCGCAGGAAAGGGTGAGAAAGTAAAGAATAGACGAACTTGTATTTTCTCTGCTGGTTCATTCTGCGCCTTAAGAATAAAAAAAAATTAAGAAAGAATGAAAGAAGTATAAAAAAAATATATAAAAAAAAGAAAATTCTCCGGGCGACAAGGCATTTTTATACCCGGCCGGAGATCCAAAATAATGTTTGATCACAGGTTATGAACGGGCAAATATGAAGATAATGAAGAAATCTCACCGGTAGTATATAGCGCACTTTGTACCAAGTGACGGTTGACTGTAAACGACAAAAAATATCACAGCTAACTGCAACGAATCCTATACATGCACACATAAACACGGAACAGGGAACCATAGTGAGGGAAGCACGAATTACACTATGTTATATTTTTGTGCATATGAAACACAAAATTGATTAAGTATTCATGATCATCGTTATGCAATTTGTTTTTTATATATTATACTTCTCTGAAGAGAGGCGAACCTATAGCACGGAGTCGGCGCCCCGACATCCCATCAAATAGCCGTTGCAGTTCTTTTTGAACAGTTGCAGGTTGTAACGCTCTGGAAACACTGTGTTATAACACTTGTAGAATATTGCCAAGTCCGATTCCAGGGAGTTGAGTTCCCATTTTAAAGTCAACAAATATTGTACTCCGGTCCAACTTCTCCACTACAGATTTTTTTTTTTTTTGTAACATACTACTCTTGAAGATGCGAACCCCTATAGCGCCGACATGGCACCCCGAGATGCCACCAAATAACCGTCGCAGTTATTTTTTAACAGTTGCAGGTTGTAACACTCCGTGAACATTTGCGCGCGGAGGGAGTTCCATGGCTTCCCCGCTCCGTAACGGAACGAGTTCTAATGCAGTGATGTTAGCGCCATCAGGAGATGACACGCAAAGTGGTGCGATCCGTCGGCCTGTCTTGTGGAGTGCATATAATCCGATTTGCACGGAACAATACAATGAATCTCCGAAGAACAGTACCCGCGATAATATCTGTAAAACAGACTGTTGCGGACAACTAAACACGGCGGGGAGAATTAGTACTTTCACCGTCTAGTACACTCCCCGACCACATATTCACCATGTCTGTCAGCCGCCAGCTAGGGTCGCTATTCGACTGTCACCCATTTCAAATGTGATCAACGGTTTCCAGTTAGTTACTGTCAGCTCTCCGTCGCGAGTGCACCGACACTAATCTGGTCGTGTTCTCTCGCTGCAAACAGCGTCACGGTATTAAATCGAATCAAACTCCCTAAAATATGATTAATTCATTTGCTTTACTGAAAATAAAAGTGAGACATTTTTGGTTGTAGTGAAGCTAGTTTACTTGCATGTCCGTAGGTTTATAATTGAAAGTAAGCGATTTGCCGAAGAAAATTATAGCGCATTATCTTGGACGTCACCTCCCTGCTCGCATCACCACCAGGATCACGTCCTAAAACACGAACAGAGATCAGCTATACGCCTTCGATGTGATATCGAGTGTAGTCCCGACGTCAGCGCCGTGTCCCCGATTGGGCGGATCGCTCGTCTCTGCATGCTCTCAAGTCGGTCGAGGAAATGTTTAGACGCAGAGCTCCAAATATGAGAGTAATATTCGAGTCTGGGTCTAATTTGGGATTTATACAAGAAAAAAAGGTGGGCCGGAGTAAAATGTTTCTTGGCTCTAAAAAGATAAGTCAGTTTTTCAGAGGCGAACCTGGCGATGCTCGACACCTGTTTATGCCAGTGTACATTCCCCTAAACCGAGCAATTAGAAGCGTTCCCCATATTCGAGGGCCTGGCGCCTTACCATCAACTGTGGAATCGATGATCCACTTTTATTTGCGAATGAGGTATATTGTGTCTTCGTTACATTTAAGTCGACAGGATTTGCCTTTCCCCCTTGCAGAACCTTATCCAAATCCCGATTCAGATAGTCGATCTGGCTACGTCTCAGCTGATGCGACATTGATGCACTAATCGGCCGATCACTCGAAAAAGAGGAAACAAGCATACCATGATCCGCAAAACTGAACACTCTGTTACCCATTGACCCCAACAAATCATTCATGTGAAGCAAAAACAAGGTTGAAGCCAAAAAAGAACCTTGGGGCATCCCGGAATAAACAGGATATAGATCCGAAGACTCGCCGTCCACAACAACCCGGATCGACCGATTTTCCAGGAAGCTCTTCGTCCAGTCGCAAATCTCCTAGGAAAATCCGTAAGAACTAAGTTTGTTCAGCAATGTGCCGTGCCAAGCGTGGTCAAAAGTCTTGAGGATATCCAATGCGGCCGCTCTTAACTCACCATGTCCCTCAATTGCAGATGTCCATATATAGTATTTGTCATAAGTGTCCAAAGGTCTCTCGTGGACCACCTATCACGGAATCCGTATTGACGATCATTCAGAAGTCCATTGCACTCCGATTACTTAATTAACTCGGTATTGATGACCTTTTGCATCAACTTGGATAACATAGATAGTACTGCTATCGACCGGTAATTTTGTGGGAGACACTTTTTTCCTCTTTTTGGTTTTGGCTGAACTCGAGCGATTTGCCAGCGGGTAGTAAATGTCTTCCGAGCATAAGATAAGCGGAAGTGCCTGCCAAGAACCCGCGATAGCTTTGGAGCACGGTTCTTAAGGACTACTGCTGGTATTCCCCAGGGCCCGTTGCCTGCCTACAGGCCAATCCACGTAGAATGCGTTGACTAGTACACAGGCGGATCCTCAAATCCCACATAGAAGACCACATCGGCGCGACCACAGGTGGTTCCAAAATACCGGCATCTAGGATTGAATTCGCGGAAAATAAATTCCCGAACACATTGACTTTATTTTTTGAATTTGTGAGTAACGCCCCACTGACCGTCACTAACGAGGGAAAAGAGGAGGGAGTGAGGTTACTGCTGACAGTCCTTGCCATTGACTAGAAGGGACGCGAATCAGTTTCAAGGAGTTTATTAATCACCATGTCATTGTAAGCCTACTTCGTTCTATTAACATCGGTGGGATTGTTTAAAAGCTCTATTTTTTGCGCCGTAATTTGGTGGCATTTTTTATCAAACAAAGGCTTATCAGATGAACTTCGTTTGATGGACTGTGGAATGTAGATCTCCATCTCAAGAAGAATTGTGGGGAAGAAGTATGGTGTGCAGGTGTACTGCACTGGATTCCCTTCTCCCTCCATCATAATTCCGCTGTAAATAGTTCACCGGACACCAAAAGAAACTGAGTTCATCCGCGAGCCGTAAGAACTAGTAACAATGAGACACCATCGACCCTTAAGCAAAACTGTTCACCAACACAAAGAGTAAAACTCCGCCACAAAACAGTTAAATGAAAACACTCAAGTTTGTTTATTAATTAAATGGTTACTTTTTATTCACAACAAATTTTTCGGTATTTATTTAGTTTACAGGAAACGGATTTTAATTACACTGACGATGAGACGGATGCACAAAAGAATGTAAGACAAGGCATCATCGGCACAAGCAAAATTACTTTTTACTCGGTAACGCACTTGCTCGACTCGACTTTATTATGTTCGCGTACCCGTGCGCACCGGGGAGCGGGGGTGGGGCCGACCGGCTCGGTCGGGTGATGGAAAACGACTCAGCGATGTGAATTCGCTGGCAATGGAAATTCGGCCAGTGGTACTGGCTCTCTTAGTTAAGGGTGCATTTCATATTTCAAGAGAAACGTGAAGTCTCTCTTTGGGGGTAGGTAACCGGATCTCATAGCGAAGATCGTAGCGGTACGCATATATGTGTGAAAATCGGTTCTTTCATGGGACAAGGCCATGAGAACGAATCGGAAAAATCGAAAGGAATAATGGATATCAATGAGATGTGAGTTCGGCTAAGTAAATAAGCCGGATCTAATTGGGTGCTAATTGGATTTCTGTTTGCTCATGTCGCGAGGTTATGAGACGGATCCGGAAAATTAAAAGACCTAACGAGATTTATGAACTGAGAGTTCAACTGTGTAAACAAGTTGCAACTCATTAACTGCTAGATGCATTTGGGATACTTGAAACAATTTGAATTGTTTGTCGTATCGCCGGAATGCCTACTGAAGAACAGCGTTCCTTTGTTTGCACATGGTGCGTGCTAAGGAAATTGGTTTTAGCGTCTATTGCGCTAATTGTATGCAGCTGCGTTGGATTGGTTATCGTTGGGTGAAAAGGTCGCCAGCTAATGTGTATGTAAGGGAATTTATTGTACACATGGTGAGGCTGGGAATAACCGACGCAATATTTATTCTCCCTAGTTATGATGGTTACATTATGTGTGAACCGAATTGTTCTTTTCAGAAATTCATCTAGGGAAAATGCTTATGGTGAGATTGGGATTTGGAATGGTGATCCGATAAGATATATAGAATTCTTGTAGGGAATTTAAAATGCGAATTGATGCATGAAGGTAAGCGTTCTCTAAGAGCTTTTAGATAAAAACATTAGGTAAACTTGATGCATTAGGCATTTACATGTGCTAATGCGAATGCATTGGAATGGAAGTTGAGTTGTAGTTATGGGGATTCTTTGGGTAAGTAGACAGTGGCGTTTGGCGGAATCGCCACAGTATAATCTCTGTAACCGACTCCGCACATGGGTTAAGATCGGAGTCTACAAAGCATACCTCCGACCACGGAAAGGATGCGAAAAAATCTCGCTAATCGTCTCAGTTGGCAGCCCCATACCTGCAAAAATGGCGAAGCTGCTTAGGTCGGTTATTCGATTGAAATACAAGTGGTTGTGCAGTAATCTGAGTTTCCCAGTGGCGCGAAAACCTCCACGGTATAAATGCTCGGCTCGGATGTCAAAAACAGATCCACGGCGATCGCATAATCACCTTGGGGATCCGCCACTGACGTATATTCCTCCACAAGTTGGGTCAGATTGCGACTAACAGCGAACATCTCCACCAGCCTCCCAGCCTCCCAGCCTCATCGGGTTTGTTAGAATCTACCAAATGGCCGGAATTGCGCACATTAAAATCACCAAGGACGCCAATTTCAGAAGATAGGTGTTTGATCTATATCCAGTCGTCGGTATGTGAAAGATGTTCGAAAAACGTTGGTAACAAAATTCCGCAGCACGACCTTCAGCCCCATGATGTCCATGTTATTAGGTTCTAATGCCTCTATTCTCTGGATTTCGTGAAGATGTAGACTCCACCCCTGAAACGGAGTCGCGAATCTAGGTCGTATCTTCAGCAACGAAGCTATATTGAATCAGTTGATCACCAAGTTGATCACCAAGGACGATAATTTCAGAAGATGGTGGTTGATCTGTATCCAATCGACGGTATATGAAAGATGGTCGAAAAAATCGCTCGTCGATCGTCATTCGGGGAGCGGTAAAGACAACAAAGAAATTTAACAGAATTCCTTAGCATGACCTTCAACCATATGGTGCTCATGGTATTGGGTTTCAATGCCGCAAGCCAGATCGGACTGCGCAAAAATGCAGACTACGCCCTTAAAACAGAATCTCGAATGTAAGAAAGTACGTAAGTAAGGAAGTAAGTAAGTAAGTATCCTGAGCAACATAGATATCTCGAATCAGTTGACGAATCGACCTGGGCATCAGTTGGGGCAAGGATATCAGGTTTCTCTGTTTGTAAATATTGGAGGACGGAGTTTACATTCGTGTTGGTGAAACCGATGCCCCTGATGTTTCAAAATGTCAGTCGAAAGTCGACAGATCCTCGAGAACGAACCGGATTATGCGATGACGAATTTCTTAAAGTCCGGCTATGTATTAGAATATTTGCACGATGACCACCCTGATATATCCCCCCCCCCCCCCCCCCTCGTGTCAGAGTTGGATTTCCGAGGAATGGGATGCTCTACTATTGAATGCAGAAAGTTAGGATAGTTATATGTGAAATTGTTCGCCCATTTAATATTACTATGAACATTCTGTAGACGATACTTAAATGATTTATGTCTGTCTCTACACATATGTTTTTGAAACATCTTGCCTTGGTGTAGTATTTTTTATAATCATTTGCAGATCACACCTTGACTTTTTAAATTATTAAGGTGTGCTTGGAAATCGGCTCCTCCTGTTGGTCTCTGCATCGTACGGCGAGATTGTAAGCACTGTGCTCTTAGTGCATTAATTTTATTTGCCCACCAGTAGCATGGTTTTCCCCTGTGCGTGTGTATCCGTCTAGATATTGCTATGACACACATTGTGTTCAATATCTCTATAAACTGGTGGCTCATTTACGCCCCGCATCCTTCGATTGTTGAGTTGCAGTTCCTCGCACCGACTTCACTGTGTGTATATTTATCATTGAGCTGCCATTTAGCCGTCCTTATAAGTTGGTTACAGATGAGAGTGATGTCTGTTACTGACCCTCTTCCTGCTTTGCGGAATGTGTTCTTCTTGTTAGTGTCTGCGACGGTGACTTCCAACGATGCAAACGTTTCTAATAGCCGGCGTCCTCTCATCTTGGCATATTTGCGCCCCTAACACTCGCCTATACGGTAAAATCACCGACTACGATAGCGTACTTTTAACCCATGTCTTCCGCATACCCGTATGGCTCCTTTTTTGATCTCATCATTGCTCCAGATGTTGCTACCAAGAGCTTTGCGAGATTGGCTGATGAGTACCACGTCAGCCTTTTCCTCCTTGGCCATCTGGCATATCCTAGGCCTCCTCACAATGACTTAGATTAATTTACGTAATTTTTATCGCGTGTTTTGGTTCAATCCATGGCAGTCCTCAGTACCGTTCACCTCTTAATGATAGCCGAACGATTTGCTTCTTCAGGATTTGTTCCATTACACATCACGCATCTCGCCTCCTCAACGCAGTCCTTTGTGATATGGCCAGGTGTTCCGCGCTGTCGGCAGAGCTGAAAGCTGTCTACATTTTTGCATTGCTTGGCCGTATGCCCGAACTCCAATAATTTAAAGCATTTGACCAACGAAGCTCGTCTTCGGATGTGGCAAACGACCTAACCAATTTTTGTTTTGCCAACTTCCATGAGTTTTTCAGCTACGACTGTAGGCTAGTAATCCCCTAATTCTACCCCCTTATGCTTTGCGCAGCGATACGATATCTGCGAAATATCGTGGATTCCACACCGAGATCCTACGGCGTCTTTGTAGTAATCTCATCTAAATCTTGGAACACGATGGAAGTTTGATGTGTCGAGTTTCTTCTCGTTGCTTCTTCACCCAACACTTCACTAAGGGCGGCCATGTATTCTACCAGCTAGAGAATCGGTCCGCGTTTGTGTATTTTCCGGATGCTGGATACTGTCTTTCCTAGTTCTGCCGTCCGCCTTTAGGCTGCAAAGTATGTCCGCATATGACAGGCCTATTGGGACTTCTACTAGAATGTCGGCTCTGTGACAGTTTGCCATCCATCCTAGGCTCGGCAGCGGGTTTGTTTCTCTTCCTTTTTTTTGCTACTGTCCACTGCCCGGCATATGCTTGTTCAACATCTCTTTTTTGCTCTTTTGCTGTTCTTGTTGTGTATGTATGGATATGTGTGTTGGACTCATACCATTGGGCTGTGAACTTTATTTGTCGTTTGTAGTTCGTTTTTAATTTATTCCATAAGTATTATTTTTTCTGTATAAAAACTACTCAGAATCATTAAAAAAAATACAAAAATTTAAGTTTTTCTTTTTATCAAAATTTACTTTGTTACCATCAAAATAATTCCCATTGTTTGTCATCATCATCATCATCGGCACTACAACCGGGATCCGGTCTTGACTTTAGTTAACAGATCTCTCCACCGGTCCCGATTTCGGGCCAATGTCATCCAATTTGGCACTCCCAGGCTCTGGGCGTCCTGGTCTTCGCCATCCCTCCATCGCAGACAAGGTCTGCCGCGCTGTCTCCTTCCATACATTCTGCCACAAAGGACTTTCCGCGCAGGCTCCTCTTCGCTCATTCGAGGTAGGTGTCCCGCCCACCATAGTAGGCTTTGTTGGATTTGATCAGCCGTTCGGGTATTTCTTCTTCCATATTGTTATCGGCTGATACCATTGACCCAAGATAGTTAAAGTATTGCAGTACTTCAAATTCGTGCTCCACTATCCTGATAGTTTGACCAAGATTAGGTCTTCTCTTCGCAAAAGTTGCCACCATGTACTTTATTTTTCCCTTCATTAATGTGCTAATGTGCTGTCCTAGTGAAGTAGTCCTGTACAGCCGATTCGGATTCGGTTCTACCGATGATGTCGATGTTATTTGCGTAGGCAAGTATCTGGCTGGACTTGGTCATAATAGTCCTCTAGTTGTGACACCAGAGTTACGGATTGCTTTCTCCAACGCCAGGTTGAAGAGGAGGGAGGCCATACCAGCCCCTTGTCGGAGTCCATTAAAGATGTTTATTGGTTTGGACAGCAATCCCACTAATTTTTTTTGACTAGTTACGTTGGTCATGGTCAACCTACAAAGTCGTATAAATTTGATTGGAATGCCGAAGTCTCTCGTGGCATTATATAGTTCTACCCTGGCTATGCTGTCGTAGGCGGCACTAAAGTCTATGAATAGGTGATATAATGGAATCTTAAATTCCAGACATTTTTCCATCGCCTGCCTAAGGGTAAATATCTAATTAATCGCTGATTTGCCTGGGATGAAGCCACACTGATATTGACCAATGATGACTTTAGCGTATGGGGCTATCCGATCTTGTAGATTACCCTCTTTATCCTTGAAGTAAGTGCAACGTGTGTGCACCGCGTCATACTTCGGATTATTTGGTAGAACTGCCGCAGCTGGTGCGGATTTCGCCCCCTACTTTTCTCTATTTCACAGACAAGGTTTTTTTCCCAGGCACTTTTCTTTTGCTTGTGAAGCCTTTTTTCAGATCTTCTGAGCTCTTAGTATTTATCCTCGCGTACCCGCGTCCTCTGAGACTGCTGCATTGCCCGGCATGCAATATTCTTACGTTCAGTCGCTAGTTTGCACTCATCATTAAACCTGCCACTCCGATCTCTACGGCTACTGCCTAAGATGGGGTTGGCAGTACTAATGACAGTATTCTTAAGGCGTGTCCATTTCCTTCTACGCACGGCATTCTGGACCCAGGAGTAACTCTCCCTTCGTCGAACTCTTCGAGGGCGAGTCCTAGCGCATGACCCAAGGTGCTACTGGTATTTTCATTGCGTAGGGCAGCCGTGTTGATTCGAACTTGATTCGCGGATGCAATACGTCTCCGTAAGGCAATTGGCGCTCGGAAAACTGTATCAACAAGATAGTGATCCGAGTCGACGTTGGCACCTCGGTACGTTCGTACCATCATCCGGCTTGAGGACTAGTAGCGATCTATCAACACATGGTCAATTTGGTTGCGAGTGGCTTCATCGAGTGATACACAGGTGGCTTTGTGGATATCTTCACGCGGAAACCTTGTACTCGCAACGACCAAGTTTTTTGATGCTCGCAGTTCGATGACTCGAAGTCCATTGCCATTAATGTTCTCATGCAAACTTGCGTAGTGCCTGAAAACCGGCTCCCGACTTATTTTCACATACAAGTCACCAAAAACGATTTTCACATCGTATCGTGGGCTTGCGTTGAGGGCACGTTCGACGTTCTCGTAGTATTCTTCTTTTTCGTCGTCAGGGGATTCCTCTGTAGGTCCGTTAACGTTTATGAGGCTTATGTTCTTAAACTTGCCTCGCACACGAAGAGTGCATAGCCATTCATTTATTGCATTAAAGCCGATAATGGCAGGCTTCAGTTTTTGGCTGACTAGAAAGCCTATCCCGAGCACATGGTGTTTTGCATGTCAGCTGTAATAAATGTCATACTCGTTTCTTTATATAACACGACTCCCCGTCCATCTTATTTCTTGTAATCCTGTTATGTCAGCCCTATATTCGGACGGGGCATTGGCTGGCTGCTGTGCAGCTCAAGTTCTGTATAGTGAGCGGACGTTTCATGAGAAAATTCTTAATTCGTTTCCATGGTCGTCGTCGTGTATCCGGTCCATATCCGAGACTTGTTAAATTTGCCATAATAATTCGTTTTTACGGGCATGGTTATTAGCCTTGCGCCAACCTTTCTCAGGATGTCGCTGCATGCATTGGTTCACTTGCCGGGTGCCTCCATGCACCACTTCTATATCCAAGGTGGTATTTCCTTCGATACAGAGTCAAAACGTGTTGCGTGGAAGTTTCGCAGAAGGAGATCAGATGGGCCTATATACAAGGAATACGGTGGAGTTATTGGGTTTTTGACTTCGTTCTCGTTGACAATACTTACTCTATGAGAGGGCGCATTATCGTCATAGTAAATCTATAATTTGCCCTTCCACGAATCTAGCTTTTTAAAACGGACATTCTCGCGCAAACGTTTCAAAACATTCAAATAATACTCCTTAGTTATTGTTTATCCCCCGAGGAGAAATTCGAAGTGAACCACACCACAGCAATCAAAAAAAGCAGTCAGCATCACTTATTTTCGAGCGGTGTTTTTCCGGATTTCGCTTTCCAAGTACCATTGCTGGTTCCCTACTGTGTCGTATTCATATCCCATGTTTCGGACCACTTATGATGCGATTCATGAAGTCGACTTGTGGGGCTTTTCAGGGCCCGAAGAGCCACGCATCGCTTGATCCCCACCATTACCAGCAATACAACTTACCTTAAAGTTGAAATTTCGGCAAGATTATACAATCTTGCTAGGACATTAATCGCCACCCAATTAGCTGGAATCAATTCGGTTATTCCTACGGATAACCGACATAAATACATATTAGGCAGCTTACCTTTTTTGGGGGCTGTTCCAAGCCTCTTCTCCACGGTCATTCCTGAAAGCATAATTCATGGCAAGATTATCATCTTGCCATGACATCAATTCAGCATCAACCGAACAATGGATGGCACATATCCACCAACACACGCTAATCTTTCCGTGTGTTATCTTTGTACCCATCCATTGTCCTAGCAGTCATTTCGGGTTGCTTGCACATCTGCAAGCCAGATTTTCAACGGCATGTTCTATGACCTATCTTCCCTAAAGTAGAGAAGATCAAATTAAACATTGGCCTTTCAGGCGCGCATATTTGCTTGGTTATCAGCATGACCGATTTTATGATCCGTTGCCGTTTCTTGGAACGATCACCAGCATCGGTCATCATCATCGTTACATAAGCAACGAGTAGCCACGATTCTCACGCTGCCTATCGAAGCCGTTTCCGTTTACACAAAGTAAACACCCAAGCGGATACTTTCGCCTGACAGTACCCACAACGGGATTAACATATCCCTAAAACAACATGCATCGAATCATACATGACCGAAATATGTTTATTTTAAACGATCTAGCAACGGCCATACCCAATGCTGGATTCATTATCCCAAAATAGATTCCTGCCTTGGGCAAGGGTTTTATTAACTCACGTCAATCAAAGAATCTATCCCTTGCGGATGGCGGCAGTTTATCTTGCCCATACATGTAGCAGCAGATTGGACCTGCAACATGAGTTTTTCCTTTTTTCCTTTTCTTTATGACCTTCACCATTGGCTGCCCTTCGGCGGCGAATTCCTTAGGTTCGTTTTTGTTGGATGTCTGTAAAGAGACATCCAAAAGGGAGTCAGATTTCTACCACCCAACCGCACACACGTGCCCAGGAGCCGAGTTTCTTTTAGTGCGCCAGAGTTGTCGTTCGCGAGTCTTGTAGATGTATAATTTTAATAAATTGTTCCGCGGATTTTAAATATTAATATAGACTAACGATTAGCGCTCGTGTCAAAACAATTCCTAAATGGTTTCGATGTATTTCAATGAACGTTTAGTTGCCGATAGTTAAGATATATTCAAGTATTTCTGTTTATGTTAACGTGTAATTTAATAAAGACGGACCTTTAACGTTTACGCCAAAATCATCTCGATATAATTCAGCGAATGTTTAGTGCCCGATAGATAACAATAAAGTGTTTCATTTTGTTGTTGACGTCCGGCGCCGTGCTTCCTCGGTTGAGGGAAGAGCGTGGACCTTTTATCAATCTCAGACTTCGAATTTAATTGATATCCTATTTATATAGGGCTTTCCGTCCGTCTTCTCTATTGAATAATAGTAATTTGTTTTTCTTTTTATTTATTCTCTTTATTCACTCTTTTATATTTTGCATATTTTATTCTATATTAATTTCAACTACTGACTTCGAACTCTAAACTCTAACTTCACTTCTCTGATTCTCAACTCAAACTCCTTGAGCTCCTACTTCTCTCGAACTCAACTCAGGACTGATTTTACTATTGAATTTTCTCTATACTTATAGAACATTGTGTTCATAGTTACTGGAAATTATAACATGAACAAAACAACTTTTAACACGGTCTCTGTGACTTTTAATATGAATAAAATTTGGACGAAAATCAAAGTTACTATGTTTTGAATGAATAAAAAGGTGCAGGTTATTAAATGTGCTGTAACTGGCAATATTGTGAATGTTTATGAATGGTATGTATTAAGTGAGAATGTAATATATGTTAAGTGAAGTTTTTAAGGATGTGTAAGGAGATTCAGTGTTAAATTTAATAAAGGGTAGTATTCTGGAATACAACATTGTTTTCCTTTGCTGCCTTCGAGGATCAACTTGTGTGCTTGTTTTTTTTTTTTTGTTTTCTTCGCGGAACAATTTTGTGCGCCATTTAGTGTTGTGGGGTATTTAACTGAACCCGCGTTCGTGTTTACGCATAGCAAATTCTACCCACAGACTCATCATTAAACCATCTATTTAGTGACTTAGTTTCGATGGTCGTAAAAAGTTAATTTAGCAGAGCAAGTCTGAGATAATTCTAGGACCACAGTTGCTGTAAACAAATTAGTTCACGGAAGTAGCTCACATTTGCCTTGATAATTGAAATAGGTTCTACCAACTTGACAAAAAAAATACCGATTACTTTTAAACGGTTCATTAAAGTGACATGTTCTGGATATTTTTCATGCGGTGTGAATTCCTGACGGTTGCACAAATGTTATTTTGGAACTCCTAACATAATGTCAAAATTCTTTTGTTATTCGGTACAGTTTTAACGATTTCCTGGTGGAGCAAAAACTTTTTTTGCTAAGAAAAAATTGTATATAAGAAGAGGATATATCATCATCATCATCATCGGCACTACAACCGGGAACCGGTCTTGGCCTTATTTAGCAAGTCCTGGGGCTTGTTAAATTGTCCATAATGATTTGTTTTCTCCGGACAAGGTCATTAGTCTTGCGCCAGGAGAGGATATATATTCACGTTTAATTGGTATGATCAAATCTCGAAGTTACGCGGCATTGGAGTTCTGCGCACCATAAACCCTAAATTAGTCATCTGGTTTCGCTTGTGTTGCTGTGTTGTTACGAGGGTTGCCTCTTATGTTTCGGGATTTGGCAACCCGAGTGTTGCAATTCGGCAATTGACAGCTCTGTCGTAAAGTTGGACATTTTTGAGGTTATACGCACTCAGAACGTTTTGACATACGAGTGCTATTTGTGTTGTTTACAGTAACTTAAAAGATTCATCTCAGCCCAAAAATGGAATTAAATCGTCAACATTTTCGTGCGATTATTTTTTACAACTTTCGGCGTGGATTAACTCAGCAACAGTGCATGGATGAACTTAATTCAATTTTTGGCGATGAAGCTCCATCAAGGACCAGTGTTTATCGATGGTATGGTGAATTCAATCGTGGTCTTAGTTCACTCCAAGATGAATTTCGTGAAGGTCGTCCAAAATCAGTTGTTGTTCCAAAAACCATTGATGCTGTGCGCGAACTGATATTGGAAGATCGTCATGTGACCTGTAGGGGTTTCTCTATCCTAGAGGAGAAACAGCCCACAATTCCAACCAATACCTACCCATTTCCCTTGATAGGTATTTACCAGCAGGACGTGTCAAAGGGACGCATAGCTAAACTCATTTTTCTATGCAGATAATGCATAATTGAGTTTAGCTACAATCAACAACATACGGCAACACTATTGCGCTAACCATGGGATTTCCACCGGAAATTCCATTCGTATTGGTTAGCAACAACCAAGCCAAACCAAGCGACGCGGTTACGTCATAGTCCATAAGCTTGGGTATTATTGAACATTCCACAGAATGGAATTATATCCCCAGCCGATGCGGCGTCCTATTGACTTTTCCCAGATCACCCATTCGCTTGGGACCAATGATCTCTTTTTGCTGGTGAATAACCTTAGCTATGTTTGCTCTCTCTCTCGTATTTCTGTCTTGCTATAGTGCGTTGACCTAAGATATTGTCACTGGGTCAGTAGACCAGCCGTATACACGGCATTGACGCACACACACCTAGCCAGATCCACCCTGGGTTATTGTGCTTTCCCTTTTGATTTCTCCATTCTGGCTACGCCCATCAACGTCGAACGAATACACAAGTACGTTTCGACCTGGATGAGTGTGGTGAGTTGGGGAACACACAAGAGAGCATGATTACCATTGGCAGATCAATGTGTAAAAAAGCAGAAATTACAATTTCCATCCCTAATGAGTTCAGTCTCTATTCAATCACCGATAGCAAAAGGTCGCGTCGCGTCAAAAACCATAGTGAATAGTTTTTTTCCTTTGGTAATTGATTACCAATTACAATAAATTTCCGCTAAAAAAAACATATTTTCAATCGGAGCGAATAAACACTGAAACGCGAATTGATAAAAGAATATTAAATAAAGAAATAAAAGAAAACTTTAAAAATTAAATAAAAAGTGCTTTCATTCATTCTTCCCTTTGGTCGACAATTTTGCTGTGGACAAGTGTTTGGGGTAAAAGTGGAAACCGTGCCATACGCTGGCAACAGAACATTTTTCTACCCCCATAGACCTATCGTGAGATTAAGACAACCTTAGGCGTTAGTGGGACCAGCATACATTCAATATTGCATAAACATTTGACTGTCAAAAAAATTTGTTCGCGTTGGAACCCACACAATTTGTCAATCGCCCAAAAAAAGGCTCGTGTCAATTGGCTCAAAAAATACGGTCGCGGTGCTTCGAAACACGTCTATGACATCGTGACAGGTGATGAATCGTGGATTTACGCGTATGAGCCCGAAAGTAAACAGCAGTCGACTGTCTGGGTGTTTCAAGATGAGCCAAATCCAACAAAAGTTGTTCGCGCACGAAGCACTTCCAAGCAAATGGTCGCCTGTTTTTTCGGAAAAACTGGACATGTCGCAACCGTACCACTAGAACAACGCAGAACAGTCAATTCTGAGTGGTACACAACCATTTGTTTGCCAGTTGTCTTCCAAGAAATCAGGAAAACCAACCGCCGAAGACGGATCACTCTTCACCACGACAATGCGAGCTCTCACACATCGGCTGCGACAACAGCATTTTTGAGCACCCAAAACATCGATTTGATGGGTCATCCGCCGTATAGTCCTGACTTGGCACCGAATGACTTCTTTTTATTCCCGTACGTAAAAAACAAACTGAGAGGTCAACGTTTTTCGACACCTGAAGAAGCGGTTGCTGCATTCAGAATGCATGTGTTGGAGATACCTCAATCAGAGTGGCATAAGTGCTTCGACAATTGGTTCAAACGCATGCAAATGTGTATAGACCTTCATGGGGAATATTTTGAAAAACAATAAAGTGATTTTCGATGATCAATATTTGTTTTTGTTCTCTAATCCCGAAATATAAAAGGCAACCCTCGTAAGAACATCTATCGTTCAGATCGAATTTTGCTCATGTATCCGCCAAGCAAAAAATGAGCCTCATCACTGAACAAGATTTTGTTTGAGAAAACAAACTGTTGTGCAACCACACAAAAGACGTGTGTACGTCGCATTCCGGTGGCCAGTGGGTTTCAATTCTTTCCTAAAAGAAACATGCATAGTATGTCCTCATCAGCAAATTTGAATACATAGCCACATTTGCACTAATAATAGCGATATTTACCGTCGAAAGATTGCTCCGATGATGTCTTACCATATTCGTAACAAACCCTGTCTTTTCGAATGGCCTAACTATGTTGTGTGCTTAGAAGGACAATTATGGCGGCCATTATCAACTCGAGTCGCAAAACTTTAACAATTCTAACAAATTGTTAGTCAATTAAACGATCCCTAGTGTGACAAACCTTAAATTAAACCAATCACAAGTTGTATAGCATCGAAGTTAGACAGCTGTCATAATTACAGAACCACCAAATGAATAATCCATTACATTGACAGATGTCTGATGCAGACAACACCTTTTCTACACCTCTCACTTTCTCCCGCCCGCACTTTATATTTTAATATTGAAATGGAACAGCTTGTAGGAGTTTTTTCTGCTCCCATCGATGTTTCCACAAAACCACGCAAGTAAAGTGTGTAGATTTCCTCCGTCTGTTTTGAATGTATACTTAAAACCGCTTAATGTTCCTTTCCACGTTTTGACTTCCCACACTCAGGTCAATGAACGTTGTTACTTCCTTTCGCTATTCTAAAGTCGGATATATTAACTCACTCATATGCATACGAAATGAAATGTTCTGAAGGAAATTGCAGAGGTTTAAAACCAAACATTGCTCTACAAATAATATTCCAGGATATTAATACCTACAGTCTATTGAATCAAAATACGTATTTTCAGAAGGTGGAAGGGATTACATTACCTCCTCAGTTTCGGAATAATATTATGCAGCACATCTAAATTATACTCGAGGCATTCAATTAGATAATTAAAAGATGGCAAAATTCAGACTCGGGAAATGTAAACGTGCCAAATGTCTTCATTGGAACCCATTCATGTAACAAATTGTGGGAATACCCTCAAGGTATGAGCGCCAGCAAACATGTGTCTGTTCCCTTTATTGCTTACATAAATATTTCGAGATAAGGATCTTACCCATTTACATGCGGTATTGTCCTTTGATTGGTTTGTTTACTTTTGTGTCTTATTTTTGGCCTGGTTACTCGTATATAAAAACCGAATTAATTTTTCTTATTTACTTTTGACATTTAGACAAGTAGTGGGTGTAATGGGCGGATATATACTTCCGAGAGTTATACATTTCGTTAAAATACATTTTTGGAAAAACATATCTTATCTGTAACAGTTTGCGCAAGCATTTTTTTTTTTGTGTTTTATAAATCTTTCCACTTAGCCAAAGAGCTAAAGATTCTTCCGATGCCATAGACACGTTCGCAAATTTCAGAGTGCTTCCAGAATAAGACCAACGATTATCCGATTACTGCATCATTTGCTAATCTATACCCACACTGGAATGTTGAGGAGTTCTACACTTAAACCAGAAAAAAAAAACAACTTGCGGTTTTTATTACCATGCGAGGGGGGAGTGAAAGTGAGGCTTTCCTTATTAGATAAAATAACACGTATTCACAACTTATACGTTTTGAGTGGTGTATCAGGCAGTGCGGTAGCAGTTTCAGCACGACTTGTTTTTATGAGTCATTCAAGAAATGGATTGTGACACTTCGATTTGGTTTGCTCTGAAATTTATGATTTTACATCTCAGAAATATGACAGAATTCCTCACTCCTTTACCCATATTAATAAAGAGACTTTCTTTAACAATGTGGAACGAAGTAACTCATTTATGCCGAGCCGCAAATTGAGAATTTTCAACAGGCAACCCTTATCTCATTCCAGTACTGAACTTTTTTGCAGGATTAAAAGGGCCACTTTTTCGAATAGCAAAAATCACGTGACTGAAACCTGCTTAAAAAATATGCACAGATAACATTTTGTAAATTTGGGTTATATATATATATATATATATATATATATATATATATATATATATATATTGTTATGCCTGGTTAGGCTGCACACCAAGTAGTATGTTTTGCACCAACTAAGTCCGCAGGCCAGATACGGTTCGTGGGAGGAACCTCCGGCTTTTCCGTTGGACTAGGGGGCGGATGCTGGAACCAAGGAAGATGTTACCGCGTGGATTCACCTTTTTTTTTTTTAAAGACGCTTATTTTCACCTTAACTTAACTTTATTAACCTTAACTTAACTTTATTAATTACAATTACAATCTTGATTTTCCTCTTAGTTACAATCTCTAATTACTTTCAATCTTATTTACAGTTACAATATTTTCAATCTTATTTTCAATTTTATTTCTAAGTTACAATAATTAATAAATTTCAATCTTATTTTCAATCTTATTTTTTAGTTACAATATTTAATAAATTTTCAATCTTAATTTTCCAATCTTATTTTTTATTTTATTTTATTTTATTTCTAAGTTACAATAACTACACAATTTTAAGTTACAATATTCACACAATTTAAGTTACAATATTTAGTAAATTCTCAATCTTAATTTTCATCTTGTTTTTTTTTTTTATTTGATTTTATTTCTAAGTTACAATAATTACACAATTATATGGTTACAACATTCACACAATTTAAGTTCCAATATTTACACAACTTTATTTTTTAAGTTCCAATATTGACGCAATTTGAGTTCCAATATTTACACAATTTGAGTTCCGATATTTACTCAATATGGTTACAATATTCACACAATTTAAGTTCCAATATTTACACAATTTGAGTTCCAATATTTACTCAATATGGTTACAATATTCACCAAATTAAATTCCAATATTTACACAACTTTATTTTTTAAGTTCCAATATTTACACAATTTGAGTTCCAATATCTACACAATTTGAGTTCCAATATTTACTCAATATGGTTACAATATTCACACAATTTAAGTTCCAATATTTACACAATTTGAGTTCCAATATCTACACAATTTGAGTTCCAATATTTACTCAATATGGTTACAATATTCACACAATTTAAGTTCCAATATTTACACAATTTGAGTTCCAATATCTACACAATTTGAGTTCCAATATTTACTCAATATGGTTACAATATTCACACAATTTAAGTTCCAATATTTACACAACTCAATATGGTTCTATAGCGTTTTTCTTGCGCTTCATATGTTTAGTTAATTTTAGTTTCTTATTTTCAAGAGCGGAAGGACGAGACTGCTACTACCGGCTTCTCTAAAGACTCCAGACGAACTCACTTCATTTCCCAATCTTCCTTGCCTCGTCGGCTGCCCGTGATCGCATTGCTTTTTGTCGATCATGCAAAAACGTTTGTTAGGGGCTCCCATGGGGTTCATATTTCTGTATAAGCTACTTTGTATCTTATGGATTATACTATGGGACAATCTGCAGATCAAGCGAATATTTCCCATGGCTCATATGACTGTGGGACTTGGATTATTTTGTGGATTAGGCAAAATTGTTTCTTTTGGATGGGTATCATATTATGGGACTTGGATTATTTTGTGGATTAGGCAAAATTGTTTCTTTTGGATGGGTATCATATTATGGGACTTGGATTATTTTGCGAATTAGGCAAAATTGTTTCTTTTAGTGGTTTCTATGGGGTTTGTATTTCAGGGTAGGTTATTTGTAGATTTAAGCAAGTATTTCTTATGGATGGATATAGGGTTAGGACTCCTGATAGGTTTTTCTCCTATGGATTCGCAGCATCCATAACAATATATATACATATATATATATATATATATATATATATATACATATATATATATATATATATATATATATATATATATATATATATATATATATATATACAGTTGTGGCGTACTAATTAACAACGTTTTTAGCACCTCCTGGTAACACCGTTGCATCAATTATGAGAGATGAAATATAATAAATAATAATAATTTGTTTGAAAGTAAACGGAATTATAAGTTCTTGCTTTGTTTTAAGACATTTGAACGAGATATGGGAAAGAAAAAAAGCTGTACAAAAAACATGAGAGAAGCGATAAAAAATTTTCGAAATAATGGAAGGTTGTCGTATAAGGAAATTTCAAAAAAGCTTAACCACAGCACTCAGAGCAAACCCGAGAAGATCTCGTAAAATGACTGAAGCCCAGGATAGGCTAATTGTTCGAGCTGCAAAAAAAAATCCATTTATGTGTTCAAAGGAGGTACGAAAGGAAGTTTTCGGCGAGGACCCAAATACACTTTCAGCACCCTCTATTAGAGAGCGATTGACTGAGAGCCAGCTTTTTGGAAGATCGGCTAGAAAAAAACCATTGCTATCATTAAAAAACCGAAAGGCTAGGTTGGCTTTTGCCAGGGAACATGAGAATTGGAACATCTCACTGTGGAAAAAAATATTGTGGAGTGATGAAACAAAAATCAACAGGTTCCCATGGAAAGCATATGTTCGACGACCAGAAAATCAAGCATTCAACCCTAAATACACCACTGTCACCCTCAAACATGGAGGTGGAAGTATCATGCTATGGGGTTGTATGTCATACAAAGGAACCGGTCCGTCACATCACATATAGAAGGTATAATGAACGCCCAAAGCTACATTAATGTCCTTGAAGATGTAATGCTGCCTTATGCAGATGGAGAATTGCCTGTGACATGGAAATTTATGCAGGATAATGACCCTAAGCATACCGCGAGATCAACGAGAGCATGGTTTTCTAATAATTCCATGGATGTCATCGATTGGCCTTCATGTAGCCCGGACATAAACCCAATAGAAAACCTCTGGAACGAATTAAAAAGAGAAGTAAACAAGCATAAAATAAGTAACTTAAATGAATTGTATGAGCTTGCTAAAGCAGCTTGGGAAAACACCACAACGAATAAATGTCAGGACCTTATCGCTTCAATGCCCAGGCGGTGTAGCTAAGCTAAGACATCAAATTTGGACTAAAAATCAATCGTTCGTAATTAGATCACCAGCTAATTTTGTTTTACAAAACCTTTTGAATTTAATTTTGTTTTTTTGTTATATTTTTTGTAAATTTTATTTACATTTTAATTAATATACTGAAATACATATATAAAAAACATTTTAAAAACTGTTTATAGCAAAGAATTTTAATAAAAAATTATTGTAAACAAAATTTCTAGTATCGTTCTTAATTAGTTCGCCCCAACTGTATATTATATATATATATATATATATATATATATATATATATATATATATATATATATATATATATATATATATATAGCCGACCATAATTAAAGTGACTGCGAGGGGAACTCACTATATATATATATATATATATATATATATATATTTATATATATATATAAATACATATATTGGGTTTGAATTTGTGGACGCGCCCTTTCACTAATCACCGAACTGTCACTGTTAATTTATTCAGTAAACTCAACATTTTCATCATGGTTAAGTACACGAACGAACAACGTCTGCAAATTATAAAAATTTACTGCCGAAATTTGGAGTCGGTGACCGCAACTTTAAGAGCGTTAACTCCAATTTTCGGTCGCAATTCTCGCCCTAGTAGACAGGTAATAACAAGTTTAGTACAAAAATTTCAGTCTACATATTCGTTGTGTGATGTTGCCGTGCCAGTGAAATAATGGGTTGGTCGAAGTGTCGAAAATATCGCTGCCGTTCAGGCGTCCGTAGATCCAAATCAGTCAATTCCACGGCGTTCTCAAGAATTGGGCATCGCCCAGACCACTTTATGGCGAATTTTGCGTAAGGATCTTGGTTTGCACCCATACAAGATCATGCGGACTCAAGAATTGAAGCTGATGGACCATTTGAAGCGGCGTACGTTCTCCGATTGGGCTCTGGAAAAGATGTGCCAAGATCTTCAGTGACGAAGCTCATTTTTGGCTCAATGGGTTCGTAAATAAGCAAAACATGCGTTATTGGTCGGATGAAAATCCACATGTGTTTCATGAATCACCACTTCATCCACAAAAAATACCTGTTTGGTGCAGTTTGTATACCGGCGGCCATATTTTTTCGTCGACGATAAGGATCGTCACGTTACTGCGAATGGTGAATCGTTATGGCGCCATGATTACCGATTATTTTTGGTCCGAATTGGAAGATGTGGATTTGGGCGACATGTGGTTTCAATTTTTTATTGATTTATTGAAGAGTAAGTTTGATGAGCGTGTTATCTCAGGAAATGGGCCAGTTGGTTGGCCGCCTCGTTCGTGCGATTTAACGCCTCTAGACTATTTTCTTTGCGGCTACGTCAAGTCATTGGTCTATGCGAACAAGCCGACGACGTTGGAAGAGCTCAGAGCCACCATTGGACGGGAAATAGCGGCCGTTTCGGCCGAAATGTGTGGCCGAGTCATTAAAAATTGAGTCGAACGAATCAACCGCAGCAAACGTGCCCGCGGTGGCCATATGAACAAAGTCGAGTTCCATTCAAAAATGTTTTGTTAATAAAGTTTTTGAAATATCTCAAATGGTTTGCGTTTTCTTTAAAAGAGAAGTTGTCAAGTCCCTATTGGAAAACCCGATATATATGTATATATATATGTATGTACGGGCAGTTTGATAAGTTAGTGAATTCCCCGTGTTTGTATCAGACCTCTTTTGACCTGATTTTTATGGGTTATGAAGAACCTAAGTCCAATGTTTGATTCAGACCTCCTTTGATCTGAAGTTTGTTGCTGGACCTAGAACCTATAGCCCTACTTTACACTAGGGTGCAACACCCTTAGTGTGATATTTTGAGACGATGTTCGGGCGCAACGCCACTAAACATCTAAAAAGGATTCTGAGTATTCGGGCGCAACGCCACTAAATATCTCATAAGAAAAACCTGAAAAGTAGAATGAGAACACGCCGGAGCTACTGTCGGATGTATTCTAATTATATTTCTTTTTCTTTTTTTAAACTGTATTTATTAACCATAATTAAAATTTGTACATTTAAGTAATACAGTGACTTAAAATTAAATTCGTGACAATTGCTTACATGTAATTATTATTATAATACATTTTCCAAACAATGTTTTAAGAGTTATAGGCTATATGTGTGTTTATACATTTAGTAGGGTTTCGTCTTCTTGGAAAAGGTCAGAAAACCAGGAATTTCTTATTTTTACTTTACTTAATCTAAACTTAACCCTAAATATAAATATAAATATAACTTAACCTAACTTAGTCTGATTATTATAAAATGAGCTATAAACAAAACAAAGTTTTATAATTAATGGGATTTATGAATTAAAGGATGTGGAATGAGGTCAGTTATGGGTTTGAGGAAGAGTATTTCTTTCCGGTTGTTCGTTGGAAAAACGTAGGATGTTGGAAAATGGTTGGACGTTAGAGTATTTGAACTGGTTAGGGGTAACTTCGGTGTTGTGGTATATGATCTCGTTTGAATCATTTACCAGTCTGCCTGAGGCGAAGATAGCTCTGGTGTGGAGACAGTTGGGATAGTTAGTTCTGATATCTAGAGGGTTCTCTAAGAGCGAAGTTATTATGGGATTGGGATTATTTTGTAGGTTTTCGATAAATTTGATAGACAGTTCGAGGAATCGTCTATCGAGGCGCTCGATACCAGCGGTATTGTAGAGTTCGACGTTACTATAGTACTTATAGGAGTTAGGACGACGATGTAACCCAGAGACATACCTAAAGCATTTTCTTTCGAATACTCGTAATTTCTCCATTTGGGAGGAAGTGATATGGTACCACAATGGGCACGCGTACGTGAGTGTGGGCCTGATAATTTGTTTGTAAATGAGCAGTTTGACTTTGTGAGAGAGAATTATATTTCTCAATCCTTAAACTATATATACAAATTTTCTTATACCACTACTCTTACATCTAACTGAGATACAATTTACATTAGTGCTCGCAACAGAGCATTACTTTCGCATACATGGAAATGAAACAAGAAAACCTGAATATTATCTGCTCTTTAACAGAGCATTATGCAGAAGGGGATTGGTATTACAAAACCATACAAATTGTGGCAACAAAGATAAGAGGAACTCAGGTCCCTGTACAAACGTTGGAATTTTACGATGGTTCCTTTTTGGGTGGTCGGTGATTCACTTCACACCTTCTGCTGTTTGATGCTGGTGGCTATTGTGATTTGCCGGTTGCGGGCAAATACAGCTCTGACGGATGGATTATGTTGATGATGACGGCATGCAAATATACTCGGGTTTATGGCCGAGTCATAAATCTTGATGAGATCTGGCATTCAAACGTGTGGTGCATGGAAGTACGGCGGCTATTGTTTTATCATGCTCGTGTAAACATGATAATGGTATGGCCGTGGCATTGAATTGGATGGACTGCGACTCTACGCAAATGGCGCCGTATGTTCTCATAAACACCCCGGGCAGTCACTTTAGTTATAGTTAACTGCCAGATATTAAAAAACGAATCAAAACGTACAACCATAAACAATAAATAAATACCAATAAAAAATAATTAGGAATAGGGGATGGGGAAGGAAAGCGCTGCGCCAGAGCGCATACTATGTTGCAGGACGTCCAGTCCTTTCTTCGGACACACCCACCTCTAGTTCGGATGAGTTCGGTCTCTTCTAGATTTATCTCTTTCACCAATCATAGAGAACATCTTATGGTGTGGCAAAATCTAGAGTTTCCTTTTCTTCTCATATGTCTAGCTCCTTTTGATCGTAATCGAGATTTAACCTATTGTTGTGCACCACAACCTTTCTTTTCTCTATTCTGATTTACGAATTCAGAGAGCTATTTATTTCCACCACGTTATATGAACCCCTCCATATGGGAGTTGACTTTTCTTGTTTCTGCGCGTTCCATACGAGAACCTTATCACCCACATGGAACGTGAAAGGGCGTACCTAACAGTCGTAGTACTATTTGGATTTCCTTTTGGAAATCAATAGATTACGCCTAGCTATTTCGTACGTCTGCTGTAGTTTGTAGTTCAATAGTTTATGGTAGCTCTCATGGTTGTACACCAATTTCGGAGGTTGTTTTATACTAGTCGGTACTTCCGGGGTGAAACCAAAGAGACAATCCATCGGCGTAAGCTTGGTACCCTCGTGTACGTTGGTGTTATTCAGGAATGTTGCTGTCCTCCGGTTTTGATCCCAGCTCTGGAGTTTCTTAATACGGAGCAGCTTTCACACACTTTTAAACACGCACGGAACGGCTCCCAGTGCTAAATTACCCACATCTGTGGTCAGGTTAAAGGGTTTAGTGATCCTGAATAGATTAGTAGTGGCGGCGAGAACAACAACTCCTTTACTTTGTCAAATGCCTGCTGACATTTGTCTGATCACATGAATTTAACGTCCTTCCTTAACAAATTCGTTAGGGCGCGTACTATACTCGAAAAATTTGCAACAAATTTCCAATAGTACTTTGCCAGGCCTAGAAAATATTGGACGTTCTTTTCCGTCTTGGAAATGGGGAGATCCCTGACACTGGCGGTCGTGTCGTGATTTGACATTGCCCCTTTTTCGGAACAAACATGTCCTAGGTATACTACTCTCTTTTGTAGGAACCTGCAGTTTTCCGGTTGCAATTCGAGGTTGTATTATCTCATTTGTTTGAACACCGCAGTTTGTTATTATGGTTTTCTAGGTTTTTCCCATATATGACTATTTCGTCCAGATAAACAAAGCATTCGATACCTTGTATCACAGTTCGGAATGTAGCTGGTGCTTACTTTATACCGAATGGCATGCGTTTGAACTCATAATGCCCGTAGTTTGTGCTAAAAGCTGTCTTATCCCGATGCTTCTGATCCACGAAAATTTGGTAGTAGCCGCTGGCTAAATCTAGCATGGAAATATCTCTTTCAAATCAGTTCTTATGCGGAACATACAGAGTAATGTCTCTGTTTTCAAGCCGGCGAAGGCCAGGACGATCCGTGTCCCTGTTCAAGTTGGCATGCAGTCTCCACGTCACACCCGTGGAAACAATGCATGCAGCGACATCCTGAGAAAGGTTATCGCAAGGCTAATAACCTTGCCCGGAAAAACAAATCGAAGACAATTTAACAACTCCGAGGACCGGACCGGTGGAGAGACTTGTTAAATAAGGCCAGAACCGGATCCCGTTTCTAGTGCCGATGATGATGATGATGAAACATTTATTTATTTATATTTATTCCACTAAGAAAGGGTTCGTGTTTTGTTGTGGGCCTGGCGTCAGGAACAGTGTGGTCTCCTGACGTTCACTTTGGTTGGGCAGGGGCGACACGTGTTTGGGTAATCTCTAGATGCGATCCCCAACGCGAGACTTGATGTGCCAAAGCAATGGCGTCACCAACAGTGATGTCTAAAACTAAAGATGCGGTTCCCAACACTAGACGTTATGTGTCAAGGCAATGGCGTCAACCACAATGATGTCTGAAATCCTGAAGATAATCCAGTTGCAATTCCCAGAAATACTTCGCCGTCACACAACAATAAAACGATTTGTATTGATTGGTAAACAAAGATTAAGTTTTATTTTAATTTCTTATTGAGATATTCACGGATTAAATTTATACGCAATGTGTCGCCTCACGGATGTTTTTTAAAGATGACAAGCAATGACAGCAGACGATTTAAATAAACATGTCAGCTGTTTGCTGACAGTTTTCATTGGGAATGGCTGCCTTCCATTACGAATTCACTAGTGGCATCCAGTGAATCGGCAACAGTCCGCCCGCCTTCGCCAATCATTGGCGAATCATCTGGCTCCAAGAGATGGTCATCCGGAGCTGGGACGGGAGATTCCTCCTCCAGTGGGAGGATACTTATTTTAGCGACGGGTCTTATGAGTGTGCCAGTAGCGGTCCACAGGGTCACCACTCACACGAGACCGTCCCGGCCTGGATGCACCTCAAGTATTCGTGCGAGGTGCCATTTGCAGGGAGATGCCAATTCCGTTCGGATCACACACAATTGGCCTACAGTGATCTTGGTGTTTTGCTGATGCCACTTTGGTCGGTGTTGAAGGTTCTGCAAGTACTCGCTGGACCATCGCAACCAAAAATATTCGTACATGTTACTGAGCAGTTGCGGCTGGGATAAGCGCGACGATGGTGGTGGTCGATTGCATGTGCCTCGCTCGTGACCTCCGGGGTAGACGTCGACAATGTCTCCTATTTCTCTGCCGGCACACCCTCTTGGAGAGGCAGTCGCGTCTGAGATGGCAACCCAAGCAATTGAGGTACAGTTTTTTCCTGCGTGCTACAGACTTCCGATGAACAGGTGTGAAGAATCGAAACCCATCGCAAACGAAAATGTAGTGGTGTGCTCCACATACTATTCTTGGCGATTGTCTCCGTGGGTGCTCCGCTGGCCCATGTATCAGGGCATGGGCCGGGTTGATCTCTGGGCAGTCGACACTTCGGCCAGCGGCCTGTTGGTGCTCACTCTCTTGATAGAATGCGGTTCCGATTGTAGGCAGGCGGCGCTCCGGTCGGTGGCCTGGTGATTCTCACTTACTGTGGAGTGGTGCGGTTCCTTTTCCGCTGCCTTGGTGACTGTTTGCAGCTGCATTCAATCATTGGCGAATCCGTTTGTTCCAGGGGCCGGAGACCCAGGGCCGTGGACTTCTAGTGATGCGGATGTCTGGAGAGAGCCGTCCGCCCTGAATTGGTGATGGTCGAAAGATTGGTGACGGCAAGAGTTCCGTAGTCGGTGTTTGGTACCCTTGGCCGCAGAACTGACCATTTAATATGGGTTGGAGTTGTAAATTCGCAACCCACGATCAATGACCACGTAATGGCTGGTGGTCGAAAGTACTGAATCGCGACTGCTGGGATGCGGTTGACCCCTGGATGCTAGGGGGCGCCGCCCGCCTAGCGGAGTATTGCGCTCTCCTATCCCTATTGGGGTGGCTACATGATGTAGCGGTCGTCCTTGATGATTGTCGTTGGCCAGAGGTTGGCCACCCGGTGTCTCTGTTAGGTTGCTTTTATGACTGGCAGTTGCTGAGAGGCCACCGATTGATGGAAGATTTCCATCCGAGTTGTGCAGCGAAATACAAGTGGCTGGGTCGATCGACATCACCGAGAGGTTGGTGACTGATCCTAGGCTATTTCCTAGTGAATGTTTCTGCTACTGCTGCTGTAGGTGTTGCTGTTGCAATGGATGTTGCTGATGATACGGGCTATTAACGGGACTCTGTAGTTTGTCACGGTCACTGTGGACATTGTTGGTTACTGTTGCTGTGACAGTTGATGGCGTATTCGTGGAATGCACTGACGTCAGATCTGACACGGATCCTATATGTGCAATGGCCACTGCTTGTTCTTGAATTGTTTTGAAAGGATCCAGTTCCTTTGGGTGGGGAGTTGTAGGTTCGCAACGCACGAGGAACGGCCATGTGATGTTGTGCCCCACAACGCGTGCGTTTCAGCGGTTTCTGTTGGGGGGTCGGCATTGGGCCGAGCATCGGGACAGGGGCCGGGTTGAGGTTTGTGCAGGCGGCACTCTGGTCGGCGGCCTGATGGTGCATACTCACTGAGAGTGTGTGCGGTTCTCTTCTATGCCACAGGGGACGGTCGTTGGGCATCATTGCTTTGGTCGGCGTCGCTTGGCTTAATGGGGGAGACTGGGTCGAGCGCGAACAAAGCCTCGAGCAGTCTCGGGAGTTGGGCATCATTGGCTTGGTCGGCGTCGCTTGCCTTAATGTGGGAGACTAGGACGAGCGCGAACAAAGCTTCGCGCAGTCTCGGGAGTTGGGCATCATTGCCTTGGTCGGCACGATTTGCGGTAATTGAGGAGACCGGGTCGAGCGCAACCTGAGCCTCGAGCAGTCTCGTTGATTTGATATCTTATCTTATCTTATCTTATCTTTCTGGTCTGGTGCTGGTGCACTGGCAGCTGCTGGTGCCTTCGTGCTGAACGCAGCATTCCTTTGTATTGTAGTGTCAGCGGTGGGTGCTGCTGCAGTTTTCACCTCTTTCACTGCCTCTGGAACCTTTTTGATGTGCTTGGTGGCGTTAGTTGCCAGGTTTGGAGCAGTTTTCTCCCCGAGCGTTCCTCCCTGGGCTGTCTTGCGTTCGGCAGCACCTGCCTTGGGGAGGTTTTTTCCGGTTGCATCATCCGTAATGGCAATCTGGATAGGTGGCCATGTGGCATATGCATGCCTGTTGTTGATGGAGCTCCTGGCCACCAAGGTGGTTGTGACATCAATGGCGGCCAACGCCGTTTTGATTGACTAACGGTGTCCGTCGCCGGCTTGGATACGGTCGGACGGTCGACGTTGAGGGTGTTCTTTGCCTCAATCAACTTGATGACCTCGTCCAGATATATCTCCTCGGCCTGATTGATGAATCGGTCCACGAAGTAGCGGTGGCCGCTGGTCATCTCTAGAGTGGCCAGACGTTCTATCTCATTGTGTCGCTTTCTAATGTCCTCCCATTCGATCTGAAGGTTGTGCTGGCGTATGTCCACCGTGAATACTTCGGTGGCCCTCTCTGCTCGAGGTTGACGAAAGCACAGGACACCCGCTCCTGAGAGGCGAACTGGGCGCTGATGAGCTGTTCCGCCAATGTAGACTTTGTCATTATAGGCTTCTCTGACATTGGGGCGCTCTCTAGTTGTTAAAAACGGTGGGTCTTTGCGTCTGGACTTGGTGTCCCGCGACCTTGACGTTGGTCGCCCCTTGAGCTGGGCCCTTTAGTATGCCGCGAACTTGGCGGCGGTAGCCGATATAGATCTGGATCCCGGGCTGCATCGCGAACTGGTGGTAGCTGATCCACGGATCTGGCCGTCATTGTGTCGCGAACTGGGCGCGATGTAGTGGTAGCTGCTGGAGTCAGCTTCTGTTTGCCACAAATTCGGTGGCGGTAATATAATTGACAAATTGAAAAACGTCTTACTTGTGGGTTCCGGCAGGCTGCGCCGCAAACTGGTCGGTTGATTTTTATATGGATCCGGTGATTGCGCCGCAAACTTGGTCGCGGTGTTGTTGTAATGTAGCTGCGCTGGGGGTAGCTTCTTGATAAGCCACTAACCTGGCGGCGGTCGGTCCTTAAACTGGACGGGGGCTGCGTTCTGAGCGACGGTAATTGTAGCTTTGGGGCAGCTGGTTAGATATCGGTTTGATCCACAGATGGATTCCTGGCAGTGGTCACGCACTGGGCGGCGGACTGCACGGCTGTTGCTTCGTAAACGTGGCGGCGGTATAGATCCACAGACTTGATACCTGGTGCGCCGTGACCTGGATGGCGATAGATTGTATCTACAATCTTGCAGTGGCCAACGAGTTTGGCGGCGGTCTGCACTGATGTTACGCTGCGAGCTGGCACCAGTGACGTGGATCCACAGACTGGGTCCGGCTTGAAGGACCAATAATTGTATATCCAACAAACGTTGAACACCCCTTCCACTAACAAAGGGTTCGTGTTTTGTTGTGGGCCAGGCGTCAGGAACAGTGAGGTCTCCTGGCGTGCACTTTGGTTGGGCAGGGGCGACACGGTTTTTTCGTCATTTCCAGATGCGATCCCCAACACGAGACTTGATGTACCAAAGCAATGGCGTCACCAACAGTGATATCTGAAACTAAAGATGCGGCCCCCAACACGAGACGTTATGTGCCAAGGCAATGGCGTCTACCGCAATGATGTCTGAAATCCTGAAGATAATCCTGTTGTAATTCCCAGAAATACTTCGCCGTCACACAACAATAAAACAATTTGTGTTGATTGGTAAACAAAGATTAAGTTTTAGTTTAATTTCTTATTGAGATATTCACGGATTAAAGATGACAAGCAATGACAGCAGACGATTTAAATAAACATGTCAGCTGTTTGCTGACAGTTGTCATTGGGAATGGCTGCCTTCCCTTGCGAATTCGCTGGTGGCATCCAGTGAATCCGCAACATTATATTATATAATAAATCGCAATTATTTTTAGCGGTTGAAGTTAAAATGGATGCGTTAATATTTCTAATTTGGAATTTGAAAGGGGAGATGCTTTATTCTTTATAACTATGGCAGATTAAACGTTCTAATTATATACCAGGCGCATACAGTGCACTTAAAACATAATTTATAACACGTAGAACCTATCTAGGGGAATAGACCTTCAAAACTTCGCTTAAGCTTTTCAAACATACAACATTTTCCCATTTGCAGCCATCTAAATCAAAGGACAGCTTTAAAACACGACTTATGTAAAAATATTACCTCGAGTCTGCCATAAACTAGCAACTAAGATACGACCGGCAATAGCAACGCCATACTTCATGTTAGAATATGTTAATCTTCTCGGAGATACCTGAGTTAAAACATATGTTACCTTCCGTACTTTGCAAGATTTACCATGTCATACATTATTGTCATCAACAGGATTAAAGGAGCATGGAGATTATTTGGTTTACCCAAGCATAAAGTCAGTTATACCAGTACATTATCTTGGCTCACTTTGTAGTTATCGTTTACGCACACAGAAACATGTTAAAAAAGCAACTTAAATACACGTCATCCGTTCTCATTGTCATCCTTTTTCCGGGCCTGCTTAGGCTACCCGCTAGTTAAATGACACTCTTTCACTTGGATATTCTCTTACCGCGAATATGAGCACTCGTGTATCATTATCCTTGTATATATCTTCATTTTGGAACGTTATAGTAATCTACTTTTTTCAAACTTGTTCACCCGATATGAGGGTAAAATCCATTTCAAAAGGAACTTATCACTGATGTAGGATACACTCTCAGGCCATCTATTAATAAAATTTGGGAACTGCAACCTACACTTGTTAAAGCTAAGGTAAAGAGGTCACCTAAGATGAAGTTTTGTTAATCATCCTCCGATTTATGCTCCCAACTTGGCACTATCATTTTTCTATTAAAAGGCTCGTGGATGGAGACAAATACTTACAATTTACATAATTTTATAAGGCTTAAAACAAAAGATATTAACTGACATCTCTTTTAGGTCACGCTACGGAACACAAAAGGACGAATTATTGAGTACCAGTTCCAAATAGTCAACCAGTCAATAGGTGTCGTCCTTCACAGCCATAACGAAAATGTCCTCGTTGAATCTTCTATGGGCAATATTATTAGCATGTTGGTGTGACTGTATTATAGGCCTTACGGCCGGACTTAGCATGTCAGCCCGTCATCACAATCCATTAATGGTTGGTGAAGCTAGGAGCGATGTCGGCAAAGGAATCGGCGTTGCCGGTGGTGGTGATGGAGATATTCATGATGAAAATCTGATTCCAGGAAGCATATCTTACCGACCACATATAACAGATGAAATCGAAAAAGCTATCTACGATCCTGGCGATGGTGAGTAACTCGACTGAAATCTTTGTTTATGTTTGAAAATATGTATAGAGCCCGATAGCAACATAAAAATGTATTTCCTTCCGTTAATGTGTTGCGTGACTGCCGCACCAGAGCACAGCCTGCGATGGTGTTGAATGTAATTAAATTGTATCACCGCGATGGAATTCATTAAATTACGTTCTATAAGCCAACTGGCATGTTAGGATAATAATTAATTGAAAAAAAATTAGCTGAGCACAGCTGAAAAGCTTGTAGGTGTACCAATTCGCTCCTAGTGTCGGCTTTGGTTAGCTTTAATTAATTTCTTTGCGTACATCAATGAGTTCATAAGAAATTTGCCGGAAACATATTTAAAAACGACATTTCGGAAATTAGGTGGCTAATTCTATAGTTAATATTACTAAAACTCTCGATTTTGATCACATAACAGGAAAAATGTTATCACATATTGGTTTTCGGAGAGTGCAATTGGATATTTACTGCAGAACATGCTTTGTGGTAGCAAATTCGTGATTCATGTAGTTTTGGTGAGAACAAAGTGTTTTCTGTTGTCACACGGAGAGAGCGTAGTTTGAATGGTTTCTAAGAAGTTCTATCAGTTTTATGGCTTTTCTTTCTAGCAGTTGATACAAGTGCTATCCAGGTTACTTTAGAAAGAAATTGTTAAACCTTTGCTGTAGTTAATAGTGTACAGTCAATTTTACCGTGGTATGCGCAAAAAGACCTATTCGACATATATTACTATTTTATTTCCGGAAAACAAACAAAGCTTATGAAAGCTGTGGTGGTTCTGCCAGACCTACTGTCTACTTACCGTAAAACCCCCATAATATTCAGCCAATCTCCTAACTTCGCTAATGCACCAGCATTAGCACCTGTAAATGCTTCACGCATTATATAGATCAAATCTATAACCTAAAAGTCCTTGGAAAAGAAAACTTACCTTTCATGCATCTCTTCGCATACAATTCCTGTAAGATTTCTTTCTTACCTTATCAGGAATCTCAAACTAATTCGGCATCTTCGGCGTCAAGCAAATCTCCCTAGACGAATTCCTGTAAACAAAAGGATTTGAATTACATATAATGTAACCTTCACCAAGGGCCATAAACATTGTGCTGTCTATTTTTCAGCTTCGCCATGTGTATGATAAATCTCTTGACGTGCACATTGGCCGGCGAGATTTTTCTCCCAGCAATAATATACCAGCAGCTGCATTCAATTAGCGCCATCGACGCTGAAGCCTATTTCCCTAACTCACACCATAAGTAAACAAAAGACCGCTGTCCTTCATCAGGCATTCTGGCGATACGCAAATAATTCAATACCTACCCTTACTAGCGATGCCATAAACATCATTTCCCAGTAATCTAGCTAGAGCCAATTAGCACATTTCCACATCGTATCGTCGTCTCTTTGTTTAGCCGCGACGCACATGTTCCAACAAAGATCCCATTAACATCCGACGATTTCGGTTTTATTTGCTTTACCGAAATCGTATCCTATGAATGCACTTATGCCCTTTCTTTGTTCCATCCTCGGTGAGTCCTATTACAACCACCTTTCGCAACGGTCGGTTCACTCCCGCTCTCCGCCGGCTGCAGAGATGCGTTTATAAACGGGTCGTTTGTGAAGTGCTGGTTGACTTGATAGCTCGTCTCACATTTAAAGCGGTAGTGAAGATTAAAGTGATCGGGATTAAATTAACTGCAAGCGAACTTTTCTCTTAATAATTAAATAAATTGACATCCAACCGTGTGATCCTTAAGTAAAATGAATAAAAGAACATCATCATCATCATCGGCACTACAACCTAGAACCGGTCTTGGCCTTATTTAGCAAGTCCTGAGGCTTGTTAAATTTTCCATAATGATTTGTTTTTTTTTTCCGGGCAAGGTCATTAGTCTTGCGCCAGAGGCTCCCCGACGAGGAATCGAACCCCGGTCTCCCGCGTGACAGGCGGGTATACTAACCAGTATACTATTGAGGAGCTGAATAAAAGAACGTTCGATTCAATAGACCCAAACTGTGTTTTACTTCCTTCCTCCTGTTGAATGACTTGTGTTGTGGAGATTTATTTGTTTGTTTTCTTGGTGAACGGATGTCTTTTGGAGAGCAATTTTCGACGGAACAGTTTTTGCAAATTATAGTGACAGACGATGGGGATGGAAGTGAACCAAGTAACCTTGCTAGTACATACTTCCTCCCCACAAAGCAATTACAAAGTATGTGCTGTTTGCTTAAACATAGTTACACGTATCAGTGCATGCTATAAATTCATTTTGGAATTTGGCATAATCAAATCTATGTTTATATGTGCGATGGAGTACGTAAATATGTTGGTCAGGTATCTGTGCGGGGTGATAAAGAATACTGCACTCAAATGCAATGTAACGCGGGTAAATAATAATACGCAAAATTTATCTCATGCGGAGGATTATGTGGTAAATCCTTCCACTTCTCTTGAATGGGCCGCCGGAAACGAGCATCCTCCTATATTAATGAATACTCGCGTAACTTCACTTTCGTCTGCGGCGAATGTGACAACATCTCGTCGAATGTGTTGCTTGCGATTAAGTGTAAAATTATATCAAATGAAAAGTCTACTAGAGCCCACTAGACTAATTGAAGTCATTAAATCACATGAGGAGGTTGCCTCCGCTTCCGAACACTATGCCAATTCGTTAAAAGCCCATCACAAACGGGTTGAAAGCATAATTTCCCCTCCCGCGAATTTATCAAGAGCCGACGTAGAAGAATGCATTAATAGCGCGATTCGTGACATTAGGACAGACCTTGGCAGGCAAATAAGGGCCTCAGATCATTCAAAAGACATAATAGGAAGCGTAAATGCCCTGTCAAAAAATGTTGATCTCTTCCTACAATGCTCTTTCTACACACTTACAGCGGCAAAAAATAGAATTTTTAAATAATGGCGTTCCAATCCCACCGCTTTTAACGCAACGAATTTTGTTACAATCAAAATGCGAAGAAGGCTTACAACGACACAGTGCCCAATTAAATGCTTAAATGGCCAACTCGTTCGCGTCCGTTGTGATCAATGGCAAGGGCTGTCAGCAGTAATTTCACTTCTTCCTCTTTACCTGCGTTAGTGATCGCGCCGGTACGGTCTTCGATACGGGATGGGAGATTCCGCCCGCATACTATGCAACGCATAGTGAACTGGACTGTAGGAAGGTAACCGGCCTGGGCGGAATACCATCCATAGTCCTTAAGAACTATGTTCCAGAACTATCGCCGGTTCTTAGCAGACTCTTTCACTTATCTTATGCACCGGGCATATTTCCTGCCTGCTGGAAAATCACACGAGTTGAGACAATCCCAAAAAAATGGGGAAAAAATGTGTCCCACAAAATTACCGGACGATAGCACTACCGTCTATGAGTATCTAAGGTGATGGCAAATATCATCAATGCCGAGTTAATTAAGTGTTTGGAGTGCAAGGAACTTCTGAACGACCGTTAATATGGATTCCGTGATAGGCGGTCTGTGGGGCTTTTCAGGGCCCGAAGAGCCATACATCACTCGATCCCCACTATTCCAGGCGAAGCGACTTACCTCAAAGTCGAACCTTCAGCAAGGTTGCGTAACCTTGCTACGGCATTAACCGCCGGCCAAATCGCTGGAATTAATCAGTTACCCAATAGGATAACTGACATGAATATCTGTTAGGCAGCTTACCTTTTCTGTGGGCCAAAGATTATCACTTAGCCGTGGCATCGAAAATTTCATCCTCGGGCAGGCATTACCATATCTGAAAACATTAAGTCCACGGCAAAGATTATCACATAGCCGTGGCATTGGAAATCTCATCCTCGGGCATGCATTGCACCCAGGGCATCTCGTTTCCATAGCCTTATGCCATGGAAACAAAATCAACAAGGAGCTCATTGATTACTTGTTGTTTTTGTTTGTCCATGGCACCCCTAGCATGCGGCTATCAGGTCCCATCGGTTTGCCACCGCCGACAAGGTTTCGGCTGATGCAAACCAAACATTTCCCTAATTACCAGCAATAGCTGGTTTCCTATTATCGGTCTCCACCGATCAGGGACCGCAAACAAGCAACGAATTGGATGCAGCCAGCAAGTGTTTACTTTTAACATCTGGCAATGGCTGCACCCTATATTCGTTGCAATATCTAAACATTGCATTTGCACCACAGATTGTTATGGTATATACAATTCCCTATTAACGGCCGCCAACCGTCGGCGGACCTAGGGAAATTCACACCCATCAACCTAAATGTTGATTTATGGCCTCTCCTAGGATGACCAGATCTTCGGCTCGTGTTGTTTTTACCCCAGATGTTCCTTGTTGCCGGCAAGTATTGCACAATCTATTGTGTACACAGCCGCAGGCCATGCTTTGTTGGTATTCGTAGGAGATGCAATTGCGACGTTCGCAACCACCACCACCACCGGACGATTGTATGCGACGCATACACAGACATACGAAATGTATGCCGTATTTCCCGGTCCAATCACGATTGACTACCTCGAGTCGATCGTGTAGCTCCTCCTCTTTTCGCGTTTTTCTTTTCGATGTCCTTTTTTTTTCGTCGGCAGCGACGAGTCAAGTTACAACCATCACTGGGGGAGGTCGTGGTGTAGTCCGAAAAGTTTTATTTAATTCCCATCCTCGATTGTTACGTCAGGATCATCGGCAAGTAGCGTGCAGTGCGTTTATTTCGAGACCTGTGCTGCCGAATGGAATCTCAGCAACCGGAAAACGGACTTACCGGACTTATTGTAATTCTAATGAGTGTTGTGTCTAACTTACTGAACTTATTGTAATACTAAGGAGTGCTGTATCTAACTTACCGGACTTATTGTAATTCTAATGAGTGTTGTGTCTAACTTACTGAACTTATTGTAATACTAAGGAGTGCTGTATCTAACTTACTGAACTTATTGTAATACTAAGGAGTGCTGTGTCCAGCTTATCGAACTTATTGTAACATCTAGCCAGAGAAAGTGATTAACGAATAAAGAATTATAACACGATGCCTAATTGAATATTTATTTGATTTATCAAGTTCAGTGGATCAATTGTCGGAATTTCTGCGGACAGTGTTGGGAGTGAACGATCGGTGGTGTTGTGCTCAACCTGCGTCCGCGTTGACGCCCACGGCACAAACACCCCACAGGTCTACGGGAGACCTTTTGAAACTTATAACGAATATATGAACACCTGGGATTGGAGGGCATGGTAAGTCAATGACGGTCGCATTGGATATCTCTAAGGCTTTTGACCGCGTCTGTCATAGGGCATTGCTGAGCAAACTTCGTTCATATGGACTTTCCCAACAGCTTTGTGACTGCTACCTTTTCAACCTACCTCCAAATCATCCTTCCTAAAGCTCCACTAATTTTATCATTTTTGCATATGCAAGTGCAATAACTTCCCCAAGCATTCTCCCACCGATTGCATTACCTTTCGATTATGCAAATCGCATCCAACATCAAGCATCTGCCCATCAAGGACATTCACGCAATTAACGAGTTATATAAATTTTCCTAGAAGAAATTCGCTACGCCAGTACCGCATACATCAATGCATCTCAGCATTGTTCTAAAAAGAAAACATTACGGTTGCCATACTAGATAACCGAAGTGGATTATGAAAACAATCAGCAGAACCCCTGTCTGCCTGCATTTACTGTCCCACACGTGCGCAACCGATTTTCATGTTGCGCCAGTACTCAAGGCGGCTTTTAGGCAATCTTCAAAGCACCGGCGCAATTCTCGCCTACCTGCCAAGAGCCGAATTAAATGCCAGTGTAAATACTAACACTGGAATTCAACCCATGACTCCCTAGGAATGCAATACGCAATTAACATGGTTGTAAACACAACCATCATTTTGTAATTATCCCAAATACATCCTAATCCCTAACGTAGTATTTGAACAACTGCAAATACTTTCCCAAAGATGCTTTTTCATTCCCACGGTTCGACCACCCATGAGCTCGCATCACGAGCCAACAAGGTGATCCGCACGCAAAAGTAGTTTAGTCGAGGAAACCGTTGTAAATGAGTCGAGTGCGATACACCGTTGAGTTCGCCTGCGCAAGTGCAAGAGATGGAATAGTGAAGTTCCTATAAGAAAAATCAGTGTAAATTAAATAGAATTAGGACCTTGGTAAATTTATAAACACCTGCGAATATTTGTGTCAGTAAAATTTACGAACTTAGTGCCGGACCTGATATTGTGAAGATCCGGCACAGTTTTCCAACAATAAAAACAAAACAGTATCACCAACCCTAATGTTTTATTTTCTGCCTGGTATCTGCGCTGTGTCTGAGCGCTCGTTGTGAAGTTTATACCGAAGTGAGAGTGCAACGTCCAAACCTAAGGAAGTTTTATCTGGCTGCTGTTTACCTGAGGACGTGGATTAGGTAACTCGTAAGGGAATCTTAGTCAACCCGTGCCAATATCGGCACATAAGTAAGACCACCTCTACAGAGCTTCCTCGAAAATCGATCGATCTGGGTTGTTGTGGATGGCGGGTGTTCGGATCTGTAAATGATCCTGTTAATTCCGGGCTGCCTCAAGGTTCTATTTTCGCTCCAACCTTGTTTTTGGTTCACATACATGATTTGTTGGAGTCAGCGGATAACAGAGTATTCAGTTTTTTACGAGTGATCTGCCGATAACTGCATCAACGGCGCACCAGCTAAGATGCAGCCAGATCGACTCTCTAAATCGGGATCTGGATAAGATCCTGCGGTGGGAAAGGCCCAATCTCGTCGACTTCAATACAACGAAGACGCAGTATACAACATTCACAAAGAAAAGTGGATCATCGGTTACACAGCTAATGATGAATGGCCAGGCCCTTGAATCTGGCGAAAGCTTGAAATTGTTCGGCGTCACGGCCTGTGGGCATGTATCGTGGCATAAACACGTGTAAAACATCACCAGGTTCGCCTCTGGAAAACGGAGTTATTTTTTAGAGCCCAGAAATATTTTACTCCGGTCCAACGTTTTCTCCTGTATAAATCTCAAATTATACCCGCATATTGCTCTATATTTGGAGCTCTGCTTCTAAAAACACCCTCGCTCTACTTAAGAGCATACAGAGACGAGTGATCCACCTGATCTGGGACATGGCGCTTTCGTCGGGACTACAGTCGCTATCATATCAAAGGCGCGTAGCCGACCTCTGTCTGTTTTACAGGTATTATCACGGGTACCGTTCTTCGGAGATCCGTGGTATTGCTCCGCGCAGTTCGGTTTATATGCGCTCCACAAGACAATCCGACTGATCGCACACATTTGCGGTACATTTCCCGACGACGCGAACATTTTTGCATCAGAACTCGTTCCGTTACAGAGCGGGGAAGCTGTGGAACCAACCCCCCCCCCCCCCCGCCCCACCCCCAGTGGTGTTTCTGGGGTGTTACAACCTGCAACTATTCAAGAAAAACATCATCAATTATTTGGTTGCATCTGTGGGACCTGTGTCGGCGCTATAGGTTCGCCTCTCCTGAGAGAAATATATTAGAAGAAAACAAAAACCTGCCACAAACGGCGATGCTTCCTGGCTATCCAACTTTTTCCTAAAGATTTACGCAATCAATATCATTAATGTAAACAAGGTCCCTGTCCAGACCTTCAACTTATTTTGTTTTTGCAACTCCTCTCCCTATGAAGGGTTATCCCTTCATTCGGCAGGTGGCGCTATTAAGCTGGGTAAATTTTCCATTTTCAAAAATGATACCAACAACCACACTTCTCCTATTTACGAAATCAACTCCACTCGAAAACGTTCCCATCCCCGTCACTGTAATTTAACAAGATTTCCACCCAAAACCTCATCAATTTGTCAAAACCCCGCAACCGATCCTCTAAGCCCACTATCTACCAACCGCCCTAAACCCACGCTACCCCCATTCTCACATAACCGAGACAACTCGGATACGCCTATTTTATCCATAACCTCACCCTTCTCAACACCTCAAATCCCCTAAGCCATACCCCCCACCCCAATTTTATCAGAGCCCATTCTATTTACCCATAACACCAGTCATGTTCAAAATTCGTTTACTCCCACACCTCTACCCAAATATCTACCGTCCCAATTTCCTCCTCCTAGGAAACTTCCACCCCACCCACCCCCAGCCGAAACATCTGATTGTCGCTACGCACTGTCCAAACTTAGGGACAGAAAGACTTATGAAAATATTCCCCTCTTTTTAGCGTATTTCCACGACAAATCTGATTCTATCAACTCTCTATACAACAGGGAGGATTACCCACTGGCGTCCCAAGTCTCCACAAACTATTCGTAAAATTCCATGTAATTTTCAATTTATCCCCTCATAAAATGTAGACTGACCTTAAAGCTTTCGGCCACTTCGTTCACTCCAGAACGTTATCACATTTTTAACGTAGTAGGCTGACCTCAACAAGCCCTACAAACCCCCACCTCCCCCGCCCCGTCCTAAAATCGGCAGTATATCTCGCCTTACTATGTATTATCAGGTCGTGAGAGGTCTTCGCGAATAATTCCGGAGACGCTACAACCATGAGTTGTACGCAATCTATCTTGAAGCTAATATTGTAAGAAAAATCAAGCTCGGTAGACACTGGTGGGAGGGACACCTACCTCGAATGAGCGAAGAGGAGCCTGCCCGGAAAGTTCTTTGTGGCAAGATGTCCTAGACCGGATCCCGGTTGTAGTGCCGATGATGATGATGAGAGGTCTTCGCTCAAAGACCCAATTCTTTCTGAAAAACTCCTATGCCCTACCTGTTGACATTTTCGCTTTAGGCGAAACGAACTTAATCCTCAGCATCCATAACCAGGAACTGTTTCCTCCCTCATTCACCATCTTCCACGATGACCTCCTCAATCATACTACTGACTTTTCCCCCTGCCGTGAAGTGGTCATCGCTGTCCATGAGCGCCTCGATCCGTCACTTGTCGCTTTCCCTTTCTCCTCCAAGCTGGACTTTGTGGTCATGTGCTTCTACATCTTGCATCATCAATCTATTGCTACATCAACCTATTGAAGTTTACGAGCTCGCTCTTAGTGCTATCGACCATATAATCAATCTGAATAATTGCGAGGACGACATCGCAGTCTTCGGAGATTTTAATCTTCCACAACTCAACTGGGCTTTATCTGGCGATTAATCACACTTCACCTCCCACCCGTCTGCCAAGGAATGTCTCTTCTTGATCGACTAGATGATTATTGCCTCTGTCAGGTCAGCAATCTTTGAAACCTCAAGGCATCTTTACAACAGACCCTATCAATACACCAGTCTCACCCAGCCCCTTCGTCTTTACATTTATAGACCACCACCAGTCCTCTCTTCTCATGACCTTCGTCAGAGTCCACTCCCCAGCATCTGTAGAGATTATAATTTTTAAGTATGTTTACCTTGGGGTGGCGTCCGGCTGTTCTAGCCAGTGGTTGGTTCCAGGCGGCTGTTGAATCTTCCTGATGTGAATGAAAAACGAACTAAAGGGGTTTTTTGATTTATTTCTATTTTATATAATATGTTTGTGGCCGTGGTCTCGGCCTCCGGAACTTGACTGATCTTGAATCCAAAATGTGCCGCCCTTTTATATGTATCTACAGAGTTTTGCTTAAAATTGTACATAAAAATTCCAAGAAGCACAAAAAAGATTTTGTGTGGGCTTCAATTGGAATGGGATTCTAGGAAGTGGAGGGGAATTTGTTTAAGCAAATTCCCGAAAGCTAAAATCATGAAATGCATTTGGAATTATGCGTTTCATGATGTTAGGGTTAATGGGAATTGAATCAATGTGCGGAAAATTGATTTTTGGTTTAATTTGTCGCGCATATGATTCACTTGACGAACATGATTGGGATTTTGGTTGAGCAACTCGTCGGAAGACATAACCATGAAATGCATTTGAAAATACGCATTTCGGGATGTTATCATACCAGCAAATTGTTTAACGCACAGTATTAACATAAGGTACTATGCGCATCCTTTGGGGAAAACCAATTAGGTTGAGGCTTATTAGGAACTGGGCGATTTAGGATCACTACACGTCCATCCTCCCTTCCAATCAGTACACCTACGATTTCCATAAAGCTAATTTTCTCTTAATCAACCACTACCTAGGCCCCTTTTCGTTCAACTACGATCACCTATCCGGTGAAGATGCCACCACGCAGTTATATACCGAAATCATATACTCTATTTCCCTGTTCGTTCCTTACTCTAGACAAAGAACAGCAACCTCTTCCTCTCCATGGTACAATCAAAAGCTTCGTTCCCCGTGTAACAAAAGGAATAAGTGATGGGTCATATTTGCTCGGAATTGAACTATAGCTTACTACTCCAACTTTCTTGGGTGTTGCGTCCAATTCATGGAACTTTTCAACACCCTTTATCGCAACTATCTTGCCAAAACTCAGATCAATTTCGAAAATGACCCCAAGCTCTCTTCCAGTTCGTCAATCATAAACGTAGATCCGACGAATACCCCATATCGCCTACCTCAAACTCTCACACCTCATATGATCCTGTTAATATTGCTAACTTCTTCGCCACCCACTTCAATCAGTCATTCACTAATGACTCCTTTGTTCCTGACCCCTTATACTTCAACTACGTACTTAACTTTTTCCTCGGGGCCCTTCTCCACAACTCCTCTGATCCGAACTTAATGGAATCCAAACTACTGAAACTCAAAGACGAGTTTACACCGGGCCCTGATGGAATCCCTGTAATCCTCCTCAAGAAATGGTCATCCATTCTCTCTGCTCTCCTCTCACTGATCTTCATTCCCCACTCTCTCAAGGTGTATCCCCCACATTTGGAAAACCCCCTTCATCGCCCCCGCCCGCAAGAAGGGTCCCAAAACGATGTTGCCAACTACCGCCCCATCGCTAAACTGTTTCACTTACCCAAGATTCTCGAAAGCATTCCATACGAATCTCTTAGTTTTTGTTGCAAATCTTTTATTTCACCAACGCAACATGGTTTTCTCAATGGCCGATCAACTACAACCAACCTCGTTGAGTTCACTTCCTTTACACTCTCAGCACTAGAATACGGTAACGAAGTTGACATGGTCTCAACCGACCTCTGTAAAGCATTCCACAAAATATCTCACAATCTAATCCTCTTCAAATTATCCGCTCTCGGCATTGAACCTGGATTGTTGAAATGGATTTCTTCCTATCTAAAGAATATACTTTATTCCGTTCGATTTAGGTCCCTGTTATCCAACCCCTTCCTTGCCGCCTAAGGGGTCCCTCAAGGTAGCCATCTGGATCCTCTCCTATTTATACTTGCCACTAATGACATTGTAATGTCATTAACAACTCATGCTTTTCCCTATACGCTGATGACACCAAGATATACAAGATCACCCAGTCACCACTTGATTCTGCACTACTGCAATCAGACCTTGACAGCTCCCCGACTTGGTGTCACAAAAATTGCTTTGTACTCAATATTGCCGAATCCCAATCAATAACCTATAGCGTTTGGAATGATAGTGAAGAACGTGTGATTCGAACTGACGCTATGACAGTTAGAATCACCAAAAATTGAACCTAAGCGTAACAAATAGGCTACTGGCCGATTTTTAAACTCAAGTATATCCCACTGATGTGAATTGTTTTGATATCGCTGTGGTATACGGCTCTGATGTATTTTCTTATTGGATTTTCGTTTGGTGTTCTTCACTATTTGCTGTGTATTGTGTGAGTATCTGTTAGAGACGCTACATACCTTTTCCCATAAGCGTATTCACTCATCCTTACGTCCATATTTCCTTCATAACCAACCCCTGACCACTGTCCAATCTATTCGAGACCTCGGTATCCTTTTCGACACGGAGCTTAAATTCTTCTCTCACATTGACAAGACGATCCGGAAATCCAACTCTCCTTTCGGGTTCGTGATACGGTGGTTTAAGGAATTCTCCGAACGGTAAATAACTCGATCCATTTACCTTACCTTCGTCCGTCCACTGCTTGAATATGCTAGCTTATCACAAGGCCCACATCCGTAGAATCGAAAGTATTCAACGTCGTTTCCTTCGGTTCCCTTTCCGAGGGCTGGGATGGGAAAACCGCTTAATCCTTCCCCCTACATTAGCCGCCTCAAATTAATCAACCTCAGAACCCTTGAGGAGCGCAGCCTCTTGGCTGACATAGTGTTCATTCATTGGGCCCTCTCCGGCTCGGTCGACTGCGCCTACCTCCTTAACTTAATTCCTCTGAACACAAACCCTCGAAATACGCGTAATCCCCGCCTACATTCCCCCTCACTGGACCTCTTATTTTCTCAACAAACACCTTTCGAGAATGCTGAGAAATGTCAACTCCAATTCCACCTTGTTCGACTTCGACCTCTGTACCCATTCTCACCATCAATCTTAAGCGGCCCTTCTACACTTTACTATAACCTGCCTCCACCTCCCGACCCTATACCTACCTTCTTAATTTGTCCTGGTTACCTTAGGTTAAGCTTAGTTAAGATATTTCTTAAGCTCTTTAGTTTGTAAGTTATATATACTTTAGTTACAGGTATGTGGGGAGGAAGTACTGTGCCAGGCATGGGCAGTCCGTTCACTTCCATCCCCATCGTCTATTGTTCACGCGGACACTGCTCACAACGCAAGAATGGAGAAAACGATGGTTGACCTTCGCAACCGAGTGGACACAACACAGAAACAAAACACTCCGGTTTGATCAACAATAATTCTTTATTTGTTACGTTTTAGTCTCTACATAAAAATCATTATTACATATGTTAGTGTTTTTTATACTTCACTTAAACTGATTATTACTATTAAATTGATTTTTATAAATTTTATTTTACTACACACACAACTCCAGTTATTTTCGCGTCCTCGGCGCGCGACAAGGAGCGGGAGCGGCAACGACCGTGGTGGTCGGCGGATGAAATTAGACTCAAAGATTCAACCCACTGTTTGGGGTGAGTTTGTGGTGTGGTGGTAGATATCCTCTCCACTAAGAATATCTATTTACTTACCACCAGAGAAACGCAAAGTCTCTCTTGGTGGAATAGAAAACCAGATCTCGTAATGGAGATCATGGTGGTATGTGGTTATCGTTCAGATCTGTGTTGTTTACTCATGCGTGGAGGCAATGGCAAAACAAAGCAGGCAGGCGGCAACGACGAGGGGATCGAGAAGATCGTTTCTATAAAGTGCATCGCGTCTAAATAAATAGACGACGATACTTCGAAGAAATGTGGTAAAAGAAGATGGGACGAGGGCATCATAAAAGTCTTAGATGAGTGATACCCTTTTGTAAATATACGAATAGACATTGAGGGAAGGTGCTAATGGATTACAATACTTTATACAATGAGAGTTGTATATCGTATCTTGGGTCGGTGGACGAAACGAATCCCTTGTCTGCATTTGTATATGCAGGGTAATGCTTTTGTGGCAAAGCACGAAATGGGTGATTGCTTATTAGTAGGAAAACAAATCTGGGTTGGATATTATGCATGTTTACAAACGAAGGAATTCGGTTTATGGCACATGACGCTAGATGCGGTATTTGGTTTTATCCCTTGGACAAGGGGTCTGCTAGATACGTGCATGTGGGAAGATTAGAGTGCACATGAGGGACAAAATTGCTTGGCAAACAATGGTGCCGCAATAGTTTTCCTACTTATGATACATGCATGCAGACGAATAAATTTTCCAGCGAATTCTACTGGTGCATTGGATGTGAATACAGAATCTTTCAGGTATTTTCATGAAATGCGTTGAAAGCAATAATGTCCTTGAGAAAGGAAATGTGTTTTTCGGGTAAGTGGGCCGGGGAGTTTGGCGGAACCGCCACCGGTACTTATGTTGCTTGAATTAAGCCAATGAATTGGGTGTTAGCCCCAGTAAACTAAACCACAGGAAACTACAGAAAAGGATCATATGCAAGAATTCAATCCTCGTATTCCATCAGAAATCCATTGGGTTTTATAAGCAAGACACCCCCAAGATCTGAGTGATATAAAGATGGCAACGAAATGGTTGGCTTACCATTTTTTTGGGGGGTAAATTTGCAACCTTTGGGTCTATGGGTTTAAGCGCGTTCTTCGTTTTTTCTTCTCAATCGAGGCACACGTTCACGATAACAAAGTTCTTTAACTCTTATCTTTTCGAAATTGCTTTGCTACCAGCAAAGGATAAATCTAAAACGATTGAAGCACTATATCATTGAAATGAAGTACTACTCTCCCAACAAAAATACGACACTGAATTCGGAAATTAATTGCCACAAACACATCTATATTAATTTTACAGTTAATTTATCAACCGTTTCACAACCCACTCAATTATATTAGCATAATTTAGCCGATGCAACTCGTATAACTAATGCTGCAACAACAATCAACACCAGGAGGTCTGCGAAAATACTGAAGACGAAACCTGCTACATTCGTTTTTAATCGTTTGTTATGCAAATATCCGGGAGATTCGAATGGATGTTTTTTTTTTTAGAACTCCGGTAACCACAATGATACAAATGTTGCTTGTGGTAAACTTGCTGGCTTTGGCCCGAACCAATTAGCCAACCATCGCAGATAGCTGGGATTAAGTAAACAAAAACAACATGACGAGGGTTCCTGACTCCTTGGAAGCTTTTATACATAGATATTGATGTAATAAGTGGAACCTTGGTGTATATCAATATTTATTAAAAGGAAGAAAGCGATAATAACAAGAAATAATACAAAGGATATTTTTTAGATAATGCAAACATAAAAATATTTCATCGATAAAGTAAAAACCACACCGATGTGGTTAGTTAGATTGCCAGCCATTGGAAAACGAATTCCTCCCTACCATGAACCGGTTTTCTTTTTTCAGAAAACTCCTTTTTGGTTGTGTCCTCTTGATGAATTTTAAAGGGCAAATCATTACCAAGCATCTCTTCTAAGTACTTTAAAACCTCTTAAGATCCCATGCTCCGACAAGCCTGTGTTATGGGCATTATGTACCTCACCGATTATTTCCAGCCAGCTATAATACTTGATCTACTGCACCCTCTTTGTCGGAAACCTATTAGCTATGACAACAATGTAAGCACTTGAACTCCAATGACAATCCTAGTCAAAGAACTTCGACGTATATTATGTTACATACACATGATTCCAGTACGAGATCTTGTGGTACTCCCCATGTGGATAATTGTAGTATGACTAATTTGATGCCTTAAATGGGCTGTATTCACGTACGATCAAAATCGAAAACCTGAAACAAGCTCACTTGGGCAGTGTTTGTAGCAAGGGTCGTCGCCTTTTAGGTTCTTCAACTATGAATATATGTTAGAGCCATGTGTAGCCTCTCTGTAGATATAGATCTCAAGTTAAAACTTGTGTATAAATTCGAATCCTTATTATTGAACTTATGCCAATCATATTTTATTGATTTTACAATTAGGGGGTGAACGTCTTTTCCAAGAATGTACTTTGAAGTACATTAAGTGGAGGATAATATTGTCTGATGCTTTTTTCCAACTCGATTTTAAAACGAAATAATATCGTTTGATTTTATATGTCCACATAAAGCTTGTCTGCCGAATGTACAAAGTTCACGACCCCAGCAAAACGAATATATAACAGCTTATAGAGATTCCCTTAATTACACATCGAACTCGGCGCTGTTTAATGCTCATCGGATTTTTCCACACTTCACTTAAATCTTATTTCACATCGCACGAAACGGGACAGTGCACTTGGAAAACGTTACCCTTCTCTTCGACGAAAAGGCCATATTGAATTAAACTCATAATAACGAAACGACTCAGGAAATTGACGTGAACTGTGAGAATCCCTTAAAGGGAATTAGTTTGTTTTTTAAACGGTGGAGAAACACATGTGGTTTCCCCATTGGAATAGGTCTGTGAAGCGACGTCCATAGAAAAGACACCATATTATGCATGACGTATATAATTTCCCCGGAGTTTTACTTAATGGATATTGGGGATTTTATGCTGAAGGCCGGCATTTAAAGGTAAAATGATAACAACTTATTTAGATACAGGAGATAATACATGAACTCAAGCTTGATAAAATGCTAAAACACAGACACAACAGGGAATTCCATTTTTAAACGCCACAAAAATAACCTGCAAGACAATTCAACCATTTTATTCGACTTGTGATTGGAATTATTTTTAACTTTTGAAAGAAAGATTGTCTGGTGCGAACAATAATCCAGTGGTGTATATAACCCAGTCGAGTGGATAATTTAAATAAAAAACCAACAAAAAATGTTTATTTAGTTCTGCATAAAGAATCTACTACATTAAATTGTGTACCGAGATTGGCTGTCTAGAGATAGAGGAATTGTTTTTGGATGTATGACACATTTGTCAGTAGGAATTTCTCAGTGATGCTCGGTATTTCAATTCAATTCAATTTTTATTAGGTAGATAATTACATTTAAGGGATATTTTACAACTAGTATTTAAGAGTTTTAGGACAGCAATTCCTTTACAACTATAATCTTAAATCTATATAACGACAATAGCACAATTTTAATAAAATAATAAGAATAATAAATAATTAATTAGGGGAAAACTACAAGAAAAAACCCTTATTTGAATCTTAAGACTAATATTGCACATGTTTCCGGTTATTTCATGTAATAATGACCTCGATATAATTTTCATAGACAGGGTACATATGTAGTGATGTTCGGTAAATGTGTTGAGTATACCAAGTGCTTAAGTTTAAGCCTGCTACTTTTTCGTTAGAAAAACACACGCTTTTAGTTGAAAGGGAAAAAAATAATTCACTCAAAGTACTGGCCCTCGCTTACTACACAAGTTTTTGAAGTGAAAGCTTTTTTCGCACCGTTGTGATTTGAAATTCGAAACTCGAAGCGAAAAAATGACACTAAGAAGAAACTGTGGCGGTTGGGCCAAATCCCACGGTACACTTACCTAAAAACCCCCATAATATCATCCCAAGTCGCATAAGTTTTTGCTAATGCAATCGCATTAACCACCTGAAAATGCTTCACGCATTAATTAGATCAAAGCTATAATCGTAAAGTCCCTGTAAAGAAAACTTACCTTTTCATGCATTTCTTCGCATACAATTTTCCGTAAGATTTCTTTCTTTGCTTATCTGGAATTCCAAACCAATTCGGCACCTTCGGTACCAGACAAATTCCTGTGAAGAAACCGTCATGACAGGGACCATAATTTATTGCGCCTTCTATTTTCCAACTTCGCCAGGTGTACGATAAATTTCTTTACGTACACATTGGTCGGCGACCTTTTTCTCCCAGCAATAAAATTCTCTACCTCGCACCATGTGCAAACCGAAGAGCGCTGTTCCTACATAGGTTTCCTGCGATACCATAAACAATTCATATCGTTTGTGGCATCCGAAAAACATTTTTTTTTTCATTTAATGAGCGGCTGCTATTTATTTAGCTGACTCTCATTACCGAACGATGCATAAGCAAACCCATTAGCATCCGACGAGATTCGATTTGTGTACACACATCTCTTGGATGCCCATTATGCCTCTTCTTTGTGTTCCACGTTCGTTCTAATGGTTTTGATCCTTGAAAAGAACCGACGTACACCCATACATGATCCGGTTATCACTACAAGTAAAGGAGATGCATCCAAAGATTCTTTTGACAGCGACAATATCGCTGAGTCAAATTCCATCCGCTGGCCATCATGCTCACGCGATCATCCGCTCTCCGCCGGCTGCGGAGATACGTAATATACCTCGGGGTCGTGCCGAAGTGTTTGCAACCCCCATGTCGAATATTATTTGCGGCAATCTTCGATGATTCTGCTTTCTTTATTGACTTCATCATGTAACTTTCACGCAGTGCTACCGTAAAGTTTTAGTAAACAAAAGGAAATGAAACGGAACAATAATCTATTAATTCAAACAAGTTTTCCAAAAATAGTGTTTTTCAATTAATATAAATATAAAAATAAACCAAACGAACACTGTGTTTACTTTTTCCGCTTGTCTTGGCGGCGTGTTTTATTTCTCCTCTGTGTGACGTTTCTCCCCGGTGAACTATTTACTGCGGAACTTTCATCAAGTGAATGATGGGGATGCGAAGAGAATCAGCGGCGTATGCTGGTGCGCAATGCTTCGCACCCCACAAGACAAACACATGCATATATATGATTAAGCCTGGGAGGGAATGAGGATGAGAATACATTGCTGGGTTCTTTTAAGTATATATATATACATATATATCTATATATATATATATAGATATATATATATAGATATATATATATACACATATATATATACATATATATATATATATATATATATATATATATATATATATATATATATATATATATATGGCTCCTCGATAGTATAGTGGTTAGTATACCCGCCTGTCACCCGGGAGACCGGGGTTCGTTTCCCCGTCGGGGAGCCTCTGGCGCAAGACTAATGACCTTGCCCAGAAAAAATAAATCATTATGGAAAATTTAACAAGCCTTAGGACTTGCTAAATAAGGCCAAGACCGGTCCCCGGTTGTAGTGCCGATGATGATGATATATATATATATATATATATATATATATATATATATATATATATATATATATATATATATATATATATATATACATATATATATATATATATATATATATATATATATATACATATATAACTCTCTGTTACTTACTCCTCTTTTTTTTGTTGAATCCCTTAGCTGACAATTCGAACTCCATAGGCCCCCTTAACCCTTTTAGTGCTGAGCTAATTTTCACATATTTTGCATAAATTGCAAAAGGACTTTTGAAAAAAGTACCTTATTACTTAAGTGTGCACAGAATCTTAAATATTTGGCTCAAATGTAGATGGATTTTCGTAATTCTTTCTGTTGTTTTTTACTATAACTGTATTTATTTAATTTAAAAAAAAAGAAAACATATACAAACGATACCTGAAATCAAACTGCGCAATAGTCGATATTCCGACGCTTCGGAATTTATACGCATTAATAGAGAGTCGATTTATCGACGGTTCGCGCTCTAAGGGTTAAGATCCAAAAGGAAGCAAATTTCTTGTTCTGTGTTGGTTTCTTTGTTTACTCCTTTATTTTAATTTTACACTGTGTTGTTCATTTATTTTAAGTCTACCCTTTATTTCAAGTCTACAGTGTGTTGTTTATTTATTTTAAGTTTACACTGTCCAATCCCGTCTTTGTAATTCGACTATCACTTCAAACATCCGCGAAAGTACCCGCACAACACTTTTTAATAACGACCGTCTTGGTCTATAACGAAATACCAACTCCGCTCTAGTTTTATTTTCCTCCTTTTACCACGACACAGCCGATGCTCCATACCTGCTATCTCGCCATACCCCGCCCAGCCCCAAAACTATCAACCGGCCATTGCATACTGTAATGATCTTTATTTCCACTCACTTTGAACACCACACACACGTTGGATACCTCTTGAAATTAAACACATAGTTTTCTTTCGTAACTTTATTTTTTCGATCTTAATTACTAGTCACACACACTTTAGTTTATTCAAACTTATGTTCCTGAACTTTGTTTTAATTAATTTTATTTGCTTATCACATATACTTTAGTTCATTCAAACTTATTTTCCTCTACTTTGTTTCAGTTGATCTTAAGTCACACACTTTAGTTTATTTAAACTTATATTACTTAACTTTGCGCTCCTCGATAGTATAGTGGTTAGTGTACCCGCCTGTCACGTGGGAGACCGGGGTTCGATTCTCCGTCGGGAAGCCTCTGGCGCGAGAGTAATGATCTTGCCGGAAAAAAAACAAATCATTATGGAAAAGTTAACAAGCCTCAGGACCTGGTAAATAAAGCCAAGACCGGTTCCCGGTCGTAGTGCCGATGATGATGATGATTACATAACTTTGTGTTAGTTAATCTTACTTACTAGTCACACACACTTTAGTTTATTCCAACTTAAGTTCCTTAACTTTGTTTTGGTTAATCTTACTTTACTTGCGCGTATACGTCAGTTCATTCACTCTGTTGCTAGGTATCTCCACTTGTTCTCACAACAAATCCAGAACCCTTTTAATCACCGTCCCGGTCGAGATTCAAAAACCAACTCCTGTCTCGTCGTCTCGGCCAAAAATCTCCAAAAGCAACCATCTCTAGTGGTTTTCTAATTTTTTTCTTCGCACTCGATCGAAAAGCTTTTTTTTCTCGCCTGCCGATAAAAAGGATATCTCCTTTTCTCCGCCTGCTGTTTTCTTTAGCCGAACACAAAAGGAAAATCAATAGTGCATCGTGCTAATGCACATTTCTGATTCCCTTTTTTTGTGTTGTTAGCTGCTTGGGTGAACGTGTAGTCCGTTTTATTGCACCTGTTGTTTTCTTTAACCGCATGGGCCAGAATCTCTTCCGTGGGAAATCGGTACAAAGGAAAAGATCAACAACGCCTAAGTGAACGTGCAGTTCGTTTTATTGCCTGTTGTTTGTTTTAGTTTGGTTTGGTTAAAACGAAAACTGGCGCTGGTTGTTTTAATGGTTTTAGGTAACCATTTTTCTAAAGGGTCATAAAATTGCTGACGTGCCTTTTATGATTCTCAACGATTTCGTTTGAGGAAAGGCATCTGGTGTGCACATTTGGCTCTTAGGGGGTTTCTTTGTGGTGAACCTTTGGTTCGATTTTCCCGTTTAATTTTTTTTTTTTAATGCGAGCTTGGAGTTGAATTGATTACCGCAAATTGAACGTTTAGTTCGTGGTTGTGGCCGTAACAATACCTCCATTCTCAACGAAACCCCTCGTACAGTTTTCATTTATACTTCAACCCAAAAGAGTCCCTTTTAACCCTAACCCCGCGGTTTCCAATACCTCAAAGCCCCTAACCGTACTCTCCCTGCTCATCCCACAACACCCTTCGCCGCCATAACATCAAGCAAATATCCCAATTTCATCAAAGCCCATTCTATTAACCCATCACACCAGTCCTTTTCCCAGTCCTTTTACTATTCCAACTCTACCCAACTATTTACCTTACCATTTAATTCTAGCGACTCATCGCCCCCCCCCCCCCCCTGCCAAGCTCTCGTTTTCAACCCGTTTTTGATCCCGTCTTCCGTCTAAAAATCACACAACTCATATGCCCTACTTGTTGACATTTTCACTTTAGGCGAAACGAACTTAATCCCCAGCATTCATAACCAGGGTGTGTTTCCTACCTCATTCGCCATCTTCCGCGATGACTTCCTCAATCATACTACTGACTTTTCCCCCTGCCGGGAAGTGGTCATCACTATCCATGACAACCTCGATTCGTCATTTGTCGCTTTCCCTACCTCCCCCAAGCTGGACTTTGTGACTGTCAAAATCACTCTTCCTTAGAAAACATTCTTTGTCATGTGGTCACTCTTTTTGAATGCAATGAGGTGTCTTGGAGCATTTGGCGTTTTTTACCTTTTACTTGTATGTTGATACAATGTTCCGCCAAACACTGTCCGAAGCAAAACAAAATCAAACGAAACCAGAGCGAATGCTGTCACCAATCAAACACAGAGATATTAGTTCTTCGAATCTCTATTTTTCTTTATTAACACAAATTGTTTTGCTGTTTCACAATGCAACTTACTGAGCTAAAGTTTTATTGTTTACGATTTCGAAGCACTTCGTTGTACCGCACGTACGTTCGACACTCGACGTTACTTTTCACTTTTCAAAAATTTCGCTGCGCGGACCGCCCTCCTAATTGGGTTCTCTAACTGGTCGACTATTCGATATAGACTTTTCGGTTCGACTATCTGTTCGAATTAATTTTCCCTAAGACGACTGCCCTATCTACATTTCCTATTCATCCTATTTGCCTCTTATCTTCAAGAGAAAATTTCCATTTTGGTTTTCGATTCCAACTTCTTATCGGAATCTTGTTTCGAAGGATCAAGCGTGCCGCCATTTCTTTCTTGATCCTATCATGAATTTTGTTTACGTTGCCCATCTGGCTTACGTCAACAGCGTTTTTGTGTGCTTCAGATGGGTAAAAAAGGAACCGTGGGATTTGGTTGTAGATCGCATTTCCTAATCATAAACATCTAGCGTGGGATAGGCGTTTACGATGTTTATGATCGCAAGAATTGTTGGTCGGCGGGCGAATCGCTGGGCCTTTGTTTGCGCGGAATTTATGGTGCTAATTGCTATTAGCTACATGAGGCGATTATTCTGTTTGTTTTCAGAAAAATGTGAATAATGGAGTTACTAAATGGTGCACAAGCGAAAATGGCTCTTATTAAAGATCCAAACTTAACTCTAAATCGCATATTTATCGGTAATATACCCCAGTGCACAAAGGATGATCTAGAAAGTATTTGTGTACCCTACGGAAAGTGTTGTGCTCTCTTGTGCAAAAAAACTTTGCCTTCGTTCAATTTGAGTCTGAAGAAGTGGCTAACAAAGCCGCAAAGGCTTTACATAAATCAATATTTAAAGGAAATCAAAAATCAGCTAGAAATGCTGGTCATCAAAAACGGCCAAATAACAACCCATAACATCCGAACAACAATGCAACGGGCAATATTACAATGTCAGCACCAACTAATAGCAACGTACAAAACTTCAACAGTCCCACGAACAATAATCCAGAGTATAATGACTGCGAAATAATTGTTGTCGACAGGCAAAATACAGCATACATAGTACATAGCATCGCGCCTGAAACAAATTAATCTACGAGTCGACATCCTTTTTCCAAATGAAGAAGTATCTCTGGGTAAAGTACTGGCCAACATATCATGACGAGGTTGTTTATATGCTATTCTCATTACAACTTGTTGTATCCAAATTTGGATAGTGTCAAGCAAGATTACCGAGGACTTTCGAGCTAAAACGGGCTTAGATCAAACTGGTCTTCCTAAGGCTGTACCTGTAATACCACCTTCTAATGTTCTTGCACCACCGCTAAAGGAAAGACATCCGGACGAAACTCAAATCCGTCTGAATTTATTGGCTGACAATTCTCCTCTTACCGTTTTGCAATATGATTGTATAATAAAATACCTTCAAGAGCGACGTGAGCTGCAAATGAAAATGCAGCTGGGAGACGCTGGTCAAACCACTTTCATTAAGCCGGACCCTGAAATCGAATTGCAGAAGAAGATTTTGAACATTTTAAATAAGCCATCTATTGCGAAACACACTCACACACTGATTTCAATTGTTCAGACGAATTATCCCCGTATCTAGGTAAACTGAGATCACGATTCTTCGATTCGGAATTGATGCGATGTGTCACTACGTTTCTTTCGCACGTCAAGAATACCAATCGAATCAATGCGGTATCCGGCACGCGTGCGCTTTCACCCGAAACTACTAGTATTGTTAATTCCTCGTATTAATATTGTGTCGTATTCGCGATAGATTCTCTTAAGTGTGATTTTCTCGATTTTATTTCTAATACGTTGCGCGACGCGGACCGACCTCCTCATTGGGTTCTTTAACTGTTCTCTCCTGGACGGATGCTCGAAGTAGACTAATTGTATCTATCCTAAAAATATCCCATTCGAATTACTCAGCCCGCATCTGCAAAGGAAAACCTCCAAATCCAATCTGGTAACAGACTTTCCCCTCGTATCTGTTAACAGCATAAAATTTCCCTTTGCATCTCAAAAGGAGAATTTCCCATTGGACCTTGAAAGGAGAAATCTTACCTAATATCATCATTATCACCATTCGTTGCTGGTGTTCGGAATCATGTTTCTCTTTTGTTTACGGATCGGATGCCGCCGCTTATTCTCCGATATTTCCGTGGTTTATTTGAACTGCACATCTGGTATGCGGCAAGGATCGCCTGCATTTCGGATGTGTACATGGACTATGGGATGTAAGGCTTTGTTTGCCTTTTCCATCATAAACATCTATCAGGGATAGTGTTGTAGCGATTCTAACAGATACACACACAATTCACAAGCAAAAATAGTGAAGAACACCGAACGAAAAAAATCGAATAAGAAAAATACATCAGAACCGTATACCAAGCGATAAATAAAAATAATTCACACCAGTGGAATATACTCGAGTTTGGAAATCAAATTCTAAACACGGTCAGTAGTCTGATGCTTCACTGCTTCGCTTTTCAACCGTTTAATCCTGTGTTCAATTCACCTTCTTCACTATTATTTCAAGCGCTGTAATTGGTGACCCCGACGTGATCTGTACACACAGGCAGCATACACTTCCCATAGTAAAGCAGAACTTCACACACGGTCACGACTTCCGCATAGAGCCCAGCCTCCGACGTTTTCTCGTTTCTCTCGTCCGTCCGTCGTCCGCATACGAATCTGATCGTAACGAAGTTACTGCGGCGGGAGTGGTGTAGCGATTCTAACAGATACACACACAATTCACAAGCAAAAATAGTGAAGAACACCGAACGAAAAAAATCGAATAAGGAAAATACATCAGAACCGTATACCAAGCGATAAATAAAAATAATTCACACCAGTGGAATATACTCGAGTTTGGAAATCAAATTCTAAACACGGTCAGTAGCCTGGTGTGTAACGCTTAGGTAAATTTTTTTCGTGATTCGAGCTGTCATAGCGTCAGTTCGAATCACACGATCTTCTTCACTATTATTTCAAACGCTATAGTGTTATTCGTTTATGATTGTTCGCCGGATTATCAGCGGCGCAACGAATCGTTTGTTTGCGCAAGTGTGCCTTAGCATTAGGTCATGCAAGGGATTTAGGTGCTAATTGCTTTTACTTACCCGAGAATGCATCCCTTGTTCGGTTTACTTACCGACAATGGTATTTCGTGGGAAAACATCGCGTTGCTGCTCAGGCTGGGTGATTTATTTATATGCGATGCTTTCCTGCATTTTGGGATTGGGTTTGTGTGCGATGTATGGATGTGTAGTGCTCTAAAAAGCCCTACCATCTTTTTCCCCCATTCCCCCATTCCTACATCCAAAATCCTATCAAAACCCGAATTAACCCAAACATGATCCAAAATTCGCAATAAACGAATCAAACATTCGTTTATCGCTTAACATTTGCCCCCACGGCAAAACTTAATCCAAAATCCGAATTAAAATTAAAATTCACAATAAACGAATCTAATATTCGTTTATTGTTCTACATTTGCTCCACGGCATCATGAAAATTCAAAATTCAGAGATCGTTATCTCTATCTGAAAAATTCCATTGAGTTAAGCAAATAGAAAACCAAAACCAGATACATATCGACATTTGCGAAATAGTTTCGCAAGAATTCAATTTCTTGAATAAACACTGAGCATCTCACTCAGGATATCAAAATCGGGATTTTTGTATGAACTTGTGTATTTTCGAGATATAAATTTCGATTTGTTTCTCTTTATAAGGCCGATGGATTTTGTATTCGAGGATCTGTCTCAATTGGCGTCCGAAGCGGTAGGACGCCAATAAATTAAATTAAGTCAAATAAAATAAAATAATAGTAAATAAAATAAAAACCATTGTTATTTGGCCTACCCGATTCCCAGGAACCAATCAAACGATCGGTTGTCACTCTTCCCGGAGGTCCCGGAAGCACGGTGGCGGCCGCAACGGGTCCCCTCAGGAGGAGACAAGCTCCCTGAGAGAAGGGCCACAACAATGCGTTGAACTCGATATTGGAAGTTTTTGAACGTTAAGTTCCTTGGTTTTTGATATCGGGTTCAACGTTGTTGCAGTTTCATATGACCTTTGTTACAGGTATGATTAAGGACTTTGAGACACGTGTCTGTGGGCACGTGTAATGAATAAAGGCAAGTATGTTCCTTGGCGGAAAGGACATCTCAACCTATAGGTGGTTGTGCGGTTCGTAGAACCGCTACAAGCACACGAGAGATTGTTGCTGTTCAATAACGCATTTTTTAGTATTTTAAAAAACCATTACGCCAAAAATGCCCATCATCGCTGAAGACGATTTTTCAATAAAATTCAAGATCTTGCCAATCGAAGAAGTTTCGGTGCTTCAAATGATGACAAAGCTTGAGTGTGAACCTCCTGAAATTGATTGATTTGACTTATTTTGAACTGAAGTACTTACCTCTACGATAATTACGGTGCTTCGACCACAAGGCCATCGAATAGTGAACCCACGGACATCCGATAATGCGTATGTTAATTAATTTTCTACTAGAGCTCCCACAGCTTTTTTGGTGGGGCGATTATTATGACTGAAATAAGGAGAAAACGCTCTTAAAGTTACGACCATCAGCGCATACTTTCGGTAGTAATTATTAATAATTTCCAAACGAGGCTCGTTTGTAAACTTCACCATCATAAAAATGTAATCCTTGGCTGAATCTTAAAAATATTTAAGGAATGTTTGGTATTAAAATACCAAATTGTTGAGTCCACTTTGAAACATCGTTTACAAATTCATTGATCCATCTTTTTTCGAAGTTAAAAATATGCAAACTATAGTATATAATCTTTACGACTGTCAAAAATATACTAAATCTTTAAAATTATTAGAACTGTCAACATATGTCAGAAGTATGCATATCACAAGTTAAAAATTCTTTTGTGAAATTAAAAATTCGTGGCCTTATTTATATATATCTCAATCGTCACAACATATTGATCGGATGAATAGTGATTTTGTTTCTTATCATCCTGGTTGAATGTCATCGATTCAGCTATCATACAGCATCCATTTTTAGTTTTTTCAGTAAAATGTTACTAACTGCATAGCGTTTCTATGCAAAGTCACCTGTAAAAGAGTTGATTTCAATTGCCGTCTGATTTCACATGGTTCAAAAACCCTTGTGAATTGATTCAAAAGTAAGTTCAAATTCAAAACTTAATTTGCGTAGCCATGTAGTTACACATTGGTCACGTAGAATTAATTTCAGAAATTGACACACTCCATCAATGATGGATAATCTTCGTTTATGAGAGATTTCTAAATTATTTGGCTCTATTGTTGCTTTCGCCTGTCGAGTGTTTTGACATAAAGATGTTTAATAATTTGAGAAGAAGCAAATAAATTTAAACAACTGTGACGCCATTTAAAAAAAAATCATCTATCATAAGAGTAACAAAATCTCGAAGATTAGAAGTGACGATGGATGGTGAAGGACAGGATTGTTTGCAAAATGCCAGTGCCGAAAACTATAGAGTGGCCTTGATGAGTGACAACCCTGAGATGAATTTGAAAGACGATATGCGATTGGCACACGTGCGATAAGCATTTGGTGCACAGCCGTATAAGAGAGTGTGTGATATTTCGGGTGTATTAGCTCCACGATAGATTGATTTATTTACGATTTAAAGTTATAGTAAGTCAACTGCAGTAGTCACACTCAAGTTACAAACATAGCACAGTAGGGAACATAGTTAATTTACGATAAAACGTCTAACAATTCTTCCCCAAGACATTATCTTACTCAGTCCATACTTTTCATTAATTCCAATAAACATTCCTACTGTGGTATTAAACATTCCATAACTTATTAATCTTTAAAAAGCATAACTGATAATCTTGAGTCTAAAAAAACGGACCTGCCCAAATGTATTTATCACCAAACCCATACTTCTTAGACACAATAGGTCACAGTGTATATTTATTTTGGAACACAAAGCCTCTGCTAAAGCGCGTGCTTTTGTCTAAACTAATTTCCAAGGAAAATATTATTGACCTTCTTCACTCATTGTCAGCAAACGGACACCTGTGTCACCTTCATCAGAATGCCCTTAAAACTGGTTGCTGTTCAAGCCCCTCGCGGTTTCACCCGCAATATGAAACGCCTTTGGTTATTTATTGCCACAACAAATTTGGTTTGATATATTCTGATGAGAATCTACGGGAAACCTCTCGTATTAAATCACAGAAGTTGTGAAAGTGATGATATCAATGTTTTTCGAAAATTTGACCCCAAAAACCCTTAAAGCAATCTAATGACATTCCACTACAACATGTGATATCCAAATAGCTGTCAGAGGTGAAAGCTACACACAAAATTGGATTTTCCAATAGTGTCTGAACACTTTTACATTGGCATCCCAACACGTATCGAACTTCGAAGTTTTCTCATGAACTGTGTATTGACTTGTGAGGTAGGCATTATAATAGATATTGGAACACTTCCCATTTGCCCGGGGCATCGAAGGAATCCATGTAAATTAACAACACAATGAAAACATATTCAATATGTATTCACATTCCACTTGCCAACCTTCTCTTTGAATTTGGTTGAGAAAATATCTTTTTTTTTCGTGTGACAACAATAAATTTATAGAACATCTTAATAGGTAAAGGATCAAACGATGGGTGGCTATAGATTAAATCCATCGAATATCAACTGCCTTGACTAACCGGACGCTTCATTTAATTACGGATGTCCTATTGACAATGTCGTAGTAGAGGATTACCTGAAAAATACAAACCGGAGATTCAATTTGTGTGATTCGAATAAATCTTCGTCAACCATTAAAGTGTCCCGTCAAATGGTTGTTTGCTACGGAGTACAAATGTCGGTTGTGAATACATGATAAGTATACGATGGACTAGCGAGTAAAACGCGTGAAAGCCTAAAATTAAATTACTTTCCTCCTGTGGTGAAAAATATTTGTGTAGGAAGAAACTCTCGACAAGAATATTAATAACCATTGAATACAAAATCGACCAATGCTCTTGTCATTCTGTGGCAAAACCAATGCCATTTGAGTAGATGATGGGTTCGACCTCGTCAGAATACTGAAAGACTCAAGGATACCTTAATTTCTAGAACTCACTACATAAATCCTTGACATCAAAATTATTCAGGTCATTCAACGTTGGTTCACGCTGTTGTATATTTACGGCTATAGATATATTACTTCAGGTTGACTATAATGCTTCCGTGCTGCGCAAATGTTTCAAGGTTATTGGTGATGACGATTTCTATGTAATGCGGTGATTGTAGGATGCAGGATGTCAGAAAATCAACTCTTTTATTTGTCTGCTGTAACGGTGTAAAAATAAATTAAAACCTAAACTAATCACTATTTCGATAGGCAGAGAAAATGCAGTCTCATTGGATACTTTAACCATTTATAAAAATTTATAACTTTTATATGTTCAACATTTCATTTATATTTTTATTAATGAATTTCTGAAGTTTTCGTATATGGCTAGGGAAATTTTCCGAACAACGTTACTGCTATTGACTGTTTATATTTAAAACTTGCTTAGGATAACTTTTCGTCTCTTTTTATTTAATTCCTTCCCGATACAAAATTAATCGATTGAGCGACACTTATTTAAATATTCACCATCGAAATACAATCACTCCGCGTCGACATCAAAACCCCGACGTTAACACCTACACCTCAGAGTCATTATCCGATATTATTCGTTCATTTCAATTTTCATTTTTGCAACATTTTTTATTTTCGTTTTATAAACTTAGATCCTAAATTATATGCTAGACAAAAATGTTTCAATTCTAGCTTAATTATCATTTACTATAACTTACTCCTCCTACGCAGACGCTCCTAGCTAAACATTACATGACTATTGTGTAGTTTGCCTTTCGGCGACACAACTTTGTTTGTGGCTGTAGATATAACTATTTGTATGACAAAGTAAAATTAGGAAAACTTTGTTGATTTTTTTTATTTATTTTTTTTTTATTTATTTATTTATTTTATTTTTTATTTTTTATTTTTTTTTTTAAACTAAAAATTTAACTCCCTTTTTTTTAAGAACTTAACTTAAATCTTACACTATCCTAATTCTAGAAAAGCTAAGTCTGTGTAAGCTGATAATGCAGTTAGTCTACCGACATTGGTATTCACGTCTTTATTTGCCATTCAACCACCAGGACTATTGGTGCTGTTTAATATTATCGTCCCGGTCTCAGTGGGAGATGGCCCTACTGAAACGCAAGAGCTCGTCTTCCGTGCGTGTGACTTCCCGCCCGTAGCACAATCGCGCGTCTACGTATGATCTACTTACATGACAGATTAACGGAATTCCTGATCCATCCTGTATAAGTCCTTTCATGTCCAAATCAAGGAACGCTTCTGGTGGAACAAAGCCGTTGCGACGCACGCTCTCAAAGTACAGAGTATTTGGATTATAAGCCCCGAAAAGTAGATCATTGGACGAACTTATTGCTCTCGCAAATATGTCCTCTGATTAATTTAATCATAAAATTATCCACCTTATTTATGTATGCTTCATTATATAAAGTCTCATTTGAATAATACTTTTTATAGTCCGAATCCAGTGTCCGATATAATCTGAGACAACTTCTGAGACCCCTACATTCGAAACCCGAATCTTTTCCATCATACTGGACAACCATATATTGGCCTGATTAGCGCCATGTAGCGTATAACTTTTACCCTATTGTCAAGTTGGCTACTGTGAAATAGCCTTCTTGTCATAGCAAAGGTTTTCCTCGCTTTGGGCAAAGCAGCCTCTACATGTCTGTTGAAATATAGACATTGATCTAGCCAGATGCCAAGGTATTTAACTACACTCTTGGTTTCCAGTTTACTTCCATGCGGTCCCACGATAACTAACCTTCGGCAGTTTTTCCTTGTGTCGTTCATGGCTTTATATAGGGTGGGCCATTAATTTTTGCAAATGGCAACACTTGATTTCTTAAAAACCGTTAGAGGGAGGGGCTCGCGAGTGGCGGGGAACTGTTTATTACGTTGCTGATTGCATTGTTTATATGTTTATTATGACCCGCCACACGCGCGCCCCTCCCTCTACTGGTTTTTAAGAAATCAAGTGTTACCATTTGAAAAAATTAATGGCCCACCGTATATAATGGAGTTCTAAATAGGATGGCTTCACATTTATGGAAGTTGATCTTAAGTTTCCAGTCGTCCCAATAGCACTGCACTTTGTTTAAGTCGCGTCGTAGTAACCTGTTTTTGATCTCAATTTTCGGAGCTATTCTGTAAATTATGAGATCGTATGCGTACGCAGTAGCCTGCGGAATATCATCTCATAAATCGCTAATGTAAATGTTAAAAAGATTCGGAGAAAGCACCGCTCCCTGTTGCAAGCCATTCTTGATATTAAATGTTTTATTAGAGGTCACATTACCACTTTTGACCACGAACCGCCTGTCCTTTAACATATAGTAAAGTACATATAGTAAGGGCTTATGTATGCCATCTGATCAGTTTGTAATATAATCCTTCGATCCAGACGGTATCAAAGGCTTTTTCAAAATCGATCAGACAGGCACCTGTGCATTGGTTCCTACATTTATTCCATTGTATGTCAGAGACCACTTTAGCTGCGGCATGTGTGGTTTCATGCCCCGCCTTAAAGCCAAACTGGTTATTTGGAATAATGTTGTCGTCGTTTACCCATTTTAGCAGCGCTTTGTTAATAGTCTTTTCAAATACTTTACTGATGCTAGGGAGTAAACTTATCGAACGCATGTTCATTGGGTTTGTACAGTTGTAGCGTTCTACGAACGCACAATTCCGCGCAGGTAAGGTTCCCACCTTCAAAGAACTTACTTACCTGAGAGCGTTGCACGCGCCCACAGACGCGTGTCCCAAAGTCCCACCATAGAGCCTGCAACTCGCAGCCAACGTTGAGACCGACACCAAAAAGCAAGGAACTGAACGTCCCCAAAGCTTTTAATGCCAAGCTCAACATTCGTAAGTCATCATACCTGAAACAAAAAAGAAACATTCAATCCGCCTGCGCCCATGAACATTCCATTGAATCGGCAATTTCAAACGTCTATGCAATGCAAATTAGCCGACCAACGATGCACGTGCGAGTAGCTGCCATAAAGACCACCAAGTCTATCGGCAAACATAAAGAAACGGCAACCGTAATTATCTCAACGAGATAATTCAAATTGTATGAGGTTGAAAACCTACAAGGAAACTACTCCGATCCCACGGTGTCTGTTTGTATTTCACACCCATTAGAAAGATCTAATGGATTTCGGGTGTATTGACAAAAGTCAAACAAAACCCATGAACCATGCATCCATGCAAATTGCAGGATATCTTTCGGCCTTCGCGCCAGAAGTGTTATGTAAATAAGGCGGCATACAATTGACAACCGTCGAGCTGAATTTCGACCACCACCACGGATGGTGATAATGATGTTCGATGATGAGCGAGTTTCTTCTTTCAGGAATGAAAAATCACCCCTGGGACGTGATAACATGCTGCTAACAGAAATTCGGAAGTTCTGTTAGCAGAGCAAGTAGGAAAATTTTTCCATGTAGATACAGATACCAGTTTGGAATCTGGATATCTGTGTGGGCAGACAGACAGTCTGATTTTGATCGTCACCGAGACGAGTTTTCGTCAAGGAGCAGCGGTAAGGGCGGCGAGAATGATACGCGAGCTTGAAGAAGTAAAGAAACGTTTCGAGTGTGTCGGAAGTTTAGTGTTATCATAGATTCGATTAAAAGTTACGCGTCATTTACCCCATAACAAAATATAATTGTGCAACAGAAGGACGAATTCCAACAGTAAAATAAAACCACGGAAAATGAACAAGGAATACAAGTGTTTTAATCGTCGCTATCATTTGCTCCGGTTTCGTTTTGTTTTCCTGCGAACAGTGTTCGGCGGAACACTGCATCATCGAGTATAGACCAACGATTCGCCAAAGTGGTGACCGCGACGCGAGTAAAAAGAACACGCACCAAATACAAAAGGTGAACACGCGAAAATAAGATAAAAACAATTCCGGAAACTCAACACAAAATACAGACAGTTCCAGTGCCAGTGCCGCGAAACGAAAGAACTTGCTATGGATCACAATACAAACAGTGATAGTAACAATTACGACACAAAAACAGTTGCAGTGACACCCAGTGCATGTGACAGTGGAAAGTGACTCGACCACCCATAGTGCCCATTTGGCGGTTTTCGTTGTATAACTTAGTCGTGATTCGTATTTGCCCAAGTGTTCCGCCGAACACTGTTTATCGCAGATGAAATTCAAACACACCGGAGCGCATACAGTACAAAAATTGAAACACGCAAGACTTCTGTGTATATATCTGATGTTATATTTAAGCTGTTAGATTCTTTCTTTACACTAGACATTACAAGTTCACTATGTCCATATAATACAGATAATGCTGACGATATTACAAGTTTTTCCTTACACTAGACATTACAAGTTCACTATGTCCATGTAATACAGATAATGCTGACGATATTACAAGTTTTTCCTTACACTATTACAGTTAGGGCACGTACGACTTTCTTAATCACCACGGTTCGATATTACAAGTTGCTGTTTACGCGCACGACAATTTTGTTACTCCACAGCACGAGTTAGTTTCTACTACGTTAACTCACAAACCTCACTTACTCCCGCTACCTTGATTTATTGTCTTTCTTCACTTTGCGTTTATCTCCGCGACGGGGTTTCTCAGGCTCTACTTCCGCTGGATGTTATCTTTCGACCTCTTAGTTCGGCGTTATTCGTCAGTCTACCTGATAAAGACTCCTTTTCGTCTCGTTGACGATTCAAAACTCTCTGCCAGACGGATTGTCTGTATCTCACCGAATCCCCTCTTGCAACCTATCGGATACTGTTTTCCCAGTATCTGTATTTTTTGTATCTGCAGTTGTGCAGACACATTTTACTGTAAGGAGAAGATTCTCACGCTGCTTGTTTAGGTCAACCATCTGGTGTTGACGATCGCCTGGACGTCTAGTCTGCTGGTATCTATTGGATTTGAGATCCAAGAGAATTTTTCACATGGTGTGAAAAACAAACATTCCGCCGATGCATTTCTGCTTGGCGGACAGTGGCAACGGCGCAATGCTGTGCCGTATTTATTTATTGCAGCTGGCCTTCGTAAAACTCCAAACAAAGTATTGTTTGGAGTTACGTGGTGCTTGGTTTTTCGCGCCATCTGGGTTTTTACGAGGCTAAGGAATGCGCTCCTTTGTTTGCGGTGAATATTTGGGTGATCTGATGTTTAGATCAACCGCACCGCGTCCGTTGGTCGGTTAATTGTTTTAATTGTAAATCCCTGCATCTCGTGCAGATGTTCAGGTTTGCCGACTTGAGGTGCTGGCATTCACTTAGCTTGCGATTGCACACGTCGAAGGATGCATGAATGTTTCTCCTTGTTTCAGGTCGTAGGTTTGGAGCGTTTAGCTCGGTATTAGAGGCTTTGGGGACGTTAAGTTCTTTGCCTTCTGGTGTCGACTCAACGTTGGGTTACTGGCGGCCCCCGCTGGGCTTGGGATGGCGTCTGTGGACGTGATGTTGTCCAGGTGAGTGCGTTACCTCAAGTTGGTCTGGACTTTTTCCTGTGGGGAATTTGTACGTTCGCCACAGGACTCCCCCCCCAGTGACGTAGTCACGATAAGGAAAAGGTAGGAGTATGGAGGGTGCTGTTAAAGGTCGGAGAGTGCTCCTTTCCATCGTGATCGGTGTTTAGGCGGTAAAGGAGCGAAAGCAATCGCGCTTGTTGTTTCTTTGTGGGTGTTAGTCGCGCTTTCGTTGTTGGTGGTTTCGGTTAGTGGTTGCCGTAAGTTGAGAATCCTTGCGGCGTCTTCTTGGGCGCGCAGATCTCGAGCGCGTTGCCGCGTTATCGGTCCGTGCAGGATATCCGATGCCCCACGAGCAACCATTTCGCGAGGGTTAGGTTGATTCTCAACTCTTACCGTGCCTGGTGTTTCCTGGGAGTGTGGTGGGTGGTACACTGGGCGGGTTTCGGCTGCCGCCAACGGTTGATGATGTACCTCTCCTGGCACGGTATCTGGCGGTAGTTCCAGGTGGCACGGTTTCAATCTCTCGACACTGACGGTGTACGGCTTTCCGTCGATGTCTACGGAGAAAACTCGGTCGTTTATTCGCTCCAGCACCTTGTATGGCCCTTCGTAGGGCGGTTCTAGAGGTTTCCTAACTTTGTCCACCCTGATGAAGACGTGCGTGCAGCTGTCCATATCTGGATGAACAAATAACCTCTTGGAACCGTGTCTGGCGACCGGCGTTGCCCTGACCTTACGCATGAGTTTGCGTAGGTTTTCCAAATTTGGCAACTGTTCGAGCGGTGGTTCTCCATCGGCGAAGAACTCTCCTGGGAGGCGCAGATTGGTTCCGTACGTCAGATCTGCTGCTGAGGCTCCCAGGTCTTCTTTTACGCTTGTGCGCAAGCCTAAAAGAACTGTTGGTAGTGCGTCCAGCCATTGATTGTCGTCATGACACATCAGTGAGGCTTTAAGAGAGCGATGCCAACGTTCGATCATCCCATTGGACTGTGGGTGATAGGCTGTTGTGTGGCTTTGCTGACAGCCGAGTAGATCGGTCAGCTGCTTGAAAATCGCCGCCTCGAACTGTGGTCCTCGATCGGCTGTGAGGGTAGCTGGGACGCCGAAACGTGTGACCCAAGTCGAATAGAATGCGTTGGCTACATTCTCTGCGGTCACTGTTCGTAGTGGCACTGCTTCTGGCCACCGAGTGAAACGATCGATCATCGTCAGGAGGTACAGGTAACCTCTCGACGGCGTAAGCGGTCCCACAATGTCGATGTGAACATGGGCAAATCGTGCCTCGGGGAGCTTAAACTGTCCTGGGTGGAGCACATTGTGTCGATCGACTTTGCAACGCTGACATTGCAAACAAGTTCGTGCCCATTTTGTTATGTCTTTGGCCATATGTGGCCAGACAAATTTGCGTCGGACTGCGGCAATGGTTGCGCGTCCGCTTGGGTGGGCTGGGTTGTGGAATGTTTCATACACATTTTTTCGCAGATTTTCTGGGATGTAGGGTCGAGCTGTCCCTGTCGAAACATCGCACCAGACTTCATCGTTTGAGTCGTTGAAAGGGAGTTTACGCAAAACTAGTGCTGTCTCCGCTTTCAGTAGTGACTCGAGTTGATGGTCGTCTTCTTGTGCTTGTGCCAAGTCGGCACCATCGATTTGCGCACGGAGTTTAATTGCATCGATACGCGAAAAGGCGTCTGCAATTACATTGTCCGCACCTGGGACATATTCGATTCGGGTGGTGAATTGCCCGATGAAATCCAGGTGCCGTTCTTGTCGCGGGGTTGAACTTCCCGCTTTCTTTCGGAATGCATACGTCAGTGGTTTGTGGTCGGTTTTTACCGTCAACTGACGTCCCTCGATCATGTGCCGGAAGTACTTTATTGCGCTGTAAATCGCTAGTAACTCCCTGTCATAAGCACTGTATCGTCGCTGGGTTGGGTTCAACTTTTTCGAGAAGAAACCTAGCGGTTCCCATCTGCCGTCGCACTCTTGTTCGAGTACGGCCCCAATTGCCGTGTCGGACGCGTCGCACTGTAAGGCCAATGGGGCTCCTTCGACGGGATGTCGAAGTAACGTTGCATTCGCCAGCTGTTCTTTTGATGCGCGAAATGCTTGATCAGCTGACTCGGTCCACTTAATTGGTCGCTTATCGTTGCGTTTGGCTCCTACTAGATATTCGTTGAGAGGAGCCTGGACCTGTGCGGCGTTTCGGAGTGTTGGGCGATAGAAGTTCAGCATGCCCAAATAACGCCTTAATTCTCGCACGTTCGTGGGGCGAGGAAATTGCATTAATGCATCCACCCTGTCTTGTAATGGGCGGACTCCTTGGCCGTTAATGCAGTAGCCAAGGTACTTGACTTCCGCCTCTCCGAGGTGGCACTTGTCTGGGTTGATTACCAGGCCGAAATCTCGGAGGCGTTCGAACACCTGCTTCAAGTGGGCGCGATGTTCTGTCATAGTTTTCGATGCTATGAGTATATCGTCGATATACGCATAGCAGAAGTCAAGTCCGCGGAGAGCTGAGTCAATGTAGCGCTGGAACGTTTGCGCTGCATTTCGAAGACCGAACGTCATCACCTTGAACTCGAACAGTCCAAAAGGTGTAGTTACCGCGGTTTTGGGGATGTCTTCGGGAGCCACCGGGATTTGGTGGTATGCCCTCGTGAGATCGAGGGTCGAAAAGATTTCGCAACCCTGCAGCTTATAGGAGAAATCGTGCAGGTTTGCTATCGGATACCGATCGGGTGTCGTCACCGCGTTCAGCATTCGGTAATCACCGCATGGACGCCACTCGCCGTTGCTCTTTTTGACGAGATGGAGTGGGCTCGCCCAAGGGCTATCGGATGGCTGGCAGATTCCTAAGTCGAGCATATACTCGAATTCTGCACGAGCCTCACGCAATTTTTCGGGAGCCAATTTGCGCGGGCGTTGGCTCACTGGGGGGCCGCGCGTTTCAATGTGATGAAAAACGCCGGCTTTTGCGCGTCGGGGATTACTAAGCGGAACTGTAATGTCCGCAAATTCGCGCAACAGATCGCTGAATGGACCGTTTGCGGTTGTGCACGTTAACGTCACTGCCTTTCCCGCCTTTGCGTTTACTGGCTGAGAAAGAGACGTTAACGGGTCCATCAGTCTATTACGTGCTACGTCCACTACTAGTTTATAGTGTCGCAGCAAGTCCGACCCTATTAGGGGATCGGTGACATCGGCTACTACGAAGTACCATCGAATTGGTCGACGTAGGTCTATTTTAAGTGTCATTAACTTCCTACCGTATGTCTTGATAGGGGTATTGTTCGCGGCGAACAATTTCAATTCATCCGGCAACCGAGTGGCAGGTGCGTACGAGCGAGGAAGAACGGAAATATCCGCACCTGTGTCAATTATGAAGTCCATGTTTAATTTTGAGTCATAAATTGACAAGCGACTTATTTGGGGATTGCCGGCCGTTTGCGCTTTTTCGTCGGTCGGCAGTTCTAGTTTAAAGAACTAGCCGGTAATGCTGGGTTTTGTGTCCAGTTGCAGGGCTGTCTGCAATTCCTGGCCTGCGCTCCAAATCGATGATGATAATAACACCTGCCGAAGGTGTTCTCATTGTTTGGCGTGCGTGGTCTGCTATGCTGACGCCTTGAATTGTTTCGCGACCTGTCTCGGCGTCGCGATCTGTCACGGCCAGCCCGAAAATTGTTCCCCATGCTGAGATTATTTAATTGCGTTTGCATTTGTCTAATTTGCACTCTCAAGTCTTCGAGTTCGCTTGGGTGCGTCGCATGGGTATATGTAACCGTGGGGGTTCGTGGCTGGGGCTGGGGTGGAATTTGGACGTGCGTCGCCGCCAGTGGAAGCTGGAGATCCAATCGGGATCTATCTGTGGCCATGACTGCCTCGGCGTGTCGCGCTAATTCGTCGAGGCCAGATTCGGCTAAAGGCGCGACGATTGCCTGAACGTATTCTGGCAAAGACTCTCTGAATATAGCCGTTAAGGCTGTTTCGGACATGTCCGTGCCGGCCAGTGCACGGAAATAAGCGGCGCGCTGGGATGGTCGCATCCCAGAGGTGTCGGCCGATCGTAACAAACGTCGCAAGCGATTTTGTGGCGATTCCCTATAGGCATTAATCACCATCTCCTTGAATGCTGTATATGGTAGTGGGGATGGCGTTTTAATTAGATGCTTCGCATACGGGAGCAAGACAGGGTCTAAATCGCGGGTTGCTAGGAGAAATTTCTCCTGTTCGCCGGTGATGCCTTCGCAGGCAAACGTTTGTTCGGCGTAACCGAACCAAAAGTCTGGGTCATCGGACGTGAAGTCCGGTAATTTAATGTATCGATTCGAACGATGGTCCGCTTGTGTTGCAATATTAACTTCTTGACGGAGGGCTGCGGCCTGCGACGTCGTTGGGGAAGCTTCGGCATTGTTAGCCATCGTAGCTTTAAAAATTGTGGATTTCGACCTGGTTGTTATCGTTGACTTCGGGAGATTTCGCGTCGATTTTCTCTGTGAGGGAGCGATTACGTTTCCCCTCAACGTTTTTACTTTCTGGGTCGCCGCCTGCAACCTCGTGGTTGTCATTAATTTCCAGGGGTTTCGCCCTGTAACTCGGTCGCTCGATGCGCGAGTTTTCCTTTAAATTAGTGGACGCGGCGAAACAACCTGCTGGGTCCAAAGATGGAGTCAGGGAAAAGGCCTAGCACAAAAGGATGCTATCTGATTTCCAAAGATGATACAAGGATGGGCCTACACCAGCGGATATTTTGGGTAATTCGACGGTGTTAGTGACGGACAAGAGAAAGCTTTCAGTCTGGAAGAGGTCAAGAAGTACGAGGAGGTGAGGACTATCGAAGTTTTTCGCGAAGGCGCAGCTGTTTCTGCGTTGCCTTTATTGCGGCGATCAATTTCGCTTTATTTCGCGTTCTTACGAGAAAGTAATGCCGAGTGTGTCGTTAGTTCGTGCGTGTGCTTCGTGGCTCTGAAGGAGCTTACAAAAATTTTTTATTTTTTTTATATATTGGTTGAAATTTTTAACTGGTTTTTTTTTTTTTTTTTTTTTTTTTAATTGGGATTTATCATAATAAGAGAATAAAATTATTGAAGTGAAGTTGTGAAAGCATAATAAACATTTTTGTTTGTTTAATTTGACATGGGTTTTATAAATATTAATAGTATTGCTCAATTTTATTCACTTGGTGTTTTGAATGTCAATTGTTTTTCTTAGAAATATTCTATTAAGAATGTCGCGGGATTTTCGTGAAGGTACTACTTTTTAATTTATTTAGAATGCTGTTTGCTTACATCTAGCTGTATTGTTACTCACTTTATTTAGGGTCATTGTGTTCAAATTTCAATAGGTATTCTTTAGGATTTTTCCTACCTAGCCACGAAATTATTTATATTCTATGACTTCTTCACCGTTTTCGGCGGAAGAATTATTTTGAATTATTCGTTTGATATAAAATAAAAAATTACAGTGGTTCTATCGTTTTTCACTATTAAATTGTTTAAAATCTTCTTGCTCGGAAAGAGCTTTACAAATTTTACGAATACAGTCTCACTTTTGGGCTCGAAGGAGCTTTACAAATTTTTCACAAGTCACAAGAAAAGAAAATTAGCACAAAAAAAATTATTATATATTTCTTACTTAAAAAAAAAACATACATTGTATCATAGTAGCTTTTACTCTATTCGATTTACTTACTAACTATAATTAAAGGAAACCACCGTATCAAAATTTTAGCTCGGAAGGAGCTTACACAAGGAAAAAAAAAGGTATGTTTAAAAAAAAATGTTTGTTTCTAAAAACTCACTGCTCGTAGTGTTTGTCTGTCCTTGTGTCCTTGGGCGTCGTGATGGCGCAGGTGGGTTCAGTCAGGTGGTTTGGTCACTTCACTTCACTGGTACTGTCTGTTATTGTTAATGTCACCGTTTGTCTTGGGGAATTTTCGCGGATTTGTTCTGCTCTTTTATTCTTCACTTTTACCCCGAGCGTGTTCTTTTGCGTCTAAATCTCGAGAGTTCACGGTAAATTGTGTTTCACGTGTTCTTTTTACCCGCGTCGGGCTGTCACCAGTTTGGCGAGTCGGGTTGTCTAACTTAGTCGTGATTCGTATTTGCCCAAGTGTTCCGCCGAACACTGTTTATCGCAGATGAAATTCAAACACACCGGAGCGCATACAGTACAAAAATTGAAACACGCAAGACTTCTGTGTATATATCTGATGTTATATTTAAGCTGTTAGATTCTTTCTTTACACTAGACATTACAAGTTCACTATGTCCATATAATACAGATAATGCTGACGATATTACAAGTTTTTCCTTACACTAGACATTACAAGTTCACTATGTCCATGTAATACAGATAATGCTGACGATATTACAAGTTTTTCCTTACACTATTACAGTTAGGGCACGTACGACTTTCTTAATCACCACGGTTCGATATTACAAGTTGCTGTTTACGCGCACGACAATTTTGTTACTCCACAGCACGAGTTAGTTTCTACTACGTTAACTCACAAACCTCACTTACTCCCGCTACCTTGATTTATTGTCTTTCTTCACTTTGCGTTTATCTCCGCGACGGGGTTTCTCAGGCTCTACTTCCGCTGGATGTTATCTTTCGACCTCTTAGTTCGGCGTTATTCGTCAGTCTACCTGATAAAGACTCCTTTTCGTCTCGTTGACGATTCAAAACTCTCTGCCAGACGGATTGTCTGTATCTCACCGAATCCCCTCTTGCAACCTATCGGATACTGTTTTCCCAGTATCTGTATTTTTTGTATCTGCAGTTGTGCAGACACATTTTACTGTAAGGAGAAGATTCTCACGCTGCTTGTTTAGGTCAACCATCTGGTGTTGACGATCGCCTGGACGTCTAGTCTGCTGGTATCTATTGGATTTGAGATCCAAGAGAATTTTTCACATGGTGTGAAAAACAAACATTCCGCCGATGCATTTCTGCTTGGCGGACAGTGGCAACGGCGCAATGCTGTGCCGTATTTATTTATTGCAGCTGGCCTTCGTAAAACTCCAAACAAAGTATTGTTTGGAGTTACGTGGTGCTTGGTTTTTCGCGCCATCTGGGTTTTTACGAGGCTAAGGAATGCGCTCCTTTGTTTGCGGTGAATATTTGGGTGATCTGATGTTTAGATCAACCGCACCGCGTCCGTTGGTCGGTTAATTGTTTTAATTGTAAATCCCTGCATCTCGTGCAGATGTTCAGGTTTGCCGACTTGAGGTGCTGGCATTCACTTAGCTTGCGATTGCACACGTCGAAGGATGCATGAATGTTTCTCCTTGTTTCAGGTCGTAGGTTTGGAGCGTTTAGCTCGGTATTAGAGGCTTTGGGGACGTTAAGTTCTTTGCCTTCTGGTGTCGACTCAACGTTGGGTTACTGGCGGCCCCCGCTGGGCTTGGGATGGCGTCTGTGGACGTGATGTTGTCCAGGTGAGTGCGTTACCTCAAGTTGGTCTGGACTTTTTCCTGTGGGGAATTTGTACGTTCGCCACACCCACCTGACTGCCGCCCAGTTTCGGACAGGATACCAGGACTCAGCACGGACCCCCAACAGCAGAGCAACGCAGGACAAAGCCGCAAGTTTTTTTTTTTTAAAAGCAATTTTCCTTTTTATATATATATTCTTTTTTTTTTTTTTCCTTCTGTTTTAACAAATTTCGTAATACATTTTTCTATAATTTCTTGTACGAGCTCCTTCAGAGCCGAGAAGTGTAAATTTATAAAGCTCCGTCTGAGTCGCAACCAGAAATTCAGTGTAAATTGATTAGGTCCTTCAGAGCCGAAACGGATAAAGGTTTAAAGCTCCTTCCGAGCAAATACTAACGCAGACCGTTGTATATGCATTCAAGACAGACCTTTATACTGCTTGATTGGAGATAAGAAAACGTTTAAGATTAAAAAAATTCAAAACCTAGAAAAATTTTACAAGACGGAATAACTTTAAGTAAACTTTCCAGAAACAAAACGTTTTTTTTTTTACTTCCCATTATTGTGGAAATAGAATTAAGCCAAAAACCCAAGTGTTGTCCTGTGCGAGAGTTAAGAATTGGTTAAGTGCATTTTTAATCAGCAGTAATTTTTTATATCGTTTGGTTTCGCTTCTCGTCATTTCTTTTTTCTTTTTTTTTTCTTCTTGTTTTTAAAATCTGTTACTAGCCGATCAATTTTCAACGTTTTACCTTTTCAATATTAGAAATTCGTATCGATTTTGGTTACCGATATCATCGAGCACACACGAAAGCTTAATAAGAAAATTAAATTGATTACATATTTTTTTTATTTTGTAATGATATGTACAAATAAGTAAACTAAAACGTAGCACATTAACGAGAATTCCGTGACATTGTACTAAAATAGCACCAAAGGAAGCACAGATACAAAGTGTCCAAAATAACAATTTTGTATGCTCCCTCAGAGCCACGAGGCACACGCCCGAACTAACGACACATTCGACATTACTTTCTCGTAACAACCGCGAAATAAAGCGAAATTGATCGCCGCAATAAAGGCAACGCAGAAACAGTTGCGCATCCGCGAAAAACCTCGATAGTTCTCTCCTCCTCGTACTTGTTGTCCTCCTCCGAACGGAAAAGTTTCTCTCTGTCCGCCCCCAGCACAGTCGAACAACACGTAGGATCCTCTGGTGTAGGCCCATCCTTATATCATCTTTGGAAAATAGATAGAATCCTTTTGTGCTAGGCCCATCCCTGAAAATAAAATCTTTGGAATCAGCAGGTCGTTTTACCGCGTTCCACTCGAAAAACTTCTCAAAAAAAGTAAACGCGAACCTCTCGTTAACAAGCGATCCGCGCACCGAGCGACGGATTTACGACGCGAAATTTCAAAGTAGATGCCAATCACGAGGTCGCAATCTTCGGTCGAAACAGCGACAATGGCAACTAACAGGGACACTTCCCCGACTGCATCTCAACCAACTCCCTTACGGGAAGCCGACATACCCCCCTATACGGACCAACGTCCACGAAGGCCGAACGTAATATTACCGGACTTCACGTCCGACGACCCAGAGTACTGGTTCGGTTACGCCGAAAAAGCTTTCAGCGTGGAAGGAATCACCGACGAGGAAGTGAAATTCCTCGTGGTAACACGGGTACAAGACCCAAAATTGCTTCCATATGCGAAATGCTTAATAAAAACCCCATCTCCGCAACCGTACACGGCGTTTAAAGAGATGGTAACTAACGCCTATAGCGAAACGCCGCAAAATCGCTTGCGACGTTTATTACGGTCGACCGACACCTCTGGGATGCGACCATCCCAGCGCGCCGCCTATTTCCGTGCTCTGGCCGGCACGGACATGTCCGAGACAGCCTTAACGGCTATATTTAGAGAGTCTTTGCCAGAATACGTTCAGGCAATCGTCGCGCCTTTAGCCGAATCTGGCCTCGATGAGCTAGCGCGACACGGCGCGACACGCCGAGGCAGTAATGGCCACGGACAGATCCCGAACGGATCTCCAATTCCTTCCGGCAACGAACCCCGCGCAAAATCCACCTCTACCCCAACCACGAACCTCCACGGTAACCTGCGCTCATGCACCACAGATGAGCAATGAGATAGAACGTTTAGGCAGGCAGGTCCAGCAGTTGCAAGCGCAACTGAATAACCACAGCGTGGGGAACAATTCATGGCCTGGCCGTGACAGATCACGACGCCGAAGCAGGTCGCGCGAAAACTTTAGACGCGGGCGTGGCAGATCGCGCACGCCAGCCAACGAAAACACCTTGGGCAGGTGTTACTTCCACCATCGTTTCGGGGCACAAGCCAGGAAGTGCAGGCAACCCTGCAACTGGTCACATGTGCCAGCAATACAGGCTAGTTCTTTAAACTAGAACTGCCGACCGTAGAAAAAGCGCAAACGGCCGGCAACCCCCAATTAAGTCGCTTGTCAATTTACGACGTGAAGTTAAATGTGGACTTCATTATTGACACAGGTGCGGATATTTCCGTTCTTCCGCGCTCATACGCACCTGCAAATCGTTTGCCGGGTAAATTGAGATTGTTCGCCGCGAACAATACTCCAATTAAAACCTACGGACGAAAACTAATAACTCTAAAGATAGGCCTACGTCGACCAATTCGATGGTACTTCGTAGTGGCCGATGTGACCGAACCTCTAATAGGTTCGGACCTGCTGCGACACTACAAACTAGTAGTGGACGTAGCCAGCAACAGACTGATGGACCCGTTAACGTCTCTTTCTCAGCCAGTAAACGCAAAGGCGGGAGAGGCATTGACGTTAACGTGCACTGTCGCAAACGGACCATTCAGCGATCTGTTGCGAGAATTTGCGGATATAACAGTTCCGCTTAGCAATCCCCGACGCGCAAAAGCCGGCGTGTTCCATCACATTGAAACGCGCGGCCCCCCAGTGAGCCAACGCCCGCGCCGATTGGCTCCCGAAAAATTTCGCGAGGCTCGTGCAGAATTCGAGTATATGCTCGACTTAGGAATCTGCCAGCCGTCCGACAGCCCATGGGCGAGCCCACTTCATCTCGTCAAAAAGAGTAACGGCGAGTGGCGTCCATGTGGCGATTATCGAATGCTGAACGCAGTAACGACACCCGACCGATATCCGATAGCAAACCTGCACGACTTTTCTTATAAGCTGCAGGGGTGCGAAGTTTTCTCGACCCTCGACCTCACGAGGGCGTACCACCAAATTCCGGTGGCTCCCGAAGATATACCGAAAACCGCGGTAACCACACCTTTTGGACTATTCGAGTTCAAGGTGATGACATTCGGTCTCCGAAATGCAGCGCAAACGTTCCAGCGCTACATAGACTCAGCTCTCCGCGGACTTGACTTCTGCTATGCGTATATCGATGATATACTCATAGCATCGAAAAACATGACCGAACATCGCTCCCATTTGAAGCAAGTGTTCGAGCGCCTCCGAGATTTCGGCCTGGTAATCAATCCAGACAAGTGCCACCTCGGAGAATCCGAAGTCAAGTACCTTGGCTATTGTATAAATGGCCAAGGCGTCCGTCCATTACAAGACAGGGTGGATGCACTAATGCAGTTTCCTCGCCCCAACAATGTGCGAGAACTTAGGCGTTATCTGGGCATGTTAAACTTTTATCGCCCAACGCTTCGAAACGCCGCACAGGTCCAGGCTCCTCTGAACGAATACCTAGTAGGAGCCAAACGAAACGACAAACGACCGATTCAATGGACCGAGTCAGCTGATCAAGCTTTTCGCTTATCAAAAGAACAGCTGGCGAATGCAACTTTACTTCGACATCCCATCGAAGGAGCCCCATTGTCCATACAGTGTGACGCTTCCGACACTGCAATTGGGGCCGTACTCGAACAAGAGTGCGATGGAAAATGGGAACCGCTGGGCTTCTTCTCAAAAAAATTGAACCCGACCCAGCGACGATACAGTGCCTACGACAGGGAGTTACTAGCGATTTACTCCGCAGTAAAGTACTTCCGGCACATGGTCGAAGGACGCCAGTTGACGATCAAAACTGATCACAAACCACTGGTGTACGCTTTCCGAAAGAAAGCGGAAAGTTCAACCCCACGACAGGAACGGCACCTGGATTTCATCGGGCAATTTAGTACCCAAATCGAATATGTTCCAGGTGCAGACAACGTAATTGCAGACGCTTTTTCGCGTATCGATGCAATTAAGCTCCGAGCGCAAATCGATGATGCCGACTTGGCACAAGCGCAAGGAGAGGACCATCAACTCGAGTCCCTATTGAAAGCGGAGACAGCACTAGTTCTGCGTAAACTTCCTTTCAACGACTCAAAAGATGAAGTCTGGTGTGATGTATCGACAGGGACAGCTCGCCCCTACATCCCAGAAAAGTTTCGAAGGAATGTGTACGAAACATTCCATAACCCAGCCCACCCAAGCGGACGCGCAACCGCTGCAGCCGTCCGACGTAAATTCGTCTGGCCACATATGGCAAAAGACATAACAAATTGGGCACGCAATTGTTTGCAATGTCAGCGTTGCAAAGTCGATCGACACAACGTGCTACAACCAGCACAGTTTAAGCTCCCCGAGGCACGATTCGCCCATGTACACATCGACATTGTGGGACCGCTTACGCCGTCGAGAGGTTACATGTACCTCCTGACAATGATCGATCGCTTCACTCGGTGGCCAGAAGCAGTGCCACTACGAACAGTGACCGCAGAGAATGTGGCCAAAGCATTCTATTCGACTTGGGTCACACGTTTCGGCGTCCCAGCTACTCTCACAGCCGATCGAGGACCACAGTTCGAGGCAGCGATTTTCAGGCAGCTGACCGATCTACTCGGCTGTCAGCAAAGCCACACAACAGCCTATCACCCACAGTCCAATGGGATGATCGAACGTTGGCATCGCTCTCTTAAAGCCTCACTGATGTGTCATGACGACAATCAATGGCTGGACGCACTACCAACAGTTCTTTTAGGCTTGCGCACAAGCGTAAAAGAAGACCTGGGAGCCTCAGCAGCAGATCTGACGTACGGAACCAATCTGCGCCTCCCAGGAGAGTTCTTCGCCGATGGAGAACCACCGCTCGAACAGTTGCCAAATTTGGAAAACCTACGCAAACTCATGCGTAAGGTCAGGGCAACGCCGGTCGCCAGACACGGTTCCAAGAGGTTATTTGTTCATCCAGATATGGACAGCTGCACGCACGTCTTCATCAGGGTGGACAAAGTTAGGAAACCTCTAGAACCGCCCTACGAAGGGCCATACAAGGTGCTGGAGCGAATAAACGACCGAGTTTTCTCCGTAGACATCGACGGAAAGCCGTACACCGTCAGTGTCGAGAGATTGAAACCGTGCCACCTGGAACTACCGCCAGATACCGTGCCAGGAGAGGTACATCATCAACCGTTGGCGGCAGCCGAAACCCGCCCAGTGTACCACCCACCACACTCCCAGGAAACACCAGGCACGGTAAGAGTTGAGAATCAACCTAACCCTCGCGAAATGGTTGCTCGTGGGGCATCGGATATCCTGCACGGACCGATAACGCGGCAACGCGCTCGAGATCTGCGCGCCCAAGAAGACGCCGCAAGGATTCTCAACTTACGGCAACCACTAACCGAAACCACCAACAACGAAAGCGCGACTAACACCCACAAAGAAACAACAAGCGCGATTGCTTTCGCTCCTTTACCGCCTAAACACCGATCACGATGGAAAGGAGCACTCTCCGACCTTTAACAGCACCCTCCATACTCCTACCTTTTCCTTATCGTGACTACGTCACTGGGGGGGGAGTCCTGTGGCGAACGTACAAATTCCCCACAGGAAAAAGTCCAGACCAACTTGAGGTAACGCACTCACCTGGACAACATCACGTCCACAGACGCCATCCCAAGCCCAGCGGGGGCCGCCAGTAACCCAACGTTGAGTCGACACCAGAAGGCAAAGAACTTAACGTCCCCAAAGCCTCTAATACCGAGCTAAACGCTCCAAACCTACGACCTGAAACAAGGAGAAACATTCATGCATCCTTCGACGTGTGCAATCGCAAGCTAAGTGAATGCCAGCACCTCAAGTCGGCAAACCTGAACATCTGCACGAGATGCAGGGATTTACAATTAAAACAATTAACCGACCAACGGACGCGGTGCGGTTGATCTAAACATCAGATCACCCAAATATTCACCGCAAACAAAGGAGCGCATTCCTTAGCCTCGTAAAAACCCAGATGGCGCGAAAAACCAAGCACCACGTAACTCCAAACAATACTTTGTTTGGAGTTTTACGAAGGCCAGCTGCAATAAATAAATACGGCACAGCATTGCGCCGTTGCCACTGTCCGCCAAGCAGAAATGCATCGGCGGAATGTTTGTTTTTCACACCATGTGAAAAATTCTCTTGGATCTCAAATCCAATAGATACCAGCAGACTAGACGTCCAGGCGATCGTCAACACCAGATGGTTGACCTAAACAAGCAGCGTGAGAATCTTCTCCTTACAGTAAAATGTGTCTGCACAACTGCAGATACAAAAAATACAGATACTGGGAAAACAGTATCCGATAGGTTGCAAGAGGGGATTCGGTGAGATACAGACAATCCGTCTGGCAGAGAGTTTTGAATCGTCAACGAGACGAAAAGGAGTCTTTATCAGGTAGACTGACGAATAACGCCGAACTAAGAGGTCGAAAGATAACATCCAGCGGAAGTAGAGCCTGAGAAACCCCGTCGCGGAGATAAACGCAAAGTGAAGAAAGACAATAAATCAAGGTAGCGGGAGTAAGTGAGGTTTGTGAGTTAACGTAGTAGAAACTAACTCGTGCTGTGGAGTAACAAAATTGTCGTGCGCGTAAACAGCAACTTGTAATATCGAACCGTGGTGATTAAGAAAGTCGTACGTGCCCTAACTGTAATAGTGTAAGGAAAAACTTGTAATATCGTCAGCATTATCTGTATTACATGGACATAGTGAACTTGTAATGTCTAGTGTAAGGAAAAACTTGTAATATCGTCAGCATTATCTGTATTATATGGACATAGTGAACTTGTAATGTCTAGTGTAAAGAAAGAATCTAACAGCTTAAATATAACATCAGATATATACACAGAAGTCTTGCGTGTTTCAATTTTTGTACTGTATGCGCTCCGGTGTGTTTGAATTTCATCTGCGATAAACAGTGTTCGGCGGAACACTTGGGCAAATACGAATCACGACTAAGTTAGACAACCCGACTCGCCAAACTGGTGACAGCCCGACGCGGGTAAAAAGAACACGTGAAACACAATTTACCGTGAACTCTCGAGATTTAGACGCAAAAGAACACGCTCGGGGTAAAAGTGAAGAATAAAAGAGCAGAACAAATCCGCGAAAATTCCCCAAGACAAACGGTGACATTAACAATAACAGACAGTACCAGTGAAGTGAAGTGACCAAACCACCTGACTGAACCCACCTGCGCCATCACGACGCCCAAGGACACAAGGACAGACAAACACTACGAGCAGTGAGTTTTTAGAAACAAACATTTTTTTTTAAACATACCTTTTTTTTTCCTTGTGTAAGCTCCTTCCGAGCTAAAATTTTGATACGGTGGTTTCCTTTAATTATAGTTAGTAAGTAAATCGAATAGAGTAAAAGCTACTATGATACAATGTATGTTTTTTTTTTAAGTAAGAAATATATAATAATTTTTTTTGTGCTAATTTTCTTTTCTTGTGACTTGTGAAAAATTTGTAAAGCTCCTTCGAGCCCAAAAGTGAGACTGTATTCGTAAAATTTGTAAAGCTCTTTCCGAGCAAGAAGATTTTAAACAATTTAATAGTGAAAAACGATAGAACCACTGTAATTTTTTATTTTATATCAAACGAATAATTCAAAATAATTCTTCCGCCGAAAACGGTGAAGAAGTCATAGAATATAAATAATTTCGTGGCTAGGTAGGAAAAATCCTAAAGAATACCTATTGAAATTTGAACACAATGACCCTAAATAAAGTGAGTAACAATACAGCTAGATGTAAGCAAACAGCATTCTAAATAAATTAAAAAGTAGTACCTTCACGAAAATCCCGCGACATTCTTAATAGAATATTTCTAAGAAAAACAATTGACATTCAAAACACCAAGTGAATAAAATTGAGCAATACTATTAATATTTATAAAACCCATGTCAAATTAAACAAACAAAAATGTTTATTATGCTTTCACAACTTCACTTCAATAATTTTATTCTCTTATTATGATAAATCCCAATTAAAAAAAAAAAAAAAAAAAAAAAACCAGTTAAAAATTTCAACCAATATATAAAAAAAATAAAAAATTTTTGTAAGCTCCTTCAGAGCCACGAAGCACACGCACGAACTAACGACACACTCGGCATTACTTTCTCGTAAGAACGCGAAATAAAGCGAAATTGATCGCCGCAATAAAGGCAACGCAGAAACAGCTGCGCCTTCGCGAAAAACTTCGATAGTCCTCACCTCCTCGTACTTCTTGACCTCTTCCAGACTGAAAGCTTTCTCTTGTCCGTCACTAACACCGTCGAATTACCCAAAATATCCGCTGGTGTAGGCCCATCCTTGTATCATCTTTGGAAATCAGATAGCATCCTTTTGTGCTAGGCCTTTTCCCTGACTCCATCTTTGGACCCAGCAGGTTGTTTCGCCGCGTCCACTAATTTAAAGGAAAACTCGCGCATCGAGCGACCGAGTTACAGGGCGAAACCCCTGGAAATTAATGACAACCACGAGGTTGCAGGCGGCGACCCAGAAAGTAAAAACGTTGAGGGGAAACGTAATCGCTCCCTCACAGAGAAAATCGACGCGAAATCTCCCGAAGTCAACGATAACAACCAGGTCGAAATCCACAATTTTTAAAGCTACGATGGCTAACAATGCCGAAGCTTCCCCAACGACGTCGCAGGCCGCAGCCCTCCGTCAAGAAGTTAATATTGCAACACAAGCGGACCATCGTTCGAATCGATACATTAAATTACCGGACTTCACGTCCGATGACCCAGACTTTTGGTTCGGTTACGCCGAACAAACGTTTGCCTGCGAAGGCATCACCGGCGAACAGGAGAAATTTCTCCTAGCAACCCGCGATTTAGACCCTGTCTTGCTCCCGTATGCGAAGCATCTAATTAAAACGCCATCCCCACTACCATATACAGCATTCAAGGAGATGGTGATTAATGCCTATAGGGAATCGCCACAAAATCGCTTGCGACGTTTGTTACGATCGGCCGACACCTCTGGGATGCGACCATCCCAGCGCGCCGCTTATTTCCGTGCACTGGCCGGCACGGACATGTCCGAAACAGCCTTAACGGCTATATTCAGAGAGTCTTTGCCAGAATACGTTCAGGCAATCGTCGCGCCTTTAGCCGAATCTGGCCTCGACGAATTAGCGCGACACGCCGAGGCAGTCATGGCCACAGATAGATCCCGATTGGATCTCCAGCTTCCACTGGCGGCGACGCACGTCCAAATTCCACCCCAGCCCCAGCCACGAACCCCCACGGTTACATATACCCATGCGACGCACCCAAGCGAACTCGAAGACTTGAGAGTGCAAATTAGACAAATGCAAACGCAATTAAATAATCTCAGCATGGGGAACAATTTTCGGGCTGGCCGTGACAGATCGCGACGCCGAGACAGGTCGCGAAACAATTCAAGGCGTCAGCATAGCAGACCACGCACGCCAAACAATGAGAACACCTTCGGCAGGTGTTATTATCATCATCGATTTGGAGCGCAGGCCAGGAATTGCAGACAGCCCTGCAACTGGACACAAAACCCAGCATTACCGGCTAGTTCTTTAAACTAGAACTGCCGACCGACGAAAAAGCGCAAACGGCCGGCAATCCCCAAATAAGTCGCTTGTCAATTTATGACTCAAAATTAAACATGGACTTCATAATTGACACAGGTGCGGATATTTCCGTTCTTCCTCGCTCGTACGCACCTGCCACTCGGTTGCCGGATGAATTGAAATTGTTCGCCGCGAACAATACCCCTATCAAGACATACGGTAGGAAGTTAATGACACTTAAAATAGGCCTACGTCGACCAATTCGATGGTACTTCGTAGTAGCCGATGTCACCGATCCCCTAATAGGGTCGGACTTGCTGCGACACTATAAACTAGTAGTGGACGTAGCACGTAATAGACTGATGGACCCGTTAACGTCTCTTTCTCAGCCAGTAAACGCAAAGGCGGGAAAGGCAGTGACGTTAACGTGCACAACCGCAAACGGTCCATTCAGCGATCTGTTGCGCGAATTTGCGGACATTACAGTTCCGCTTAGTAATCCCCGACGCGCAAAAGCCGGCGTTTTTCATCACATTGAAACGCGCGGCCCCCCAGTGAGCCAACGCCCGCGCAAATTGGCTCCCGAAAAATTGCGTGAGGCTCGTGCAGAATTCGAGTATATGCTCGACTTAGGAATCTGCCAGCCATCCGATAGCCCTTGGGCGAGCCCACTCCATCTCGTCAAAAAGAGCAACGGCGAGTGGCGTCCATGCGGTGATTACCGAATGCTGAACGCGGTGACGACACCCGATCGGTATCCGATAGCAAACCTGCACGATTTCTCCTATAAGCTGCAGGGTTGCGAAATCTTTTCGACCCTCGATCTCACGAGGGCATACCACCAAATCCCGGTGGCTCCCGAAGACATCCCCAAAACCGCGGTAACCACACCTTTTGGACTATTCGAGTTCAAGGTGATGACATTCGGTCTCCGAAATGCAGCGCAAACGTTCCAGCGCTACATAGACTCAGCTCTCCGCGGACTTGACTTCTGCTATGCGTATATCGATGATATACTCATAGCATCGAAAAACATGACCGAACATCGCTCCCATTTGAAGCAAGTGTTCGAGCGCCTCCGAGATTTCGGCCTGGTAATCAATCCAGACAAGTGCCACCTCGGAGAATCCGAAGTCAAGTACCTTGGCTATTGTATAAATGGCCAAGGCGTCCGTCCATTACAAGACAGGGTGGATGCACTAATGCAGTTTCCTCGCCCCAACAATGTGCGAGAACTTAGGCGTTATCTGGGCATGTTAAACTTTTATCGCCCAACGCTTCGAAACGCCGCACAGGTCCAGGCTCCTCTGAACGAATACCTAGTAGGAGCCAAACGAAACGACAAACGACCGATTCAATGGACCGAGTCAGCTGATCAAGCTTTTCGCTTATCAAAAGAACAGCTGGCGAATGCAACTTTACTTCGACATCCCATCGAAGGAGCCCCATTGTCCATACAGTGTGACGCTTCCGACACTGCAATTGGGGCCGTACTCGAACAAGAGTGCGATGGAAAATGGGAACCGCTGGGCTTCTTCTCAAAAAAATTGAACCCGACCCAGCGACGATACAGTGCCTACGACAGGGAGTTACTAGCGATTTACTCCGCAGTAAAGTACTTCCGGCACATGGTCGAAGGACGCCAGTTGACGATCAAAACTGATCACAAACCACTGGTGTACGCTTTCCGAAAGAAAGCGGAAAGTTCAACCCCACGACAGGAACGGCACCTGGATTTCATCGGGCAATTTAGTACCCAAATCGAATATGTTCCAGGTGCAGACAACGTAATTGCAGACGCTTTTTCGCGTATCGATGCAATTAAGCTCCGAGCGCAAATCGATGATGCCGACTTGGCACAAGCGCAAGGAGAGGACCATCAACTCGAGTCCCTATTGAAAGCGGAGACAGCACTAGTTCTGCGTAAACTTCCTTTCAACGACTCAAAAGATGAAGTCTGGTGTGATGTATCGACAGGGACAGCTCGCCCCTACATCCCAGAAAAGTTTCGAAGGAATGTGTACGAAACATTCCATAACCCAGCCCACCCAAGCGGACGCGCAACCGCTGCAGCCGTCCGACGTAAATTCGTCTGGCCACATATGGCAAAAGACATAACAAATTGGGCACGCAATTGTTTGCAATGTCAGCGTTGCAAAGTCGATCGACACAACGTGCTACAACCAGCACAGTTTAAGCTCCCCGAGGCACGATTCGCCCATGTACACATCGACATTGTGGGACCGCTTACGCCGTCGAGAGGTTACATGTACCTCCTGACAATGATCGATCGCTTCACTCGGTGGCCAGAAGCAGTGCCACTACGAACAGTGACCGCAGAGAATGTGGCCAAAGCATTCTATTCGACTTGGGTCACACGTTTCGGCGTCCCAGCTACTCTCACAGCCGATCGAGGACCACAGTTCGAGGCAGCGATTTTCAGGCAGCTGACCGATCTACTCGGCTGTCAGCAAAGCCACACAACAGCCTATCACCCACAGTCCAATGGGATGATCGAACGTTGGCATCGCTCTCTTAAAGCCTCACTGATGTGTCATGACGACAATCAATGGCTGGACGCACTACCAACAGTTCTTTTAGGCTTGCGCACAAGCGTAAAAGAAGACCTGGGAGCCTCAGCAGCAGATCTGACGTACGGAACCAATCTGCGCCTCCCAGGAGAGTTCTTCGCCGATGGAGAACCACCGCTCGAACAGTTGCCAAATTTGGAAAACCTACGCAAACTCATGCGTAAGGTCAGGGCAACGCCGGTCGCCAGACACGGTTCCAAGAGGTTATTTGTTCATCCAGATATGGACAGCTGCACGCACGTCTTCATCAGGGTGGACAAAGTTAGGAAACCTCTAGAACCGCCCTACGAAGGGCCATACAAGGTGCTGGAGCGAATAAACGACCGAGTTTTCTCCGTAGACATCGACGGAAAGCCGTACACCGTCAGTGTCGAGAGATTGAAACCGTGCCACCTGGAACTACCGCCAGATACCGTGCCAGGAGAGGTACATCATCAACCGTTGGCGGCAGCCGAAACCCGCCCAGTGTACCACCCACCACACTCCCAGGAAACACCAGGCACGGTAAGAGTTGAGAATCAACCTAACCCTCGCGAAATGGTTGCTCGTGGGGCATCGGATATCCTGCACGGACCGATAACGCGGCAACGCGCTCGAGATCTGCGCGCCCAAGAAGACGCCGCAAGGATTCTCAACTTACGGCAACCACTAACCGAAACCACCAACAACGAAAGCGCGACTAACACCCACAAAGAAACAACAAGCGCGATTGCTTTCGCTCCTTTACCGCCTAAACACCGATCACGATGGAAAGGAGCACTCTCCGACCTTTAACAGCACCCTCCATACTCCTACCTTTTCCTTATCGTGACTACGTCACTGGGGGGGGAGTCCTGTGGCGAACGTACAAATTCCCCACAGGAAAAAGTCCAGACCAACTTGAGGTAACGCACTCACCTGGACAACATCACGTCCACAGACGCCATCCCAAGCCCAGCGGGGGCCGCCAGTAACCCAACGTTGAGTCGACACCAGAAGGCAAAGAACTTAACGTCCCCAAAGCCTCTAATACCGAGCTAAACGCTCCAAACCTACGACCTGAAACAAGGAGAAACATTCATGCATCCTTCGACGTGTGCAATCGCAAGCTAAGTGAATGCCAGCACCTCAAGTCGGCAAACCTGAACATCTGCACGAGATGCAGGGATTTACAATTAAAACAATTAACCGACCAACGGACGCGGTGCGGTTGATCTAAACATCAGATCACCCAAATATTCACCGCAAACAAAGGAGCGCATTCCTTAGCCTCGTAAAAACCCAGATGGCGCGAAAAACCAAGCACCACGTAACTCCAAACAATACTTTGTTTGGAGTTTTACGAAGGCCAGCTGCAATAAATAAATACGGCACAGCATTGCGCCGTTGCCACTGTCCGCCAAGCAGAAATGCATCGGCGGAATGTTTGTTTTTCACACCATGTGAAAAATTCTCTTGGATCTCAAATCCAATAGATACCAGCAGACTAGACGTCCAGGCGATCGTCAACACCAGATGGTTGACCTAAACAAGCAGCGTGAGAATCTTCTCCTTACAGTAAAATGTGTCTGCACAACTGCAGATACAAAAAATACAGATACTGGGAAAACAGTATCCGATAGGTTGCAAGAGGGGATTCGGTGAGATACAGACAATCCGTCTGGCAGAGAGTTTTGAATCGTCAACGAGACGAAAAGGAGTCTTTATCAGGTAGACTGACGAATAACGCCGAACTAAGAGGTCGAAAGATAACATCCAGCGGAAGTAGAGCCTGAGAAACCCCGTCGCGGAGATAAACGCAAAGTGAAGAAAGACAATAAATCAAGGTAGCGGGAGTAAGTGAGGTTTGTGAGTTAACGTAGTAGAAACTAACTCGTGCTGTGGAGTAACAAAATTGTCGTGCGCGTAAACAGCAACTTGTAATATCGAACCGTGGTGATTAAGAAAGTCGTACGTGCCCTAACTGTAATAGTGTAAGGAAAAACTTGTAATATCGTCAGCATTATCTGTATTACATGGACATAGTGAACTTGTAATGTCTAGTGTAAGGAAAAACTTGTAATATCGTCAGCATTATCTGTATTATATGGACATAGTGAACTTGTAATGTCTAGTGTAAAGAAAGAATCTAACAGCTTAAATATAACATCAGATATATACACAGAAGTCTTGCGTGTTTCAATTTTTGTACTGTATGCGCTCCGGTGTGTTTGAATTTCATCTGCGATAAACAGTGTTCGGCGGAACACTTGGGCAAATACGAATCACGACTAAGTTAGACAACCCGACTCGCCAAACTGGTGACAGCCCGACGCGGGTAAAAAGAACACGTGAAACACAATTTACCGTGAACTCTCGAGATTTAGACGCAAAAGAACACGCTCGGGGTAAAAGTGAAGAATAAAAGAGCAGAACAAATCCGCGAAAATTCCCCAAGACAAACGGTGACATTAACAATAACAGACAGTACCAGTGAAGTGAAGTGACCAAACCACCTGACTGAACCCACCTGCGCCATCACGACGCCCAAGGACACAAGGACAGACAAACACTACGAGCAGTGAGTTTTTAGAAACAAACATTTTTTTTTAAACATACCTTTTTTTTTCCTTGTGTAAGCTCCTTCCGAGCTAAAATTTTGATACGGTGGTTTCCTTTAATTATAGTTAGTAAGTAAATCGAATAGAGTAAAAGCTACTATGATACAATGTATGTTTTTTTTTTAAGTAAGAAATATATAATAATTTTTTTTGTGCTAATTTTCTTTTCTTGTGACTTGTGAAAAATTTGTAAAGCTCCTTCGAGCCCAAAAGTGAGACTGTATTCGTAAAATTTGTAAAGCTCTTTCCGAGCAAGAAGATTTTAAACAATTTAATAGTGAAAAACGATAGAACCACTGTAATTTTTTATTTTATATCAAACGAATAATTCAAAATAATTCTTCCGCCGAAAACGGTGAAGAAGTCATAGAATATAAATAATTTCGTGGCTAGGTAGGAAAAATCCTAAAGAATACCTATTGAAATTTGAACACAATGACCCTAAATAAAGTGAGTAACAATACAGCTAGATGTAAGCAAACAGCATTCTAAATAAATTAAAAAGTAGTACCTTCACGAAAATCCCGCGACATTCTTAATAGAATATTTCTAAGAAAAACAATTGACATTCAAAACACCAAGTGAATAAAATTGAGCAATACTATTAATATTTATAAAACCCATGTCAAATTAAACAAACAAAAATGTTTATTATGCTTTCACAACTTCACTTCAATAATTTTATTCTCTTATTATGATAAATCCCAATTAAAAAAAAAAAAAAAAAAAAAAAACCAGTTAAAAATTTCAACCAATATATAAAAAAAATAAAAAATTTTTGTAAGCTCCTTCAGAGCCACGAAGCACACGCACGAACTAACGACACACTCGGCATTACTTTCTCGTAAGAACGCGAAATAAAGCGAAATTGATCGCCGCAATAAAGGCAACGCAGAAACAGCTGCGCCTTCGCGAAAAACTTCGATAGTCCTCACCTCCTCGTACTTCTTGACCTCTTCCAGACTGAAAGCTTTCTCTTGTCCGTCACTAACACCGTCGAATTACCCAAAATATCCGCTGGTGTAGGCCCATCCTTGTATCATCTTTGGAAATCAGATAGCATCCTTTTGTGCTAGGCCTTTTCCCTGACTCCATCTTTGGACCCAGCAGGTTGTTTCGCCGCGTCCACTAATTTAAAGGAAAACTCGCGCATCGAGCGACCGAGTTACAGGGCGAAACCCCTGGAAATTAATGACAACCACGAGGTTGCAGGCGGCGACCCAGAAAGTAAAAACGTTGAGGGGAAACGTAATCGCTCCCTCACAGAGAAAATCGACGCGAAATCTCCCGAAGTCAACGATAACAACCAGGTCGAAATCCACAATTTTTAAAGCTACGATGGCTAACAATGCCGAAGCTTCCCCAACGACGTCGCAGGCCGCAGCCCTCCGTCAAGAAGTTAATATTGCAACACAAGCGGACCATCGTTCGAATCGATACATTAAATTACCGGACTTCACGTCCGATGACCCAGACTTTTGGTTCGGTTACGCCGAACAAACGTTTGCCTGCGAAGGCATCACCGGCGAACAGGAGAAATTTCTCCTAGCAACCCGCGATTTAGACCCTGTCTTGCTCCCGTATGCGAAGCATCTAATTAAAACGCCATCCCCACTACCATATACAGCATTCAAGGAGATGGTGATTAATGCCTATAGGGAATCGCCACAAAATCGCTTGCGACGTTTGTTACGATCGGCCGACACCTCTGGGATGCGACCATCCCAGCGCGCCGCTTATTTCCGTGCACTGGCCGGCACGGACATGTCCGAAACAGCCTTAACGGCTATATTCAGAGAGTCTTTGCCAGAATACGTTCAGGCAATCGTCGCGCCTTTAGCCGAATCTGGCCTCGACGAATTAGCGCGACACGCCGAGGCAGTCATGGCCACAGATAGATCCCGATTGGATCTCCAGCTTCCACTGGCGGCGACGCACGTCCAAATTCCACCCCAGCCCCAGCCACGAACCCCCACGGTTACATATACCCATGCGACGCACCCAAGCGAACTCGAAGACTTGAGAGTGCAAATTAGACAAATGCAAACGCAATTAAATAATCTCAGCATGGGGAACAATTTTCGGGCTGGCCGTGACAGATCGCGACGCCGAGACAGGTCGCGAAACAATTCAAGGCGTCAGCATAGCAGACCACGCACGCCAAACAATGAGAACACCATCGGCAGGTGTTATTATCATCATCGATTTGGAGCGCAGGCCAGGAATTGCAGACAGCCCTGCAACTGGACACAAAACCCAGCATTACCGGCTAGTTCTTTAAACTAGAACTGCCGACCGACGAAAAAGCGCAAACGGCCGGCAATCCCCAAATAAGTCGCTTGTCAATTTATGACTCAAAATTAAACATGGACTTCATAATTGACACAGGTGCGGATATTTCCGTTCTTCCTCGCTCGTACGCACCTGCCACTCGGTTGCCGGATGAATTGAAATTGTTCGCCGCGAACAATACCCCTATCAAGACATACGGTAGGAAGTTAATGACACTTAAAATAGGCCTACGTCGACCAATTCGATGGTACTTCGTAGTAGCCGATGTCACCGATCCCCTAATAGGGTCGGACTTGCTGCGACACTATAAACTAGTAGTGGACGTAGCACGTAATAGACTGATGGACCCGTTAACGTCTCTTTCTCAGCCAGTAAACGCAAAGGCGGGAAAGGCAGTGACGTTAACGTGCACAACCGCAAACGGTCCATTCAGCGATCTGTTGCGCGAATTTGCGGACATTACAGTTCCGCTTAGTAATCCCCGACGCGCAAAAGCCGGCGTTTTTCATCACATTGAAACGCGCGGCCCCCCAGTGAGCCAACGCCCGCGCAAATTGGCTCCCGAAAAATTGCGTGAGGCTCGTGCAGAATTCGAGTATATGCTCGACTTAGGAATCTGCCAGCCATCCGATAGCCCTTGGGCGAGCCCACTCCATCTCGTCAAAAAGAGCAACGGCGAGTGGCGTCCATGCGGTGATTACCGAATGCTGAACGCGGTGACGACACCCGATCGGTATCCGATAGCAAACCTGCACGATTTCTCCTATAAGCTGCAGGGTTGCGAAATCTTTTCGACCCTCGATCTCACGAGGGCATACCACCAAATCCCGGTGGCTCCCGAAGACATCCCCAAAACCGCGGTAACTACACCTTTTGGACTGTTCGAGTTCAAGGTGATGACGTTCGGTCTTCGAAATGCAGCGCAAACGTTCCAGCGCTACATTGACTCAGCTCTCCGCGGACTTGACTTCTGCTATGCGTATATCGACGATATACTCATAGCATCGAAAACTATGACAGAACATCGCGCCCACTTGAAGCAGGTGTTCGAACGCCTCCGAGATTTCGGCCTGGTAATCAACCCAGACAAGTGCCACCTCGGAGAGGCGGAAGTCAAGTACCTTGGCTACTGCATTAACGGCCAAGGAGTCCGCCCATTACAAGACAGGGTGGATGCATTAATGCAATTTCCTCGCCCCACGAACGTGCGAGAATTAAGGCGTTATTTGGGCATGCTGAACTTCTATCGCCCAACACTCCGAAACGCCGCACAGGTCCAGGCTCCTCTCAACGAATATCTAGTAGGAGCCAAACGCAACGATAAGCGACCAATTAAGTGGACCGAGTCAGCTGATCAAGCATTTCGCGCATCAAAAGAACAGCTGGCGAATGCAACGTTACTTCGACATCCCGCCGAAGGAGCCCCATTGGCCTTACAGTGCGACGCGTCCGACACGGCAATTGGGGCCGTACTCGAACAAGAGTGCGACGGCAGATGGGAACCGCTAGGTTTCTTCTCGAAAAAGTTGAACCCAACCCAGCGACGATACAGTGCTTATGACAGGGAGTTACTAGCGATTTACAGCGCAATAAAGTACTTCCGGCACATGATCGAGGGACGTCAGTTGACGGTAAAAACCGACCACAAACCACTGACGTATGCATTCCGAAAGAAAGCGGGAAGTTCAACCCCGCGACAAGAACGGCACCTGGATTTCATCGGGCAATTCACCACCCGAATCGAATATGTCCCAGGTGCGGACAATGTAATTGCAGACGCCTTTTCGCGTATCGATGCAATTAAACTCCGTGCGCAAATCGATGGTGCCGACTTGGCACAAGCACAAGAAGACGACCATCAACTCGAGTCACTACTGAAAGCGGAGACAGCACTAGTTTTGCGTAAACTCCCTTTCAACGACTCAAACGATGAAGTCTGGTGCGATGTTTCGACAGGGACAGCTCGACCCTACATCCCAGAAAATCTGCGAAAAAATGTGTATGAAACATTCCACAACCCAGCCCACCCAAGCGGACGCGCAACCATTGCCGCAGTCCGACGCAAATTTGTCTGGCCACATATGGCCAAAGACATAACAAAATGGGCACGAACTTGTTTGCAATGTCAGCGTTGCAAAGTCGATCGACACAACGTGCTACAACCAGCACAGTTTAAGCTCCCCGAGGCACGATTCGCCCATGTACACATCGACATTGTGGGACCGCTTACGCCGTCGAGAGGTTACATGTACCTCCTGACAATGATCGATCGCTTCACTCGGTGGCCAGAAGCAGTGCCACTACGAACAGTGACCGCAGAGAATGTGGCCAAAGCATTCTATTCGACTTGGGTCACACGTTTCGGCGTCCCAGCTACTCTCACAGCCGATCGAGGACCACAGTTCGAGGCAGCGATTTTCAGGCAGCTGACCGATCTACTCGGCTGTCAACAAAGCCATACGACAGCTTATCACCCCCAGTCCAATGGGATGATTGAACGATGGCATCGCTCGCTGAAAGCCTCACTGATGTGTCATGACGATAATCAATGGCTGGACGCACTGCCGACAGTTCTTTTAGGCTTGCGAACAAGCATAAAAGAAGACCTGGGGGCCTCAGCAGCAGATTTGACATACGGAACCAATCTGCGCCTCCCAGGAGAGTTCTTCGCCGATGGAGAACCACCGCTCGAACAGTTGCCAAATTTGGAAAACCTACGCAAACTCATGCGAAAAGTCAGGGCAACACCTATCGCCAGACACCGTTCCAAGAGGATATTTGTTCACCCAGAGATGGATAGCTGCACGCACGTCTTCATCAGGGTGGACAAAGTTAGGAAACCTCTGGAACCGCCCTACGAAGGGCCATATAAGGTGCTGGATCGAATAAACGACCGAGTTTTCTCCGTTGACATCGACGGCAAGCCGTACACCGTCAGTGTCGAAAGACTGAAACCGTGCCACCTGGAACTACCACCAGATACCGTACTGGGAGAAGTGCATCAACAACCAGCGGCGGCAGCCGAAACCTGCCCCGTACTCCACCCAGCAGACTCCCACGAAACGCCAGGCACGTCAATTGTTGAGAATCAACCAAACCCTCGCGAAATGGTCGCGCGCGGGGCGTCGGACATCCTACACGGACCGATAACGCGGCAGCGCGCCCGAGAACTGCGCGCACAAGAAGACGCTGCGAAGATTCTCAATGTACGGCAACCTGAAACCCCAACTTCTGACAAGCGAAAAAGAACGACGAACGCGATAACTTTCGCTCCTCTACCACCCAAACAGCGCCCAATACGGAAGGGAGCACGCCCATAAAACTCAACTAAACCCCCCAAGCAACTAACTACTTCATATCGTGACTACGTCACTAGGGGGGGAGTGATGTAGCGTTCTACGAACGCACAATTCCGCGCAGGTAAGGTTCCCACCTTCAAAGAACTTACTTACCTGAGAGCGTTGCACGCGCCCACAGACGCGTGTCCCAAAGTCCCACCATAGAGCCTGCAACTCGCAGCCAACGTTGAGACCGACACCAAAAAGCAAGGAACTGAACGTCCCCAAAGCTTTTAATGCCAAGCTCAACATTCGTAAGTCATCATACCTGAAACAAAAAAGAAACATTCAATCCGCCTGCGCCCATGAGCATTCCATTGAATCGGCAATTTCAAACGTCTATGCAATGCAAATTAGCCGACCAACGATGCACGTGCGAGTAGCTGCCATAAAGACCACCAAGTCTATCGGCAAACATAAAGAAACGGCAACCGTAATTATCTCAACGAGATAATTCAAATTGTATGAGGTTGAAAACCTACAAGGAAACTACTCCGATCCCACGGTGTCTGTTTGTATTTCACACCCATTAGAAAGATCTAATGGATTTCGGGTGTATTGACAAAAGTCAAACAAAACCCATGAACCATGCATCCATGCAAATTGCAGGATATCTTTCGGGCTTCGCGCCAGATGTGTTATGTAAATAAGGCGGCATACAATTGACAACCGTCGAGCTGAATTTCGACCACCACCACGGATGGTGATAATGATGTTCGATGATGAGCGAGTTTCTTCTTTCAGGAATGAAAAATCACCCCTGGGACGTGATAACATGCTGCTAACAGAAATTCGGAAGTTCTGTTAGCAGAGCAAGTAGGAAAATTTTTCCATGTAGATACAGATACCAGTTTGGAATCTGGATATCTGTGTGGGCAGACAGACAGTCTGATTTTGATCGTCACCGAGACGAGTTTTCGTCAAGGAGCAGCGGTAAGGGCGGCGAGAATGATACGCGAGCTTGAAGAAGTAAAGAAACGTTTCGAGTGTGTCGGAAGTTTAGTGTTATCATAGATTCGATTAAAAGTTACGCGTCATTTACCCCATAACAAAATATAATTGTGCAACAGAAGGACGAATTCCAACAGTAAAATAAAACCACGGAAAATGAACAAGGAATACAAGTGTTTTAATCGTCGCTATCATTTGCGCCGGTTTCGTTTTGTTTTCCTGCGAACAGTGTTCGGCGGAACACTGCATCATCGAGTATAGACCAACGATTCGCCAAACAGTCTTTGCCCTTTTTGGTATGGGCTGAATGATAGCCGTTTTCCAACGCGCGGGATAATATGCATTATTCGACGCGTTTTTAAACAGGACCATGTATATATCTATGCCATTGTGGGCAGGTTCTTGAATACGATGTTAGGTACTCCATCTATTCCCACTGACTTTTTGCTTTTCAATGGATTCCTTCCCTCGCAATTAGAAGGCTATTAGCCCTACCATTGGCATTAATGATGTCAATTGACAGATTATCGTCACTGAATTCGGTAAAACCCGGATTCTTCCATTGCCAAAGTGAAATTTCATTTCGGAGGTGCAGGTGATTCAGTAGAACTCTGTCCTCCAAGTCGTGATTTCGGCGAATGCTTTCATTCACCTTGTACATTTCCTAAAAGACAGCCCCCACCGCGTACACCTTTTCCAAAGGATCCTCGATCACGAAGAGCTCACTATTGAGGATAGCGTTCTCTGTATATATGCCAATGTTGATTAGCAGCTGCTTGTTGACATCAGTACGTGGAATTTGGAGACACTGAATCTCGTTTTGATTCTTTCTCCTAAATGTTTTATTTATTTGTGGGAACATATTCGGCTTATTAGTTTTTATAGCTCGAATTCTCTTGTTCCAATACAAATTTATTGCTAATCTATCTATCTGTAATTCGCTTTATGTAATTGTTGGAGATTTTTTAATAGGGACTTGAGTGATATTATCTCCTGGTTTTGTCTGCCTGTAAACTGTCTGTGTAATTGTTTTAGTTTTGATACCATCATCATCACCGGCACTACAACCGGGATCTGGTCTTGGCCTTATTTAACAAATCTCTCCACCATTCCCGATTTCCAGCCGATGTCATCCAGTTTAGCACTCCCAGGCTCTGGACGTCCTAGTCTACGGCATCCCTCCATCGCAAACAAGGTCAGCCGCGCTGTCTCCTGCCATACATCCTGCCACAAAGGACTTTCCGGGCAGGCTCCTCTTCGCTCATTCGAGCTAGGTGTCCCGCCCACCGGAGTCTACCGAGTTTGATTTTTCTTACAACATTAGCTTCAGGGTAGATTAGCTTCATGGTTGTAGTATGGCAACTCTAACAGATACACACAACATACACTTCCCATAGTAAAGCAGAACTTCACACACGGTCACGACTTCCGCATAGAGCACAGCCTCCGATGTTTCCTCGTTTCTCTCGTTCGTCCGTCGTCCGCATACGAATCTGATCGTAACGAAGTTACTGCGGCGGAAGTGGTGTAGCGATTCTAACAGATACACACACAATTCACAAGCGAAATAGTGAAGACCACGAACGCAAAATCGAATAAGAAAAATACATCAGAACCGTATACCAAGCGATAAATAACAAAAAAATAATTCACACCAGTGGAATATAGTCGAGTTTGGAAATCAAATTCTAAACACGGTCAGTAGTCTGATGCTACAGTGCTTCGCTTTTCAATCGTTTCGTCGTGTGTTCAATTCACCTTCTTCGCTATCCTTGCTTAACGCTATATAATTGGTGACTACGACGTGATCTGTACACGATGCAACACACACACACTCCCCGTAGTAAACAGAACTTCACACACGCAATCATGACTTCTGCATAGAGCACCAAGCTACACTCGCTTGGCTTGCTCCGACATTTCTCTCGTTCGCTCGCGCCGAATCTGATCGTAACGAAGTTTCTGGGAAGGGGGTGGTGTGGCAACTCTAACAGATACACACAATTCACAAGCAAAAATAGTGAAAAACACCGAACGAAAAATCGAATAAGAAAAATACATCAGAACCGTATACCAAGAGATAAAATAAAAATAAATCATATCAGTGGAATATAGTCGAGTTTGGAAATCAAATTCTAAACACGGTCAGTAGCCTGGTGTGTAACGCTTAGGTAAAATTTTTTTCGTGATTCGAGCTGTCATAGCGTCAGTTCGAATCACACGATCTTCTTCACTATTATTTCAAACGCTATAGTAGCGTCTCCGGAATCGTCCTCCCTCACTTACGGGGCCAACAATTCTCTTTAAGACCTTTCTCTCGAACGAGGCCAAGAGTTCAGAGTGGCTTTTATTAAGCACCTAGGTTTCGGATCCATACATGAGTACTGGTAAGACCATGGTCTTGTACAGTAATAGCTTGGATGTTCTGGATAAATTTCGGGATTTAAAGACCCTTGATAGACCATAGTAGGCTTTGTTCGATTTGATCAGCAGTATGCGTATTTATTCTTCCATATTGTTATCGGCTGATACTATTGACCCAAGGTAGTTAAAGGATTGCACTACTTCAAATTCGTGCTCCACTACCCTGATAGTTTGACCAACGTTAGGTCTTCTCTTCGCAGAAGTTGCCACCATGTACTTAGTTTTTCATTCATTAAGGTGCAGTCCCAGTTTTTGTGCCGCCTGCTCGATCTGGGTGAAGGATTCCTGTACCGCCGATTCGGTTCTACCGATGACGTCGATGTCATCTGCATAGGCAAGGATCTGGCTGGACTTGGTGACAATAGTCCCTCTTGTTGTAACGCCAGAGTCACGAATTGCTTTCTCCAACGCCAGGTTGAAGAGGAGGCAGGCCAGACCGTCCCCTTGTCGGAGCCCATTATAGATGTTTATTGGTTTGGACAGCAATCCGGCTATTTTTACTTGACTAGTTACGTTGGTCATGGTCAACCTACAAAGTCGTATCAATTTGTTTAGAATGCCGAGTTATCTCATGGCTTTATATAGTTCTACCCTGGCTATGCTGTCGTAGGCGGCCTTAAAGTCTATGAATAGATGATATAATGGAATCATAAATTCCTACGTTTTTCCATCGGTTACCTAAAGGTGAATATCTGATTAATCGCTGATCTGCCTGGAATGAAGCTACACTGATATTGACCAATGATGACTTTGGCGTATGGAGCTATCCGATCTTGTAGGATAGTGCAGAGTATCTTATAGGCGGCACTCAGCAATGTTATACCCCTATAGTTGCTGCACAGTGTGATATCTCCCTTCTTATGTATGGGACAAATTATTCCACGACACCAATCTTCCGGCATCTCCTCTTGCATCTCCTCTTGCTCCCATACATGTGTAGTGCTCCAAGAAGCCCTACTGTTTTCCTTCACATTACATTTCCACCCGCATTACATTTGCCTCCCACCTATAAGAAAATCCATTTGATATTCCAAACATAACATTGTAACCAAATCGAACTAAACGTTCAAATTCTCATTTATTGAATTCACATTTATATATTCAATTTAATGCATTTGTTCGATTCAATTTCCTAAAATCAAACAGCATAATGCATTATTTTCTCAGGTATGCTAAAAGCAATTAGCACCTAAAAAACCTACAAGATCCAAAACCTAAAAGTGCATGTGTCCAAACAATGGCATATCTATTCGATACGCCGACACACAATTCTTGCAATAATAAACATCCAAACGGATACCAGATGTTTTATGAGTAGCTAATAGACACGGATTCCCAGATCCTAAACTAACAATCGATTTCCACGGATCTTGTGCTACCTATTTGAAATGCACGAAAATTCTTGTTTGCATTAGCCAGATGGCTAATACAAATAAAAACCCCAATAAAGGATCAAACGATAAGTGGCGATGCATCTTGACCTTCGAAAGAACATAAAGATATTTGAAAATTAGAATTTTGAAGTGAGAAGGTGACTTGACTGGAGTCGCTTGACGGAGTCTGGGTGTAGCGCGCGTGAGGAGAAGACCTCCTCAAAAAATAATATAAGTTTAATGTAAATTAGTATTTTTAAACTAAAAATAAAATCAGTTGTAGAAAGAAACTGAAGTGTTTGTTTTTGCGAGTGTTTAGCGTGTTTAGTACGCGGAAAGTGAAAGAAGAGATCGACACATCCATGAAGGACAACTACGGTGGCCCACTCTGCCCGGGGAACCGGAAGCACGGTGGTGCACCCAAAGTAGTACATAAATTTGGTGACAGCGGTGGGATAAATCCCCTACCAACGAAAGACCAATGAGGACATATTTTAAGTGCGATACATCAAAAATCAGTTTTTCAACAATTAAAAAGTGAGAAGTGCACAAGTGATAGTGGAGTAATTTAAAATCCCTACCTAAATTGTGTGTGATTTGTGAACTTTTACAACGAGAACACTGGAGGGATAGATTTTCAAATATCCCCTATCACCACAAAAAAGGATCTCACAAGTAAACATTTACAAATTGTGCAAAATTTTATTGACTGTGGTTTTTCATACCCAAGTGAAGATTCGGTAATTTTTTCAAAAAACACTCCCGAAACAAATCAGAAAGTGACAAAAAGTAGTGTCGAACTCAAACAAACAAAAAATATATTTAAAACTGACAAATATGATTCGAGAAATGTGTGATGACGTCCGGCGACCAGCATCAAAGGAAAACGAGCAGCCGATCAATACATCACCGCGACGACGACCACAGAAGCAGCGCACACACAAAAAAGGAAATCAAGGTAATCCAAATTTTATGTTATTATTTTAATCCAAAGGGTTCAAAGGAAAACCCCCAACATAAATTTAAATTTAAATTAAAATTTGATACAAGGGGACAACAACAAACCCCAAATTAAAGTAAATTTATGAGTCTAAAGAAAACATAGACATTTGAAAACTTTTTTATAAAATATCTAAAACCAGAAAAATGATTCAAATTACTTTTATTGTGAAAGCATCAAACCAAAGGGAGATGCAAAAACCGAAAATTGTGAATATTAATTGCAAAATATCAAATAAAAAAAACCCCAAAATCAAAACTTTGAAATGTTAAACTTTAAGATATAGTTAATCCACACATTTCATCATATATACATATATTTACACAGATATTAAACTTTTGAAAATCTTAATGGGAAAATTCGAATTCACAGGCTTAGAATATAAAGTGCACATTTTGCCCGATATAATTCAAGTTTATTTGAGAAGATTATTTTTCTTTCATACTGTCGAATTATTAAGTTTATTTTGAGTTTCAATTTTTCGATCAGCTTTTGTTCTGTAGGTTTTGAGTCGTTTCCTTTTCCCTTCAAGAGTGTTAAACCTTATATAAATCAAAATCTCGTGGCCGACAGGGACAGTAAGGAAAATTCGTTTAGTTTTGTTTGGTAGTTTCCTTTGTTTTTCATTACTAATCTTTTCAAAGATCCACCGAAATTTATTTTTTCGTTTAGCCAAGACCGTTTCAAGCAATTTCAGGGAAAAATGAAGATTTCATCTCTTTGTACTTTGCCCTTTTTCACTATCATTTGGGAAGGTCTGTTTTTCAAATATGTCGTAAGTGGAAGCACAAAACCGGGTACTCGTTCACAAACAACTGCGGCTGAGCTCTCGGAGAGCCTGCCCACTAAAACGCGCGAACAAAGCTCGGGAATGAATTTAAACATCGGAATAAATACTAACCTCGGATTGATTGACATATTAGGATTCGTGCCTACGTTCAACGGAAATTCGGACGAATTAGATGGATTCGTCTCCTGTGGAGATATTCTTTTTTCCCAGACACGAGACGAAAACCAAAAGTCATTCTTTTTGAAGGTAATAAAAACTAGACTACAGGGACCAGCACGCGAATGTATTCAATACAAGGTAATTCCAACCTGGGAGGATCTTGTGTCTGAATTAGAAGGAGAATTTAAAACTCAAACTTCTAGGCCAGCGGCACAAAATAGCCTAGTAGCGGCAAAACAAGAATGTAGGGAAAATGTAAAGGAGTTTGGGGACAGACTCGAACACCTTCTACATCAATTAGACGTCGCTACATTTGCAAGTTCGGTTGAGCCTACAGTGCGGACGTATCTTTTGGCAGAAAACCAAAGACTCGCATTGAACGCATTTGAAGATGGGTTGAGGAATCCTAACCTCAGGATTTTAGTCATATCGCATGACGCTCCAAATCTAAAGACAGCCATTAATTTCGCTGTGGAACAATCTCGAAGATTGGGCTGCGATAACACAATCCCAATATCCACTAACTTCTCTAGGAATAACCAACAAATTGTTTGCCAGGCATGTAACAAACGGGGACATCTTCTGCGACTTGTTATCGCAACACAAAATTTCCGAATTTTGTTCCCCAGAACATCAAAACAGAGTCTGAACGCATCCGATGTACATACTGCAGAAAATTTAACCATTCTCAGGCAGAATGTAGAACCAGGTTATCCCATTTGCGAAGCCAAAATCAATCCCCTTTTGCGAACCAAAATACTTTTAGGAATCAACCTGGTCCATCACAAAATAGAGTAACAACAAATTCCACCCATATAGAAAACCGAAATTTCAGTCAAAATCAGAATCAAAACATTAATATGGTGTCTAACATACCTCAACAGGGAAACGAACTCACTCGGGCGGCAAGACACGGCACTTCTTCTCGAGTACAGACAATTGCCGACGTACACCCCATCCCGATGTAGATTTTAAAATGATCGTATTCTTCTGTCCCGAATTCAAAGAGCCAGTAATACGAATCAAATACAATCCATCGGATAAAAAATACTCTACCTTTCTTATCGACACAGGCGCAGACATCAGCCTGATAAAATCAAATAATTCGTACGTTGTACAACCTCTAGAGGATCCAAATCCAATAACAATATCCACCATTGCTGGAAACACAATCAGCACGCGTGGCAAAGTAATTGGAAAATTAGAATTCGAAACCAAAAAACATACCATACATCTTGAACAAAATTTTTTCATAATAAATGACAATGAAAATTTTCAGTACGATGGTATATTGGGAAACGATTTCCTCACTAAATTCCAGTGTCACATTGATTATGAAAAAGGATATTTGCAATTCACTATTAAGAAGGGAACCACGAATAAACTCGAACAGTCTTTACTAAACGAAACAGAGGTCAAGCAAAAAAGTGATAATGCCACATCTCACGAGATGTGTTCTACAGAAAATCTCGGTATTATTGAAAAATTAGAAAACCCTGTTCAGAAGCAAACATCTGAATCCGTTTGTCTACGGGCCGGATCTGATGATTTGGCAAACGCAGCGGAACAAAATACCTTGACATCATACTCTTCAAATAAAATTCGTAGTAAAGCACTTAAGGAATTCGAGAGAGGACAAAAATCAGAAAATATTAAAGCTGAAACCCCAAAATCCTCTATAACAACTTCCAATAAGAAGCAAAACGTCACAGTTGACTTCATTAAGTTACAACCGCGATCACAACAAATAGTGGAAATACCCCTTAAAGGAGAACCTTGCAAACAGGTAATAATTAAAAAATCTGAAATCAAGTCAGGAATATACCTTGGAAATACATTGACGACGCCAAGGGACAACAAAGTCAGAGTGCTTCTGATGAACACTTTGGACACTGATCAGGAAGTAAGTACCAACAACATAGAATTCGAATGGGAAAATTTGGACGACTACGAAGTATGTCAGGCGGATGAATCAAACGATCTTCTAAAGAATAGACTTGAACGGTTGGAATCACTCCTTGAGTTACGCCATTGTAACCAGGAGGAAAGGAAATCTATCCTAGACATCTGCCGCAGATTTAACGATCTCTTTTACTTAGAGGGCGACCATCTCACACACACTGACGCCATAGAGCATCAGATCATCACTGAAGAAGGAAAGCCCCCACTTTACATAAGACCATATCGCCTCCCAGATAGCTCGAAGCAAGAAATCCACAAGCAAGTCAATGAAATGCTTCAGGATGGCGTGGTACAACCAAGTTTCAGCCCTTGGAATTCCCCACTTCTATTAGTACCCAAAAAGGCAGGGCCTGATGGAACTAAACGTTGGAGAGTAGTAGTTGACTTTAGAGCTCTCAATAAAATAACAGTCGGAGATGCATATCCATTACCTAATATTACTGATATCTTAGACCAATTGGGCAAAGCTAAATATTTCAGTACTTTAGATCTAGCAAATGGTTTTCATCAAATATGCATGGACAACAGAGATAAGGCAAAAACAGCGTTTAGCACCCCTTACGGACATTACGAATATAATCGAATGCCCTTCGGACTTAAAAACGCACCCGCCACATTCCAGAGGCTTATGAACAATGTACTCATGGGTCTCCAAGGAATCGAATGTTTTGTCTATGTAGATGACATAGTAATTTACGGTTACGATCTACACGATCACAATTCTCGACTCAGTAAAATTTTCGAACGCTTACAAAGACATAATCTGAAAATCCAACCAGAAAAATGTCATTTTATAAGAAGAGAACTCACCTATTTAGGGCATGTTATTTCAAAGGAAGGTATAAAACCAGACCCTGAGAAAACTAAAGCAGTAAAAACTTTTCCGACACCTAGGAAACAAAAAGATATTAAATCATTTCTTGGTTTCGTTGGATATTATAGAAAGTTTATTCCAAACTTTGCCGAACTGGCAAAACCTCTAAGCAAATTACTGCGGAAGAATGTTCCATTCCATTGGGATGCCTTCTGTGACGAGGCATTCACCACCCTGAAAAGAAAGGTTATTACCCCACCAATTTTGTCTTATCCAGATTTTAATCGGGAATTTATAATAACCACTGACGCTAGCAATGTTGCGTTAGGAGCAGTGCTATCTCAAGGCACAATAGGTCAAGATAAACCGATTGCTTTTGCTAGTCGAACTCTAAACGACGCAGAAACTCGGTATACAACATCTGAAAAGGAATTACTGGCAATCGTTTTTGCATTAGCTCAGTTCCGACCATACGTCTACGGACGAAAATTTACTATAGTCACTGACCACAGCTCCTTACAGTGGCTTATAGGACGAAAGGATCCTACATCCAGACTTATGCGATGGAGAATTCTTCTCGAAGAATACGATTACACAATCGTCCATAGAAAAGGCAAGCAAAATGCGAATGCCGATGCTCTCAGTCGCATAACATCAACTACCCCAGATGTCGCCACCAAAAGTAACATCCTCGTTACTACTAGAAGCAAAGAAAAAGCTAGAAAAAACACAGACATACAACCATATGAAACCCTCACCAACTTTACATGGGAGGAACGAACTGGATCTATTCATGCAGAAAAAAAACTTGGGTTGCGTGTAATAATTTTCCCTTTGATAGATTCACTGGAAGAAAAAACCCTGGCTGAAAGAATTGAAAACTTCACCAAACCAGGAATAGGAGAAATTATGCTTCATGAACAAGACAAGTTATGGGCCATCACACTACCATTGCCTTTTAGAAACGCAAAGGACCAGGAAATCGCTAAGGATTTCCTAGGCGACCTGAAGGAAGCGTGCCTAGTCCAGAAACTCGACTCCATTGGAATCTCAATTCCTACAATAGACAATGAATCCCAAATAGTCTTTAAAAAACTTGTAGAAGAAATATTCGCTGACCTGAAAATAAAAATACAAGTATTCTCTGATAAAAGAAGACTCGTAACAGATCCAGACGAGATACAGAAGCTTCTCGCAGAGTATCATAACTCGCCTTTCCGTGGACACCAAGGAGCCACCCGAACTATAAACCGAATGTGACCAAAATACTATTGGCCCACAATGACTGCCGACGTCACGGCTTATATTCGAAAATGTGCTTCTTGCCAAGTAAACAAAAGTGGAAGAAACCTCAGAATCCCCATGAGAATAACCACAACAAGCACCAAGCCATTTGAAAGAGTTGCGTTAGATATAGTAGGACCATTACCAGTTAGTTACAACGGAAATAAATACCTGCTAACATTTCAGGACGATCTGACCAAGTTTTCAGGAGCATACGCTCTAGCTAGCGCCGAAACTAAGGAAGTAGCAAAGGTTTTTGTGGAAAACATCGTTTGTCAGCACGGCATACCCTCTTCCTTACTGACTGACCGAGGTGCAAATTTTCTCAGCACGCTTTTTAAGGACATTTGTTCCTTACTTAAAATGAGAAAACTCAATACAGCACCCTATCATCCACAAACAAACGGAGCATTAGAACGAAGTCATAGGACTTTGGCGGAATACCTCCGACACTACGTCAACCAAGATCCTCTTACTTGGGACACTTGGACACCATACGCAATGTTCGTATACAACACCACACCTCATAGCAGTACAGGCTACACGCCACACGAACTATTGTACGGTTTTCCTGCTGAAATACCAACTTCCCTTAGACAAAACCCCAGTAGCATTTACAATTACGACAACTATGCTAACGAACTAAAGGTGCGATTGCAACATGGATATTGCACTGCAAGAGAAATACTTTTGGAAAAAAAACAAAAATCAAAAGCGTACTATGACCAGACAGTGGGTCACAAAAAATTTAATGTCGGTGATAAAGTATTGCTAAAAAACCACACAAGACCCAATAAATTAACCTCCTTGTGGAAAGGTCCATACGAAGTAATAAAGATTTTATCCAGGGAAAACTCAATTCTAAAGATAGGAAAAGGTACTCGTGTAGTTCATAATAACAATTTAAAACTATTCGTAGATTAAACCCTTTGAGTTCGAGATATAAAGAAAATTTTCCCAACACAGCCAATCTTTATTTCAGTAGAAACTTTTGAAAAAAACAGAAGTATATGTAAATATGTATGATATATGATGAAAAGAAAAAGAAAATATATTTAAATACACATGTTAAGAATAATTTTATGAACAAATGAAACACAAAAACAGAAAATGAAAAAATATGCGTATCCTTAAACACAGAAAAAAATATAAACTAAACAAAATAGTACAATTGCATGAAAAAAAAAACACAAATTAAAAGAAATATTACTTATTATACAATTTCTAAATAATTTATAAAAAAAAAAAAAAATATTTTTAATATATTAAGAATAAACAAAATATGAAACGAATAATCATAATACATAAGAAAATAAAACAAAAATGTACAAAACATACAATATTATACACTGATATAATAATCAAACACTTATAAAATTGTGTATTAACTCTTAACTAACCTAAATCATAACAAAATTTGCTAATGAATCTAACACTAAATGAAAAAATACTTTACCTACATATGTCTTAGCATTAAAATATAAATAATATATAACAAAATGTTTAAATATTGTACATTAATACTAAGAAAAAACGCTACAAAATTGAAAACGACACTTCTCCATAGCTCGTAAAACTACTCTAAAACTACATATATACATTGTAATATAAAAAAAAAAAAAAACGTCTTAACCTACCAATAAATGTAAATATAGTATAGATATTGTTTCTAGAATACTTTATATTAACAAAAAAAAAAACAACGACAAATAAAACTAGAAATATATAGAATCATTAATACATAGTACTCAAGCAACTGTTCAATGTCACCAAATCCGAAATCTAACTCAATATATCCAAAAACAATCATTACATGTATTTCTGTAAGAAAGAAAGTATAAAAAACAACATTTGTAACGAAGTCAGAATGCCATCGCCTTCACTTTTATCGCGTCACTCCTAGAAAATTAATCTCTTACAGATTAATTTTTTCTTGAAGGAGGGGAGGATGTAGTGCTCCAAGAAGCCCTACTGTTTTCCTTCACATTACATTTCCACCCGCATTACATTTGCCTCCCACCTATAAGAAAATCCATTTGATATTCCAAACATAACATTGTAACCAAATCGAACTAAACGTTCAAATTCTCATTTATTGAATTCACATTTATATATTCAATTTAATGCATTTGTTCGATTCAATTTCCTAAAATCAAACAGCATAATGCATTATTTTCTCAGGTATGCTAAAAGCAATTAGCACCTAAAAAACCTACAAGATCCAAAACCTAAAAGTGCATGTGTCCAAACAATGGCATATCTATTCGATACGCCGACACACAATTCTTGCAATAATAAACATCCAAACGGATACCAGATGTTTTATGAGTAGCTAATAGACACGGATTCCCAGATCCTAAACAAACAATCGATTTCCACGGATCTTGTGCTACCTATTTGAAATGCACGAAAATTCTTGTTTGCATTAGCCAGATGGCTAATACAAATAAAAACCCCAATAAAGGATCAAACGATAAGTGGCGATGCATCTTGACCTTCGAAAGAACATAAAGATATTTGAAAATTAGAATTTTGAAGTGAGAAGGTGACTTGACTGGAGTCGCTTGACGGAGTCTGGGTGTAGCGCGCGTGAGGAGAAGACCTCCTCAAAAAATAATATAAGTTTAATGTAAATTAGTATTTTTAAACTAAAAATAAAATCAGTTGTAGAAAGAAACTGAAGTGTTTGTTTTTGCGAGTGTTTAGCGTGTTTAGTACGCGGAAAGTGAAAGAAGAGATCGACACATCCATGAAGGACAACTACGGTAGCCCACTCTTCCCGGGGAACCGGAAGCACGGTGGTGCACCCAAAATAGTACACATGCACCACGATCTCATGAATTATGTGATGTAACGCTGTCCCTCTTTGTTTGATCTGCTCAGCTGATAGACCACCAGCTTCGGGGGCTTTATTTGATCTGAGCTGTCTTATGGCTTTTACTGTTTCCTCAATGCTTGGTGACGGGGGCATTTGGTTTTTAATTTTGTATTGGTGGAGCCTCCAATTCTTCTGTGAGTTGACTATTTAGCAGTACATTGAAGTAAACTTCCCTTCGTTCCAGAATGTCTTCAGGATCGGTGATCAGATTACCTTCTTTATCCTTGCAGTAAGTGCAGCGTGGTGTGCACCGCGCCATACTGCGGATTATTTGGTAGAACTTCCGCGCCTGGTTCGGACCTCGCTCTCTACTTTTCTCAATTTCACAGACAAGGTTTTTTTCCCAGGCACTTTTCTTTTGTCTGTGGAGTCCTTTTTCAGATCTTCTGAGCTCTTTGTATTTCTCCTCGCGCACCCGCGTTCTATGATACTGCTGCATTGCCCGGTATGCAGCATTCTTACGTCCAGTCGCTAGTTTGCACTCATCATCAAACCAGTCGTTCCGATCTCTACGACTACTGCCTAAGATGGAGTTGGCAGTAGTAATGACAGTATTCTTAAGGCGTGTCCATTTCTCTTCTACGCCCGGCATTCTGGCCGTAGGATTTAATATCCCTCCGTCGAGCTCTTCGAGGGCGAGTCTTAACGCATGACCAAAGGTGTTGCTGGTGTTCTCATTGCGTAAGGCAGCCGTGTTGATTCGAACCTGATCCACGGATGCAATACGTCTCCGTAAGGCAATCCGCGCTCGGAAAACTCTACCAACAAGATAGTGATCCGAGTCGACGTTGGCACCTCGGTACGCCCGTACCGTCATCAGGCTCGAGGAGTAACGGCGATCTATCAACACGTGGTCAATTTGGTTGCGAGTGGCTCCATCAGGTGATACCCAGGGGGGTTTGTGGATATCTTTACGCGGAAACCTGGTACTCGCAACGACCAAGTTTTTCAATGCTGCCAGTTCGATGACTCGTAGTCCTTTGTCATTAGTGTTCTCATGCAAACTATGGGAACCTGTGTAGTGCCTGAAAACCGGCTTCCGACCTATTTTTGCATTCAAATCACCAAGAACGATTTTCACATCGTATCATTGAGGGGCCGTTCGGCGTTCTGGTAGTATTCTTCTTTTTCGTCGTCAGGGGACTCCTTTGTAGGTCCGTGAACGTTTATGAGGCTTATGTTCTTAAACTTGCCTCGCACGCGAAGAGTGCATAGCCTTTGCCCTGTATGTTCGCGCCCATCCCACCTTAGTTTTGATACCAGTCTGCTCTTTTTCTTGTGGAATGCGTTTATTGTTGTGTTGTTTTGGGAATTGTTTTGTCCATTGTTCGTTTTACGATTTCGTCTAATTGTTGAATGTATATGTTGATTTCGTCATTTGTCAGGTTTCTGTTTACTGTCAGATTAAAGTCGTTTGAACGAAGTTCTCTTGTTAATGATCTGGTGAAACGCGGCCATCGCATTGCCCCGTAGTTGTAGAGTTGCGGGATCACGAATTCCTCTAGATCTGCGAGATCGTTGGGAAGTTTTATTACTGCCGTGACTGCACAGCGTTCACTGTCGTAGTCAGTTGCAGTTTCTGTTTCGTCTGTTGGTGTTAAGTAGTCTCAGTCGTGAGTCAATAAGCAAGATATCTAAGAACGACGTACCTCTAGGGGACGATGGATATTCCGTAGCTAGCAAATCAGTTCTTTATTCTACGTGATACTGATCTAACCAACCAGCCAACTGATTTCCCCTGGCATTAGATATACAATTTCTCCAATTTTATGGTTGGGGTACATATCTCTACCTAGGATAAAATAATTTTTGTCCATGTTCAATTGTAAGCATCGAAAGAGTGTCTCGAGATCTCCTATAAAGAGGTTATGTTGGTGCTCCTCGGGTGCATAGACCGCAATCGAATACAAACCCCTTCCTTGCTGAAGGGGTATGCGTACGATACAGGCTTCCAGCACCCGGAACCTGCGCACTTCTCCACTATATATAGCATAATTTTATGATGGATTCCTTTTCTATCTACCTGTCTATGGAGATTGAACAGGACTGTGAACACGTCTGCTTGCGATGTTGTTTCAGTCTGTGTGGGAGTATTTGTGGCTACCAGTGTTGTTGCCTGATTTGGTGTTCTCCCACCCGACGCAACTTGTGCGCACGACGGCTGCGAAGTTACGGGCATTGTTGTAGTACGAGCTGCCTCTGCCTCGATAACTAGCGGGATGTCCGCCATTCCGACACACTGCGCACTTTAGAAGGGCTTTGTCTTCTACACTTTCTTTTCCCAGAGGGCATTCTTCTGCCTTATGGTCTTTTCCGCATTTTAGGCAACGGTACTGCATTTCACAGTTCGCCGCTGCGTGACCAAACCTTTGGCAGCGGACACATTGCAGGATGTTTCTACCTTTTTTTAATTTGTTCCATGTGACACTTTGATGATCCAAGACTGTAATCCTTCTTAGACCACCAATTCTACTGCTGGGTGTTAGTTGAACTAAAAAGAAGGTTAGCTTGCGGTTTTCCCTTCTTGCCCTGGTTGTGGTGAACGGTTTTACGGTGGTAAACTCGAGATCTTCGTGCTTCAACTTTTAAAGCATTCGAGCAGAGCCTCCGGTTCCATCTCAGGGTCGACACCCTTTAATAGAACCATTACGCTCTTCGTTTGTTTCGGCGTGAACGAGTAGAATTCCGCGGTGGCTTTTTTTAATACCTCTTTAATTTTGTCGTGGTCTGCCACCGCATAGGTTTGAATGGCATGCCTGTTACCTGCCAGTATTTTAACTACAAAATTGTTTCCTGTAGCTAGCTTACAGAGACTTAACAATATCTTACACTCAATATCTATGGTGTTGATTGGTGGCATCTTTATTTTTCCGTTGTTATTGTTGCTTTGCTGCTGCTGTGTTGCTTGCTGTTTCGGTGGTCGATTTTATGTTGGTAGTTGCTGTCGATGTTGCCGTTGATGCTGCTGATGTTGAAGTTGATGTTGATGTTGCTGTTGCTGTTGCTGTTGATGTTGTTGTTGATGTTGATAATAATGCTGTTGGTCAACTTTTGGGTTCGGCTCTTGTTGTTGTTGGGTGGTTTTTTCCTGTTCGAATGCCGCTATTTTTTTCTTTCGGCGTCTCTCTTCTAATCGGGCTCTTGCCATCGCAAGTTTCGCCTCCAATTCACGTATCTCCTCTTCTACATCCCCGGACCCATATATGTTAAAGTTGGGGAGCGGGGGGGGGGGGGGGGGGGCGCACTGTCCTCCTCCATTTACTGATCTCTTTTCTCCATTGTTAATTTCGCGGCGTTACTTCGCGTCACAATGGAGTTTTCGGGGCACCTTTTCTTTTGTGTGTTGTCGCGTTTTATGTTCGTCCATGATCATGCTGATTCTTTCCAGTTTGTTTTCATTAAAAAAAAAAAAAAGGCGACCTGCTAACCATGACGCAACTCGATTTCTCCCGCAAGCTGGCTAGAACTCGCCAATCGCCGGGTAAGAGTGAGTAACCTTGCATTCGCGCTAAATGCTGATTTAAAAACTACGTGCTTAACGAGGAATATATTATTTATTTTGTTTTTCACGCTTGCGACGTGATATATCTTAATTGATTGTTAATTTGTTTGTCGCGCCTCACTGGAGGGATTTTTTATGCACTTTTTTTTATTTTATTTAATGCACTTCGTTGAGTGTTGGATTTTCACCTTTATTCTTCGCTTTGTTTGTTTGCTTTTTTTTTATTTATTTTTGGTTATTTTTGATTATTTAGATTATTTTCGTTCTACCAATTTTTTTTTTTTGACTATTTTTATTACTGTGCGGCAGCACTTTATTATTCACTCAAGATAATTTACAATACTTTGATAAACTTTTGTTCCGCGAAACTATATTATAGTTCGGTTTAAGAAGAGAACACAAAACTTCTCTTGATGTGTCGCTACGAGGTATAGATTTTTCGCGTATTCGCTTTTATCTATACTATAATCTTATATTTCACAACATGTTGAAAAGCCCGGCACTATTTATACACATGCACACTCGAGAGGTAAGATCACACGTTCTATCTTGCTGGCGACTGATTTGTGACTGGTGATTATCGCAGAAGAGATACTGGGAGCCTACCAATGTGGATTCCGTAGAAACCGGTCAACAAGCGACCAAATGTTCACAATAAGACAACTGCTGAAAAAGTAGTGGGAATTCGGAGAGACGGTTCACCAACTGTTCGTTGACTTCAAAAAAGCCTACGACTCAGTCGCAAGGCAGAGACTCTACCATATTCTAGTTGAGCTGGGAGTCCCAAAAAAATATGCTGCCCTCATTCAAATTTGCATGAACGAAAACAAAGGGCGAGTCAGAATAGAAAACCACCTCTCAGAACAATTTGAAATCCGGGACCGACTAAAGCAGGGAGATGGTCTATCACCGTGTCTCTTTAACCTTGTGCTCGAGTATGTTATCAGAAAGGTACAAGACGACAACATGGCCGGATCATCCCTGAACGGGGTCACACAAGTGCTCGCATATGCGGATGACATCGCCGTTCTGGGCGATAATCTAGAGACTGTTAGTAAAAACTGTGAAATCATCATGCAAGCGGCAGAAGAGGTGGGCCAAGAAATAAATGAAGACAAAACAAAATACATGATTACGGCGAGAGCAGGTGGATTTCAGATAACACATATAAACGTCAGAGGTAAGATATTTGAAAAAGTTAAAGAATTTAAATATCTGGGAACGATACTGACGGCCAGTAACGAAATGTCGAAGGAAATTAACAAGAGACTGCATTCCGACAACGCGAGTTGGCACGCAGTCAGTAAACTGCTGAAATCCAGACTGCTATCACGTAACATAAAGCTCCGTGTCTATAGAACCATAATCATGCCGATTGTTCTATATGGATGCGAAACATGGGCTCTCACAAAACGGGAAGAAAACAAATTCCGCGTATTCGAGAATAAAGTTTTGAGGGGCATCTTTGGAGGTAAATATGACGAGGAGGCAGGACAATGGAGGAGACTCCATAACCACGAATTGGAAGAGCAATATTGCAAACCTACAATAGTGAGAGTAATCAAGTCGCGAAGATTAAGAGGGGCCGGACACGTGGCGCGAATGGGGAACGATAGGACCGTGCATAGAATTCTTGACGGTAGACCAACGGGAAAGAGACGGGTAGAACGGCCGCCACGGAGATGGGAGGACAATGTTAGGTTTGACCTTGAGGAGATCGGATCGAATGGTCAAGCGTGGAAGGAGAGTGCCCAGGACAGGGAACGATGGCGAAGCCGAGTCGGTGAGGTCATGAACTTCCGGGTTCCTACAGGCCAATAAATAATAATAATAATAATAATAAGATTATCGCTGTCCTCAGCATAACATTCTTCAGGGATTCAAGCCAATGCATCTTCGTAATTCGTTTGTCTATTTTATTCCAATTCCCTCTATTGCAAATAGTATGACAAGTAAATTAATCCATAGGTTCAATTAACGACAGTATTATTAACGTGCCCTGACTAATACACTCTTTAAAAAAAATACCATGCATTTTAAATCTTTTTCAATGTCTGCTCATCACTTCATACATTTACTATCGTTCGTTTTAACGTGTTTTTAACATCTTAGTACGTTCTCCGTGTTGATGGCACACACAAAGGTTCGTTAAATACAAAAGATTCCGATACACTATTCTAACCTCAAGTTTTGATTATAATGAAACAATCTAAAACAGAGGATAACTATCCTTTCTAGAAGAGCCAACCATGCCTTCGTTATCCTTGTAACACAATGAATGGAATACTAACAGACCACTGTGGTGGCATTCTCTATTTTACAGAATTGCTACGTGTTCTCAATGCCGAGGCAACCGCTGCAGAGTCATCTAGACCAGCAAATGCATTAGTTGACGAAAACGACTACATTGAGAACATCCCCGACGATTTGGCCATGTCAGAAAAATATCACCTACTACAAAAAATCGGAGAGGATATTCAAGATGAACAGGATATCGTTTCAAAATCAGCAATGCTGATGAAGCTTTTAGAGGTATCAAACGACTACAGACTATTTCTCGAAAATAAAAATAACCTAACCCTCGACACACACACACATCCCCTGTTACTATCCGTTATCCTTAGGATCCAACTATTGATACACTGCCTGTAGTGTACATCGAAGAAAGCCCAGGTGATGACAACACGTATTATCCTCTGAATGGAGACATAATGAAGCGTTCCAGGTATTACCGGCGGTATCCATGGAAAAGGCATAGTCGGAACCGAGGGTAAGTTTTTACGTAAAAGGGAATTTGAGACTAAAAGTCCGAATTCGGAAATCCGAAAATTACGAAATCACATGAAAGGACATAACGAACTGTGAGTACAAAATCAGAGGCGAAGAAGTATCACATCCGAAGTTTATAATCTATGTTACTACTGTATGATTTATTTGAACTTTGGGTAACAGACCGTAAATATGCAGTAGAGATAATCTAGCCAGAGATTCCATTAGCCAGTCATAAATTATCCCGAGGAAAGGTATGGACGATTTGTACTCATGGCAACACATACCAAGCTTATGCTTCTCTTGTGCACAAACGTATTTTTGGATAAATTTAAAATGCCATGACACAATATGGATAATTATGAATCATTGTGAAAATGTCGTTACCTAATCGTAGTATTGAAACTAATACCAGGGGAAATTTTGTGTTAAAACACAATATGCAAGTAACAGGTTCGCCAAGACCATAAGAGGAGGGAAGAGGTGGGGGTTAAAGAAGGTACCAACAAGGCTGCAAGAAAATAATGATGTCTTGTCAGATGGCTATATTTAAGTGGAATTTACAATTACAGAAATTGAAAGTGTGGGCTTTTTTATATAAAATATATTTAGTCCAATCAATTGAGTTTTTCTCCGTAGTATAATATTAATGATGCATAATAATCGCAAAATTATAATTTTTCGATTTATGATAATGACAGACAATATACACCAGACAACCAATCTCTAACTGCATATAACCGTTGTTGGTGCTAATTACATATACGCTCGTTAATTCTAAACTGATTTATTTGTTGTGAAAATAAAATTTGTATACCCAATATATTCCTATATTTGTATAAATGGAAACAATATGTTGGGTTTCCCAATAAGAACATGTTTTTAAAATTAGATAAAAGACAAAATATTTAAAATTAAAGTTTTTTTTGAATACACCTCTCTTAAAGTCAAACTACATTAAAGACAAGTGCCGCATAGCATAATTTAAACATGGCGTCCCTATTGGGAAACCCTCTCTTTATTGTGGGCTCTTTTCATCACCTAGCCCAAATATCGGTTGGTTATCGACAAAGGCGCAAGACTAATGACCTTGCCCGGAAAAAACAAATCAATATGGACAATTTGACAAGCCTCAGGACTTGCTAAATAATGCCAAGACCGGCTCCCGGTTGTAGTGCCGATGATGATGATGATCGACAAAGGCTATCTCTGAAAGCAAGTTGATAGCGATGCAGCTGTAAACCGCATGTTAAATTAATTTACGACACCTCAGAAATGGCTTGTTGAATTGTTTGGAATTTTTCGGAAGATGACAAAATCCCAAGCCACGGACATATAAATGAAGAACGTGGTTGCATAGCGAGTCCAATTCCTCCGTTGTCGACAAAAGAAATTTAATCTGCATTGATTCAGTTCAGTCCCTACTTTGGCACAGAAGTAAAGCCTTCATTCAAGTAAATCGGGTCAGTTCGAATTTAGGTCAACTGAGTCATGTATAAGTTAAAGTAATAGTTAACTTCCATGTGAGCGTTTTCCAATTAATATTTGTGAATTAAATGTATTTATAAATATATTAAATTTGATCTGGAGAGAAAATCGTTTGACCAGCTATCCCTGGATTCGTTTACAGTTCAAAATACAAAAAGAGAAGATGGCGTCACATCAGAATTATAGAAAACGCAGTCCGCCCCCTCAACGACTGGTACTGCGAGCGGAGCCTATCTATCGGGCTGGATGCCACCAAGACAAGACGCCTACAATAACTTCCGCCTTTTAAATGAGCATCTTAGCAAAACAGCGTTTCGCTTTGATTATTTGAGGGTAGAAGAAGCTATCTACTATGCCGACGCCTTATATGTCCCCTATTCTCATCACAGGTCATCGGTTTCATCGCCGCCATGGTACAACCGCACACTCCGCGCTCTTCGGAACAAGAGAAATAACTTGTGGAACATTTTCCTCAAAACGCGTTCCTTCCAAATCTACTCCAACTATTTCGGTTCCTTTTATAAATTTTCCGAGCTCTACAACTCCCTCTACACCAACTACCTCACAAAAACACAATCTAATTTGATCAATGACCCCAAATCTTGTTTCCACTTCATAAATTACAAACGTAAATCGGACGCCTATCCTAACTCCATTTCTTATCGCGCGACTATTTCAACCGAACCCCTAACTACTGCCTATCTATTCGCTTCGTTTTTCAATAAATCCTTCACAGACATCTCCTTCGAACCCAATCCGTCTCACTTCAAAGACGTGCCCGAATTCTCCCTCGGCCCCTAAACCCCTCAACTTATTCAGCGTCACGTAGTTGAGGAGAAATTAAACTTACTCAAAGACGAGTTCAGCCCTGGGCCTGATGGACTCCCGGCTGCATTTTTAAAGAAATGTTCCACTTCTCTTTCCCTCCCAATATAAAAGATATTTAACCTATCCCTTTCACAAGGGATCTTCCCTAGTATTTGGAAATCCTCCTATGTCACACCCATACGTAAAAAGGGATCTAAAAACGATATAAGCAACTACCGCCCCATCGCCAAACTGTCTCATATCTCCAAACTGTTCGAAGGAATTCTTTTCAACGTGTTTTCTTTCCGTTGTAAATCCATGATCTTATCCAACCAGTATGGTTTCCTTTCGGGTCGACCACAACGAATCTGATCGAGTTCTCATCTCATACTCTGCCTCCGTTAGAGCATGGCAACGAAGTCGATGTAATCACCACCGATTTCAGCAAGGCCTTTGACAAAATCTCCCATAATCTCATCCTTTTTAAGCTGTCCTCTCTAGGTTTCGAACCCCTATTGATCAAGTGGTTATCTTCTTATCTGAAAGATCGATCCTACCGTGTCAAATTCAGATCCTCCATGTCCAATCCTTTTCTTCCCACATCAGGGGTTCTGCAAGGCAGTCATCTAGGTCCCCTCCTATTTATCCTTACCATCAATGATGTTGACTCCATTATTAAATACTCATCCATCTCCCTCTATGCAGACGACGCCAAACTCTACAAAACGATCATCCCTCCTCTCGACTCCTCACTTCTGCAAACGGACCTCGACAGCTTCTCAACTTGGTGCCGTAATAACTGCCTTGAAGTTAACGTTGTCAAATGTCAATCCATTACCTTCTCCCGCAAACGTCCCACTGCCCCCACCCCCCACGTTCCTTCTTCCTGCTAAACCAACAGATATCATCTGTACCCTCGATACGCAACCTCGGGATCTTATTTGACAGGGAGCTTAGCTTCATCCCGCATATTAATGATATTATTCTTAAGGCCAACTCTGTCCTTGGGTTTGTAAAACGCTGGTCTAAAGAATTCTCTAATCCCTACGTTTCCCGTTCTCTTTACATAGCCTTCGTCCACCCCCTTCTTGAATACGCCAGTCAGGTCTGGTCTCCACATTACTCGTCCCATGTACGCAGGATCGAAAGCGTGCAACGTTGTTTTTTGCCTTTTGCCCTCCGCCGACTGAACTGGGCGAACCCTCGGATTCTCTCCCCCATCTGATCAACTTCAACACACTTTAGGAGCGCAGAACTCATGCCGACATCCTTTTCGTCCACCGTCTCCCTTCAGGCACAATCAACTGCCCAAGCTTGCTCCCCATCATTCCACCACACTTCTTACGGCTCTAATGACCCCATTTCGCGAATGCTGCGGCGGGCAAACTCCTACCCTACCTCCTTCGATTTCAACTTTACCTCTACTGCTCTCAAACTTCATCTCCTCTCTTTCCCCTCCTGAACACGCCCACTCCTGTCTACACTCTTACATCCTGTACTAAGCGAGGTGAATGAATGAGTGATAATTGATGGATAAACCCAGTAACCAACTCGCCAAACACCCCCCCCCCCCCCCTCTTTTTTTCCTTTTAAACCATAGTTTATGTTCTTATATATAGTTTTAAGATATTTGTTATGTTTTATCTCTTGTACTAAGCTGAATACATGAGGGTTCTGCCCTCACTAAACTAAACTAAACTACCTACCGAATTTCCTAGCATTCGCAACCTGCTTATGAAATTCCACAAAAATGTCAATATGCTCCCACAAAAAGTGTCGAAAGATCTCTCGGCCTTTTGTCAATATATTCACAACAAAATTACCTCTTCCAATAAGGGCAAATCTTTTTGACTCTAATCAACTGCCCTCCTCACACCCCCTAAGGCTCATAATACTGTCCCCCCAACCATCTACTATCAAATTGTCAGAGGCCTCCGCTCTAAAACGCAACCGATTCTGCCAAATGCACATACTCTCCCTTTCGATAAATACTCACTAACCGAAACCAACTATATCCCCAGAATTAACAATCCCTTCTCCCAGCAAGAATTATATTTGGACGAGAGATACGATTACCAGCCGATCTGCGATTCGGAATAACTCCAGACGCCATGGATAAGACTGAAGACTACGTAGCCAAATGGAGAATTCGCCTCGATGAGATTCATCACTTGGTTCGAAAGCAAATCAAGGTATCAAGAGGCAGGGTGAAAACAAGGTACGACGTTCGAGCCAACGCATCCGGATTTAATGCAGGCGATAACGTGTGGCTTTATAACCCGCATCGGCAAAAAGGAAGGTCTCCGAAGTTGCAGCAACATTGGGACGGACCGTATAAGATTCTCACTTGAATTAACGACGTTGTCTATAGGATTCAGCGAAGACCGCACGCCAAGATGAAAGTGGTACATCGTGACCGACTGGCGACTTTTTGTTAACCCAGAAGACCGGTGAACTTAGTTCGGGACGAACTAATCTAGGTGGAGGGTAGTGTAACGCATTGACAATCAGTATTAGAATATTCTAGAAAGTCCAAAACAAAGTACTAGAAGATTCTAGAAAGTACTGGAAAACTGGAGACAGTAGAACATTCAAGGCTATGGAACGGGCGGAAACGAAACACCGAATCAGATTGAGGAAACGGTATAAATACGTCGCACACAGATCAGGGAGATAAGTAAAAAGTAAGAAGTAAGCAGTAAAAGACGCGATAAGTACGGAAGCGATAAGTCAAGAAATCGTTAATTGTACGGTAAAAGTGACGGTTGTTATTAACGGACTAATAAAGTGTTACATTAATTCAAAATCGACTGAACGGCTCTTATTTATTAAAAATAATTAGTCCAGCGAACCCTAAGCTCGCTACAATATGTTACTACCAGATACAACTCCTGATGTAGGATTTTGGTGTAACGTTTTGCATATAACAATGATCGGTTGGTTGGTCTGGGTGTCAAGAATCGAACACCTGGTTCGCAATCAACCCGTTGATATGGCAGTGGGGAAAAAAACCGTAATGTTTGCTATAGTAGAATTGTGGGCCATCGAAACTTAGTTTAGCACTTTTTATAATAGGTCAGTGATGGCAATGGCAACGAGAAATTAATATTTTATTATTATTTAATTGAAAAGAAATCAATTCCACTCATTAATGAAAGGTTTTCTTTTATTTTTTATTAGAAGTAACTATGAACCAGAAATTCGTTATGCTTGCACTCCAAGTAAAGAAGACGTCTTCAAACTACTCGTTGGCTTGCATGAGAACCGCAATGGAAACCATCATAAAACCGTGAACTTCTGCAATCGTAAACGTCCGGCCAAAGCAATCTTCACCAACATCCGTTTCTTGGGTTAAACACCCAAAATGATTATCAGCATTTTAATGACATATTTCGAAAAAAAAAAACTACGGAACCCGATATCAAGTATATTAACAACTACAATATATCACAGTATAATTTTAAATATTAACATTGGACTGATAACAATATTCAAACGGATATATAAAAAATTAACAACAAAACAAAATGAAAAATAAACAAATTAATGCACTCATTGTACATTTGTAAAAGTGCACACGTAAATTATTTTATTTAGGTTTAATGATTCTCTTTGTAACATCGTAAAACTTTATACTAAAATGAAATTACATAAAAAACACAATAAAGAAATTACGTAAATGAAATTACATAAACATACATAATTATAAGAAATAAGTAGAACTTAAATGCAGTATTGTTAACCCTTACACGGAAACTAAAACGATCTTTTTAAGACAACATTTAATTATCTATACATATATAAATTTCCACGCACGTATATATATATATATATATTTAACGAAATAAATAAATAGAATTTTCAATTAAATGCACTGCAATTCCCTTGGTATTGTTTATTCTCTACACTAATATAATATACATGTTTTTTGTTTAGGTTAAATGTCTAAATGTATATAATATATAATGAAATGAAAAAGTCTTAACACAGAATACAATGATGAAATGAGCAGCGATTGTTAACTGTGCTAAGTCAGATAATTGGAGGAGGAATTTACAAATTTCGATTTTAAACTACTTTAATTATTTTATGTGTTCACATCAAGTTTACAAATACATTAAACTTTACCATGATGTAAAATAAATTGTAATGGAAAAAGTTGACAATAGTGTCAATTAAAAAAAAAAAACGCCAGCCAAAGTATTTGTTATAAATTAATTGGGTTTTTTTCATTTTTCTCTCTGCCATGATTGGTGATGAGCTTTTACTGATTGCTTTTTTTAATATGTCTCCCAGTCGACGCGTGCCTTCAGTGCTAAGGTAGCGCCGTAAGATGTGAATAAGTAAAAAAAATGTTGCGTTGTCGCGGGTTATTATTCCAGTTCGCACCCTTCTTCAATATTACTATGGTAAATATATCTGAAATTGGAGATTCACACCAAAGGTCTGCTTTAGACGTATTGTACCGCATGAAATGTCCGATTTTCGCTCAGTCGGAGATAAGAAGGTCTCGAGTGAACGCCTATGCCAGAACTTTAAATATTCTTTTTTATAAAGGAAGGTGGTACGTCTGCTTGACGTGTGAGAATTGTAGGGTTCGTTACAAATACAGTTTTCTTTCTAGGAATTGTTTACCATGCTGTCGGCAGTTCAAATTCGAACCCTCTTCCTTTATGAATTTAAAATGGGACATAATGCGTCATTGGCAATGAAAATCATTAATGACGCATTTGAGGATGAAACGGTAAACGAACGCACTACACGACGTTGGTTTGGAAAGTTCCGTTCGGGAGATTTCAGCCTCGAAAATGAACAACGTGGGGAGCCGGAAACGTTAGTTGTGGACGATGTTTTAAGATCAATGGTGGATGCGGACCCAACGAAATGGGTGCAGGAGATTGCACAAAGCATGGTAGTATCCCCAATGACAATAAGTCGACATCTTTCTCTCATAGGAAATGTAAAGAAACTGAATAAGTGGTTAGCTCATGACCTGAGCGAGTCCAAAAAACTACGGCGCGTGGGAATCTGCCCATCGCTAAGATTAAGAAACCAAACTGAACCGTTATTGCACCGGATAGTCACCTGTGATGAAAAGCGGATTCTGTATGATAACCGTAAAAGACCTGGGCAGTGGTTGGATACAGGTGAAAAACCAAAACACACCCCCAAGCCCGATCTTCACACAAAAAAGATTATGGTGACAATTTGGTGGACATCAAAAGGACCAATCCACTTTTCATTTCTTCAACCAGGAGAAACAATAAACGCTAGCAAATATTGTGAGGAAATCGACACATTGCTTGCCAAATTGGCTGAAGAGCTACCTGCCCGATCCATTTTTTTTTTTTCATTTTTACAACATTTTATTTTATTTTCTTTTTATCTTCTTAGTTTCTAAATTACATGCTAGACAAAAAATGTTTAAATTCTAGCTTAATTATCTGATAATATAACTTATTGGTCCTTCGCAGACGCCCTAAGCTAAACATTACATAACAATTGTATAATTTGCCTTTCGGCGACAGAACTTTGTTTGTGGCAGTACTTACGATTATTTGGATGACATAGACAAATTTGGAAAACTTTATGTCGAATTTTTTTTGTTTTTTTTCATAAAACTTAACCTATCTATCTATATATATATATATATATATATATATATATATATATATATATATATATATATATATATATATATATATATATATATATATATATTTATATATATATTTATATATATATATATATATATATATGTATATATATATATATATATATATATATATATGTATATATATATATATATATTTGTATATATATATGCCGGAGCAAAGAACAGCAGAGGTACGTATGCCGGCATAAATTCAATTAGAAATGGCTACCGGGGGAGAGCCAAAATAATCCGAGACACAAACGGCTATCTGGTGACAGAAACAAAAAATATCGTGACAAGATGGAAGCAGTACTTTGAAAACCTGATCAATGTGCGCACCCATCAACCACAAATAAACGCACCAGACGTAAATACAGCCGAGCCCCAGATCCCAGAGCCCCCTTTCGACGAAGTTGTAGACGCTATAATTCGACTGAAAAACAACAAGGCTCCCGGAGTCGATTGCATACCGGCAGAGCTTGTGAAGCATGGAGGAGATGCAACCCCTCGAAAGATCCACCAACTGGTTAAAACAATATGGGACAAGGAAGTCATTCCGGAAGAATGGAAAACCTCAATAGTCATCCCCATTTTCAAAAAAGGCGACAGATCTGACTGCGAAAATTACAGAGGAATATCATTGCTCCTAACCACATACAAAATATTAACAAATGTCATACTGGCAAGAATCACATCGTACGCAGAAGAAATATTGGAAGACTACGACTGCGGATTCCGCCGGAACCGGTCAACAAGCGACCAGATATTCACAATAAGGCAACTGCTGGAAAAGAAGTGGGAATATGGAGAGACGGTTCACCAACTGTTCATTGACTTCAAAAAAGCCTACGACTCAGTCGCTATGCAAAGACTCTACCATATTGTGGTTGAGCTGGGAATCCCGAAAAAATATGCCGCCCTCATTCAAATTTGCATGAACGAAAACAAAGGGCGAGTAAGAATAGAAAACCACGTCTCAGAACCATTTGAAATCCGGGATGGACTGAAACAGGGGGATGGCCTCTCACCATGTCTTTTTAACCTTGTCCTCGAGTATGTTATCAGAAAGGTACAAGACGACAAGATGGCCGGATCATCCCTGAACAGGGCCACACAAGTGCTCGCGTACGCGGATGACATCGTCGTTCTGGGCGATAATCTCGAAACTGTAAGTAAAACTGTGAAATCATGCAAGCCGCAGAAGAGGTAGGCCTAGAAATAAATGAAGACAAAACAAAATACATGATTACGGCGAGAGCAGGTGGACCTCAGAGAACACATATAAACGTCAGGGGCAAGATATTTGAAAATGTCAAAGAATTTAAATATCTGGGAATGATACTGGCGGCCAGAAACGAAACGTCGAAGGAAATTAACAAAAGACTACACTCTGGCAACGCTAGTTGGCATGCTGCCAGTAAACTGTTGAAATCCAAACTGCTATCACGTAATATAAAGCTCCGTGTCTTTAGAACCATAATCATGCCGATTGCTTTGTACGGATGCGAAACATGGGCTCTCACAAAACGGGAAGAAAACAAGTTCCGCGTATTCGAGAATAACGTTTTAAGGGGTATCTTTGGCGGTAAATTTGACGAGGAGTTAGGACAATGGAGGAAACTGCACAACCACGAATTGTTAGAGCTATACCGCAAACCTACAATAGTGAGAGTAATCAAGTCGCGAAGATTAAGATGAGCCGGACATGTAGCGCGAATGGGCAACGATAAGACCGTGCATAGAATTCTTGACGGAGGACCAACGGGAAAGATACCGACAGGACGGCCGCGACGGAGATGGGAGGACAATGTTAGATTGGACGTCGAGAAGATCGGATCGGATGTTCCAACGTGCAAGGAGAGCGCACAGGACAGGGAACAATGGCGGAGCCGGGTCGGTGAGGTCATGAACTTCCGGGTTCCTACAGGCCAATAAATAATAATAATAATATATATATATATATATATAAATATATATATATATATATATATATATATATATATATATTTATATATATATATATATATATATATATATATATATATTTTTTTTTTTTTTTTTTTTTTTTTTTAATGTTATTTAAAGGAACTTAACTTAACTTAACCTAAATCTTATACTACTCTAATTCTATAAAAGCTAAATCTATGTAAGCTGTCTGATGATAATGTTATTCTATACCGACTTTGGTATCCAGGTCTTTATATGATTCAACGACCAGAACTGTTGACGGTGTCCAATACTATCGTCCCGGTCTCTGTGGGAGATAGCCCTACTGAAGTGCAAGAGCTCTTCTTCCGTGCGCGTTACTTCCCGGTCGTAGCACAATCGCCCGTCTACGGATGATCTACTTACATGATAGATCAGCGGAATTCCGGATCTATCCTGTATAAGCCCTTTCATGTGTTCTGGTTTTGGGATCCTATGGTTCAGTACTATATATGGATCGGTATCGCTTTCTTCTAGTTCTGTCTTGTTGGGCCGCTTTTCATAATTTAAAATGATTGAACATAGAACCAGGAATCCTACGATTGTAGTATATATATATTTCTTCTGAGGCAGCAAGAACCGGCTGCGCGAGTTGTAGTATATCGTATCAACAGTTTTGTATCGAAATCAAATTGTCGTACGGTCTGCGGCCACTGTAATATTGTTAATTGTCACAGATGGACTTATATTGTACCGAGTTCCCTGTCCATGGTGCCAAATTGTAATGTATTTGCTGCTGCCAAGGGTTGTGGGCTTTTCGTTGACAGTTAATTTGGTATAAATTTCATCTAGACACCAAGTGAATGGCTTTCGTTTGCAAAGTGTCCCGGGGTTGTTATGCAAAAATGTATCATTGTGTATCAACCAGTAGTGTCAGTGGCTTTTGCCGCCAGCTGTTGCAATCGATCAAAAATGGTTGCGCTCCTCTTCACGGGATGTTAATCTCTCCGCTTGCACCCGTTGTGTTCCTTCTCTTCGTTTTTCCGTTGCAGGATACAGTGAACGGTACTCACCAGATACGGTTTATCTTGGATTAAACGGTACTCTTCAAAGGACTCCAATGGCAGTCTTTGCGGTCGCACACACACGCAGTTATCGGCCGGTCTTTCAACACCCGCGAAACGGAAAGTTAAGGGATTCTACAGGTTACCATTTCCTCTTGCTGAGGATGATCCTCCAACTAACGACTCCAATCACTCAGGATGATCCATAAAACAGCAAAACAAACGACAGCTTCACTCCAATGCACATGCATTTTATTTTACTATACACTAATTGTGTTAAACGTTAACTTAACAATTATTATATCACTTATTATTATTATGGGTCACAAAACTTAACCCGAATCTTCTTCCGTTAACTTGTTTGTTGGATAGTCCTTTTCAATTTTCTGAGTCTGCTATTCCAAATTCAGTCACTAACGCTGGTCTTCTCCAACATTCAATCAGACACAACTGTACTTAAGCTATTGAATTTATTGAACACATATAATTAAACACAATGTTACTGAATGCACTAGTTAACTCGAACACAACTGTTCTTAAGTTATTGCATTTATTTAAGTTAATTTTTTCACAACCGAGGTTAATATTTGGCAGGTATTGCTTTTATTTTGTTGCAATTTTAATTTTACAATTCGAATCGTCTTTGATTTCTCAACAAACAACACAACCACACGCGTCTGATGCTTAATGAACCAGAAAAATATTTGAATTTGGTCGGAGCGCAACCAATCGCTACCACGACTCAAAGAACAAGAAGGAGGAAATCTCGTGTCTTTCGGCACATATCCTTTTTCGTTCCGCTTCCACGATAGTTATTTCTAGGAGGCGACGGAATTGGCTAATAGGGGCCGACTATGGCTAATAACAAGAATATTTCTATTGCAGTGTGAGTGAGGTTTTAAAATGGAATTTTACTTTTATTTAAATGATCTACTATTGTATTTGGGGATATTCTATTGTATAGGGAAATTAGTGTTTTGGAGGGAAGGGAAGGATATGTATAAGAAGACACGAGATGTTAATTATTCAAAGGGGGAGTGATAATAAAATGAACTTAATTATGTAACATTCCTCCCCCTTACAAAAATGAAGTTTCATTCTTGGAAGAGGAATGAAACTCCCTTTCGACAGCATGTCGTTGTGTGCGTGGCGGTTGGCTTTACATTATTTACAATTGTATTTCGACTACTTCTATTTCTATTTATTTTATCTTTAGTTAGTCCAAATATATTTATTTATGTACAATTATTTCCTTTTTGTTTTAAATTTTTCAATAAGTTTAATTTTGTTTATAATATTTTAATATATTATTAACAATGTTTTCGTGATTTTATTATCTAACTTATTTTCTTTTCTAGTACTACTTAGATTTTTATTTACATATGTTCTTGTTAATATTTATTTTAATAATATTTAAGTATATTATTTACAATTTTTTTTGATTTGATTTTATTTAACAATATTTTTACATCTACTAATAATATTTATATATATTATTTACAATTTATTCATTTGATTTTATTTTTCAGTTAATCTCTATTTTGTAACTATTTCCATATATAGTTTTGTATTGGTTTCAATATTACTTAAATATTTTATTTACAAATTTATTAAATTTCTAAATATTTTATAATAATAATCATCGGCACTACAACCGGGATTTTATAGTTTATACTATATTTACATTTCTTTTTGTTTACTATTTTATAGTTTATAATTTAGAATATATGTGTAATTTTTTTGTTTTTTTAATATATCATTCAAATAATTTTATATTACCAACACATGTGCTTCTTAGGTCACGCGGATTTTTGGTGTCTACCACTTTATTTGGGCTTAAAATAATCTATCGTGCTGATTTCCTAATGGTACCAATTCCGGAACCTAATACAGCACTGCTCACCCCAGGTTTTACCCTCTATTCGAAATAGGGCTTTACCTGTTGTTGTGCACCACCATACTTTTCCTACCTATTTTCAGGACCACGTCTACCAGGCCCTGTATTGCCACTACATTGTAGGGACCCCTCCCTTGTTTCTGCGCATTCCGCATCAGAACTTTATCGCCCACGTGAAACGTGAAAGGGCGTACTGTACGGTCATGGTACCTTTTGGATTTCCTTTTGAAAATCAATAGGTTACGCCTCGCTATTTCGTACGTACGCTGGAGTTTGTACTTTAATAGTTTATGGTAGCTCTCGTGGTTGTACACCGGTTCCGGAGGTTGTTTGATGTTAGACGTTACCTCCGGGGTGAAACTAAAGAGACAATACGTCGGCGTAAGCTTGGTACCTTCGTGTACGTTGGTGTTGTACACGAATGTTGCCGTCCTCAGGTATTGATCCCATGATTGGGAATTTCCATCCACAATACTGCGTAGGTATTCTACGAGTGGTCGATGGGCTCTTTCCAAAGCACCATTCGACTGTGGGTGGTACGCTGAGGTTTGAAGCTTCTTGATACGGAGCAGCTTGCACACGTTTTTAAACAAGCTCCTTAGGAAGTTGCTTCTCTGGTCGGTAACCAGTTGCTTCGGAGCACCATACCGAGCAACTATTTGGTCAAAGAAGACCGTGGCCACTGTTTCTGCTTCCGCATTGGGTAAGGCGTAGCAATCTATATACTTAGACAGATTGTCTTGAAAGGTTAGTATATATATATTGCCTACTGGAGTCCGATCCAGAGGCCCGACTATATCTAAATATACCCTGTCGAAAGGCCTCTTGGCAATGTCGGTGATTACCATGGGCATCCGTAGGCGCATCATGTTCTCCCACCAAAAGTTCCTACGAATCTTGTTATAGGTTTTTATCACTCCTTGGTGTCCGTCCAAAGGAGGATCATGGTAATCGCGTAACAGTAACTGGATATCCTCAGGTTTTGTTATCTCCATTCCTTTTTCCGTGTAGGGAGGAATGGGATTATCTGGTAAATCAGACTCGTCATTTGTTTGACTTCCCTGGGATCCTTCGCTTTCCCTTAGGTTTTTTGCTTGGGCGCGTGTTACTACATTGCATCTCTTTAGTTTGGGAGTTTCATCACAACCTTGCGGGATGCGGCTCAAAGCATCCGCATTGGTGTTATATTTACCCGGTTTGTACTCTATTTGGTAATCAAACTCCGATAATTTGTGATGGAATTTTGTTAAACGTGACGTGGGGTCTCTCACGTTAAAACTCCCTTCAGTGGCTTATGATCTGTATATATGTTGAACCTTCGCCCTTGTAAATAACAGCGGAAATTTCTAGTCGCCCACACAATGGCTAGTAACTCCCTCTCAATGGTGGAGTCATTTCTTTCCGCTTTATTCAAGGTTCGACTTGCATAAGCTACAGGCTGATCTTTGATAGCACGGCACCAAGTGCTCCGCTGCTAGCATCCGTAGTCAGATTAAAAGGTTTGGTGAAATCTGGATAGATTAATATTGGCGGCGAAACCAATAATCCTTTTACTTTATCAAATGCTTGTTGGCATTTGTCTGACCAGGTGAATCTGACGAGTTTGTTAAGGGACGTACTATCCTCGAGAAATTTCGAACAAATTTTCGATAATAGTTCGCCAGTCCTAGAAATGATTGGACGTTCTTTACCGTCTTGGGAATGGGGAAATCCCTGACACTAGCTGTCGTATCGGGATTTGGCATTGCCCCCTTTTCAGAACAAACATGTCCTAGGAAGTCTACTTCTTTTTGTAAAAATCTACATTTTTCGGGTTGCAATTTGAGATTGTGATATCTCAATTGTTCGAATACCTTCTGGAGTTTGTCATTATGGTTCTCTAGGTTTTTACCATAGATGACAATGTCGTCCAGATATACAAAGCACGCGATAACTTGCAACCCACTCTGGAACGTAGTCGAGGCTCCCTTTAGCCCGAATGGCATACGTCTGAACTCATAATACCTGTAATTAATGCTGAAGGCTGTCTTGTCGCAATCCTTCTGATCGACTAAGACTTGATGGTAGCCACTGGCTAAATCAAGCGTGGAAAAGTAGCGTGAGTGACCGAGTTGGTCTAAAATATCCTCTGTTCTAGGGAGAGGGTACGATATAACAATTGATCCTAATACATATTTACACCAGACGTTTTAGTTACAATTCTTCAATACGTTAACAAAATGACACAAAGGTTACTCACGTAACACATATCCAAATCAAGGAACGCCTCTGGTGTAACAAAGCTATTGCGACGCACGTTCTCATAGTACAAGGTGTTTGGATAATAAGCCCCGAAAATTAGGTCATTGGACGAGCTTATTGCTCTCGCAATATGTCCTCAGATTAATTTAATCATAAAATTATCCACCCTATTTATGTACGCTTCATTATATAAAGTCTCATTTGAGTAGTACTTTTTGTAGTCCGATTCCGGTGTTCGATATAATCTGAGACAAGTTTTGAGACACTTCCTTTCGAACACCCGAATCTTTTCCATCAAATTTGGACCTATGTTAAACCATACTGGACAACCATATATGAGCATTGGCCTGATTAGCGTCATGTAGCATATGACTTTTACCCTACTGTCAAGTTGGCTACTGTGAAATAGCCTCCTAGTCTTAGGAAAAGTTTTCCTCGCTTTGAGCAAAGCAGCCTCTACATGTCTGTTGAAATACAGATATTGATCTAGACAGATGCCCAGGTACTCGTATTTAACTAAACTCTTGGATTCCAGTTTATCTCCATGCGGTCCCACGATAACTAGCTTTCGCCAGTTTTCCTTGTGTCGTTCGTGGCTTTATATAATGGAGTTCTAAATAGGATGGCTTCACATTTCTGGAAGTTGATCTTAAGTTTCCAGTCATCGCAATAGCGCTGCACTTTGTTGAAGTCTCGCTGTATTAACCAATTTATAATCGCAACTTTCGGAGCTGTTCTGTAAATGATGAGATCGTCTGCGTACGCAATAGCCTGCGGAAGTGCATCTAATAAGTCGCTAATGTAAATGTTAAAAAGAATCGGAGAAAGTTCCGCTCCCTGTTGCAACCATTCTTGATATCATACGTTTTATTAGAGGTCACATTACCATATTTGACCTGTCCTTGAACATATCGTAAAGTACATATCATAAAGTACATATAGTAAAGGCTTATGCATGCCATGTCTAACCAGTTTAAAATATAATCCTTCGATCCAGACGGTATCAAAGGCTTTTTCCAAGTCGAGCAGTCAGGCACCTGTGCATTGGTGCCCACTTTTATTCCATTGTATGTCAGATACCAGTTTGACTGCGGCATGTGTGGTTTCATGACCCGCCTTAAAGTCAAACTGGTTATTTGGAATAATGTTGTTGTCGTCTACCCATTTTAGCAGCGCCTTGTTAATAGTCTTTTCAAATACTTTACTAATGCTTGGGAGTAAACTTATCTAACGCATGTTCAATGGGTTTATACAGTCTTCGCCCTTTTTGGGATGGGCTGAATGATAGCCGTATTCCAACGCGTGGGATAATACGAGTATACATTATTCGACGCGTTGTTAAACAGGACCGTGTATATATCTATTGCATTTGGGGACAGGTTCTTGAGTACCATGTTAGGTATTCCATCTATTCCCACTAATTTTTTGCTTCTTAATGAATCGAAGATACTCTGGATTCCTTCCCTCGCATTTAAAAGGCTATTAGCCCCACCATTGGCATTATTGTCAATTGACAGATTATCGTCACTGAATTCGGTAAAACCCCGATTCTCCGATTGCCAATGTGAAATTTCATTTCGTAGGGGCAGGTGATTCAGTAGAACTCTGTCCTCCAAGCTGTGATTTCGGCGAATGGTTTCATTCACCTTGTACATTTCCTGAAAGACAGCTCCCATCGCGTTCACGTTTTCCAAAGGATCCTCGATCACGAAGAGCTCACTATTGAGGATAGCGTTCTCTGTATCTATGCCAATGTTGATTAGCATCTGCATGTTTACATCGCTACGTGCAATTTGGAGATACTGAATCTCGTTTTGATTATTTCTCCTGAATATTTTATTTATTCGTGGGAACATATTCGGGTTATTAGTTTTTATAGCTCGAATTCTGTTGTTCCAATACCAATTTGTTGCTAATCTATAGTTAGCCTTAAGTAGTTGTTCGGGTTTTTTAATTGGGATTTCAGTGATATTATCTCCTGGTCTTGTCTGTCTGTAAATTGTCTGTGTAATTGATTTAGTTCCGATAGCAGTCTGCTCTTTTTCTTGTAGAGTGGGTTGATTGTTGTGTTTCTGTACATGTTTATGTGATCTGTAACTGTTGTTTTGGGAATTGTTTTGTTCATTGTTCGTTTTACGATTTCGTCCATTTGTTGAATGTATTTGTCGATTTCGTCATTTGTCAGGTTTCGGTTTATTAGAAGATTAAAGTCATTCGAACGAAGTTCTCTTGTTAATGATCTGGTGAACCTTGGCCATCGCATTGCCCCGTAGTTGTAGGGTTGCGTGATCACGAATTCCTCCAGATCTGCAAGATCGCTCGGGAGCTCTATTACTGCCGTGAATGCACAGTGGTTCATGGCCCGATCCTTTTGCATGACAATGCTAGACACGATACCTCACAAATAACGGTGCAAAAACGGTTGCAGTTGGGATTTGAAATACTTCCACATCCATCGTACTCTCCTGAAATTTCCCCAACGGAGTTTCAATTCATTTGGTCGGCAGAAGATCTTCCGGAACCGAAAAGAGATCAAAAAAGCTTTTGAAGATTTCATTGACTCAAAAAGTCAGCACTTCTACGAAAAAGAAATATTTCACATGAAAGGAATATTTGGTCCTATTTCGATTGAATAAAAATTGCCGGAAAAATAATATTGGCTTTTTAATGTTTACTATAAAACGGACATTTCATGTGTTATAACCCAATACATACAATCACAGGAGAGCGTTCTTCTGTCGAATGGCACGATTTATAAGTCTTACAATCTTCGAATTCGTGGAAGGCATTGGCGTTGGATCTGACACGGATCCTATGTACGCCGTGCCCACTGCTTGCTCTGGAGTCCGTGTGATGGTAGCCAGTTCCTCTGGGTCGGAGTTGTAAGTTCGCAACCCACGAGGAACGGCCATGTCATGTTGTGCCCCACAATGCGTGCGCGGGATCGTCTTCTGTGGGGGCTTCGGTTGGTCGATCATCGGGACCTTGGGTAGGTTGGGCTTTGGGCAGGCGGCACTCTGGTCGGCGGCCTGCTGACTCAATGTTCTGGGTTGCGGTTCCTTTTCCGCTGGCTTAATGTTGACCCTTGGCAGCTGCACTGGGGGCAGCTCGCTAGGGTGGAGGCGATTGGTGCTGTTGACCATGGTTGGGGAGGCTGACTTGAGCGCGTACTGAGCCTCGAGGAGCTTCGTCTGTTCCTCCAGCTATATTTCTTCGGTTTCGCCGAAACAATCCTCCGCGAAGTATGTGTGCTGTAGATAGTCCGGTGTCGCCGTGACGAAGATGTCGTGGTGCCGCTTGGAGAAGGCTTCCCATTCGGCGCGGAGTGCATGTTTGGTTGCCTCGATTGCTGTCGGACTTGGTTGTCCCTTTTCCTGTATGTTGAGGAAAGTGCCGGAGATGGTGGCCTGTGACGCGAATTGAGCGGCGATGAGTTCCTTAATCGTGGTCGGTTGTTGTGCGAGAGCTGATGTTGAAGGCACTTTGGTTTGAACTCTCGTTGTAGAAAGTTCGTCGTCCTGCTTTCGTTTTGCGGCAACAGCGGTTTCCGACTTGTGTTGGTGATTCCGACGTGTATGATCTCTGCCGACCGAGGAATGTCGTCGGTCGAGATCCTTTGGGTTCCGCCGACCGAGGTATGTCGTCGGGGAACCGTTGTCAATGTTGTCGCCGTCGCCGTCACCACTGTTTGATCCATTGTCGGCTCCGTTACGCACCGTGTGAAAGCAGGTATGATCTCTTCCGAGCGAGGAATGTCGTCGGTCTAGATCTTTGGTGTTCCGCCGACCGAGGAATGTCGTCTGGGAACCGTTGTGTTGCTTCGTCGATGTCTTTGTCAGCAATCGCTTCTGCACTGGGCGAGCTTCGGTAGATCGGTTTCTCTCTTTCCTATAGAGTGGTCGGGCTGGCGATTTGTTCTTTCGGCTGGTAGTAGCGGTGCGGCATCTTCTTGGTGGTGTGTAGTCAGACGTTCTGCTTCTGAACCTGGAGCAACTCTACTAACGTTGCTTTCACCCTTGGCAACCACAGTCTTCAGTTCTTCAGTTTCCAATCCATCAGATCTTTGTCCAGTTGCTGTCGACTCCTTCGCCAGTTTCATTTCCTTACTGTCGAGAAGACATGAAGTTGAGTCGTTAGCTTGTAAAATGAGATCCCATGCAACCCCCCCCCAACAAGAACGGAGTAATTTCGGCACTGTTAAGCAACTCATCGGACGGGTTGTCTACCAAAGCTTCTTTGTCATTATTATCATTAAACCCAGCAAACCACTGCACCTGGTCTCTCTCGGCTGTCGTCTACTACATCGGAAAATTCGAATTTGTCTTTTGCCTTTTGGCATTCGTCGGAATCAAATATTAAGGTTAAACCTAACTCATGGATAGCACTGGCGTTTGAGCGTCGTTTTATTTGACTTACTTGGCTTGTGGGAGTGGAACACTTCGCTGAGAAGTCAACTGCAATATTCATGGAATTCTTCTTGATCATAGCTGCAACGGCTGTTCCCTTCTTCACTGTTAATAAACCGGGTTCGTCGGTACCGTCAACCGGTTCTAATGTGTTGTTTAGATCAATGTTGATGTCCTCATTAAGAAGGGATGTTTCATAGTCGTTATCCCTAGTAATTTCAGTCGTCCTTGATTTGTGTCGAGTCAGGTTGCAGTGTCTATGTGCCGCGAACTGGGCGGCGATGATGTAAATCCAGATCGGCACTGGATCCGTTTCGAAGGACCAGAAAATGTTGTAATAGTTTTCGTACTTGTCCGCTGTTCCCTTCAGAAAATGTTGAGTGGTACGCCTTGTATGACGTTACCCTTGACGAGAGGAATCCAGGAAGGAACCACACAAACCAAAGTCCGAGATCTTCACTTCAGGAGATTAACCTGGCGATGATTTCTCCGATGATGTGAGCGAACAACTCGAGGAATTTACCCTTTAAACAGATTGATTTAATTTATTGAACATTCTAAGTTATGTTAACAACAACGACAATGATTAACTTCTTGGTGTTTTACTCGTGATGACGATTCTTGCTCCGATGTAACGAGCCCGTTGAAGGTTGGTTGCAGACTGACTAATTGGCATAACTGCCAATTCCAAAAGCGACGCTATGACATCATCGTGGTGACAGTGATGGCCAGTTGGTGCCAGCTGCTGCGCAACTGGTATACATGCGAATGTACTAGATTTCTCCAGTACATTCCAGCACATTTAATTGCCAATCCGCAACAGAGATTCACATTTATGCGTTCGTATTATAAAAGACATAAACATGCTTGGGTGAATTTAATTTGATTATACTGTAATTCTTGTCAAAAAATTCTGAACGTAGCACATTATTTTCGAACACTGAGATGACTGTTCATTGATGTACGGGTTTAATTGACAGCGAATTAAAATGACTAAACAATAAACTTGTTATCTTTTTCCTTAGATTATGATTCACTAGATAAAGGTTTTGCTTGATGACTTGAGTCATTCCATAATATTGAGGTCACGCCAGAACCTTTACTCATCTTGGTTTATAATAGTCAACTATACGTCTCCGCCAATAAAATGACTTTATAATGATCAATGAAATGATGAAAATCAATTCTCAATAAATAAATAAAGTTATTATTAGGCATCTCATAAAATTTCTATTGGAGAGGCTTTAAGACAGGTGATCTAGAATACAAATAATCTTCAAACTTACTCATTTCTACATGGGCCAATCTTAAACAAACAAGACAAACACACCCAATAAATAGCCGTTACATTACCTAACTTTTCTCCAATAAAATTCTATAATCGAGAAATAAATGTATATGGTTAGTTAAGTAAATTCTTCATTAACCCCTAAGTTGATAATTGCATGCCCACTAATTGACCTGAATAGATGTACCAACAATTACCATGAACCGCATGCATTATTAAGCCATTTCAAACACAGACGACTTAGTCCGGACATAATTTGCCAGCGAATAAATAAAAAGGTAAAAGTTTTTGGAATGTGTCATACTTGCCCCTCGCCCAGTTAATTATTTACAAATATTACCGAGAATACTTTAGCCCTCTTAATTCCTACGCAGTGGAGCATTCTCACACCCTTTGGCAGGCTGGCTGCTTAAAGAGAACAGCACCTCTCCAAAACCAGTCATTGTTTTCAATGCGGCCTCATTCCTACTAAGGGACGTCAATTGGACTTTATATATTAAGTTAATTATAAAGACAGCTTTAGTATTTCGTTGAATACTTTCGGTTACATATTGATGATGTGTAATGGTTCTTGTAATAAATTCCACATTTTCATTGCTATCAAAAGACATTTCTGACATGACTACCATAGTTAATTATCCTACCGGGAGGTTTGTAACAAAGGCTCTCATTTGTTCCCTCAATTCGACTTAGTCCCTTCGATAGACTATATATAACAGTTGTGCAAGTAGAAACTCGCCTCTGAAGTTGGTTGCATTAGAAACATACTTTAACGTATCTAATTCGCTCGTTATTCTGGACTTATGTAGTTTAGTCATTGCTGTTTTTATTACTAAGTTTTAGCGATTTACAAGCTATCGTTCCGTTTGCACGAGTTGTATAAGAGATGGATGTCGATAAACAACATTCACGATATTGCATTCTATTCTGTTTTCAAGTGGAAAAAAAATTCTGCTCAAGCTATGGAATTGATTAATTCGACTTTACGTGAATAAACTGTGTAAAAATTTTAATTCAACAGTAAAATTATAATTTCGTGAAGAAAATGTTGGTCTTGAGTATGCTCCACGTTTAGGTGCAGAGAGCAAAGAGCTTCAGGTTTTCCTAGATCAAAATCCATGTCAAACTCATGAATAGTTGCAGAACAAGTAAACGCCATAGATGTAAAATACTAAAGTTAGCAATGAGAATGGTTTACAATTATACTTTGAAAAAGGCGAACACGCAAACCAGCTGGCTGAAATCGTAAATGGTATTTATGTTCTCAATACTGTTACAGCCAATTAGGCGCAATTTTGGGTTTGTAGGTTCCATTCCAGTATTTTTGATGTTAAAATGCATCTCGCCCAAGTAGCCCCTTCGTTGAAAATGTCAGGGGGACCATCATGCAGATATCATGATATATAATGGAACTTTAAGAAGTTCGCCATCGCATAACCGGGCTAGCTCTCGAGGCTCGGCCCACGCTCGACTGGTGACGGCATTTTGTAACATCAGGGGCATCTGTTTCACCAATACCAATGTAAACGCCGTCCACCAATATTTGCAAACAACGAAACCTGATATTCTTGCCCTAACTGAGACCCAGGTCGATTCGTCAACTGATTCGACATATCTTCGTTGCTCAGGATACGACTTGCATTCGAGATTCCGTTTAAAGGACGGAGTCTGCGTTTTCGCGCGGTCCAATCTGGCTTGCCAGCGGATGGAGGCGTTGGAACCCAATAATATGGACATCATATGGTTGAGGGTCGTGCTGAGGAATTCCGTTAAATTTCTTTGTTGTCTTTACCGCTCCCCGAATGACGATCGACCGGCGACATTTTTCGAACATCGTTCATATACCGTCGACTGGATACAGATCAACCACCCAGCTTCTGAAATTGTTGTCCTTGGTGATTTTAATGTGCACAATTCCGACTGGTTGTTACATTCTAACAGAACCGACGAGGCTGGGAGGCTGGCGGAGATGTTTGCTGTAAGCCACAACTTGACTCAACTCGTGGGGGAGCCAACGCGAGTGCCGGATGCCCGAGGCGATTATGCCAACACCCTGGATCTGTTTTTGACATCCGAACCGAGTATTTATACCGTGGAGGTTTCTGCGCCACTGGGACACTCAGGTCACTGCTTGGTATCTGTCGCGCAAGCACTTGCATATCAAGCGAATAACCGGCCTAGGAAGCTTCGCCATGTATGGAATTATGGGGCTGCTAACTGGGACGATATGCGAGATTTCTTCGCATCCTTTCCATGGTCGGAAGTGTGCTTCGGAAACTCCGATGTTAACGCTTGCGCGGATCCGGTATCAGAGATTATTCTTCTGGGGATGGAGATGTATATTCCACATTCCATCAAACGAAGTTCGTCTGATAAACCTTGGTTTGACAAAAAATGCGAGCTGATTACAGCGGCAAAAAATAGAGCTTTTAAGCGATGGCGCTCCAATCCCACCGATGTTAACAGAACGAATTTTGTTAGAATCAGGAAGGCGTGCAACCAGGCGATTGATACCGCGAAATCAAACCTCGATCCCGGTCTTTTGGAGCCACCTGTGATCTCCCCGGTACGGTCTTCGATGCGAAATGTGAGATTTCGTCCGCGCACTATTCAACGCATTCTACGTGAACTGGATTGTAGGAAGGCAACCGACCCGGACGGAATACCAGCAATAGTCGTTATTAAGAACTGTGCTCCAGAACTATCGCCGATTTTTGGCAGACTCTCCCGCTTATCTTATGCGCGGAGGACCTTTCATGCCTGCTGGAAAATCTCTCGAGTTCAGCCAATCCCAAAGACGGGAAAAAAGCGTCTCCCACAAAATTACCGTCCGATAGCATTACTGTCTATTTTATCTAAGGTAATGGAAAAAGTCATCAATACAGAGTTGGTTAAGTATTTGGAGTGCAACAGACTCCTGAATGATCGTCAATACGGATTCCGTGGCAGGCGGTCCACGGGAGACCTTTTGACAGTTATAACCGATATATGGACATCTGCGATTGAGGGGCATGGTGAGTCAAGAGCTGTCGCATTGGATATCTCCTAGGCTTTTGACCGCGTCTTGCACGGGGCATTGCTGAGCAAACTTTGTTCATATATACTTTCCTATCAGCTTTCTGACTGGACGAAGAGCTTCCTCGATCAATCCGGGTTTTTCTATTTTCGCCCCAACCTTGTTTTCACATAAATTATTTGTTGGAGACAACGGATAACAAAGTGTTCGGTTTTGCTGATGATAGTAGGATTGTTTCGTCTTTTTCGAGTGATCGGCCGATTAGTGCATCCGCGTCGCACTAGCTTAGATGTAGACATATCGACTCTCTGAATCTGGATCTGGATACGGTCCTGCAGTGGGGAAGGGCCATTCTCGTCGACTTCAATGGAACGAAGACACAATATACAACATTCACAAAGAAAAGTGGATCATCGGTTTCACAGCTGATGATGAATGGTCGGGCCCGCGAATCTCAGGAGAGCTTGAAATTGTTCGGCGTCACGGCCTGTGGGAATGTATCGTGGCATGAACACATGCCAAACATCGTCAGGCCCGCCTCAGGAAAACAGAGTTATCTTTTTAGAGCCAAGAAATATTTTACCCCGGCCCAACTTCTTCTCCTATATAAATCTCAAATTAGACCTGCGCTCGAATATTGTTCTCATGTTTGGAGCTCGGCTCCTAAACATACCCTCGACCTACTTGAGAGCGTACAAAGACGAGCGATCCGCCTGATCGGGAATCGGCGCTGACGTCGGGACTACAGTCGCTATCACATCGAAGGCGCGTAGCCGACCTCTGTCTGTTTTACAGATATTATCACGGGTGTTGTTCTTCGGAGATTCTTGGTATTGTTCCACGCAATTCGGTTTTTATGCGCTCCACAAGACAATCCGACGGATCGCACCCGTTTGTGGTTCATCTCCCGACGGCGCGAACATCCCTGTATCAGAACTCGTTCCGTTACAGAGCGGGGAAGCTGTGGAACTGCCTTCCCATGCGAGTGTTCTCGGAGCGTTACAATCTGCAACTGTTCAAAAAGAACTGCAACAGTTATTTGATGGCATCTCGGGGCGGCCACTCGACGCTATAGGTTCGCCTCTCCCGAGAGAAGTTTAATAAATAAAAAAAAAGACCTTAAAGTAATGGAAATGATCTAAGTATACCAGGCCTTTAGCAAACGTAGCATCTCCCAACAACTAAAGATTGTAAAAAACAAACCATCTGCATATAGTTGGATTAAAAAATAGTTCGATACCCGGATGCCACACTGTGGGGATGAAGAAGAATTATGCCGATCATGGGCACAGATTCACTTTCTTCCCCACTGCACTCACCGATTGTTCCGTCTTAAATTGTTCAAGAGAAGATAATAAAAACGCACTGACGTTGTTTATCCTGTTAATAGGTTCCTTTTTATTTAACTTGATGTAGACACAATGGAATTTGGAATATTTTATTATAAAATGAGTGCACTGTCTTCGTGTTGAAATGTTCTTTTATTTTAACTGGGTGGACAACAATTGAATTTTTAATACTAGAATATAAATTAAGCTCACTGAAAGACCGTTTTGACTGACTCATAACCGAAGGAGAACTTAACGGACGACTTGCACTGCTGACACATGTGTGCGCTTTACAGGCTGAAATCTGATAGACTGACAACTGCAGGAATTATAATTTAGCGATTTGAGCGGCAGCGTGACTGCCCGCGATGGTGATTGAGATGTGACTGATTCAAATTAGGGATGGAATTTTGAATTTCGAATTCGCACAGCTATTGGCCAATCATCGCCGCGCTCTTTTCATGTATCTTCTCATTCGCATGCCTCAGTGAGCTGAATAATACTCGCGCATCATTCGACAGTCGCTGGACATACGAAGGATAAAAATAACAAAAGAAAGAGCGCAATAATTTCGGGGTTGGCTTAGCTTGTGCGCCGGTATCAAATGAAGTTTCTGAGAATGACCTACTGCCCTAGTGTTACGGCTGTGGTGATCTCAGAGTGCATTTAACCGGAGGGACACCGAATTGTGAAGTAGAGGAAAATTTAGCTGGGACAAACCCCACGGTACACTTACCTTAAAAACCCTCATAACCACAACCCAGTCTGGATAAGCTTTCGCTAATGCAATTCGCATTAGCATCTTAAATGCTTCACGCATTATATAGATCAAATCTACAATCTAAACAGTCCTTGCGAAAGAAAACTTACCCTTCTTTGCATACCAATCCTCTGTAAGATTTCTTTATTGTTTTATCAGGAATTACAAAGCAATTTCGGCATCTACGTTGCCAGACAAATTCCCCTATCCGAATTCCTGTAAGCAAACGATTTGAATTACATACTTTGTAACCTTCACCAGGGATCATAAATATTGCGCCGTCTATTTTCCAACTTCGCCATGTATACGATAAATTTCTTTATGTACACATTGGCCGGCGACCTTTTTCTGCCAGCAATAAAATTCTCCGACTCGCACAATGTGCAAACCAAAGCAAATACGCATTCCGCGTCTCTTGGCATCAATTGAATTCAAAGCTTAAACAATGCAAAAATAGAATCCGTTTGCCACAAACGATTTTCCCTGCATTTACAAATGCAAGCAAGGGATTTGTTTCGTCCACCAACCAATTAGCATATTTTCACATCGGATCGTCGTCTCTTTGTTTAGCCGCACATGTTCCAACAAAGATCCCATTAGCATCCGACGATTTCAGTTTTATTTGCTTTAGCGAAATCGTATCCTAGGAATGCACTTTATGCCTTTTTTTGTTCTAGGCACACACACCACTGCACTGAAAGCGTGCATCTCTGTGGCGGCCACACCCTCAAGAGAAAAGTTTTTCTCTCTCTTCCCTTTCCTTAACTCTAACCTAGGATGGAACTCATGTCAGAGTTCTATCCTCGGGGAGTCTATTTCCATCCGCCGACAGCCATGGTCGCGTTGACTTCCGCTCTCCACCGGTGCACGCGGAGATGTGTCTATACCCGGAGTCGAATGAGTGCAAATTTTTAATCTTTAAAAGTCAAGTGAGTATCAAATGTGAATCAATTGCCAAACGATAAACAAACGTAAATTCCTGTAACATCTCTTTCGAATAATGACGTATGTAACAAAATAATACATAAGATACCATGGAGATAAATCCAAAAGTGTTAACCATAGAAATAAAATTAAACAAAATGAAACCAGTGTGTTAATTTTCCGGTTGCTGTTCCTGGGTGCATTTATTTCTTGTGTTTTATGTTGCATTCCTTAGCGCGGATGAACCTTTGGTGGGGGTGGGACGAAATAGAACCCCGTGTCGTACGCCGGCACATTGACTTCGTACCCCACAATGTGACGCGATGTTAGCGGTCGAAATAAGGCGGAAATTGTGGTTGGAATTGTGGGTTGGTTCTCCATGTAATATAGAGAACCCCCACAATACGAGTCGGCGTAAAACAACGTGATGGATTGAATTTCGATCTGTAGAACCCTGGGCAAACGGACCGAAATCAACCCATATCCCTCCATCAAGCGATGACGTGGCCAAACCAGAACTAAAGGCCAGCAAAATTGTACTGTGCATTTGATAGGACTGGAAAGGAATCAACTGCTCTGAGCTACTTCCACGAGCTACACGAAATTCGGTTAACAGGTTGAATCCCATGATTGACCAGAACCGACCAGAAATATCTAACAGAAAAGGTGCATTCCAGGATGTCCAATGCCAGATCACACATATCTAATATGACCCGCTAGAAACTTTGACAGCTCAGGTGAGAAGTTTTAATGCAATAGTATGTACCAAAACCCTGCTATTCCCCTATCCAAACACATGGCAGAATTGAACGGAAGGAAATTGTTTACCTTAGCCTAACAACGTAAACTTTTGTGTGGAAATATTTTTTCTTTTTTTTTTATTACACTGCTCTCGGAAGAGGCGAACTTATAGCCCCGAGATACCACCAAATAACTATTGCAGTTATTTTTGAACAGTTTGGGGTTGTAATGCTCCGGGGACCCCCACAAGGGAATGGAGTTCTACAGTTTCCCGCTCTGTAACGGAACGAGTTCTGATGCAGGGATGTTCGCGCCGTCGGGAGATAAACCGCAAATTGTTGCGATCTGTCAGATTGTCTTGTGGACTCCATATAAACCGAACTGCGTCGAACAATACCACGAATCTCCGAAGAACAGTACCCGTGATAATATCTGTAAAACAGTCAAAGGTCGGCTAGGTACCGTCGATATGATAGCGACTGTAGTCCCTACGTCAGACCCGACATCAGCGCCGATTCCCCGAGCAGGCGGATCGCTCGCCTCGGTATGCTCTCAAGTAGGACGAGGGTATATTTATGGGCAGTGCTCCAAACCTGAGAACAATATTCGAGCGCGGGTCTAATTTGAGATTTATACAGGAGAAGAAGTTGGGCCGGAGTAAAATATTTCTTGCCTCTAAAAAGATACCTCAGTTTTCCTGAGGCGGGCCTGACGATGTTTGGCATGTGTTCATGCCACGATACATTCCCGCAGACCGTGACGCCGAACAATTTCAAGCTCTCCTGAGATTCGAGGGCCCGGCCATTCATCATCAGCTGTGAAACCGATGATCCACTTTTCTTTGTGAATGTTGTATATTGTGTCTTCATTCCATTGAAGTCGACGAGAATGGCCCTTCCCCACTGCAGGGCCGTGTCCAGATGCAGATTCAGAGAGTCAATCTGTCTACATCTAAGCTGGTGCGACGCTGATGCACTAATCGGCCGATCACTCGAAAAAGAGGAAACAATCCTACTATCATCAGCAAAACCGAACACTTTGTTATCCGTTGTCTCCAACAAATAATTTATGTGAAGCAAAAACAACGTCGGAGCCAAAATAGAACTTAGAGGCACCCCTGAATTAACAGGATACAGATCCGCAGAATCGCAGCCCACAATAACCCGGATTGGTCGATTTTCGAGGAAGCTCTTTGTCTAGTAAGCATAGCTCCTGGGAAAGTCCATATGGACGAAGTTTACTCAGCAATGCCCCGTGCCAGACGCGGTCAAAAGCCTTGGAGATATCCACCGCTCTTGACTCACCATGCCCCTCAATCGCAGATGTCCATTTATCGGTTATAAGTCTCAAAAGGTCTCCCGTGGACCGCCTGACACGAAATCCGTATTGACGATCATTCAGAAGTCCGTTGCATCCCAAATACTTAATTAACTCAACGTGTATGCCCTTTTCCAACATCTTAGACAACATAGACAATAATGCTATTGGCCGGTAATTTTGTGAGAGACATTTTTTCCACTTCTTTGGGATTGACTGAACTCGAGCGATTTTCTAGCTGGTAGGAAATGCCCACCGTACATAAGATAATCTAACGAGTCTGCCAAGAACCGGCGATAGTTCTGGAGCACAGTTCTTATGCACTATTGATGGTATTCCGTCTGGGCCGGTTGCCTTCCTACAGTCCAGTGCACGTAGAATGCGTTGAATAGTACGCGGGCGAAAACTCACATCCCGCATCGAAGACCGTATCAGTGCGATCACAGGTGGGTCCAAAAGGACGGAATCGAGGTTTAAATTCGCGGAAAATTAATTCGCTAACACATTAGCTTTATCGTTTGAAATTGTGACTAACGTCCCGCTGTCCGTCACTAATGGAGAAAAAGAGGAGGTGTGGGGTTTCTCTATATTACATGGAGAAACAACCCACAATTCCAAACCCAATGTCCGCTTTGTTTCGACCGCTAACGGCGCGTCAACCCAATCCCAATTCCTACCGTCGGCTATTTCACCTGCAATAGATAAATCCATAAAAGAAGACTGGCCGGAAGTCATTAATCTATTCGGTTAATGCATAATTCCCTTCAGTGTTTTTTTGCCATACGGCAACACTATGGCATTAACCCATGAGATTTCCACCGGAAATTTCAAAGTCATTTCGGGTAGCAACAACAAGTCGAAGCAAACGACGCCGTCGCATCATAGCGAAACCGCTGGGGAATTTATCAACATATCTCATTTGGCGTCACTTCTGTTTTTCATCAGATCATCCATTCGCTTGGGATCAATGATTTCTTTTTGCAGGTGAATTCCACCACCTAATTTTTCCTCTCCTCTGAAATTCTGTCTTTACATGGTTCAATGCGCTCTGACTACACCATAGCCGTACCACTGGGTCAGTAGGTCATGTCAGTAGCTGCATTTGATACCAACACACACAACCAAACCTACCCCGAGTTCACAGCACATCATGTTTCTGTTCTCTCATTCTCCATGTCCGTGAATTACCCAATTGACTGAAGTTACCACACTTCAACGAGCGAAGCTGAGAGAGCATAGGCGTGGTCTCTTTTGGTTGGTTGGTGTAAAATTGTCGCGAAAGTTTTCACGGTTTTTAGCAAATTCTCACTGGGCCTGACCCTGAACCTGACTATTACTTAGTTGCCACCAACACGTTTTACATCGTAATTATTTTTGAAACAAGTGCAAATTAGCACCGGAATACCCTTTAGACGTAGTGAAAATAAAGAACAAATAAAAAAAAACTAATTGAACAACTGAACCTCGGTGCAGTTTCATTTATTTAATTTCTTCTCTTGGTGACAATTCCTTTGATCAAGTGTCGGGGAATAAAGTGAAGCCGTGCCATACGTTGGCAATTATACTTCTACCTCTACAGAGGAAGCGAATTTACTGCTGAGAGTCCTTGCCATTGACTAGACTAACAGTTGGGCACTGAAGGCGTTTATTGGTCTGCCGTTGTAGGCCTGTGGTGATTCTAACAGGTACACACACCATACACAAGCAAATGGTGAAGAACACCGAAAGAAAATCGAATAAGATAAACCATCAGTCGCATACCAAGTAATAACATAGCAATTTCACGTCAGTTGAATGTACTTGAGTTTAGAAATCGAATTCGTACACGCGGCCGTTAATCTCATTCTTCAATTCTTCGCTTCTCACTCGTTCCATCATGTGTTCATATCACGTTCTTCACTATCCTTGCTAAACGTAGTACCCCGACGTGATCTGTGTACAAATAGCACACATACTCTCTCATAGTAAAACAGGACTTTACTACAGAGCACCGGCTCACTCGCCTGCTCTGACGTTCTCTCGCTCGCTCGCTCCTCGATCCGTCGTTCGCACACGAAGTTGATCGTAACAAAGTTACTGAGCAGGAAGTAATGTGGATTTTCTAATAGATACACACACAATACACAAGCAAATAGTGAAGAAAATCGAAAGAAAATCGAATAAGAAAAAGCATTAGCCGTATACGAAGCAATAACAGGGCAATTTCACATCCGTTGAATATACGTGAATTTAAAAACCGAATTCGTACACGCGGTAGTGGCCTGAAGTGTTGAGCATTAATTCAAGTTTCAGCAATTCTTACCGTGATAGCGTCGGTTCGAATCACACACACACACTTCACTATAGTGGCAAACGCTATAATTTGTGGCCCTGGCGTGATTTGCATACACAACTCATAGATAAACAGGACTTTACTACTACGATCACGACTTCCCCATAGAGCACCGCCACACTCGCCTACGCCGACGTCCGCTCGCTCGCTCGTTCCTCGCTCCATCGTTCGCACATTAAGTTGTTCGTAACAAAGTTACTGAGGAGGGAGTAGTAGTAGAAAATGAATCAGCCCCATACCAAGCAATAACATAGCAATTCCATATCAGTTGAGTGGACTTTGGTTTGGAAATCGAATTCTTACACGCGGCAGTGGCCTGTTGTGTTGAGCAGTGATTCAGTCTTTTAGTGTTTCTAACCGTCATGGCGTTGGTTCAAATCACACGTTCTTTGCTTTCGTCACAAACGCCATAGACCTTCTTCGTGGCATCAATCGCCTGGTTGCACGCGTTTCTGATTTTACAAAATTCGTTCTGTTAACATCGGTGGGATTGGGATGCCATTGTTTAAAAGCTCTATTTTTTGCCGCTGTAATCCGCTCGCATCTTTTATCAAACAGCTTATCAGATGAACTTTGTTTAGTGGAATGCGGAATGTAGATCTCCACCCAGAAAAGAAGAATCTCTGTGACCGACTCCGACAAAGCACACCTCCGACCATGGAAAGGATGGGAAGAAATGTCGTAAATCGTCCCAGTTGGCAGCCCCATACCTCCATATACGGCGTAGCCGCCCAGATCGGTTATTCGCTTGAAATGAAAGTGATTGCGCGACCGATACCACACAGAGACCAGAGTTTCCCAGTGGCGCACCAACCTCCACGGTATAAGGGTTCGGCTTGGATGTCAAAAACGGATCAAGGTGTTCGCATAATAAAACTCGGGCATCCAGCACTCGTGTAGGTTCCTCCACAAGTTGAATCAACAGCGAACACTCTACCAACCTCCCAACCTCGTCGGCTCTGGTGGAATTTACCAACCAGCCGGAATTGTATACATTAAAATCGCCAAGGACGATAATTTCAGAAGCCGGGTGGTTGGTCAGTGTCCAGTCGACGGTACGTAAAAGATGTTCGAAAAATGTCGGTGGTCGATTGTCATTCGGGGAGCGGTAAAGACAACAACAACATTTAGTAGAATTCCCCAGCACGATCCTGAACCATATGACGTCCATGTTATTGGCATACAGCGCCTCCACCCTCTGATAAGCCAGATCGGACTGCGTGAAGACGCAGACTCCATCCTTAAAACGGAATCTCGAATGCAAGTCGTATCCTGAGCAACGAAGATATGTCGAATCAGTAGACGAATAGACCTGGGTCTCAGTTAGGGTAAGGATATCAGGTTTCGTTGTTTGCAAATATTGGTCGACTGCGTTTACATTAGTATTGATAAAACCGATGCCCCTGATGTTACAAGATTCCGTTACCAGTCGAGCGTCGACAGACCCTCGAGAGAGAACCCGATTATGCGATGACGAATTTCTTAAAGTTCGGTTATTTATCATAATATTTGCATGATGTTCCCCCTGACATAGTCCTCCCGAAGATCCGAATGGGAAACTAGTTTTCCTTCGGAATTCTTTCTTTCAGAAGATACACGTCTCGGGATGGTATCTCACCTTGGGACCGACTACCTAATCCTAATTTCTTGATAAGGAAGTGATAACGATGATGTCGTCCAGTAATTTTCCAATCTCACAAGATGACGTGTGAATGTTGATATGGGTTTGGTAATCGTGTGTGCATCCGATGTTTGGCGATGATGTCATTTTTGTTGGGCGTTAGGTGATGAAGTCATATTTGTCGGGTATACCCGTTTGGTTCCTTAACTCGCGTCAAGAAAGAGCGCCCCGGGATGTGCGGGATGATCGCAGAAACCGAAAAATCACACGCTGCTAATATTTCTGTGATTCAATCGCAACAAAAATTCTGGTTGTCCAAAATTGGCAGCATTCTCACATGAGTAAGCTTATATGGCATTAGCTCTTCAAGATTTGAACTACGAATTAGACCAGATTTCATTTCTTCAGAAAAATTGTTCGATTAGATCAGTTAGATTCATTTTATGTAAGTTTCATCTAGATATAAATCAAATATCTAAAAAGGGCGCACAGTTCTTTAATGCCTTAGTTTTCTTTATTGTTACAAGTGAACGGCATTTGTCAACAACTTATAAGAGTAAGGCTATTGATTTCATTAGTTATGTTGTAGAGTGAGTACCCTAAGTTAAGATTAAGAATAAATAATCTGACCGTGAAGATAGTCTTTGTGGAGCTAGTAGAACGAAAGTGTAAAAAAAAATTATAAAACTGATTGTTGTATTAAAAACAAAAACTTTTTATTATTAACAAAAATGTTTGCACAACGCGTCAGCTCCTCCACATGGATTCCAGTCTATAACACCAGATTTGCAAACACAATAAATTCACTATAGCGCAACCTCAAAGGGTAATTAGTAAAACGTCCTGTAAACGCATTCCTTTTATTGTTTACGATTATCCTTTTATGCATTAACGTAACAATTTATGGCATCTTTGCACAGCAATATAAAGCCGTTCCGTATTTTACAAATGGATGTTTCTGTATTTTCCTGCTACTCGTATCCATAGCTTCCATTATAGAAAGTTTACAATAAAATAGCCCATTGAAGTAATTAACACGAGGATGTTGAGGCGTTTTTATGCGCACAATCCCCATCCTCTTTCGACAGACAGCATATACTTTTATGAAAATGGTTTTTATGTTGGGTACCCTCACAATGACGTCTGATATGTTATGAAACCTAAAAGGGATATTATGTGAAACCAAATTCCCTTTACCTATGAATTTCGAGAACTTCGGCATAGATATTTACGAACTCATCGTCGGCAGAAGTGAAAAAGGGAATAAATCGACTGAAATAGGTTTTATATATATTTGCCTTTTTTGAGGAGGCAATACGTTTAATAGGAGACCAGAAACCAGCTCATATGCCCACTCTGGAAATAGATAAATTGATATTAAATTGACTTTCTATATTTCAAAGGACAGCAAAAGAGAAACTCGTGACATTTTACTCGTATATTTGAGTCGAAATATGAACTTTTTAGCCAAACTGAATTGTATTTGTAAAATCATATGCAAAGGGTAAAAATAAAAACGCCACAGAAGAGGTCACGACTTGTGAAGTCTCATTCAATCAACTTTAGATATTGGTAGCTGTTGTGTTGTGCAAGCTTAAAAACATTACTAAAAACAAATGTTATAGAAGACGAAAGCTGTGCATCTTTCTTATCTTATCCATTACTTAATGATTCCCCTCATCATCATCATCGGCACTAACACCGGGATCCGGTCTTGGCCTTATTTAGCTAGTCCCTCCACCGGTATCCGGTCCACATCCGAGACTTGTTAAATTGTCCATAATAATTTGTTTTTCGGGGAAAGGTTATTAGCCTTGCGCCAACCTTTCTCAGGATGTCCCTACATGCATTGGTTCACTATTTGGCGGGTGCCAAAGTACTTATCCACGGGTGTCACGTGGAGACTGCATGTCAACTTGGATTGAACAGAGACAAGGATCGTCCTGGCCTTCGCTGGGTTGAAAGCAGAGACTTTGCCATGTATGGCACTCCCAGACTCTGGGCGTCCTAGTCTACGGCATCCCTCCATCGCAAACAAGATCAGCCGCGCTGTCTCCTTCCATACATCCTGCCACAAAGGACTTTCCGGGCAGGCTGGTCTTCGCTCATTCGAGCTAGGTGTCCCGCCCACCGGAGTCTACCGAGTTTGATTTTTCTTACAACATTAGCTTCAGGGTAGATTGCGTACAACTCATGGTTGTAGCGTCTCCGGAATCGTCCTCCCTCACATACGGGGCCAACAATTCTCTTTAAGACCTTTCTCTCGAACGAGGCCAAGAGTTCAGAGTGGCTTTTATTAAGCACCTAGGTTTCGGATCCATACATGAGTACTAATAAGACCATGGTCTTGTACAGTAATAGCTTGGATGTTCTGGATAAATTTCGGGATTTAAAGACCCTTGATAGACCATAGTAGGGTTTGTTTGATTTGATCAGCAGTATGCGTATTTATTCTTCCATATTGTTAGCGGCTGATACTATTGACCCAAGGTAGTTAAAGGATTGCACTACTTCAAATTCGTGCTTCACTACCCTGATAGTTTGACCAACGTTAGGTCTTTTCTTCCCAGAAGTTGCCACCATGTACTTGGTTTTTCCCTCATTAATGTGCAGTCCCAGTTTTCGTGCAGCCTGTTCGATCTGGGTGAAGGATTCCTGTACAGCCGATTCGGTTCTACCGATGATGTCGATGTCATCTGCGTAGGCAAGTATATGGCTGGACTTGGTGACAATAGTCCCTCTTGTTGTAAGGCCAGAGTCACGGATTGCTTTCTCCAACCCCAGGTTGAAGAGGAAGCAGGCCAGACCGTCCCCTTGTCGGGGTCCATTAAAGATGTTTATTGGTTTGGACAGCAATCCCGCTATTTTTACTTGACTAGGCACGTTGGTCATGGTCAACCTACAACGTCGTATCAATTTGTTTGGAATGTCGAACTCTCTCATGGCATTATATAGTTCTACCTTGGCTATGCTGTCGAAAGCGGCCTTAAAGTCTATAAATAGATAATATAATGGAATCTTAAATTCCAGACATTTTTCCATCGCCTGCCTAAGGGTGAATATCTGATCTTCTTATGTACGAGGGTTGCCTTTTATATTTCGGGATTAGAGAACAAAAACAAATATTGATCATCGAAAATCACTTTATTGTTTTTCAAAATATTCCCCATGAAGATCTATACACTTTTGCATGCGTTTGAACCAATTGTCGAAGCACTTTTGCCACTCTGATTGAGGTATCTCCAACACATGCATTCTGAATGCAGCAACCGCTTCTTCAGGTGTCGAAAAACGTTGACCTCTCAGTTTGTTTTTTACGTACGGGAATAACAAGAACTCATTCGGTGCCAAGTCAGGACTATATGGCGGATGACCCATCAAATCGATGTTTTGGGTGCTCAAAAATGCAGTTGTCGCAGCCGATGTGTGAGAGCTCGCATTGTCGTGGTGAAGAGTGATCCGTCTTCGGCGGTTGGTTTTCCTGATTTCTTGGAAGACAACTGGCCAACAAATGGTTGTGTACCACTCAGAATTGACTGTTCTGCGTTGTTCTAGTGGTACGGTTGCGACATGTCCAGTTTTTCCGAAAAAAACAGGCGACCATTTGCTTGGAAGTGCTTCGTGCGCGAACAACTTTTGTTGGATTTGGCTCATCTTGAAACACCCAGACAGTCGACTGCTGTTTACTTTCGGGCTCATACGCGTAAATCCACGATTCATCACCTGTCACGATGTCATAGACGTGTTTCGAAGCACCGCGACCGTATTTTTTGAGCATTTCTTTCGACCAATTGACACGAGCCTTTTTTTGGGCAATTGACAAAATGTGTGGGATCCAACGCGAACAAATTTTTTTGACAGTCAAATCTTTATGCAATATTGAATGTATGCTGGTCCCACTAACGCCTAAGGTTGTCTCAATCTCACGATAGGTCACATGACGATCTTCCAATATCAGTTCGCGCACAGCATCAATGGTTTTCGGAACAACAACTGATTTTGGACGACCTTCACGAAATTCATCTTGGAGTGAACTACGACCACGATTGAATTCATCATACCATCGATAAACACTGGTCCTTGGTGGAGCCTTATCGCCAAAAATTAAATTAAGTTCATCCATGCACTGTTGCTGAGTTAATCCACGCCGAAAGTTGTAAAAAATAATCGCACGAAAATGTTGACGATTTAATTCCATTTTTGGGCCGAGATGAATCTTTTAAGTTACTGTAAACAACACAAATAGCGCTCGTATGTCAAAACGTTCTGAGTGCGTATAACCTCAAAAATGTCCAACTTTACGACAGAGCTGTCAATTGCCGGATTGCAACACTAGGGTTGCCAAATCCCGAAACATAAGAGGCAACCCTCGTATGGGGGTGAAAAAAGGGGATTTCCAAATATTTGGGAAATTTAGGGATAGATTCAAGATGTTTGATAGGGGGAGAAAAAGAGAAGAGGAACTCTTTTTTTTAAATGACAGCTGGGCCATCAGGTCCAGGGCTGAACTCGTCTTTAAGCAAGTTTAATTTTTCTTCAGCTAGTTGATGCTGAATAATTTGAGAGATGAAGGGGCCAAGGGAGAATTCGGGCAGGTCTTTGAAGTAAGGCGGGTTAGGCTCGAAGGAATTGTCCATGAGGGATTTTTTAAAGAAAGACACAAATAGATTGGCAGTAGTTTGTGGGTCGGTTGAAGTAATCGTGTCATAGGATAGGAAGTTGGGATAGGCGCCAGATTTACCTTTATAATTAATAACGAGGAAAAAATATTTGGAGTCATTGATCTGCGATGGAGGGATGACGTAGACCAGGACGCCCAGAACCTGGGAGTACCAAACTGGATGACATCGGCTCGAATTCGGGACCGGTGGAGAGATTTGTTAAATAAGGCCAAGATCGGATCCCGATTGTAGCGCCGATGATGATGATGATCTCATTGATCAGGTTGTTTTGTATTTTTGGGAGATAATTGTAGTAAATGGAGTTGTAGAGCTCGGTTAATTTGTAAAAGGAACCGAGATAGTTGGAGTAGTGCAGAGAGGAACGTGTTCTTAGGAAAATGTTCCACAAATTATTTCTCTTGTTCCGAAGAGTGCGGAGTTTGCGGTTGTAGCATAGAGGCGATGAAACCGATGTCCTATGTCGAGAATAAGGGACACATAGGGAAATGGCATTGTAGATTTCTTTAAAGAGAGTGGCAGTAGCTTCTTCTACCTCTCGGTGATCAAAGTGAAATGCGATTCTGCTAAGATGCTCATTTAAGGCTAAGATGCTCATTGCACGGTGTGCGAAATTTTGCGTTTCGAGAAAAACGCGTTTAAAGTTTGAGTAATAGAAAAATCTTGAGAAAAAATCGTAATTCGTTCTAACTTACCGCAGTTTTTTGCTAATCTGCGATTCCAGGGCCATAGAGTAGACCTTCCTCTTCTTCAAACTGTTCTAATTGAGCCGTTTTTTCCTGTTGTCGAAAAGTACGAGCCTCTTTGGTGGCATCAAGCCCAATTAGACTGTTTACTTTCTTGTGAAAATAAAATACAAGGAGGTCTCGGATCACTTTCTAACTTTTTTTCTATTTTGAGGAAATTTCCTATCAACTTAGGCAAAAACAAAAAATGGCTAAAAAATTTCATTTTACATGAGGTTCCCCCCTTAATAGACGAAAGTTAGCTTTGCGGAAGTTGTAGGAAAAGTTGACGTGGGTTGGTGAGGTTTGGGATAAGCTGTCACGATAAAGGGATACGTGAAGCGGAGGGTGACAATTGGCGATGGTGGCGAGGGGAGGGGGGGCTAAGGGCAACTGAGGAATTATAGGAGTCCGTTGTAAACACAAGATCAAGCTGCTTCTTCATATGATTTGGATATGATTTGGTGCAATACTTATTTGACAGAGTCTTGAGTCGGTGAGATCGTCCATAAAGAGACATTCCTTGGTACTAGTGGGGTTTGAGGTGTAACTGGATTGATAGTCTGACAGCGCTATAGCGTTTGGGATAATAGTGAAGAACGTGTGATTCGAACTGACGCTATGACAGTTAGAATCACCTAAGCGTTACCCGCCAGGCTACTGGCCGGGTTTAGAAATCAATTTAAAAATCAACTATATTCCACTGATGTGAATTGTTATGTTATCGCTATGGTATACGGCTCTGATGTATTTTCTTATTCGATTTTAGTTCGGTGTTCCTCACTATTTGCTAGTGTATTGTGTGTGTATCTGTTAGAGACGCTACAGCGCCCTTTGGAGACTGAGGCGGTTGAAATCGCCAATCACAACGATATCGTCTAGGGAAGTAGTTAACTCGGTTAGGTGATCAACCGCTGCTATTGCCAGTTCGTATGATATGTATGGTTGCGAAGGACGTATATTGAAACATATGATATATAACGACTTTCGGCCAAAGCATATATTATCACTCTCTTTAATTATCGCGGTATTGGGTACACTCACATTGTCCCACAAGGGTGGACGATCACTGCGGCTTGTTACACCACCACAGTGAAGTAGCTACTGAAGGACCACATCCCAAGAAGATCTATTTCAATGTTGTAAATTTTGTTACGATAATATACTGTTCCATATAGCGCACTTTCTAAAAAAAAAAAACCCGTCTTACAGCTTATATACAGCTCTGAATGAGTTCTTTTTACATCTCCAGGCCAATCAAGAGCTTAAAAGTGGTCATTTCCCCAGTACTAGTGTGGCTATAAAACTTTAGTAGCGATTTTGAAGGTACTCTTCAACGATGGCTTTAATTACATCTCTGAAGAGTAGTACAGACGCTGAAATAATTGCGTTATACTGCAGGTAGACTATATTGAACGTAGCTGGGCTGTTAACTCCTAAGGTTGTAAATAAAGACATTTGTCGATTTATCAGTTCTATTGAACACTCCACGTATCTTTCAAGAAGTCAATCCAAGAAATAATCAAATTACTATAAGTAAAAGTTTCTCTGCTCGTGTAGCTTTTCATTTTGGTGATCAGAACTGAACTTGCATTACATAAGATTTAACTTTCTTGAAAGCCGGCTTGTGGGTTGGAATTTTAAGGTAGGATCCTTAAGGAAAAGTAAGATTTCTGATACAGTGTTTTTGTGAGACAGAATTCACGTCCGTTACCCCTAATAAAGTTCTATTGCACTTTGACTTCGGTTAAACTGTGGGGTTTCTGTAAGCCATTCCCAAAGGCACCGCCGGCAATTTACTGTTGACTTAATGTCAACAAGATATCATGGCAAGAGCCATACGGCTAAATCAAACAAACCCCAAATCCTAGGTCGACCTATCGTCACCGAAGAATGTATCGCCTACAACGGCATTACATGAACACAATGCCTGCAGCCCCGTTCTGCTCGTCCATTTGTTTGAACAGGTCTATATGCAAGCTAAGGGGCATTGTACTTATGGGACATATGGGAAATCCTCCCATTTAACTCCTTTTCGATCGCCCATTGGCCGTCGCCAAGTTGAGCCTGTTCGCTCCTTCCCCATCGATGTGATCCACCACCGTTGAATCTGACGGATGTGGTTTGCATCGAGGAGTCAGATTTCTATCACCATAGCGGACGGTCGCGCCGCTTAACGTTACCTTTTCACCAGCCGCGTTACAAAGTAGTCATGTTCTTAACACGGTCAAGATACGCGATTCCAGAGTGCGAGTTGGAGTATAGTGTTTCTTTTTTGTCATCAAGTCAAGAAATCCGTTGTTCTTTTTAAGTGAACTTTGTATTAAAACTTTCAACGATCCTGATGGAGTGTAGGCACCCATCGTCAAAGGATTAAGTGATTAACATTGTGAACTCCCAGTTTTAAGCGCATGTGCCGATGCCATATCGTAGATAAAAATAAAGAACAGTTAACAACTAAATACTTGCGTGCATTTTTATTTTTCTGCTTGCTTGAAGTTCGGTTTATTTTTGTGGATAATTTACAGTGAAACCAATGGTATGTGTTGGGGCGTTGAGTGGACCTAGTGCCCATGTCTGGTACATATAACCAACCACCCCACAAAACAATAGACATTCCAAAAATCAGTCAAGCCTCTACCAGTGCAAAGTCGCATTTGTTCCACCATATATCAGAAACTAGCACTCAAGTGTCATAAATAATGTCGTGCCACATATATATGTGGCGGTAAATTTTTAGTCAGCTATAAATTTCAATTCATCAGCTATTAGGTAAGAAACGATCGAATTTTTAGTGGTATGCGCTGACGTTCAGGATCTGGTTTATTTTTTATACCCCTAATTTATCTAGGGAGTAAACATTTTGTTTGAGTCACTTTGGTCGAATCAACTTTAAAAATAGCAAGAAAATTCAGTCGGGTTGAACTTTAGATCTAAAAAAGGAAAGCAATTAAACGAATTGCCTTAATTTATTTGTTTCCCAACTTTAGTCAGGGCCATGTCTCGACGTTGGATGTATAGTCAAAGAATTCTGCCGAGCTCATCGTGCAACCTTTAGCGCTCAGTAGGTTGGGCGTCGATACCCAACTTACCACATGAAGTTTGGTTGCTTTTAATGGCAGTCTGGTCGAGCTGTGGTTATATTCTAAAGCTCTACCTACAGGGCTTCAATTGTTAATTTCATGACAATCACAAGAACGTAAGCAAAACTACGAACAATACTTAGAATATTATCGAATAACCTTTATGAATAACGCCAGATCTATTTTCAAATTGTAACCTGAATAACACGCAGAGCGAGGACAATCAACGTATTAACTCCACTAGAGGTAAACAAAATATTATCAAATAAATTAGTTCGTAGTATGCTTAAGATTTGTTTCGAAGATTTATTAACAAAATAAAATTAAGTAAACAGCCACCTTCTGGGAATCTGAGAGCTCATTTTTGCATCACATACGTCTCATCTATCTAATTATCTCTGTCCAGATAACACGATATAAAAAGCCTCCAACAGTCATTACTCCTCACAGTTCTTCTATCTCTAATAGAAACAGTACAATGTTTCCTCGCCGAATACACCTCGGTACCGACAAGGTAATACCCGGGAGTAACTATTGCCTCTCTGACACCAGCTATGGCAAGGACGCTGTGAAAATTTTAAACGTCACTCGCAAAGGTCCGGTTCATTCCATAAAGGAGTTTGAGGTGGCAACGCATCTAAAACTTGCTACACAACGTGATTATCTTCGAGGTAGTGCGAACTTTTCTTTAGTTTACAAGTAATATTACTGTACATCGTTTGTTACGCTTTCCTCTCCACAGGTGACAATGCAGACATTGTTGCAACTGATTCCCAAAAGAATACAGTCTACCTACTAGCTAAAAAGCACGGTGTTAAAAACCCGGAGGCGTTTGCAACGCTCCTATGCCAGCACTTTCTAAACAAGTACCCGCACGTTGTTGGTGTGCATGTTCACATTGAGGAATATCCTTGGGAGCGTATCCAGCAGGAGGAAGTGGGTGAGTCAATAACTACAGAGAATCGCAATTTCACTTCAATGAACGACAGAAAGAAACATAACCACGCGTTTGTATTCACACCCACGGCAACGCGATATTGCGATGTGATCATTAATAGGAAAGGTGGGTGTAACAAATATTAATATTGTCCCACATTCCTGGCCCACTTATCTTATAGTTTTTTTTTTCTTTGCAGAGGAAAAACCGATTATCAGAAGTGGATTGAAGGGATTACGTGTACTGAAAACCACTCAGTCGTCTTTTGTGAATTTCGTCAATGACGAATATCGGTCACTTCCTGACCAATACGACCGGATTTTTAGTACAGTTGTGGATTGCAATTGGGAATATTCAGGGAACCAGATGGTTGATTTCTGCGAATTTTGGAATACTGTCAGAAATATTATCATTAAAAACTTTGCCGGAGACCCACATGTGGGCGTTACTTCACCAAGCGTTCAGAACACCCTGTACTTGACTGAAAAAGAAATATTGGACGTGATACCGGAGGTAAATTAGCTAAAAAACACTGGCTAGAGACAGGCTGAACCTTTTTATTTCTTATTAGATAACCGCTATCGCGATGGCGATGCCGAATAAGCACTACTTTAATTTCGACACCAAGCCTTTCCAGCAATTGGTCCCAGGAGAAAACAATGAAGTCTTCATACCGACCGATAAACCATTTGGTGTAATATATGCGCAGTTAGAGCGAAAAGACCTCAAGGGGAAACTGTAGGATATCTCATTGAAGGGAGATTGGACAGTAAGGTTTACTCCCCGCCGAAAACGAAGCTGAAAGTTAAAGACAACCAAGATTCGGAAAAATACATTGTTGCGCATTGTAACATTTTTTTTATTGTTTACTTATTTTGTTTAATAAATATTTTAATACGCAATCAATCCCATTTCTGCCACGAGCTATCAGTTACACGAACAATATTTCAACCGAAATAAGGAACTTTTATAAAAGTATTAACCTTGTTATATAATTAAGTTCAATTAATTATCACTCCCCCTTTGAATAATTAACATCCCGATGGAAAAGCCCGATGGAGAGTAGTTGTCGTTTTCAGAAAACTGAACGACAAAACCATGGGAGATGCGAACCCTCTCCCTAGAATAGAGGATATTTTAGACCAACTCGGTCACTCACGCTACTTTTCCACGCTTGATTTAGCCAGTGGCCACCATCAAGTCTTAGTCGATCAGAAGGATCGCGACAAGACAGCCTTCAGCACTAATTACGGGCATTATCAGTTCAGACGTATGCCATTCGGGCTAAAGGGAGCCATGAACCATGTCCTCACTGGGTTGCAAGGTATCGAATGCTTTGTATATCTGGACGACATTGTCATCTATGGGAAAAACCTAGAGAACCATAATGACAAACTCCAGAAGGTATTCGAACAATTGAGATATCACAATCTCAAATTGCAACCCGAAAAATGTAGATTTTTACAAAAAGAAGTAGTCTACCTCGGACTTGTTTGTTCTGAAAAGGGGGCAATGCCAAATCCCGACACGACAGCTAGTGTCAGGGAATTCCCCATTCCCAAGACGGTAAAGAACGTCCAATCATTTCTAGGACTGGCGAACTATTATCGAAAAGTTGCTCCAAATTTCTCGAGGATAGTACGTCCCTTAACAAACTTGTTAAGGAAGGACGTTAGATTCACCTGGTCAGACAAATGCCAACAAGCGTTTGATAAAGTAAAAGGATTATTAGTTTCGCCGCCAATATTAATCTATCCAGATTTCACCAAACCTTTTAATCTGACTACGGATGCTAGCAGCGAAGCACTTGGTGCCGTGCTATCGCAAGGAGAAATAGGCGAAAATCAGCCTATAGCTTATGCAAGTCGAACCTTGAATAAAGCGGAAAGAAATGACTCCACCATTGAGAGGGAGTTACTAGCCATTGTGTGGGCGACTAGAAATGTCCGCTGTTATTTACAAGGGCGAAGGTTCAACATATATACAGATCATAAGCCACTGAAGGGAGTTTTAACGTGAAAGACACTACGTCACGTTTAACAAAATTCCATCACAAATTATCGGAGTTTGATTACCAAATAGAGTACAAACCCGGTAAATATAACACCAATGCGGATGCTTTGAACCGCATCCCGCAAGGTTGTGATGAAACTCCCAAACTACAGAGATGCAATGTAATAACACGCGCCCAAGCAAAAAAGCTAAGGGAAAGCGAAGGATCCCAGGGAAATCAAACAAATGACGAGTCTGATTTACCAGATAATCCCATTCCTCCCTGCACGGAAAAAGGAATGGAGATAACAAAACCTGAGGATATCCAGTTACTGTTACGGGATTACCATGATCCTCCTTTGGGCGGACACCAAAGTGTGATAAAAACCTATAACAAGATTCGTAGGAACTTTTGGTGGAAGAACATGATGCGCGACATTAAAGTCTGCATTAAGAAATGTAAGGATTGTGAAACCATGAAATCTTCCCCAATCCTACGGATGCCCATGGTAATCACCGACATTGCAAAGAGGCCTTTCGACAAGGTATATTTAGTTATACTCGGGCCTCTGGATCGAACTCCAGCAGACAATACATGTATACTAACCTTTCAAGACAATCTGTCTAAGTATATAGATTGCTACGCCTTACCTAATGCGGAAGCAGAAACGGTGGCCACGGTCTTCTTTGACCAAATAGTTGCTCGGTATGGTGTTTCGAAGCAACTGGTCACCGATCAGGGAAGCAACTTCCTAAGCAGCTTGTTTTAAAGCATGTGCAAGCTGCTCCGTATCAAGAAGCTTCAAACCTCAGCGTACCATCCACAGTCGAATGGCGCTTTGGAAAGAGCCCATCGACCACTCGTAGAATACCTACGCAGTATTGTGGATGGAAATCACAATTCAAATCAATACCTGAGGACGGCAACATTCGTGTACAACACCAACGTACACGAAGGTACCAAACTTACGCCGATGTATTGTCTCTTTGGTTTCACCCCGGAAGTACCGTCTAACAACAAACAACCTCCGGAACCGGTGTACAACCATGAGAGCTACCATAAGCTATTAAAGTACAAACTCCAGCGTACGTACGAAATAGCGAGGCGTAACCTATTGATTTTCAAAAGGAAATCCAAAAGGTACCATGACCGTACAGTACACCCTTTCACGTTTCACGTGGGCGATAAGGTTCTGATGCGTGATGCGCAGAAACAAGAGAAGTTAGCTCCCATATGGAGGGTCCTTACAATGTAGTGGCAACACAAGGCTTGGTAAACGTGGTCCTGAAAATAGGCAGGAAAAGTGTGGTGGTGCACAATAACAGGTTGAAGCCCTATTTCGATTAAAGGAGTTTCATTGGAACGACCTGAAATGGGTGATATATTTGGGTCTGAAGTAATACCAATAGAAAATCAGAGATTTGTCCCCCAGTTAAAAAGACAGTCACCAGTAATGGCCATGACCTGCGAAGCACAGATGTTGTAGATAGAGTTTTGTAAAACTATATAATATATAGTAAAACCAAAAACAAAAGTAGATTGTAAATAATATACTTAAATATTATTTAAACAAAGTTAAAATTGTTAAATTATAGTACAAATAAACAAAAAACATTGTAAATAATAATAATGTATTTAAACATTATTAACAATTAAAAACAGTATGAAATATAAAATATTGTAATATAGTTAAAACTATAAACTAAATATAAAATTATATGAATAATATATTAAACAAAACCCATTGTAAATAATGTATTTAAACATTATTAACAAATATATTATATATAAAAACAGTATAAAATATAAAACATTGTAAAATAGTTAAAACTATAAACTAAAAATAAAATTATTTGAATAATATATTAAACAATAATATTGTAAATAATATATTTAAGTACTTGTAGATAAAACAAAAAATAAAAAATTAGATAAAAATAGGCTAAATAGAAATAGAAAGAAAATGTAAAGACAACCGCCACCCGTGTTAAGTGTGTCGATGACATCATAGATAAAGATGACATACAAGAGATCATTGACACACTTAAATCAAAAAACGCCATCCAATTTTAAGCCCAGTTGACCCCGGTACGATAATGCATCAATTGCATACGCCAAAACGATTGCCTAATAATGCAAAAGCAATTAACGGCATATTGCGGAACAACTAAATTGCAGAAACGTTTAAACTGCATGTTCCAGCACAATCAAGTATGAAATAATTAATTGGGTCAATTCGCAACTGCGGATACGGAACTGTGATGCAAGTCAATGAAGAAACATTGACCGACACAGCAGTTTGAAGCAATTGCGAATCAAAAGCCAATAATCGGAAATTGGGGCAATTAAAATTGAATTGCATTGTCGTAATCGGGAAGTGTTGACCCCGAGGTATCAAGAAGATACAGGAAGCAATTAGGAAGGCAGTCGGCGGTTGGTCAGAGTCGAGGGTTGATCGTTCGAGTCGGTGATTCAATATAGAAATAAAATCTTCTTTGGGAGTCGGAGAAAAAGTCTTTTTAATCGTAGAATATAAATGAAATGTGTTTCGACAGTAGCATGCGAGAAGTGTAAAATGGAATAGTATTGACAAGTCTAAGAAGTGATTGGCCGGTAAGGAATACAGTGAAAAGAATAGAGATTAGATAAAGAGAGGCAAAATGACTTAATGACTTTTATCACTGGTACTGGAAACAAACTTGTAAAGATGGACCTATATAATTTGTAGTAAGAAGTATTGAGAACTCAAAATAAAGAATAGCATCGTTTCATACAGAATTAAGTGTAAGTGCACTGATCAAAAGGAAAGTGGTGAAGAAACTAATAAATGAAGGAAGTAGTGCTTAATTACTTTTTATAACGAAATAGAGTAAAGTAGTGTCGTACAATGTTAAGTTAAAGTGCACAGATTAAAGAAGAAGTAGTGGAGAGTTAAGAAAGAAAGAAGAAGTGCTTATTAACCTTGTACATTAATAATAGAAATGTATAGACTAGAATAAGTGTATGTACTTAATGATTAAGAAACTGTGAGCTATAAGTTTTGATAAATTATACTCAAAAAAAAAAGAAAAACACAATTTAGAAAAAGTGTAAAGACCTAGATAAGAAATAAAAAAGATAAGTAATAAAAGAAAAAAAGTGACTATCATAAACTGGTTTTTCATTTAATTCTGAAAGGACCCTTAGATAACATCACTCGCGCACACCGACATGCTGTCGAAAGGGAGTTTCAATCCTCTTCCAAGAATGAAACTCCATTTTTGTAAGGGGGGAGGAATGTTATATAATTAATTTCAATTAATTATCACTCCCCCTTTGAATAATTAACATCTCGTGTCTTCACATACATATCCTTCATCCGTCCCTCCCCTCCAAATCACCAATTTCCCTGTACAATAGAATATCCCCAAATACAATAGTAGATAATTTAAATAAAGGTAAAACACTCATTTTAAAACCTCACTCACATTGCAATAGTCATATTCTTTTTATTAGCCATAGTCTCCCCCTATTAGCCAATTCCGCATCCTAGAAATAACTATCGTGGAAGCGGAACGAAAAAGGATATGTGCCGAAAAGACACGAGATTCGTTCTTGTTAAATGTGCGTTCATGGAGAGTAGTTGGGTGCTCCCAGAATATTAAAATTATATTTTGACTTTTTAAATTGAGTCGCGGCGCGAGGCGGTTCGTTTAGTCGCAATGATAATAAAAAGAAAGTTGGAAATTGTCCGCGGGTAGAGGTGCTTGTGTCGTAGGTGGATTTTGGTCACATCCAAATATAAAATGGATAAAGAAAAATTATATATATATAGAATTTAAAGAAAAGTAAATGAACAAACTGAATTGGAAGATATCATTAAGAGTAAATGAATGAACTGAAGTGAAATAAAGATGCATATGTTTAAAAGATTATAGAATTAAACGATTAAAAGTAAATGAACAAACTAAATTGGATTAAATAATTAGAAGTGGAATAAATGTGAATATGTTTAAAACATGGCTCCTCGATAGTGTAGTGGTTAGTATACCCGCCTGACACGCGGGAGACCGGGGTTCGTTTCCCCGTCGGGGAGCCTCTGGCGCAAGACTAAAGACCTTGCCCGGAAAAAAAAAATCATTATGGAAAATTTAACAAGCCTCAGGACTTGCCAAATAAAGGCCAAGACCGGTTCCCGGTTGTAGTGCCGATGATGATGATGATGTTTAAAACATAGAATTAAAAGATTATAGAATTAAAAGATTATAGAATTAAAAGATTATAGAATTGAAAGATTAAAAGTAATTGAACAAATTGAATTGGAATATATAATTAACAGTAAATGACTGAACCAGAGTGGAATAAATGTGAATAAGTTTATGAAAGATTATAAAATAAAGACAGAGAAAAAGGAAAATAGAGTTTTCTTTCCCCAATCACAAGACCGGTGCGAGGACACACACAAGAGTGGTAGCAGCCAGGAATACACCCTGAAGAGCGATTACAAAGGGTAAGTTTTGTATAAAAAACCAACAAATAATAATTGTTAAGAAATACCTTTAACAACCTATCCCCGTTGAACATAATTGTTGACAAAACGAAAAGCAATTAACTTACCCGTATTTCTAGGTTTTAAGGCAAGTACACTCTTTTACTATTCGCTCATGTTGTTCTTGGAGGCAAAAAAGAGGGAAAAGCCATTGATCCTAAACATAGAAATACAGAATTAAAAGATGTACATGCATTATTATTTTTGCAACATTTTTTATTTTCTTTATTTTCCTTAACTCTGAATTATAGGCTAGAAAAAAATGGCTTAATTCTAGCTTAATTATCTTATATTATAACTTACTGGTCCTGCGCCGACGCTCTAAGTTAAGGGAGGAGTACTAGTTGTGTTGGTCAGAAAAATCAATTTTCTTTTATTGCATATTATTTGAATGCATTATCTCGAGAATACTCTCACCAAATTTTATAAGAATCTAAGCATTAGATCCAAAGTTGCAGGTATTTAAAGCGAGCTACTTGGAACTATGAATCACACGCAACTGCCGCTCGGTGTAATAAGATATACTTTCACCGCTCTATTGTGTTGCTTAAAATGTGTGGCCTTGTAAACCTTGAAATACGTTTATTTTAGTGTATTTGGACACATCTGTTTGAATTTTTAAATCTTGGGGCACTTACGTGTAGGGATTCGAACGTTAAACATAGAATACTTTCAGTTTATTTACATTTACTCGTAATATATTGAACGTTTTGTATAGGGTGGCGCAAAATTTATCATCCAATTTTGTTTTTGAATTACTTTTTTACTAAATAAAAAACATGGTTTTGAGTGATGGAAAACTTTATTTGGACCTTTACAATTTTTTCTGTTAAGTGTTGTAACCTTTCTCTCAGGGAGCGTGTCTCCTTGTCCTTAAAAGGACGAGGGATTTCTGTAATAGACCGCTCCTGAGATGACTCGTTGCGTATCAGGTTTCACTGTTTGCATATATTGATGGACAGCGGTTACATTCGTATTGGTGAAACCGATGCCCTTGATGTTACAATATACCGTTATCAGTCGAATGTCTACAAAGCCTCGAGAAAGAGCTCAATTACGGTATGACGAATTTCTTAAAGTTCGGTTATTTATCAGAATCAGAGCTTCCTCAAAAATCGATCGATCTGGGTTGTTGTGGACGGCGAGTGTTCGGTCCTGTATCCTGTCAATTCCGTGGTACCTCAAGGTTCTATTTTGGCTCCAACCTTGTTCTTGCTTCATATAAATGATTTGTTGGAGACAACGGATAACAAGGTGTTCAGTTTTGCGGATGATAGTACGGTTGTTTCCTCCTCTTCGAGTGTTCGGCCGATTGGTGCATCTGCATCGCATCAGCTGAAATGTAGACAGATTGACTCTATGAATCAGGATCTAGATAGGGTCCTGCAGTGGGGAAGGGCCAATCTCGTCGACTTCAATGCAGCGAAGATACAATATACAACATTCACAAAGAAAAGTGGATCATCGGTTCCACAGCTGATGATGAATGGCCGGGCCCTCGAGCCTGGGGAAAGTTTGAAATTGCTCGGCCTCACGGTGTGTGGGAATGTATCATGGCATAAACACGTGTCGAGTATCGCAAGGTCAGCCTTAGGAAAACTGAACTATCTTTTTAGAGCGAAGAAATATTTTACTCCGGTCCAACTTCTTCTCCTATATAAATCCCAAATTAGACCCGCGCTCGAATATTACTGTCATGGTTGGAGCTCGGCTCCTAAACATACCCTCGACCTACTTGAGAGCATACAGAGACGAGCGATCCGCCTGATCGGGGACTCAGCGCTGACGTCGGGACTACAGTCGCTATCACATCGAAGGCGCGTAGCCGACCTCTGTCTGTTTTACAGATATTATCCCGGGTACTGTTCTTCGGAGATTCTTGGTATTGTTCGCGCAATTTTATGCGCTCCACAAGACAATCCGACGGATCGCACCCGTTTGTGGTTCATCTCCCGACGGCGCGAACACCCCTGCATCAGAACTCGTTCCATTACAGAGCGGGGAAGCTGTGAAACACCCTTCCGACGCGAGTGTTTCCGGAGCGTTACAACCTGCAACTGTTCAAAAAGAACTGCAACAGTTATTTGATGGCATCTCGCGGCGCCCACTCGGTGCTATAGGTTCGCCTCTTCCGAGAGAAGTCTAATAAAAAAAAAAAAAAAGGCATGTTCATATCTAGTCCTACGATCGGTTGGTAGCCGATAATGGAAAATTGGTTGCAGCTATTGCGAACTCAATAGTATACTGGTTAGTATACCCGCCTGTCACGCGGGAGACCGGGGTTCGATTCCCCGTCGGGGAGCCTCTGGCGCAAGACTAATGACCTTGCCCGGAAAAAGCAAATCATTATGGAAAATTTAACAAGCCTCAGGACTTGCTAAATAAGGCCAAGACCGGTTCCAGGTTGTAGTGCCGATGATGATGATTGCGAACTTAAAGATATGGGGGCAATATTTAATTACCGAATGGTAGGGAAACTATCGGCTGCAGTTGTGTCAACAAGTACGTTGCTCGACGTGTCATCTGGACCAACGGATTGTTGTTTGGACGATCGTCCGATGGTCCAGCCGATAAGGCGAGGATGTTCATATCATGCACGTGTGTGAGAAAGTGCTTCTCAGCAATGCGCATTGACATGTTCGGGAATTAATGTCGGTTACATGAAGAGGTAACCGAATTAGATTTCGGAAACATGATGCGTTGGATGCAAGCATGCCCCGGGGTGGAAGTTTGATGCCACGGTAAGATGGTAATCTTGCCGTAGGCTTATGTTTTCAGGTGGAAGGTGATGCAGAGTACCTTAATATGCTCATTTGCAGGTAAGTATAATGACTTGCCTGGTAAGTGGGAGACGGTTAATTAACAGGGAGTGGGTGGTTCTTTGGGAATGCCTTACAGAACCCCCACACTCTAATAATGTGCTTTGTCGTTATTATAATCTCCAGACAATGTCGAAACGCCGATACCTCTTCCTCTGTACTCCCCCTCCTCTTCAGGCAGCACTGTTCTTCTTCATTTGGGGGACACCTAAACCACTCTTTTATTAATAAAAAATGTTAAGAAAGCTTATCCATCTAAATAAAAACTCTATTTTACACCAGAATTATAATTAACTTTATTTATAACCTTTTTCAATACTTTGTATTAAAATATTTACAAAAGCCGTTAAATAAACATACATAAAAAAAACACTGAATTGATATCTTCACCATTGATAGAGAGCTTTGACAAGCGTACACTGACGATTACAAAGCAGGAGAATATTGGATTCCACACTCAATAATCCAGGCTCAATGAGTGGGTATGCATTCTGAATATTCTTAAAGTACCCATACGTTAAATGCTTCCAACCGCGGATGTGCTCATATCTGTAAACGTAATAAAAGTCGATGTCTTGATCCGGCAGCAGAAGCATGTATATACCACCATCAGGCAGACTAAACAAACTAACCCTCTCGATGCGCCGTTTTAACTTAATTATCTGGAAGATATGATACATTCGGTGGGTTTGTGGGGCTTTGCTCACCCATTCTGCTGAATCGTACTCAAATACGGCGATCCTTTGACAATGAACGCAGCTCAGAAACAGATGGTAGAGATGAGGTGTGACCTGGGCTACCTCGATAATATCAAAATCACCATCGATAACTTGAGTTAACTCAAACATTTGCGAATACACATCCCAGATATAGATTGTTATGGAGGGATAATTGTTCACCACTGTCGAAACAGCTAGGATTGTATGAGTTGGTAGATTATACAATTTTGAAATTCTACCAATTCCTTCATCGATAGTTTGCCAATCTCGGACAATTTTATTATTACCGTCAACCATAACGATCCGAATTTCATTGTCTCCGGTGAAATAATTGATTAAGTGGAATACTAAAAATAAATTTGTGCTGCAGATGGCATCGATACTGTGAACCAATTTATCGAATTTGAAATTATTAGTGAATTCGATGTAATTTACGGATACATAACTGGTTGCATGACGGAAGCTTTCGGTGCATTTATTTTCTGCGATAACGTACATTCCAAACTTTGTAGTCGTGATGATGTTGGATTTAGTTTTACTTACAAAAACTTTGTTATAATATCTTGACCATTTTACAACAGTTTGTTCCCGGTCACAAAATTGATATCGATGGTTATCGAAAGTGTATTCATTTTCAACAGAATCGTTAGTCGATCCCCATACTACGCTTGTACTGAAATCATATTCCAGGTACAACAGCCTTCGAGGATTCATTGCCTTAGCTTCAAAAACACTTTCGATATTCCTAAGACTCTGAGCGGTTATATCGAAATTTGTAGCATGCTTGTGTAAAGTTTCGTTATAGAAGGAAAACGTAGAGGCTCGTTGTTCGAAGGTTTTCGATGTTGCTAATTCTGGCAACAATCCGTTTTCAAATATTGCATTTTCTATTGATAATACCTCAAAATGGTGGTTACCTTCAGGAAATAACGTCTCCTGATATCGTTCACTCATAAGTTCATTATTTAATTTTTGGACCGTTGTTGGGACATTGAAATAGAGATCACCTAAAATAGTTTTATGTCCAAGAATCATTTGTTGCTCAGGCGCGTTCTTTTGAACTAAATTCGCGAGACTTATGTTGTTGATCGATTGCAAATAGATGTGATCTTCGAGGACGAGGTCTTCAAAAGTTAAATGCCCAAAAATATCATGAACACCTCCAGATAACGGCACACGGTTTTTAAGTATAAAGTCTAATTGTAGCTGGTTGATATTCAACACCCGGAGATCATCTTGTACATTAAGGTTTCGTATGGTAACTGGCGGCCAGAAAGTGGAACCGTCACTGTAGAATACTTGATCGGGATATACGTAGTTAATAGAGCCATCAACAGTAAGATACCCAAAAATAGGTGAAGATTCAAAATGCAGTGGTTTGGTAAGCAGTATTGGTTGACTGAGACGATATTGTGATGAATTGAATTCCAAAATATTCACTCGATTAAGCATTATAGGATTCACTAGATCCATTGCCACTGCTTCTACGATTTTAATTGGTCTTGTGAACCATTTTTCCGCTCTTACAATTTCTGCCACCGAACTGTTGTAGAACAAGCAATCGCTTGTGATATAATCAAAATCGATGTCGTCGGGAAAAATGTCCTTAGTTTCCATGTGATTGATCAGTGGCTTCCTAAGTTTTACATTTCCAGTGATAATCTGTTCACTATTCTGACGTACAGCATTTTTGAAAAGGTGCTGAATATTGAAACTTTGGGTGTCATTGCCCCACGGCCAGTAGGCATTGCCCAATATCCGCAAATTTTTCCAAGGCTTTTGCAAACTATTTCGAATTCCAACTTTAATGTAATCAAAATTTATATTTAGAGGTCCGTGAAAGTTCCCAAGCGTTTTCAGCTTGTTGACCAAAATATCTGAATTCAAGATTACTTCTGGCGAACGTATATCAATCAGTCGGTTAACTGCCAACCCATTAAAATGTGATACATTCAGATTGGTGATGTGAGCTCCAACTAAACGGTAAGCACCATAGATTATCTGATTCTTTGTCTTCAGTAAGACACTATCTAAAAGGTCGGTCACCTTGATGTTATTTATGAGAGGCACATTGATACTTGAACCGATTGTTAAATTATTTAGGATCGTCTTCGTTCCACCAATTACGGTGTTTTCATCGAGTTGCACTAAAGATTTTATGTAGTCGTCCCATATAATGTTATTTATGACACGGACATCAAGATTAGATATAAACTCTACACTGCCCTCGACATAAAGGTCCTTATTAAGTACAACAGTATTTAATGTCCTCGAAAAGTATCGAAATACTTCATTTGATGGTAAGCCATTGAAATAGCTGAATACCACACTGTGGACATTAATTGGTGAGTTCATATGGACGGATTTGAAATAGTGATGGACTCTAAATTTATCTTGAAAATTCATCAAGTCCAAACCCCTATCGATAATTACCGCTTTAGATACATGAACCGATTTGAATGTTTTTGTGCCTTTAAACACACACACCTTTTCATCAATCGAAACAAGATCGCTAGTAGGAAGATTATTAAGGAAATCGATATCTGCATTTTCAAAGGTTAGTTTTCCTAAGAATTTCTTGTTTCCAGATATTACGACCTCCTCCGATATTTTCACAGCATGCTCACTAATTCGACGAAGTCTTGTTGGTTGATCAGAGTTCGAAATAAGACTTCCGACAATTTGAACAGAACTGAATACCATATCAACAGGTGGTAAAACAGGTTGTGATACAAGAAGATATTTAGTTATTGAGTTCCCATTTATCCGAAGTGTATGTAAGGCGGGTGCTGATACATAGCAATTGTTGAACATCACGTTGTTGAAGACCTATGATATAAAGTTGATATTATGACTTCTTTAAAACTCTTAAATCTTACTTGCGGCAACGATGTCATCCAAAAAGCACTGGCTATATTCAAAGGCATTGTCCGATCTCCAATAAGCAAAGTAGCCTTGTCGCCAATATCGATCTTGTTTATCCTGAGAGAACCTTCTATAATAACGCTTCCTGTATAATTTTGTTGTAAGTCCATCATGCTAGTTCCAAAAATATGCCTCGCCTTATCATCTCCATTGGTGAGCATCAGTCTCTCCATTACAACAACATCGTCTATTACAATAGAAGCTACACAAATCGTTTAGTCACTAAAGACCTTACCAGACATTAGGCTTCCATACTTACACTGAATAAAATTATTTTGCTCAAGCCTCGCGATGTCGAGAGCAAAGTCTAAACCATTGATTTTAACTACTTGTAGTCCATTTAAAGTAACTCTGTTTGCAAATAGACGCGAAGTAACATTTTGGTCTTCAATTAGGTTAAATAAGTTTTTCGTTATACGCTCATTCAGAGCTCTAGTGTTTAAGTCCCCTATCGTCACATCAGACTGAAAAAGGATATTCCCTTTGATGACTTTATCACGAGGTTTCATAAATAAATCTTTCTGGAAGTCTTTCCACACCACACCATTAATGGAATCAATTTGAATGCTTTTTGTTTTTATCACACGTTGCTCCTCGCTGTTGAGTTCTCGTTCACAACTTCTTCCTATTGATATATCTGCAGCTTTAAGAACTTTTGTAGTCACCGGTACATCAAACTGCAAGACAGATTCATCCATGTTTAAAGCAATGCCTGTCAAAGAAGACCGTCCCATTCATAACTGCCAATGAAATTATCCATATATACTCACCCGGAATCAAGTCGCCATCATAAATCAGGTTGTTTACTGATAGATTTCGAATGTTTAAATATAATGCCGATGAATAACTTGCTTCTGTGTGTCTCGGAAGCCTAGATGGTACTCCGTTAAACCGGGAATGACCTTTACCATGAGATAGATCTTGTATTCCCCGCAGTATCTTCACAGGTCGACGGAGTTTTGATCCAATTACTTTCACAATGCCCATATGAGCGGAGAAAAGTCGTACAGGATTCCGAAAGACCAATTCTCTTCTATCAGCCCTTACCGATTCGAGAGCCTTACGCATATCATCGAAATGATGTTTTCTATTGAGCAAGATATTCCGCAGTTTCTTGACATTCTCTTGGAAAATGGTTTTTTGATACTTCACGGTGGACACAAATTCTGCAACACAATGATGTTTTAGGTAAATTAACCATGAATAAGCAAAACTATTTTTTAAAAATGGATACGGTTCTTTTTTTTTCTTTTTCAAATCACAATTTTAAAAACCCAATAAGAGTGATGCGGGGAACAAAGGCTGTTTGTAATTGCAACATTATCCAACTTTACCCAGAACAAAACAAGCATCACCGTGAATTCTATCAAATATGGAATAACATAACTTTCTTATAATATGTACGCTTATCACATCTATTAATCGCCTTAGAGTACCAAAGTATCCAACGCAATAATACAAGGGGAGACATACTAAAGATAGCAGAAGTAGAAGCAAATGAAAAAAGCTGCCCAATGTTTTGGTTCTGAATATTTCATACATATTGTATGAAACTGGTTTTGAATGTTTATTATCAAGCACATTTTATCTACAAACAACCACTCAAGCCCTAATACGACCCATATCGGTCACGTTAAACTCTCATACCTCATCTGATCTTGTTACTATTGCCAACTTCTTCGCCCCTCACTCTTTTGTTCCTGATTCGTCACACTTCAACTACCTACCTACCTTTTCCCTCGGGCCCCTTCTCCACAACTCCTTTGATCCGACCTGGATTGAATCCAAGCTACTGGAACTCAAAGACGAGTTTACACCGGGCCCTAATGGAATCCCTGCAATCCTCCTCACGAAATGCCCATCCATTTTCTCTACCCCCCTCTCACTACTCTTTAATCTCTCACTCTCGCAAGGCGTATTCCCACACACTGGGGGAAAATCCCCTTCATCACCCCAATCCACAAGAAGGGTCCCAAAAATGATGTTGTGAACTACCGCCCCATCGCCAAACTGTCCCACTTACTCAAAATTCTCGAAAGCATTCTATACGAATCTCTCAGATTTCGTTGCAAAAATTTATTTCACCAAGGCAACATGGTTTTCTCAATGGCCGATCAGCTGCAACCAACCTTGTTGAGTTCACTTCCTTTACACTTTCAGGACTAGAGCACGGTAACTAGGTCGACATGGTCTCAACCGACTTCAGTAAAGCATTTTACAAAATCTCCCACAATCTAATACTTTTCAAATTATCCGCCCTCGGCTTCGAACCTGCATTACTGAACTGGATTTCTTCCTATCAAAATGATAGATTTTATTCCGTTCGGTTCAGGTCCACGATATCCAACCCCTTTCTTGCCGCCTCTCGGGTCCCTCAAGGCAGCCACCCAGGTCCTCTCCTATTTATACTGGCCACTAATGACATCATTAATAATTCCTGCTTGTCCCCATACGCTGATGACACCAAGTTATACAAGATCATCGTGTCACCACTTGATTCTGTACTGCTGCAATCTGACCTTGACAGCTTCTCAACTTGGTGTGACAAAAATTGCTTTGTACTTAACATCGCAAAATGCCAGTCTACAACCTTTTCGCGTAAGCGTATTTACTCATCCTCACCTTCCTCTACCCTTCGCAACCAACCCCTGACCATTGTCCAATGTATTCGAGATCTTGGGATCCTTGGCGATATGGATCTTAACTCCCTCTCTCACATTGATGAGACGATGCGGAAAGACAATTCTGCCCTCGGATTCGTGAAAAGATGGTCTAAGGAATTCTCCGACCCTTACGTTACTCGATCCCTTTACCTTATCCTCGACCGCCCACTGCTTGAATATGTAGCCAGGTATGGTCTCCTTATCACAAGATCCATATCTGTAGAATTGAAAGTACTCAACGTCGCTTACTTCGGTTCGCTCTCCGAGGGCTAGAATGGGAAAACGCCTTAATCCTCCCACCCTCACATTAACCGCTTCAAATTAATCAACCTCAGAACCCTTGAGGAGCGCAGGGTCGTGGGTAACATAATATTCATTCATCGGGTCCCCTCCGGCTCGGGCAACTACGCCTACCTCCTTAACTTAATTCCTCTGAACACATATCCTCGAAATGCGCGTAATCCCCGCTTCCTCAACAACAACCCCGCTTCAAGGAACACCTCACGAAAACGAGTGAAAAAACGGCAAGAGTATGCAAAGTTTTGGCGAGACTGCTACCCAATGTTGGAGAATCCCGGCCCCACATAAGGAAACTCATAACCAGTGCCAACACCTCCATTAAAATGTTTGCATCTCACATATGGGCAGGACCCATATAGTATAAGTCGTACATGAGAGGAGTGCACTTACCACATAGGCTGGCATCACTAAGAGTATGCTGTGCATTTCGAACGGTATCCGAAGATGCTATAAATAGTTTGGCCAGGAGGATACCACTTGACATTGCAGCCAAAGGAAACGCTGCATTGCATGAGGTCTCCCAAGAGAATCGTCGGAGAATGCGGTCAGAATTAGAGCTCTCAAGCCTAAGAGAATGGCAACGAAGGTGGGATTCTTCCGCCAAAGGAAGATGGACCCACACCATAATACCTGATGTAGAAACATGGGTGACAAGAAAACATAAACTAACAGTTGACTCAGCTAATATCAGGACATGGATGCTTTCAGCAATACTTGCACAAGTATAAGCATGTCAATCACCCATACTGCTTGTATTGTCATCATCTAGGATAACCTAAGTGGAAGTAACAATAATTATTACAGCAATCATCGCCCGATACCCTGTTGAACAACCTTAATGGGGAAAGACACCGATTGGACTCCTTGCTCCAGTAATTGACTCAAACGCAGGGCAACCACCACCAGTACAGTTCACGATTCCCAGTCGCTATTCACTGATCATTGATAGTCACACTCTGACATGGATTGAACGTGCTCGCTCAAAATTGAAGGCTAGACACCGACGGAATGACATGTGAGTAACCTATCCATTAATTTTTTTTCTGATTAGTTTCCAACCGTACCAGTAACAGTCCAATCGATGATGCTTTGTCGTAGAGTGTAAAATTTTCTGTGGCCCGGAGAAAATTTTTTTACAGAAAAGATAGAGGCATAATTACGCTCAATAAGAATGCATCGATAAACTCAAATGTTCTTCTGGCAATGAAGCACATAATCACTGTTTATTGCAGGTTTAATGACTTCAAAACGTCTTCGTTGTTTGTTTAACTAGGAAAGTCGTGAAGGTAATTCAAAATTGGTCGTAGAATAAACAAACCACCGATGGTGTGGGTAAACTAGTAACATTTATCTGTCATGTGACATACTGTGAGATTGGCGAATTTCTGTGTGCTAACATGTCAAGGATACACAAGATTTCCATGAACATTTGACCATAGCAAAGTTTACTCACATTGGGTACTGCATAATTTAACAATAACCCAAAAACCCATCGTGCTGATCTATGTGAAGTAATACTGAAGAAGTTCTATCGAGGTATGCCGAATGTTATATATAACAGTGGAGTGCAAGTGAACAGCCGTACACTAAAATGGTCAAAAAAGCGTTACGAGTTTTATGGACTTTACTCCATATGCTGTACATTCATGGACATTCAAACAATAGAAGATTCTTGAATATACCAAGACTTACCTTACCGAGAATGTGAAGGGCGTGGTGGGGGATGAGGGGAGCAAACTTTTGTATCTTTGGTGCTATAAATCTATTACTAAAACTTCATCTACTATTCCACTTTTATTATTTTATAAACATGAATACACACCCAATTTAGACTTTTCCAAAGTCATATAGGGTTACGTTAACTCCACAACCTCTAATATAGATATATACAAAATTGCCCTGTGAGTAGGCCGTTAGAATATACTCACGGCTAGGCCGGCTTGTCGAAAGAGGCGACTAAAGGCCGAGTGGTAGGTGGCCATGTTTCGGAGCTTGGCTGATGGGCCGATTCGAGAAAAGATTTGTTTATCGTCAAGAGAAATCTTCGACTATGTTTCGGATGTATGGCTGATGGCCCGCACTGACACGGAGATAAGTCATGGTGATACCTACTGAGACAAAACATTCCGGAGGCAAACTAATTTCCCATTCGGATCTCCGGGGCGGACTATGTCAGGGGAACGTCATGTAAATATTCTGATAAATAACCGAACTTTAGGAAATTCCTCATCGCGTAATTGGAATCATTCTCGAGGCTCTGTCGACGTTAGACTGATAACGGCATTTGGTAACATCAAGGACAACGGTTTCACCAATACGAATATAAACGCCGTCCACCAATATTTCTAAACAACGAAACCTAATATCTTTGTTTTAACTGAGACCCAGATCGATTCGTCAACTGATTCAACATACCTTCGTGGCTCACGATACGACTTGCAATCGGGATTCCGTTTTAAGGGTCTTCCCGCGGTCCGAACTGGCTTGCCAAAGGAACCCAATAACACGAACATCATGTGGTTGAAGATCGTGGTGAGGAATTCTGTTAAATTTCTTTATTGTCTTTCCCCGAATGACAACCGACCAGCGACATTCCTCAAACATCTTTCACGTACCGCCCACTGCACACAGATCCACAAACCAGCTTCTGATATTGTCGTCCTTGGCTATTTTAATGTACACAATTCCGACTGATTGACACATTCTAACAGAACCGACGAGACTGGGGGGCCAGGGGAGATGTTTGCTGTTAGCCGCAATTTGACTCAAGTTTTGGAGGAACCTACGCGAGTGCCGGATGCTCAAGGCGATTATGCACACAGCCTGGATCTGTTTTTGACATCCGAAAAGCATTTATATCGTGGAAGTAGCTGCGCCACTGGGAAACTCAGATCACTACTTAGTATCGGTTGCGCAACCACTTCCATTTCAAGCGAATAACCGACCTAAGCACCTTCGCCAATTATAGGTATGGCATGGTATGGAGCTGGCGAGATTTCTTCGCATCCTCTCCGTGGTCGGAGATATGCTTTGGAGACCCAAATGTTAACGCATACGCAGACTCGGTCACTTAGATTCATCTTCTCGCATTTCATCAAACAAAGTTCATTTGATAAACCTTTGTTTGATAAAAAATGAGAGCAAATTACAGCCGCAAAAAACACTAATCACAAATTCCAAAGATAAAGCTAATGTGTTCCCGACTTTATTTTCCGCGAATTTAAACCCCGATATCGGTCTTTTGGAGTCACCTGTGATCCCGCCGGTATGGACTTCGGAGCGGAATATGAGGTTCCGCCCGCTTACTATTCAGCGCACTCTCCGTGGACTGGAGTGTAGGAAGGCAACCGATCCGGACGGAGTACCAGCAATAGTCCTTGAGAACTGTGCTCCAAAACTATCGCCGGTTCTTGGCATTATGCACGGGAGACATTTCCTCATCATCATCATCATCGGCACTAAAACCGGGAACTTCTCTTGGTCTTATTTAGCAAGTCCTGAGGCTTGTTAAATTTTCCATAATGATTTCTTTTTTCTGGGCAAGATCATTAGTCTTGCGCCAGAGGCTGCCCGTGTAGTATTCCAGAATACTACTGTCCTTATAACTATTAAGTTTAATACTGAGTCTCATTATTTATCTAACACATCCTTAAAACATTCTCCTTACATATCTACCATTCTCATTTAATACATCTCATAAATAAACACCCTCAATATTCTATATCAAGTCAGTTCCAGTACATTTCATAACATGCCCCTTCTTTCATTTGAAACATAGCTCTTTGATTTTCGTTCAAAGTTTATTCAAAATTTAAAAGTCACAGTAGAGTAAATAATAATTTGTTAAATTGTTTTTGTTGAAATTATAATTTACAGTGAACACAATGTTCTATAAGAAGAGAGAAAATTGAATTGTAAAGTCAGTTGAGATACAGACGAGTTTTGAGTTTGAATTTGAGTTTGAGAAGAGTTAGTTCAGTTTGGAGTTGGTTGAGATTTAAAGTTCAGTTAAAGTTTTAGTTTTGAGAAAAGTAAGTGTGTGAAATAAGTTGAGTTTGAGAAATAAGACAATCGAGCAGTTTAGCTAATTTAATAAAATAAATATAAAAGAAGAAAATAAAGAAAAAATTAATTAAAACCAAGCGTTTTAATTGAATCTAAATAAAAGGTCCACGCTCTTCCCTCAACCGAGGAAGCACGGCGTCTCGGACGTACAACACCCGACGGGGAATCGAACTCCGGTCTCCCGCGTGACAGGCGGGTATGCTAACCACTATACTATCGAGGAGCCAGAAGACATTTCCTACCTTCTGGAAAATCGCTCGAGTTCAATCCCAAAAGAGGGGGGGGGGGGAGACCTTTTGACGCTTACAACCGATATATGGACATTTGCGATTGAGCGGTTTGGTGAGGCAAGGACAGTGGCACTGAATATCTCCAAGGGTTTTGAGCGCGTTTGATACTGGCCATTACTGAGCAAACTTTCTTCATATGGACTTTTCCAGCAGCTTTGCGACTGGACAACGAGCTTCCTCGAAAATCGATTGATCCCGGTTGTTGTGGGCGGCGAGTCTTTGGATCTGTATGCTGTTAATTCCGGTGTGCCTCAAGGTTCTATTTTGGCTCCAACATTGTTTTTGCTTCACATAAATGATTTGTTGTAATCAACGGGTAACAAAGTGTTCAGTTTTGCGAATGATAGTAAGCTTGTTTCCTCATTTTCGAGCGACCGGCTGATTAGTGCATCAACATTCCACCAGCTGAGATATAGCCAGATCGATTTTCGGAAGTTGGGATCTGGATAAGGTCCTGCAGTTGGGAAAGACCAATCTCGTCCACTTCAATGCAACGAATACACAGTATACAACATTCACAAAAAAAAGTGGATCATCGGTTGCACAACTGATGATGAAAGGCCAGACCCTCGAATCTGGGGAATGCTTAAAATTGCTCGGTGTCACGGTCTGTGGGAATGTATAGTGGCATTAACACATGTCAAAGATCCGCGGGTCCACCTCGGGAAAATTGAGTTATCTGTTTAGAGCCAAGAATTATTTTACTCCGTCCCAAGTTCTCCTCCTATATAAATCCCAAACCAGACCCGCGCTCGAATATTGCTCTCACGTTTGGAGCTCTGTTTCTAAACATGCTCTCGCTTCTACGAGCGATCCCTCTGGTCGGGGACTCGGCACTGACGTCGGGACTACAGTCGCTATCACATCGCAAGTGCGTAGCTGGGCTCTGTCTGTTTTACAGATATTATCACGGGTATTGCTCTTCGGAGATTCGTGGTGTTGTTCCACACAATCCGGTTTATATGCACTCTGCAAGACAATCCAGCGGATCGCACCAATTTGTCGTTCATTCCCGACGGCGCGAACACCCTGCATCGGAACTCGTTCCGTCATAGAGTGGAAAATCTGTGGAATTCCTTCCCGGCACGAGTGTTTCCTGCAACGCTCTGTGTTGAAGAGAAACTGTAACAGTTATTTGGTGGCATCTCGGGGCGGCGTGTCGGCGCTATAGATTTGCCTCTCCTGAGAGTAGTATATAAAACATAAAAGATTTAATACTTGAATCATGGTTCAGTACAATCTGCTCCCATTGATTATCCCAGGCCAACTAATCTCCGTATTAACTTGTGATGTTGCATATTGATGAACGGACCATCAAAACAGCAATCCACACCTCAACTAACGAATTGAGATATTGACATATAATAGAATACATGCTTGGTTCAAAACAGGCATGGTCCGTAACAAATGGTATTGTCTGTGAAATGATGCAGCAGTTGCGACGCGACGAGTGAAGTAACAGGTAAACTCTGTCCCGCTCCGCGATAGAATATCTAAAAGAAAGTTCCGGGGAGATCAACGGAAATATGAGCCTGGCGGGAGGTGGTTTTAGTCGGTGGTGGTTTTAGTCGGCAGATTTCCACCTTTCTACCGAAACCAAAAAAATAAAAAATAAAAAAACATGTATACCCGACCGTCATCTCATGCATCGGTGACTTGGATCTACCGTTATCATTGCGTTGATTCGAATCATGCTCTTCACTGCTTTGTAACCGCTAAAATGATCTGTATAAACAGTAAAGTTTGATAGGAAACCAGGGGTTTATGTCACTTGTTTGCTCCGCCCGATCGGCCCAGTTTGTCTGCCTCGTCATTCCACCTGCTGCGGCGCTCCCCGAAAAGAGTTCATAACATAGTTTCCGAGGAGATATTACGATTGCACATACATATACCTACACAAAACATATTGAAAACGGAGCATCAAAAGAAAATCGAAAAACGAAATCAAAGCCTTATTCTCGAGCATTAATGTAGCAAAACGCAGTTTGAGTAGCGAATAGAGACATTCTCGTGTATATGCGACCTTTATCTGATGACCACTAATATTTGAATATCACGGATTTGAATCACGCTCTTCACTAATTAACAAACGCTATAAATTTGGCAACACAAATGTTACGAATATTTTTCCCCTTAAATATAATTATACCTCCAAAAAAAAAAAAAAAATCGGTGCTTTTTCGCAATTTCCACGCCTCGTAAACCTACAACAGGGATAACCTACGATGATAGCCGTTTTTAATTATAAGTATCTACAAGTGGCACTTGCGACCTTGCGTCTAAACACCTTCCGCATGTCGAGGTGTTCTGGGGCTGCACTCATACAAGCTCATGGTACAATTTGGCAATACTTTCAAGCGCTGTACATATGTAGCCACACCCCTTTCCTGGTATCCAGTTTGACATCAGCTTCCTTCCTCGTATACATTATGGCAATGAATTTAATAAAAAATATAAACCTTGTTTCTTAAACATAAAATTAATTTAAATAAATCAGCCGTTCTGTTACCCGTTGGTTCTTTTTCCCGCAGCATTCCTTTCTCATACTCCACTTCAGCAATCTGAACCAATGTTGAAGAAATCTTAGAAGAAACCGTGATGATGTATTCTTTCCCTTCCTCATTTAAGTGTGTGTAAATATTTGATATTTGCATTGCCGTGGTTCTACAACTTCCATAATATTCCATTCCAATATCGAGGTAAACTGAAACTTCGACATCTCGTTGTCCGACGAGAAAATGTTCGCCAGCAGTAAAGTGATCAAAGTAAGCCTCCCTGGGTGGAATATTCTTGTACACAACGAATTGTTCATCTACCATCTTGAAGAAGGTGCATTTCTTCTGGCGGCCAGCACACGAAAGCATGTAGTTGTCGCCTTGATAGGTAAAAACATGAAGTAAAGTCGATTCAAATTGCAACACCTGAAGTTGCTCCAAGGTTGATGTTATGCTGTACACAACAACAGTAGCCTATAATACATTGGTTGAGACACGGGTAAACCATCATACCTTAAGACTTACCAAAGCCTTACTTTTCGATAATCGACTTGTTATCAAATATTTACTTCCTAATCCTAGTGACTTCATTTTTCGAACAGGAGCAATAGTTCTTTCTTCGTTAGGGTCGAAATACGTCTCTGACCATTCATATGTACTGTTCAAGGGAACGAACCTAAAGTCATCGAAAATGTGTAATAAAACTGATACTCACTTCAAACGATTGTAGTATCTTGAAAATTTGACGAGAACCACCAGGAAGACGCTACCTTCTGTTGACTCGCATAAAAATATTCCGCGGTAGGTACCATGAAGAGTGATTTGTTGGATCGGGAAGGATCTCTCAACTTCAACATTCGCGCCATTCATTATTCGATAAGCAATCATATCCCTAGAAAGTTGATATACCTCCAAATGATCCTCAAGAGCAACGACAAGAAGCACGTGATTACCCCAGGATATTAACTGAAAATAAATAAGCAGTTATAAATGTATTTAATTATCTAGCACAACAGCGCAACAAAATAGTATCTTATAGCACAACAAAATAGTGTCCTTAAAAATGAATCCTAGGTGCGTCATGACGGGAAGTGGGTTGGAGCACCTATGCGACTGTGCGATCGTAGGTTCAACTAACGAGCTAATACCAAAGCGGCTCTTGCTTTCAGGGAAGTTTGTGAGGTGTCTGTGACCTTAGTAACCGGGACCGGTCCTACACTACATCTATTTAGAGATCGCTGAAGAGTTAACTTATTTCCGACCTCAACGTAAAGATAGCAGCACTCGTCAATAAAAGCTAGTGAATGCAGTTGTGCATCTTTCGACGGTTATTCACCAAAATGTCAGCCATTTTTGAATCGTAGTTTTTCTTTGACAGTCATTTGAGTGAGTCGATGTGAGTGTTTTTGTGAAAATTGAGTATCGAGCTATCATTAAATTGTTGTTTTTGAAAGCCAACACGCCTACGCGAATCAAAGATAAGTTGGACTTTCTCTATGGGGACGTTGCGCCATCATTTACTACAGTGGAATTTTAGGCAGCTGAATTTAAACGTGACCGTGAGAGCTTGGGAGACGATGAACATTCTGGACGTCCAAAAACTGCAACAACTGACGATAACATCGCTAAAGTTCATCAAATGGTGCTAGACGACCGACTTAAATTGAGAAAAATAGCAGAGGCTATTGTTACGTGACGTTCGGCAATCCACCGCCCCCATCATTTATTTGTTTTAATATAATTAATTTTAATATAATGTGATGGTAAGTAAGGTGGTGGAGCAAGTGCACGATCCACATGTAAGTGTGCGGACACACCCCAGTTCGAGTGTGGATCGTGTACAAGTTTCGAATTCGGTCTTCGGAGTGGATGTCGAGCGAGAGCGAGGGAGAAACAGCAGGAGAGATTTTGATTCCGTTTTTTGATGATTTTGTAAATACTGTTTTTCGGATTCCGTTGTTGACGGTTTGAGAAGAAAGTTCAGTAGTGAGTAGTGAGTTAACGGCAGTACGGAAGAAGAGCAGAAATGAATTTTTGGTCTCGTGTCTTCTTTTTTAATTCGAAAAGTAAAAAGTAAATTAAAGCTCAGAAAAATAAAAGAGTTTTTTGTAGTGATAGCAACAGAGATACAGTACGAGGGTTGCCTTTTATATTTCGGGATTAGAGAACAAAAACAAATATTGATCATCGAAAATCACTTTATTGTTTTTCAAAATATTCCCCATGAAGATCTATACACTTTTGCATGCGTTTGAACCAATTGTCGAAGCACTTTTGCCACTCTGATTGAGGTATCTCCAACACATGCATTCTGAATGCAGCAACCGCTTCTTCAGGTGTCGAAAAACGTTGACCTCTCAGTTTGTTTTTTACGTACGGGAATAAAAAGAAGTCATTCGGTGCCAAGTCAGGACTATACGGTGGATGACCCATCAAATCGATGTTTTGGGTGCTCAAAAATGCAGTTGTCGCAGCCGATGTGTGAGAGCTCGCATTGTCGTGGTGAAGAGTGATCCGTCTTCGGCGGTTGGTTTTCCTGATTTCTTGGAAGACAACTGGCAAACAAATGGTTGTGTACCACTCAGAATTGACTGTTCTGCGTTGTTCTAGTGGTACGGTTGCGACATATCCAGTTTTTCCGAAAAAAACAGGCGACCATTTGCTTGGAAGTGCTTCGTGCGCGAACAACTTTTGTTGGATTTGGCTCATCTTGAAACACCCGGACAGTCGACTGCTGTTTACTTTCGGGCTCATACGTGTAAATCCACGATTCATCACCTGTCACGATGTCATAGACGTGTTTCGAAGCACCGCGACTGTATTTTTTGAGCATTTCTTTCGACAAATTGACACGAGCCTTTTTTTGGGCGATTGACAAATTGTGTGGGATCCAACGCGAACAAATTTTTTTGACAGTCAAATGTTTATGCAATATTGAATGTATGCTGGTCCCACTGACGCCTAAGGGTGTCTCAATCTTACGATAGGTCACATGACGATCTTCCAATATCAGTTCGCGCACAGCATCAATGGTTTTCGGAACAACAACTGATTTTGGACGACCTTCACGAAATTCATCTTGGAGTGAACTACGACCACGATTCAATTCACCATACCATCGATAAACACTGGTCTTTGGTGGAGCTTCATCGCCAAAAATTGAATTAAGTTCATCCATGCACTATTGCTGAGTTAATCCACGCCGAAAGTTGTAAAAAATAATCGCACGAAAATGTTGACGATTTAATTCCATTTTTGGGCCGAGATGAATCTTTTAAGTTACTGTAAACAACACAAATAGCGCTCGTATGTCAAAACGTTCTGAGTGCGTATAACCTCAAAAATGTCCAACTTTACGACAGAGCTGTCAATTGCCGGATTGCAACACTAGGGTTGCCAAATCCCGAAACATAAGGGGCAATCCTCGTACAAATGTATACACCTAAGTTGAAAATAAAGCATGTGTGCTTAAAAATGTGTGTCTAACAATTTGTGCCGAACCAGAGCCCTATCACATATCAAATTGCCAACTTACCTCTACACCGCACAGAAGAAGAGTCCAAGTTTCCCCTAGGGGGAATCCCTGCAGACGGATCATTGGAAGCTCAATGCTAGGAGCGAGAATAACTACAGGTAACCAAATTGTTTTATACCTAATTTTATGCGGCAAAAAAAACGTTACACTATGAAAATGTCTAAAGAACGTGTTTGTCACATATTAAATCAAGATTTAGGCATGAGAAAGCTGTCCGCGCATTGGGTGCCGCGTTTGCTCATGTTGGGCCAAAAACGTGTTCGAGTGAACATTTCCAACGCGCTCTGGTGACGCAGTTTAGGCGCAATAAATCCGAGTTTTTGTGCGATCAATCACTGTCGATAAAACTTGGACACATCATTATACGCCTGAAACAAAAATACTGGCAAAACAGTGGCCTGCAAAAGAGGGGAAAGTGGGAAAGGCTGGGAAAGTGATGGCGACATTTTTTTGGGATACCCATGGAGTTATCTTAACCGATTATCTTCAAAAAGAAAAACCATTACAGGAGCATACTACTCATCATGACGAACTGAAGGCAAAAATTGCGAAAAACGGCCACATTTGCAGAAAAATGAATTCCTATTTCACTAAGACAATCCGCCGTCTCACACCTCAGCGGTTGCCATGGTGAAAGTCCACGAATTATGATTTGAACTGCTTGACAACCCGCCTTACTCGGCAGATCTAGCCCAAGCGACTTATTTTTGTTCCCTAATCTAAAAATTGCGCTCGGAGGACAGAGATGTTCGTCAAAGGAGGAGGCAATCACCTTCGTGAACAGTTGTTTTGCAGAGAAAAATAAATTTTAAGAAATAATGTCTTGTATGGTACTCGGTTTCGGCTAAGATGAATTCCAAATTCATTTAAAACAGCCAACATAATAATACTTAGAAAACTATACAAACCAGTAGAAGAAGTAACCTCATAGAGACCGATATCGCTATTACCATACATTTCAAAACTATTTGAGCAAGTACTCCCCAAGCGACTCAAGCCACTCATCAATATTCTAGACTCTGAGTTTGGCTTTAGAAATAAACACTCAACTGTTGATCAGGCTCGCCATGTGACCACAGTAATAGAAAAGGCTACCGGCATCATAATAGACAAAAAACTCCAATTCACTGTAATCAAATTCGCCAATGTTTTCAATATCCAATACACGGCAGTGAATGAATAACACGTTCTCGCCAGATATCCTTCTCTTCTCAGAAACGTGGCTTAAGTCCAACTTCCGAGTATCCATTCCCAATTATATATTTACTTCAATCCCCAGAACTACTGGATCTCATAGAGGTACTGGCATCCTACTACACAAAAAACTCCAATTCACTGTTCATCAGTTTCGCCAATGTTTTCAATATCGAATACACTGCAGTTGAACTTTTTTGTGAAAACAAAAAAGTTATCATATTAACATCCATTTATATCCACCCAACACGCGAACCAGATTTCCCTGACTCTGACATATCTCAATTAATCAGGCAGTCTCTCCCCGCACCATTCATAATCGGTGGAGACTGGAACGCTTGACATACAGCATTCAATGACATCAAGAATAACAAATACGGTTGCCAACTTTTGGACCTCCTCTCATCTCACCCATATACGTATATCGACAGTCCACTGCAGCCAACTCGTGTCACCAACTCGACGCGGTCAACAATTGACTTCTTCCTCAAGTCCACTGCTGTCTACTCAACGAGCCTCCCCACAGTATCCTTCCTCTTTCCCTCTGATCATGGTTCCATTCACACCTCGATCAAAGTACCCTCCCCCGAACTGCTCTACTCATACAGTGCCGCCAAACCCCACGGTACACTTACACATAAGTTTTTGCTAATGCAATCTCATTAAGCACCTGAAAATGCTTCACGCATTAATTAGATCAAAGCTATAATCGTAAAGTCCCTGTAAAGAAAACTTACCTTTTCATGCATCCCTTCGCATACAATTTCCCGTAAGATGTCTTTCTTTACTTACCTGGAATTCCAAACCAATTCGACACCTTCGGTACCAGACAATTCCTGTAAATAAAATGATTCGGTTTGCATACAATGTAACCGTCATGACAGGGACCATAAATGTTGCGCCGTCTATTTTCCAACTTCGCCATGTGTACGATAAATTTCTTTAGATACACATTGGCTGGCGACCTTTTTCTCCCAGCAATAAAATTCTCTAAATCGCACCATGTGCAAACAGAAGAACACTGTTCCTACATAGGTTTTCTGCGATACCATAAACAAACATTCGTTTGTGGGATCCGAAAAACATTTTTTTCATTTAATGAGCGGCTGCTACTTATTTAGCTGACCCTCATTACCGAACGATGCATAAGCAAACCCATTAGCATCCGACGAATTCGGTTCTATTTGTTTTACCGAAATCGTATTGTATGAATGCACTTTATGCCCTTTCTTTGTTCTAGGTTCGTTCTCGTCCATGAAAGAACCATGCAGACACGCCACTGCACGGAAACAGTGCATTTCTGTGGCGGCCACACCCTTAAGAGAAACGTTTTTCTCTCTCTTCCCTTTTCTTAACCCTAACCTAGGATGGATTTCATGTCAGAGTTCTATCCTCGATGAGTCCTTTACCATCCGCTGACCGCCACGGTCACGCATCACTCCCACTCTCCGTCACCGCGGAGACGCGTAATTACATACCCGAATTTACCCGGGGTCGCGAAAGTAACACCCCCTCGAGTGTATTATTGAATCGTGCGAGTCGCCTGTGCGGATAAAAATTGCATTTCATTGTCCGGACCAAAACAAAGAGGTCATTTAAATCAGTGTTAATATTAATTTACATCGGATCCAATAGTGTTAACGAAAGTAGTCGTTAAATAAAGAAACAAACAATAAATTAATTTAAAGTGGTGATCACCAAACAACACTAGTGTTTTATTTCTCTCGGCCTACTTCCTGTGTTGGTGTTCCCCTTGCTTCGGCGGAATCGTGTAGTGCTCGTCGGAACAATTGATTATTTTGGACAGGAAGTGAACGGAGTGCCGTGTATTGGCACAATAATTCCTCCTCACACAGTCCTGTCCCGAACTTCTCGAAGACTAACTGGAAAAGGGTCAATAGAGACGTCGCCGAAAGTTTTTCTAACTTGCAAATCCCCGAATCTTCTAACCTAATCCCGGCTGATATTGATCGGATAGCCATAAAAAGTGCGCAGACCCTCAAAGATGCCCTCGCCAGCAATACGCCTCACCGCCATCCCTCACAATGATTTAGGAATACCTTTGCCCAGCATCCTAACTAAATTGTTGCTCCTCAAAAAACAACTCCGCCGAATACTTCATATAAGATTCTGCCCCTTTATTAAAAGTCAGATTCAACTTTTGATCACCCTAATAAATAAACATTGAAAAAAGTTCACGGATCGGACAAACCCAACCGTAATCCCCTTTATTGAAAGTCAGATTCAACTCTTAACCACCCTAATAAATGAACACTGAATAAAGGTCGCGGATCAGACCTATACCTCTACACTTACCAATATCAAACCCAACCGTGATCTCTTCAAAAACACCAACCGACTAACTGGCCGGAAGTTTAAACCCCGAATCGATCACCTTATCAACCTAATCAGTAACAATGTTATCCAATCCGACACGGACATAGCCAATTGCCTCGCTGATCACTTCTCAAAGATCCATGAACAAAATGATTCCCTCTCAGTCCCGAATTTTCGGAACACTGTAAACAAACACATCTCACACAGATTAACCACATCTTATATTCCTTTCATAGGGGAATTTAACGACACAAACAAGGCGTCACATCCATCAGACACCACCACATTTCTAACCACAGATGAATTAATCAAGTTCATAAAATCACGACTCAATAAAAAATCGACCGGTCTAGATGGAATACCACACCTTCTATTTAAAAGACTTCACCCACCAAATCTACTTCCCATTCTCGCCCTTCTTAACCATATCATAAGTGCTTCACATTTCCCAGAGCACTGGAGAATTGCGGTAGTACTCCCTGTTAAAAGGTCCGGCAGTTCCAATAACACCTCCAACTATCGTCCGATATCTTTTTTAAACACCTTAAGCAAAACATTAGAATGCAACATCTACTAAAATCTTCTGTCGTTTGCCAATGATAACCCTGTCATCCTTAATTCTCAGTTTGACTTTCATGAGTGTCACTCCATTTGCCATGCTCTACTAAAACCTACACGCGATGTCACAACTGGTCTGGAAAACCAATCCCCTACCGTATGCAGATCTCTCGATATTTCTAAAGCGTTTGCTTGTGTCTGAATCTCAGGGCTACTTTATAAGCTACACTGCTTATTTGGTCTGAATTCCAACATCACAAAGCTCCTAGCATCGTATCTTTCTAGTAGAAATTCATGGTCAGAATAAACTCATCCCTCTCACAAACTTGCAACATAACCGCGGGAGTTCCCCAAGGATCCATCCTCGGACCACTTTTATATCTTCTATAAACATCCGATATTCCCCAACCACCACATAGTGTTGTAATGCTAAATTATGCTGACGATACTTTAATTTACTCTAGCAGCAGATTTGTCAAAGCGGCAAGAAACCGCGTTAACGACTTCCTCCCGCATATCTCAGCATAGTTTAACAAATGGAAAATTCGCCTCAACCCAACCAAAACCCAGCTAACAGTGTTTAAGGGCAAAAACGTCCATTGCATAAACAACACTAAACAGGCCACAACAAAATTAAACTCAAGCTTAATAACACTGTTATAAAACCTTCCAAACTCTAAAATATTTGAGAGTAACCCTTTCCAACGACTGGTCGTTCTCAACCCACATCAAAAAATTCTCTTCAAAAAGCCTTAATACAGCTTAACCTCTGCAGACGAGTGCTGTGGAAATCTCAAGGCCTTTCTCTTAAGATCAAACAGCTCATCTACAAACAGCTGTAGTAATAGAATACATGCTTAGTTCAAAACAGGCATGGTCCGTAGCCAGTGGTATACTCCTGTGAAATGATGCAGCAGTTGCGACGTGACGAGCGGAGTAACAGGTAAACTCCGTCCTGCCCCGTGATGGAATATCTAAAAGAAAGTTCCGCGGTGATCAACGGGAATATGACCCTCGCCGGAGGTGGTTTTAGTCGGTAAAAACCCGGCATGCCTCTGGATCGGTCAAGAGGTATCTTTGGAAGATTTCCACCTTCCTACCGAAACCAAAACAAAAACCCACTCTTACTTATGCCTACCCATTATGGTACCACATCTCACCCTCCCCAAAAGGAGAAGTTACGAGTTTTTGAACGAAAATGTTTCCGGGTTTATCACTGGCTTACACCACAAAACCAACTCAAATATATGCCATCGTAACAACAATCTTTACAATACCGCAAGCATCGAACGACTGGATAGACAGATCCTAGAACTGTCGATAAATTATATAGAAAACCTCCCTAACAATCCCACCCCTATACAGACCTACCATCACCCTCCTCCAATACGGGAACTCACTACCGTAAATAACTCCGAATCAGAACCTTCTTCACCTCAGGCAGACTGGTTAACGATCTAAACGTGGTCGTATACCACAACACCGAACAGGCACCCAATCAATTCAAGTGTAGCAATATCCAGTCATTCTCCAAGATTTTAATTTGTAACACAAAACCGAATGGCACCCCCTCCTTCAAGAACATACCTAATGTTATCTCTTAGTACCTTCAATCAAAACAAGAAATCCCACATCCACATAAATAAAAACTTTGAATATTATTTTTAAGTCACTATTACTGCAATATCGAATATTGTAAATTGTAAATAAGATAAGATTAAGTTATGTTAAGTAACTTTAAATAGGCTAAGTTAAAATAAACAGAGTTCCTGGTTTTTCTTCCATTTCCTGGAAAAATAAAATTACCAATGTATCTAAATCCCATAAAATCCTAAGCAAATTTCAAAAAAAATTGTTTGGAAAATGTTAACAAATAACATGTAAACAATTATTATATAACCAATCTATTATAAGTTAACTATATTACTTATCGTAACTTTAATTTTCGGTCTAATAAATGCAGTATTGTTTCACGCAAACGCCTACCCCCCCCCCCCCCCCCCCCCCCCTCGCCCTTTTGGGGGCCACACCCACCATTGACAGGATTCACCTTCATGTGAACCCCCATATGTTGATTAATCCAAATCAACATATCCAATCCAATGAGTACCTGTAAAAGTGCATTGGCGAACCATGGAATCCACATACCACATCTGGAAAAATCCATGACGTCACAAAGAAAATAATGTGCTACTTAAAACAAAGAACAATTCTATGGAAACGAAGCAATAAGGTATACAAAATATCTTTGCCATCGTTGGCCATAAATTAACACTTGTATAAATACAAGGTTATAAGAATTGTATACACGCATCCACACAATCAGGTCTCGCAGATCATAAACATTTTTAATGTTTATGATTTTCAGAAAATGTACTGCGAAGCATACCTCATGTGTATCAAAAAGATCTATAGTGTGTAAGCAATGGATGCATCTTTCGGTCTGCATGAACGAAGAGAGATAAGGGTGTGTGTGTGTATGAACGTCGTCCGGTTTTGAGATTCTATCAAGAGTCTGTACGCAACCGTCGGTACGATCGGTCAATAGAAAAGAAAAGTAATTATTACCCGCCATCGAAGACAGAAGATAAAGTCGCTGCAAGTAACCTTTTGACGGTGGTTAAAAAAAGGAACATCGGGTTTTTGCGCTTACGGTACGACTTCGTCGAGTTCCTTTCACGAAGAAATTCTATCTCCCGGTAGATATTCTATCGACAACCAGAGTGTCCGCAAAGGTGAAATAATAATTCGAATCTTCTGGTTATGTGTGCAAAATCCAATTCAGTGTCAGTGTTGTGTTTCTCGTTTTACCCAAACATAAAGAAGACTGTTTTGGACAAACTTAACTTTGTGGATTGGATTCAAATCAAAATCCAAAAACTGCATTTTTAAGAATAAATTGATTGTGTTCGCTGAGACGATCATTCAGTGTACCCAATTTAAAAGGGTTAAAAACAGATTTCATTAGGTGAATAAAGTGACTTTAAATGAAGAACAGACACGTGTGTTTTATTTAACTATTTGGGTGCTTATTTCTCTGTGTGTGTTTGCGTTTTCATTCTCTGTGTGTGTAGAGTGATATAATATAAAATATCAATTATATAACAGTATATATAAAAAAAAAGCTTCGGACGGAAAAAACAAATCATTATGGAAAAATTTAACAAACCTGTGGGGGACCGATGTCGGTGCGCCAACGTATGGCACCAGTTCACTATCGCCCCACTAGAGAGTTGTTCACCAACGCACTGTCCACAGGCGCAAGAAAAAAAATGAAACACGCCGAATTAGCCGCAAGGATATTTTATTATACAAGGCGAGACGAATATCGTTAGTATGAAATGTGTACACTATAAATTAAACATATCCATTTCACTGACAAGCACTTAACTGGTACGATTGTACTGAATACTGGTTTTTGAACAAAATTAGGATTTCCCATAAGTTGTTAGTTTCTATTCACGAACTGCGCCCGAATGTTTTCTCTTCTATTTCTCTCTAATCCCGTTTAAATGGAATCACCCTTTGCAATATTGAACCGTGCGTAACTAAATGGGGAGGCACCTCGCGTGGTGCACTAAATGTGTGTGCCGCCGGTGGCGGTTGAAGCTCGACTTATTGGTTAAAGGCACGAAAAGGTTCATCGCGTCGTGGCAGTGGAGTCATAGCTAAATAATCTCACTGCCACTTACTAGGAACTTGAAAGGGATTGCTATGCTTGCATAGGGATTAAGTTCGAGCGAATCCTCGCCGTATAAGCTGAGTTGGATTCGTTGGTTGTGTATACCGGAAAATTGGCATAGCCAAGTATGATCAAAGGTCTTGATCGTTGTGATTGTTTCGTGGAAAATTAGCTGTCGCTTGGTTGCGAACGAGAAGTATAATAAAAGGAGGAAATGAACCGAAGTGGTTTTCGGAGGAAATTGAAATTGCTTGGGTGCAAGCAAGGAATATCATTTAGATAAGATATTAACCGAAGTAGTTTCGGGGAAATGTATGGGGCTCGGTATGGTTGGTGGTGATGGTTAATGTTCCGTTGTAGGTTTGAATATGCGTTTTATTACAGCATATGAATTTCGAAGAAATTAAGATTGCTTGGTCGCAAGGAAATAATATAACTTTAGTAAAGAATTGACCGAAGCAATTTTGGGAAAAATTATATGTGGGGTGATGTAATTGAGGGAGATGATTAATATTCCGTTGTAAATTGGAATATGCATTTATTTCAGCTTGGGAAATGGGTTCCTGGTAAATTGGGGAATGTATGCAATTGCGGGCTCCTCGATAGTATAGTGGTTAGTATACCCGCCTGTCACCCGGGAGACCGGGGTTCGATTCCCCGTCGGGGAGCCCCTGGCGCAAGACTAATGACCTTGCCCAGACAAAATAAATCATTATGGAAAATTTAACAAGCCTCAGGACTTGCTAAATAAGGCCAAGACCGGTTCCCGGTTGTAGTGCCGATGATGATGATGATGATGCAATTGCGGATTGGGGACGGATGCTGTTGCATATTGGGATGGGTGCGCTTGCCGATTTTGCATGTTTGCGAATATGTGTATTGCAGGTTTGGAATGGGGAGTTGGGTTGAGGTGACGCGCTGTTAGCGGTCAAGATTGGTTGGCATTGTGGGTTGGTTCTCCATGTTGTATAGAGACCCCACACAAGCCTAAGGACTTGCTAAATAAGGCCAAGACCAGTTCCCGGTTGTAGTGTCGATGATGATGATGATCATGCTATATCACACCTTCACACTTTTTCCTTTTGTTCAAATCCTGCGTGGTTACGATAGAAGATTTCAAAGCCAACATCACTCACACCATTCGCCAAATATCACTCAAAATGCTCGGACATGCCATATGGGGCATATGGAAGCCTGAAAAGAATGACTTACCTGCGCATAACGACCAGCCACCGCTGAAATGCTTAACCGCGCAGAGGTAAAACACCATCAGCGACACAAGCGTGTCTATAGGAAGGGCAAACTGGTCGCACATCTAGCAACCAACATTACATTGGTTCCTACCAACGAACTATCTCCTAAAAAAGGCGGCTACAATGCCGCAGGAGATTTTCCGTACTTTAGTTTCTAAACCATGCCACAACGGTTGGTCACATGAACGGCAGATCGTGGCATATGGCGGTCAACCCAGGCGTTCGGGTTCTTTAAATGGAAATTTCCCAACAAGATTCCGATTGCTGGAAGTTGCCGCCAGTGTGTACATGATCAGCAAAATTGCTATAAGCAGCCGCTGATCGTACGAACATCAAAATATGTTTCAACGGCGTGTGCTGCACCAGCTGCAGACATGCCAACTCATATTCCCCTTGTGGATTTGCTTAATCCACGTTTCGTTTGACCACGCACACACAGCATGAGCACCCAAAGGGATCACCGTGTGTGTGTGCGCGCACATTTCCTGCGACCGATGGGGGAATCATCCCCTATTGGTGTGGAAGCGATAGAATTTAGTATTCTGTCGTTTTCAAACAGAATGCAAAAGATAAAATTTCCATATATGGTCATCGGGGCAATAAAGGAATATTTCGTGGTTCTGTTGCTTCGATTGCGGTCTTGGGGAGTCCTCTGTAAACTGTCAGTGAGTTCAAACGTGACCAGAGCTACATCATTCGAAGTTATCATTCGTTTTGCCTTTGACTATCTTGTATACTGTGATAAATTGTGTTGAGTTACAATGGATTATTAATCCGAACCAATTTCCATTGACTATCTTGTATACAATGATAAATTGTGTTGAGTTATTTAAATTATTAATCAGAACCAATGTCCTTTGATTATGTTGAATATTGTGCTTAAGTTGCAAACTACTTTAATTAAACATAATCTCTGTGTGAACAATTACAAAGTTATCAACTGAATGTAAATAAATTTGAATACTGTGCTTATGTTTTAAACTACTTTAATTAAATATAAGTTGCGAACTACTTTAATCAAACAATATAATCTCTGTGTGAACAATTACAAGGTTATTAACTGAATGTAAATAAATTTGAATACTGTGCTTAATGTAATGCTCCGAGGCCGTGCTTTCCCGAACGGTTGGGAGAAAAGCCCGGAGTGTCGACGGTAAAAATGAAAGACGCGAAAAGGTCAAGTTAAAACAACGACACTTAACTTTATTCTTTGTGTATATTTAAAAGTACAAGGGTGATTTGAAATTGGTTGTTGAACGGCCAGAGGTTCGGATTTCGAAAAGAGACTGAAGCCGAAATTGAAAATGCACTCCCCTTTTATAGATTTTGGAGTTGACTTTTGTCAACTATTTTACTGTCAAAATTCCAAGAAACACACACAATGACTTAGTGCTTCGGTTGGAATTTTGTTCTGGGAATTATTTAAAGGGTTTTGTTGGATAAATTCTGGGAAGGGAATCATGAAATACGTTTTGAATTTAGCATTTCATGATGTTAGGATTTTTAGGAATTGAGTCAATGTATGATGAATTAACTTTTGGTTAAATTCGTTGTACATGTGATTCAATATGGAATTTGGGTGTGTTATGTGGAATTGAATCAATGTGCGACAATTGACTTTTGGTTTGATTTATCGCTCATTGATTCAATATGAAATTTGGGATTTGCGTTAGGATTATGGATGATATTGGGGGTTTAGATAGGGGTAGCGATTTGGGATCGCTATATTAAGTTTTAAACTACCTTAATTAAATATAATCTCCGTGGGAACTATTGCAAAGCCGTTAACTAAATATAAATGAATTTGGACCTTTTGCTTAAGTTGTGAACTTTATTACGTGTAACTACTGTATCCTGAATAAAAGCGGAAAGAAAAGAGTTGGAGTCGTTTATTTAATGTAATCGTGACGTGCGGGGACCGACCACAGTGTTCTTAGTTCCTGCGCCCGTGATCCATGACTAGGAAAGTTGGGGAAGTCGTAGTGAACTTGTGCCCCTGTGACACACAACTGCACAAAAGCCTACGTAACAACCACAAGAGCATGTTAGACGCGGTTACGATCAACATGAAAGAAATAATCTTTAAAAAATAGATTTAAAGAATGTTTCTTTTGTATGATAATAAAAACTACACGATAAAATTGTAAAATTCGAAATCTAAGTGGATAACTGGCTACGATTAAAGAATTGGAAGCCAACTTTAATTGTGCCATTCGTTAAATACCGTTCAAAGTGCCTGGACACAATTACGGCCAATATTTTAAAGAAGTAAACCAAAACAAATGGTAAAAACTTGTTTACTCTATTTTTCTCAGGAAAGGTGATCCCTTTGCACTAGATCAGCATCCTAACATCTTGTTTTTGTCTCTATCAGGTCCATTAGCCATGCTGAAAAAAATAGTTATGAAACTTATAGACAATGGTCCTTTTGTATAATAATAAAACATCTACTTTTTAAAATTATTTTCTCCATATTATCATCATCATCATCATCATCATCGGCACTACAGCCGGGAGCCGGTCGAGGCCTTATTTAGCAAGTCCTGAGGCTTGTTAAATTTTCCATAATGATTTGTTTTTTCCGGGCAAGGTCATTAGTCTTGCGCCAGAGGCTCCACGACGCGGAATCGAACCCCGGTCTCCGACAGGCGGATATACTAACCACTATACTATCGAGGAGACCTTCTCCATATTATTTTTTTTTTATTACTCATTTTTATAAGTACCCGTAAATTATTCAACTATTACAACTGATATTACTTAAATCAATTGTAAAAGATATAAGATACAACGTTTATATAGATTGTTTTATTGTTAATGAGCGACGATTTACATGTAAATATTAGTTACGAACAAAAACTCTTACTTATTTACAGAAAGCTGACGGGACGCAGAAGTATGTGTTGTTATGTTATTTTTATTATTATGTTATTATCAGGTGGACTCTTAAATTTTGCTATATGTATTTTTCACACTTCAGTTTTACGAAGTGTTGGTCACTTGAATGTTATTTGACATTAGTATACAAATGTTAAGTATTTTTCAGGTTTCTCAAACCCATTACTTCCGTAAATGTCGATGGTATTTGATTTATTCATAATTCAATTGATCTATAAGCACATATTTTTCCCATCTCCGATCCTAAGATATAATGCAGCTAATTTAATACATTCTTCCTACACGTGCTTATACATATCTAAGTGACTCATAACCCACAACATTTGCTTTGTATGTTATATCTGTCATTAATGTGATATGGTACGTGTAATTGGACCACTAATTCTTACCTCTACGCCCAAGAACTCGGAATTCTTCAAATCTCCATCCAATTCCGTGACGAACACCAATCTGGCAGTCCCTTTAGCCACAACCAATAAATAAAGTTCAAGTTGATGGACCATAAATACGTGTTGACCCGCGGCATCTTGGACGATATGTAATTTAGACCCATTTTGTATATTAACATCAATAAAGGGCAAACGAAAGCGAATGCCAAAATGATTTGATGCGCCAGGTACCGCGACCGACAACTGTAATAAGAATTAACTTCGATAGCAGTCTATATTCTAATCTGTCTCCCCGTTAGTTGGATAACTCGTTACCTGATCACAAAGTGTGTAAAGTATAATTATCAAAACTCCGAGTGCGGACCACATTTTGGGCAATTTAAATCATTATCTAACCATCACCATCGAAAAGGCGGAATCAAAATTATTGACACAACCGAGAGAGACAATCTTGAACGTACACCCGACCTAGACTACTTAGAAATTTATGTTATAGCTAAAAACGATTAATAATATGCAGTTATTCCGCACGATTCCTTGTGTCACAAGCTGTCAAAAAAGACGCATACGTGTTTAGTCAAATGCACCCTTTACAGGAATTCACTAATATAATATTGAACTTACTGATTTTATATTTCTTAAAGGAAATATTTTTAATAAATTTTCTTCCTACTATTATTATTCATAAATATGCGAAACGTTAGATCAAGATTTAAATTGGCAGTATTTATAAGTGCCCTTTTCATTAGAAGCCTTGAAAACAAAAGCCCTAATTCAATTCACACCTGTAAATGTTAAAAAAAAATTATACAACGAAAAAGATGAAAAAGTGAAATACTCGATAAATAATAATTCGTAAAAAAAAACAAATATATAAAGATAAAGAAGCTCGCATGTACCAATCTAACAAAAAAAAAAGAAATCTTTCTAGAGAATTTGGTGGTGTCGGTTTCGGTTTTTTTTTTTGTTTTATCTCAACATTTATTGACAATACAATTACAGATTTTACTTAAGACTAAATGTTAAATTCTATTTTAGAAATATTATTCTTACATTAACTTACTCGCTCTTCGCAAACACCCTAAATTATACATTATCAATTTTGTTTTTCTTATGCCTTTCGGCGTACAATAACTAGTGTTTTTTCTTTTTGTTCTTTTTTTTCTATATCATGTATTCTTTATTATATATATATATATATATATATATATATATATATATATATATATATATATATATGCATATATATAATACATATATTTTTTTTTTTTTAATTACATATATAGGAGGGTTGACAAGCAAAAATTAAAAAAAAAAACAAATAAAACGTACAAACATAAACAAGGAATTACTACTCCATCACTACTATTTATTGGCCTGTCGGATCCCGGAAGTTCCTGACCTCACCGACTCGACTCCGCCATCATTCCCTGTCATGTGCACTCACCTTCCACGCTTGACCAGCCCAATCGATCTCCTCAAGGTCAAACGTAACATTGTCTTCCCATCTCCGTAGCGACGGTCCTGCCGGTCCTTTTCCCGTTGGTCTGCCGTCAAGAATTCTACCCACGGTCTTATCGTTGCCCATTCGCGCCACGTGTCCGCCTCATCTTAATCTTCGCGACCTGATTACTCTCACTATTGTAGGTTTGCGGTATAGCTCTTCCAATTCGTGGTTATGGAGTTTCCTCCGTTGTCCTCCTTCCTCGTCATATTTACCTCCAAAGATACTGTAGCGGTTCTTTAATACATTCCCAAAGAACCGTCCATCCTCTTAAATGAACCACCTTCCAAACCCACCATACCTACCTGCAATTTTGGGCAGCGTAAGCTACCCTTCATTCTCTTTCACCTGAAAGTTAAACCTCATTAAGGCATGCATCACATTGAATTTTTCTGTTTATGAACCGTACCATATCTCCATCGGCTCGGCGTGTCAGCAATTATAATAGATAAATACTAGCTGGCCAGCGTAATTGTTAACATAACTGAAGCCGATGGTTTCTTGCTACGGTTTATATCCATTTATTGCCCCAGTCCCAAGGTTCGCAACACTTGCGACCAATTTCCTTTGTCGGTTATCTACCGATCATGGGATTTGGGCACTAATATGACTGACGTTAGACAATCATAACCCAAATCATGCTAACGATGCTCCGGCCTGTAAAACAAACAAAAGCTACCATAGCCTAGGTCATAGGCGAGCAAACCATCGGTTTGCTTATCGCCACGAAAACTCTATAGCCTACAATGGCATTAGCATGAACGCCTAAGTAAACACGATGTGCATATCATCGTGACCCTTGAAATTGCGTTTTTGTGTATCTTGAAGCAAAAACCTATTTCGTTCTCAGGCGCAGGTCATCAAAGATTTATGGCCCTCGAAATAGCGTTTCTGTTTATTTAAGACACAGAAACCTATTTCTCCCTTCGGCGATTTTTCGCCATCGCATATCTCTATAATACCAATTCATTGCACCAGCCCATGTTTATTTAGGTGCATTTTGGTCGTTGTCGATATACAGGCTGAAGGGCAACGTACATGTCCCATACGGACACATATAGAATCCTCCCACACCAATGTAATCCACACCGTGAATCTGGCCGATATGGATGGTTTCTGGGAGTCAGATCTTAACAGCCGAACCATATACACGAGTCGCGGCATATTTTTTTCGGGATTCCCTGCTCAACTACTAACTGGTAGAGTCTTTGCCCTGCGACTGTGTCGTAGGATTTTTTGAAGTCAACAAACAGTTGGTGGACCGTCTCTCTGTATTCCCACTTCTTTTCCAGCAGTTGCCTTACAGTGAACATTTGGTCGCTCGTTGACCGGCTTCTACGGAATCCGCATTGGTAGTCTCCCAGTATTTCTTCTGCGTACTGTGTGATTCTCGTGACATTTGTTAATATCCTGTATGTGGTTGGGAGCAATGGTATTCCTCTGTCGTTTCGCCACCTTTTTTTGAAAACAGGGACGGCTATTGAGGTTTTCCATTCTTCCGGAGTGACTTCATTATCTCATATTGTTTTGATGAGCTGGTGGATCTTTCGAGCGGTTGCCTCTCCTCAATGCCTCACAACCTCTGCCAGTATGCAGTCGACTCCGGGAGCTTTGTTGTTTTTTAATGGATTTATTGCGTCTACAACTTCGTTGAAAGATCTGGGATCTGAGGTTCGGCTGTATATACGTCTGGTGCATTTATTTGTGGTTGATGAGTGCTCACATTGAGCAGGTTTTCAAAGTACTGCTTCCATCTGGTCAAGATATTGTTTGTTTCTGTGACCAGACAGCCGTTTGTGTCTCGAATTATTTTGGCTCTCCCTCGGTAGCCATTTCTAATTGAATTTATGCCACCATACATACCTCTGATGTTCTAAAGCTCTGGTATTTTCTAGAATTTTTTCGATCCGAGTCTTCTCCCATTTGCGTTTTTTTGCATTTGAAGAGTCTCACTGTCTCATTCCGAATCGTCGCGAATCTTTTTTTTGCGTTGACTTCATCATATCTTTCTAAGTGGATCACTCTAAGGCGGTTGCGTTGTTCGATTTTCACCCTGCACTCATTGTCAAACCAAGGTTTGGACTTAATTGTTTTCTTAAATTCGAATACCTTTTGGGCTGTTTGTTTGATTGTGTCTCTGATCGATGTCCATTTACTGTTCACCCTATTGGCTTCCTCTTCCTCACTGCTCCCATTCTTTAGAATGCTAAATCTATTCGTTAGATCGTCTTGATATTCAGCCCAGACTAAGTAGAGATATAAACCTCGCAAATGTGGACCATATGGCTGCAGTTCAATACAGTGTTCCAAATGCACGTCAGCACGTATCAATTGGGATTGCAAGGAGTACTTGAACAGATCAGTTGCCAGCAATTGGAGTTGCCATATCAAATTCACCAGCATAACATTCAGCACACCCTCCTCAGCTTACCTTGGTTACGTCTAGTGGGTGGAGTCATTGTGTTCCTACTTTGGAAATACAGACGAGTTGTCTGTAGACAAACAGAATACCTCATTCCAAAAAGACTTCAGTAGCCGATTCAACAGTCATCGGTCAACAGAACGATTGAACACAGTTCATTGGGGGGCAGGATGTTAAGTATGGTCAGTATTCACAGTACGGCGACATCCAACTGCCAGCCGCCTGACATTGAATCGGATACATAACAGCAGTTGCCTGACATTGAAGAGAGTTGAACTCAAATGTGGGTGCAACATAACACCATAGTTCTCTTTATTCCTTTTTGTTAATTTATTCATGCATTCTATATCTGCAAAGTAATCAATTTGCACCACACATAATAATCGAATTGTATTTGCAGAATAATCAATTTGCACAGGCTCGGCACTTATTCGTTTTTTTTCTTCTTTTTTTGTATGTAATATTTACTAATATTTAGTTGAGTAAGTTAATTTCGTTAACAATTCTTTGTGCTAGAATACGATAAATGTTTGTATAAATATTGCCTAATAAAGATTGAATGGGCAGATATATTTTGACAGCTTTAACTTTTCATTTCAAGCGAGTCTGCTTGGAAGGATAAAGTTAATTTCACTTTTGGTGTTATAGTACTGCACTATAAATACCACTGATAGTGTGGCGATTCCGCCAAACCCCACGGTTCGCTTTCCTAAAAAACCCCCATAACTTCCACCAATCTCCTAATTTCACGAATGCAATCGCATTAGCACCTTAAATGCTTCACGCATTAATGAGATCAAATCCTTAATCTAAAAAGTCCCTGGAAAAGAAACCTTACCTTTCATGCATCCCTTTACACACAAATTCCCTGTAAGAATTTCTTTCTACCTTTTCAAGAACCCCAGGCAAATTTCAACTTTCCCACACCTGCACCCCAATCTTCACCCAGCATACCTGAAACATTTCCTTGTACAAGGACATTAATGCTTTCAACGCATTACAGGAAATTTCCTAAAAGGATTCTCAGGCATTCATAATTCAATGCATCATATTTGCTTTCCTAGAAGAATTCCGTAAAGAACGTGTAGTGTTTTTATATGTCTTTATCTCTTATCCGTCCTTGGTTTGTTGGATAAAAACACACCTCTTGATCTTTCATTAGTTTATTTGCCAAATTATCATCACTTTGGTTGTATACACTTATTATGACTTAAATTACAATATTCAATTACGAAATATACGTTGAAGTAAATTAAATTATTATTAAGTTCGATTATGAAATGTAAGTTAAAGTAAATTAAATTATTATTAAGTTCGATTATGAAATGTAAGTTAAAGTAAATTAAATTATTATTAAGTTCGATTAGGAAATATATGTCGACGTAATTTAATTAAAGTTCCATACACACATTAGATTGTTTTCGATTAACTTAATTGAAGCTCTATTCATACATTGAATTATTTTCGATTAGGAAATATATGTCGACGTAAATTAATTAAAGTTCCATACACACATTAGATTGTTTTCGATTAACTTAATTGAAGCTCTATTCACACGTTAAATTATTTTCGATTAGGACACACAAGTTAAAGCACATAAATTGAAGCAACTTCAAAATGAAACTCCAAGTAGGCACAATACACGTATGCTAGGTGCTCCTCACCGGCCTCCATCAATCGCAATTCCAGACTGAGCCCAAGAAACTTCTTCGTCCACGACGCTATTACAACATGCACATTTGATCACCGCTTCCATGACCAAATATGGTAAGACATTCCTTTTTTCCGTTTAGCTTCATCGCAAAAGGGGTTAGAATGTAAACACGATGGTCGTTTTCGCCACTCATCGTGCGCGTCCGCGAAACTGCAGACACAGCAAAGATCCCCCTAATCATTTGCAACCGGTGCGAGCATCTTCACTAAGGATAAGGGTTGAGATGTTTAGTCCGTTGATACTGCGAGGGACAGTATCTGTGCCGTACTTAACTTACCTCCTTTTTTTTTTTTTATGTAAAAGCACTTAACCTAACTTAACTTAAATCTTATACTACCCTAATTCTAGAAAAGCTAAGTCTATGTAAGCTAGCTGATGATAGTATGATTCTATACCGACTTTGGTACCCAGGTCTTTATATGCCATTCAACCACCAGAACTGTTGACGCTGTCTAATACTATCGTCCCGGTCTCTGTGGGAGATAGCCCTACTGAAGCGCAGGAGCTCTTCTTCGGTGCGCGCTACTTCCCGGTCGTAGCACAATCGCCCGTCTACAGATGATCTACTTACATGATAGATCAGCGGAATTCCGGATCTATCCTGTATAAGCCCTTTCATATCCAAGTCAAGGAACGCCTCTGGTGGAACAAAGCCGTTGCGACGCACGCTTTCATAGTACAAGGTGTTTGGATAATAGGCCCCGAAAATTAGGTCATTGGACGAGCATATTGCTCTCGCAATATGTCCTCTGATTAATTTAATCATAAAATTATCCACCCTATTTATGTACGCTTCATTATATAAAGTCTCATTTGAGTAATACTTTTTATAGTCCGATTGCGGTGTCCGATATAATCTGAGACAACTTCTGAGACACTTCCTTTCGAACACCCGAATCTTTTCCATCAAATTTGGACCTATGTTGAACCATACTGGGCAACCATATATGAGCATTGGCCTGATTAGCGTCATGTAGCATATGACTTTTACCCTGCTGTCAAGTTGGCTACTGTGAAATAGCAAAAGTTTTCCTCGCTTTGAGCAAAGCAGCCTCTACATGTCTGTTGAAATACAGATATTGGTCTAGCCAGATGCCCAGGTATTTAACTAAACTCTTGGTTTCCAGTTTATCTCCATGCGGTCCCACGATAACTAGCTTTCGCCAGTTTTTCCTTGTGTCGTACGTGGCTTTATATAATGGAGTTCTAAATAGGATGGCTTCACATTTCTGGAAGTTGATCTTAAGTTTCCAGTCATCGCAATAGCGCTGCACTTTGTTGAAGTCTCGCTGTATTAACCTATTTATGAACGCAACTTTCGGAGCTGTTCTGTAAATGATGAGATCGTCTGCGTACGCAATAGCCTGCGGAAGTGCATCTAATAAGTCGCTAATGTAAATGTTAAAAAGAATCGGAGAGAGTACCGCGCCCTGTTGCAAGCCATTCTTGATATTATACGTTTTATTAGAGGTCACATTACCACTTTTGACCACGAACCTCCTGTCCTTTAACATATCGTAAAGTACATATAGTAAAGGCTTATGTATGCCATGTCTGACCAGTTTGTAATACAACCTTTCGATCCAGACGGTATCAAAGGCTTTCTCCAAGTCGATCAGACAGGCCCCTGTGCATTGGTTCCTACATTTATTCCATTGTATGTCGGAGACCAGTTTAGCTGCGGCATGGGTGGTTTCATGACCCGCCTTAAAGCCAAACTGGTTATTTGGAATAATGCTGTTGTCGTCTACCCATTTTACGAGAGCTTTGTTAATGGTTTTTTCAAATACTGATGCTTGGGAGTAAACTTATCAAACGCATGTTCATTGGGTTTGTGCAGTCTTTGCCCTTTTTTGCGATGGGCTGAATGATAGCCGTTTTCGAACGCGTTGTTAAACAGGACCGTGTATATATCTATTGCCATTGGGGGCAGGTTCTTGAGTACGATGTTAGGTACTCCATCTATTCCCACTGACTTTTTGCTTCTTAATGAGTCGAAGATACTCTGGATTCCTTCCCTTGTTATTAGAAGGCCATTAGCCACTACACCATTGGCATTAATGTCAATTGACAGATTATCTTCACTGAATTCGGTAAAACCCGGATTCTCCGATTGCCAAAGTGAAATTTCATTCCGGAGGTGCAGGTGATTGAGTAGAACTCTGGACTCCAGGTCGTGATTTCGGTGAATGCTTTCATTCACCTTGTACATTTCCTGAAAGACAGCTCCCACAGCGTTCACCTTTTCCAAAGGATCTTCGATCACGAAGAGCTCACTATTGAGGATAGCGTTCTCTGCATCTATGCCAATGTTGGTTAGCAGCTGCTTGTTTACCTGAGTAGATGGGATTTGGAGACACTGAATCTCATTTTGATTATTTCTCCTGAATATTTTATTTATTTGTGGGAACATATTCGGGTTATTAGTTTTTATAGCTCGAATTCTGTTGTTCCAATACAAATTTGTTGCTAATCTATAATTAGCTTTAAGTAATTGTTGGAGGTTTTTTAATCGGGATTTCAGTGATATTATCTCCTGGTCTTGTCTGTCTGTAAACTGTCTGTGTAATTGTTTTAATTTCGATAGCAGTCTGCTCTTTTTCTTGTGGAGTGCGTTTATTGTTGCGTTTCTGTACATGTTAGTGTGATCTGTAACTGTTGTTTTGGGAATTGTTTTGTCCATTGTTCGTTTTACGGTTTCGTCCATTTGTTGAATGTATTTGTCGATTTCGTCATTTGTCAGGTTTCTGTTTACTGGCAGATTAAAGTCATTCGAACGCAGTTCTCTTGTTAATGATCTGGTGAACCGCGGCCATCGCATTGCCCCGTAGTTATAGGGTTGCGGGATCACGAATTCCTCCAGATCTGCGAGCTCGTTCGGAAGCTCTATTACTGCCGTGAATGCACAGTGGTCACTGTCGTATTCAATTGTCCGTAAACATTTTGTGTTTCGTCTGTTGGTGCTAAGTAATCTCAATCGTGAGTCGATTAGCAAGATATCTAAGAACGATCTACCTCTGGGGACCGATGGATATTTCGTAGCTAGCAGGTCAGTTCTATATTCAGTATGAAACTGATCTAACCAGCTAGCCAACTGATTTCCTCTGGCATTCGATATATGTTTTCTCCAATTTCTATGCTTGGCGTTCATATCTCCCCCTAGGATATAGTAATTTTTGCCCAGGTGCAATTGCAAGCATCGGAAGAGAGTCTCGAGCTCTGCTATAAATAGATTATGTTGGTGCTCCTCAGGTGCGTAGACCGCAATCGCATACAAACCCCTTCCTTGCTGGTATGCGTACAATACAGGCTTCCAGCACCCGGAACCTGCGCACTTCTCCACTATATATTACTTTATGATTGACCCCTTTTCTAATAAAGATTGCGTAGTTTTTATGCCATATCTTGTGTCTCTGGTTTAACTTTGTTTCCCCCGCCAGAAGTACATCAGGCTGTTCAACTTGCAACAGGTTGAAAAGAGTGGCTCTTCTCTAAGTTCTTATTAGTGAATTTACATTCACGACAACAGCTTTTATTGATGTTGTGGTTAGAGGGTTTATATTGACTTTTTGTTTAGATTGGGCAAGTACGAGTAGATCTCGTTTATTTGATTTTGCAGCTGTGTCATCTGTCTCTGCAGATTAAGCAGAACCGTGACCACGTCTGCTTGCGATGTTGTTTCAGTCTGTGTGGGAGTATTTGTGGCTACCAATGTTGTAGCCTGGTTTGATGGTCTCCCACCCGACGCAACTTGTGCGTACGGCCGCTGCGATGTTACGGGCATTGTTGTAGTACGAGCTGGCTCTGTGTTTTTTTTGCCGGGTCACACTTCTTGCCATTATTTCTCGGAATTTAGGACATCCTCGATAATTAGCGGGGTGTCCCTCATTCCGGCACACTGCGCACTTTAGAAGGGCTTTGTCTTCTACCCTTTCTTTTCCCAGAGGGCATTCTTCTGCCTTATGGTCTTTTCCGCATTTTACGCAACGGTGCTGCATTTCACAGTTCGCCGCCGCGTGACCAAACCTTTGGCAGCGGACACATTGCAGGATGTCTCTGCCTTTTTTTAACTTGTCCCATGTGACACTTTGATGGTCCAAGACTGTAATCTTTCTTAGACCACCAATTCTGCTGCTGGGCGTTAGTTGAACCAAAAAGAAGGGTAGCTTGCGGTTTTCCCTTCTTGCCTTGGTTGTGGTGAACGGTTTTACGGAGATAAACTCGAGATCGTCGTGCCTCAACTTTTGAAGCATCTCGAGCAGAGCCTCCGGTTCCACCTCAGGGTCGACACCCTTTAATAGAATCGTTACCCTCTTTGTTTGCTTCGGCGTGAACGAGTAGAATTCCGCGGTGGCCCTTTTTAAGACCTCTTTAATTTTTTCGTGGTCTGCCACCGCATAGGTTTGAATGGCATGCCTGTTACCAGCCAGTCTTTTAACTACAAAATTGTTTCCTATAGCTAGCTTACAAAGACTTACCAATTCCTTACACTCAATATCTATGGTGTTGATTGGTGGCATCTTTATTTTTTGGTTGTTATTGTTGCTTTGCCGCTGTTGTGTTGCTTGCTGTGGTCGATTTTGTGTTGACTGTTGCTGTTGATGTTGATGTTGCTGTTGCTGTTGCTGTTGGCCGACTTTTGGCTTCGGCTTTTGTTGTTGTTCGGTGTCTTTTTCTTTTTCGAGTGCCGCTATTTTTTTCTTTCGGCGTCTCTCTTCTAGACGGGCTCTTGCCATCGCAAGTTTCGCCTCCAATTCAGTAATTTCCGACTCTGAGGATGCAAGAGAAGCGAACGAATTGTTTGCCCCATACATATTAAAATTGTAGGGGGAGGGGCGTTCTCTGTCCTCCTCCATTTGCTGACCTTTTTTCTCCATTGTTAATTTCGCGGTTTTACTTCGCGTCACAATGGAGATTTTCGGTGTACCTGTATCTGTGCCGTTCCGCAGTAAACATGCACAGACAGCTCACAGCTTCGACCAGGAATTCCTGCCGAAACTGCTGCGTCAAGGCGGTATTGGTGCATGGGTGGACGTTGGATGTTCATGTTATTAAACATCCAGACAGTATCTCGTTGATGCTACACCTGCCCGGCGTGCCAATGCCGATCGATACGATCGACCGGTGGCTTGTGTACGTGACGTACCGAAGATACTCTGTGCTGGTGCCGTGCCTCGCTTGGTCGGATGTTTGGCAACCGCACGACCGGGCAATGTTGTTTTTCGGGTAGTGCGACCACATAGGTTTTACTGCATTACCATTTGTTGCTGATCAATGTGAACCAATGCTTTATGACTTTTCTTCGTTTTTGCAGGCACAACACAGAAGGTAAGTACTTGCTGGGGTATTTTATGACACGATTACCCTTTTTCACCTGTAAGGTAAGTAGTGGCGTTCAACGAACTGCCACGATACTTGTTTTTAATTTAGGTTGTATGTCCCAGATGGGAGCTTTTACCTCATATGCTAGGAAGTTGGGTGGTGACGTTCGGGAGAATCGCCACAAACAAACCTCATATCCCTGATAGAAAACATATCGGTTACAGTACTGTAGCGGTTCTACGAACCACCACAACCAACTATAGGTTGAAATGTCCTTTCCGCCAAGGAATATACTTACCTTTATTCATTACACGTTCCCACAGACACGTGTCCCATTGGCCGGTGATCATACCTGTAACAAAGTTATACGAAGTTGTAACAACGTTGAACCTGTTATCAAAAACCAAGGAACTCAATGTTCAAAAGCTTCCAATATCGAGTTCAACGCATCCATACATGGTATTCTACCCCAATTCAAAAGGGCAGCTAAAGCATCGCATCTAAGCAATGCGTCAAATGCAGCAAGCATCGCATACAGGTCACCAATCTCCCATCCTAAACATCCACGCGATGTTTCCAAAGAAATACCATTGTCGGTATATAGACCGAACAACGGATGCATACGCTGGTAGCTAAATGAAATTAGCACCTAAATCCTTGGCATGACCTAATGCAATGGCACACGTATGCAAACAAGGCATATCGCTTAGCTGCTGCCCAATGTTCATGCAATCATAAACATCTTAACGTAGATTGCTCGCTAGATGTTTATGATTCGAAAAGCCTAACAAAGGAACGATACCAATCCCACAGTTCATTTTTATTACCCATTGGAAACACACAAGAGCATTGTTAGCTTAAGCCAGATAGCTAACCTAAACATATCTCATAGTCCGTGCACCCATCCGAAGTGCATGCGACCCTTTGCAAGCATGCCAGATGTGTAGTGCAAATAAACTACGGAAAGATAGGAGAATAAGCGGCGGCATCCGATCCTGAAACAAAAGAAACATGATTCCGACCACCAGCAACGAATGGTGATAATGGTGATTAGTGGGTAAGATTTCTCCTTACCAGATACTATGGGAAATTCTCCTTTTGAGATGCAAAGGGAAATTTTATGCTGTTAACAGATACGATGGGAAAGTCTGTTAGCAGATTGGATGGGGAAATTTTCCTTTGCAGATGCAGGTTGAGTAATTCGAATGGGATATCTTTAGGATGGAAACAATTAGTCTATATCGAAGGTTCTTGAGGTGATAGTCGCACCGGAAGGACTACTGGGAGCATCCGTCTATTAGAAAGTCAATCGAACAGAGAGAACCCCGACGAAGGGCAACAAACGACGTAAAGCGTGTGCGCGATTTTTGTTTGTAAAAGAAAATATTTTACTAGTTTATTTATCCGGGAATTCAAATTCTAATAAAAGTTAAACCTACCTTTTTAATAACATTTAAAACAATCCGTGTATTAAGAAACTTAGAATTGTGACCTAAGAGTATCCCCAGTGCCAACTAAATTGGAAAATTAGAAAAATAAAAAATAACCACAGGTTGCGAACAAAATCGACTTCTTGTTTTATTGGTGACATCTTTCTCTTCTGGTGCAGTTTTGTTCGTGTACAATGTTTGGCGGAACACAGCGTCAAAAGACAATAAAATCGCCAAAGTGTCAACCTACGATACCACAAATACTTCCGCCAAAGTACCATGTAACCATCATAGTCAGGGATAATGATCATTGAGTCGGCTATTCCCAGCCTCACCATGTGTACAACAATGTTCCCCACATACACATTGGCTGGCGACTCTTTTGTCCAACGACAAAGCAACTCCTAGCAGCCTATTGAAACAGCTGCATACAATTAGCGCAATAGCCGCTAAAACCAAATTCTTTAGCACACATCATGTGCAAACAAAAGAATTCTGTTCTATCGCAGGCATTCTGGCGATACGATAAACAATTTAAATTGTTTGATGAATCCCAAATGCATTTCCCATTTAATGAGTTGCAGCTTATTTATTTAGCCGACCCTCATTACAAGCCGATGCCTTAGGTCGCTTCTCCCTTTGTTCTTTTTTTTCTCGTTTCAGATTTCGTTTATCCTTTGCTAAACGCAACGATAAACACGGTGATGGGTACGATCACACACATACCACCATGATCTGCATTACGAGATCTAGTTCTCTGTTCCACGAAGAGAGACTTTACGTCTCACTTGTGGTAGGTAAAACATACCCCTAGTGGAGAGGATTGTTACGGGCCGACATTGATTCCAGGTCCCCCCAGGATCCACTAATCCACCTTTGATTCCCCTCTTTACCTGTAAAAGGAAAATAACGCGCCAAGTAGCTAATTTGCATAAACTACTTTATGCAAATTCTACTTGGCGGAGAAAAAAATAATAAAATAAAACATAATACACCGGAAATAAATTCGGAAAAATGACAATTCGCCGTAAACTTCAAAACTCGAAAGATATAATAACGGAAAATATACAAACGAGATTTTAAAAAGGAACTTGCGAACTGGACGAATATTTCTTGGTATAAAATAAAATATTCAATACAGCAACAAACCTTACCTTGGAAAACAAGAGGATGAGCAACAAGCATTACCTTGGAAAACAAGAGGATGAGTAAGAAATACACATAAATCACATAAATATTTATATCTCAATTTGGCAATTAGTTGATAATGAGCACATAAAATCATATGATATTTGCATATCAAGGAATACAATTATATAATTAAGAATCAAAACTAAAAACCAAATATCGACGGAACAGCGATTGGAGCAAGCTGAATAGGGGAGCACGACGTTCAACGCCCCCTGCAACCTGTCGCGGACAAACAACAGCTGCAGCGACCGCTCAACTTAATCACAGTAAGTCCCCTTCTTACCCTTATTATATTATAATATTGTTATACAAAAAACATAACAAATTGGCGCAGCCGGTAACCACCAGCTGGAATTTATATCGAAGCCGTCGGGGATATAAATCCAGTGGTGGAAGAGCCCCGAAGCTCTAACGTCCCTACGCCGACTAGCGGAACTAGCGGCTAGGTTAAAAAAAAAAAAAAAAAACAATCCGAAATAACAAAAAAATAAATAACATAAATAAAAATATAAATTCTCCTTTTCTCGGGTTTATTTTCCAATTACAGGAAAGAGGACGAAATCAACGTTGGGAAGAAAAATTGGAGATAACTTACAAAAAAATGTTTCCACTGTTTTAGTGTTCTCTTTTCAGATTTTTGTCTTCTTCTTTCTTTTATTTATATAGATTGGGTCTAGTCTCTCATTGTTGGGTCGTTCAAATTTGTTCTTACCTATCATCGTTGGGAAGTTTATTTTTTATTTAAATAGATTTAATCCCTCATCGTTGGATTA